>CM055128.1:106370951-107693238 GCA_029206835.1 Rana muscosa
CACCCCCTGTGTAATCCCCTAATGTTACCCCCCCTGCAATCCGCCCCAATGCAACCCCCCCTGTGTAATGCCCCTAATGCTACCCCCCTGTAATCCCCCTAATGTAACACCCCACTGTGTAATCCCCCTAATGCTACCCCCCCTGCAATCCCCCCCAATGCAACCCCCCCTGTGTAATGCCCCTAATGCTACCCCCCTGTAATCCCCCTAATGTAACACCCCCTGTGTAATCCCCCTAATGTTAACCCCCCTGCAATCCCCCAAAGTAACACCCCCCTGTGTAATCCCCCTAATGTTAACCCCCCTGCAATCCCCCTAATGTAATGCCCCCCCCCTGTATACCTCCCCTTCCAACATTTACAGACCTCAGATCAGCGCTGCTCTGTGCACACGAATGTCCCTCTTCCTAGGCTCCTCCTCCTGTTGTGGATATACTGTCAGTGTGGAGTGGAGGAGGAGCCTAGGCATCGACGTCGGTCTGAGGACTGCAAAAGTGCCGTTGTAGATCGCAGTGCCGGTTCCCGGAGGACATGCGGGCGCCGGGCGCAGGGGAAGGAGGAAGAGGAGAGAGCCGCGGCCAGCGCTGCGCCTCTCAATGCAGTGCTGTGCCAGGTGTCACCCCTCTGGTGGGTGTCACCCGGGTGCGGCCCGCATTCCCCGCACCCCTCTTACAATGCCTCTGTGTGCATGTTACGATATATAACTTATTGTACAGTAATAACCATTGTCCAATTGAATTTGGTTACTGTGAAATTGCATTATATGACATTTATTTATAAATTTTTACACTATCGGGTTCCTTATTCCCTGTCTGGGAGCCCTTTCCCTTCTCCTTCTCTCGTCATCCTACATGCACAGTGGAGGTGGCTGTTATTCACCCCTCTGATGCAGTGAGGTGGCGGGTCCCTAGCCCAGCAATTGGGACTACATGTTCAATTCAATGAATTGTTCTTTTCCCCATATAATTTTTCATTGCTGTGGGATACTATGCATTGGGGCTTTACTGTCTGTTCAGCCGTATGGACACCCAAGGGCTTCAAGCTTTGTTTGGAGCCCGAATTTGTGCCGTCATTTCATGCCCATTTTGTTATACCACTGCTGACCCGCCCTGTACACTCTTGTTCCTCCTCCCCTTGCCTTCATTGGGCATTTTTATGCCCCATCATACCACTGCCATTCAGTTCTGGCATTCCAGTGATGCCGGCTAGAGTATTCTCGCCGCCGTCACCACGGTGCATGTGCGTGCCGCAAGGCACTATGGGGACTATAGGCTTGCGGCGGCTCTTCTCTTCGGCGCATGATTAATGGGCACCTGCTTGTCCGCACTCGCTTGGTGACGTCATACGCCCGAGCGAGTGGGGGGTTTAAATGCCGGCATTATCGCCATTAACAGCAGGCTGATCCACGGGGGCGACCTCATTCTGCTTTCTCTTGATCCAGGTAAACATCCGTTCCTCCGCATTAATGCTCTGTTTAAATTGCTGCTTGCCATGGTGTGGATCTGGATACATATGATTTTGCTTTCTAACTCATGGTTAATTCGCTTTATCTTTTGCTAATGTAAACCCTTTCACTGCTTTGATTTTTCCCTTTCCCCTTGTTTCCCCCCCCCACTTCCTTCTCCCCCCTCTTCCTTCCCCCCCCCCCTCCCCCCTCCCTCTTCCTCTCTTTCTTTTTTCTTTTATATTTTTCTTTGAATGCCTACCACTAAACTATAAAAAATTATAAAATGCAGCGCTAGCGAATATAAATGTGCTCAATACAAACGTATGTGTGAATGTCAACCATCTAAACCTTTCGGGATGATGGTACACACTATTAGTGAAAAGATTATGCACCAATGATTGGTGTCACCAGAAATGCAGTGGGTGTAATACTAAATGTTACCACTAAAAAGTGATCAACTAAGTAAAACCAGAAAATATACTGTGCAAAACATTAAATGAACTGAACAACCAGGCAAATAGCTCTAGGAGTAATTCACAGTACTACAGATGGTTTTCAACATCAAAGAAATAATGTCCCATTTGCAACAGTGGTTGTAATATAGAAGGAAGGGAAAAAAATGCTTTAAAATAAAATAAAATAAAAGTCACCCAACATCCAACTTCTAGGACCAATAATGTTCGGTGAAATTCAACAGTTGGCTCAATAGCAGCAGAGATCAGAGGACCATGTGGGGAATAAAAAGAAAAAGCAACTTGTGAAGTACCGCTTAGGAACAGATTAACAATACGCTGTTATTGGGAAAACTCACAAGCCTTCAATGATAACCGAGCGTCAGTGTGTTCCGGGTTCACAACGGCGTGCGTTCCACAAGAACCGGAAGCAGCGTCACTGGTTCTTAGTGTTGACCGGAACACCTATGTTTGCAATAATTTTTGAATAGTATGTGTATATCTATTTTCAGAGTATACTGAACTGTTATGGTTGGCCTTGCAGTTACTATTCTCTGGGAATACATGCGGAATTTGTCTTTTGGTCACCCTCGCTGTTTTTGCTCCAATATACTAAACAAAGTAAGTTGCTTGTTGAGCCCGCTGGCCCATAACATATATTATTTATACTTTTTTTGACTTTTATGTTGGAACTCAGCATTCATTAGGATTTCTGTTTTCATATAGCTGGGTCTTTTTTGCCCCCTACGGCTGAACGTAGCTCCTTGCGTTGATCTCGCAGCTTTTAAAAAATGCTAAAACACTCTATGTGGGATCACTTGTAGAGCTACCTATCTGGACTAAGTGAAGGCGGGCTCCTCTATAGGTAATCCTGATGGTGCATTTATGAAATTGAAATCTTTATTTACATATATTTAATGTCATATTAATTTATGTTTCTGATCATTTGTTTCTGTTTTTGATTATTTTGATAGAGCTGGTCATTAAATTTGGGTGGTTAAAGTGTACTCCCCTGAGGAAGCCAGGATTGGCGAAATAGGGACATAACATCTCACCTGACCCCCGTCACATTCTATATGGGAAGACCAGCGACCCAAAATACCTGTTTGTTCAAACCGTGTTTTTACTAAAAAAAAATTCTCATTGTGTATTTTGTATAATATTCATAGGCAGTGGCGGCTGGTGAAGTTTTAGGATGGGGGGGCGCAAGACCCCGCCCCTCCACGTTTGGCCCCTCCCACTTCTCATAAGCGACACCCCTTATAGAATCCACCCACGCACATATCTGCGTTCTGCAACATATAAATAGCACATATCAGCATTCTGCAACCTGTAAATAGAACATATCTGCATTCTGCACCCTGTAAAACGCACATATCTGCATTATGCACCCTGTAAATCGCACATATCTGCTTTCTGCAACATATAAATAGCACATATCTGCATTCTGCACCCTGCAAAACGCACATATCTGCATTCTGCACCCTGTAAAACGCACAGATCTGCGTTCTGCAACATATAAATAGCACATATCTGCATTCTGCACCTTGTAAATAGAACATATCTGCATTCTGCACCCTGTAAAACGCACATATCTGCATTCTGCACCCTGTAAATCGCACATATCTGCGTTCTGCAACATATAAATAGCACATATCTGCATTCCGCACCCTGCAAAACGCACATATCTGCATTCTGCACCCTGTAAATCGCACATATCTGCGTTCTGCAACATATAAATAGCACATATCTGCATTCTGCACCCTGTAAAACGCACATATCTGCGTTCTGCACCCTATAAAATGCACATATCTGCATTCCGCACCCTGCAAAACGCACATATCTGCATTCTGCACCCTGTAAATCGCACATATCTGCGTTCTGCAACATATAAATAGCACATATCTGCATTCTGCACCCTGTAAAACGCACATATCTGCATTCTGCACCCTGTAAATAGAACATATCTGCATTCTGCACCCTGGAAAACGCACATATCTGCATTCTGCACCCTGTAAATCGCACATATATGCATTCTGCACCCTGTAAATAGCGCATATCTGCATTCTGCACCCTGAAAAACGCACATATCTGCATTCTGCACCCTGAAAAACGCACAGATCTGCATTCTGCACCCTGAAAAAAGCACAGATCTGCATTCTGCACCCTGTAAAACGCACATATCTGCATTCTGCACCCTGTAAAACGCACATATCTGCATTCTGCACCCTGTAAAATGCACATATCTGCATTCTGCACCCTGTAAAACGTACATATCTGCATTCTGCACCCTGTAAAACGCACATATCTACATTCTGCACCCTGTAAATCACACATATCTACATTCTGCACCCTGTAAAACGCACATATCTGCATTCTGCACCCTGTAAATCACACATATCTGCATTCTGCACCCTGTAAAACGCACATATCTGCATTCTGCACCCTGTAAAACGCACATATCTGCATTCTGCACCCTGTAAAACGCACATATCTGCATTCTGCACCCTGTAAAACGCACATATCTGCATTCTGCACCCTGTGAAACGCACATATCTGCATTCTGCACCTTGTAAAACGCACATATCTGCATTCTGCAACCTGTAAATAGAACATATCTGCATTCTGCACCCTGGAAAACACACATATCTGCATTCTGCACCCTGTAAATCGCACATATCTGCATTCTGCACCCTGGAAAACGCACATATCTGCATTCTGCACCCTGTAAATCGCACATATATGCATTCTGCACCCTGTAAATAGCGCATATCTGCATTCTGCACCCTGAAAAATGCACGTATCTGCATTCTGCACCCTGAAAAACGCACAGATCTGCATTCTGCACCCTGTAAAACGCACATATCTGCATTCTGCACCCTGTAAAACGCACATATCTGCATTCTGCACCCTGTAAAACGCACATATCTGCATTCTGCACCCTATAAAATGCACATATCTGCATTCTGCACCCTGTAAAACGCACATATCTGCATTCTGCACCCTGTAAAACGCACATATCTGCATTCTGCACCCTGTAAAACGCACAGATCTGCGTTCTGCAACATATAAATAGCACATATCTGCATTCTGCACCTTGTAAAACGCACATATCTGCATTCTGCACCCTGTAAATAGAACATAGCTGCATTCTGCACCCTGTAAATAGAACATATCTGCATTCTGCACCCTGTAAATAACATATATCTGCACTGTGCAAACTGTAAATTGCACGTATCTGCATTGTGCAACCCCCCCAATCAGGTCAGCTACAGTGCTACACTATACACATGGCAGGGGGGTGGTGGACACAGCAATCACCCCCCCTCAGACCAGCACAGGGTGGCAGGGCAGACAGACACTCATCCTCCATGGAGTGGATGCCTAAAAAATGTTCCGATATCACTGTGCATCTTTATAGGGTGGTGGGAGATTGACATGACTCTGAGAATAATCCCCTAAACATTGCATTAAAAAAATAACAACTGGACAGTCCCAGATAAAATAAGTTGAACTGAACCAAGAACAGAGAGGTCACTGAGACAGTTTTGCTGGCAGAAGACAGTATTAGACAAAGATGGTTACAGTACCAATGAGCTGTTGGAAAATAGCAGCAGTCTGGATGACCCCATAAATGACAACTGTACTGTATGTCATCTTCTGCATTCTCAAAGCTCGACTGAAAAGCCTACTTTCTTCTTTCACCTAAATATTTACAGCCGCAGCGTCTCCTTACCTGCTTGACTGCAGCTCCTCTAGGGCCATGCAAACAACGGAGCTGCCGATGTGACGTCACTTCCGGTTTTCGTCTGTCCCACGAAACCCGGAAGTAAGTTTTGAAATGCTCCCGCCCGGCGCCCATAGTGTTTCTACGGGCGGAAGCTAATCAGCGCTTTACATTGCGCCGCAAGGCGGGATAAAAGCCCGCAAATGAAGCGCCATGTCTGCAATCTCGTGATTGCATTGACGTGGCGCTTCACATAGGGCACGGGTGTCCGGCGCTCAAGGGCACTTACTTAAAGGAATTTTTTTTTTTTTCTTAAAGGGGCCATTTAAAAAAAAATATTATTATTATTTATTTTTTTTTTTTACTACAGGAGGGGGGTGGGCGGCGCCCGGGCGCCCCCTATTGACGGGCCGCCACTGTTCATAGGATATTTTAATAAAAATTTAAATCTATGATGTTGACTCTGTAATAATTTAGCACCGCTATAATCCCATTTTCTCCTCTCTTCTTATAATGCACGGAGTTATGTTGTCCCATTCAGGCCAATCAAGATGGCGGAAGATTTGAAAGAAGCTGTCGACACTAGTTAGGGAGCTTGTTGATATTCATTGTTGGAGGAGAGGTGAGTATAGTTCCACTTTAACAGTACCCTTTAGACCCCTTTCACACTGAAGGCGCTTTTCAGGTGTTTTAGGACTAAAAATAGCACCTGTAAAGCGCCTGAAAAGTGCCTCTCAAGCTTCCCCAGTGTGAAAGCCCGAGTGCTTTCACACTGGGGCGGTGCGCTTGCAGGACTGAAAAAAAAGTCCTGCGAGCAGTGTCTTTGGGGCGGTGCGGGATCAATGTATACACAGCTCCTGAACTGCCCTTGCCATTGAAATCAATGGGCAGCGCTTCGGGAGCGGCGCTTTGCGGACGGTTTTATCCCTTTCCTCGGCCGCTAGCGGGGTGCTTTTAACCCCGCTAGCGGCCGAGGAAAGGGTTAAAACCGTCCGCAAAGCGCCGCTGCCGAAGTGCTGCTTTAACAGCGGTAAAGTGGCACTTTACCACTAACGCAGCCCGCACCCCAGTGTCTGACTGACAACATCTGACTTAAATGATTTGGATGGTTGTCCACATATGTTTAGCCATACAGGTAGGTGTGATGGCTAGGTGGCCACAAACTTTTGGTCATATGGGGGGTTATTTACTAAAGCAAATCAACTTTGCACTACAAGTGCAAACCACAAGTGCAAAGTGCACTTGAAATTGCACTGGAAGTGCAGTAGCCGTAACTCTGAGGGGTAGATCTGAAATAAGGGGAAGCTCTGCTGATTTTATCATCCAATCATGTGCAAGCTAAAATGCTGTTTTTTTTATTTTCCTTGCATGTCCCCCTCAGATCTACAGCGACTGCACTTCCAAGTGCACTTTGCACTTGTAGTGCAAAGTGGATTTGCCTTTCGTAAATAACCCCCATGGAAATGTATTTCTTTTAGTACCGTATATACTCGAGTATAAGCCGACCTGAATATAAGCCGAGGCACCTAATTTTACCACAAAAAAACTGGGAAAACGTATTGACTCAAGTATAAGCCTAGGGTGAGAATGCAGCAGCTACTGTAAGTGGAAAAGAGGGTCAACAATGCCCATTTACAGCTTCACTGTGCCTATTGCATGCCTCATCTCACTGTGCCCATTGCATGCCTCACCTCACTGTGCCCATTGCATGCCTCACCTCACTGTGCCCATTGCATGCCTCAACCTCACTGTGCCCATTGCATGCCTCACCTCACTGTGCCCATTCCATGCCTCACCTTACTGTGCCCATTGCATGTCTCACCTCACTGTGCCTATTGGATGCCTCACCTCACTGTGCCCATTGCATGCCTCAACCTCACTGTGCCCATTGCATGCCTCACCTCACTGTGCCCATTGCATGCCTCACCAAAAAAAAGGGGCAGAAAAACTCGGCTTATACTCGAGTATATACGGTAGTTATAAATGACTAAACACCTTTTCTTATCAGCAGTTAGAGCAGTCTTGTGACTTTTATCTGTTCCTTATGAAGCTTGTAGGAGGAGTTTTCATACTGCACTGAGCTGTCTTATAAGGCTGCAGGGCTCCAGACCCTCTGGAGCCCTAATCGGCCCTGTGCTGATCACATGCACTTTCCCACGAAAAAAAACAAAAACCTCTCTAGCAGTGGTGTACTAAGTGGGGGGCGGGCTGCCCTGGGTGCCACACACTGGGGGGTGTCAGACCCCCCCCCTCCGCGGCTGAATCGGACTAGCGGAGACAGTACCGCGGGTTTAGGCAGCTGTACCGCGCGGTCACAGAATACACACGGAGAGCCAGAGGTAGTGGCTTTGCAGGGGGGTGCGAGCCGCACCCGAGTGACACCCCCCAGCACACCCGGGAGGTACCCTGCGCAATGATCCCCTTCTCTCCGTGGTCGCGGCATTGATCAGTCTTAGTAGCGTCTGTCACAGCCAAGCAGAGTGAAGCCGCCTCCCCCTCCTCCTCTATGTCTAGACAGTGCACGAAGGAGGGGGAGGCGGCTTCACTCTGCTCGGCTGTGACAGCCGCTGCCGAGACTGATCAGAGTCACGACCATGGAGAGAAGAGGATCGTTGCGCCGTGTCCCTCCCGGGTGTGCCGACGGGTGTCACTCGGGTGCGGCTCGCACCCCCACTACCTCGGGCTCTCTGTGTGTGTTCTGAGGTACATTATGGGTCTGAAGGGGGAAGGGGGGTCTGCACTGTAGGGGGGTCTGTATTGTAGGGGGGTCTGCATTGTAGGGGGGGCGTCTGAACTGTAGGGGGGTCTGTATTGTAGGTGGGGGTCTGTACTGTAGAGGGGGCATCTGCACTGTAGGGGGGTCTGTACTGTAGGGGGGTCTGTACTGTAGGGAGGGGGTCTGCACTGTAGGGGGGTCTGTGTAACATGCAGGGGGTCCAGAACTGTTAGGCGGGTGTCTGTGTAACATACAGGTGTCCAGAGCTGTGGGGGCTGTGTAATGTAAAGGGGTCCAGAGGTGTGGGGTGCTGTGTAATGTAAAGGGGACCAGAGGTTCAGGGTACTGTGTAATGTAAAGGGGTCCAGAGGTGCAGGGTGCTGTGTAATGTAAAGGGGTCCAGAGGTGCAGGGTGCTGTGTAATGCAAAGGGGTCCAGAGGTGTAGGGTGCTGTGTAATGTAAAGGGGTCCAGAGGTGCAGGGTGCAGTGTAATGTAAAGAGGTCCAGAGGTGCAGGGTGCTGTGTAATGTAAAGGGGTCCAGAGGTGCGGTGCTGTGTAATGTAAAGGGGTCCAGAGATGTGGTGCTGTGTAATGTAAAGGGGTCCAGAGGTGCAGGGTGCTGTGTAATGTAAAGGGGTACAGAGGTGCATGGTGCTGTGTAATGTAAAGGGGCCCAGAGGTGCAGGGTGCTGTGTAATGTAAAGGGGTCCAGAGGTGCAGGGTGCTGTGTAATGTAAAGAGGTCCTTTGGTGCAAGGTGTCGTGTAATGTAAAGGGGTACAGAGGTGCAGGGTGCTGTGTAATGTAAAGGGGTCCAGAGGCGCACGACTTTCAGGTCGCAATAGTGGAAACTTAGCCTTACAGTGCAAGGGAACGCTGACATAAAGGGGAACGCTGCAGATCATGATTTAACGGGGAACTCTGATGTAAGGGTGACCAGAGACCACTGTGTTCCCCTTTACATCAGAGTTCCCATTTACATCAGGGTCCGCAGAGATCCCCCTTGCACTGTAAGAGGGGAATCCTGCAGACCAGAGACCACCTTCTGCAGAGTGAATTCACTAAGGTAAAGGGGGGGTTACCTGCTATAAGGGGGAGCCTTTATATGAATGCCCCCTTACATTATTGTATTCACTCTCTCCTTACATCAGTGACCCCCCCCCCCCCCCTCAGACTGGCCTGGCGGCGCTCTCACTGACCTCCTCTCAGGTGCACCATGTAGGGCTCAGTCAGACGCTCCAGCTTGGCGGCTCTGGTTTTATCCTAAAGTCTCCTCTCCACAGTTAAAACATGTCTGACTCCTCCCGTGACCCCCATACCAGCAGCACTCCCACTCTTGACTCTCCCTCAGAGACTGCAGATATGATAAAAGACAAGAGATGGTCAGAGATTGCGGACATGATACAAGAGATGGTTAGAGGCTGTGGACATGATACGGGGGGGTGGTTAGAGGCTGCGGACATGATACGGGAGGGGGTTAGAGGCTGCGGACATGGTACAGGTGGTCAGAGGCTGCGGACATGGTACAGGTGGTCAGAGGCTGCGGACATGGTACAGGAGGTGGTCAGAGGCTGCGGACATGGTACAGGAGGTGGTCAGAGGCTGCGGACATGGTACAGGAGGTGGTCAGAGGCTGCGGACATGGTACAGGAGGTGGTCAGAGGCTGCGGACATGTTACAGGAGGTGGCCAGAGGCTGTGGACATGGTACAGGAGGTGGTCAGAGGCTGCAGACATGGTACAGGAGTTGGTCAGAGGCTGCAAACATGGTATAGGAGGTGGTTAGAGGCTGTAGACAGCCATATTTTTTATGGGTCGTTGGCAACACTAGCCCACCTCTGCCTCCTACCTTTACCCTCCCCCCACAGTAGTGTCCTCCTCTGCCCCCTTTGGCCCGCCCACAAGTAGTGTCCTTCTCTGCCCTCCTTCATATCATGACCCCCCCCACTGCAGAGTCCTCCTCTGCCCACCTTCATATACCCCTCACAGCACTGTCCTTCTCTGCCCCCTTTAGCCCCCACAGCAGTGTTCTCCTCTGCCCCCTTCACCTCCCCGCAGCACTGTCCTTCTCTTCCCCCTTTATCAGCTACCACAGCACTGTCCTCCTCTGCCCCCCACCTTCACCCCCCACAGTAATGTCCTCCTCTGCCCTCTTCTCACAAGAGTGTCCTCCACTGTGGCCGTGGCGCCATCAAAACCGTGTGTCAATCAAAAATGGCACTAAGCCAGTAAATCACTGCGCATGAGACCGCCCAGCCAAAAATGGGCGATCTTGTACAAGCTTTTCCGAGCCTGGCAGGCTTCGGAATGGGGCATGCGCAGTTGCACGTCAGCCCGCAGCCATATTTTTTACAGGCGCCGCTGCCCTTAATGGGCTAAAATTTACTAATATTAACGGGCGGTTGGCAACACTGTCGGGCATTCATCTGAACACCTGGAACTCTTAGCTATTGTAGTGGTTTTCTACTTCTATAAATGACAGCTTGCTTCCTCTGCTGTCAATGGTTATTAAAGTGGTTGTAAACCCTATAATAAGGCTTACCTGTAGGCAGTGGCGGCTGGTGCTTAAAATTTTGGGGGAGGCGCAAACAAACTGAAAAATTATTTAAAAAAAACATCAAATGCAGCCACTGTGCCCCATCAAATGCAGCCACTGTGCCCATTTAAATGCAGCCACTGTGCCCATCATATGTAGCCACTGTGCCCATCATATGCAGCCACTGTGCCCCATCAAATGCAGCCACTGTGCCCCATCAAATGCAGCCATTGTGCCCCATCAAATGCAGCCCATCATAGGCAGCCACTGTGCCCATCACAGGCAGCCATTGTGCCCATCATACGCAGCCACTGTGACCCATCATATGCAGCCACTGTGCCCATTTAAATGCAGCCACTGTGCCCATCATATGCAGCCACTGTGCCCATCATATGCAGCCACTGTGCCCCATTAAATGCAGCCACTGTGCCCCATCAAATGCAGCCACTGTGCCCTATCAAATGCAGCCCATCATAGGCAGCCACTGTGCCCATCACAGGCAGCCATTGTGCCCATCATGCGTAGCCACTGTGACCCATCATACGTAGCCACTGTGACCCATCATATGCAGCCACTGTGACCCATCAAATGCAGCCAATGTGCCCATCAAATGCAGCCACTGTGCCCCATAATTTGCAGCCACTGTGCCCATCAAATGCAGCCACTGTACCCCATCAAATGCAGCCACTATGCCCATCAAATGCAGCCACTGTGCCTATCATATGCAGCCACTGTGCCCCATCATATGTAGCCACTGTGCCCCATCAAATGCAGCCACTGTGCCTATAAAATGCAGCCACTGTGCCCGTCACTGTGCCCATCAAATGCAGCCACTGTTCCCATCAAATGCAGCCTCACTGTGATCCCGCCCCATCTTGGTGGGCGGGTCAGGCTTCGGGTGACGGCGGCGAACTGTGGGACAGGCAGCGGGTCAGGCGATGGCTCCTGTGTCCTCCATGCTTCATGTGTGTCTCTTCTTCTCTTCTGCTAGGCATCCAATAGGATCGCCTGTGTCTTTAGCTAATCAGGTGGCAGGTATTAGACCCACGCTTCCTGATTGGCGAAGAGGCGGTTCAGTATTAGAAAATAAAATATTCATTTGCTTTTCTAACACACCTGGGTGGGCTCCGAGCGCAAATGCTCTACGCTCCGAGTCCACCTTTTTTGAAGCCTATTAATCAGGTGCTTAAAGAAAACACCCCCGCCACTGTAATTCAGGCGTCCGGCATCCAAAAAGGGGCCGGACACCTGAATAGGGGTGGCCAAGGCGGCCATGGATAGATTCATGCTATGCATGAATCTATAGATTCTACATATAGGGGGGTGGCATGATAGAGGGAGTGGTGCCCATGCGCCCTTAATGGACGGGCCACCACTGCTTGTAGGTACTGTGAATATCTCCTAAACCTGCACAGTTTAGTAACTATTCACTGTATCTGCATGGGCTGAGGTTATCGGCACATGCACACTGAAGAAACGGCCTGCTTGTGCCATTTCTTCAGGAGCTATGCCGTGATCAGCGGCTCCCATGCACATGCACGGGAGCGACGTCATCGCGACTCCAGGCCAATCACAGCGCCAGAGCCTGCGAACCCGGAAATAACTCCGGGAAACATGTCACCGGTCACAGCGATGTGCGGGGACCGCTGCAAAGGTAAGTATTTCATAATGAGCTTGCATGCGATTATGACAATGACATTGACCAAATATGTTCATGGCTAGAGTCAATGAAATCACTGGGTATACCCCACCCCTTTGTTTACAGTTAGCCATGGGAAATAGAGCTTTTATTTAGTAGCGAGTGAGTGAATTTATCGAATGAAATACGGCAGGTGGTACAATTTTTGCTGTGGCAAAGGCATATGTAGAAATTCATCTGGTTTCTGCGTTATTTCAAGTTGGGTAGTCAGGGGTGGTGAAATCCTCAAGGACTGGTAAGCTGCAATATGTACCGTTTTTGTTTTTATTTTCACATTAACGCCCCTTTCACACTGACGGACCAATCGGGTCTGCCTGTGACTTTTTTAGGTGGACCTGATCGGACCATCCATAGCTCTCTACGGAGCGGTAAATGTCAGCAGACATGTGTCCGCTGACACCCACTGGCATCTGATCCGGTCTGCTAAAAACAGACGGATGACATTCCCCATCTGTTCGGGCGAAACGGATGACAGTCGGATGTAAACGGACAGGTAGTTTACATTCGACCATCCCATAGAGAAGAGCGGGCTGTGTCCGTGTCCGCTCTGCATAGCGCAGCGGACATGGACCTGTCATCTGCCTGCTCAGTGGGGATAAGCAGAGAGACCCCACGCTGAGCAGGCAGATACGCTTAGCGGAGTCCACCCCGTCTGTAAGGGCCCTTGGACTTTCAGGGTGCCTTGGACTTTCAGGTCTCCTTTCTACTTATAGATATTCCTGTAGTAAACTGAATAATATTCACAAGGTGGATGCAAATGCAAAATTTGACAGCCATGCAGGTCAGTGTTGCCAACCCCCTGAAGTGAAGTTTACTGGCAGGATGCCAAAAAACAAAATTTACTGACGGAGCAACATTGAATGACAGTTTTCAGTGCTAAACCATGCAAATATCAATATTTAAACTATAAACACATTGCTAGTGTTATTAGCAATATGTTTAAGTTAAACAAAAGTCAAAAACATATTTCTCCATTGACATGAAGGTCAGGTTACTATAACCCAACCAGAAAAGCGTTCCCCCTTACGTCAGAGTCTGCAGGATTCCCCCTTACAGTGAAGGGGAACTCTTATGTAAAAATGATCTAAGGGGGAACTTTGATGTAAGGGGGGGCTCTGGTGACTAGGGACCACCTTCCGCAGAGTGAATACACTAAGGTAAGGGGGGGTTACTAATATAGGGGGGAACCTTTATATCAGTGCCCCCTACATTATTGTATTCACTCCCCCTTTACATCAGTAACCCCTCCTCAGACTGTCCTGACGGCGCTGTCACTGACCTCCTCTCAGGTGCACCGTGCAGGGCTCAGTCAGACAGGTCCAGCTTGGCAGCTCTGGTTTTATCCTATAGTGTCCTCTCCAAAGTCCACACATGTTTGACTCCTCCTATGATCCCCATCCCGGCAGCGCTCTTCTCTCCAAATTCCCCCTCAGAGACTGCAGGCATGATAAAAGACAAGAGATAGTAAGAGGCTCCGGACATGATACAGGAGGTGAACAGAGGCTGCGGACATGATACAGAAAGGGAACAGAGGTTGTGGATGTATTACAGGAGGTGAACAGAGGCTACGGAAATGATACAAGAGGTGGACAGAGGCTGTGCACATGATACAGGAGGTAGACAGAGGCTGCGGACAGGATACAGGAGGTGGACAGAGGCTGCGGACATGACACAGGAGGTGGACAGAGGCTGTGGACAGGATACAGGAGGTGGACAGAGGCTGCGGACAGGATACAGGAGGTGGACAGAGGCTGCGGACATGATACAGATGGTGGACAGAGGCTGCGGACATGATACAGGAGGTGGACAGAGGCTGCAGATATGATACAGGAGGTGGACAGAGGCTGCAGACATGATACAGGAGGTGGACAGAGGCTGCGGACGTGATACAGGTGGTGGACAGAGGTTGCGGACGTGATACAGGAGGTGGACAGAGGCTGCGGACGTGATACAGGAGGTGGACAGAGGCTGCAGGTGTGATACAGGAGGTGGACAGAAGCTGCAGAGGTGATACACAAGGAGAACAGAGGCTGCGGATATGGTAGTGTCCTCCTCACCTCCTCACAGTAGCCTTCTCCTCTGTCCACCTTTACTTCTCCACATCAGTGTCCTCCTCTGTCCCCTGCACGGCTTCATCCCCCCCCCCCCCCCCAGTAATTTCATCCTCCTCTGCCCCCTTTTATCCCCCACACACAGTCAGTGTCACACTCCTGTCTCCTCATCCCTCCTCGGCTCCTCCGCTGCTGACTGCTGTGGCGAGTGCACTAGGGCGGCACAGCCAAGAGGATTGGCTTCTATTAAAAAATGGTGCCATTACGTTACTGCGCATGGTCGGTTTGCGGCCATCTTTTTTGTAAATTAACAGGCGGTTGGCAACACTGCTGCAGGTGCATTGCCATGAACACAGACAGTGTGTGATTCAGAATGCAGTTGGAATGAGGCCTTACAATAATGACGCATTCAATATATGAAAGATTGCTGCCACAACAAATTTGTTAAAGGGTGATGTACAGTGACACCTGCTGGTCATCAGAATTTGCCATTGAAATTCAGTCATCTTCATCAGCAAAAATAGCTCTTCTTGAGTTAAAAAAAAAAAAAAAAAAGAAAGCACCTAGTCTTTCTGAAATATGTTTTATTTATTATAAAATAATTGTAAAAAAGTTACAAGAGTTAAGCAATCAATTGCTTGTAAAATCCACAGTCAGGCTAGAACAGGCAGGGTCAGGCCAGAATCATAATAAAAAAATTATGATTCTGGCCTGATTGTTTCTGTTTTAGCCTGACTGTGGATTTTACAAGAAATTGATCCCTTTAACTTTTTACAAGCATTTTTAATAAATATTTTATAAGGACAGGGCGTTTTTTTTTTTACTTTTTATTTATTGGATTACAGATCTCCCCGTGTGTGACATTTATTCAATAAACGGTGGTTAAAGTGGATGTAAACCCGATTCATGAAAATTGAGCTGGGCACATACAGTATCTCACAAAAGTGAGTACACCCCTCACATTTTTGTAAATATTTTATTATATCTTTTCATGTGACAACACTGAAGAAATTACACTTTTCTACAATGTAAAGTAGTGAGTGTACAGCTTGTATAACAGTGTAAATTTGCTGTCCCCTCAAAATAACTCAACACACAGCCATTAATGTCTAAACCGCTGGCAACAAAAGTGAGAACACACCTAAGTGAAAATGTCCAAATTGGGCCCAATTAGCCATTTTCCCTCCCTGGTGTCATGTGACTCGTTAGTGTTACAAGGTCTCAGGTGTGAATGGGAAGCAAGTGTGTTAAATTTGGTGTCATCGCTCTCATTCTCATACTGGTCACTGGAAGTTTAATATGGCACCTCATGGCAATGAACTCTTTGAGGATCTGAAAAAAAAGAATTGTTGCTCTACATAAAGATGGCCTAGGCTATAAGAAGATTGCCAAGACTCTGAAACTGAGCTGCAGCACGGTGGCCAAGACCATAGAGCGGTTTAACAGGTCAGGATCCACTCAGTACGGGTCTCACCATGGTCGACCAAAGACGTTAAGTGCTCGTGCTCAGCGTCCTATCCGGAGATATGGATTTGGCATTAGAGCTCCCGGGGCTGCTGCGGATCGTCCTTTCAGCATACTCCAGGACTGTGTCTGCGGATGAATACCTGGAGCTGGGGCAGCAGATTCGGGTAGGATTGGAGCCCTCCAGGCCGCTGGTATGCAATAGGGCAAGTGCTTTCCAACCCCAGAGCAAATGGCCAGTGACCAGCGGGCGTTGCGGATGGCATTCCTGGGAGAGAGGCCCCAGGAGCAATGAGTGACTGAGTTCGACAGGCTGGTCCAGCAGGAGATAGAGCTGGACAATCGTTATCAGGATCTGCAATGGCACGCAGAGCAGGAATATTTAGGGGAGACAACAGAATGCTCTCTGGAGGGATATGACTTTGGCAGCCCTGGTTTGCTGATGAAGAGCCTTACAGATCGTTTTGTGTTTGGCAATGAAGGGAAACCTACCCTTGAGGACCTGCAAGAATACAGAGAGGCTGTGCTGGGTCATTCAGGGGTCTCAGAGCTTAAACTGGACCTGGAAAATTTGCTAAGGAAGGAACAGCATCTGGAAAGGGCATACAGGAAATGCTAGAACACGTTCAGCAGCATGCCAGAGAATTGGCAGTGGAAACTCTGGAGATTGCCATCTCCAAAGTGCTGACAATAGGGCAGAGCTCTGCTAACCTCTGCCCAGCACGAGAACATCTTCTGGGTTCCACCACCCCCCCCCCCCCCCAAAGTGACTTCCGTCACACTAAACAGGAAGAGAACATCTCTTCTATTTAAATTTCACATGTTTTCACCTTTACTTATACACTAATTTTGATATTTAGGCATTTGTATTATGCCAGACTTACTGTAGAAGTTCCTTATTTTAGTGGGGGACAAAGGTAACATGTTTCCCCCTCTCCTTAAAAATCAATATACAACTAAATAATAATATAAAAAATCTAATGTAAATACTAAGGAAAATATAATATGGTATCATTTAAATCAGCATGATTCATTACATTAAGTGGGGTTTTCTACCCAGGAGTCATTATAAGCTCCCTTATAAAAATGATTTCCACCGATCCACTTTGATTGCTCAAATTATAAATTGCAGGTGCTCCCACTCTCACTCACCCCCATCTCGAGGCCTACAATATGTGACCACTTGCAAGCCTTGTGATTCAGGGTCTCGTCCCGGCGGGCTATTGGGAAGGTGCGTGGAGGTCCTGAATCGCTCAAACACATTTGTTTTAAAGTCTCTGGCTATGCAAGGTCCTCTATTCGAAGGGTAAATATACTAATTTGGATATAAATTAATTAGGGCTGTTACTGATTAAAATTTTCGTGTTCGATTAATCAATTTTTTTTTTAATCAATTAATCGACTAATTTCGATTAATTATAACGCATATACAGATCCAACTACTTTTAGCTGATCTCCTTGCAGGCCGATTCCCAGTGCAGCTACCAACCACTGGAAAAATCGATAGCAGGATACAAAAAACACACAAAGGCTGCGCTCTATGGGAATAACATTAAAACTTGTATAGTCTTCAAGTAGGTAACAAAATAAATATTGCACTGGAGATAAATTGATGTAGCTACATAAACGGTAGAAATGGTGCGAGTATTACCAAACGGTAGCAAAAGCAGTCATAAAAACATGTAGCTAAGTATGATACTGGTATAAAAATGTGTACAACGATACCACTGCTAAATCCAGATGAGGAGGGGTTAACATCAGTCCGTCGGCAAGTAGATGTCCCGTGAAGGGAACTATCACAACTCCCAGTGGATGGCTGTAGAATCCCAGGTTGATAGAGGGAAGTGATAGAGGGAAGTGTAACAGCCCTTGCGTGTGGCAGATAGTAAGGTCCCACCGGCATGCAGATATGAAGGCACAGGGTATGTCGTGGCCGACCCAGCGCGTAGCTAAAGGTCTGCTCACGCTCGATGGCCGGGACTGGGGAGACTACAAGGATCTATATTGTCCAGCCTGTCACCCAGCCGGCAGTTGATAGTAGATCTCAGGATCAAAAAAGTAGAATAAAGCTAAAACTTTCCAGGACCAATGGTCCCAACCAGGAGCCAGGTCCTACTCCTATGCTAGGCAGAAAAAAACTGGGCTGCTGAGTGCAGGGTTAGGAGTTATAGCCAGAGGGACCGCACCCTGGGCGGTACTGTTCAGCTTTGCTGTTGTTACATGTTTTTATCTGTTTAACATGTCTGCCTAGTCCTCTCCTGATAGACGGCATATAAACCCTAAGGTCAAGAATAAATGGAGCTGTGTCCGTCCATGGACGAAAGAGAAAAGCTGAGTTAGACTTTCAGAAAAGGAGTTACCCGTAAGTCTTCCAGGACAGCCCATGAGACCTAGGGCTCCTCCTACCAGGACAGGAAACACATTACCCCCACCAGATAAAAGAGCGGTCCTCCATCAGTCTTCTCGAGAACCGTAGGACAACCCTGAAAAACACATAACTTCCAGACAAATCCGGGTGGGAATCCGGCTGTCCTGGAAGACTCTCAGAAAAGGAGTTACCGGTAAGTCTAACTCAGCTTTTCTCTCAAGCGTCTTCCAGGATAGCCCATGAGACGATGAGCCAGAACTTACCAGTCTAGGGTGGGACAACTTCCTGAAGGACCTTTCGACCAAACGCCTGCTCCTGCGCAGATAGGAGATCCAGGCGATAATGTTTCATGAAGGTCGAAAAACTGGACCACGTGGCAGCCTTGCAAATTTGTTCTGGTGAGGCACCAGCCCTCTCAGCCGCAGACGCAGACAAGGCTCTTGTTGAATGCGCAGTGACAAAAGGTGGAGGAACTTCTCTAATTTTGTAAGCTTCGGAGATGGTGTCAGGGTTGTACGTACCTGATCAGCGAGTCCGTTATAGCAGAGGAAGGTCCCCCGTATGGATCCGACTCGCGGGCCCCTGGTAGTGCAGACAGGAGGCACGGGAGTGCGGAAGGGTAAGAGAGCCTGAGAGTGGTTACTGGAAGGCAGCTCCGGATCCTGGGTTCAGGAGAGTAGCTGAGCCAGGCTGGCTGCAGGTAGGCAGGCAGGTGTGTGGAGCAGCGCAGCTGGGCAGGTGCAGAGAGAGTGGTCAAGACAAGCAGGGTTCGGCAACGTTCAGGCAGTATGGTACAGCGGGGTAGGCAGGTTCAGGGTCAAAGACAGGCTGAGGTCGGGTGCAGGCGGATATCAGGAAAAGTCCAGTAACAAGCCGGGTGGTCAGAAGATCAGGTTTCAGGCAATTAACAGGAGCAGGATACACAGGGGACTGTAGATCAGACAGCACCGGTCTGAAGTGTTCCAGGAGTTTAAATGGGCAAACTGGCATGCATCGGCGCGCGCACAGGCACACTATCGCGCACAGGCGCGCGCGCCCGCCCGAAGTCTGGGAAGTGCACCAGCGCGGACAGGAACATGCCCAACATCAACGCGCATCGGCGCGCGAACGCACACCAAAGCGACCACCAACACGCCCGGCAAGGTACGTTCTCTGACAGTGCCCCCCCCTTAAGGGCAGCCTCCGGATGCCCAATTGAGCGATCTTCGCGGCATGAGACCTTCTGAAAGCTTGCATGAGTTCCTCTGCATGTATGCCGCTTTCGGGTTCCCAGGAATTATCTTCTGGGCCGTAACCCCTCCACTTAATTAGATATTGAATCTGGTTGTGTCTTTTCCTACAGTCCAGGATTGCCTCCACCTCAAATTCCTCCTCGTTGTCGATCAAAACAGGTTCCGGTGGGCCAGTGTTATGGCCAGCGAAGGGGTTAGGGACAACCGGCTTTAATAGTGTCACATGAAAGACTGGGTGGACCTTCAGGGTGTTGGGTAGGTCGAGCTCATATGCCACATAGTTGATTCTCCTCTTTACCGAGAAAGGTCCCATGAACTTAGGGCCCAACTTCCTTGACGGACAGGCCATCTTTAGGTTGATTGTGGATAACCACACCTGGTTGCCAGGCTCCAGAATGAGTTCCCCTCTCCTTTTCCTATCAAACATCCTCTTGTTGTACTCCTGGGTCTTGGACATGGTCTCCTGTAGAAGTTTGTTATTGGAGATGAAGAAGTCCATTGTTTCGGACACTGCAGGGATGGTGCATTCGGGTATGGTACTGGGTAAAAAGGAAGGATGGAAACCATAGTTGGCAAAGAATGGGGTTTGCTTAGTGGCAGAGTGCAGGGAGTTGTTGTAAGCAAATTCAGCGATGGGGAGCAGAGAGACCCAATCATCCTGGGAAAAGGAGGAAAAGCAACGGAGGTACTGTTCTAAGGTTTGGTTGGTTCTCTCTGTTTGACCATTCGTTTGAGGGTGATAAGCCGAAGAGAATGCCAACTCAATTTCCAGAGAACCACAAAGAGCCTTCCAAAATCTGGAGGTGAACTGGACACCTCGGTCCGAGACAATACTTGCCGGGACTCCATGGAGCCTCACTATCTCCCGGATAAAAACCTTTGCCGTCTCCATGGCGGAAGGTGTGCCTTTCATGGGCAAAAAATGAGCCATTTTGGACAGCCTGTCGATGACAACAAAGACCGTGGAGAATCCTTCGGACAGAGGGAGCTCCACTATGAAGTCCATCGACACCATCTTCCAGGGTCTTTCAGGGACAGGTAAAGGTTTTAATAGACCCCAGGCCCTCATCCGGCTATTCTTGTTCCGGGAGCAGGTGTTGCATGAGTCCACGTAGCTTTTGCAGTCGCTACCCAGCTGCGGCCACCAGAACGTGCGCTTGATTGGTCGGCCGTTTTCAAGGTACCGAAATGTCCGGCCAACTTGTGGTCATGGCAAAGTTCCAGAACAGCTATCCAAAGACCCTCTGGGACCAGAATTTTGCCCTCGTGCCTGATCAGACCATCTTCTGCCCTGACACAATTCTCCGGAAGAGAGGTCAAGCCAGCAGACGCCAGCTTAATACGGGACATGAGGTCTTCTTGAAGCAGCAGGAAGTTCCCGGCAGGGAGGATGGTGTCAACAGGTAAGTTCTCTTCAGGAATGCTGAACATTCGGGACAGTGCGTCCGGTTTAATGTTTTTTGAGCCATGCCTGTAGGTGATGTGGAACAGAACCCTTGAGAAAAAAAGTGCCCACCTTGCCTTCCTTGGTTTCAACCTCTTAGCTGTTCTCAGGTACTCGAAGTTCTTGTGGTCCGTGTAGACCAAAATGGGGTGTGCAGCCCCCTCGAGCAGGTAACACCACTCTTCTAACGCGGCCTTGATAGCCAGGAGTTCCCGATCTCCCACGTCGTAGTTCCGTTCCGCAGTGGAAAGCTTGCGCGAGAAGAAGGCCACTGGAAAGAGTAAGGCTTTGGCCCCCTGACGCTGGGATAGCACAGCCCCCACTGCATTTTCGGAAGCGTCCACTTCCAGGACGAAGGGTAGTGCAGGGTCAGGGTGCTTCAGGATGGAGGCAGAGACAAATAATTCCTTCAGTTTGTTAAAGGCAGCTTGGGCTCTAGGGGACCAATAGAATCGGTTTCCTTGTTTGGTTAATTCAGTAAGAGGGGCGACAATTGCAGAGAAACTTCTGATGAACTTCCGGTAAAAGTTGGAAAATCCGATGAAGCGCTGGACCCCTTTTTTATCCGTGGGAGCAAGCCAGTCCAGGATAGCCGACACCTTCTGAGGGTCCATTTTAATGCCCTCAATCGAAATGATCAACCCGAGAAACTGGATGCTTTGCCGCTCGAACTCACATTTCTCCGGTTTGGCGTAAAGTCCATGTTGTCTGAGCCGAACAAGGACATTCCGGACATGCCTGCGATGGTCGTGTACTGAGGAGGAGAATATCAAGATATCGTCCAAGTATACTATGGACGTACAAGTCCAGGTAATCACGGAAAATGTCGTTGACAAAATGTTGGAAGGTAGCCGGGGCATTACACAGTCCGAACGGCATAACTAGGTACTCGTAGTGCCCGAATCGCGTGCGGAAGGCCGTTTTCCACTCGTCCCCCTCTCAAATGCGGATCAGGTTGTACGCCCCTCGGAGGTCAAGCTTGGTGAATATGACCGCCGTTCCCAGCCTCTGGAAAAGTTCCGGCACGAGAGGTAATGGATAACGTTTTTTAATGGTGATTTTGTTCAACTCCTGATAATCAATACAGGGGCGTAGGGAATGGTCCTTTTTTTCAACAAAAAAGATGCCCGCACCTGCAGGCGAGGTGGACGGGCGGATGAACCCTTTTTTTAGGTTGTCATCGATGTAGACCTTCAGGGTGCCCAATTCCTGCTCGGTCAATGGGAAGATCCTCCCAAAAGGTACTTCAGTCCCAGGCAAAAGTTCTATAGGGCAATCATATGGTCTGTGAGGAGGAAGGGTTTCTGCTCCCTTCTTACTGAACACGTCCAGAAAGTCGTGATAGGGCTCAGGGATGGTTTTCTGAAGGTCAGGGTCTGTGTCCAGACAGAGCAGATGAGGACGGTCAGTAGAGGCTTGTTGCAGGCAATGTTGCTGGCAATAATCTGAGAGGAATTTGACCCTCCCTGTAGTCCAGTCAATATTGGGGTTATGGGCTTGCAGCCAGGGCATCCCCAAAATGACGGGGAATAACGGAGAGGAGATGGCATCCAGACTTAGGAACTCCTGATGGTGGGTTGCCAAGGAGGCCAACAAGGGAACGGTTTCCTGAGTGACAGGGCCGGATTTAATAATGGAACCATCAGCGAGGTGTACTGCAAGTCCCCGGGATTTCGGCTGCAGGGGAATGTGATGATTGGCAGCAAATGTCAAATCGATAAAGCAGCTGCATGCCCCCGAATCAATAATGGCGGATACTAGGATTGCGGTAGTCCTTCCGGGGGGCTGTAAAGAAATGGAGAGAGCCAAGTGAGAAGTTGGGTTAGGCAACAAAGAGGCACAAGTAGAAGAAACAGGCAGGCACTTACGCATCTTGGCCGGGCAGGATCTCACGTAGTGTCCTGGTTCACCACAGTACATGCACAGATTGTTGCTACGCCTGTGCTGGCGTTCTTCGGGAGAGAGAGAAGGCCGAAGTAGGCCCAGTTGCATGGGTTCCGGGTCATCTAAGGCCGGCGACGGGGAAGCCGGTGGTGCCAGACGGACTGGGTTTGGAACCTCGGGGAGCAACCAGGTGGGTCGGAATTGACTGGAGGTCCTCTCTGAGCGGCGTTCTCTCAGGCGCCGGTCGATCTGAATTGACAGATCTATTAGCTTGTCCAGGGTTTGGGGAACTCCGACACGTGCTAGCTCGTCCTTGAGCTGATCCGACAAGCCCATCCGGAATTCATAGCGCAAAGCAGCGTCATTCCATTCCGTGTCGGAACTCCATCGTCTGAACTCTGCTGCATAGTCCTCGGCCGCTCTGCGGCCTTGCAGGAGAGAGTGAAGAACGGATTCTGCGGTAGCAGCTTGTTGCGGATCCTCGTAAAGTTGGGACATAGCGGCAAAGAACGTGGCAAGGGTCTCCAAGGAGGCATCCTTCTGCTCTAGGAGGCGGTGAGCCCAGGCCTGCGGCTCATCGGTCAGCAGGGAGATGACGAAGCCCACCTTGGTTACCTCCAGAGAAAAGGTGCGGGGTTGCAAGGCGAAGAAAAGTTCGCAGGCGTTGCGGAACGCACGATATTTGCTGCGGTCGCCCGCAAACTTCTCGGGTGTAGGGACCCTGGGTTCCGGAGGAAGCATGACGACAGAAGGTGTAGCCGAGTATCCCGTGGATGTGGCGCCTTGAGAGCTGGCAGGTGTGGACAGGACTTGTACTCTCTCCTCCAATCTGGTATAGCCGGCTTGGAGGTCTTTCACGGCTTGCGTCAGCCCATTCCGGTGTCTGCACAATTCCTCCATGGGATCCCTTCCCTGCTCGGACTCGGACAAGGCTGTCTGATACTGTCAGGGTTGTACGTACCTGATCAGCGAGTCCGTTAGAGCAGAGGAAGGTCCCCCGTACGGATCTGACTCGCGGGCCCCTGGTAGTGCAGACAGGAGGCACGGGAGTGCGGAAGGGTAAGAGAGCCTGAGAGTGGTTACTGGAAGGCAGCTCCGGATCCTGGGTTCAGGAGAGTAGCTGAGCCAGGCTGGCTGCAGGTAGGCAGGTGTGTAGAGCAGCGCAGCTGGGCAGGTGCAGAGAAGGTGGTCAAGACAAGCAGGGTTCGGCAACG
Organism: Rana muscosa; assembly: GCA_029206835.1. Classification (NCBI taxonomy): domain Eukaryota; kingdom Metazoa; phylum Chordata; class Amphibia; order Anura; family Ranidae; genus Rana; species Rana muscosa. The sequence continues at coordinate 106,395,185 of CM055128.1, forward strand.
TTCAGGCAGTATGATACAGCGGGGTAGGCAGGTTCAGGGTCAAAGACAGGCTGAGGTCGGGTGCAGGCGGATATCAGGAAAAGTCCAGTAACAAGCCGGGTGGTAAGAAGATCAGGTTTCAGGCAATTAACAGGAGCAGGATACACAGGGGACTGTAGATCAGACAGCACCGGTCTGAAGTGTTCCAGGAGTTTAAATGGGAAAACTGGCATGCATCGGCACGCGCAATGGCGCATCGGCGCACGCACGCAATGCACGCACATGCACCCACGCGCACAGGCACTCCATCACGCACAGGCGCGCGCGCGCCCGAAGTCTGGGAAGTGCACCAGCGCTGACATGAACATGCCCAACATCAGCGCGCATCGGCGCGAGCGAACGCACACCAAAGCGACCACCAACACGCCCGGCAAGGTACGTTCTCTGACAGATGGCTTGCTTTATCCATCTAGCCAATGTGGCTTTAGATGCACTCTTACCTCTGTGCGCACCTGAAAAAAGGACAAACAAGGCGTCTATCTTGAGGTCACCAAGACCTTTAGGAAAACAGACGAGAAGAATCCTTCTCACATCTAAAAAACTAAACTTTCTTTCTTGGTCGCCCTGTGGCGAGCTACAAAAGGTTGGCAATACAATGTCCTGAGATCTGTGGAATGTACTGGCCACTTTAGGCAAAAACCCGGGATCAGTTTTCAACACAACCCGATCCTCAAAAATCGTGAGGAACGGCTCCCTCACCGATAAGGCCTGTAACTCGCTTACTCTACGAGCAGAGGTAATTGCTACCAAAAAAATTGTTTTTAAAGTAAGTAATTTAACAGAAATATCCTCTAGGGGCTCAAAAGGAAATTCTACTAGAGTTTGAAGCACCAGGGACAGGTCCCAAGTTGGACAACTTCTCACCACTACTGGCCTGGCCTTAGAAATGGATTTGAAAAATCTAGCTATAGTGGGATTTTCCAGGAGAGAAAACTGGAGGAAAACACTGATAGCTGCCGCTTGTACCTTTAAGGTACTAACTGAAATACCTTTGTCGACACCCTCTTGAAAAAATTCCAAAATAGAAGGAACATCATGAGTTAATCTTTGATTTTCAGATAACCACGAATTAAACTTTTTCCAAACCTTGGAATATATGGCTCTAGTGACTGGTTTTCTGCAATTGACCAGGGTCTTGACTACTTTGTCAGAGAACCCCTGGGCCCTTAGTATCTTCTCTTCAGATACCAAGCCGTCAAGTTTAAGGAAACCACCTGTGGGTGTGACACTGGACCCTGCGATAGCAAGTCCTCTCTCTTCGGAAGCCTCAGCGGAGGCTTCGAGACCAGAGTCTGTAACAGGGAAAACCATGGCCTCTTGGGCCAGAAAGGGGCGTCCAGAATAAGGTCTGTTTCTTCTAGGAGAAACTTCCAGAGAACTTCCGGAATAAGTCTGATTGGTGGGAAGGCGTAACAGAGGCCGAATGTCCACGGATTCACCAGAGCATCGACCCCCAATGATTGATCTGCTGGGTTCAGAGAAAAGAACTCCTCTGTCTTGCGGTTGTCCTGGTTTGTGAACAGATCCGCTTCGGGACAACCCCATTTGTCGGTGAGCTCCGCAAACACCTCGGGATGAAGAGAACAATTGTCTCGATCCACCCTGTAGCGATTGAGATAGTCTGCCAAGCAGTTTTGCGTCCCCTTCAGGTGCACTGCTGTAATTGAGGCTAGATTCCCTTCTGCCCATGCCAAAATCTCCTGGGCAATCGATTGAAGAATCCGACTCCTCGTACCACCCTGCTTGTTGAGGTACGCAACCGTTGCGATGTTGTCGGATAGAATCTGGAGATTGTGACCCCTGATCTCCGTCTGAAAAACTAGCAAGGCTCTCTAAACTGCTAGCAGCTCTCTCTGGTTCGACTAAGCTCTTGCTTCCCTCAAGGACCATTCTCCTTGTGCGACTTTGTTGCCGAGGTGGGCTCCCCATCCCCAGGAACTCGCATCTGTAGTGATCCTCTGGGATATAGGAATGGACCAAGGTAGACCTCTTGTTAGATGAAGGTTTGTCCTCCACCACCACAAGCTTCTTTTTACTCTGGTAGGTAATAAAACCCTTGACTCCAGAGACCTTGCGTCCCCGTCCCAATTCCCCAAAAGAAACCTCTGTAATGGTCTTTGATGGAATCTTGCCCACGGTACTGCAGGAAAGCATGAGGTCATCAGACCTACTGCTCTTGCCACCTCTCTCAGCGAGACCGATTGATTGGTCTGTAAAGCTGAGACTGTTTGCACCATCTTTGAGACCTTCTCCTGTGGGAGAAAAACTTTTTGGTCTACTGAGCAAAAGTTGTATCCCAGATATGTCACCTTCTGGGCCGGAATCAAGGAAGACTTCTCTCTGTTTATCAACCAACCTAGGGATTGAAGGAAGTCTTGTACAGTCTGGAGATCCGCTGATAACCTTTGGTAAGACTGCCACCACTAGGAGGTCATCCAGGTAAGGGATAATAGTTATCACATTTAACCTTAGCAGAGCCAGCGCCTCCCCCAACACTTTTGTGAAAATGCGTGGGGATGAGGACAGACCAAAGGGGAGGGCTTGAAATTGGAAGTGCCGAATCTCTGTTCCCATTTTGACGGCTATTCTCAAGTATTTTTGGAAGGCTGGATGGATAGGGATGTGAAGATAAGCATCCCTTAAATCCAGAGTGGCCATGAAGCAGTTTGGGTAAAGCAGGTTCTTGATTGTGAACACTGTCTCCATACGGAAGTGCTTGTACCTGATCGATCGGTTTAGAGATCGAAGGTTCAGAATAAGCCGATACTTTCCTGATGGCTTTCTGATAACAAAAATATGGGAATAAAACCCCTTGCTCTGATCTGAGCGGGGAACAGGGATCAGGACCTTCTGATCTAGCAAGTCTCCAATTTGGAGACCCAGAGCCCTCGCTTTTTCCTGATCTCGGGGAAGGGAGGTGACCAATAGTTGCTCTGGTGGTTGGCAAGAAAATTCCAGCCTGTACCCATTGGCCACTAGGTCCAGAATAAATGGACTTGATGTGGCAGCTGCCCATTGTGGAAGAAAGGCCCTCAATCTTCCTCCCACTGGGAGACAAACGTCACTGTGGCTTGGTGGGTTGTTGAGGAGGGTTAAACAAGACGCCCCCTCTACCTCTGCCTTTGTGACCGGTCCAATGTTTCTTGGGCCTATTGTCCTTTTCTCTAGGACCTTGCTGCCTACTTTGGCCACAAATTTTTCTTGTTTTCTGGAAAGGCCTTTTTCTTATTGGCCGTACGTTCCAGTGCCTCCTGCAGACCTGGGCCAAAAAGATGATCCCCTGTTAAGGGAAGCCCACATAGGCGCAACTTGAGTCTGCATCACCTGACCAGGTTTTAAGCCACAGGCTTCTTCTGGCCGAATTCACTAAGGCCGAAGTCCTGGCTGACATTCTTACCGACTCTGCGGAAGAATCAGCTAGATACCCTACGGCCCGAAAAAGGAGAGGGAAAGATTTTAGAATCTGCTCTCTAGAGGTACCTGTCAACAAATGGGATTGTATTTGTGTCAGCCATACCTCCAAATTCCTGGCTACACAAGTGGAGGCCAGAGCTGGTTTAAGATTCCCCACAGCTGAATCCCATGCTCTGTGAAGGAGAATATCTCTTTTTTTGTCCTTAAGCGTGCCCATATCATGAAACGCCAGGTCCGAGTTTTTTGAAACTTTTGAAAGAGGTGCGTCCAACTTCGGATTTTTATTCCACGGCTGCACTACATCCTCATCAAATGGAAACCTTCTTTTTAGGTTACCAGAAAAGAAAGGTTTTCTCTCTGGATTTTCCCACTCCAACTTGATAGTATCAAGGAGGGAACTATGCACTGGAAAGACTTTAGATGTACAGGTCCTTCTCAAAAAATTAGCATATTGTGATAAAGTTCATTATTTTCTGTAATGTACTGATAAACATTAGACTTTCATATATTTTAGATTCATTACACACAACTGAAGTAGTTCAAGCCTTTTCTTGTTTTAATATTGATGATTTTGGCATACAGCTCATGAAAACCCCAAAATCCTATCTCAAAAAATTAGCATATTTCATCCGACCAATAAAAGAAAAGTGTTTTTAATACAAAAAAAGTCAACCTTCAAATAATTATGTTCAGTTATGCACTCAATACTTGGTCGGGAATCCTTTTGCAGAAATGACTGCTTCAATGCGGCGTGGCATGGAGGCAACCAGCCTGTGGCACTGCTGAGGTGTTATGGAGGCCCAGGATGCTTCGATAGCGGCCTTAAGCTCATCCAGAGTGTTGGGTCTTGCGTCTCTCAACTTTCTCTTCCCAATATCCCACAGATTCTCTATGGGGTTCAGGTCAGGAGAGTTGGCAGGCCAATTGAGCACAGTAATACCATGGTCAGTAAACCATTTACCAGTGGTTTTGGCACTGTGAGCAGGTGCCAGGTCGTGCTGAAAAATGAAATCTTCATCTCCATAAAGCTTTTCAGCAGATGGAAGCCTGAAGTGCTCCAAAATCTCCTGATAGCTAGCTGCATTGACCCTGCCCTTGATAAAACACAGTGGACCAACACCAGCAGCTGACATGGCACCCCAGACCATCACTGACTGTGGGTACTTGACACTGGACTTCAGGCATTTTGGCATTTCCCTCTCCCCAGTCTTCCTCCAGACTCTGGCACCTTGATTTCCGAATGACATGCAAAATTTGCTTTCATCTGAAAAAAGTACTTTGGACCACTGAGCAACAGTCCAGTGCTGCTTCTCTGTAGCCCAGGTCAGGCGCTTCTGCCGCTGTTTCTGGTTCAAAAGTGGCTTGACCTGGGGAATGCGGCACCTGTAGCCCATTTCCTGCACACGCCTGTTCACGGTGGCTCTGGATGTTTCTACTCCAGACTCAGTCCACTGCTTCCGCAGGTCCTCCAAGGTCTGGAATCGGTCCTTCTCCACAATCTTCTTCAGGGTCCGGTCACCTCTTCTCGTTGTGCAGCGTTTTCTGCCACACTTTTTCCTTCCCACAGACTTCCCACTGAGGTGCCTTGATACAGCACTCTGGGAACAGCCTATTCGTTCAGAAATTTCTTTCTGTGTCTTACCCTCTTGCTTGAGGGTGTCAATGATGGCCTTCTGGACAGCAGTCAGGTCGGCAGTCTTACCCATGATTGCGGTTTTGAGTAATGAACCAGGCTGGGAGTTTTTAAAAGCCTCAGGAATCTTTTGCAGGTGTTTAGAGTTAATTAGTTGATTCAGATGATTAGGTTAATAGCTCGTTTAGAGAACCTTTTCATGATATGCTAATTTTTTGAGATAGGAATTTTGGGTTGTCATGAGCTGTATGCCAAAATCATCAATATTAAAACAAGAAAAGGCTTGAACTACTTCAGTTGTGTGTAATGAATCTAAAATATATGAAAGTCTAATGTTTATCAGTACATTACAGAAAATAATGAACTTTATCACAATATGCTAATTTTTTGAGAAGGACCTGTATTTCTGTGCAAACCTTTGTACATAAGGTCATGTTTGGACAATTGTACCTCCTCCTCTTCCATTTCAAGGGTTGTATAGATAGCCTTTAATAAGTCATCTACATCTTCCAAAGAAAATTTAAACCTCGAGCCCCTAGAGGATTCTCTATCCCTGGGCTCTGTGTCTGACCCCGATTCTTCTGGAGAAGAACGGGTAGATCTGGCTTCAGTCTTAGAGTCCTCACTCTCCGCATTCTGCTGAGGGGCACTACTGACTGAAGCCTTTCTACTAGAGGACGGACCCCCTGCGGGAGCCTGAAATCTGTCAATAAGATTTTTAAAAGAGCTAAAAGGTAGACGTAAGCTCATCTCTAACAGACGTCAGCATCTTCTGACAGGAGGCTACTGGGTCATCCTTTACTAGGCTTTCTATACAGGTGCGGCAAACTGCTTTACTCCATGAGGAGCTCAGTTTGTTTCCGCAGACCGCACATTTTCTTTTAGGTGGCTGCGCTTGGGCCTTGTCCTGGGTCTTGGACTGCAAGACAAAACAAATGACCCAAAATAAACATCTAAACCACCACACACTCCGTAACACCACGTGCAGGAGGGAGAAAAATGTGTCCCCTAACACCAAAATCCTATGATTGGGGGGGGACAGTAAAAACACTCACCAGGATAGCAAGAGAGTGACAAGACAAACACTCCAGGCTTACCTGAGAGGTGCTGGTGTTGGAGACCGCATCCGCTGCCTGGGCAGGTACCGCAGAAGAGTCCATCTGTCCACTGGTCATCACAGCCTGTGCTGCTACTTCCATTAAACACCAGCAAGCCAGCGTCCCCTGTTCGCGCCATTTATGGAGACAGGAACCAGCATCTCCGGGGCCCGATGATGACGTCGTATGACCCAGAAGTGACCCTCGCCGGATACTTCCTGTGGGCCAGCTTGGAGCGCAGAAGCTCTGCCCCCTCGAGCGCCGCGGCTTCCTCTTTCCTCTGCACAGATCAACCACGCTGTCGACGGGAAAAGGATGCCACCATGCTGCTTATGCAGCGCGCGCTCTGGGGTCTGACATCACCACGGTCTTGGCCCTCCCCAGGCACAAAGGACAGGGGACAGCAGATACTACCAACTTCCCCAGCGGAGATACTGCTTCTGGTGAGGAGAGAGGTCAGTACAAAAAAATACCCCACCGCCATTTAGAGCCCCTGCTCATGAGACCTAGGGTACCAGGTTCCAGGAAACATGTTACCCCCTGTCCGGAGGAAACACTAATACTGATGTGGGGCCTGGAGGACCGCCCTTTTATCTGGTGGGGGTAACGTGTTTCCCGTCCTGGTGGGAGGAGCCCTAGGTCTCATGGGCTGTCCTGGAAGACGCTTGAGAGAAATTGTAATTACATGCCCCTGTTAAACAGGGGCAGAAAAATTGGGCCCTAGGCACTGGTGCCACAACACTGCAACCCCTCACAGATAGATACTCTAGTTGGAGCGCAGGAATGAGCCCTGCTGCAAAGAATTACAGCAAAAATTTTAATTACACGCCCCTGTTAAACAGGGACAGAAAAATTAGGCCTTAGCCACTGGTGGCGGTGCCCAGAACCAAAAATGTTCTTACAAGCTATCAACATGAACATTGAGGAGGAAGAGGATAGTCACTCAGCATCAGCATAGGCAGCCTTGAAGGGATCTCACATTCAAAAAAAAATATTCGGTTACATCAGCATCAGGTGCTTGGTAGCTGGTGATCCAAGACTAATTCATTTTTATGAAGATCAGCCGATCGACCGAGTCAGTGGACAGACGCACCCTGTGATTGATTACAAAGCCTCCAGCAGCACTGAATGTGTGTTCCGAAAGAACGCTGGATGCAGGACAGGCCAGTAGCTCAATTGCATACTGTGCAAGCTCTGGCCAGTGATCCATCCTCAAGACCCAGTAACCCAGAGGATTTTCGGTGGGAAAGGTGTCCAAGTCTGATCTTGCCCCTAGGTATTCCTGCACCATGTAAATCAGACGCTGGCAATGGTTGCTGGAACCGATCATACCTTGGGGCTGCGGACTAAAAAATTGTCTGAACGCATCGGTCAGATGGCCACCTTCTCCACCGCTCCTTCTGTGACTGACCGAAGCCTCAGCAACGCGTTGTCCAGGACCAAGAATTTGTAACCTCCCAGGCTCTGGAAACGCATTGCACAAACCTTTCTGCAAGGCCTCCCAAAGATGTTTCATCCTCTGCTCCCTCTGTGACGGCTGGAAAAGGTCCGCAACCTTACCCTTGTAACATGGAGCAAGGAGGGTTGCCAGCCAGTAATGATCCCTCTCCTTGATACCACGAATCCGAGGATCCTTTCGCAGGATCAGGGAGGCCATGCAGTGTAGGTTGGCTGAGGCATTCGGTCCGGAGTCCTCTGGGTCACTAAGGACGACATGATACGCAGCCACCTCCTCCCAGCCACGTACAAGTCCATGGGTTTCTGGGGACTGTAAATGATCCCTTGAAGACTGCTGCTGATGCTGAGTGCTAGGGTCCATCTCCATGCTGACACAATCCTCCTCCTCCTCCTGTGTGATCGGCGGGCCCCCAAGAACACTGTCTGGATAAAGGGGGCCTTGAGAGGTAAGGAAGTCCTCCTCTCCCTCCCTCTGTTCTGCCTCATGTGCCCTGTCCATTATTCCACGCAGCGTATGCTCCAACAGGTGGACAAGAGGGACAGTATCACTGATTCATGCACTGTCACTGCTCACCATCCTCATGGTCTCCTTAAATGGTGACAGGACAGTGCATGCATCCCTGGATCATGACCCACAGGGGTGGCGAAAAAAAAAAACAAGCTCCCCTGACCCTGTCCTGGTGCCATAGTCGCACAGGTACTCATTGACGGCCCTCTGCTGCGTGTGCAGCCGCTGCAGCATGGCCAACGTTGAGTTCCATCTGGCGATTAGGCGGTTCTTGGGCAGGTTAAATTCCTTTTGGAGGTCAGCCAGCCGAGCACTGGCATTATATGACCGGCGGAAATGCACACAGACTTTCCTGGCCTGCCTCAGGAGATCCTGTAAGCCCGGGTACCTGCCCAAGAACCGCTGCACCACCAAGTTAAGGACGTGAGCCAAACAGGGCACATGGGTCAGGTGTCCCTGTCGGAGGGCGGAGAGGAGGTTGGTGCTATTGTCGCAAACCACCATTCCTGGATGAAGCTGGCGTGGCGTCAACCACCTCTGAGCCTGCCCCTGCAGAGCTGACAGAATCTCTGCCCCAGTGTGGCTCCTGTCCCCCAAGCACACCAGCTCAAGCACTGCATGGCATCTCTTTGCCTGTGTGCTTGCGTAGCCCCTTGAACGCCTACGGAGCACCACTGGTTCCGAGGTCAAATCAGCAGAGGAAGAGGCCATGGAGGAAGAAGAGGAGGGGGTGGAGAGAGGTGTGGCAGAATCACCACTAGTAGTATTTTGGAGGCGTGGTGGCGGAACAACCTCCAACACTACTGCACCCTGTCCTGCATCCTTCCCAGCTGCCAGCAGTGTCACCCAGTGTGCCAAGATAGGCAACATCCCTTTCCATGCCTGCTGGACCATGAGTCAGCGGTAATATGCACCTTACCGCTGACCGCCCTGTCCAGCGAGGCCAAGATATTGCCTTCCACATGTCAGTAGAGAGCCGGAATTGCCTTCCGTGAAAAAAAGTGTCGTTTGGGAACCTGCCACTGAGGTACCGCACATTCCACAAATTCACGGAAGGGGGTAGATTCTACCAACTGAAAAGGCAGCAGTTGAAGTGCTAGCAATTTAGCCAAGCTAGCATGCAACCGCTGGGAGCAAATTTCCTTTGCCGGTTGTTGATTTTTAAATATTAATATTTAATATTTAATATTCAATTAATATTATTATGATTATTGATATGGTTTAAATAAGAGTTCTTTTTGACAGGATTTGATAACTTCAATATAACAATCATTTATTAAAGAATTAAGGTTATTAGTCTATCTAATACACCGCAAACATTTACAGTCTTTGGCAAGGGAGTAAATATTAGTTTCAAACACAAAGTATATACATTACATTACAAATAGACAGACAAACATAGGAAAAATGCAAGCATAAGGGGTAAGTGCTGGGAGATGGTCTTAATAATTACCTATAATGAATCCTGGGCCCAGGTTCTCTCATCTCTCTCTCATCTCTCTCTCTAATGAATTAGGGTGGTCCTTTTTATGGAGTCCTCTTCCATTGACTAACCCAGGGCGGCTACGATTGGTTGTGGTTATTTCTCTCCTCCTTCCTGCCGTTATATTAATTTCCCACCCTAGCCCACTCTTTAGTGATAATTGGATTTGAAGATAAATTAATTAAACCGGAGGTCGTTAACTTCCCTTGAAGGGGCGCTTAGCTATGCATGGAACTAGCCAGGAAGAATTACCCCTTAAATGGATATGGGTGTTAATATGGGAGAATACACACGCCTTTATCTAGAGGATAAAAACGGTGCCGCATAGGCTGTCTCTTTCATCTGCGATCTCTTTCTAGTTTGTTTGAATACTAAGTTATCTCGTCAGACCATAAGACTCCGCAATTCTTGTTACCCTGCATTCATGCATATTCAAATAAGAGGACAGGTAATTAGATTGTCCTCAAGCCCAGCTTGTCAGCCCAGTTTAACCCTTTGCAGACCCACATATTTCCTACTCTAAATTATATATATACATATATGTTACAGATATTCCCAATTTACAAGGAAATTATTCATAAAAATTCCTCATAAGGCAACAGATGACCCCTTGTGGCAAGTTGAGACAGATGAGACGAGGCCACACTTCAGTGAGTAATTGTTTATGTCTAATTTCCGTTAAATTGTTAAGTTTCTCCCTCTGCCATCTTAGAAGTCGGCCAAGATATATCTCCATGCCCGTCATGAAAATCAGTACCCCACATTGCAATATGAGAACACCTTTTATTCCCATTTCCACCCAGGTCCTAGTTGAGACTAAGCTGAAATCCCCATCATGTAAAAGTTCATTCAACCTTTTTCCTGTTTTCACCATATCATTACTAATTTGAATTATATGGGTGTCCTTCCTTGCAAGCAGATTGTGAAGGTTTAATGACAGAGTATCAATTTGTACATCAAAATGGGGTATGTATGTGATAGGATCTGGGACATCAGGGGTACTTTCAATGATATAGTCTTCTGTTAACCCTGGTATGGGTGTTACTACAGTTTCCCCAATAGTAGTGTACTCATGTGGAATGAAGCAAAAATTTGGATAGGGTATTGGACACGACTGACCCCCATAGAGAAAGGTCTGGTGATTGGTAACGACACAGTACAGTCCATCCATGTGGTAGGTGACCCTTGTGCTTGGTGTTCTCCATTTTGACAACTTTACAGGGCAGTTAGCTTCCATCTCATTTGGACTGGTTTCTTGAGGTGGTTGGCGTGGACTTTCCAGTTGGGGGTCCCTTGCTACTTTGGCTGTGGGAACTGGGTCATTGCTTAGACCACAGACTGGAGTGTCCATTTCGAACACATCACAACGGCATAAGTATCTATTGTCTTTGACAGTGCAGCAGGCAGTGTGTGGTGCTTTCCATCGCCCTTGAACTTGAATGGAGCATTTGGGGAGGTGCAACCTTTCCTTGTACACGTCATTTTCGAGGTATCCGAGGGAGTGTATGGACGCCATTGTGTAAAGCAGTCATCTTGTGGATGGAACACGGGCAGCGACATTGTGAAGGACACGTACAGTAGGTCACGGTATGTGGGCAGTGACTGGCTCTTCTTGAAAGCAAATGGCCCTCTATTTGGGTTGTGGTGTCACTATCCCTATATTTCAAATTGTGGAAACTGGCACAGGTTTGCACTTGTCTCCAGAATGTACATTCATTCCACCACTAGTATTAGTGTGAGTACAATACCACTGGGTAAGGTCTATATCTTTTACTTTCCATATGCAGTGCATTATACCTCTTTGCCCATACCATCCTCTCTAGCTTCATTTTATAAACCGTAAACCTTTCCTCCTCTGCAAGCCCCTCAACACCCTGCAGAACTGGTTTCAGCACTTGCCGACCCTCCTTCTGTTAAAAATTTCCGATATGCCTGCGAATTGCTGACAAATCAGCTCTGTTCCAAATTGACATGCCAGATCCAAAAAGTCCTGGGATGGATGCAAGTATGCTGTCCAAACCCTTTAACTTTCTGGATCTGAACAATGCCCCTGTGGGGAGGGAGGTTTGGTTCTGCAAATGGATCCTGAGTTTGGCTTGCATGGGAGGCAATCAAATATACTAGCAAGGAAGAGTAAAACAGACCCATTTGTCCGGGCACATGAGCCGAATTCGGCCATGTTCCACTGGGACAAATTAAGTACCAACGGCACATGAATGACTTTAACGTTATTAAACAATATTACAGGGATTGAGGTTGCCGTTAGGCTGCTAGGTGGTCCCTCTTGCAGTGATGGGTATTCCAAGGATGTTGGTTCATAGTAAGTTCATTGTAAGAGCAGGGGTGTTAGTCTTTGGGGACACATGTAATAAGATGGATTTCCCCTCTAGGTAGTAGACCGGATTCTTGGTCAATGAGCATTCCAGTCTCCTCTCCCTTGGTGTGTCTGATCAGATGGAGCAGGATCACAATCCACCTCGACTTCATGGCTCTAAAAGGGAAGAAAGCAGAACATTTTAGTTGCAGGATTTTGTGAGGGCACAAACGCTGGGGCACAAGACTGAATCCAGTAAATTCCAAGGAATTTCCCAGATCTCCCCCCCTTGTGCTCCTTGTTTGGCCAAACAATCCGCTACCTCATTTTGTTCCCAGTATGGGGCCGTGCCTAAATTACCTTTTACTTTGCACCCCCATGGTTTGACTGGCAACTTTTGCACCAATGTTACAATAAATTTCAACAGGGATACATGTTTAAGTGGAGACCCATCTGAGGACATGTACTGGTGGGCGTGCCAGAAGGGCAGAATTTCTGTAATAGTATTACAGACCCACGCAGAATCTGAGTATAAAACTATTTCTTGGTCCCTTTTCATCAGTTCTAGGGCATGAGAAATTGAAGCCAGCTCAGCAAATTGTGCTGATTTGACTTGCCATGACCGAAAGATTGATGTTTGGGTCTTTGCATGTGGATTGTTAAGGTATATTCCAAATCCTGCATGTGGTGAACCCTCCACGTAAAAACATGATCCATCTGTGAAAATTTGGACTGCATTTTCAGGGACATTTTCCTTTGCTGACAAAGGTCTAAAGAATTGTTGCGCAACTGATTGTGGTATGATATCACATTCATGTGGTACTCCTTGGTAAAGGAGGCCATGGGCCCTAGTGGAAGAATTATTTGTGTGTTTGTCTCGATCATGGAGCAACCGAGGCCAATAGTTTTCCTGTGACAGAACCGCTGACATGGTTGTCTCTGATATGGCAGTCTCACTGTGAAAGGGCAGTTGGTACTTTGGGTTGGCTAATGCTGGCGCTTGCGCTAAAGCTTCTTTAAGCTCCTGCACTGGATTGGTGTGTTGCTCAGTCCAGTGCCATCGGGTATCCTTTTTCCACCAATCATACAGTGGTGCAGACTTTTGGGCACAATCAGGGATGAAAGGCCGCAAATAATTTACCATTCCTAGGAAAGATCTGAGAGTAGGCATACTTACTGACAGAGGTAATTGTAGACTGGTTTCTACCTTCTCAGTTACTATCTTACTACCGTATGCTGTCACTGTAATCCCAAGAGAAGACACAAATTCCTGCAACAATTGTGCCTTAATGGGATTACACTTCAGTTCCGTTTTTCCTAGGATCCGTAGGAGTTCCTCCAATAGCCGCAAATGCTTTTCTTTGTCGCATGTGGCTTTAAGTAAATTGTCAATGTACTGAAAAAGATTCTTTGGGGAAGAAAAATCAGTTAAAATATCTGTCATGGTTGCATATGAAGTCATGTGTTCACTAGATTTAATTTTGTCAATGAAATCAGCCACACTCATAAGGATTTTTACCGGTTGAATTGGATATACATTGGAAATCACCTCATTTCCTTCATTATCAAACCCCAAAAATGTTTGATTTCCTTCAGTAGAGGAGGAGATCTGGGTCCTAACCATGATGGGGAACTTGACATGCTCCTCATTTGTGGATAGCTGGTCCCCATTGTCTGGTGGGTCAATGACCATGGTGCATTCTCGATTTTCCTGTGGCTCTGCGATTTCTCCCATTGCCACCGGAAAAGTAGAATTAGGATCCATATCTTCCTCTCCCCAATACTCTTCATATTTCTCAGTATCCCCAATTTCATAGGCACAAGTAGGTGCCGTAGCATTACTATGTTCGCATGTGCTGGCCATAGTCTGTACTTTAAGGATTGAAATTGTTTGTAGCAACTGTGGCTCTGTTTGCGTGCCCTGTGTGCGATCTAGCACTTTGTATGCACTTGTTATATGGTCCAGTTCAGTGTCAGCTTTAGTTGGCATGCTTTTATATTGTACCCCGTCTTTTTGGGCCAATTTGTAATTTTTACCATTTTCCTCCTGTGAGGCATTAACTATTTGATTAAGGGTAGTTAAGGTTTGTAATTGGCTTTGTAAAGCTGTATTCTCCTTCTCCCTCTCAGAAATTGTAATATTTTGATTATAGACTATATCTTTCAATTTCTGCATTTTAGCCTTCATAGCCAATATGCCTGCTATGGCTAGACTTTTAAGCTTTTTGTTCTTTTTGATTGTTTTTGCTTGTTCTTCCAATAATTTAGCATCACAGGCAAATTCATTGCTCTTATGTTTAAGAGTATAAGTTGCTACAAAACTTTCTAGACAGGTCATGGCAGCCATTGTGATAGTATGCACAATTTGTGAGCTAAATTAAATTAATTGTTCCCTTATACTATAAATTCACTTGTGATTACAGTAAAAGGAAAAAAAAAAGAAAAGGAAGCAAAAAAAAAAGAACAATAAATAGGAACTCAAATGAAATAAGCTGCAGAAAATATAGTAAAAGTTAAACAATATTTTCCAGCTCTCAATAAACAGTGGGGAAAACTAATTATACTAACAATAGCATTTAGCCTATCTTGTCTGAGCCTACTCAATAGACCAAGGGACAATAGAAGCCCCACAGGGATCAATTAGAATGAATACCTGTAGTCTGATAATAGGAATGTCAACACGGCAGTGTTTACACTACTATTTGTAACACTCAATTCAGTAGAAAAAAAAAAAAAAAAAAAACAAAAAAAAAAGTAAAGAAAAAAAAAATCTCTTGTAGGTTATTTGCAATGTCCTATTTTTAATGTTAGTGGACATGCAAATTAAATAACAAGCAAAAACCCTATTGAGCCTGTTTCAACCTACACACCCCAGAACACAAGCACGTGTCTGTGTCTTAAACAAAAACTAAAAACCAAAAAATAAAAATAAAAAATAAAGGCTAAAACTAAGCCAGGTTATCAAAAATTTATGATAACAAGAATTATTAAAAAATAAAAAATAATAATTCAATAACCAAAATTTCAAATTAAAATTAATAAATTGCAAAAAAAGTAAAATACACTTTTTCTCCACAAAACCAAGGACCACGTTTTCAGTGTCCTCCTTCCAATAAAACAACACAAATCAAGGCAAAAATGTTTTTGCTTTGTAAAAAAAAAACTTTTTTTTTTTTTCAAAACTACGGATCACTATTTAAGTGTCTCATAAACAACAATTATTAAAACAAAAATTTTCCCATTCTGTACTTCCTCCCCATTAAATTGACCGGTTATAATGGTACATCCAAAGTATTTTATCAATTATGATTTTGGGATAAAAAAATAAATAACCTGTGGTGTATATTCTCTCCTTGGAGGTAATACCCACTAATAAAACAAAAATATTTACCTATATTTTCCCTAGATAGATTGGCTAAGCTGACTCAGCTTGAATTCCTCCTAATAACCTTAATCTCTAATATACAGATTTTGTTATTATATTAAATGCTTTCAGTCCCTTTGTGGTCGCCAACTGTTGATTTTTAAATATTAATATTTAATATTTAATATTCAATTAATATTATTATGATTATTGATATGGTTTAAATAAGAGTTCTTTTTGACAGGATTTGATAACTTCAATATAACAATCATTTATTAAAGAATTAAGGTTATTAGTCTATCTAATACACCGCAAACATTTACAGTCTTTGGCAAGGGAGTAAATATTAGTTTCAAACACAAAGTATATACATTACATTACAAATAGACAGACAAACATAGGAAAAATGCAAGCATAAGGGGTAAGTGCTGGGAGATGGTCTTAATAATTACCTATAATGAATCCTGGGCCCAGGTTCTCTCATCTCTCTCTCATCTCTCTCTCTAATGAATTAGGGTGGTCCTTTTTATGGAGTCCTCTTCCATTGACTAACCCAGGGCGGCTACGATTGGTTGTGGTTATTTCTCTCCTCCTTCCTGCCGTTATATTAATTTCCCACCCTAGCCCACTCTTTAGTGATAATTGGATTTGAAGATAAATTAATTAAACCGGAGGTCGTTAACTTCCCTTGAAGGGGCGCTTAGCTATGCATGGAACTAGCCAGGAAGAATTACCCCTTAAATGGATATGGGTGTTAATATGGGAGAATACACACGCCTTTATCTAGAGGATAAAAACGGTGCCGCATAGGCTGTCTCTTTCATCTGCGATCTCTTTCTAGTTTGTTTGAATACTAAGTTATCTCGTCAGACCATAAGACTCCGCAATTCTTGTTACCCTGCATTCATGCATATTCAAATAAGAGGACAGGTAATTAGATTGTCCTCAAGCCCAGCTTGTCAGCCCAGTTTAACCCTTTGCAGACCCACATATTTCCTACTCTAAATTATATATATACATATATGTTACAGATATTCCCAATTTACAAGGAAATTATTCATAAAAATTCCTCATAAGGCAACACGGTGTAGCAACTGGGGCAGGGAAATTTGCCTACTACAATCGGACGTTGGTGTACCGATAGCAGATTGCCCGCAAGTACTTGGCAGTGGCACACCTAGTTCTACACCTTCATTCCTCTCAGTGCAGGTTTCTGAGAGGACTGAAGGTATAGTGGGGTTGGAGATCCCAGCTGATGAGGAGCAAGGAGAGGTCCGCCTTTTTCTTTGGTGTGGGTCCTTTAAGTACAATTGCCAATGGACACATGTCTGGTCAAGCATGTGGTGCCCAAGCGGCTGGTGTTTTGGCCACGCTTGATACACTTCAGACATATGTTGCAAATAGCAACGATGAGATCTGCTGCACACGTATCAAAAAAGTCCCACACCAAATAACTTTTGGAAAAACGTGTGGCGTCAGCAGCGACCTGCACATGCGGAGCTCTGCGATGTGATGCAGTCGGTTGGCTGCCCTTAAGCTGGCCCCTGGAGGGCTTTCTTTCCTCGTTGGAGATGTGCCTCCTCCTCCTCCCCCCTATCAGGCACCCACGTAGAGTCAGTGACCTCATCATCCCCTCCCTCCTCGTCACTGGAGCAAACCTGGCAGTATGCTGCAGCTGGGGAGACATGACTGCCAGTTTGTTGTCCTTCTTGGGCACCCCCTCTCTCTGGGCTCACGTTACTGCCTTCCTCAAGCTGGCTACCATCATCGGAGCCTTCAAAACATTGCGCATCCTCCTGCAGCATGTATCCGAAACTGTGGTCGAACAGTTCAGGGGACTCCTCCGTGCATGATGGTGGGGCTAGAGAAGGAGTAACTGATGATGACCTCGAGCCGATGGAATAGGCCACTTTGGCAGCCAAGGTAGCCTGGGTGACAGAGGATGAGGACGGCTTGGTTATCCACTCTACCAACTCTTCTGCATGTTGTGGCTCAACACAGCCAGCTGCCAAAAAAAAAAGGACAAGCGTGCCCCAGGGCCACGTGCTGATGAGGATGCACCGTGTCCACGGCCAGCACTGTTGCCTCTAGACACAGAGCCTGCTTGCCCTCTTTTAATGTCCTGTAGTGTCTGCCTCTAGTTTCTTGAAACTACTGATGCTCCCCGCTGAAACCACCACCTGAGGAAGGGAATTCCACATCCTTGCCGCTCTTAAAGTAAAGAACCCGCTACACAGTTTAAGGTTTAACCTGTTTTCTTCTAATTTTAATGAGTGGCCACGTGTCTTATTAAACTCCCTTCCAAGGAAAAGTTGTATTCTTATTGTGGGATCACCAGTACGGTATTTGTAAGAAGAAATCATATCCCCTCTCAAGCGTTTCTTCTCCAGAGAGAATAAGTTCAGTGCTCATAACCTTTCTTCATAACTAATATCCTCCAGTGCCTTTGCCCTTCTCTGGACTTGCTCCATTTCCAGTACATCCTTCCTGAGGACTGGTGCAAATTGCTGAGCCCATCATCATCTACTAGGACCCCCAGGTCCTTTTCTATCCTTGATTCCCCCAGTGGTTCTCCCACCAGTGAGTAGATTGTATTCATATTTTTGCCACCCAAATTCATTATTTTACATTTTTCCACATTAAACCTCATTTGCCATGTAGTTGCCCACCCCATTAATTTGTTCAAATCTCCGCAAATACAGAGATTGAGCTGTTCACCCAATCTTCCAGGTAGTTTATGAATAAATTAAATAGGATTGGTCCAAGGACAGAACCCTGGGGGTCCCCACTTTCCACCCCTGACCATTCCGAGTACTCCCCATTTATCACTAGCCTCTGAACTCGCCCTTGTAGCCAGTTTTCAATCCATGTACTCACCCTATGGTCCATGCCAACGGACCTTACTTTGTACAGTAAACGTTTATGGGGAACTGTGTCAAATGCTTTTGCAAAATCCAGATACACCATGTCTACGGGCCTTCCTTTATCTAGATGGAAGCTCACCTCCTCATAGAAGGCTACCTGAGGCTACATACAGCATATAGCACTTGGTTCCAGGTTCAAGCCGAGACTTCCAGTCTCATACCTGGAACACAATAGAGTATCTGATCAGCGCTCAACCATTCAGAGAAGGCGATGTATTCTAGCAATGAATACAAAGCTTCCTGATTGGCTGAGTCAGAGAGGCATGCTGATGATGTCACAACCTCTGACTCAGCCATTAAGAGGAAGCTTTGCATTCATTGCTAGAATACATTGCATTCTCTAAATGGCTTAGCACCGATCAGATTATATTGTGTTCCGGGTATGAGACAGGAAGTCTCGTCTCGAACCCAGAACAAAGTGCGGTATGCTGTACGTAGCCTGTATGGATATACAGCACATCCAGCGGCTTCACATGTTTGTGAGGAACATAATTTGTTTGGGCCAGCTTGTAAAGTGTATCAAAAGCTGGAGTTTAGCTTTAAAAGAGAATTATGGGTTTTCATTTTTTCCCATAATCATACTTACCTTGGTGGATGGAGTATCAGACAGATGCTGCAGCTGTCCCCCGGCGTCTCTGCACTGAGAACCGAGCCACATGGCTCGGTTCCCACTCCTCCCCGAGCAGAGCAGAGCGATGCTGACTGTCAATCATCATGGCTCCTGCTCTGGTCCTCCACGCTCAGTGGAGCGATGAGCTGTGTGTGGAGAGAGGCTGTCTCAGCAGCTCGCTGAGACTGCCATCAATCAAGGCAGCTGGCGGATCCAGACATGGAAGTCGGGATGACACGCTGCCTCGACTGATGGCAGTGACGTCAGCTTAGAGCGGACTTCAGACAGCTCTCCGCTGAAAACGGGTCACAGGAGTGCAAAACGAATTGCACTCCTGTGACCCAGAGGAGAAGCCCAGCCTAAAAAGCTCAGGCTGGACTTCTCCAGTAAGAACAAAAAGCATTTAATATACTGTATGTTACCAATCCTTACATTTGGTGGCTGCATTAGTTTCCTTTTCAGGCTAAGACCATTTTCAGAAGGCAAAGAAAATATTACTAAAAACAATGCTGTCTTTCTTGTCTAAATTACTAATCCCATCAACTACCAAGTAATTGCAGCACTATGTCCCTTGTTTAGAATCCTAACCACAACACTACCTGCATGGAGTTTTCATGTTCCCTCTTTGCTTGTGTGATTCTGCTCTTGGTCCTCTGCTTTCCTCCCCCATTCCAAATACATGCTGGTAGGTTAACAGACTTAAAGTGGTTGTAAGCGTTCAATATTATTATTTTTTTAAATAACAAACATGCCTATACTTACCTACTCTGTTCAACGGTTTTGCACAGAGCAGCACCAATTCTCTTCTTCTGGGGTCACCCACCGGTGCTCCAGGCCCCTCCTCTTCATCAAGTGCCACCTTGGAACACCACTTTCCATTGACAGTCAGCGGGTCTTGGCCCCTCCCCCCACATCGCAGCTTTTGATTGACAACAGCAGGAGCCAATGGCTCCTGCTGCTATCAATCTGTCTAATGAGGAGAGTAACATCGCTGGATCGAATCGGACTCAGGTAAGAAAAAGGGGAGGGGGTCTGGGGGGGGCCTTAAGCACAGGTTTTTCACCTTAATGCTTATAATGCATAGGGGGGGGGGGGGAACCTTAAAGCGGGATTCCACCCGCAATTTTTTTTTTTTTAAGTCAGCAGCTACAAACACTGTAGCTACTGACTTTTAATAAGCACACTTACCTGTCCTAGGCGCCCGCGATGTCAGCCCCCCCGAGGCCGACCCCTCGATCGTGGAGGGTCCTGGCGCCGCTATCCTCAGTAAGGGAAGCAGGCAGCGAAGCCTTGCGGCTTCACTGCCCGTTTTCTACTGCGCATGCGCGAGGCTCGCGCCGCTTTCTGAATGGGCGGCTGCTTTCTGGGATACACACAGTTCCCAGAAGGCAGCGCGCCACATTCCCCAGAAGGCACCGTGAGGAGGAGGAGGAAGAAGAAGACCTGCCGAGGTGGAGGAAGAGGCAGATTAGCAAGTTCCGCATAGCAACCGCCCTTTCTGGTGAGTGAAAAAAAAAATTGTTTTTAAATTATTATTTTTTTAGGGTGGACCACCACTTTAAAGGCTTTACAACCACTTTAAACTGAGCACACACTTGAAACTGGATTTGGCGCTTCCTGTGACACCGGAGCTGGCCCTGTTGGGGGTCCCGGACGATGGGCAGAGGCCACGCCATAGAAACCTGTTGATTGCGTATTTGTTATTTTATGCTAAAAAATCTATTGTTTGCAAGTGGATATCCCCTAGCCCTCCGACTGTGTCCTCCTGGTTGGCCATGGTGGATGCTGCTATTCCAATGTACAGGTTAACGTATATTAGCAGAGGTTGCCCTTGGAAGTTCGACAAGGTGTGGCTGCCGTGGATAACTCCCTGATCACTCCATGCGGCCTCTCCTGGGTCCTTGCCCTCGGTTGGGGCCCTGTGGCCTCGGAGGGGTGGGACTCCTGGGAGGGTCTGTGAGGGTTTGGGGGTGTCTGGCGATGGATGGAGTGTACCTGCTGCCTTTCCCCCTCCTCATTTCTCTGACAGGTTAGACACCTGGCCCTGTTTTGAATTGTCTGGGTCCGTGGGCCCCCCCCAGCAGTATTATTCCTTACTGTATTGGTACCTGCGATATGTAATGAGTCATATGTCACTAGATGTTTTGTCATGCCCTCGGCGATGTTGGCCGAGATCTGTTTTTATGTTCATGTATACATGTCTGCTCAATAAACACAACCTGATTGTAAAAAAAAAAAAAAAAAAAAACTGAGCACACACTCAATTGGCTGCCTCACCTCCTAACTATTTTAAGCCCCCAGGGAGAAAAGAGATATAGAAATACTAATTAAAAGTAAAAAAAAATAATAATATTAATAATAATAATAATAATAATAATAATAATAATAATAGAGAAGAACAAAAAGGTAGACATATTTGTAGTTCAGTCTAAGGACAGCCATGGCTGCCTTTATAGATACAATGAAGAGGTGTGTATAACCACAAAAGGGACATGCAACACTGTACACCCTCGGAATTGCTGCACAGAGAAGAGGGGGGGGGGGGGGGAAGAGCAGCAATTTCTAATCTTGGACCACTGGACTGGCTACAGGGACACTCACAGCTCACCCGGAGCAGTGGGGGTTAGTACACCTTTACATTTTTTCTGTAAAAAGGTGAACACTTGGTAGTAGAGGAAAGACAAGAGCCACACCAATAATAGTCCTGTAGACTTTATGCGGTCATAAAATGTCATGGTAAAAAGCCAACACATTTCTGCGGCTATAAACACACCTCCTTCATCAGGGCTTAGAATATGGATAGAGAAAGGTCTCAATAAAGCTGAATTAATCGTTTATCGCGCTGCAAACGGGCTTTAGCAGCTGACTTCAAAACTAGTGGTGTGTCGCACTTGTCTTTCCTAAACAACCTGGGTACCATCCAAAGCACCATTTAGAGCCCACTTTGTGGTTCAGGGCTGCCATCGTGCTCTTCAGCACAGTCTCTACTCCACTTAGTAAAGTTTCACTAATTTTGGATCCAGTGACTCTCATCCATACCTTCTGAATTAATTATTTTAATGGTAAGTCCACCTTAAAGTATGCAAGAAGTAACTGATGTGAGTAAAAGTCAGTGCAGTGGCATAGTATTATCACAGCTAGATACCTCAATACAAATATATTTTATCTCTCTGTTATTTACTGAAGCTTAAAGAACAAACTGATTTTATCATTCAGTAATTGCAGTGTGCTAACCCCTTCCCTTCCCAATATCATAACAAAGATATGCTTTTTAGATACAAAGAATATATTGTACTATGTACAGGCATACTGCAAACAGATTAACTTGGCAGCCACAGTTAAAAGGTAGGAGAGGAGTGTAGGAGAGAGAGGACACATTAAAAATTACACACTAGCTTTGGCAATGAAACAGTTCTTGCAAGACAAATTTTTACATCCACATCAACAACATAAATTACTTGGCTCCACATCTTTTCTCTGTACAGAAGGAATGTTAAGAAAGTTTGTGCTTTGCTCAATGAAAAAGCAGCCTAGTCTGAGGCTGGCAATCCAAACTGAGACAATATCCACAACCCTGCTTGCAAACTGGACACAATACCATGCTACGTACTGTAAGTAAATGCATGCACTGTAGATACCTTATATATGCTCCCTTAATAAGAATTGCTGAATAGTAACCATGGTGGTATAAGCAGCATTCTGTGCTGTAAAAATCATCATTTCAGTAAAAGTCCACAATTGTCTTAATTTTGTTTCTTGAGATCCAGCTGTATGTAGAACTGCATGTATCAGACATGAGGCTCTAGGAGATGGTTCCTCATTAATAACACAGCCGAGGACAAGACTGCCCTGTAAGCAGCCCTAGAGACAGGAAACAGAGAAAGACTTTTGGCAACTGTCAGAAAGGAAGAGATTTCAATTGGAAGGCCAGAGAATCCACTTTGAAGCAGAAAGGCAGTGAACGTGCCAGGTTCCGGCAAGTCCTTGGAGCACAGCAGAAAACGATGACAGGCCACAGAAAATAGGACACACAAAAAAAGAAAAAAAAAATACACATGTAGCCGCAAACAAGCAGATTTTAACCTCCCAACACTTGCACCCCACAATAACTGACATCATTCCTACATAACCTGAAAATACAAAGCACAGGCCCACAAGAGGAGACACGGTCTGTGTTACTACGTTCACAAGGTTCCCCTCTTTAATTTGGGGGTGTTAAGGCCTGCTGAGGACAAGGGGATCACTGAGGAATACAGCGCATGAGCTCGGCAGGCAGTGAGGGCTTTGGTTACAGTCTGGACAGAGCTCATAATTAGATTGCAGTCCATGTTCTTCTTTACATCCGAGATCCTCGTTCCTGAAGAATCTGGAAAGACAGAAACAATGAAAACCTAAAACAGCTATGGGGCAATAGCATTCAGTGTAATGCATTGACATAAAGCCGTGCTCATCATCCCTGGGTACTGTCTTACAACAGATTACTTCAAAAATAGTGTCTTTTAAAAATACATTTGAAACAATGCCACTTTATATTCACATGATGTTACCAGGTATAGGAAATGTATATACAGTATGTATTGTGTATGATTATTACATTATCTTAAAGCCCAAAAATCTATTTACCAGCGGTTATTAAAATAAAAAAAAAAGCACCACTCTCTACAATATTCACCAACCACAGACTCGCTTCTCCAAGTGATTACCGTATTTTTCGCTCCATAAGACGCACCCAGGTTTTACAGGAGAAAAAAAAGAAAAAAAATATTCTGAACCAAATGATGTACTAAAATATTTAATATTATATTACTACTATAGGTGGGTGGTGGACACACAGCAATATCAGCCCCCCTATCAAATAAGCTCAGCTACACTATACCTGGGTGGTGGTGGACACACAGCAACCCCCCCCCCCCCCCGCCCTTCCCAGATCAGCTCAGGGTGGCAGGGCAGACACAAACACCCCCTCAGCCTCTCATATAACAACAGCTCAAATGATGAACAGTGGATACCATCCCACACCTCCCACCCCCTTATCACTCACCTCAGGCAGTGGAGGACACTGTCATTACAATCCACAACCCCCTCTGGCTGGCTCTCAGCATCAGATACACCCGGGCAGCAGCTAGGAAGAGGACTGAGGACATAATTTGCAGCAGCAGCAGCGGCAAGTCGAGAGAGGCAGGAAGTGAGACTGGACCAGACCAAGGCGCCGGGGGTGTTCCAGCTGAAAAAAAAAAAGCCATCCAGGGCTCTTGTCGTTTGCAGGATGGGGTCACATCTGGCGGGTGTCAACTTACCTGGGTGCGGAGTGCACCATTATAGCAACAACACTGACAACCCCCATGTTTTGGCACCTGGGGCAGACCGTCTCCCCCCGCTCCCCCTTGGTATGCCCCAGCAAGGATATGCCTCACATCCTGTCATCTCTCCTCCACAGAGAAGCCGAGTGTCTGTATTCTGACACGGCGGCGGCGATGGGGGGGGGGCGGAGCCTGCTCAGTATTCGCTCCATAAGACGCAGGGACACTTTCCCCTATTTTTTGGGGGGTAAAAGTGCGTCTTATGGTGCGAAAAATACGGTATATCTAGCCCTATCCAACCCACTTACTAAGAGTCCAATGTGTCGAAGACATGCCCCCTGAGCGTACAGTGAATCACCTGGGAGGTCACGAATTGTTATGTGTTCTTTGAAGGGAGGACTGCAAGCAGCCACAGAGTCGAAAAAAAGCTCTAAAGAGTCTAATACATCAGTTAGTGTTACTAAACCCACAACAGTAAAATAAGTCTGTATATGCAGTAAAGCATGCTTGTTATACTCACTGTGGAACCTAAGGGGTTAATCCCCTGCATTGTGTAAAAAGACTGCTTGATCTTGTATGCACAGATCCTCCTCTTCTTCCACTGAATCCAGAACAGGTCCAGATAAGACAGTTACTGTACTAAGGCTGAACATGCTCAGTTTGGTGTGTATTGCTAGAGTTTTTTTTGTTTTGTTTTTCCTTGGGAAAGTGCATGTGATCAGCACAAGGCCAATCAGCATTGTTCAGATAGAGGGTGAGGGGTCCTGGATCCTGAGAGGGCGATACTGATGCCTAAATATTTTTTCACCTTAAAATGATTCTTAACCCCTTCCATACCGGGCCATTGGGAAATGACGCCGGCAGGAACCCTCTCTCCCTCCGGGTGGACGTCATATGACGTCCTCCGCTTTGAGGGGGGATATCTGAATGATGCCTGCAGCTAGAGGCATCATTCAGATATCCTTGTTTAGAGCCGGCGATCCTGCGCACCATAAGAACGATCATAGCGGCGATTCCGCCGCTTGATCGTTCTTATAGGCGGCGGGAGGGGACACCCCTCCCGCCGCCATCCGGTGCTTCTCCGGGCTCTCCCGTGCGATTGGGGACCCGGAGAGAATAGTCGGCGCCGTTGGTGGGTCACGTGATGAGCATAGAGATGACTGGTGACCAGATGGTCACCAGTCATCTCTATGATCGTCGGAGGCCCGGGCGCGATGTGATGACGTCACGCCCGGGTCCTCAAATGTAAACAAAGCCGCTATTGCGGCTGTAAGTATGAGATCAGTGAATTTTTTTTCACTGATCTCATGCTTTCCAGCCTGGAGGAGAGAAGTGGGGTCTTATTGACCCTGCATCTCTCCATAAAGAGGACCTGTCACATACATTCCTATTACAAGGGATGTTTACATTCCTTGTAATAGGAATAAAAGTGTAAAAAAAAAAATATATATATATATTTTTTTTTTTAAACGCCCGTCCCCAATAGCTTGCGCTTAGAAGCGATCGCACACGCAAGTCCCGCCCGCATATGTAAACGCCGTTCAAACCACATATGTGAGGTATCGCCGCGTGTGTTAGAGCGCGTGCAACAATTCTAGCACTAGACCTCCTCTGTAACTCTAAACTGGTAACCTGTAAAAATTTTCAAAGCGTCGCCCTATGGAGATTTTTAAGTACCGAAGTTTGGCGCCATTCCATGAGTGTACGTGACATGTTAGGTATCTTTTTACTCAGCGTAACATAAGCTTTCATATTTTATAAAAAAATTGGGCTAACTTTACGGTTTTGTTATTTTTTAATTCATGAAACCATTTTTTCCCCCAAAAAAAAGGCGTTTGAAAAATTATTGCGCAAATACCGTGCAAGATAAAAAGTTGCAACGACCGTCATTTTATTCCCTAGGATGTCTGCTAAAAAAACATATATAATGTTTGGGGGTTCTGAGTAATTTTCTAGCAAAAGAATGATGATTTGTACATGTAGGAGAGAAGTGCCAGAATAGGCCCGGTATGGAAGTGGTTAAGATCGTAATTGAAAAAAAACAAAACAAACATGTTATACTTACTTGCTTTGTGCAATGGTTTTGCACAGAGCAGTCCCGATCGTCTTCTTTTTGGTTCCCCTGCCAACAGTCCTGGCCCGCCCCCCCTCCTCGATGACTGCCCAAAATAGCAAGCCTCTCGAGCCACGCTCCTGTGAATGGACATTGTCCATTCACACAGAGCGCAGCTCGGCCCTTCCCCACACTCATTCCTCATTGGCTCACTGGCTGTGTTGGATAGCAGTAGAAGCCAATGGCTCCCACTTCCCACTGCTGTGTGAACCAATGAGGAGAGCAAGACCCGCTGCTCTCTTTCACATCGCTGGATCGAGATGGGGCTCAAGTATAAGGAGGGGGGGAGCTGCATTTATTATTTTTTACATTGCATCCTGTAAAGCATTGCACCCAAGATCAGCAGATTGCAGGTAAAATGCCTAGATACTGCAAGCTATGGTGGGTGGAAAGGAACATATTACACCCTAAATATGTGTGTAGCATGCTCCTTAGGGTAAACTTAACTCAGAAGAAGCAATTGGAACAGGACAGAGTCACTGGTGCTCAAAAGAAGCAGCTGAGATTCATTTTAAAATGTAAAAATCTACAAAATACTTAGAGCAAAATGTAGTATATAGTGATCTGCATGGCCTGATGAACTGCTTGAGAAAAAGGTTTCCCTATACTATTTGTCCTTTGGCAACATTATGCTTTTTGTAACTTTAAGACAAGCTTACATACATACTGTATACTGCACACACACAGTTCACCAGATGCACTCACTTTTGCTTTCTCACTGGGTTCAATGACCAATCCATTAGTAGAGTTGTTCAGCTCTCTGGAAACGACACAAAGAAACTCAGCCTGGTCTTCATTCCCATAGTTGTAGGAAGAACCAATATTGATAAGCTAAAATAAATAACAATAAAAAAAAAAAAAAAAAAAAAAAAAAAACAACATTATTACTCTTGGCAGAAAATAATTTTCACGTTTATGATAGTTGTAACATAATTCAAATATCCTAAAAATGAACTCAATCTCAAGGTCATTAATTATGGTGTAAAATTATGTTCTAAAATGTTATACAGGTAGTACCTTTTTAGGATACCTTTAAAAAAACGAAAGAGAAGCAGCACACCGATCAGCCATAACTTTTTGACCACCCACCTAATATTGAGTAGGTCCCCCTTTTGAAACCAAAACATCCTTGACTTGAGAAAGCATAGATGCCACTATACAGTACTGTGCAAACTAGTTGGGACAAACAGGATATTACATTGAGACAATTTCAAGTTTACAAAGTATTTTTTACTATTGGTTAGTAGTTGATTGGAATTGTGACAGGGAGCTAGGTCTTGCTGGTCTCCATCTGGAAATCGCTTTAGTATCGGGACAGTTTTGCTCATCATACCTTCAATGATGGACATACCTTCAATAGGGTGAAGGTATGTCCATCATACCTTCAATGGGGTAAAGTTTTCTGGTCCATAAGCAGTAAAGCACCACCAAAAAAATGACTTTAGATGGGTGTTATGGGGCTTACTGGATGTGGTTAGTTCAAAGAGGTTCTCCAGGCGAGCGCCAAAGTATGACCCGTATCAATGAAACTGGGTTTCGTCTGAGAGTATTACTTTCTTGCACTGCTCCAAAGTACAGTTTCTATGCTTCTTTGCCCATAACAAGTAACAGAGAAGGGCAACAAAACTAATAAAAGGGACTGGAGGACATTAGTTATGAGGAAAGGTTATGAGCACGGAACTTATTCTCTCTGCAGAAGAGACGCTTGAGTGGGGATAGGAGTTTAGTGTACAAATACCGTACTGGCGACCCCACAATAGGGATAAAACTTTTCCATGAAAGGGAATTTAATAAGACGGGCCATTCACCAAAATTAGAAGAAAAGCTGTTTAACCTTAAACTGCGTAGAGGGTTCTTTACTGTAAGAGCGGCAATGATGTGGAATTCTCTTCCACAGGCAGTGGTTTCAGCAGGGAGCATCGATAATTTCAAAAAACTATTAGACCACAACATACAGGGACATACAATGAAATGAAATACTGCCATAAAATCACACATATAGTTTGGACTTTATAGACTTGTGTCTTTTTTCAACCTCGGCTACTATGCAACAACCACTTCTTCATAGTGGGTTTCAAGAGCTGCTTCTTAACTGGGCATCTGGCTCTGAAACCACACAGGAGTATGTGGCGCACAGTGGATGCATCCACATTAACGCCATTAGATGCAAGCTCCCTTTTCATGTCCCCACTGATCGTCTTTGGGTTTATGATGCTTATTCTTCCGATTAGACAATCATCCCTCAGCATAGTCTTTTTTTCTTCCACAACATCCTTTCTGACAAGCGTCCACAGTCGCTTCATACAGGTTCACAATCCTTGAAACACTTTAATTTCCCCACACCAACTGCATTTGCCATCTTCTGAACCGTTAATTCAGTATTTTCTCTCAAAGCAAGGATTTTCTATTGGTTTCGGCGAGTGATATCCATCTACACTACACTGCACAAAAATAACAAAATAATAATTAATAAATATAGTGAACTAACTTCAATCATGTCCTTACTCCAAATAGGATCAATTCAGACTGAAATAAAAACATTAAAAACCCGAGAGCACCTTCTCAAACAAGTTTAGACATGCAGAAATCAATCTACACTGTAGCATGTTTAAACTTGCATAGGTCAGACACAGAGTATTGAAGCAGTGCTTGCATGCTTGTCCCAACTAACTTGAACAGTACCATACCTTTGAATATATGCTGTCGTATCTGGCACCAAGCCGTCAATAGTAGATCCTTCAGGTCCTGTAAGTTGTAAGGTGGGGCCTCCATGGATTTGACTTAATTTTTTTATTTGAGCACATCCCACATATCCACTAGTGCAGGGGTCTCCAAACAATGGCCCTCCAGTTGTTCGGGAACTACAATTCCCATCATGCCTAGTCATGTCTGGAGTATAGAAATGCCTCATGGGACATGTAGTTCCGCAACAGCTGGAGGGCCATAGTTTGGAGATCCCTGCTCTAGTGAATTGAGATCTGGAAAATTTGGAGGCCAAGTCAACAACATGAACTCGTGGTCCTCAAACCATTCTTGAACCGTTTTTGCAGTGTGGCAGGGTGCATTATCCTGCTGAAAGAGGACACTGCCATCAAGGAATACTGTTAACATAAAGGGGTGTGCTTGGTCAGCAACAATCTTTAGGTAGGTGGTAAGTGTCAAAGTAACAGCCACATGAATGCTAGGACCCAAGGTTTCCCAGCAGAACATTGCCCAAAGCCTTACACTGCCTCTGCAGGCTTCCTTCTTCCCAAAGTGCATCCTAGTATCATATCTTCCCCAGGTAAGAATTGCACATGCACTTGGCCAGCCACATGATGTAAAATAAAAAAAGTGACTTATCAGACCAGGCCACCTTCTTTCATTGCTCCGTGGTCCAGTTCTGATGCTCACATGCCCACTGTAGGCACTTTGTGCTGTGGACACGGGTCAGCATGGGCACTCTGACCGATCTAGGCCCATTATTTGTCCTTTCAACAAATCGCCTTCAGTGACATCATGTTTACTTGCTACCCAATAAATCCCACAGACTTTCAGATACAAAATAATCAAGGTTATTCACTTAATCTGTCAGTGGTCACAAACATATGGCTGATCGGTGTATATACAACCACTAAGCAAATGGGACACTGGTGTACTTTCTGTATTTTCTTTTGCAACAGTTTTCTAGATATGTTCTAGAGCAGAGGTGTCAAACTCAATTTCATCGTGGGCTGCATCAGCATTATGATTGCCCTCAAAAGGGCCAGTTGTATCTGTAAGATTAGATGTCCAGCGCATCCCCTCCCCTTACATTAGATGTCCAGCGCATCCCCTCCCCTTACATTAGATGTCAAGAGCCACCCCACCATCAGAAGTTGAGTCCCCCCCCCCTCACATCAGTTCAACCCCCTTTCCTTATGCTGTTGCTGGGAAGAAGCTGGATGCATTGCTTGAAAGCAGGGGTCTGGAGGAGGACCAGAGGAGGGCTGGAGCTCTCCTACAGCTGCAGGAGAGGTGCAAGGGCCACAAGAAATTGCCTGGAGGGCCGGATTCGGCCCACGGGCCTTGTGTTTGACACCTGTGTTCTAGAGGATAGCCATATCCCACATACAGTCATGTAAAAAGTAGGGAAGCTGGGAAGCTTGCAGTCATTGAGCCAACTATGAATTCTGCATTATTTCAAGTGTGCTTGATGAGAATGTGAGGCTGTCTGAAAGTTCAATCTGAAATGGGTCTTTCAACACAATACTGATCCAAAGCACACTAGCAAATCCACCAAGGAATGGCTCAAAAAATTATTTGAGGGTTATGACATGGCCTTTTCAAAGCCCTGATCTGAATCGCACTGAAAGATGGGGCGATTTGAAACTGGCGGCTCATGAAAGGAAACACGCAAAACATCCTGCAATTGAAGAAATTTAGCATTAACCACTTGACCTCCGGAAGGTTTTCCCCCCTTCACGACAAGAGCATTTTTTGCTATTCTGCACTGTACTACATTAAGTGGCAATTGTGTGGTCATGCAACACTGTACCCAAATTTAATTTAAAAAAAAAATCCCCCCCACACACAAAATAGAGCTTTCTTTTGGCGGTATTTGATCACCACTGAGTTGTTTTTTTTTGCACTATAAACTAAAAAAAAAATAATGTTTTTCTACTTTCGGTTATAAAACAAATCCAATAAATAATGTGAACAAAAAAAAAAAAAAAAAAAAGATTTCCTCTTAAATTTAGGCAAAAATAAAATCCTAATATGTGTATATTAATTGGTTTGTGTGAAAGTTATAGCATATACAAATCATGGTATATACGTTTGAAAATTGATCAGTTCTGATTCATTGACTGCCTGTTTAATTTATTAAGGTCCTGAAATACCAGAACAGTACATATAACACCCAAATAACTCCTTTTTGGAAAGTAGACAGTCTGAGATATTTAGTAAGAAGCATGGTGATTTTTTTATTTATTTTTTAAGTCACAATTTTTGGAAAAATTTATAAATTAAAGCAGAACTTGACTCAAAATCGGAAGTTCTGCCATTTCTCCTCTAGAACCCCACCTACCCATCATATTTGGCACCTAATTTTTTTTTTTAAAGGGGGAGCAGGTACTTTTTTGATAGGTATCCACCTCCACTCGGATTACCTAGGTGATGTAAGCAGAAGTTCTCCTCACTTTTACCCTTAAAAATCTCCATAGGCGGCATTTAAAAATATTCTACAGGTTGCATGTTTTGAGTTACAGAGGAGGTTTAGGGTTATTGCTCTCGCTCTAATGCGGTGATACCTCACATGTGCGTTTTGAACACCATTTTCATATGCAGGTGCTACTCATGTATGCGTTCGCTTCTGCGCATGAGTTTGGCGGGACGGGGCGCGTTTACCTTTTTTTTCCCCCCCTTTATTATTTATTTTACCCTTTATTTTTTTTTATTTTTACACTGTTCTTTAACCACTTCCCGCCCAGTCAATAGCATATTGACATCCGGGAAGTGGTTCAGTTATCCACACTGGACGTCATATGACGTCCTGCAGGATAACAGCCGCCGCGCGCCCGGGGGGGCGCGCATCGCGGCGATCGGTGGAGCGGTGGGTCAGTCTGACCCACCGCTACACTGATCTCGGTAAAAAGCCTCCGGCGGAGGCTTTTTACCACGTGATCAGCCGTGTCCAATCATGGCTGATCACGATGTAAACAGGAAGAGCCGTTGATCGGCTCTTCCTCACTCGCGTCTGACAGACGTGAGTAGAGGAGAGCCGATCGGCGGCTCTCCTGACAGGGGGGGTTCGCGCTGATTGTTTATCAGCGCAGCCCCCCCTCGGATACCCACACTGGACCACCAGGGAAGCCCCCCAGGACCACAGGGAAGCCCCAAGCATGTGGATGGCCCCCATGGCCATCCACATGTAGTAAAATAAAAAAAATAAAAATATGCCAATCAGTGCCCACAAATGGGCACTGACTGGCACTATGATGGCACAACCACAATGTGTGGTGGCTGGCATTGCTGGGCATCAGTGTCCATCAGTGCCACCTACTAGTGTCCATCAGCGCCACCCATCAGTGCCCGTCCGTGCCCACCTATCAGTGCCGCCTATGAGTGCCAATCAGTGCCGCCTATGAGTGCCAATCAGTGCCGCCTATGAGTGCCAATCAGTGCCGCCTATGAGTGCCAATCAGTGCCGCCTATGAGTGCCAATCAGTGCCGCCTATGAGTGCCAATCAGTGCCGCCTATGAGTGCCAATCAGTGCCGCCTATCAGTGCCCATCAGTGCCCATCAGTGCCACCTCATCGGTGCCCATCAGTGTCGCCTTATCAGTGCCCTTCAGTGCCGCCTTATCAGTGCCCGTCATTGAAGTAGAAAAGGTACTTATTTACAAAAAAAATTAACAGAAACAAAGAAAAACATCGTTTTTTTCAAAATTTTCGCTCTTTTTTTATTTGTTGTGCAAAAAATAAAAATCGCAGAGGCGATCAAATACCGCCGAAAGAAAGCTCTATTTGTGGGAACAAAATGATAAAAAATTTGTTTGGGTACAGTGTAGCATGACCGCGCAATTGTCATTCAAATTGCGACAGCGCTGAAAGCTCAAAATTGGCTTGGGCAGGAAGCTGTATAAGTGCATGGTATTGAAGTGGTTAAAGAAAAAAAAAGAAAGAAGTTGTTAGAAAAAAAAAAGGAAGGTTGCTTTAAGAGCTATGGGCGGAAGTGACATTTTGACGTCGCTTCCGCCCTGCAATGGTATGGAGCCAGGTGGGGGCCATCTTCCCCTCACTCAGCTCCATACCTAACCGGGAAGAGGACGCGATTGCCTCTGCTTCCGGCTTCGGAGCGTGGCGGGAGGGCCCCTCTCCCGCCACCGATAAAAGTCATTTTGCGGCGAATCCGCTGCAGAGACCACTTATCTGAAAGCGGCCTGCCCGCTGAAGAAGGATACCGGGGTTATAGCAGCTTTTCAAAGTGCCAACGTATAACGACGGCGGGCGGTTCGTAAGTGGTTAATCTGCTAGTACAACATGCAAAAACGTTAAAAGGAGAAGTTCACCTTTCATAACATGTTATAGGTTACACCCATATTCGGCGTGTAATATGCAACATGTTATAAAAAAGGACCGGCCCCCTGCTCCCTCGTTGTGACAGCTAGCTGGGGATCTTCTCCCCCAGCTAGCTGTCAAAATTTTAACGCCCACGACACACATTTCACAGTGTTCTGTGAATGCAGAACTACAAGTCCTGACAGCCTCAGCAGATGTTGGCTTGTAATTTTTAATGAACTATCACGGCACTGTGGTTGTCATTGATTCTTCCTGTCAGAATGTATCGGCTTAGCAGATACACTGAAAGGTCTGTAGGAGTCCTGCATGGCATCAGCGATCTGCTTTACCTGCAAAAAAATGTGCATTTATTATTTTTGTAAAAAGGTGAACCTATCCTTTAAGTAGAAAAACTGTAAGAAAGTAAATGCAAGTGGCTACAACAACCAGTGTACAGTGTTTATACTGAGCACATCTCTATAATCCAAGGCCATTCATTCTAAATAAAATATCTGCATAGGTGTGAGACTATTTTAAAGTGGTTGTAAATCCAGTGAAGTAACTGGCCTCAGGTGATACACAGAGATGAAACAAATCCTCCTAAATAAATTGTACCCGTTTATCTGCAGTCATCACTTCTCTACATCTGTTCAAAGTCCAGAATTTATAAAGCTTGTCTGAACTTCCAGAAAACAAGGGCGGACAGTTGAAGTTACACTCTACAGAGCTCAGTGAGGAGAGCTCTGAGAGGCGATTGGAGGGAAGGTACACACTTCCTTAAATGGCAGAATGTCATCTGCACATAAGTGTGATAGCCTGGTACAGGTATAAAAAAATGATACAACATGGGGAATGCTTCAAGCCTTGCTGCCCTCTAGGACTGGCTAGGTTCTGAAGCCACCACGAAAAAACAAAAAAAAGAGGGCACACCAGCCTAGTGCATTATCCCACAGCATTTATTTAAGATCAACAAGAATAATACTCACAAACACGTGAATTAAAATTGCTTATCTATCCTTAATGGCTAATATGTTTCGAAGGAAATCCTCTAAGGTGCTTCAAAATGCGCTAGCCATTAAGGAGCCCGGTGAGCTCCCTCCGGAGTGCGCCAAGTTTAGGACTACTGGGCTATAGGACAAGTAGCTTGATGAACACTTTTAAATATTGTCTGCGGGTATTATTTTTGGTGATCTTAATAAAATGCTGTGAGAGAATGCACTAGGCTGGTGAACCCTCATTCGTTTGTTTTTTGAAGTACACACCCCCATAACACAGGAATAGAGTTAAGGCAGTCAATCACAGGCTATGTGCTCGAGCTCTACGTCACCTTCTTTCTCTTGGTGTCAGGAAAACTTGTCAGAAGTGACTCATGCAGATAGAGGAACAGGGCAGCAGACAGAAATTACACTTAGTGCTCTGGATTGAGACAAGTGGGGGCATATGCTTTATTCATATTCCAAGTCATAGGTTTACCACCTCTTTAATGGAATGACATGCACGCTCACATAGGGGAATACAAATTTGTTTGTATAGAAATAGGAAATTCTTAAGTACGGGGCCTTTCACATAAGACCTCAAAACAAAAAATAATAAATCTTTTATTGTATACCAATATGACAAATCTTTATTTCATGCAGTCACTCACCTGTTCAAACTTCCACCCATCAGACATGGTGGACACCATCTGTGTAAGCTCCTCCTCCTGGCACTGTAACACTCTGTATACATGTTTCACAGGACCCTGGTAAAAGGTGTTAAAGCTATTAGCACTGTTAGTTTGAATATACCCATGTGTACAACCTAACAAATACAAGGGTAGTTAGAAAAAGTACCAAGCCAAACAAATGTACGCAGTGAACTATATACTTTTGCATGTTGTAAAAGTTAATTCCTAAAGTGATCATGTCAGTCACCTAGAATTGATGCTGAACAGCCTTACCTACAGTGTCATACAGGCTCCCGTCTTGTACTCAAACTTCATATTCTAATTTCAATGCACACTGCAGTCTTCTTACATTGTGCATTAGAAGCTGCAGCAAGTCAGATAGTGATTGCCTCATTTCCAGGCTGAGATCCATCATCATCCAGCCCTTTCTCCCCAGCCAGACTGTCCTTAGCCTACCCTTCATTCACTGAATTTAAAGGCAGAGTTTACCTTCGGAATAGGTTACATCCAAATTTAAAATTTAGTGAACAACATGTAACATGTTCCAGCCTGTGCCCTGCTCACCCCCCTCACCCATTCCATTGTGACAGTGGGCAAGGGATCCTCTTGTCGCACCCTCTGTCACATATTAAAAATGACGCAGCTGTGCAGGGCTCCGCCTACAGAGCCGCATCGTCCATTCACAAGAATCTGTGAATGGAGAAAATACAAGTTCTGTCTGTCACTGCGGCACCATTCACTCTTCCTTCAGCTTTGTAATTGAAAACCCGTAGGTACGGGCACAAAGCTGAAGAAAGAGTGTGTAGGAGCTGGATACTACATCTGCAAACCACTGATCATGGGTGCAGTGCTCTTCAGGCTCCTGTTAAAAAAAAATTAAATGTGTACATTTATTATTCCTAAAAGGTGAACTTATCCTTTAATTTCTTTCAACCATAGAGGGTCAACATCATATTAAGGTGTTACCAAACTATCTGCATTCAAATGTAATCTGCCCAGGAATGCCTACTCTTTTAGACTGACATCCACCGATCAAAGTGTTTCAATATTTGCATAACTCCTCCCAAGAGCCAGCCCACTGCTTGCATCAGGGCTGAGGACTCTTGAAAGAGAAGTACTGAAGAAGGGGGCAGTGACATTTTAAGGAAGATAAATACAGCAACCTGCAGGCCCCTCCCAGCAGCCTTGGTCTGACTGCATTGCCTTGAAAAGCAAAGAGACTCAGTGATGACTTCAGCTGATCTAAAATAAAAAAGGTATTTAACCACTTAACGATCGCCCACTGTAAATATACGTCGGCAGAATGGCACGGACAGGCACAATCACGTACCTGTATGTGCCTGCCTTCGTACGGGTGGGGGGTCCGATCGGAGCGATCCGTGATGAGGGGGCCGCCATTCGATTCTGGCCACCCCCTCGCGATCGCTCCAGGCGAATCAAATGCTTCCTCTGCCTGTGTAATGTTTACACAGGCAGGAGGAAGTGATGTCATTCCTCATGCGGCGCTCACATATACCGAGTGCCGCATGAGAGAAGACACACAGGTTAGTGCACAAACACTACACTAACACCAGCACACATAGGTACATAAATCGCCCCCCCAGATCACCCCCCAGCCCCCAGTCAGTGTCACTGATTGCAGTGAACATTTATTTAGTGATCACTGCAATCAGTGACATTTGTGACTGTAAAAGTGTCAGGGCAGTTAGTTTTAGGTCCAGTGTAGCCCCCTAACCCGCCCTAATAAAGGTTTAACCCCTTGATTGCCCCCCCAGGTAACCCTTTCACCCCATTTTGCCAGTGTCACTAAGCGATCGTTTTTCTGATCGCTGTCTTAGTGTCGGTGATGCCGATAGGTAGCCAGATATTTTTTTTTAGGTTCGCCGCAGGTTTTTATAGCGTCGGGTACCCTCATATATTACCTAATAAAGGTTTAACCCCTTGATCGCCCCCCCAGGTAACCCTTTCACCCCCTTTTGCCAGTGTCACTAAGCAATCGTTTTTCTGATCGCTGTCTTAGTGTCGGTGATGCCGATAGGTAGCCAGATATTTTTTTTTAGGTTCGCCGCAGGTTTTTATAGCGTCGGGTGCCCCCATATATTACCTAATAAAGGTTTAACCCCCTGATTGCCCCTAGTTAACCCTTTCACCAGTTATCATCATATAAGTGTTACGGGTGACGCTGGTTAGTTAGTTTGCTTTTTATAGTGTCAGGGCACCCGCCGTATATAACCCAATAAAGGTTTAACCCCCTGATCGCCCGGCGGGTGATATCAATTAGGTTTTAGCATCAGAGAGGGTCTGCGTCACACCCCAGGCAGCGTCAGGTTAGTGCCAGTAGCGCTAACACCCACGCGTGAAGCATACACCTCCCTTAGTGGTATAGTATCTGAACAGATCAATATCTGATCAGGTCAGATCTATACTAGCGTCCCCAGCAATTTAGGGTTCCCAAAAACGCAGTGTTAGCGGGATCAGCCCAGATACCTGCTAGCACCTGCGTTTTGCCCCTCCGTCCAGCCCAGGCCACCCAAGTGCAGTATCGATCGATCACTGTAACTTACAAAACACAACACACATAACTGCAGCGTTCGCAGAGACAGGCCTGATCCCTGCGACTCCAGTGCTGTAGGAGGTGATTTCACCACCACAGTTAAAAAAAAAAAAAAAAAAGCATATATGCCGAAGCATGGGGGCAGCAGGGGCGGAGGAGCGATTTTGCTCCTAATGCCGCGTACATACGGTCGAAATTCCGACGGAGGCTTGCCCGTGGAAAAGTCCGACCATGTGTGTGCGGCATAACTTTTGCGGGAGGATGCCCCCATGCTTCGGCATATATAAAATGGTGCATGTATGCCCATCATTAGAAGTGGGTGGATGAAGGGTGGTATTCTAATGGTGGGCATACCCACCGATCAATCTCTTTTTTCGTTCAGCCAACAGGCTGCATGAAAAAAAAGGATTACAATACATGTCCAAAAAGGACCAGCAACGTACTGGTATGTTGCTGGACTTTGAATGGTTATACCAGATTGATGCCTGCGGGTTTAGGTATCATCTTGGTATCATTCTTTTCAGCCAGCGGCCGGCCTTTCATGTAAAAGCAATCCTAGTGGCTAATTAGCCTCTGGACTGCATTTACAAGCAGTGGGAGGGAATGTCCCCCCCCCCCCCGGATATAAAAAGCGCCATTGGGAATTTGGGAAAGCATTTTATCACACCGATCTTGGTGTGGTCAGATGCTTTGAGGGCAGAGGAAAAGATCTAGGGTCTAATAGACCCCAGTTTGTTTGTTTTTTTCTAAAAGGAGTACCTGTCACTACCTATTGCTATCATAGGGGATATTTACATTTGCTGAGATAACAATAAAAATAATATGGAAGGAACAGTTTAAAAAAAAAAAAAAAAAAAAAAAAAAAAAAGCACCCCTGTCCTGCCCTGCTCTTGCGCAATGGCGAACGCAAGCGTCGGTCTGGCGTCATATGTAAACAGCAATTGCACCATGCATGTGAGGTATCACCGCGAAGGTCAGATCGAGGGCAGTCATTTTAGCAGTAGACCTCCTCTGTAAATCTAACGTGGTACCCTGTAAAGGCTTTTAAAAATGTATGTAGTTTGTCGCCAATGCGCGTTTGTGCGAAATTTTAAAGCATGTCGTGTTTGGTATCTATGTACTCGGCCTAAAATCATCTTTTTTATTTCATCAAACATTTGGGCAATATAGTGTATTCTAGTGCATTAAAATAAAAAAAGTGTATTTTTTCCCCAAAAAATGCGTTTGAAAAATCGCTGCGCAAATACTGTATGGAAAAAAAAAAATGCAACACCCACCATTTTAATCTGTAGGGCCTTTGCTTTAAAATATATATATATATATATATATATATATAAAAATGTTTGGGGGTTCAACATAATTTTCTTGCAAAAAAAAAATGTTTTCATGTAAACAAAAAGTGTCAGAAAGGGCTTTGTCTTCAAGTGGTTAGAAGAGTGGATGTAAGCTTCCTAATGTTGTGTATAAAATGCCAGGACAGTTCAAAACCCCCCCAAATGACCCCATTTTGGAAAGTAGACACCCCAAGCTATATACTGAGAGGCATGTCGAGTCCATTGAATATTTTATATGTTGACACAAGTTGCGGAAAAAAGACAATTTCTTTTTTTTTTTTTTTTGCACAAAGTTGTCACTAAATGATATATTGCTCAAACATGCCATGGGCATATGTGGAATTACACCCCAAAATACATTCTGCTGCTTCTCCTGAGTACGGGGATACCACATGTGTGAGACTTTTTGGGAGCCTAGCCGCGTACAGGACCCCAAAAACCAAGCACCGCCTTCAGGCTAAGGGTGTAAATTTTTGATTTCACTCCTCACTGCCTATCACAGTTTCGGAGGCCATGGAATGCCCAGATGGCACAACCCCCCCCCCCCAAATGACCCTATTTTGGAAAGTAGACACCCAAAGCTATTTGCTGAGAGGTATGGTGAGTATTTAGCAGATCTCGCTTTTTGTCACAAAGTTTTGAAAATTGAAAAAAAAAAAAAAAATTATTTTCTTTCTTAATTTTCAAAAACAAATGAGAGCTGTAAAATACTCACCATACCTCTCAGCAAATAGCTTGGGGTGTCTACTTTCCAAAATGGGGTCATTTGGGGGGGGTTTTGTGCTATTTTGGCATTTTATGGCCTTCGAAACTGTGATAGGTAGTGAGGAGTGAAATCAAAAATTTGTGCCTAGAAATCCTGAAGGCGGTGCTTGGTTTTCGGGGCCCGTACGCGGCTAGGCTCCTAAAAAGTCCCACACATGTGGTATCCCCGTACTCAGGAGAAGCAGCAAAATGTATTTTGGGGTCCAATTCCACATATAACCATGGCATGTGTGAGCAATATATCATTTAGTGACAACTTTTTGTAATTTTTTTTTTTTGTCATTATTCAATCACTTGGGACAAAAAATAAAAAATATTCAATGGGCTCAACATGCCTCTCAGCAATTTCCTTGGGGTGTCTACTTTCCAAAAATGGGGTCATTTGGGGGGGTTTTGTACTGCCCTGCCATTTTAGCACCTCAAGAAATGAGATAGGCAGTCATAAATTTAAAGCTATGTAAATTCCAGAAAATGTACCCTAGTTTGTAAACGCTATAACTTTTGCGCAAACCAATAAATATACGCTTATTGACATTTTTTTTACTAAAGACATGTGGCTGAATACATTTTGGCCTAAATGTATGACTAAAATTGAGTTTATTCGATTTTTCTTATAACAAAAAGTAGAAAATATCATTTTTTTTTCAAAATTTTTAGTCTTTTTCCGTTTATATCGCAAACAATAAAAATCGCAGAGGCAATCAAATACCATTAAAAGAAAGCTCTATTTGTGGGAAGAAAGGGACGCAAATTTCGTTTGGGTACAACATTGCATGTCCGCACAATTTACAGTTAAAGCAGCGCAGTGCCAAATTCTGAAAACACCTCTGGTCCTTTAGCTACAAAATGGTCCGGGGCTTAAGTGGTTAAAGTATTTCTAAGGGACTCTGTGCCATGGTTTTGCACACAGCACCCCCAATCCTCTTTTTTTTTTTTTTTTTTAGGTGCCCCGACAGTGGTCCTGGCCCCTGCCCCCAATAACAGGCTTCTTGCTATGGGGACACTTGAGCAGGCTCACTCCAGAGCCACGCTCTGTGTGTCCATTCACATAAGGAGCATGGCTTTGCCCCGCCCTCTCTCCTCATTGGCTGTGTAAGCCAATGAAGAGAGAGACCCTAGAGAGTTGCTGCTCTCATGCACATCGCTGGATCCAGATGGGGCTCAGGTAAGTATAAGTGGGGCTGCACCCAGAAGGTTTTTTATCTTAATGCATATGCATTAAGGTAAAAAGCCTTCAGCCTTTAGAACCACTTTAATGAAAACAAAAGTGTTTTCTCTAAAATGCAATTGCCATTTTGAGGAAGCAGGAGGGAGAAACCAGGAAATGCAGAATATAAACAGAATAAACTTCAGTTTGAAAATAGCTGTTCCCACTGACAAAATCTTAAACGCTCTCAAAAGGGTAGAATGCTTTTTGGGTGCTTTTGTCCCATATCCTGAGCTGTGGTTCCATCCTCCCACCCCCACATCAGTGCTGCGTTGTAGCGATGTAGAGGTTGGAGGGTGGAACCACAGTGCACAGCGAGGGATACAGGCATCCGTCACTCCCTAAATTGTCAAATACTGAAGACTTGGCCAGAGGCTGCAACACTGGAACAGGCAGGAGGACTTTATTGAGTGACTCACATGGTTTCTTTAACTCATGACTGTTGTTTCTAGTCAATATGCCAGAAGTGAACAAAATTAATGTGCAATTCAAAAGCCAGCAAATCTACAAGGCAGTTTTCAGGAGCCAGTACATTAAAAAGGACATGCAAACTGTTTTTAGGCGCATTGCTAACCAGCAAATGTTAAACGTAGAAACCAAAACTACAACCTTAATACAATTTGCAATGTTTTTTTCTGACAAATATTGACACATTTTTTGGCAGCTTATTGGGATTCATCAATCCCTGGCACACCCAGTACACTAAGGTCCTTTCACACGGGGCGGATCCGTGCAGATCTGCCCCGTGAAGCTCCGCTTGCTCAGCGGGGATCGCTCCGTTGATCCCCGCTGAGCCGACGGATGACTGGGCGGTCCCCGCACACTGTGCAGGGACCGCCCTGTCAGAGCGCCGCTCTCCCCTATGGG
Organism: Rana muscosa; assembly: GCA_029206835.1. Classification (NCBI taxonomy): domain Eukaryota; kingdom Metazoa; phylum Chordata; class Amphibia; order Anura; family Ranidae; genus Rana; species Rana muscosa. The sequence goes on from CM055128.1 coordinate 106,436,855, forward strand.
AAATCGGATGACGACGGACCGTAGAGTCCGTTGTCATCCGATCCGCTCCGCCGACGGAAGGAAAATAGGGTTTTCCTCCGTCACACTTTGGCGGAGCGGATGTCAGCGGACATGTCTCCGCTGACATCCGTGCCTCCATAGGGGTACATGGAGGATCCGTTTCAGGTCCGCCTAAAAAACTGACAGGCGGACCTGAACGGACCTCCGTGTGAAAGAGCCCTAACATCAGTCATTCAAAAAACATGTCAGAATCATTTTGTATTTCATGCCATGGAATAAAAGAAGTCTTCAGGTTTAAATTTGACAAGTATAAAATAAGACGTCAAGTGGTAAGATTTACCTGTGAAGTTCGATTCTCATTGTCTCGAATACGCTCTTTTACTAGCCGGACCAATGAAGCAATGTTGTAGAACTCCGCTTCTTCTAACACACCTGCAGAGGAAGGATAAACACGGTTTCAGCATAGAATGGGCATCAATAATTTGAATTTAGGTTTTTAAATGTTTCCCTGTATTTAGAAGACACACTTGAACTTGATTATTTAATATGTTACACACTAAATTATTGCAGTTATAAAACACACACACACACACACACACACACACACACACACAAATTGTTTTCTATTGCATAGTAAAGCAATGAAAGCAGGCATGTCAAAAAGAGGGCTAAATCTTCAAGGGAACTGTATTATGTCTACTGTGGGCACCAGCTATTATTAGCATATGTCAAGGAAAAGAAAACAAAAAACATATGCAGTACATCTCTGCAAAACATGCTCATTTCCCTGTGTTTTATCTCTTACACTCTTAGAAAATACCCTCTATAGACCCAGGGAGAACAGACACGCCATACGTCTGTTTTTAGCGGATCGAATGTCAGACGGGTGTCAGCGGACACATCTCCGCTGACGTCCGTCTCCCTACAGGAGTCAATGGATGGCCCGCTCGGATCCGCCTGAAAAATTATGCATTAAGGTGAAAAAACACGAGGGTTTACAACCCCTTTAAGCCGCCCAATACAAACTACTTCTTTTTTTTTTTTTTTAAACCCAAGAAACTGAATGGAAAAAATAGGATTTTTGTACTCACCGTAAAATCCGTTTCTCTGACGTCCATGGACTGACACAGCCTCTCTTACACTTTACACGTGGGTTATGTCCCTGCCTGCAGGAGAAGACCTAGGCAGAATGTGAAATGTTAAACATACATTCTAAAAAGCCAGAGCTGAACAGCCCCGCCCAGGGGGCGGTCCCTCCGGACATAACCCTCCCACTGCAGTCAGCAGACCTCAGTTCGTAACAAAGCAGTATAAACCTTAAAAAGAAGGGTGGGTGCTGTGTCAGCCCATGGACGTCAGAAAAACAGATTTTACGGTGAGTACAAAAATCCTATTTTCTCTTATCGTCCATGGACTGACACAGCCTCTCTTACACTTTACACGTGGGATGTCCCAAAGCAGTGTCAAGAGGGATGGGAGCAGTATAAATGGAAAACCAAAAACTTCACTCCAAAACAAGGCAGAGCTCCTCAACGGAGGAGTTGCAACATCAAACAGCGGCCTGCAACACCTTGCGGCCGAAGGAAGCATCCGAAGATGCAGCCACATCAACCTTATAAAACGTAGAAAAGGTATGAACGGACGACCAGGTCGCCGCCTTGCACACTTGTGCAACCGACGCTTGATGTCGGAAAGCCCAGGAAGCACCAATTGCTCTGGTGGAATGCGCCGTAACCGGAAAAGGAGGCGCCCGCCCCTTGAGCGCATAGGCCTGAATGACGGTCTGTCTGATCCACCTAGAAATGGTGGCAGACGAAACCGCTTGGCCCTGTTTTGGACAAGAGACAGTCACAAACAGTGAGTCAGACTTCCGAATAGAAGCAGTAGCGGACAGGTACACCCGCAAGGCTCGTACCACATCCAATGTGTGAAGCGCAAACTCTCTGGGATGCGATGGGTGAGGACACTGTCCTCATTAAGGTGAAAGGCCGAGACCACCTTTGGCAAAAAAGAAGGTCGCGGACGCAACACCGCCTTATCCTTATGGATGACCAAATAGGACGACTTGCAGGACAAGGCCGCCAACTCAGACACCCGTCTAACCGAAGTAATGGCCACTAAGAAGGCTACCTTCTGAGACAAGGTCAAGAGGGGAATATCCCTGATATTTTCAAATGGAGGTTCCTGGAGAACCGAGAGCACTAAATTCATATCCCAAGGAGGGAGAGAAGGCTTGACAGGAGGGAGCACATGGCGAACCCCCTGCACAAAAAGGTGCTAACCAAGGAATAACCCGCCAGCGCTCGCTGAAAGAAAACGGCCAAGGCCGAAATCTGACCCTTAATGGTACTCAAAGCAAGCTTTTGGGTCACGCCACACTGCAAGAACCGCAGGATTCTGGGGACGGAATACGTCCATGGACGCCAGTCTAGCTCTTCACACATGGCGATGTAAGCTTTCCAGGTACGGTGATAGATCTTTCTGGAGGAAGACTTCCGTGCCCTTAACATGGTCGAAATGACCGAATCCGAGAGACCTCGGTCTCTCAGCACCTGGCTTTCAATAGCCATGCCGTAAAGCCAGCGACTGTAAAGCAGGATGAAATATAGGACCTTGAGACAGAAGGTCCTCCCTTATTGGCAACCGCCAAGGAACGTCTACGACGAGACGCACCAATGACGCCGAGGCCAATCCGGAGCAATGAGGATCACCGGAATCCCCTCGTACGCCACCCTGCGCAGCAGACGAGGGAGCAGCTGCAGCGGAGGATAAACATATATCAGGTGATAATGACCCCATGGGGCAACCAACGCATCCGAGGCATCCGCTCAAGGATCCCTGGACCTGGCCACAAACCTCGACACCTTGCGATTGAGTCGAGAGGCCATCAGGTCCACATCCGGCTTGCCCCACCGTCGGCAAAGGAGTTGAAAGACCTCCGGGTGCAAGGACCACTCTTCCTGGTCCAGCGTCTGGCGACTCAGATAGTCCGCCTGCCAATTGTCTACGCCCAGAATGTAGACGGCCGACAAAGCCGGCACGCTTCTTTCGGCCCACCTTAGGATGCAGGCGACCTCGGAAGCCGCAGCTGAGCTCCGAGTCCCCCCTTGATGGTTGACATACGCCACCACCGTGGCGCTGTCTGACTGGATCCTGAGGGAGCGACCCTGTAGTCTCTCCGACCACGAGGAGAGGCATAGTCTGATTGCCCGTATTTCCAGAACATTGATCGGCAAACGGGCTTCGTCCGGAGTCCAAAGCCCTTGGGCTGACCGGACTCCCCAGACTCCACCCCAGCCCGTCAGGCTGGCGTCCGTCGTGATCACCGTCCATTGAATGGGGAGGAACGACTTCCCGGACCGAAGAGCCGGGGACCTCAGCCACCACGCCAGGGACGCCCTGACTGGGTGACTCACCTGGATCTGAAGATCCAAGGACAGCGGGGATTTGTCCCAAGTGAACAGGATCTCTTTCTGTAATGCCCGGGTGTGGGATTGGGCATACGGAACGGCCTCTAAGGAGGCCACCATGAGTCCCAGGACTCTCATGCAAAAACGGATTGACGACCATTTTCGGGACGTCAGGACCCGCACTGCAGACTGAAGTGTCAGTAACATCTCCGGGGGTAGGAATACCTTCGCCTCCAAGGAGTCCAGGATCAGACCTAGATACTCCAGACGCTGAGTCGGGACCAGGACCGACTTCTGAATGTTCAGGAGCCACCCGAAGTCCCTGAGGGTCTGACTGACGATAGTCACACTGTCTTCTAATTCTGAGCCATTGTCTGCTCTTAGAAGAAGATCGTCTAGATAGCAATGCCTCGCTGTCTCAGCAAAGCTAGAACCGGAGCAAGCACCTTGGTGAACACCCTTGGTGCCGAGGCTAGGCCGAATGGAAGAGCCACAAATTGATAGTGGACTTCGCCGATCGCAAAGCACAGGAACTTCTGATGACTTGCGCAGATTGGAACATGCAAGTAGGCGTCCTTGTTGTCCAAGGATGCCAGAAAATCCCCTTGATGGAGTGTAGCGATCACCGTGTGAATGGATTCCATGCAGAATTTTTGCACAAAGGCATTGAGGTCCAGGATTGGCCGAGCCCCGTCCTTTTTTGGGACAACAAACAGATTCGAGTAGAACCCCTGAAACCTTTCCTGGGAGGGAACCGGCACAATCACTCCGGACCTGATCAAATCCTGTACAGCCCCTAAGAGGGCCGCCCGACGGGCAGGAAGGAGAGGGAGATTTGAGGGAAAGAATCTGTCTGGGGGCCAGGAACGGAACGCTATCCTGTATCCTGAGGTGACCACCTTGCACACCTACCGGTCGGAGATCCACCGATCCGTGAACCTGCAAAGTCGTCCCACCACCCCAGCGTTGGGCGGGGGCAAGACTTCATGCGGAGGCGGCCTTGGGAGCCGCTTTGTTCGGCTTACGCACCCAAGGGCGCTTGTGTCCACCAGCCACACTGTTGTCAGTCTGGGAGGGCTTACCCGTGGACTCTGACTGACGAAAAAAAACTTTTTGTTGCAAAGGAAGGACCCGGTTTACGGCGGGCCTCCTTACCCTTGATAGTCTGAGGAAGAAGAGTGCTTTTACCTCCCGTGACATCCTTGATAATGTCATCCAGAGCAGCACCGAAAAGTCTACCACCTTTAAAGGGTAGATCCGTCAGGAGCTTCTTAGAGACCAGCATTACAACCAGATAAGACGACGCAATACCACCGCAGAAACAGAGGCCCTAGATATTAAAGGGGCCGCGTCTAAAGTGGCGTCGCACACATATATCAGGCCCTGCACCATCTGGTGGGCCAGAGCAATAGTGTCTGGAGGAAGATTATGCTCCTGTACAGTCTGGAGCAAAATTTCTGCCCATTCTGTGAGTGTCTGAGACACAAGGGTCGCGACTACAATAGGCCGTAAGGCGGATCCCAACAAGGCAAACATGGCTCTGCTCACCACTTCTGACCTCCTGTCAGTGGGGTCCTTAAATGCAGGAGTCCCCTCCATCGGGAGAGTGGTGGCCTTGTTTAACAGGGCGACCGGAGGGTCGACCACGGGGGGAGAAGCCCACTTTTTAAGTAGGGCTTCTTCAAAGGGGTATCTGATAGACAAACACCGCGGGACCATAAAAGTCTTCTGCGGCTTTTCCCAAACCTGGTCAACAATGAACTGGTCAAAGAAAGGTGCATATGGAAAACATGGCGCCGAACGGCACCCAGGCCCCCAAACACCAGCGATATGGAGACCACCATGAGCCCCCCCCCCAGGACAGTATGACCCCCAGGCACCCCACACAGCACAGCGCCAGCAATGGTGACAGAGAGTGACAATAAAAAATAGGGGGAGACAGGGAAAATCCCCCACACAGAGAAACACACAGCATGTACTCACCTGCAGGCAGGAGAGGCTACTTACCCGTCCCCTGAAGGACCCGCTGGTGTGTTTCTGACAGGACTATCACAGTGCAGTACCGAGTAGCTGTCGGCCCGGTCCACCGCGAGAGATACAGCAGGACTGTTCAATCTTGAGAGGACCGCGGGGCATGAAAACCCACCGGCCACCCCTGGAGTCATGGGGCATGTCGTGAACTGAGTCTCACGCACACAAGGCGAGGATCAGCACGCTTGATGGTCGGACAGGGAAGACTACAAGGATATCTTGTACCCAACCTGTTGCCCAGCCGACAGTTGATAGAAGGAATCGAAAAATAAAAGAAGAAAAAAAATTACAAAAAGGAATAAAATTAGGTCAGGAGACTGGCTCCTGAGAGAGCCACGTCTTCTCCTTCTGCTAGGCAGAAAAAAACTGAGGTCTGCTGACTGTAGTGGGAGGGTTATGTCCAGAGGGACCACCCCCCTGGGCGGGGCTGTTCAGCTCTGGCTTTTTAGAATGTATGTATAACATTTCACATTCTGCCTAGGTCTTCTCCTGCAGGCAGGGACATAACCCACATGTAAAGTGTAAGAGAGGCTGTGTCAGTCCATGGACGATAAGAGAAAAACCTGACAGCTCAGGAGGAGCCGCTGTACTAACTATAGATGTTAGTACATCGATCTCCTCTGCTGTGCTATTGTGTTCTGACGAGGGGCAACCAAAACACTCTGGTCAGTGCTCTCAGCCATTGGCTGAATAAATAGGTTGAATAAATTTCTGAATAAAAAAAAAAAAAAAAGACTTGTTGAGCTTGCCTAATGTGGTAAAAGGGTCTTTTTAACAAAAAGTCAGACAGATTATTTTTATTCTATTCTAGAGCAGTAAACGATATCTGGGAAGTTTAATAAAATAAAATCTTGATAGTTTTCTGGAATGGGTTTTCTTAAGAACTACCTGCACCTAATTCAAACAAGCAGTTGCGCCAGGGTCGGTACCATTACCAACACGTGCAGCAAAGTCAGGTTGTTCTTACTACTGCTGCTTTAAAAGCCTGTCCCTATGGCAGCAATATTCCTAAAGGATAAGTTCACCTTTAGTAACATAGTACACCCATATTTAGGGTGTAACAAGTTATTAACTGATCAGCCCCTGCACCTCCCTCAAGTCGATATTGTGACTGGGGCCCGGAGATGTTCTCCCCGCTGTCACAATTAAAAAAAAAAAAAAAAAAAAAAACACTGTCATGCAGGGCTCTGCCCAACCAGCTGTGTCATTTATTCACAGAAATCTATGAATGGGAGAACTACCACCGCCGTCAGCCATTGCGGCTGACGACTTGTAATTCTCAATGAACTACCAGGGTGCTGATGAGTGCTCTTGGCAGTTTAGAGTCTTCCTGTCATTCAGCAACTTCCTGCCCATACGAGGTACCGGCAGACAGCTACAATGACAGTCTGCAGGAGCCTGAGATTGCACCCGCAATATGCTGATCAAGGGTGCAATGCTTTACAGGCTCCTAACAAAAAGGTTTAAAAAAGGTGAACTTATCTTTTAAAGAATTATCGCCAATTTGCAGATTAGGAAACTGGTGGTAATTAGGACCACCTCTAATCTGGTATACAGAGGTATTGTATATCAGTGCCCAGAGTGGGACATGTCTGTACATACAGTCGGGTATACACTGTCATATATGCAACAGCTTCCTGCACAGTACTGTATCCCCAGACCCATTCAGCTGTCACCCTGAGGTCAGGGACACTGGTGATGTCATGGTAATGCCCATATTTGGGAAATGGCTTGTCCCTGGTTGGGTGAAGCCGCATGCAGTTTGATGGGGAACTTAGAGATTAGTTCCCATTAGGTTCGCTTGACTTCTGATTGGCTGCACACAGCAGTGGGTGGATTCAAAAGTTGCTATTGGACTGCATAGCAGCCATCTATTTGCCCGCTGCCAATCAAAAGTAAAGTGGACCCGATGGAGAACTAGTCTCTACCAACCCCTAGTATAAAACACCTTGGTCATGTGCCTGTTAGTGTGATACCATTTGTGAACTCCCCTGTGTCTTTATTCCTCACCTTCCTCTGCTAACTCTTTGCCGAGTATTAGCTTCCCATGTCGTAGATAATTCAGGATTGGCCCAAAGTAGGTAGGGTCCCGATCAATCAGATAGGCCCCAGTTTCATCCTAGGAAACAACCAGCAAAGTACTGCTTTTAGCTGAGTTTTAAAATACACAGACCAAATTATTTTCCGACATCAAACCAATACATAAGCTGCCAATACCACCTCTATCAATTACGTCACATTTATAAAGGAACACTAAAGAATTCATGTAAATATAATGGTTTACTTACTGAAGGCAAATAGGCTGTTCACTTTGGAAGAGAATTTTCCCCCGAGCTTATAGAATGTGGTGAAATTTCACTTTACAAAGAATACCCAATCATGTGCAAATAAAATAAAAAGTACAAAATGTTTGATTTCTTTGCTTGCACATGATTGGATAATGGAAGTCAGCAGAGTTTCATCTCATTCACTATGCTTTGGGGAAAATTCCCTTGGAAAGTGAAAATTATGTTTGCCTCCTCGCTGAGCTATTGTGTTCGGACAGAGGGACTGCCCAGCCCCTCGGCCATCTGAGGCTCCCCCTCCTGATTGGCTGAGACACAGCAGCGGTGCCATTGGCTAACTGACTTTGACAGCAGCAATTACTTTAATACACACATACTGGCTGGGCAGTTGGAACAGTAAATTATGCTCATCAGCTGGAGGGTTCCTTTAACTTATTTGCAGGTTATATTGAATCCCTACATTTTAACAATTTACTGCATTTATCTTAAAAAAATATATATTACATTTACATTACAGTGTATATAAATTATGTAAATATTTGCTTACTGTTTGCACTAATCTACGGAGTCTATTTGAAGTATGTTTACTTTACATGGGAGATAGTAGGAATCTTATAGTGTCTAAGAATGTTTTTATGAATTAATATTATCATATTAATACATACAGTGTTAACATAGTAACAATGTACTACTCTGGGGAGGTGATCAGGAGATAGATATATATATCTATATCTATTTATTTATATATATTTTTTTTTTTTTTACACACACTGTACAGTTGCATTTTACAGTTAGAAGCCAGCATTTTTTTTTTTCAATAGCTCGATGTACAAATCTGAAAATGACTGTGTTTACTATTGTGATTAGCCCTGTCTGTACCATGTGATCACTGTGACCAATCACAAAGCCTTTCAATGTGTACAACATTGGTTCTCAACCTCAATCCTAGGGTACCCCCAACAGGCCATCTTTTGGGAATTTCTCTTAAAAGAGAAGTATGTTTATTTTTTTTATGAATATTCATACTTGCCTATGTGGATGGAGCATCGGACCGATGCTGCAGCTGTCCCCCGCCATTTCTGCACTGAGAACCGAGCCACCGAACGTCGCCGATGGCTCGGTCCTCACAGATCCCAGAGAGGAGAGCTGCTGTCAGTCAGCATCTCTCCTATCTGCTTCTCCATGCTCATTGGAGCGCTGAGCTGTGGAGGGGCGGGGAGCGGCCGTCTCAGCGGCTCGCTGAGACTTCCATCAATCAAGGCAGCTGGCGGATGCAGACTTGTGAAGTCAGGTACCTCGACTTATGGCAGTGACGTCAGCGGAGAGCGGACATCTGTGACCCGTTTTCAGCGGAGAGCGGTCTGGAGTGCAAAACGAATTGCACTCCTGTGACCCTTAGGAAAAGCCCAGTCTAAAAAGCTCAGGCTGGACTTCTCCTTTAAATAATAATAAGATAAAATAGCTGTCCAAAATTCCAAGCCATTGACTCTGATTTAAAGCACCGGTGTAAGATAAAAGAAAACCCTGAAAACATGGCCTGTTGGAGGTACTTGAGGACTGAGGTTGAGAACCACTGGTGTACAACTATCATGTGATATGCTGGGATTGGCCACAGCAATCACATGGTACTGGAAGCCAGCCGGTACAGCGATCTGTCATCCGCCGTGTCCGGTGAGGTGCGATCCTGGGAGGACTTCATATGACATCCTCCCAGAACACTGCTCCTGCACAGCCGTCATTTTACAATAGGCTGGGTGAAAAGAGGTTAATAGGTCCTTCGCACATTAATGCACTACAACAGACCGCATGTCCGGAAACTCGGCTGGTTTAACAGGGACCAGAATTTGGATCATGTATGGGCAGAATGGTTGTACAGAAGTCAAATCGATCGACTTCTGTACAATTGCCCTGTTGGAAAATTTTCACCTGATAAGTGCCGCCAGCTATGCATTCTGATGGCGGGGAAGTCTCCCAGCTGTCAGAATAATAGCTTAGTGGGGAGTAATAAGGGACTCCGGCGTGTTCACAACCCCACATACCCATGCCCACCAGGAAGCTGACACTGTGCAGCTGCAGACCGGGAAATGTCTGACTGCATGTGATTAGCGCTGCGCAGTGTCCGCTTCCTGGCGGGCATGTGGGGTTGCGAACACGCCCGAGCCCATCCTTAGCAGGGAGGATTCCCTCATCCACCTGGAATGCGTGGAACGGAGTCTTTTTTTTGTGCGACCAGCTTGTTGAATGCAAAAAAAAAAAAAAACACCGAATAGGCTACACACATAGGGTTGTCCCGTTTGTGCGCTTCATGTGGCGCCGCGGTTGTTGCAGATTTGGTTTGCCATTACCAATGAACCTACAGCAAGCAGCGCACACGGTTTGTAAAAGCGAACATGCTCAGGAAACCTTCTACATATAAATGTATACACTATATGTGTGTATAGGAGTGGACTGGGGGGACCATGGCTGCTCCTCTCAGCACACATCTCCATGACGACCAGCAGCTCCGGGTCAGCACCTTGTCAGAGTCCAGGTCCGGGTCTTCTTGGCACAGGCGGTACAGGAAGGATTTGGGCTCCCGACACAAGGTCTGTTTGGTGGTCTGGAAGTACGTGCCGCCCACGTTCAGACGGACCCATTTCCCGGCCGTTTTACCGGTAGTTTCTTGATGTCCGGGACTGCGGGGACTTCGGGTTGCGGAGCAGGAGAGGCCCGGGCTTGGGGGTCCGCTCCGCGCAACCGGTATGGTCAGACTACACGGGGATTCCCGCGGTGGTTCCGCCATGGTTGGTCAAACCGGACAGAACCGGGATAGCGGCGGTGCCATAATACCGATAACAGCAACGAGTAAGGCTTCCGGGGCATGGAACTGTCACTTCCGAGGCCACCATAAATCCCGCTCCATATTGATACACCCGGAACATCAGCGCCGCCTCCATATTGCTACACCCGGAATACCAATCCAAAAGCACGAGCTGGGAGGGGGGCGGTCCAAAGTCTTCGGTAACTAAGAATGCGGCGTCTATAGCAACCATTCACAGTTCGCTGCTCATTCATAGATCTGACGCCGCCCGGTGTTCTGTCAACACAGCCAATTCATCAAGCTCTCCAATTACATCACTTCCGATTTCTTTAACCACTTCAACCCCGGAAGATTTTACCCCCTTCCTGACCAGAGCACTTTTTCCAATTTGGCACTGCGTCGCTTTAACTGACAATTGCGCATTCGTGCAACGTTGTACCCAAGCGAAATTTGCGTCCTTTTTTTCCTACAAATAGAGCTTTCTTTTGGTGGTATTTGATCACCTCTGCGGTTTTTTTTGGTTTTTTTTTTGCGCTATAAACAAAAAAAGAGCAACAATTTGGAAAAAAAAACAATATTTTTTACTTTTTGCTATAATAAATATCCTCAATTTAAAAATAAATAAATACGAATTTCCTTATCAGTTTAGGCCAATATATATTCTTTTATATTTTTGGTAAAAGAAATCGCACTAAGCGTATATTGATTGGTTTGCGCAAAAGTTATAGTGTCTACAAACTATAGGAAAGATTTATGGCATTTTTATTATATTTTTTTTTACCAGTAATGGCGGTGATCTGCAATTTTTAGCGGTATTGCAACAGACAGATCGGAGACTTTTGACACTTTTTTTGGGACCATTGGCATTTACACAACGATCAGTGCTATAAATATGCACTGATTACTGTATAAATGTCACTGGCAGGGAAGGGGTTAACACTAGGGGCGATCAAGGGGTTAAATGTGTGTTCCCTCAGTGTGTTCTAACTATGGGGGGATTGGATTGACTAGGAGAGGAGACATATCGTTTTTCCTACTTAGTAGGAACAAACAATATGGCTCCTCTTCCCTGACAGCGCAGGGATTTGTGTGTTTACACACACAAATCCCCGTGCTGGCGCTCGTACACGCGATCGCGCCAGCGGGCCACGCACATCGTGGCCCCTAAAGGAATGGACGTACCCATACGGGATTTCGCCCAGGGGAGCCATTCTGCCGCCGTATATCTGCATGAGCCGGTCGGGAACCGGGTAAAGCATCAGTAATTGGAGATTTTGATGAGTTGCTGTTTTGGCACAACACCGGAAAGCGTCTACACTTCGGTACACGGTATTATGAGCGGACATAGTTAGTCCGCTCCAATGCTAACCAACTAAATGGCTGCCACCTCACTTCCGGTTTCTTTAAACCATCAGTAATTGGAGATTTTAGATGATTTGCTGTTTGGACACAACACCGGCAACCGAATACCATCTGGTACAGGAAGATTTTGTGGTTTTGACACCTCGGAGGAGGCCATTTTGTTGGATAGTATAGAAGCGAGTAACAATCTCCACTCATAATATCATGCAGCGGACTGTAAACGTTTGCCGATGTTGTGTCCAAACAGCAATTCGTCAAAATCTCCAATTACTGATGGTTTAAAGAAACCGGAAGTGAGGTGGTTGGAGTTTGATGAGTTGGCTAATTTGACAGAACACCGGTGTTGTGTCAAAACAGCAACTCAACGAAATCTCCAATTACTGATGTTTTACAGAAACCAGAAGCGATTAAATTAATTTGAGATCTTGATGAATTGGCTAGCAGCAATCCTCCGCAGCTTCTGACAGACCAGAGAGTATGTGCGGGTTCCGGGGCCAGGGATGTGGGAGGGAACTCGTCTAGTCTCCGGGTGTGTGAGGGAGGGGAGAGGAGTTATATGTGGGAGGAGAAAGGCTAGGGATGGGGTGGGGCGGGGCAGGGCGTGTATACTATAATCAATCTGTAGCGATCGGTGGTCATGTGATCTAGGAATTACCAATTAGAAAAAGGGATTGGTGCTGTCCTTAACTCCTTCCCACTCAGACCAGTTCTGACATTTCTCTGCATTATTCTGATCAAATATTACTTAGATATCCCAAACATTATATGTCTTTATAAAGCAGAGACCCTAGAGAATAAAATGGTGGGGGTTGTAATTGTCTGTCACATGGTATTTGTGCAGCGGTGTTTCAAACTCACACTTTTGGGGAAATATACACTTTAACCACTTCCCGCCCGCCATATGCAGAATGACAGCTGTAGGCTGGTTCTATTACTCAGACTGGGCGTCATATGACATCCAGCAGGATAAGCCATGAGGGCGCACGTCGTGTTGCTCTGACGCACCGCATCTCAGATCTAGGTAAAGAGCCTATGACTTAGGCTCTCTACCATGTGATCAGCTGTGTCCAATCACAGCTGGTCACATCTTATCCAGGAAGTGCCGTTTATTGGCTTTTCTTCTGTTCGCACTGACAAGGCGCGAGTAGAGGAGAGCCGATCAGTGGTTCTCCTGACGGGGGTCTGCGCAGACAATCAGCGCATTGATTATCAGTGCAGACCCATCAAGGATGCCCACTAGAGCCCACCAGGGATGCCAACCCGTGCCCATCAAGGATGCCAATTAGTGCCCATTAGGGATGCCAATCAGTGCCACCTATAAGTGCCTATCAGTGCCACCTATGAGTGCCCATCAATGCTGCATATCAGTGCTGCATATTAGTGCCTTATCATCAGTGCCCGTCATTGCAGCCTCATCAGGGTCCATCAGTGCCGTCTCGTTAGTGCCTGTCAGCGAAGGAGAAAATGTACTTATTTACAACATTTTATAACAGAAACAAAGAAAAACTTTTTATTTTTTTTTAATTTTCTGTCTTTTTTCATTTGTGTAGCAAAAAATAAAAAAGCAGTGGTGATAAAATACGACCAAAAGAAATCTTTATTTGTGTAAAAAAATGTTGTTTGGGTACAGTATTGCATGACTGGGCAATTGTCTTTCAAAATGCGACAGCGATAACAGCCGAAAATTGGCTTGGGCAGGAAGGGGGTGAAAATGCCCTGTATTGAAGTTGTTAATTAGTTTTATTGCACACAAACACAATATAATACCCAATTTTTTGATAAAATATAAAAGATGTCACATCGAGTAGATAGATACCAATGCTTTAAAATTGCGCATACCCACGGAAACTACAACAAACTAAAGTATAAAAAAAAACAAAAAAACCTAGCTGATGATTTAAAGTAGTTGTATAGCCTTAAAAGAGAAGTATGGGTTTTTCGGTTTTTCCTCCACCATACTTAACTAGGTGGATGCAGCATTGGAACTGTCTCCCGGCGCCTCTGCACTGAGAACCGAGCGATCGAACATCGCCAATCGCTTGGTTCTCACAGCTCCCCAAGCAGAGAGCTGCTGACTGTCAATAAGCAGCTGTCCACTCTGCTCCTCCACGCTCACTGGAGAACTGAGCTGTGGAGGGCGGGAAGCGGCCGTCTCAGCCTCTCAGCAGGAGAGGCTGAGACGGGTATCAGTCCAGGCACTTGGTAGATCCAGACTCCCATTGTCGGGATGACACGGTGCCTGGACTGATTTCTGTGACGTCAGCAGAGAGCGGACTTCAGCAAACCCGCACGGATGCGCCTATGGAAAGAGGCTTTCCATGGGGGGCACCCGATGAAGAGGAGGGGCCTGGAGCACCGGTGGGGGACCCCAAAAGAATAGAATCAGGGCTGCTTTGTGCAAAACCTTTTATAGGCATGTTTGTTATTTTTGCAAAAATAAAATCAAAGGTTTACAACCACTTTAAAAGCCTTCACAGGTTACCAGCTACACAGGAGGTCTGGTGCTAGAATTATTGCTCTCAATCTGATGTTCCCAGTAATATCTCACATGTGGTGTCATCACAGTTTAAACAGACCTACGTGTGTGTGTGCATTTGTGCATGAGCTTGGGGGAACACAGTATCCTTATTTATTTATTTATTTATCAACTTTATTGCTATTACAAGGGATGAGCAACATCCCTAGTGACAGCATGGGGTGTGACAGAACCTCTTTATGGAGAGATCTGCAGTCTATTAGCTGCAAGAATTATCCCAGACTGACCACTAAAACTCAAGAACGTCATAGGATGCCCTACAGGTGGCGGCTGGTGTAAGGTAAAGTCAAGGATATTACTAACTAAGATTAAACCTGCCCCCAACCCCCTCCTCGCTCCTATACTAATTCCCCTATAGAAGGAAGATGCATCTACTTACCTATTCTCAGAGGTACGTCCCTGTTAGACTTACTATGGGACATCCCTTGTCGGATATCCCTCCTCTACACTGAAAACACTACTGGAATCCGATCACATAACCAGACCGGAGCGTCCTGAGAATAGGTAATGCCGCGTACACACGACCATTTTTCTCGTCGGGAAAAAAAAAAAAATTTCTCTTTGACGAGAAAAACGAGTGTGTGTGGGCTTTTGATCATTTTTCCCGACGAGAAAAACGGCATTAATCACGACGAGAAAAATTAGAACATGCTCTAATTTTTCTCGTCGTGATTCACGGCATTTTTTTCCGCAGCAGTTTTCCCATAGGGAAACACTGCCGGGGAGCTTACACACGACCAAGAGAAAAAATGTTGGGAAAAACGGCCGTGTGTAGGGGAACAAGCCATTTCTCGTGTTTTCACCGTCGAGAAAATCGATTGTGTTTACACGGCATTAGAAGAAGAATCTTCCTTCTACAGGGGCGTTTGTATAGGAGTTGGAGGCGACAGGAATAAGTATATTTAGTAATAGCCTGGACTTCCCTATTAAAAGGCGGAATGAAGGATATACAGTAAAATGTGACTTATCACTTCCACACACCCTGGACACATTCAGTCCCCTCCACAACTGCATGACCCCTCCATGGTTCTTCACCTCTGTAGCCCCTGTCACTTCAGACGTCAACTGTCACTTCCATGGCAGTAGAATTTCTGCCATTAACCTGTAAAGGAGGATGTCTCTTTGTCTGAAATCCAGAGAGATCTTCATGATCAGCAACTCTGTAAAATTACTCAAATACAGCACCCACCCCTAAAGGTAAGTCCCTACAATAATTTTTGTATGTATGCATGAATATTTATTTTTCCTTGGGTGTATAACTTTTGATGAATAAATTGAACAGAAAGAAATTCAATTACCTTCAAGGTAAGTGCTATATTTATATTATTTTTTTATCTTGAATTTTAAGCTCTTGTGGGCAGACATTTTCTTGTTAGATTGTAAGCTCTTATGAGCAGGATTTTCTTTGTAATATGAGATGTGAAGTTCTTGTTGGTGGTGATTTTCTCATTAGATTGTTAGCTCACGCAGAAACCGACACCCACATGGATGCATCAGGTGCAAAGAGTTTTCAAAATGTCTCAGCCGTCATGTGGGGAAGAAGGGTTACCTCGTTACAAAGGACAGACAAAGCAGTACCTGGCGCACAAAGGTGTGTGATTTAGGACTCCAGAGTAAAGGCTCCCCCAAACAACAATGCTGTAAACTTTCTCACTGTTAACGAGGGCCACCCTGTCCAAACAAAGGCTTAAACTGTCCAAAACAACCCAATGGGCAAAAAAGCCCACCCCCCCCCCCCCCCTTCAAAATAGGCCTAAAGTATTCCAAATGACCAAGAAGGGCACCTCCATCCTCCAAAAAAAGACCAAATTTATCCCAAAAGACCCAATGGCAAAAAAAGGGCACTGGTGTAGTGATGGCGCTACGCTGTCAGATGTCAATGCAGTAAAGAGGTGTGGTACAACATAAAATGGTGTAAAAAAAATATATGTGTACTCCTGGAATAATTCATGTGCAAATATCACAGACAAAACAAAAATGATAATTTCCACAATAGCTAGTGCCAGGTACTGTATATCAATACCTGCTTATGCATACAGTGACAACGATTATAACTGCCAATGTCATACAAATACAGTGACTAGTGTGCTTTAAAAAAAAACAATTATAAAAATAAAAGTCCAAATGATTAATGGTCTGATAAAATGAAGTGCAATATAGTGATCAGTGCCTCTCTCTCAGTTTATAATAGTGAATTAGGTGACTGGTGCCTTTTTCTTTCCATTGCTGTGACACCTCTGTGCTCTGAAGCCTCTCACCTTACTGCTGTAAGGTAACAGTATTGGATGAATGGCTCTCTCTGGGGACCCGTGCGTCTCCACCTGCCTCTAGGGGTCGTGCCAAGGCTGGCTCGGCTCGTAGATCTTTATGGCAGGTGGTACTTCCTAGGGGTCCCCACGATAACCTCCATGGTGATGGTGTAAGATCTCCTAAAGTGTGATAAAGTTTTTCCAGATTTTATTATTAAAACCAGCTGATATTTTACTCACTTTTAGCAGCAAACATACAGTGGGGAGAACAAGTATTTGATACACTGACGATTTTGCAGGTTTTCCTACTTGCAAAGCATGTAGAGGTCTGTAATTTTTATCATAGGTACTCTTCACCTGTGAGAGACGGAATCTAATGCCCCGTACACACGATCGTTTTTAATGTCATTTTTTAAACCGACGTTTTTCTCCTCGTTTTTTTTCATGTTTCCTCTCAAGCCTGCCTTGCGTACACACCATCATTAAAAAAAACGATCAAGCAAAGCGCAGTGACGTTCAACACGTACGACGGCACTATAAAGGGGAAGTTCCGTTCGAATGGCGCCACCCTTCATGTTAGTAAAGTTTGTTGAGCGACGATTCGCGCTTTTCAGTCCGTTACTGTGTAATGAATGTGCTATCTCCATTACGAACGCTAGTTTTACCAGAACGAGCGCTCCCGTCTCATACTTGATTCTGAGCATGCGCGTTTTTTTTCACGTCGTTAAAGCATACACACTATCGTTTTTCACGTCGTTAAAAAAAACGACATGAAAAACGACGTGAAAAAAGAGAGCATGTCCGGAATTTTTAATGGCCGTTTTTCACGTCGTTAAAAATGCTCTGGAGCCTACACACGATCATTTTTCAGGGCCATTTTTTAAAATGGCAGTTTTAACGGCATGAAAAACGATCGTGTGTACGGGGCATAAAACAAAAATCCAGAAAATCACATTGTATGATTTTTAAGTAATTAATTTGCATTTTATTGCATGACATAAGTATTTGATACATCAGAAAAGCAGAACTTAATATTTGGTACAGAAACCTTTGTTTGCAATTACAGAGATAATACATTTCCTGTAGTTCTTGACCAGGTTTGCACACACTGCAGCAAGGACTTTGGCCCACTCCTCCATACAGAGCTTCTCCAGATCCTTCAGGTTTTGGGGCTGTTGCTGGGCAATACAGACTTTCCGCTCCTGCCAAAGATTTTCTATTGGGTTCAGGTCTGGAGACTGGCAAGGCCACTCCAGGACCTTTTAGATGCTTCCTACGGAGCCATTTCTTAGTTGCCCTGGCTGTGTGTTTCGGGTCGTTGTCATGCTGGAAGACCCAGCCACAACCCATCTTTAATGCTCTTACTGAGGGAAGGAGGTTGTTGGCCAAGATCTCGCGATACATAGCCCCATCCATCCTCCTCTCAATACGGTGCAGTCGTCCTGTCTACTTTGCAAAAAAGCATCCCCAAAGAATGATGTTCCCACCTCCATGCTTCACGGTTAGGATGGTGTCCTTGGGGTTGTACTCATTCTTCTTCTTCCTCCAAACACGGCGAGTGGAGTTTAGACCAAAAAGCTCTATTTTTGTCTCATCAGACCACATGGCCCTCTCCCATTCTTCCTCTGAGTCATCAAAGATGGTCATTGGCACACTTCAGACGGGCCTGGACATGCGCTGGCTTGAGCAGGGGGACCTTGCGTGCAATGCAGGATTTTAATCCATGACGGCGTAGTGTGTAAGGCCCCTTTCACACTGAGGCGTTTTTACCGCGTTTTCGCAGTAAAAATAGCGCTGTAATAACGCCTGAAATAATCCTGCCCCAGCATTCTCAATGTGAAATCTCTGAAGGCTTTCACATTGAGGCGTTTTGCTGGCTGGGCGTTGAAAAAAATCCTGCAAACAGCTTTTTTAGAGCAACTTTAGGGCGCATAAAATAGCGCTGTAAAAACGCCTATCCCCATTGAAATGAATGGGATTCGCGGTAAAAACGCGGTAAAAACGCATAGGCATAAGCGTTATGTTAAAAAATAGCGCTAACGCCTATGCGTATTTACCGCGTTCGCGCTAATTTTAGCGCGAACGCGGTAAAATCGCAGTAAAACCGCATAGGCGTTAGCGCTATTTTTACCGCGATCGCGGTAAAAACGCGGTAAAATCGCGGTAAAAAATGTCATTATTTTTTAGCGTTTTTTCAACGCCTCATGCCGCGTACACACGACCGCTTTTCTCGACGAGAAAAACGGCATTTTTTTTTTCGCCGAGAAAAACGATCGTCTGTGGGCTTTATGTCGTTTTTCTCGTTGAGAAAAAAAACGACGAGAAAAATTAGAACATGTTCTAAATTTTCTCATAGTTTTTTCCATCATTTTTTTCCGCGGCAGTTTTCCCATAGGGAGACACTGCCGCGGAGCCCACAGACGGTCGTTTTTCTTGACAAAGAAAAAAATTACGGGAAAAACGGTCGTGTGTGGGGGAAAATGCCGTTCCCTCGTTTTTCATTTTATTTCATGTCGTGATTCACGGCGGTGTTTTCACCGCCGTGAATCACGATCGTGTGTACGCGGCATCAGTGTGAAAGGGGCCTTACTAATGGTTTTCTTTGAAATTAGGTTAACTCATGCGTTCCCACATATAGTTGCCGTCATCCCAGGTAAATATGGTGAAAAAAACCTCTGTTGTTTGGGGATTTTTTAGGCAACAAAAAGAAAAAGAATTTGTATGTAAAAAAGAAATTATATATATTTATTCACAAAAATTACAATATAATTTTACATAAATACAATAGAATATTGGTGATTGTGATTGTGACTATCTCCATAAAAATCTGCATATATGAACAATTTGAATACAATGCCTAGATCGGTGACTCAAGATTGCAGAAATCACTCAAAAACAGGCTTCATCCGACGCGTTTCAAATAATAATAAAAGACGTTCTTCCTCAGGGATGTTGCATTCATTTATCTAAAGACAGTGTCACGTACCTGGTGATGAGCCTGGGATGCAGGGAGCAGCCTCTTTTGCACCTCTTACTCCGGAACCCCTGATGGTGGGAACAGGGAGCTCGGGAGTGCAGAGTCGCACAAGTGCCTGTCAGGAACACCGGTGCAGAGATGGAGCTGGACTTCAGGAAGCTCTGTGCAGGTTTCAGCGGCAGCAGGGAAGCTGGAACGGCAGGCAGGCTTGGCACACAGGAACTGAGGAGAGAGACAGCAGACAGCGGGGAGGTGTCTTGTAGTACCGGGCACAGGCAAGTCCAAACAGGCCGGGAATCCACTGGCTGGCAGATCAGGTGCAGTCCAAGAGGCAGAGTCGTTATACAGTCCGGGTTAGTAACGGGCAGGCAGCAGGTAGCAGAAGGAGCAGGCGGAAGCAAGGTCAACAAGCCGGGGGTCAGCGGGCAGGCAGAAGGCAAGAAGCGTCAGGAACAAGCCGGATCACAGGAACAGATCGGCAGGGAAATATCAGATAGCAGGTGGGTCTTGGGAACGCTGTAGACCAGACAGCAGGAAGTCCCAGCACAAGCCCCTTTAAATAGCCCCAAATTGGCGCCAGGAAGTGTCACTGCGCGCACTCGCGCATGCGCATTCGCGCGAACGCCGATTCGCCGCTCTTGCGCAGGCGCGAACGTGCTGACGCGATTCGCCGCTATTGCGCAGGCGCGAACGTGCTAACGCCGATTCGCCGCTATTGCGCAGGCGCGCACCCGCACGCGCCGAAGTTTCGCCAGCTTGCAGGTGAGGTTGCCCTTCATGACAGACAGATTATAGAGTTCTTATTAATCACAATATTATCAATCCCGCCTCCAAGGATTATCAAGAAGAAAGGGAAGAAAAGAAACTTACTGAATCATATTTGTTTAAAATACATATGTTCCATGTTCCAATTTATGTACCAGGGGTGCATCTTCCTCCATCTACCCCTCCTAATGCTGCACCCACCATATTATGTTCACAAAAGGAGTCAGGATAAAGCAGCAAAGTGCAGTCCTAATTGATGGCGTCTTATAAGAAAGAAGCAAAACACCAGAATTGTCTATGAAAAATAAATTACAATAAAGGGAAAATCGGGTAAGTATGAATGGAGAAAAAAAAAAATTGTATTCCCATTAAAAAGGAAAACAAATCCATTCAAAATAATTCAAAGTAAACGGAAAGTCCTATATGCTTACCAAAATTCACTAACAACCCAAGGACAAATCAGGATCCATAAGTTCTTGAAGGGTTCCTGTATATGGGAACTGGTATATTAGATCCTCCGCCGACAGCAGAGGCCATGGAATGACGCCAATTGACTCCCTGGTGTCCTTTTATATCCCCCTGTGAGTTGTGATTGGTTCCCCCGGTCACATGACTCATCGAATGGTCATGGGGCCGAGATGACGCCACGTTATCTGTCATAGAACGTGCCGCGTCAGACGTCAGTGCTCCGATGCCGCCGCACCAAGGGGCGGCATATCACAAACACTGACAGACGCGGCCGACATGACTAAGATAATGCACAGTTGGCTGATGATAGCCATCCTATATGAGATGAAACACAAGACTCCTCATGAGAATATGCTGATTGCATAAATCCAAGAGGTAGTGGTTTGTATATATGTTCGTTCTTACTTGTGAGCGTTCCGCATCACAGGAAGTGCGGACACGGCCATCTTAAAAAAGGGAAAACAATGGGAAAACTCAATCAGGCAGGAAAAACCACACAGGGCCATATGGCGGTATGGAGAGACAATCACAGTGAGTCAGAATGGAAGACCGGGATAATGATTCAAAGTATCCCCAAAATATTTTGGGGTACTCTGAACCAGGGACGAAAAAACCACCGGTGCCTTAAGGGGGTAATGGGCCAAAAATTCCACCTAGGTGAACGCCCCCCCCCCCCCCCCGGCACCGGATGTGAACAAAAAATCAAAGGATGGGACAGCTGGAGAGGAGGAGAGACACCGGAATAGATGCTAATTCCCCTTGGAACATAGAAAACAATCTCTGGATTACCTGGAACATATGTATTACATATACATATACATTAATCAATGGTCATATGTACCACACACATAACCATATGAAAAAATCACAATACAATATTAATAATAATAATAATCAATAAATAAAATCCTCATGTTGTGCATTTTTGCGTGTTCCCAAATACTCACACTTCTACAATCCGCATGTGAAAAAGGGGGGGGGGGTTTATTCCTTTGTTTATCAAAAAACAAGAGGGAATTGAATCAGAACCAAAGTTGGAAGGATTGGGTCTGAAGGTGGTATTAGTGGGAGAAAGAAGGAAAGGCAGAGACACCTCCCATAAAAGAAAGAGAGGACAGGGAGTCCACCCTTGGAAAACCTAGAGCCTAGGTCACCAATTGGGTCCTAATCCATCTTGCCAGAGCTAAAACCCTCCAAGAAGGGACGAAAGCTCTCCATTTCATTGAGTCCAGGTGGCGCTGTTGCCCTTAGGTACCTAATCCAGCGCATTTCGCGCTGCAGTAGGACCTTGTACCAATCCCCACCTCTGCGTGGAATATGAATCCTTTCCACTACAGAGAAGAGTACCTTTGGCATCCTGTATTTATGTTTCCTGGCCACATGCCTACCAAGGGGTAAATACAGGTTGCCAATCCTCATACTTTGCATGTGTTTTTCAACCCTTTTACCTAATTCTTGACGTGTCTTCCCTATATAAAAGGCCCCGCACTGGCATGACATGAAATAAACCACCCCTTGGGTTTTGCAGTTGGCAAAATGTTTGAGAGAAAAATTCTTCAAGGTTGTTCTGCTATAGCCTCTAGCCAATAAACGGTTGCTTAACTCGTTGGATTCAGTTTGAAAGTCCGATTCCAAACTACAGTTCCTTCGAATGCGAAGGAACTGACTATAGGGTATAGATTTTTTGAGTACCTCCGGATGAAAACTTGCAGCGTGCAACATAGTGTTGCCCGCAGTCTCCTTTCTGTAGAGTCTGCTATAGATCTTTCCATCTGAAATTTGGATATTTCAATATCCAAGAAGCTAACCATGGTTGCATCAAAGGACATTGTAAAGAAAAGGTTTTGTGTGTTGGCATTCATGAGTGAGAGAACTTTTTTAAGATCCTCTTCAGACCCGTCCCAGACAATGAAGATGTCATCAATGTAGCGCTGCCACATTAAAATGTGGCAGGCATACACCGAAGCATCTTCCCCTAGGAGGAAATCCTTTTCCCATTCCCCCAGGTACAGGTTGGCATATGAGGGTGCACAGCACGTCCCCATAGCCACCCCCTGTACCTGGAGGAAATGGGAGCCTTGGAACAGAAAAATGTTGTGTTGCAGGATAAAATCCAACATGTGTAAAATAAACTGGTTGAATTTCCAGTCTGTGGTAGGGCGCTGGCGTAACACATTTTGGATAGCACAGATACCTAGATTGTGCGGTATACTGTTATAGAGAGACTCTACGTCGACTGTCACCAGTAGGGCTGATGGAGGCACCACCAGATCCTCCAATATCTGTAAAAGATGAATGGTATCTTTTGTATACGATGGAAGATCCATGACATGTGGCCTGAGGTGCTGGTCGATGACACGACTTGCCCCCTCAGAAATGGATCCATTCCCTGAAATTATAGGTCTTCCTGGTGGTCTGTGTAGATTCTTGTGGACCTTAGGCAATGCATACATAGTGGGAGTGCGCGGGTGTCTGGTGCGGATATAGTCCCAGGTATCTTCATTTATTGCCCCATCTCTGAATGCCTCATCGACAAGCTGGTAAAATTCACCATTCATTTTGTCGACGGTGCATGCAGATATTTTCCGATAACACCTCTCATCTCTTAGTATTTTGAGACACATTTCCTCGTAATCTATATTGTCCATAAGGACAATGTTCCCGCCCTTGTCTGAGCCCTTTATTGTGATATTAATATTATTTTTCAGACTTTTAAGGGCATGCTTGAGTTCTGGGCTTAAATTGGGATGAGAGCTGTCTCTCCTCATGTTCTCAATCTCTTATGTGACTTCCTCTTGAATTTTTTAGACACAATGGTCATCTGATTTTCATCATCTTCACTTTCCTCCTCCTCTAGATTATCCTCCCAGGCTTGGCTCAGGGGGGTATTTTCCTCAAGCAGGAGATTTAGGTCCCTTAGGGCTCTAAAATCCGCTGCCTTAAGATTAGGTGCTAATTCTGACTCTTGAGTCTCTTGTTTGGCAAATAAGCTCTTATAAAAGAGCTTCCGAGCAAAAAGATGAATATCTTTTATTACATTCAAACTATCTGTACCATTAGTTGGGCAGAAGGAGAGGCCCAGAGATAGTACATCATGTTCTGAGTCGGATAGTGTATATGAGGATAAGTTTATGATGTTAAGTTTTCCGCTTGTGTTGTCTTGGTTACAAACGGTTCCATGACTAATTGAGTCATGTGTAGGGGTGATACCGAAGGTATCTTGTCCTTCTCTAAAAAATCCTCCACTAACGGTTGTTGGGCCTTAGCACTCATCCCAGTTTTGGGTATTGCCCCCAATTTTTGAAGAGAAGCTGTTCTACCTCTAGTGGTGGGTCCTCTTTGATTCCCAGTATGTGAACTCTGACCATGTCCACTACCTTTACCACTTTGTTTAGTGAATACCTGGGATTCAGTTATCGCCTTTTTGTAACATTGTTGGACTTCTCCTTCTGCTCCATTAGATCTGGGAGATGGACCTTTTCTTTTGGTCCCAAAGGCACGACCTGTATTTGAAGAAACTGAGGAGGAGGAGTTAGATGGAGTATCAGATGAGTAATCATTCAGTACATTTGTCTTATCCCCTCTATTTTTAGTCCTATTAGGTGTGTTCCTGAATTTTTTACCTTGGTTCCACTTGTATGCTCTACCCTCACCAAATGCATTTTTGTCCCTCCAATACTTTTTTTCTTTCTTAATTAGTATGGATTTACTAAAGGTTTGCAAATGTTCTTTTAAATCCTTTTCAAAGTTATTATATTCTTTGTGCATTTTCAATGGCGATAGGCGAGCATACACGGAATCAATTTCTATATCCAGGGCTAACAACTGTTGTTTATATTCATCTTGTAATAATAACATCAAATTTTTTGAACATTCATTGAGTTTGGCTTCCCAATTTGTCTTGAGGGTTTTACTGATGTTATCTAGAATGGGAAATATTTGGATCCTTAGACCAATGGGGTTAATTTGTTCCCCAATATATCTATCAAAGGAATTGATGTGCCAATATAATGCTGATTTCTTTTCTAATATTTTCCTAAGATTGAAAAAAAGGGATGATAAATCTGAAATAGGTTGTTCAGTCCCTTGATAACTTCTCTGAATGCCTACCATAAGTTCTTCCCACCCATCCCCTCGAAAATCCCCCATATTGGACATACCAAAGAGCAAAGGATCAGAGAAAGATGAGAGCACACGAAAACAAAACTTTGTATAGTTGACTTGCTTTGTCTACATTATAGACAATTAGCTATCAAGATTTGGACATCAAAACTCCCACCTTCACGAGATAATCCCTGAAGGTAGGTATTTTAGAAAAAATGATGTCCAACAGACGTAATTATAGCACAAAAATGAGGTTTATGTAGGGGCGCATGAGTTGAGCGAGGTTAATGGGTGTATTATCCACCCTGAAAATGTTTGAAATTAGGTTACCTCATGCGTTCCCACATATAGTTGCCGTCATCCCAGGTAAATATGGTGAAAAAAACCTCTGTTGTTTGGGGATTTTTTAGGCAACAAAAAGAAAAAGAATTTGTATGTAAAAAAGAAATTATATATATTTATGCACAAAAATTACAATATCATTTTACATAAATACAATAGAATATTGGTGATTGTGACCATCTCCATAAAAATCTGCATATATGAACAATTTGAATACAATGCCTAGATCGGTGACTCAAGATTGCAGAAATCACTCAAAAACAGGCTTCATCCGACGCGTTTCAAATAATAATAAAAGACGTTCTTCCTCAGGGATGTTGCATTCATTTATCTAAAGACAGATTATAGAGTTCTTATTAATCACAATATTATCAATCCCGCCTCCAAGGATTATCAAGAAGAAAGGGAAGAAAAGAAACTTACTGAATCATATTTGTTTAAAATACATATGTTCCATGTTCCAATTTATGTACCAGGGGTGCATCTTCCTCCATCTACCCCTCCTAATGCTGCACCCACCATATTATGTTCACAAAAGGAGTCAGGATAAAGCAGCAAAGTGCAGTCCTAATTGATGGCGTCTTATAAGAAAGAAGCAAAACACCAGAATTGTCTATGAAAAATAAATTACAATAAAAGGGAAAATCGGGTAAGTATGAATGGAGAAAAATAAAATAAAAATTGTATTCCCATTAAAAAGGAAAACAAATCCATTCAAAATAATTCAAAGTAAACGGAAAGTCCTATATGCTTACCAAAATTCACTAACAACCCAAGGACAAATCAGGATCCATAAGTTCTTGAAGGGTTCCTGTATATGGCAACTGGTATATTAGATCCTCCGCCGACGGCAGAGGCCATGGAATGACGCCAATTGACTCCCTGGTTTCCTTTTATATCCCCCTGTGAGTTGTGATTGGTTCCCCCAGTCACATGACTCATCGAATGGTCATGGGGCCGAGATGACGCCACGTTATCTGTCATAGAACGTGCCGCGTCAGACGTCAGTGCTCCGACGCCGCCGCACCAAGGGGCGGCATATCACAAACACTGACAGACGCGGCCGACATGACTAAGATACTGCACAGTTGGCTGATGATAGCCATCCTATATGAGATGAAACACAAGACTCCTCATGAGAATATGCTGATTGCATAAATCCAAGAGGTAGTGGTTTGTATATATGTTCGCTCTTACTTGTGAGCGTTCCGCATCACAGGAAGTGCGGACACAGGCATCTTAAAAAAGGGAAAACAATGGGAAAACTCAATCAGGCAGGAAAAACCACACAGGGCCATATGGCGGTATGGAGAGACAATCACAGTGAGTCAGAATGGAAGACCGGGATAATGATTCAAAGTATCCCCAAAATATTTTGGGGTACTCTGAACCAGGGACGAAAAAAACACTGGTGCCTTAAGGGGGTAATGGGCCAAAAATTCCACCTAGGTGAACGCCCCCCCCCCCCCCCTCGGCACCGGATGTGAACAAAAATCAAAGGATGGGACAGCTGGAGGGGAGGAGAGACACCGGAATAGACGCTAATTCCCCTTGGAACATAGAAAACAATCTCTGGATTACCTGGAACATATGTATTACATATACATATACATTAATCAATGGTCATATGTACCACACACATAACCATATGAAAAAATCACAATACAAAAATAATAATAATAATAATCAATAAATAAAATCCTCATGTTGTGCATTTTTGCGTGTTCCCAACTACAAACACTTCTACAATCCGCATTTTTATTCCTTTGTTTATCAAAAAACAAGAGGGAATTGAATCAGAACCAAAGTTGGAAGGATTGGGTCTGAAGGTGGTATTAGTGGGAGAAAGAAGGAAAGGCACAGACACCTCCCATAAAAGAAAGGGAGGACAGGGAGTCTGGGTTTTCCGAGGGAATAAAAATGCTTCTCGGCCTTTTGGCTAAGATCAAGTGTAGTATCTGTTCTTATCAGTTGCCAGAGGGTGCGCTGAAGCACCTCCTATCTGGGGAGGGCTGATGCAAACTCAACGGCGTCATTAGCACCTGGAAGGATGGTTTCGGTAGGGGCCACGCCGTGCTGCCCGACAGTAAACTGGGGGCCGGTAGTGGTTGAGTCTGAGCCGTCTGGAAGGGTGCTCCTGGTGAGGATGGAATGCTGCATTTGGTCTGGTCTTTTTGCCGAGTCTTATTCTGGCCTTCTGGCTGGATGGTGTAAGTGCTGTCCTTGTTGGCGATCTGGAGGGAGGAGCTGGCCAAAGCCTTGTAAGGTGTGACAGGGCGAGGCCATGCAAATCCGCCGGGTCGATGGGAGTCTGGAAGGGCTAGTATCGGTGGAGGCTGTAGCAGGGACAGCTCTCCCCGAGAAAACCTTGAAGGGCTCTCTATCAGCAGGACAGAGGGCTGCACTGACCGGTCGGAGGGTCGGATAGGAACCGAAAAGCCCATGGTGTATGTGCCCTTGGAGTGGCAGTCCAAGGGTGCCAGACGATCACTGCGAGTGAGGGTCGCACTGATATATGGCACCGCGGTCACTGCACCATAACACGCTTTTTTAGCACCTGCCTCCTGGGCCGGGCCTTTTGGCTAGGACCGGAGGAATTTTTTATTCCTGGCCGGAGGGCCTGGCCATTGTATTGCACAATGGCCACTTTTCACTCTCCCACCTTCCTTCTCCCCACTTTCTTATTATTTATCCCCGTGTTTGTCACATTTTTGTATTTTTTTGTTGGTTGTCTGCACGTTTGTCACAGTGTGTTTAGTAGGGTGTAGGTCCTCGGGCCTGCCCTGAACGACTTGGGAGTCGGTGGACATGGCCTTCTGGCTTAGTTCACTGGCTCTCATGGGGTCTCCCTTCGGGGGAGCCCCACCTAGTACTTGGGTGGGTCTGTTTCGGCAGACCCTCCAGAGAAAGGGGTCCGTCTGGTTTCGGCCAGTCGGACCGCGTGATGTACCTCAGTCCCCGTCAGGAGCCTAACGCCCCGGGGGATCAGGGTAAGGTCCTTCCTAGTGGAGGACAAGTGTAACACCCGTTGCACGTTTTGTGTCACTCTTTATGTGTGTGCACTTTTTTTGGCACCGGGTGGAGTTTTTGGGTGTGTTTCACACGCCATGGGCTTTTAAAAAAAAACAAAAAACTGGTGCCCCTATATACCAGGAATGTGATAGCCAGAATTCCTCTGAGAGTGGTGAGGACTCTCCAGAATTCACCTTGTCGGTATTGGCAGGGGAGACTCGAGAAACTGGGGAGGAGCCAACATCCTCAGACGAAAACGTGCCGTCTGTGGAGTTTTCTGATCTCGAGGTTCACAAGGAAAATTTTGCCACAGAAGAGTGATAAAACCCCAAGTCAATAAAGTCGAGGCCATACAGAATTGGCCACGTCCCAACAGCAAGAAGCAGGTACGAGCCTTTCTGGGAATCGCTGGTTATTATCGGCGATTCATTCCCCACTTTGCCTCTCAGGCTGTGCCCCTAACCCAGTGTTTCTCAACTCCAGTCCTCAAGGCGCACCAACAGGTCATGTTTTCAGGATTTCCATTATTTTGCACAGGTGATTTGATCTGTTTCACTGCCTTAGTAATTACCACAGCTGTTTTATCTGAGGGAAATCCTGAAAACATGACCTGTTGGTGTGCCTTGAGGACTGGAGTTGAGAAACACTGCCCTAACCAACCTGACAAAAGGGAAAGAGTCTGTCATGGTTAAATGGACCCCAGAGGCTGAGGCAGCATTCCAGTTCTTAAAAAAAGCCTTATGTAGCCAGCCAGTATTGTACTCACCAGACTTCTCTAGGGACTTTGTCGTACAAAGTGATGCATCAGACGTTGGGTTAGGAGCAGTATTGTCCCAGGTCTGGAATGGGGAAGAGCACCCAGTCATTTACCTCAGCAGGAAATTGAAGTCCCATGAGGTAAATTATACCACGATTGAGAAGGAGTGTTTAGCGGTGAAGTGGGCTCTAGATTCCCTTCGGTACTATCTGCTAGGGAGGCACTTTGACCTAATTACTGATCACGCTCCTTTAAAGTGGATGGCTCAAAACAAAGAGACAAATAGGAGAGTAAATAGGTGGTTCCTGGCCCTACAAGAATTCAACTTTACGGTAAAGCATCGCCCTGGCGTTCAAATGGGGAATGTGGATGCTTTGTCTCGAGTACATGCATGCCTGATTGCTTGTGTTCCAACCCCAAGGTTAAAACAAGAGGGGGGGGGGGGTATGTGACAGCAGGCAGGTAAAATCACCAGGTTGCATCCAGGATGGAAGGTATATATGTCCTAGATTCAGTCTTTATGCCGATTTATACCACTAGGGGGAGTGCTGGGAGTCTTGCAGGGGAAAAGTTAATGAGCCCAGCTGTAGTAAGTGGGCTCATTAGGGCCTCTACAAGAACTCCCAGCATGCTAAGGGAGATGCTCCAACCTGGAACCAGATCTGTGTGGATAGTCTGGGGAGTGTGATCTCTGTGCGGTGAGCCAAAGCCTGTGTGGTTATTGCTAAGAACTTCTAAAAGCAGGGAGCTAGGGACTGGGACAGCACAAGGCTGTACCCAGTTGTTAGTTAGAGACACAACAATGTGTGTAGTGAGCGGTCAAGTTGACCAGGATTTATTTTCCTGTTTCTTTTGTTTTTGCTGTATTTTTTTTGTCTGTATATAGTTCAAATAAAACCACACCCTTTTGTTTTCTCCTACCACTGTCTGCTGTGCCTGTTTTTGTGTGGTGAACCCATCCAGGGGGTCACACACACCCGCTGCTGAGTTAACCCCCTCACAATACATAACAGTTTTATTCAGCAGGGGCTCAGTTTTAAAAAGATATATCTTCAGATCTACTGCCAAAGTCAAATAGCTATCTCAGACTCAACCAATAATAAAAGGCTGCGGGCAGCCAATCTGAGGCTTAGGCTGTGAACAACAAGGAGGCCTTAACCACTTCAGTCCCAGAAGGATTTACCCCCTTCCTGACTAAGCCCTTTTTTGCGATTCCATCGCTTTAACTGACAATTGCGCGGTCATGCAAAGTTGTACCCAAACAAAATTGACATCCTTTTTTTCCCACAAATAAAGTTTTCTTTTGGTGCTATTTGATCACCTCTGCGGTTTTTATTTTTTGCGCTATAACTAAAAAAGAGCGACAATTTTGAAAAAAAAGAAATAAATATTGCTATAATAAATATTCCCAAAAAATATATTAAAAAAAAACGAAATTTCTTCCTCAGTTTAGGCCAATATGTATTCTACATATTTTTGGTAAAAAAAAAATCACAATAAGCATATTGATTGGTTTGCGCAAAAGTTATTAGGTCTACAAAAATAGGGGATAAATTTATAGCATTTTTATTATAATTTTTTTTATTAGTAATGGGGGCGATCTGCGATTTTTAATCGTGACTGCGACATTACGGCGGACACATCGGTCACTTTTGACACATTTTTGGGACCATTGACATTTATAGAGCGATCAAAATGCACCGATTACTGTACAAATGTCACTGGCAGGGAAGGAGTCAACACTAGGGGGCGATCAAGGGGTTAAGTGTGTGTTCCCTCACTGTGTTCTAACTATGTGGTGATGGGACTAACTAGGAGAAATGACTTAGTAGAAACACACAATCTGTCTTCTCTCCTCTGACAGTACAGGGACTTGTGTGTTTACACACACAAACCCCTGTGCTGCCACTCGTGCACGCGATCGCGCCCGGCAGCCACGCACATCCGGTCTGCCATCGTGCAGTGGATGCGCGCACCTCCGTTGGCACGCACCCGCGTCGGTTTTTAAAGGGGCGATGTACCCCTATGTGATTTCGCGCAGCCGTGCCATTTTGCCGACATATATCTGCGTGAGCTGGTCGGCAAGTGGTTAATAATCAACATTCAAATAGACTGAAGAGATTCTACACGTTGATTGGTATAGTAATGCCATTTATACTCGGTTATTTCCTGGGTTTATACGTTCTTCAACTGCTTCCAGACCGCCCCAAGCACATCTACTGCGGCAGGGTGGCCCATCAGCGCGAAATCACGTTCCTGTTCATCTTTTTTTTTGGGGGGCCATTCTGTCAGAGGGGAATATGGAGATCTTGTTTCTGCTAAGCAGGAACAGGGATCCTTACATTCCCCCCAGTCAAAGCACATCCCCCTCACAGTTAGCAAGCACTCCCAGGGAACACATTTAACCTTTTGATTGCCCCTGTTAACCCCGTGTCATTAGTACAGTGAATTTTTTCAGCATTGATCACTGTATTGGTGTCACTGGTCCCCCAAAAAATGTCACTTAGTGTCAGATTTGTCTGCTGCAATATCGCAGTCCCACAAAAAAACAAAAATAAATAGCTGATCGCCGCCATTACTAGTAAAAAAAAAAAAAAAAAAAATTCCATAAAAATATCCTATAGTTTCTAGACACTAAACTTCTATAACTTTTTTTTTTTTTTTTTTTTACCAAAAACATGTAGCAGAATACATACATACATACAAACATACATATTGTCCTAAATTGATTACCGGTAATAAATTAGATTTTTTTACATTTTTTTTTATTGGATGTGTTTTATAGCATAAAGTAATTAATCTATTTTTTTTTTCAAAATTGTCGGCCTTTTTTTTGTTTATAGCACAAAAAATAAAAAATACAGGAGGTGATAAAATGCCACCAAAAGAAAGCTCTATTTGTGTGTCCCAAAATGTAAGACCTTTATCAGGACGCCTCTATTTATATACTGTAGATCCAGTTTCTATAAAGGAGGCCAGCACTTCCTTTGTGATTCCATTATAAGTTGACTATATTTCATTGTGGATTGTCTATTTATTATATATAAAAAACACACACACACACACACACACATATATATATATATATATATACATACATACATACATACACACATATATATAATATATCATTTATTTTTTAAATAAGGGCCTTAAAGCGAAGTTCCAGGCTACTTCAGAAAAAAATACTGTAGCTGCTGAATTTTATTATTAGGACACTTACCTGTTCACGAATTCAGCAATGTCTTCACCCCAGCCGCTTTTTCATTCGGTTTTCGGGTGCTACCGCCACCATTTCGGCTAAGGGAAACCGGCAGTACAGCCGTTTCCGTGCTGCACATGCGCAAAGTGCGGCGGGGAAAGGAGGAGGGCCAAACTTCTGGGTGAGTTTGCCACGGCAGTGGGAACAGTACCTGTCAAAAGCAGGTACCTGCTCCTTCCTCCTCCCAAAAGGTGGCAAATGTGGCAGCGGAGGGGGGGAGGCAAACAAGCAAAGCTTCCCCTTTTGAGCGTAGCTTCGCTTTAACAGAATCCTGTGTAGCGGGTGCTACCCGCTGCTCTGTCTACCGTTTTCCCCACCTGACCCCTCTTCTCCTGTCAGCAGGGAGACTCGCAGAGGACTAGAATGGCTGTGCTGTGGGCAGCTGCGAGTCCCCCCCCCCACTTGGGCACCGCCACAGCAGAAGACTGGAACAATATGCAGGGACAGTGGGAGAGTGTAGCTGCGGCCATGTGTGTCTCTATTGCCCACTGCTTGCTCTGCCCCACCCGCTCAGCCACCCCTTTCTCTTGTCAGCAGAGACAGAGCGGCACTGATGAGGATCCCCTGCCCGTTCTGATTCCTCCCCCATTAACTGAAAGGGAGGAACCAATCACAGGAGGCTGAGGAGGATCATGGACATGTAGTCCCACGTAGACAGGGCCTAAGCCCAAGTGAAAACTACAATTTCCAGCAGGCAATTCTGGAGTTGGAGGAGTACAGCTTGGAGCCCAGGAAAAAAGGATTTTGGAGACAGAGTGAGAGGAGGCTGAGGTGGTTAGGAAGGGAGAGAGAGAGAGAGCCCAAGCGTGATTGTGCCCAGCATCACGAGAAAGAGAGGAAGAGAGAGAGAGAGAGAGCGCGATTGTGCCTAGCATCGAGAGAGATAGAGAGAGAGAGAGTGTCAGGGACGTGCTGGGCTTGAACCTGGGACCTCTTCTGTGTCTGGCATTGACTCTACCAGCAGAGCTATCTGAGATGCTGGACAGTTCCCTGCCTGATCTGCTGGATAACCTATCTGATCCATTAGACTACTCTGCTTGGTGTCTGATTACTGTTGAACTCTGAACCCCTTGCTCCTCCCATGTACTTCCTATAAAAGACATTCCAGAGATGTTGCCCCTTGCGGTTTGATCTGCTTCTGTTCCCTGAGTTCCTGATTCTGTGCTTGTATCCTGTTCCTGTGTTTGACCCGGCTTCCTGACCACGCTTCTGTCCCCAGTCCTGACCTCGGCTCGTTTGACCCTGCTCAGTTATCTGCCAGTCTGCCTGTTGCCAAGATTCGGCCTGGACTTTGACTACTCTCTGCCTGCCACTTGTGATGTTTACCTTGATGTGTATGACCCGGCTTGTCTGACTCTGCAAACCTGCACCAGCTTACCTGCATCCTCTGCTCTGCAAGCTGCACACGCTGACCTGCATCCCTGCTCTGCAAACCTGCACCTGCTGACCTGTATCCCTGCTCTGCAAACCTGCACCTGCTGACCTGCATCCCTGCTCTGCAAACCTGCACCTGCTGACCTGCATCCCTGCTCTGCAAACCTGCACCTGCTGACCTGCATCCCTGCTCTGCTGACCTGCATCCCTGCTCTGCAAACCGGCACCTGCTGACCTGCATCCTCTGCTCTGCAAGCTGAACCTGCTGACCTGCATCCGCTGCTTCCGGAACCAGCCGTTCCAGTCTCCACTCGGCTCCACCACTCCAAGCAGTGAGGATCAGACAGGCACCCTTACCTCACCGTGCTCTTACCACCACTGTCCCCACTCCAGTGGTCTCCGAGCCGGGGTTGTACGGGAGGTCCCTCTCCGCACGTCAGGCTCACACCTAAGGTACGTTACAGTATCAAACCGCCATGCCTGAGCCTGCAGGAGATACCTTGCCTATGGACAATGTCTATCAACACCTTACAGCTCTCACTCAGATCGTGAAGTCTCTGCAGGGCAGCCATGTCCGAATGGATAAGCAGACACAAACTCAAGCCACCTCTGCAGATTCACCTCCAACCCCAACTTCCTCTATTGGAATGTTACCATCTCCTGAGCCCAGGGTCCCTGTTCCTGAGAAGTTTTTCGGGGATCGGAGTAAATTCCGTGCGTTTCGCAACGCATGTGAACTTTACTTTTCGTTGCTACCTCTGACTTTTTCATCTGAAGCCACCAAGGTGGGCTTCGTTATCGCTTTGCTGCAGGGGGAACCTCAAGCTTGGGCCCATCACCTACTTGAAGTCCGCCATGTAGTTCTAGACTCTCTGCCCTCTTTTCTTGATGCCATGGCCCGACTTTATGACGATCCACAGCGGACTTCTACTGCCGAGGCTGCTCTCCATGCGCTCCAGCAAGGCCGCCGAGCGGTCGAGGACTATGTGACT
This sequence comes from Rana muscosa, assembly GCA_029206835.1. Lineage (NCBI taxonomy): Eukaryota > Metazoa > Chordata > Amphibia > Anura > Ranidae > Rana > Rana muscosa. Next base: position 106,471,581 of record CM055128.1, read on the forward strand.
GATTTCAGACGCTGGAGCTTGGATACCCAGTGGAATGAGGCGGCTCTGCGGCATCAGTTCCGTCTTGGTCTCTCTGAAAGCCTGAAGGATGAGTTAGCACGGGTCGGTGTTCCTGATGTTCTAGAGACTTTAATTAATTTGTCTATCCAGATAGACCGACGACTCCGGGAGCGCAGAGCAGAAAGGTCTACCCAACAGCTCCGCCCAGCTTGGATGCTACCCCGGATACGAGCCCCTGTGTACCCTGCCAGTGCCAGTACGGTTCCAACTGAACCCTCACCCCTCAACCAGACCATCAAGCCAGGGCAGCTTGGACTAATGAAACATTCCCTATCGGCCAAGGAACGACTTCGTCGGCTGCAGAATTATCTATGCCTGTATTGCGGTGAACCTGGTCATTATGTCTCTTCTTGTCCTGCTAAGCTGCGCAAGGTCCTGGCTACCTCTTCTCCCAACTACTCACCTCCATCTACCAATGCTACTCACCTGGCTCTTCCTATCTCTTTCCAACTACCAGGGAGGACAATACCAGTAACTGCAATAATCGACTCAGGGGCATGTAGTTGTTTTGTCGATCTAGACTTTGCAGCACAACAACACATCCCACTCCAACCTAAGACTCAGGGACTTTCCATTTTCCTGGCAGATGGGTCTCGCATCAAGTCTGGAGTAGTGACCCAGGAGACCCCTCCTTTGCCTGTGATCACCTCCATGGACCATAAGGAACTATTGACTTTGGATGCTATTGCATCTCCCATGTTTCCAGTTATCCTGGGTCTACCCTGGCTTCAGGCACACAATCCACAGATTGGTGGGGAACCGGAAGTATTAAGTTCCAGTCACCATACTGTCAACGCCACTGCATGCTTCCATGTCCCAGCACCTTGGGGCCTCTGTTATGCCTGGATTCAGATCCAGAGATACGAGCTTCTGTACCCAAACAATATCATGAGTTCCTGGACGTCTTCAGCAAACGAGGGGCCGAAGTCCTCCCGCCTCATCGTCCTTACGATTGTCCAATCGAGCTTCTTCCCGGTGCTGAGATTCCTTTCGGACGGATCTTCCCCCTATCTGAACGGGAGCTTGAGGTACTGAAAGAATACGTTGATGAGAACCTTAAGAGGGGTTTCATCCGTCCTTCCACTTCTCCAGCAGGGGCAGGAATCTTCTTTGTGGAGAAAAAAGACCATTCTCTTCGGCCCTGTGTAGATTACCGGGAATTAAATAAAATCACGGTCAAGAACCGGTACCCTCTGCCTCTGGTACCTGAACTTTTTCAAAGACTCAGGACTTCCTCTGTGTTTACCAAATTAGACCTGCGGGGGGCGTACAACCTGGTACGCATCCGAGCAGGGGATGAATGGAAGACTGCCTTTCGTACCAGGTTCGGCCATTACGAATACCTAGTAATGCCCTTCGGCCTATGTAACGCCCCTGCCACCTTTCAGCATCTAGTCAATGATGTTTTCAGAGACTGTCTGGACATTTATGTAGTTGTCTATCTTGATGATATTTTGATTTTTTCCTCCTCTCTTGAGCAGCACCGGAAACACGTCAAGAGTGTACTCTGTCGTCTCCGCCAGCATGGACTGTACGCAAAACCAGAAAAGTGTGAATTCGAGCGACAGAGTATCCAGTTCCTTGGCCTAGTGATCTCTACAGAGGGATTCAAGATGGACCCACAGAAGGTTTCAGCCATTCTGGATTGGCCTGCACCTTCAGATAAAAAGGGGGTGCAGCGCTTCCTTGGCTTTGCCAATTTTTATCGGAGGTTTATCAAGGGATTCTCTGCTATTATTTCCCCGATTACGCAGCTAACGAAGCAAAATGCTCGATTCCAGTGGACATCTGAAGCACAGGCTGCTTTCACAAACCTAAAAATACTTTTTACGTCTGCTCCTATCCTAAGTCATCCCGATCCTGCCCTACCGTATCTACTTGAGGTAGATGCCTCAGAGACAGCGGTTGGAGCTGTTATCTCCCAGCGCCAAGGTCTCAAGGACTTGATACACCCGGTAGCCTTCTTCTCCCGTAAGCTTACCCCATCCGAGAGGAATTATGATGTTGGAGACCGGGAGCTCCTGGCCATTAAATCTGCCCTTGAGGAGTGGAGGTACTTGTTGGAGGGAGCAGCGCATCCTATACTCATTTACACAGACCACAAGAACCTAGAGTATCTGAGAGCTGCCAAACGTCTGAGACCACGCCAGGCACGTTGGGCACTATTTTTCTCTAGGTTCTCGTTCCACATAACTTACCGGCCAGGCTCCAAGAACACCAAACCAGACGCTCTTTCCCGCATGTTTGATGATCCAAAAGAGGTGTCAGCTCCAGATACCATTCTATCGGAAGGCAACTTCTTACTTTTACAAACTAGCCTGATGTCTGTCTTGAAGCAAGCTTCTACAGGTGTGTCTGGTCCCTCTGAAATCAATCTGGTACCCAAGGACGGGTTACTTTGGAAGAATGACAAAATCTTTGTGCCAGAAGAAGTTTGAGTCACAGTGTTAAACTTGTGTCATGATCATCCCCTGGCAGGCCATTTCGGAATGCATAAAACCCTTGAACTGATTCAACGCACGTTTTGGTGGCCGGATCTTGAAAAAGACTGCAGGGAATATGTAGGTTCATGTGCCACCTGTATCCGTAGCAAGACTACTAGAAGCAAGGCCTGGGGTCTGCTCAGACCCTTACCAGTCCCTGACCGTCCCTGGAAAATGATTGCCATGGACTTCATAGTGGAACTCCCCCCGTCTGAAGGTTGCACAGCCATCTTTGTAGTGGTTGACCGTCTATCCAAGATGGCCCACTTCGTGCCTCTCAAAGGCACGCCCTCTGCCATGGAAACTGCCCAGGTCTTCATTAGGGAAGTAGTAAGGCTACATGGGGTCCCTGCGGACATCGTTTCGGATAGAGGGGTGCAGTTCACCTCTCGCTTTTGGAAGGCTTTGTGCAAGGTCCTGAAGATTGAGTTGTCCATGTCCTCGGCCTATCACCCCCAAACTAACGGGCAAACCGAAAGAACGAATCAGACGCTCGAACAGTACCTCAGATGCTTCACCACCTTCGTTCAAGACGACTGGGTAGCTTTACTACCGTTGGCAGAGTTTGCCTTTAACAACGCCAGTCATTCGGCTACAGGTCAATCGCCATTTTTTGCCAACTACGGGTTTCACCCGACCTTCTTACCTGATCTCATCCCTGATTCAACAGTCCCAGCGGTCCAGAGTATTGTTGATTTCCTGACCCGTAACAGCAGGATATTGCAGGAAGCCATGACTAGGGCACAAGCAGCCAATAAAAGGATCTTTGACAGGAAAAGGAGAGGGGAATTATGCCTGCAACAGGGTGACCAAGTATGGTTATCGACCACCAACCTTAAGATGGCTTGCCCCGCAAGGAAACTGGCACCCAAGTTCATCGGTCCTTTCCCAGTAAAACGGAAATTAAACGAGGTCTCCTATGAACTTGCCTTACCGGAGTCATTGAAGATTCACCCAGTCTTTCACGTTTCCTTGCTGAAACCCGCAGTGCCCGACCCGTTCCCAGACAGGGGATCGGGACCACCAAAGCCTGTAATCATTGACGGTGATGAGGAGTTCGAGGTGGAGGCCGTCTTGGACTGCCGAAGAAGAGGGAACCAGCTTCAATTCCTGATCAAGTGGAAGGGGTACGGTCTGGAGGAGAACTCCTGGGAACCCCAACAGAACATTCACGCCCGAGAGTTAATCCAGGCTTTTTTTCGCAGTCACCCCCAGAAAAGAGCTCTATTGGGCACCCGGAGGTTGCCCTTAAGGGGGGGGGCACTGTCAGGGACGTGCTGGGCTTGAACCTGGGACCTCTTCTGTGTCTGGCATTGACTCTACCAGCAGAGCTATCTGAGATGCTGGACAGTTCCCTGCCTGATCTGCTGGATAACCTATCTGATCCATTAGACTACTCTGCTTGGTGTCTGATTACTGTTGAACACTGAACCCCTTGCTCCTCCCATGTACTTCCTATAAAAGACATTCCAGAGATGTTGCCCCTTGCGGTTTGATCTGCTTCTGTTCCCTGAGTTCCTGATTCTGTGCTTGTATCCTGTTCCTGTGTTTGACCCGGCTTCCTGACCACGCTTCTGTCCCCAGTCCTGACCTCGGCTCGTTTGACCCTGCTCAGTTATCTGCCAGTCTGCCTGTTGCCAAGATTCGGCCTGGACTTTGACTACTCTCTGCCTGCCACTTGTGATGTTTACCTTGATGTGTATGACCCGGCTTGTCTGACTCTGCAAACCTGCACCAGCTTACCTGCATCCTCTGCTCTGCAAGCTGCACACGCTGACCTGCATCCCTGCTCTGCAAACCTGCACCTGCTGACCTGCATCCCTGCTCTGCAAACCTGCACCTGCTGACCTGCATCCCTGCTCTGCAAACCTGCACCTGCTGACCTGCATCCCTGCTCTGCAAACCTGCACCTGCTGACCTGCATCCCTGCTCTGCTGACCTGCATCCCTGCTCTGCAAACCGGCACCTGCTGACCTGCATCCTCTGCTCTGCAAGCTGAACCTGCTGACCTGCATCCGCTGCTTCCGGAACCAGCCGTTCCAGTCTCCACTCGGCTCCACCACTCCAAGCAGTGAGGATCAGACAGGCACCCTTACCTCACCGTGCTCTTACCACCACTGTCCCCACTCCAGTGGTCTCCGAGCCGGGGTTGTACGGGAGGTCCCTCTCCGCACGTCAGGCTCACACCTAAGGTACGTTACAGAGGGGCTGTGAGAATACCACCCCAGTGTCATGGGCAAGGGAGAGCAAGAGGACATCTGTTTAGAGGAATCGACACATGTGAGGTATCGCCGCGAACGTTAGAGCGAGAGCAATAATTCTAGCCCTAGACCTCCTCTGTAACTCAAAACATATAACCAGCGTGACATGTTAGGTATCTATTTACTCGGCGTAACTTCATCTTTCACATTATGCAAAACAATTGGGCTTACTTTTTTGTTTTGTATTTTTTTAAAGCATAAAACTGTTTTTCTCTTTCATCCATGCATGGACACAGCTCCTTATAATTCTTGACTTGTGGGTTATGTTCCGTTTATTAGGAGAGGACTAGGCAGACATGTTAGACATTTAAAACACGCAACTTTAGCAAAGTTGAACAGCCCCGCCCAGGGGGCGGTCCCTCTGGTCATAACCCCCTCACACTACACTGAGCAGCTCAGTTTCTTTCTGCCTAGTAGAGGAGAAGGACCTGGCTCCCTTTGTTACTTTTTATTATTTTATTTTTTGTGAATCTACTGTCAACTGCCAGCTGGGTGACAGGCTGGATAATATAGATCCTTCTAGTCCCCCCAGTCCGGCCATCGAGCGTGAGCAGACCTTTTGTCAGGGAAACGGCCGTAGGAGAACTGGCAATCGTGCCAGTACTAGTAATGGCCGCTTCCAGCAGATCCCTGTGCGCACTGACGCAAGCAGCGCGAATAGGCGCACGCACATGTGCAATGGACAAATGCGCACGCACATGCGCAATGGAACCAACGGGCGCATGCGCATGCGCGGGAGCGTCAATCGGCGCACGCAACAGATGCAGCCACTTGCTGGCCTATATAAGACGGCCACTGACCCCCTCTCATTGCTTGATAGTCTTCAGCCTTCCTGTGTTCCTGAGACTCTGTTAAACTGCTGTTTGGATTCCTGTTGTGACCCGGCTTGTTCCTGACCTGTCTGATCTGCTCTCCTGGTTTGACCCTCTGGCTTGCTTTACCGATTTGTTGCCTTCTCCTCCACCTGATCCCGGCTTGTTCCACGGACTTGCCTCAGTCATCTGTTCCTGCCTGCTTCCTATTACCAGACCATTGGCTTGTCTCCGTTCCTGCAACCTGCCTCCTCCTATTGCTGGATCTACTGGGTTTGACCCTCAACCTGGCTGCCACTACTACTCCTTGAGCGGTGTCCTGCATCCACCAGTGTTCTTCAGGATCCCACCAGCCCTGCTCTCCTGGACCCATCTGGCAACCTGTGCTTCTCTGGGCACTACACCCTCTGTATCCAACCTCAGGGGTGTACTGCACTCAGCCGCAAGGGGAGCCCTCTCGGCATTTCGGCCTCCAACCAGGTATGTGACAGTACTATCAAGCCATGTCCGAGGCCGACAGAGGTGCTTCCCCGCTCGAGCTGATGTGTCAACAAGTCACCTCCCTTTCACAAGCCATTCAGAGACTCCAAGAGGGCTATCTTCATCTGGAAGATCGGTTGCAGCCCTCACCTGTTGTTCCAGCCTCGGTAGAGTCCAGTCAACCTTCCACCGACACAGCATCAGCTTTTCTGCCTCAAGAAGCTACTTCTCCAACCCATACAGTGATGGTGTCTTCTCCCGAACCACGGGTACCAACACCCGAACGATTCCTCGGAGATCGAAAGAAGTTCAGGGCTTTTAAGAATGCATGCCTACTGTACTTTGCCCTTCAGCCTAGGACTTTTTCTTCTGAGTTCGTAAAAGTAGGATTCATAATTTCCCTACTATCCAAGGAACCCCAAGCTTGGGCCCATAACCTGCTGGAACAAAAGAGCCCGGCTTTGGATACCATGGACAATCTCTTTGAGGCTATGTCTCTATTGTATGATGACCCCCAGCGTGTGGCCTCCGCTGAATCAGCCTTAGCTGCCGTACGGCAAGGAGACCGCCCAGTGGAAGATTATACCATAGAATTTCGCAGACGGTCCACCGATACAAGCTGGAATGAGGCAGCACTCAGGTTTCAGTACCGCCAAGGACTGTCTGAGACCCTTGAAGATGAGCTGGCCCGAGTTGCTGTTCCTGACACTCTTGACAAACTAATTTTCTTAGCCATTCAGCTTGACAGGCGCTTGCGGGAACGGCGGGCGGAATATGCTCAAAACTCCCAGCCCACTCAGAGACCACCCAAGTCTTCACCTACCATTGCATCTACACATTCCTGCTCTACAAATCTGAAGAAAGGACCAAAGCAAGTTGGCTTGGTCCATTCTCCTCTTTCCTTTGATGAGAGACAACGCCGGCGGCAGGCCTCTCTTTGCCTATACTGCGGAGGGGCTGGACACTTCTTACGCAGTTGCCCCATAAGACCCAGTAAGATCTACCCACTGAGGTCCACACATCTCCAAGTTTCCGGATCCTCCATTTCCTACCTTGCTCTCCCCATCTCCTTACAAATGGCAGGAAGGGAGTTCCGATTACAAGCAATTATTGACTCCGGGGCTTGCAGCTGCTTTATGGACTTATCTCTGGCTAAAAGTCTTGTTGTGCCCCTTCATGAGAAGAAACAAGGACTAGAAGTTTGGCTAGCCGATGGTTCTTTGCCCAGTTCTGGAATTGTCACTCGAGAAACCATGCCCATCTTCATTACTACTGATATCGGCCACCACGAATTTGTCAGTTTTGACATTATACGCTCTCCCATGTTCCCCATCATATTGGGAATGCCGTGGCTACTGGCACACAACCCGCGAATCAACTGGGTCAAGAAGGAAATCTCTCTTTCTTCGGAGTATTGCCTACAACATTGCTTTGCTCCCAACTCCAGTGAGCCTGCTACCTGCCTGACCGTGCAACCTGCTCTCGACAACCTCCAGCATGTCCCCCCAGCTTATCATGAGTTCATAGACGTTTTCAACAAGAAAAAGGCCGATGTCCTTCCACCTCACCGACCTTATGATTGTCCGATAGAACTGCTCCCGGGGGCTGAGATTCCGTTCGGAGGAATCTTTCCCCTATCCGAAAACGAGCTGGAAGCTCTACGTTTATATATTGATGAGAGCCTGGAAAAGGGGTTTATCCGACCCTCTTCGTCTCCTGCTGGGGCGGGTATATTCTTTGTAGAGAAGAAGGATGGCACATTACGGCCATGTGTAGACTACAGAGACATCAACAAAATTACCGTAAAGAATCGGTACCCGCTCCCTCTGGTCCCTGAACTCTTTCAAAGATTCCGAACCGCCCAGATTTTCACTAAACTAGATCTGAGGGGCGCCTACAATCTCGTCCGCATCCGCCAGGGAGAATGAGTGGAAGACAGCATTCCGGACGAGGTTCGGCCACTTCGAATACCTTGTGATGCCGTTCGGATTGTGCAATGCTCCAGCTACGTTCCAGCATCTAGTGAACGATATCTTCCGGGAATTCCTCGACTACTTTGTAATTGTATACCTCGATTATATTCTCATCTTTTCTGCCTCTTTGGAACTCCACCGAACACACGTAAAAAAGGTGCTCCTAACCCTGAGAAAACATGGACTATATGTCAAGGCAGACAAATGTGATCTCGAGAAAACATCCATTCGGTTTCTAGGTCTCATCATCTCCACAGAAGGAATTGCAATGGACCCAAAGAAAGTGGAAGCAATACTCGACTGGCCAGCTCCCTCGGACAAGAAGGGTGTTCAGCGCTTCGTAGGGTTCTCCAATTTTTACAGGAAGTTTGTGAAGGGTTTCTCCACCATCATAGCACCTATCACTCAGTTGACCCGTCAGAAGGCCCGTTTCCAGTGGTCCCCAGAAGCTCAGACAGCCTTTGACAAATTAAAGAATCTATTCACTTCTGCACCTATCTTACAACACCCAGATCCAACCTTACCTTATGTACTGGAAGTAGACGCTTCTGAAATAGCGACAGGGGCAATCCTGTCTCAACGGCGGGGTCCCAAGGCTCTTCTTTACCCCGTAGCCTTTTTCTCTCGAAAAATGAGTCCACCAGAAAGAAATTACGACGTCGGAGATCGTCATTAAATCTGCCTTAGAAGAATGGAGGTACTTACTGGAGGGTTCTGCTCATCCCATTATGATTTTTACAGACCATAAGAACCTGGAGTACCTCAGGACAGCCAAACATTTAGGACCTCGGCAAGCCCGATGGGCTTTGTTTTTCTCCAGGTTCAATTTTCATCTTACATATCGGCCAGGTTCCAAGAATGAGAAAGCGGATGCACTCTCCCGAATGTTTCCAAACACCCCTGAAACAACAGAGCCAAGTACGATCCTTTCCTCTCAAAATTGTTTGCTCATCCAACCTGATTTAAAGACTTTGATCAAACAAGCCTCTGCCCAGTGCCCTGGGACAGAAGTGTCCTCATTAAGAGACCAAGATGGATTTTTGTGGCATCAGGATAAGATTTTTGTCCCCCAACCAGTTAGACTCCAGGTCCTAAAGATGTCACATGACCATAAACTTGCCGGACATTTTGGAATACGAAGAACCACGGAACTTGTTCAGCGCTCCTTTTGGTGGGCCAGCCTAAGACAGGACTGCAAAGAATATGTTAATTCTTGCACTACGTGCCAACGCAATAAGGGTTCCAATACCAAGCCATGGGGACTTTTGAGGCCACTACCTATTCCTGAACAACCCTGGAAAGAAATATCCATGGATTTTATAGTAGAATTTCCCCCCTCTGGGGGATGTACCACCATCATGGTAGTGGTAGACCGCCTTTCCAAAATGGCACATTTTCTCCCGATGATTGGCACACCCTCCGCTTCGGATACAGCAAACTTGTTTATTAAAGAAATTGTCAGGTTACACGGACTACCGGATAGTATTGTCTCCGACAGAGGAGTACAACTTACTTCCAAGTTCTGGAGAGATCTTTGCAAGTCCTTATCAATTGAAGTATGTCTTTCCTCAGCTTACCACCCCCAGAGCAATGGTCAAACAGAAAGGACTAATCAGACCTTAGAACAGTACCTTCGATGCTTTTGTACCTGCTCACAAGATGACTGGATCTCCCTTCTTCCCTGTGCAGAGTTTGCATACAATAATTCTTTACATGCAGCAATTAATCAGTCTCCCTTCTGGGCGAATTATGGATTTCACCCCTCCTTCCTTCCAAATACTATACCCGAAGCATCTACTCCCGCTGTCCAGGATCGATTGAGGTCCATTCAAACCAACTACAAGGTACTTCAGGAGGCCATGCGAAAAGCTCAAGAGGATTATAAAAGGTTTCATGACAAGAGAAGAAGAGGGAATCCTGTCTTTAAGATTGGGGACAAGGTATGGCTTTCTTCAGTGAACCTTAAGCTCTCATGTCCCTCCCGGAAGCTTGGACCCAAGTTCATCGGCCCCTTTGAAATTAAAAGAGAAATAAATCCAGGGGCTTTTGAGCTGGCACTACCCAATACCTACAAGATCCACCCAGTATTTCACACCTCCCTGCTCAAACCAGCGGTATCCAGTCCTTTTCCCGGAAGAGAGGAGCCATCTCCACCCCCAGTCTTAGTAGAGGGGGAAACGGAATTCGAGGTTGAAGCCATTATGGATTGCCGGAGGAGAGGTAGGCAGATCCAGTATCTCATCAAGTGGAAGGGATATCCCCCCGAAGACAATTCCTGGGAGTCTGCAAACAATGTGCACGCTCCTAGACTGGTGCAGGACTTTCACAGTAGACACCCTGAAGCATTGGCCCGTGGCTGCCCCTTGGGGGGTCACTGTCAGGGAAACGGCCGTAGGAGAACTGGCAATCGTGCTAGTACTAGTAATGGCCGCTTCCAGCAGATCCCTGTGCGCACTGACGCAAGCAGCGCGAATAGGCGCACGCACATGTGCAATGGACAAATGCGCACGCACATGCGCAATGGAACCAACGGGCGCATGCGCGGGAGCGTCAATCGGCGCATGCAACAGATGCAGCCACTTGCTGGCCTATATAAGACGGCCACTGACCCCCTCTCATTGCTTGATAGTCTTCAGCCTTCCTGTGTTCCTGAGACTCTGTTAAACTGCTGTTTGGATTCCTGTTGTGACCCGGCTTGTTCCTGACCTGTCTGATCTGCTCTCCTGGTTTGACCCTCTGGCTTGCTTTACCGATTTGTTGCCTTCTCCTCCACCTGATCCCGGCTTGTTCCACGGACTTGCCTCAGTCATCTGTTCCTGCCTGCTTCCTATTACCAGACCATTGGCTTGTCTCCGTTCCTGCAACCTGCCTCCTCCTATTGCTGGATCTACTGGGTTTGACCCTCAGCCTGGCTGCCACTACTACTCCTTGAGCGGTGTCCTGCATCCACCAGTGTTCTTCAGGATCCCACCAGCCCTGCTCTCCTGGACCCATCTGGCAACCTGTGCTTCTCTGGGCACTACACCCTCTGTATCCAACCTCAGGGGTGTACTGCACTCAGCCGCAAGGGGAGCCCTCTCAGCATTTCGGCCTCCAACCAGGTATGTGACACCTTTGCTAGGTCCCGGGTCGGCCACGACATTCCCCATGGCTCCAGGGGTGGCCAGTGAGCTATATGCTCCGGGGTTCACATATGACTGGGCTGCTTGCTGTCTCAGTCACAGTGAACCGGGCCGACAGCTACTCCGTACTGCTCAGAAGTAGGTCTGTCAGGAACGCACCAGCAAGTCCTCGCACGGACGGGTAAGTAAGGTTCCTCCTGTTTTGGCAGGATGGAACAGCTGGGCATTCCTGGGGAGGTCGACTAGGGGGTCTCTCACCCTTCCTTTTTTCTCTCCCTGTCTTTTCCCCCCTCCCCATGTGCTGTGGTGCCTGGGCGTTGCTGTGGACTGGCCGGGGGGTCCGCGGGGGTGGGGGCGCTCTGGCCGAGGGCTGCATGGTGAGGGTCCGCTCTCTGTGTGGGGTGTGCTGCCATGTGTGGAGGGCCTCTGTTGGGAGCCCTGGGTGTTCGCTGCCATTTCTGTGTATTTTTTACCTCAGACTTCGCCCAGCGGCCATTTTGGCGGTGACTGGAGCCATTTCTCTGGGTAAACAGCGGAGGCCATTTTCTTGTAGTCCACGGGTTTTTTTCTTCACAGAAACCTATAGCGTCCATTTTCTTGTAGCCCGCGCTAACAACGCCGGCTGGCGGCCATTTTCTCTTGGTTTTCAACTAGGTTTTTGCCTCTAGCGGTGAAAACAGCTCTCAGAATGGCGCGAACTGCAAAAATCACCTCAGAGAGAGTGACACAGGTGGCGATATAGGAACACCTCAGTCATGGAGAGAGCGGACAGCGGCAGCTGTGCAGTGCCTGGGTCGGGGTGGCGAGTCCTCTGGGGGGCCCCTTGGTTTCTGTGGCAGCTAGGAGGGTGGACTTGTGTACCTTGCCTTAGTCCCTGGGGTGTCAGGCAAGTGGGGTCAGCATGGCGTCAGAAGCTGGCGTTTTCTTCCCCAGACATACCTGTATTGACAACCAGTGCCCTGCACCTGCTATGCCTGTGGACGCTTGGTTGGCGGTCCTGGCATCTTTTTGTTGCCCGGGTGGGAGCGGTGTGTGGGCGCAAGGGGGGTAGAAACGCCCCCTCCCCCCACCGTCTTCTGGGGAAGGCTCTGATCCAGACTCGGGCCTGGCTGCGACTCACGGCCCCAGTTCTGACGTGTCAGAGGATGCGGACCAGGACCTTTCGGACAGAAGGATGATTCCATGTCCGGGTCAGCGCAGGATAGGCGCTTGTTGGAGCACTTATCACCGCGTGCGGGATCCCCAATAATATGGAGGTCATGGCAAGGGCATCTAGTAAGGTGTCGGTCCCTTTTGGGTCCCACAAGCCGGCCCGCACCGTTTGGATGTTTCCTTACCTAGCTTATTTGATACGTTTACATACTAATAATGGGAACGGCCGCAGCGTTTAAAAAATAAATAAAAAAAATGGCACGGCTGTCCGTTATCCCTTTGAGGAGTGTTTCCTGAAAAAGGGACATCTCCCTCGATGGGGCCCCCCGGTATCCTGGGAATTACCACGATACGGGGGAAGGGACCCCTGTTTTTAAGGATCCTGCAGACAGGAGGACCGAGACGGTGGCCCGGTCCTTGTTCATGGTATTGGGGTCAGCATTGCGGCCACTGTGGCCACGACCCTGGTGTCACTGACGCTTCCTTAATGGGCAAAGACTGCTGCACCATGATTCAAATAGCAACAGGCTTCCCCGGTCTGCATGTTAACAGACCAGTTGGTGCATGGCCTCAAGTATGTCAGCAATGCGGCCTTAGATACAGCTCCCTGGCTGTCCAGAACCTTCAGTATCTACGGTAGGGCTACGCCGCATGACTTGACTGACATGCAGGTCTGCGGACCAGACGTAATGCTCTGGCGGATTTTCTTTTCCAGGGTTAGAGGCTTTGGAGCCTCGCTGGATGACATTCTTAAAAATGTCGTTTGGGGTGAGAGCACGGTGCTCCCACAATTCAGAAAGGGTAAGGAGCTATGCCGTAGGCCGGGGCCCTCCTTTTTTTTCCGCTCACAAGTGTTTTTTTTCCTTCCGCCGGGTCCGCAGGTAAGCGTTCCCAGGCCGTCAAGGGGCCAGCTGAGGGACAAAAGCGTCCCTGGGTTTGCAAGCCAATCAGGCCTGCGAACAAGTCTGCGACTACATAGAGTGTTGCCCCCGCCCGACTCTGGGGTGGGGGGGGGGGTCGCCTTCACGAGTCTGCAGCTCGGTGGACTTCCCTGCTTTCCGACTAGTGGGTTTGCGCAGTGGTTTCATCAGGGTACAAGATGGAATTTATTTTTTGTCCACAAAACAGATTTGTTTTTTCTCGCGAGGTAATAGCTCCTGTGCCGCTGCCGGAAATGCTTCAGGGATTCTATTCCAATCTGTTTGTAGTCCCAAAAGAAGAATGGGGTTCGTCCAATCCTGGACCTCAATACCCTCAACTCCTTGGTAAAAGTACGAAGTTCCAGGATGGAATCAGTTCGCTCTGTGGTCGCTGCACTCCATCCGAGGGATTTTCTGGCGTCCGTGGACATCAAGGACGCATATTTGCATGTCCCCATATATGTCGGGCATTAGAGATTTCTGCGTTTTGCAGTCAGGGACGATCACTACCAATTTGTGGCTCTCTCTTTTGGCCTGGCTTGGCACCAAGGGTTTTCACCAAGGTGCTCGCCACGATCCTTATCGTGGGCTACCTGGTCGACCTCCTTCTGAGGGCTGCTTCAGACTCAGACTTAGAGGAGGATGTGGTGATGCCAGTCAGACCCATCAAGAGTTCGATTGGGTACTGAACCTCCAGAAGTCGGTGTTGGTATCGACTCAGCGCCTGGAGTATGTGGGCTTGATTCTGGACTCCTCCTTCTGGGGTGGGTGTTTTTCTCCCTTTGGAAAAATTGCAGACTCCTCAGGTGGCAGTGAAGCTGTTAACATCCCGCAGGTGGTCGTCGCTGCGCTTCTGCATGCGAGTCCTGGGTCTCATGGTAGCCTCCTTTGAGGCGGTACCGTATGTTCAATTACACACTCGAGTCTTGAAGAAGGAGATCCTGTTCAAATGGGACAAGTCTCCATTGTCCCTGGATTGTCAGATCCAGGTGAGCCAACTAGTCAGGACCTCCCTGGTCTGGTGGCTGAAATCTCCGGCCCTTCAGTCCGGAAAGTCGTTCCTTCCCTTTCTCTAGACCAGTGGTTCTCAACTCCTGTCCTCAGGACCCACTAACAGGCCAGATTTTAAGTATTACCTTGGGGAGATGCAGACTAGAATACTGCAATCCCTAAACAGCAAATTATATCACCTGTGATGCATTTCAGTTATCTTGCAAACCTGGCCTGTTGGTGGGCCCTGAGGACTGGAGTTGAGAACCACTGCTCTAGACGGTGTTCAGTCGACACAAGTTCGCTGGCCACAGGAAAAATCCAACTACGATCCAACTACGGGTGATGTTTCAACATACACCTATAGGAAACCATGCTCTGGTAACACTACACTTTTTGCAGCCAGTTGTCATCCATCCCACACCATCAATGCCATCCCTTATGGGGAGTTTATTCTAGCCAAACGCAATTGCTCAACAAGCCCAACCTTCGAACTAGAATGTAAGGTCATTCATCAGCGCTTATTGGACTGAGGTTATAATGAACCTGTTATATACCAAGGACTGGAAAGGGTTTTGAAAATGGATAGAGAGGAATTACTGTCAGATAAGCCTAAAACCAAGAGGGAGTATAAAAATAAGAGTAAACCTCATCAACCTCACAATTCTAATAACAGAAAAATGGGTAAACCCATTACATTTGTAACCACATTTTCCCAAGAATATAATCAAATAGTCAGAATAATAAAAAATAATCTGCCAATATTGTATACAGACAAAGATTTAAATGGGATTTTGCAAGCAGGTTGCCTTTTTTCTAGCCGACGTGCGCCCACACTAGGGACTGCACTATCACCTAGTCTATTCTCATCTAAACAATGCCAACCCACCTGGCTTTCCAATCCTGGAAGATACCCCTGCAATATAAAAACCTGTAGGCAGAGGTGGGGGACTTGAGTCACATGACTTGACTTAAGTCAGACTTGAGTCACCTGTTTGAGGACTTGCGAATTGCTTGACAGAATTCAATAAATGACTCGACTTGACTTTGACTTGTCACTAATGACTTGCGACTTGACTTTGACTATATGACTTGCAATGACTTGGCACCACTAACACTAACCGCAAGCCGCCATCTGCCTACCTGATCAGCGTGTCATGCAGACAGACGGCGGCCATTGCAGTGTTCAAAAGCCGCGCCTCCTCATCTGTGATAGGCAGAACACTCAATTTCACAGCAGGCAGTGTTCATCCTATCACGGACATCCTCTTATCCTCGTCTGTGTTATGAGGATGAGTGGATGTCCGTGATAGGCGGAACACTGAATGCTGGGAAATTGTGTGTTCCGCCTATCACAGACGAGGAGGAGGCGCGGCTTTTGAATACTGGAATGGCTGCCGGGATGCCGCCGATCAGGTACACGGCTGACGGGCACAGTGAAGCATGGGCACAGTGAGACATGGGCACAGTGAGGCATTGGGCACAGTGAGGCATGGGCACAGTGAGGCACGGGCACAGTGAGGCACGGGCACAGTGAAGTATGGGCACAGTGAAGCATGGGCACAGTGAGGCATGGGCACAGTGAGGCACGGGCACATAGCCAATATTATTTATTGTTATCCCTCCTATTATTTTTATACAGTATGGGGTAGATCAGTATTTTGACTTGATTTGTGACTTGACCAAAATAAATGACTTGACTTGACTTGCTTGACTTCTAGCAGGGACTCGACTTGACTTGCTTGCTTTTCGTCACAGTAACTTGGGACTTGCTTGAGACTTGAAGGTTAAGACTTGAGACTTGCTTGTGACTTACTCCCATGTCTGCCTGTAGGTATTGTAATTTGTGTGATCTGGGTAAAACATTTGTTGCCACAGCTACAGATGAAGAGCTCACTATACAGCAATACATCAACTGTGGCACAAACTATGTAATTTACCTGATCACCTGCATTTCATGCAGCCTCCAATATGTAGGCTGTACCACACGTCCTTTGAGAACCCGTATAGGGGAACACTATTGTGACACAAATAATTCAAACGCCCGAAACATTTCGAATGCAACACGTCACTTTAGGGAATGTCATCAGGGCGATCTTTCCTCTTTCCGTTTTAGAGGAATAGAACGGTTGTCTCACTCGCCCAGAGGAGGTGACGGGGAGAGAAGACTATTGGGGAGAGAAGCATGGTGGATTTTTAGATTAAAAACTAGATCGCCTCAGGGGTTAAACCTGAGGTGGGATCTGGACTTGCACTTTGTCAGGGTCACCTGTGGCCAGGTGACAGATGCACACCGTAGGGGGACAGGAGTGCACCGCGAGGTAGTGAACCCTATGGCTGGCTTCGGCGGATAGGAAAGTGGGTGGTTGTGGAAAGCGGGACCAGAGGAGCACAACCGGGATCCAAACGGAAGCTAGAGCCAAGATTCCCCAGGGCGCGGAGTCTAAGACCCAGCTGGTCTTCTCCAGGGCCTCTAGTGGTGAGGATGTTAGCTGCAGGCTGGGACCAGGTCGCGGCCCCTGGAGTTTCCTAGCTCACGCCCTGTAGGATAAGGGGAAAAAAAGGGAAGCAGCAGCACACGATAAGAGAGAACCGAATAACAAGCTGAAGGTCAGGGGCCACAAGCAGACAAAGATAACGAAGAACGAGCCGAAGGTCAAGGGTCACGAGCAGACAGGGATAGTCGGGGACAAGCCAATAACGTAACAGAGAGACAGACGTAGCACACGGCAGGCAGGAACCCAAACACACAATGCCTAACAAACACGTTGATCAGCAAAGCAGGCTTGCAGTGCACAGGTTAATATAGTGTTCTGTGATAGGGCCTGGGGTGGAGTCAGGCTGGGAGGAGATTATAAAGGAAGCCAGGTGAAAGGGCTCAGGCCTCTAAGATGAACACATGGGAAGGAAGGTAAGCTGACAGACAAACACTACTGCATATCCATGACAGTACCCTCCCTCGTATGGGCCCTCCCCCGCCTGGACCCAGGCTTAAAGGGAAATCTCTGATGAAACCTTCTCAACAGATGAGGTGCAGCGACATCAGATGCAGCGATCCAAGACGCTTCCTCAGGACCAAAACCTCTCCAATGTACAAGGTACTGAAGAATGCCTCTGCAGAGCCGAGAATCCAGAACTTGTCTAACCTCGTACTTAAGATTATCCTCAGAGACCGAAAACGAGGTAGGGAGATGACAAGAAGATCTATTGAGGACCAAAGGCTCTCTAGGAATAAGCAAGGGCATGAGAGGATCAACAGGAATCTGAGGAGGGTCCCCTAGACCCTTAAAGGGGAACTGGTCATCTTGCACAGGACCATCAGACTGGGCAGATGTCAGTGGAACCCTGAAGTCAGGTTGGTTAGAAGGTGACATGTCGCCGGAGTCAAGCTGAATAGCTGAAGGACAAGCAGAATGTCCCGAACAAGAAAAAGTAGGAGGCTCACTGGGCATGGGCTGGACTGGCATAACTAGTACAGAGGCAGAGTGAATAGCTGAGTCAGGTGTAGCGACTACCTGAATCGCATCGCAAGACGTAGCGACTGCAGGACTTGTAGACAAGCTAGCCTGGCTGTGCGTCCAAGGGTGGTTAGGGACAGAGAAATGTAAATGGTTATGCAACCTGGAATGAATGACCAGCTCAGATTCACAGGGGGCAACCTTGGGTAGGCAGGACGAGGAACAGGAGGGACCCCAAGCCAGAATCTGTCCAGTAGTCCAGTCCACATGAGGAGAATGGAGCTGTAACCATGGGAGACCCAAAATTATAGGCGTTGAGGCCTTGGGTAAGATAAGGAAGGATATCCACTCCTGGTGGAGTGTCCCTACCGACATCTTAACAGGGAGGGTCTGGAAGCGGATAGGTCCCCCTGGGAGAACAGTACCATCAATCGCCAAGACCACCAATGGCGTGGTGAGGGGCAAAAGAGTAAGTCTCATGGACGATGCGATTTCCCAGTCCATGAAATTACCAGCGGCTCGGGAATCCAGATATGCTGAGACCGAATGAGAAGAAGCACCAACATGAAGGAACACAGAAAGCAGAAGACGAGAAGGGGAAGGTGATATTTCTGGGTCCAATACTCCACTTTCCAGATGAAGTGGACCCGAACGTTTTTCTGCACAAAGAGAGCAAGTGTCACGAAAATGACCTTTGCCCCCACAGTAAAGACACAGACCAAGAGTTCTGCGCCTAGCACGTTCCTCGGGGGATAGCCTGGTCCGACCCAGCTGCATGGGTTCCTCAGCTGGTAGGAGATGCTCTACGGGTCGAAGAGAGGGGAGCTCAGGCTGACTAAGAACCAAGGAGTGCTGGCGTTGCTTTTCTAAGGTCCTCTCCTGAAAGCGAATATCGATCTGGTTACACAAGGAGATAACGCCGGCCAGATCAGTGGGGATGGTTCTTCCTGCTAATTCATCCTTCACTCTATCAGACAGGCCATGCAAAAAGGTTGCGACTAAGGCCTCATTGTTCCAGCTCAACTCAGCCGACAGTATGCGGAAATGAAGGGCATACTGTCCCACAGAAGCAGACTCTTGGCGGAGACGTAAAAGGGCGCTGGCCGCTGAAGAGACACGAGCCGGTTCTTCGAAGATATTCCGAAAAAGTTTCAAGAAGCCAGACAGGCTAGAAACCACTGGATCATTCAGTTCCCACAGAGGGGCTGCCCAGGCTAAAGCTTCACCAGAGAGGAGGGAAATGATATAGGCTACCTTAGCCCGATCAGACAGGACGTTTTGGGGCTGGAGCTCAAAATGAATCGTGCATTGGCTAAGGAACCCCCTGCAAGCCTTGGAGTCCCCAGAGAAACGGGACGGAGCTGGCAGTTGTAGTGAGTGTGTGGCTGCGACTGGTGCAATAGGTGCAGCCGCTGATTGTATTTGAGGTTGCGGATTCAGGGTTCCCAAGGAGGCCTGAAGCTGCTCGAAGCGAGAAGCCAGATCCTGGAGGAATCGCATCACCTGAGTCTGATTAGATTCCTGGGTTTCAAGTCTGCAAACTATGCCCTGCAATGGATCATCCGCGGGTAGCGGGATGTCAGCCGGGTTCATGGCTGATCAAACTGTCAGGGTCACCTGTGGCCAGGTGACAGATGCACACCGTAGGGGGACAGGAGTGCACCGCGAGGTAGTGAACCCTATGGCTGGCTTCGGCGGATAGGAAAGTGGGTGGTTGTGGAAAGCGGGACCAGAGGAGCACAACCGGGATCCAAACGGAAGCTAGAGCCAAGATTCCCCAGGGCGCGGAGTCTAAGACCCAGCTGGTCTTCTCCAGGGCCTCTAGTGGTGAGGATGTTAGCTGCAGGCTGGGACCAGGTCGCGGCCCCTGGAGTTTCCTAGCTCACGCCCCGTAGGATAAGGGGAAAAGAGGGGAAGCAGCAGCACACGATAAGAGAGAACCGAATAACAAGCTGAAGGTCAGGGGCCACAAGCAGACAAGGATAACGAAGAACGAGCCGAAGGTCAAGGGTCACGAGCAGACAGGGATAGTCGGGGACAAGCCAATAACGTAACAGAGAGACAGACGTAGCACACGGCAGGCAGGAACCCAAACACACAATGCCTAACAAACACGTTGATCAGCAAAGCAGGCTTGCAGTGCACAGGTTAATATAGTGTTCTGTGATAGGGCCTGGGGTGGAGTCAGGCTGGGAGGAGATTATAAAGGAAGCCAGGTGAAAGGGCTCAGGCCTCTAAGATGAACACATGGGAAGGAAGGTAAGCTGACAGACAAACACTACTGCATATCCATGACACACTTACATTAAGAATGCTTCTCCCCGGAGTCTCCCCTCTCTTTCTTTCTTTCTTTTCCTCCTCTGGTGTCTTTTTTCACATACCTAGATTATTATTTTTATCTTTGTACTTAATGTTTTTTGAATTTCATGGTGTGTTTTAATTATATGTATGTGTGCATGCATTACTGCGTGCATACATGTACATATTATCACTATAGGGTGTGTGAAAAATAGTGGCATACACATGGATCCCCCAATATGCATTGCAGCGGATTCCCCTTTTGGATAATTGCCTGCAGTCAATTTAGACAATTAATGGGTGGAGCCAGTGATCCTCAGAGCTAATATTTATTTCACAAGTTTCATGTCTGTAATGTGGTTATGACTAAGACCTTATAGGCTGAAACACGTCAACCTTTCCTATTTGCGTTTGTCTACTGTGGCTTGTCAATAAATACATCCATTTTTTAAGAGCAACGACCGGAGTGCGGATCATCTTTTTTTTCATTCACTTCTACTCAGCCAGCGACGGTGGATCGAGCACCTGGGAGCTCTGCTTTCTATGTGATGTATGGGTAGTAGCACTAACTTTTTTGTCTATATACAGGAAGAATCCCGCCTGCTGATCAATGTAATGGAACTTCGAGCGATCAGGCAGTGCCTCTCCACATGGTCACGGAGGCTACGGGGGCGTCCAGTCTGGATCCAGTCGGACAACACCAAGGCGGTGGCGTATGTCAACCATCAGGGGGGAACAAGTAGCTCTGCTGCAGCATCGGAGGTCACTCACGTCCTGCGATGGGCAGAAAGGAGCGTGCCGGCTCTATCGGCGGTATACACTCCAGGCCTAGAAAACTGGCAGGCGGACTACCTAAGTCACCAGATGCCGGACCAAGGAAAATGGTCGCTACACCTGGATGTGTTTCAACTCCTTGCCTGAGTTAGGGCATGCCAGACGTGGATTTCCTGGTTTCTCGACTCAATCGCAGGTATTGAGGCTTGTGGCCAGGTCCAGAGATCCCTGGGCAGACGAGACAGACGCGTTAGTGGCTCCGTGAAGTCAGTATCGGCTAATTTTACGCCTTTCCCCCAATAAAACTTCTTCCTCCTCTGCTCCGCAGAGTAGAGGCTGAGGGGATTCTGTTTGCCCCAGACTGGCCTCGGCGTCTCTGGTAGGGATGAGCCGAACACCCCCGGGTTCGGTTCGCACCAGAACCTTCGAACGGACCGAAAGTTCGCGCGAATTTTCGAACCCTATTCGTTATAATGGACGCGAACGTTCGAAATCAAAATTGCTAATTACAACGGCCAATATGCATGTTAATGTTATAAAACAGGTTTGGGGACCCGGGTCCTGCCCCAGGGGACATATATCAATGCAAAAAGAAATTTTAAAAACTAAAGTTTTTTCGGGAGCAGTCATTTTAATGATGCATAAAGTGAAAAAAAAAAAGTTAAATTTTCCTTTAAATATGGTACCTGGGGGGTGTCTAAAGTATGCCTGTGAAGTGGCATGTGTTTCCCGTGTTTAGAACTGTCCTTGCACAAAATGACATTTGTAAAGGAAAAAAAGAAGCCATTTAAAACCACTTGCGGCTTTAATGTCATGTCTTGTCCTGGCCGCCATATGGCTGAAAATCCTTGAGAAAAATGGCATGGCTACCCCATCACCCCCCCCCCCCACCCCAGCCCCTTTGGGTCTTGTATGGATACTAAGGGGGACCCCGCACCCAAAATAAAACCCTATACCTACAACCCTATATACTCTGAACAGCAGTATATAGGTGGTGCAAACAAGACATGGACTGTAGGTTTGTTCTTAAGTAGAATCTGAACAGGTACATTATGAAGTGTAGCTACATCCCAAAAAAATCAATTTTTAAGCTTTTTGGAGAACATAGGGAGGGGTTATCACCCCTGTAACATTTGCTGTCTTTGCACATCTGTTCAGAACATGTCACCTCACTTTCCGTCCCAATGACAAATGTTTTTGGAAAAGTGGGGTTTTAATTGAAACAAGGATTGGTGATAAAGCATCAGTAGAGAGGAGATACCTTTTTCCCAAATTAAATCTAACAGGATAGAATTTTCCTTCCTAGGGGTAGATTTCCTCTCACTTACTGTTTTCTCTTGCCGTTTGCAAGTAGGAGTCGTTTGTAAGTTGGATGTTTGAAAGTAGGGGCCTGCCGTATATACTCTGCAGAAATTTGCCCTATTAGATGTTGGTGTAGCCACAAGACTGGTGGGCACACGAATGGGCCCTGCTGTGAGTTAATAGATCAAGATTTGTACTTGCATGCACCTGTTGAACCGGGCAGAAAAATTGGGCCTTTGGTGGTGGTGGTGGTGGTGGTGGACGGTGTTGCCACAAGACTGTAAGCCCTCACAGTTACTCTTGGTGGGTGCAGGAATGGGCCCTGCTGTGAGTTATTAGATCAAGATTTGTAATTGCATGCACCTGTTGAACAGGGCAGAAAAATTGGGCCTTTGGTGGTGGTGGTGGTGGTGGACGGTGTTGCCACAAGACTGTAGGCCCTCATAGTTACTCTTGGTGGGCGCAGGAATGGGCCCTGCTGTGAACTATTAGATCAAGATTTGTAATTACACGCCCCTGTTAAACAGGGGCTGAAAAATTGTGCCTTAGGCATTGGTGCTGGTGCCACAACACTGCAACCCCTCACAGATACTGTACTTGGAGCACAGCAGTCACACCTGTTGCGAAGCATCTTTTTAAAAAATTGTAATTACACGCCCCTGTTATACAGGGGCTGAAAAATTGTGCCTTAGGCACTGGTGCTGGTGCCACAACACTGCAACCCCTCACAGATACTGTACTCTGAGCACAGCAATGAGACCTGTTGCAAAGCATTGCCTAAAAATTGTAATTACACGCCCCAACAGGGGCTGAAAAATTGTGCCTTAGGCACTGGTGCTGGTGCCACAACACTGCAACCCCTCACAGATACTGTACTCTGAGCACAGCAGTCACACCTGTTGCGAAGCATCTTTTTAAAAAAAATTAATTACACGCCCCTGTTATACAGGGGCTGAAAAATTGTGCCTTAGGCACTGGTGCTGGTGCCACAACACTGCAACCCCTCACAGATACTGTACTCTGAGCACAGCAATGAGACCTGTTGCAAAGCATTGCCTAAAAATTGTAATTACACGCCCCAACAGGGGCTGAAAAATTGTGCCTTAGGCACTGGTGCTGGTGCCACAACACTGCAACCCCTCACAGATACTGTACTCTGAGCACAGCAGTCACACCTGTTGCGAAGCATCTTTTTAAAAAATTGTAATTACACGGGGCTGAAAAATTGTGCCTTAGGCACTGGTGTGGTGGCATGGATCATTGAGGAGGAGGAAGAGGATAGTCAGTGAACATAACAGGACAGTCACTCAGCATCAGCATAGGCAGTCTTGAAGGGATGTGACATTATAAATTATTCCGTTATATCCGCTTCAGGTGTCTGGTAGCTGGTGGTGATCCAAGACTGATTCATTTTTATGAAGGTCAGTCGATCAACCGAGTCGGTGGACAGGCGCACCCTATGATCGGTGACAAATCCTCCAGCAGCACTGAATGTGCGTTCGGAAAGAACGCTGGATGCAGGACAGGCCAGTAGCTCAATTGCATACTGTGCAAGCTCTGGCCAGTGATCCATCCTCAGGACCCAGTAAGCCAGAGGATTTTCGGTGGGAAAGGTGTCCAAGTCTGACCTTGCCCCTAGGTATTCCTGCACCATGTATATCAGACGCTGGCGATGGTTGCTGGAACCGATCATACCTTGGGGCTGCGGACTAAAAAATTGTCTGAACGCATCGGTCAGACGTCCACCTTCCCCACCGCTCCTTCTGCTACTGACCGAAGCCTCAGCAACTTGTCGTCCAGGACCAGGAGTTTGTAACCTCCCAGTTTCTGGGAACGCGTTGCACAGACCTTTCTGCAAGGCCTCCCTGAGATGTCTCATCCTCTGCTCCCTCTGCGACGGCAAGATAAGGTCCGCAACCTTACCCTTGTACCGTGGATCAAGGAGAGTGGCCAGCCAGTAATGGTCACTCTCCTTGATCCGAAGAACACGAGGATCCTTCCGCAGGCTTTGCAGGATCAGGGAGGCCATGCAGCGTAGGTTAGCTGAGGCATTCGGTCCGGAGTCTTCTGGGTCACTGAGGATGACATGATCGCCAGCCACCTCCTCCCAGCCACGTACAAGTCCACTGGTTTGTTGGGACTGTACATCATCCCTAAAAGACTGCTGCTGCTGATGCTGAGTGCCAGGCTCCACCTCCATGCTCACACAATCCTCCTCCTCCTCCTCCTCCTCTTCCTGTGTGATGGGTGGGACAGAAGGAACATTGTCTGGATAAAGGGGGCCTTGAGAGACAAGGAAGTCCTCCTCTTCCTGCCTCTGTTCTGCCTCAAGTGCCCTGTCCATTATCCCACGCAGCGTATGCTCCAACAGGTGGACAAGAGGTACAGTGTCACTGATGCATGCACTGTCACTGCTCACCATCCTCGTGGCCTCCTCAAATGGTGAGAGGACAGTGCATGCATCCCTGATCATGCTCCACTGGCGTGGGGAAAAAAAGCCAAGCTCCCCTGACCCTGTCCTGGTGCCGTAGTCGCAAAGGTACTCATTGATGGCCCTCTGCTGCGTGTGCAGTCGCTGCAGCATGGCCAACGTTGAGTTCCACCTGGTGGGCATGTCACATATTAGGCGGTTCTTGGGCAGGTTCAGCTCCTTTTGCAGCTCAGTCAGCCGAGCACTGGCATTATAAGATCGGCGGAAATGCACACAGACTTTCCTGGCCTGCCTCAGGACATCCTGTAAGCCTGGGAACCTGCCCAAGAACCGCTGCACCACCAGGTTGAGGACGTGAGCCATACAGGGCACATGGGTGAGCTGCCCCTGTCGCAGGGCGGAGAGGAGGTTGGTGCCATTATCAGAAACGACCATTCCTGGCTTAAGCTGGCGTGGCGTCAACCACCTCTCGGCCTGCCCCTGCAGAGCTGCCAGAACCTCTGGCCCAGTGTGGCTCCTGTCCCCCAAACACACCAGCGCAAGCACGGCATGGCATCTTTTTGCCTGCGTACTCGCGTAGCCCCTTGTACGCCTACGGAGCACCGCTGGTTCCGAGGACAGAGCACTCGAAGAGGACATGGAGGAAGAAGAAGAGGAGGGGGTGGAGGAGAGAGGTGTGTCACAACCAGTAGTAGCATTTTGGAGGCGTGGTGGCGGAACAACCTCCAACACTACTGCACCTTGTCCTGCATCCCTCCCAGCTACCAATAGAGTGACCCAATGGGCCGTGAAAGAAAGATAACGTCCCTGTCCATGCCTGCTGGACCATGAGTCAGCGGTAATATGCACCTTACCGCTGACCGCCCTGTCCAGCGAGGCATGGACATTGCCTTCCACATGCCAGTAGAGAGACGGAATCGCCTTCCGTGAGAAAAAGTGGCGTTTGGGAACCTGCCACTGAGGAACCGCACATTGAACAAACTCACGGAAGGGGGCAGAGTCTATCAACTGAAAAGGCAGCAGTTGAAGTGCTAGCAATTTAGCCAAGCTAGCATTCAACCGCTGGGCATGTGGATGGCTGGGAGTATACTTCTTTCGACGGTCCAGCAGCTGGGGCAGGGAAATTTGCCTGCTACAATCGGACGTCGGTGTACTGCAAGTACTTGGTTGTGACACACCTAATTCTACACCTTCAGTCCTCTCAGAGCAGCTTTCAGAGAGGACTGAAGATATAGTGGGGATGGAGATCCCAGCTGATGAGGAGCAAGGAGAGGTCCGCTTTGTTCTTTGGTGTGGGTCTTTTATGTGTGCTTGCCAACGAGCTGCATGGCAGGTCGACATATGTCTGCTCATGCTTGTGGTGCCCAAGCGGCTGATGTTTTGGCCACGCGAGATACGCTTGAGACAAATATTGCAAATAGCAGTGGTGCGATCTGATGCACTCGTCTCAAAAAAGGCCCACACCAAAGAACTTTTGTGATAACGTGCAGAGGCAGCGCCCTGCACAGGCGGAGCTCTGCGGTGTGGTACAGTTGCTGTGCTGGCCTCTAGCTGGCCTCCAGGGGGCATCCTGCCTCGTTGGACATGTGACGCTGCATCCTCCTCCTCCTCTCTCCCTTCAGGCACCCACGTGGAGTCAGTGACCTCATCATCCCCTCCCTCTTCACCACTAGAGCAAACCTGGCAGTAAGCTGCAGCTGGTGGAACACTACTGCCAGATTGCTGTCCTTCAGCATCCCCTCTCTCTGCGCGCACACTACTGACTTCCTCAAGCTGGGTATCATCATCCGAGCCTTCGAATCGTTGGGCATCCTCCTGGAGCATGTACCCAACACTGTGCTCAAACAGTTCGGGGGACTCCTCAGGAGGACATGGTGGGTCTAGGGAAGGGGTGGCTGATGATGCCATTGAGTACGCGTTGGCAGCTGCTCTGCCAGTACCCTGAGCCTGGGTGAGAGAGGATGAGGAGGATGAGGAGGGCTTGGTCATCCATTCTACCAAGCCTTCGGCATGATGCGGCTCCACATGTCCAGCTGCCGAAAACAAAGACAAGCGTGTCCCATGGCCACGTGCTGATGACGATGCACGACCACGTCCACGGCCAGCACTGTTGTCTCTAGAAACAGAGCCTGCCTGCCCTGTGTTCTTGCCTCGGCACGCTCTGCCTCTCCTTGGCGGTCTTCCAGCCATTGTAGTCGGTAGTGTATATAGTATAAAAAATAGAACTCCTATGTGTGCTCACAACACACTGTAGGTCCTATGGGTGCTGACACTAACACACTATAGGTACTATGTGTGCTGCTGACAAGAAAATATAGGAGCTCTGTTTGCTGCCACTAACACACTAGAAGTCCTATGGGTGCTGCTGAGAAGAAAATATAGGAGCTCTGTTTGCTGCCACTAACACACTAGAAGTCCTATGGGTGCTGCTGAGAAGAAAATATAGGAGCTCTGTTTGCTGCCACTAACACACTAGAAGTCCTATGGGTGCTGCTGAGAAGAAAATATAGGAGCTCTGTTTGCTGCCACTAACACACTAGAAGTCCTATGGGTGCTGCTGAGAAGAAAATATAGGAGCTCTGTTTGCTGCCACTAACACACTAGAAGTCCTATGGGTGCTGCTGAGAAGAAAATATAGGAGCTCTGTGTGATGCCACTAACACACTAGAAGTCCTATGGGTGCTGCTGAGAAGAAAATATAGGAGCTCTGTTTGCTGCCACTAACACACTAGAAGTCCTATGGGTGCTGCTGAGAAGAAAATATAGGAGCTCTGTTTGCTGCCACTAACACACTAGAAGTCCTATGGGTGCTGCTGAGAAGAAAATATAGGAGCTCTGTTTGCTGCCACTAACACACTAGAAGTCCTATGGGTGCTGCTGAGAAGAAAATATAGGAGCTCTGTGTGATGCCACTAACACACTAGAAGTCCTATGGGTGCTGCTGAGAAGAAAATATAGGAGCTCTGTTTGCTGCCACTAACACACTAGAAGTCCTATGGGTGCTGCTGAGAAGAAAATATAGGAGCTCTGTTTGCTGCCACTAACACACTAGAAGTCCTATGGGTGCTGCTGAGAAGAAAATATAGGAGCTCTGTTTGCTGCCACTAACACACTAGAAGTCCTATGGGTGCTGCTGAGAAGAAAATATAGGAGCTCTGTGTGATGCCACTAACACACTAGAAGTCCTATGGGTGCTGCTGAGAAGAAAATATAGGAGCTCTGTTTGCTGCCACTAACACACTAGAAGTCCTATGGGTGCGGCTGAGAAGAAAATATAGGAGCTCTGTGTGATGCCACTAACACACTAGAAGTCCTATGGGTGCTGCTGAGAAGAAAATATAGGAGCTCTGTTTGCTGCCACTAACACACTAGAAGTCCTATGGGTGCTGCTGAGAAGAAAATATAGGAGCTCTGTTTGCTGCCACTAACACACTAGAAGTCCTATGGGTGCTGCTGAGAAGAAAATATAGGAGCTCTGTTTGCTGCCACTAACACACTAGAAGTCCTATGGGTGCTGCTGAGAAGAAAATATAGGAGCTCTGTGTGATGCCACTAACACACTAGAAGTCCTATGGGTGCTGCTGAGAAGAAAATATAGGAGCTCTGTTTGCTGCCACTAACACACTAGAAGTCCTATGGGTGCTGCTGAGAAGAAAATATAGGAGCTCTGTTTGCTGCCACTAACACACTAGAAGTCCTATGGGTGCTGCTGAGAAGAAAATATAGGAGCTCTGTTTGCTGCCACTAACACACTAGAAGTCCTATGGGTGCTGCTGAGAAGAAAATATAGGAGCTCTGTTTGCTGCCACTAACACACTAGAAGTCCTATGGGTGCTGCTGAGAAGAAAATATAGGAGCTCTGTGTGATGCCACTAACACACTAGAAGTCCTATGGGTGCTGCTGAGAAGAAAATATAGGAGCTCTGTTTGCTGCCACTAACACACTAGAAGTCCTATGGGTGCTGCTGAGAAGAAAATATAGGAGCTCTGTTTGCTGCCACTAACACACTAGAAGTCCTATGGGTGCTGCTGAGAAGAAAATATAGGAGCTCTGTTTGCTGCCACTAACACACTAGAAGTCCTATGGGTGCTGCTGAGAAGAAAATATAGGAGCTCTGTGTGATGCCACTAACACACTAGAAGTCCTATGGGTGCTGCTGAGAAGAAAATATAGGAGCTCTGTTTGCTGCCACTAACACACTAGAAGTCCTATGGGTGCTGCTGAGAAGAAAATATAGGAGCTCTGTTTGCTGCCGCTAACACACTAGAAGTCCTATGGGTGCTGCTGAGAAGAAAATATAGGAGCTCTGTTTGCTGCCACTAACACACTAGAAGTCCTATGGGTGCTGCTGAGAAGAAAATATAGGAGCTCTGTGTGATGCCACTAACACACTAGAAGTCCTATGGGTGCTGCTGAGAAGAAAATATAGGAGCTCTGTTTGCTGCCACTAACACACTAGAAGTCCTATGGGTGCTGCTGAGAAGAAAATATAGGAGCTCTGTTTGCTGCCACTAACACACTAGAAGTCCTATGGGTGCTGCTGAGAAGAAAATATAGGAGCTCTGTTTGCTGCCGCTAACACACTAGAAGTCCTATGGGTGCTGCTGAGAAGAAAATATAGGAGCTCTGTTTGCTGCCACTAACACACTAGAAGTCCTATGGGTGCTGCTGAGAAGAAAATATAGGAGCTCTGTGTGATGCCACTAACACACTAGAAGTCCTATGGGTGCTGCTGAGAAGAAAATATAGGAGCTCTGTTTGCTGCCACTAACACACTAGAAGTCCTATGGGTGCTGCTGAGAAGAAAATATAGGAGCTCTGTTTGCTGCCACTAACACACTAGAAGTCCTATGGGTGCTGCTGAGAAGAAAATATAGGAGCTCTGTGTGATGCCACTAACACACTAGAAGTCCTATGGGTGCTGCTGAGATGAAAATATAGGAACTCTGTGTGATGCCACTAACACATTAGAAGTCCTATGGGTGCTGCTGAGAAGAAAATATAGGAGCTCTGTTTGCTGCCACTAACACACTAGAAGTCCTATGGGTGCTGCTGAGAAGAAAATATAGGAGCTCTGTGTGATGCCACTAACACACTAGAAGTCCTATGGGTGCTGCTGAGAAGAAAATATAGGAGCTCTGTTTGCTGCCACTAACACACTAGAAGTCCTATGGGTGCTGCTGAGAAGAAAATATAGGAGCTCTGTTTGCTGCCACTAACACACTAGAAGTCCTATGGGTGCTGCTGAGAAGAAAATATAGGAGCTCTGTTTGCTGCCACTAACACACTAGAAGTCCTATGGGTGCTGCTGAGAAGAAAATATAGGAGCTCTGTGTGATGCCACTAACACACTAGAAGTCCTATGGGTGCTGCTGAGAAGAAAATATAGGAGCTCTGTTTGCTGCCACTAACACACTAGAAGTCCTATGGGTGCTGTTGGGGTGCAATGCTGTGCTAACAGCACTGCGGTTGGTACTACTGCAATACTGTACTAACAGTAAGCACGCACCAGACTAATCCCCAGCAGCAGCTAATAACACACTAACTGTGCAATCAGCAGCAATGAACGATCAATGACTTAGGTAGCAATGGTTTAGCAAAGAAATAGCCAATGGTTTAGCAAAGAAGAGCAAATCTTTCAGTATCAAGCAAAGACAGAATCAGCAGACTAATCTCTCCTAAAGCCGGAACTCATGTGACCGGGGCCGATGGCGTGGCGGCCTTTTAAATGGTGGGGCGTGTACTAAAGCCCCTGAGCTGTAATTGGCTACAGCCGTCCTGCCTGTAGCCAATTATTGCTCTCCGAGTTTCGGGCGCTGTGATTGGCCAAGCATGCGGGGTCACAGTGCATGCTTGGCCAATCATCAGCCAGCAATGCACTGCGCCGGCCGCGCCGGCCGCAATGCATTGCGGGGCCGCTCGCATCACACGAATGTGATGCGAACGGCCCAAATAGTTCTGGGCTCGACGAGCGAGCGAACGCCCGATGCTCGATTCGAACATGGGTTCGAATCGAGCACCGGGCCCATCCCTAGTCTCTGGTATGCCGACCTAGTGCGCCTGGTGGCGGATGTCCCTTGGCGACTGCTGATGCGGGAGGACCTTCTGTCGCAAGGTCCCATACTTCATCCTGCTTTACAGTCGCTGGCTTTAACGACATGGCTATTGAAAGCCAGGTACTAAGGGACCGAGGCCTGTCGTTTTCAGTAATTTCCACCATGCTAAGAGCAAGTATGTCATCTTCTTGGAGGGTTTGCCATCGCGCGTGGAAGGCCTGCATCTCTATGTGAGGAGATGGAGTGGTGTCCACGGGCATATTTAATTTCCAGGATCCTGCTGTTTTTTACAACATGAAGTGGATAAATAACTTGCCTTTAAGTAAAATTAAGGGGCAGATTTCAGCCTTAGCTGTTTTCTTTCAACGACCCTTGGCGGCTCTTTTCACTGGTGTGTACGTTTGTGCAGGGGGTCCGACATGTGGTCCTCCCGGTTCGACCACTACTTCTTCCGTGGGATTTTAACCTGGTGCTCTCGGTGCTTCAGAAACCTCCCTTCGGGAACAGCAGAGAGATTCCTCTTTTGACATTCTCTCAGAAAGTTGCCTTCTGGTGGCCATTACATATGTCAGAAGGGTTTCTAAGTGGCGACCTTGTCTTGTAAGTCCCCATGCTTGATCCTTCGTAAGGATACCGCGGTGCTACGACCACAACCTTTGTTTCTTCCGAAGGTGGTATCGGCCTTTCATCTGAATGAGAACATTGTGCTTCCATCCTTGTGTCCTCGGCCGTCGCATCTCTCAGAGGTTGCGTTAAATCCCTTAGACGTGGTACGTGCTCTGCGGGTGTATCTGTCTGCTACAGCTCCGTTTCGGAGGTCAGACTCACTGTTTCTGTCGATGACTGCACCTAAGAAGGGCCTGGCGGTCTCTTCAGCCACCATTTCTCGGTGGACCTGCCAGACGATAATTCAGGCCTATGCCCTTAGAAGGTGGACACCTCCCTTTCCTGTTTCGGCGCATTCGACCAGGGCAATTGGTGTCTCCTGGGCTTTCCGACTTCAAGCGTATGTTTCACAGACGTGTAAGGTGGTGACCTGGTCGCCCATTCATCCCTGCACTAAGTTTTACAGGGTTAATGTGTATGCATCTTCGGATGCTTGCTTCGCCCGCAAGGTTTTGCAAGCAATTGTTTGAGGCTACATCTCCTCCGTTAAGGAGTTCTGTTTTTTTGGGGTGAAGTTGTTTAATTGCTATTCCCACCCCTCGTTTTTTGACACTGCTTGGGGACGTCCCACAAGTCAAGAATTATAAGGAGCTGTGTCCGACGAAAGAGAAAATAGGATTTTTGTACTCACCGTAAAATCCTTTTCTCTGAAGTCCATGGACAGACACAGCACCCACCCCTCCTTTTTAAGTTTGTACTGCTTTTTGATGAACTGAGCTGCTTAGTGCAGTGTGAGGGGTTATGACCAGAGGGACCGCCCCCTGGGCGGGGATGTTCAGCTTTGCTAAAGTTACATGTTTTAAATGTCTAACATGTCTGCCTAGTCCTCTCCTAATAGACGGAACATAACCCACAAGTCAAGAATTATAAGGAGCTGTGTCCGTCCATGGACTTCAGAGAAAAGGATTTTACGGTGAGTACAAAATCCTATTTTTTTTTTTTTTTTTACACGCGTTTGAAAAATTGCTGCGCACATACCGTGCGAGATAAAAACTTTCAATGACTGCCATTGTATTCTCTAGGGTCTCTGCTAAAAAAAACATATATATAATGTTTAGGGGTTCTATGTAATTTTCTAGGAAAAAAATTATGATTTTTACATGTAACGAAGTGTCAGAATTGGCCTGGATGCAAAGTGCTTAACCAGGTGTGTCAGAGGGGTGTGTTTGTTCTTGGAGTCGAGGCAGAAGACAGAGGACCAAAAATTTAACCAGCGGCTCCTTCGGGGGTGGCGCTACACCTGTAACAATAGCTGCCTTTTTGTTATGTTTCAGATCCAGTTATGTGAAATAAAAAATCTTTGTCTTGCTGTCCAGAATTTGCAGGGACAATGCAAGGAGTTACAAATCCAGCTAAAAAAATTGCAGATTTAATTGCAAATGAATTGCCTTGCCCGGGCGCTGACAACCCATGGCCAATGGTACTTACTTTTTTTGGTTTGTTTAGTTCCATGAACACAGCCCCTGGCTTGCCTCCTTCTGCCGTAAGAATGAGAACAGAAATTAGAACAAGAGCAAAAACAAAGTTGCAGGGGTCAAGGAGGGTTACCTCAAACTTTGTTCAGCTAATTTCAGACTATAACAAATGTAAAGAGATCAGGGCCACATTAAGAACATCATGGGCCTGGTGCTGAGAATTTTGGTGGGGTTTATTATAAAAAAACTTGACAGTTACTTACTGGTAACTGCTTTTCTAGGATATCTTCCAGGACGGCACACCTGAGAGATGACTGGTCCACCTGACAGGAAACACAATCAACACATGAGGTTAAAAGGCCCCTCCCTTCCCCCTGCACCTCAGTTCTACCAAAGTAATAGGCTATCCGAGTGCCAGAGGGAAAATCTACCCATAGTACTTACATCAAACCAGGGGTGGGAAGTAGGCCTGCCGTCCTGGAAGATATCCTAGAAAATCAGTTACCGGTAAGTAACTGTCAATTTTCTCTAGTCATCTTCCAGGACGGCACACCTGAGAGGATGGACAAGAAGTTCAAGGCTTACCTTAGGGTGGGACCACCGCTTGTATGACCTTCCTTCCAAACGTC
Source organism: Rana muscosa (assembly GCA_029206835.1). Classification (NCBI taxonomy): domain Eukaryota; kingdom Metazoa; phylum Chordata; class Amphibia; order Anura; family Ranidae; genus Rana; species Rana muscosa. The sequence goes on from CM055128.1 coordinate 106,504,864, forward strand.
TGATCCTGAGGCGATAGCAGTTCCACTCTATAGTGCTTTAAGAAGGTGTCCTGCTTTGCCCATGTGGCTGCTCGGCAGATCTGTTCGATTGAGGCCCCTGCTCTTTCTGCCCAAGAGGCCGCCAAAGATCTTGTTGAATGAGCTTTAATGTTACCTGGTACTGGGGAACCTGACTGCTCATAAGCCATACCTATGGTCTGCCTAATCCACCTAGCCACTGTAGATTTAGAAGCCTGCCCTCCCTTCCTAGGGCCGCTAAATAAAACTAAAAGGTGAGTCGACTTCCTGAAGTCCTTCACTCTGTCCAAGTATGTCAGCAAACATCTCCTGACATCTAAAAACTGAAATTTTTCCTCTCCTTTGTTCTTTGGGTTTTCACAAAAGGAAGGCAAAATTATCTCCTGAGACCTATGAAACTGTGATGCGACTTTGGGAAGAAAAAGTGGGTCTTGCTTCAGCACCACTCTATCTTCCAGTATCAACAGAAAAGGCTCTTTACTTGACAAGGCCTGCAGGTCACTTACTCTTCTGGCTGTTGTGATGGCCAGTAAAAAGGCTAACTTAAGCGTCAAAAATTTAATGGAGATCTCCTGAGCTGGGACACACAGTCGTACACACATATATACTGGGCCAATTTGGACAAGATCCAATTAACCTAACAGCATGTCTTTGGAGTGCTGGGGGAGGTGTTGGAGGTAGAGGTGTATTGGGAGAAGAGTTTGAGGTAGAGGTGTACCGCGGGAGGTGAAAGAAAAACAGAAATTCCTTGCTCAACTTACCGACCAACCTGCTAACCAACTGAATTTTCCTGTCTAACGGTATGCGTTAAAAACAGGGGTTTAGTCTCTAAATTTTGAGAGCCTCTACAGTGGAAGCACATGCATTAATTCTGAATAAAACATTTAACAATGTTATTTCATGAGATCATTTACAAGGGCGTGTTTAGGGGCGAGGCAGGGTAAGATTTGGGTGGGGCAACAGGTGGCGAGTAACTCTTAAGGCCTGGCTAGTAGCTCAGGACTTGAAATTTTGAGGCCTGAACTATGAGAATCAGACCAAAATGAGGGGGGGAAAAGGGACATTGCTCCAAATCAGGGACAGTCCCTCGAAATCAGGGACAGTTGGGAGCTATGAAGCTGTGGACTATCACTTACTCCTCTCAGTGAGTCCTTCCTCTCCTCTCTCTCTTACTTTTTCTCCCCTCTGCAGTCTGCACACAAGATGGCCCTGGCCAGGGGTGGAGACTGGAGAGGAAGAGACCAAGTGTCGGAGTGTAACTTGCAGGGGGGGGGGGGTTGGCATTGCTGGGCATCAGGCCAAGCTATTGCAGGCAGGGAAGATCTTGCCACCCCCCTAGGGAGGGCTCAATAGACTAGGCAGGCCAGGGTCTGTATTTCAGCCCGACCCTAACAGTCTCCTATTCACAGAATAGAAATATGGAAACCAGTTAGTAACGGTGGAGAACTCATTTTACAGTGTTCTACATACAACTTTTTTAAAGAGGTTGTAAACCTCAGAAAAAAAAAACCCTGCAAGACAAAGGCATAATGAGCTAGTGTGCATCGCATACTAGCTCATTATGAAATACTTACCTTAGAACGATGCCCTGGAACAGCGTCAGCCCTCCGAGTATAGCGTGGACATCTTTCATCAGAGTTACTTCCAGGTTTGCGGCTCCGGCGCTGTGTTTGGCCGGAGCCGCAATGACGTCACTCCCGCGCATGCGTGTGGGAGCTGTTGGTCACAACACGACTCCTGAAAAAACGGCACCAGCGGTCCGTTTCTTCAGTGCGCATGCGCTGATGACGTCGGCAGCAGCGCAAATACTAAATATCCCCTAAACTGTGCAAGCCTTGTCATAGGCTTACCTGTAGGTTAAAGGGGTTGTTTTTCACCGTAATGCATTCTATGCATTAAAGCAGAGTTCCACCCAAAAATTGAACTTCCGCTTTTCCCGTCCCCCCCTCCGGTGTCACATTTGTCACTTTTCCGGGGGGAGCAGATACCTCTCTAATACAGGTATTTGCTCCCACTTCCGGTGATAGATCGGTGCAGATTCAGTGGTGCTCTACGCCATGTCCGACCCCTCCTCCGTCCCCCTACTGTCTTCTGGGAAACACACGGGTCCCAGAAGACAGCAGGGACCAATGAGGACGCGCAGCATGATTCGCGCATGCGCAGCAGGGACCCGGCTGTGAAGCCGCAAGGCTTAACTTCCTGATTCCCTTACTGAAGATGCCGGCGCCTGCACCCGGGAGCCGAGGAACAGATCGGCTTCGGGTGAGGACATCGCGGGCGCCCTGGACAGGTAAGTGTCCTAATATTAAAAGTCAGCAGCTGCAGTATTTGTAGCTGCTGACTTTTAATAATTTTTTTAGGCGGAACTCCGCTTTAAGGTAAAAAACTTCCTGTGAGGCAGCAGCCCCGATTTTACTTACCTGAACCCGGTCTTTCCAGCGACTGGGACGAGCACAGCAGCTCCAGCCGGTGTCTTGTGTCCTGATTGGATAAATTGATAGCAGCACAGCCATTGGCTCCCACTGTTGTCAATCAAATCCAATGGCCCGGGGGGGCAGGGCTGAGTCCTGCTGTCCATGTAAATGCACCGAGGGAGAGCGCTTCTCCGAGGGGGCACTCAAGAAGAGGAGTAGCCAGGAGAGCCACTGAGGGACCCCAGAAGAGGAGGATCAAAGTAACATAAGGAAAAACTTCCACAGAGCGTTTAGATTAGTGTGATCAATAAGTGCACTCATACATGCTCTGTCCAGCACTGACCCAGACGAGGGGTCCTCGCCACCAGGGAGGACCTGGTCCGCATCCTCTGACATACCAGAACCGGGGTCCTGAGCCGCAGCCAGGCCCGAATCTGAGTCAGAGCAATCCCCCAGAAGATGGCGGGGGGAGGGGGCACCTTTTTACCCCCCTTACGCCCGCACACCGCTCTACCCTGGAAACAAATGATTCCAGGACCACCGACAGCGTATCCATTGGAACCGCAGGCACCTTTGCTGCCTCTGGCAATTTAGGGGAAGAAAGGCCAGATACTGACTCCATTATCACCCACTGACAGCCCTCAGGGACTAAGTGAAAAGACACTTAAAGTGGAGCTCCACCCTAAATAGCAACTTTTGCTATTTGGAACCCTCCCCCCCTCCGGTGTCACAATTGACACCTTTCAGGGGGGAGGGGGTGAAGATACCTGTCTAAGACAGGTATTTTCACCCACATCCGGGAGTCCTCTCTCCGGGAATCTGCGGGAGTGACGTCACTTCCCGCAGACTTCCCTTGGTGTTCTGGGAGACACTCGGCTCCCAGAACACAGGAGCACCAATCGGAACGGCGCAGCGCGACTCGCGCATGCGCCGTAGGGAACCGGGCATGAAGCCGCAGGGCTTCACTTCCTGGTTCCCTCAGCGAGGATGGCGGAGGGAGCAGCAGAGCGACGAGCGATCGCTCGTCCTCTGCTGCGGACGTCGCTGGACTCCAGGACAGGTAAGTGTCCAAATATTAAAAGCCAGCAGCTGCTGTAGCTGTAGCTGCTGGCTTTTAATATTTTTTTTTCCGGCGGAGCTCCGCTTTAAGAAGTCCACCCTCCTTGCTGTGCCGACCTAGGGGCTACCCAGGAGACTCACCACCCAGAGGGAGACCGCTCAGCAGAGGCGGCTCTGTAATTAGGCGGTCACCTAAGGCCTCGCACTCACAGGGGCCTCCTAATTTACCTGTGATCAATACTAATGTCGGCATCATTGGATCTCTCTATTACCCCTCTCTCTTTCTCACCTCCCCCTCTCTCCCCCCTCTTGCATTGGCTGAATATGTCTGATGGGTGAGGAGGGTGCCCTGGAAGTGGTGCTGATCACCTGTGTTCTAGATCTGTGCATTTTCTGCAGCCATTTTTCTTGCTTGAATTATTTTTCCCATTATGAGCGTGAGTAGGGCCTCATGTCTAAGTTTTTTGCCTAAGGCCTCACAAAGCTTAGAGCCACCTCTGCCGCTCAGCACTGCTGCTCGCCTTCCTTGTATACACCGCGTGTTTGTGAGGGAAAAAAACTGAGGAGAACAAGCTGTGCGCCGTTCATAAAGCCAGTGCTAGAGGCCAAACCCACTCCAAAATGCCCGCCAGACGCCTCATATAAAAGGGCGTGGACCACAAGAAAATGGCCGCCCGAGACAACAATAGCCCAGTCATATGTGGACCCTGGAGCATATGCTCATTGGCCACCCCTGGAGCCATGGGGTATGTCGTGGCAGAACCAGCGCGTAGCTAAAGACTGGCACGCTCGATGGCTGGACTGGGAAGACTACAAGGATCTATAATATCCAGCCTGTCGCCAAACCGGCAGTTGATAGAAGAATCGAAAAATTTTATAAAATAAATAAAAATTTCTTCAGGACTCTGGGCCCAAAGTGAGCCACGTTCTTCTCCTCTGATAGGCAGAAAAAATCTGAGCTGCATGCTGCAGGGTGAGGGGTTATGACCAGAGGGACAGCTCCCTGGGCGGGGCTGTTCAACTCTGTTAAAGTTACATGTTTTAAGATAACTAACATGTTCTGCCCAGTGCCTAGTCCTCTCCTATGAACAGGAACATAACCCACATGTCAAGATTTAAGGAGCTGTGTCCGTCCATGGACGAAAAGAGAAATATATATATTTTATTTTTATTTGTTTACTTTTTTTTTTGCAACAAATCTGGTGGAGCATTGCCCCAGCAGCCCCTATGTACGAGCCCTCACTGCCGTCCATATTGTTGCACCCCACTGTTAGCACTGCCCCCATTCTACTACACCTGAGTAAGGATGAGCTCCGGCGTGTTTGCATAGTACACGTGCAGAGCCCGCCAGGAAGTCGGCACTGCGCTAATGACAGCCAGGGAGACATTTCCCGATGCTCGGCTGCAGAGATCGGGAAATGTCTCCCTGGCTGTGATTAGCGCAGTGCCGACTTCCTGGCGGGCTCTGCACGTGTACTATGCGAACATGCCGGAGCTCATCCTTACACCTGAGATGTCAGCTCTACATCCCTAACCCACGGTCGTCCATCTTGATACACCCAATCTTCTCACTACTAGAACACAAATGCTTAGTACACACAGAACTAAAGCATGCACACCCATAACCTAAATATACGAGTTACACAATCGCTTTATGGTAGCTTTAGTTCGTATATTACAGTAATATTAACGCGACACTAACCCGCCACGGTCAAAGACCATACCAATGACACACTATTCCCTCCCCCCTCACAATTACGCACGACGTCCTTCAAGGTCAGGCAGTAGTAGGTGGGCTCTTATTCACGTCTAGGGAAGGTCACGTGGCAGGTTTCAGCGAATCCCTGCGCTCTGTTTTCTGACTAGCTCCCTCGTGATTGGTGTTTAGTAAGTTTGTGTCGCTCTCGGCTATTGGTGGTTCTGGCGGCGGCTTCCATTGCAGTGTCCCGGCTGGTGTGAGTGGAGGTCGGAGGATAGAGGTGAGGGATGGCGGGGTTGTGCATGAGGAGAGCTTACTCCCCGCGTTTAGTGATTATTTCCCGGCAGATAGACATTGTCCTATGTGGGGGGACCTTGAAGTACTCGCTGTCATAAGGCTGGTGGTGTGTGTGAGGGGCGTGGAAGGGGGACCTTCTAACCGGCCGGCTGTAGTCTTGTAATCGAGGTTTATAAGGACGCTTGTACGTCCGCTCTTATAACACTGCTGGGCGGTAGGGCCTGTGCTGAGTGAAGGAGGCCTCTGTCTGTGGCCCCCTGGTCTGCGCTGGCCCCTGTGGCCCCCTGGTCTGCGCTGGCCCCTGTGGCCCCCTGGTCTGCGCTGGCCCCTGTGGCCCCCTGGTCTGCGCTGGCCCCTGTGGCCCCCTGGTCTGCGCTGGCCCCCTGGTCTGCGCTGGCCCCCTGCTACTTTGGTCTGCCTATGTCAACAAAGCAGATCGAAGTTCTGTGACAGGAGAAGACAGATATCTTGTGTTTCTGCTAAGCAGGACCACGGATCTCTTTCTTACAGTACAAGCACCCCCCACACAGTTATAAAGCACCCCCCTGGGGACACATTTAGCCCTCTGCCCCTGATGTTAACCCTTCCCTACACCCCTAGGATGTATGATATCCTATTGGCCTGGAAACCGGGAAGTGACTAAAGAAATGTTTAAAAAAAAAAACACCTTGGGCCCCTTTCACACTGACGGACTGATCGGATCCTCCTGTTAGTTTTTAAGGTGATCTCAATTGGACCACCCATTGTTCTCAATGGAGCATCCACTGACAGCCGCCGGCATCCAATCCAGTCTGTTTCCTATCTGTCTGGTGGATCAGATGACAGTCAGAAGGAAACTGACAGGCGGTCCGTTCCCACCTAACCACCACATGGAGAATAACGGGCTGTTTCCGGACCTGTCCATCTGCTCAGTGGGGATTAGCAGAGAGATCCAGTGTGACGGGCCTAAAAAGTAAAACCTTGGATTGCGAGCATAATTCGTTCCGGAAGCATGCTTGCAATCCAAAGCACTTGTATATCAAAGCAAATTTTCCCATAAGAAATAATGGAAACTCAAATGATTTGTTCCACAACCATTTATTCATAGGTCCTTCAGTTTATAGTCCATATAACAAGATTATAGCAATGTGATAGGTTGTGTAACCAGAAAATGTCCATCCACAAATGGAAGCCTCCACAAGGGGATTAGAAGCAAAATCCATCAGGAGTTAGAGCGTATAAAAGAGAAGAGAGGCGCCTCTAAGTGTAGCAATATGGTTACATTTAATAAAGGTACAACATTTAGCAACTCACATGGTTGATGATTAAAAGAGGCACATCTAAGTATGCAGGCATCCAGGGTAAAGCTGTCCACAGGTTTTTTTTTAACCTGTCAGGAAAGTTGTTGGGGGGTGCTACTGAATTTTTTCACCTGTTGTTGGGGAGGGGGTTGACATTGACGCCGATCGCCCGACGTTAGAGTGGACAGGGGGGGGGGTTTGTCTTGCCTCCCGTACTGTCTCCTGCGGGAAAATTCACACTATCGCTAGATTGCTGGGGCCCTGTCCTGTTCCGACGGCCCTGCCTTCTAGTAGTGATGCTGGAGTCGCTCTGATAGCTTGGCAATGAAAACTTCCAGTTGCATATACACAGTGTTCTTGACCAAAGGCACCTTTTGCGGGTCTAGAGAAAAGTGTTTGTGTGTGTGTCTTTTTTTTTTAAATCTGTCTTCAGATGCAGATCTTACCCCCCCCCCCCCCCCCCCCCCTTTTTTTTTTTTTTTTTTTTTGTAATGCTTTCTCACATAGCTGTACTGTATCTTCTTTTTTCAGACTATAATCATGGCAGGTCGCAGAGCTGCAACCAAGGCGATCGACTGGTTGGCATTTGCAGAAAGAGTTCCTCCAAATCAAAAAGTTATGTTTAATGCACTGAAGACCCGCAGTGATGCCGTGGCTGCAAAGTGAGTGCATCAGTTTGAGGGTTAGAAAACCTATAAAAGGCTCCACATACCTCCTGTGATATATTACGTGATAATTTTTGCATTGTTTTCTGCTTAAATGGTAGTTAGTAGGGTTGTCCCGATACCACTTTTTTAGGGCCGAGTACAAGTACCGATACTTTTTTTCATGTACTCGCCGATACTTTTTTTTTTTTTTTGTCATGTGACAGTTTGACTGATGGGCACTGACTGGTGGGCACTGATAGGTGGCACTTATGGGCTCTGATAGGTGGCACTGACAGGTGGCACTGATGGCACTTATGGGCAATGATGGATGGCACTGATAGTTGGCACTTATGAACACTGATGGCACTGACAGGTGGCTGGCACTGATGGCACTGACAGGTGGCTGGCACTGATGACACTTATGGGCACTGATGGATGGCACTGATAGTCGGCACCTATGGGCACTGGCACTTATGGGCAGGCACTAAAATGCTGCAATAAATGACATGCGGAAAGGATTTTGAAATGCTATGCTGCGACGCCCATCTTTGTACACCCTGCACTCGGCATCAGTAAGTATCAGCAGACATCTTGTTACACCCACCCCGAACTATATGGGCTGGGTGTAACAAGATGTCCGCTGCTGGCTTACTGTGGCCAAGTGCAGGGTGTACCAAGATGGGCGTCGGGATGTCCAAGCTGACGGTCACCAATCCTGATGCGGCTGGCCCTGCACACTTCCAGCTTACCTAGCTGAGGACTCGCTCTCCGCCCCACTGACTCCGCCTACGGACGTGTCCCGCCCGCCCTCTCCGCTCACGAACTCCGCCCGCCCTCTCCGCTTACAAACTCCGCCTGCCCACCAGGTATCGGGTCAGGCATCGGGAGCATTTGTGTGAGTACAAGTACTTGCGCAAATGCTCTGTATCGGTCCCGATACTGATACTAGTATCGGTATTGGGACAACCCTAGTAGTTAGACGTTGCTGCTAATATTTTTACCTGCACAGATTGTAGAGATTCATGGCAGGTTAAACTTGCTGACCTGCATGACTCTATTGACCCCTAAGCAGTTTTGACAGCCTGACTCAGAGAGTCAATGTATGATTTAAATCACTGGTTGATCTTGGTGTACTTGTTAAACAAAGTACAGCCGATACTAACAGTTTAAACATGAAGGTCATTTTATTTTGCTTTTAAGTATTCAAAAGGGCAATGTATTGAAATACATCTCGAAAATTACCTTTTTTATTCACAAAAGCCTTGTGACACATGCCCTTAAAGTGGAGTTCCAACCATTTTTTTATGTTTGTCTGTGCTGCATGCCCTTAGCACATAGTTTTCGCAATGGGCAATATTATTATTTTTTTTTGGATTGTAAATACCTTTTTTTTTCCGTTTTTCAGCCTAACTTCCTGGTCTTAATAGCCTAGGCTATTATGTCACAAGGCAATTCGCAAGGGTTCCTGGGATATCAGCGTCATGTATCCCATGACTCCTTGTGAATCGCCTCCTACCGAAATCTCGCGTGTTTTGTGTGACACTGTCATATTATAATTGTGTGCAGAGAGAGAGGAGGTTTCAGAAGTCATCAGAGATGTGTGGGTGGGCGGGACAGAGCAGCTATCGCACACCAGCCAATAGGATGGGGTCAGGGCGGGCCGCTACGTGTATGCGGCTCCGCCCCTTTTCTAAAGAAGCCAAATAATTGGCTGGTGTGCGATAGCTGCTTTGTCCCGCCCACCCACACATAGCTGATGACTTCTGAAAGCTCCTCCTCTCTCTGCACACAGTTATAATACAAGACAGTGTCACACAAAACACCAGCTTCCAGCATGCTCAGTCTTATAATATAACTTCTGAAAGAGTCTCTCCTCCCTCCTCCTCCTCCCTCCCCCCCCAGTAATAGTATAAGCAGGGCTTTTTTTCAGCCAGACCGAAACCTGAGACACTGAGGTTGTTCTGCAGTGGTCAGGGGGGAGGGGGGGTGTATTTAGATTGGGCACAGTGAGAGCTGTGGGGGGAGATATGGATTAAGGGGGCAGAGCGATAGTCTGCGGATGGGATGAGCAGAGGTAGTCTGCGGATGAGATGTGCAGAGGTGAGATAGTCTGCGGAGGGGACACAGACACACAGAACAAGATAAATATATAACAAAAGATATATATTTCTTCTACATGCAGTATATTTACTGGTTCCTGGAGGGGAGGAGAGGTTTGCATAGATAAGGACAACTTCCGCTGACACTGCCGTTGCTATGGAAACCTGACTTGAAACTTATTACACTGCTTGTGCAGCACTGAGCATGTGTGAGATTTGCAACTCTGAAATCCAGGAAGACATGCAGTCTGGCTTCAGATGCCCACACTTAAGATGGCCACAGCCTATTTCTAGTTTATAAATGTTCTAAATGCTGTAATAACCTAACAAAACGGACCTCAGTTTACAGACTAACTTTACTAGAATACATTAAGCTTGTGTATTATAGGGGTATTTTTATTTAAAAAGTGTCATTTCGGCTGGAACACCCCTTTAAAGTGGTTGTAAACCCTTGCATATATCCACTGAGGTGACTATTCTCAGGTGTTGGAGGGGAAACAAATCCTCCCACATAAGTTGTTCCTGTTTATCTGCAGCCCTCTCTCAGCTGTTCAAAGTGCACAAATCAAAGGCGTGTCACACCTCACAGAATAGCACACAGCTGAGTCTAATCTGAGTAGAGGAATAGACGGGCCTGCCCCCTCTCCCTCTGCACAGTATCATCGGAAAATATGCACAACTGAGGCTGTCAATCACCTGCGGTGTGCTGGCAGGGGGGCTGCCACTCAGAATTCTGTGAATGTCATGACCTGTCAGAAATGACTCATGCAGAGGTAAGAGAGAGCAGATAGGGACCAATCTAGGTGCTTTGGATTTAGGCTGCCAATACATAGGTCAGGTTTTTTTTTTTTTTTCTGTTCAGTCATCCAGCTGAATGCGGGGAGAAAAAAAAAAAAACACTTGATTTTCCCCCCATACACATTCAGTGTGGTTGTGGGAATCCATCCTGCCGTGTCGTTATTCTGACAGCGGGGAAAATCTCTTGCCTATTGGCTGTATGCGTGCTGATCAAACTGAATTTTCAAGTAGTCCTATTTATTGATCGTCTTCTCATGAACCGGAACGGCCATACGTGGATTAAAATTCACCCGATTCCTGCTGAACGTGCGTGTGTTAAAATTAACCACTTCCCATCCAGCCTACATATATAAGTACATCCTGGATGAGAAGTTGTTATACCAGGATCATGGTTGCAACGGATGTACCCTCCTCCTCCCCTTTTTTTTTTTTTTTTTTTTTTTTTTTTCCCCCTCTCGGCTTTCAGGTTAGTGATCTGAGTGGCTCTACAGCCGCCTGATCACTTTTATAGTTGGAATGGGGCCCCCCTGCCGCCACCCTTCTCGGGATCTCCCATTCCACCTGGGTACTAGCCAGGGCAGCAGCCTAACAAGCTGTACTCGGTTTGATTGGCTGCCTTGGAGGAATCAGGGATCTAATAGACCCTTGATGTCTCAAAGGGTATCTGTTGCTGCTAAAGTTTTTACAAAGTATGTTCTTCAATTGTGCTAGCAATAAGTTGAATGAAAAACAACGTCGAATACTGACTATGCCTAAACAATTTGGGGGGGTAGCAGTTCCTGACATTCAGAAATACTATCAAGCGGCCCACATGGTGAGAGTAATAGACTGGTGTAGGCATACAAGTCTTAAAATATGGCCAAAGATAGAGCAATCACAGTGCAGAGTCCCATTGCATCGAGCGGTTTGGTGCTTCGGAGACCTTAGTTCTGATCTCAAAAAGCACCCAACCTTGGGCCCTACCCTGCGGATTTGCTCTCAAATATGCACCACCACCGGACTATCATCAGTCAACTCCCCCCTGTACCCCATTGTGGGGAACCCACGTTTCCCTATGGGATTACAGGAGGGACCATGGAGAAGACTTTTAGACTTACAGATATTTCAGGCTTTGCATTTCGCACAAGGAATGACGAGTAATTGGCCCTCATTTATGGAATTAACTTCATCTAACGACCGTTTTGGCCTCGATTTCTGGAGTGGAGTCCAACTGAGACATTTTTTTAATACCCTACCACCCCTGGAGGGTTTCCTAAGATCATTGACTCCCTTAGAAAAGTTGTGTGAAGAAACAGGACCTTGTTACCATACACTTTGGAAAATATATGGATTATTGATTGCCCCTCCAGAAGACTATGTCCCCCCATATATAAGGAAGTGGGAAACAATATTGGACAGGACATTTACGCAGGTACAACATAAGCAGATTATAAAGTTGGCGCTAAAATCATCTATATGTACGAGGGCCCAAGAAACAAACTTTAAAATCATGACGAGATGGTACCAAACACCATCACTGCTTAATAAATATTTGCCGGAGATCCCAGATAAATGTTGGAGATGCCAAGAAGAAAGAGGGACATTGCTCCACGTGTTTTGGTCATGCTCGAAGTTAGTACATTTCTGGAGGGAGGTACGTCAGCACAAAAATTTACTGATTATAATATACCAGAAGACCCGGCTTTATTCTTGTTGCATGTTTCTGAAATACCAGGGGAAATATACAGTAAATCAATTGTACGTCATCTTATTAACGGAGCTAGAGCATGTATTGCCCGGCAGTGGAGAGATACGAATCCCCCAACAATCTTTCTATGGTTTAATAGAATTGAAGAAGTAAATAAGATGGAGGACTTGACACTCTCACGTCAAAACTGTTATGAGACTTATTGTAAAACCTGGGCACAATGGAACATATTTAAATACTCGGAAGAAGGGAAGGCCCTTTTCTGTAACCCAAGAGGAGGAGGGGGAACTAGGGCTCTTCTACCTCCCTGTCCGACCCGAGATAATTTTTATATAGGGACATTTTCTTCTTCCCTTTTTTTTTTTTTTTTTTTTTTTTTTTTTTTTTTTTGGGTTAAGGTGAGGTAACCGAAGTTTTTTTAGAAGGTGGAGAGTAATAGGAGGGGTTTGGGATCTTAGGAGGGGAAGAATCAAAGGAACAGGAATATTCCAATTGAATTAGATTTATGTTCTATTTAAGATCATAAGAATGTGATATATGGTTTGGGCCCGTGGGGCATTTATTGGTTTAAACTTAAACAGTAAAATGTGTTATTTGATTATTTCCCCTGTATGTTGGATAAAACAGATAAATAAAAAAAAAAAAAAAAAAAACAAAGTGTAAAAATACATTTAACCACTTCAATACCTCCCATAGTAATATGACGTCCTGGGCTTTGTGGGGGGATATCTGAATGATGCCTGCAGCTAAAGGCATCATTCAGATATCCTTCTCTTCTGCCAAGCGATTTTGTGCACAATAAAAACGATTAGAGCGACATCCCTCCCGCCACCATCCGGTGCTTCTCCGGGCTCTCCCGTGCCATCGGGGGCCCGGAGAATGAATCGTCCGGCGCCGGATGGGAAGCATAGAGATGACCAGTCATCTCTATGACCGTCGGAGGCCCGGGTCTTATTGACCCTGCATCTCTCCGTAAAGAGGACCTGTCACACCATTCCTATTACAAGGGATGTTTACATTCCTTGTAATAGGAATAAAAGTGATCAAAAAAAAGTGTAAAAATTTAAAAAGCCCCTGTCCCCAGTAGCTCGCGATCAGAAGCGAACGCACACGTAAGTCCCGCCCACATATGTGAGGTATCGCCGCGTGCGTTAGAGCGCGTGCAACAATTCTAGCACTAGACCTCCTCTGTAACTCTAAACTGGTAACCTGTAAAAAATTTAAATCGTCACCTATGGAGATTTTTAAGTACCGAAGTTTGGCGCTGTTCCATGAGTGTGCGCAATTTTAAAGCATGACATGTTGGGTATCTATTTACTCGGCGTAACATCATCTTTCATATTTTACAAAAAAATTGGGCTAACTTTACTGTTTTGTTTTTTAATTCAAGAAACCATTTTTTTTTTTTTCCCAAAAAAGCGTTAAAAAAATTATTGCGCAAATACCGTGCAAGAAAAAAAGTTGCAATAACCATCATTTTATTCCCTAGGGTGTCTGCCAAAAAACATATATAATGTTTCTGGGTTCTGAGTAATTTTTTAGCTAAAGAATGATGATTTGTACATGTAGGAGAGAAGTGCCAGAATAGGCCTGGTATTGAGGTGGTATAAAAGCCCTGTATTGAAGTGGTCAAAGTGCAAGTCCAATCAAAAAAATTTTTTGTTTTTGTTTTTTTTCCTATTTATTAATGGTATGTGTTTAAATATAGTTATCTTTGATATCCATTTTCTGGCTAGCTAATTGCCTGGCTTAGATAAGACTGTCTAAGCTAAACAATGGGCTTCTTCCTGTTCTTCACTGACAACCCTATCTCCCTTTTTATCTGAATTTGCTAAGCTGTCTTTCTTTTCCTGAAAAGGTTGTCGGTCATTCTTAAGCCCCGTACACACGGTCGGACTTTTGCCCAACAAACTTCGTTTTGAGCAAGTTGGACCAACAATCCGACCGTGTGTACGCTCCATCGGACAAACTTTTTTTGTTTGGTTTTGGATTTCATTGGACAAAAGTTGGGTCTGCAAACGGACAAACTTTTGCCCAACAAAAGTCCGATGCAGCAAAGTCCGACCGTGTGTACAGAAAACCATCGGACTTTTGTCCGATGGACAAAACAAATAATGTTAAAATCAATCAACAATAGCAGAAGTTGACCAAAGGGTGGCGGTAAAGAGCAGAAAAACCACGTGATGTTGGAAAAAGTTTTGGGAAAGCTTGCAGAAAAGTCCTGTGGTGTGTATGCTATGGGTGTGCCCGGCCAACTCCGTTCGGACAAAAATCCACGGAAAAGTCAGATGGAAGTCCGACCGTGTGTACGAGGCTTTAGACTCAAAAATATATAAAATTAAAGTTTGTGACAGCATTGGATACTGCACAATAAAGGTTTGAAAAACCGGGATTTTTTATTTATTTTTTTCATTTTGAGGCATAAGGCTGAACTTGGCTCACATTAATGATTGCAGGGGAGAATTTAAGTGTTATTGTAGACTTCCACTTTAACTGTTTCCGGACCGTCCACCGCACATTTTACTGCAGCAGGGTGGCCCGGCTGTGTGAAACAACGTACCTGTACGTTGTTTCTACCTCGAGGTCAGCGACGCCCCCCCTTGTTGCGATTGGACACGGGAAGCCAATCAGCAGGTCCGGCGGCCTCGACCTGCTGATCGTTCGCTGGAGAGGTAGACTGTCGTTCTGTCAGAGGAAGAGAGATCTTGTTGTGTTGCTAATCGGGTACACCGATGTCTCCTTTCTCCAGTTAGTTCATCCCCCACACAGTTAGAAATCGCCCCCTAGAGCAGTGTTTCTCAACTTCCGGCTTTCCATTATTTTGCACAGGTGATTTGATCAGTTTCACTTCCTTAGTAATTACCACAGCCGTTTTTATCTGAGGGAAATCCTGAAAATATGACCTGTTGGGGCGCCTTGAGGACTGGAGTTGAGAAACGCTGCCCTAGAGCACACTTAACCCTTTTATCGCCCCCTAGTGTTAACCCTTTCTTTGCCAGTGTCATTCATACAGTGTCAGAGTTTTTTATTTTATAGCACTGGTCCCCAAAAGGTGTCACTTAGTGTCCAATTTGTCCGCAGCAAATTCACTCTCTAAATATCGCTTATTGGGATTTTATTTTTTTTAACCAAAAATATGTAGAATACATATTGACCTAAAATTGATGAGGATTTTTTATTATTAGATGTGTTTTATAGCAGAATATATATATATATATATAAAAAACGCAGAGGTGACGACCGTGCAATTCTCAGTTAAAGCAACACAGTGCCGTATCGCAAAAAAGGGCCCGTCGTTAAGGGGGTGAAACCTTCCAGGGGGGGGTTGGTTGTTCTTCTAAAGCACCCCCGTTTCCCAGTGCTCACATGCACACATGTGGCTTATCTTTAAATTGGTAACCTGTAATTTTTTGTTTTCTAAACGTCACTGTGACAAAGGTGTGGGTGGAACAGAACACATGCGGCAAGCAGGAGTACAGATGAGGCTTTTATTAAGACAGGTGGTGGGCACACAGCAGCGATAGCAGAGTTTGGGTAGGTAAAGGGCTAAGTCCGTAACAAAGGCAGGGGCACACCGCAGAGTTTTGGTAGGCAAAAGGTTAAATCCGTACACCGGGCACACAGCAAGGATAGCAGGATCAGGGCTAAGTCTGTAACACAGGGCTCTCAGGGCTAAATCCTTAGCAATGGGCACAGCAAGGGTTAAGGGAACTCGCCAGCCAACAGTGGCCTCATGGGCACATCACGGGTCCTCAGAGAGCTGTGTGTCCTGGCCACAGCATCTAGACCACACAGACAGCAATTGCTGGAAGAGCAGAGAATAAAGTACCAGTGTCTAGAAAGCCACACAGACAATGTAGAACTTCAAGTCCCAGCAGTGCAGAAAGCAAACCACAGCCCATTAGGAACTATCTGTCTCCACAGTTTCATGCGTCTTCTAGCCTCCTAGTGAAACTGCAGCCATCGGCTACTATGTCATCACTGAAGAGGCTCCTAAAAGTCCGACACTTTCTGCCAGCATAGGGAAATTGGCCACTTCAGCTCCAGAAGGTTTTACCCCCCCCCCCCCCCTTCATGACCAGGCCATTTTTTGCAACAATTGTGCGGTCGTGTGACACTGCACACTAGTGGTGTGCAACGGATCGTCACCGATCCGTAGAGCGCTCCTCGGCCATAGGAAAGGCCGCGGGTTCTGCCTATTTCCTGAGCGGCGGCCATCTTGGTACACCCGGCGGCCGCCACTGTCTCGTCAGGAAGTGACGTTTCGTCGCTGCCATCTTGCTACACACCACACTCCTGCACAGTAATGATAGAGTGAGAAGGGGGCAAGCGAACATCTTGTTGCACCCACCGGAGTTTTAGATTTCACGGTTATTGTCAACACAAAACTGAGCTTATATGCTTAAATACAGTATTTGTAAATCTGACGGACTGTTTAGATGTTAAATTTTAAAAGCAGGAGCAAACCTGCTGACCTTACGTGGTTGCTAGTTAACGTTTAGTTAAATGTGAAAATCTGAGGTGTTCTGTCACATTAGCAACCATGTAAGGTCAGCAGGTTTGCTGCTGCTTTTAAAATTTAACATCTAAACCAGGGCTCAAAATTTCAAGTCCTGAGCCACTAGCCAGGCCTTAAGAGTTACTCGCCACCAGTTGCCCCACCCAACCTCTCCCCTGCCCCACCCCTAAGTCCGCCCCTAAACACGCCCTTGTAAATTATCTCATGAAATTACACTGTTAAATGTTTTCAGCAGAATTATTTTCCAAAAAGAAATAACAACTTTAACAATATTAACATAAAGCATATCAGTGCCCATCGAATGCAGCCTCACTCTGCCCGCAGCCTCTCTGTGCCCCATCAATGCAGCTTGACTGTGCCCCATCATCAACAGACTCACCTGGAATCCCCTGGATGTATCGCACACACGGGAAGTCCCGCTGTGTGTCATGGAGCTGGATGTGTCTGTGTTCGGCGCGCGGTGTAAAAAGGTCCCGCCCCCCCAGATGGCTTGTTTGATAGGCGGAACACTGATACTATCACACAAGCTGGGCTTGGGGGGCGGGACCTTGTTACACCGCGCCGAGCACAGACACAGTCAGCTTCATGACGCACAGCCGGACATCCCCGCTGTGTGTGCGCGATGCACAACAAGACAGGAGGAGAGAGAGGGAGGGGAGCGCTGCAGCCTCAACTCAAAACGGCGCCAGGGCAGTCCGGTCCTGCCGCTCTGTCCTCTGGCTGACAGATACCTGGCTGATCGCTTTAGCCAGGAAACAGTCAGCCTGGTCCACCCCCGCTCCTCACTCGCCCTGCATTCAATTCCACTCGCAAATTGGGAGCAGGCGAGTGGAATTTTTGAGGGCTGATCTAAACAGTCCGTCGGATTTCCAAATACTGTATTTAAGCATATAAGCTCAGTTTTTGAGTTGAAAATAACCGTGAAATCTAAAACTCCGGTGGGTGTAACAAGATAATTTTTCGGATCAGCAAAAAAAAAAAAATTGATCCGAGGAATGATACGATCCGTGAGTTTTTTGATCCGTTGCACCCCTACTGTACACAAAATTGGTCCTTCTTTTTCTCACAAATAGAGCTTTTTTTTGGTGGTATTTGATCACCTCTGTGGTTTTAATCTTTTTATGCTATAAACAAAAAAGAATGACATTTTATTACTTTATCCCCCAAAAAATGTAAAAGTCTAATTTCTTCTTCAATTTAGGCGAATATGTATTCTGCTACAAATTTTTGGTTAAAAACAAAATCAGAATAAGCGTATATTGATTGGTTTTCCAACAAAATTATAGCCGCGTCTACAACCCTGTGGGATATATTTATGGATTATTCTTTTTTTTTTTTTCTAGTAATGGCGGTGATCAGTGACTTATACTGGGATTGCAGCGGACAAATCAGTCACTGACACTTTTGACAGTTTTTTTGGGGAACCAGTGACCTAATTCAGTGATCGGTGCTAAAAATATGGACGACTACTGTACTATTAACACTGGCTGGGAAGGGGTTATCGGGGGCGATCAGAGGGTTAACTGTGTGCCTAACCTGTGCATGGTTACTGTGTGCGAGGTGCTTGTAGTATGGGAAGGCAGAGATCCTGTGTGCCTGCTTTGCAGAAACACAGGATCAATACCTTCCCCAGCACACAACGATATACGTCGACACAATGGCTTGGCTGCACAGATGGGCGTACAGGTACGTCCCCTTTAAAATGCTGCATTGTGGGCGTCCGACCGCGGGTCCCGAGAACTCTATGTCCGCGGGGATACCCGCGATCGTCTCACGGAGAGGAAGAATGGGGAAATGCTGATGTAAGCAAGCATTTCCCCAGTCTTACTAGTGACAGGACACTGATCACCGCTCCTGATTACAGGGAGCTGTGATCAGTGTCGTGTCGCACGTAGTCCATCCCTAGGACACACTTAACCCCTTCACTGTCGGTGTAATTTTTATAGCACTAATCGCTGTATCAATGACAATGTTCCCAAAATGGCGTCAAGTGTCCGCAGTCACGATATATATTGCTGATTGCCACCATTGCTAGTAAATAAATTGTGTGTGTGTGTGTGTGTGTGTGTGTGTGTGTGTGTGTATATATATATATATATATATATATATATATATAGAATTAAACATGCCATAAATCTATCCCCTATTTTGTAGAAGCTATAACTTTTGTGCAAACAAACGCTTATTGCGATATTTTTGGTAAAAAAAAAAAAAAAATGTAGAAGAATACATATCGGCATAAATTGAGAAACTTTTTTTTTTAGGACCTTTATTATAGTAAAAAATATTGCGTTTTTTTTTTTTTTCTTTTCTTCAAAATTGTCGCTCTATTTTTGTTTTATAGCGCAAAAAATAATTACCGCAGAGGTAATCAAATACCCCCAAAAGAAAGCTCTATTTGTGGGGGGGGGGAAAAAGGACATCAATTTTGTTTTGGAGCCATGTTGCACGCCCACGCAATTGTCAGTTAAAGCGACGCAGTGCCTAATGGCAAAAAGTGCTCTGGTGTTTGGCCAGCCAAATGGTCCGGGTCTTAAGTGGTTAAAGGACTGGGAGGCGCTGGCTCCAATGGGTTAATCAAGCAGACTGGGTTAATCAAGCAGACTGCTCTCCTGGGACACGAAGAAGCTCTCTGGCCTGCCCTGATGCTTGAGGTGGCCATAGGAGTCATTACTATCCAGCTGGGATTGTCTTTATGCGATTTCAGGTCCTCCGTAATAGAGGACCAATTAGTTCTGGTAAGCTGCTGACTTGCTTATGGTGGTGGATGTCACTCCTGTCTTCAGACAACACGTTTGAGATTTGGAATTTGTTTTGGACACGGGTGTTTATCACAGCATTCATTTGGACTCTCAACAGAATTTCTGTATACATTATAGGCTTGTTTGTTCACTTTTCATATGTATGGTGTTAATCAATTTAATCATCATCAATTTTTTGGTATATGGTTTTTATGTTTTAGGTTCACTATCACATGTCAGTTCAGGCGACACTAACAAGCGTTCTATGCACTGTATACATGTTTGTGGTATAATCATGACCAATTTATTTTTTGTTCACTTAATTCAAGTTTAAGTTTAGCGCTATTATATATTTTTTTTTTCTAATCAAGCAGACAAGCTGACTGCTTACGCACTTTTGACTTCAACAGAACACAAAAAAAAAATTCATGCATATTTTTAGATCTTGAGATGTTTGGTATCTTTACTTGCCGCACAATCTTTGCGTGGTATTTTGTGTTTTTGTGCACTAAAATGCA
Organism: Rana muscosa; assembly: GCA_029206835.1. Taxonomy (NCBI): domain Eukaryota; kingdom Metazoa; phylum Chordata; class Amphibia; order Anura; family Ranidae; genus Rana; species Rana muscosa. Next base: position 106,524,640 of record CM055128.1, read on the forward strand.
TTTATTGTATTTTGTTGTCTGAACATTTCTGCTTGATAAAGGGCTGCACAGATATTGTGCAACATAAAAAAATTTCAGCAGCCATCTTCTTTTTTTTTTTTTTTTTTCTCCAGTGCCTCCACTTTCAGAAAATTATATTTGGGGGTGCGGGTTCTAAACAATTTTCTATAATTTTTTTTTTAGCCGAGGAGGCACATGAGCACCGGGAGGCGCTGTGACATACGGCACTAGGACACAGGTTCTTATTTAACAGAGGGGATGATATAAACTTAACTGTTTTAGAGCAGTGGGGAGAGGTGCAGAGTGGCACTGGTAGCAGCTGACAGGCGGGAGGGAGGAGTAGGACAAGGGGACACAGGAGAGCTGCAGATGGCAACAAATGACGGAGGCACGTAAACTGACCACGGTGTCAGCAGCCATAATAAACCGTGGTCAGTTTACAGGGGGATGGCAGGATCATCCAGGTATTTCAGGTGATACAGGGTGCCGAATTACATGGCACAAGCACTGTGCTGTATAATATGAAAAAAAACTTGAATGCGTACTTGTGTGTACAAAATGTAATTGAGATGTTTTATACAGTAGCAACACTTGATGAAGCAGGACATGGACTGCTTTATTCATTCTTGTCTGTGGTTTCCTCAAGCCCTCCTGAGCAGCGTGTAATTTTTAGCCTCTGTGGCCTAATTTTTGTGAAGGCTATATAGTCTATTGCAGGACTTGAAATTTTTGCTTTGAACCTAAAGTGCCAGCTAAAAAAGTAAAACTGTCTTTTAACAAAGCTCTATTTTTCACGACCGAACCCCTCCCCTTATGTAGTCCTGATGTGTATCTTTTACATATGCACGACACAGGGTACTTACCACTGCTATTACAAGAACACACTCTCGGATTCAAATTCCATGCATACATTCTCTCCAGTTTCTACGTTGCCCAGCTCAATGCCATGACAACGGGTATAGCACACTGCACACCTGCAGCATCTGAATCCAGTAGAGATGGTGCTGTGGCACTCTCTCGGATTCAAACACAGCACACGCGCTGTTCACCATCTACCCCAGTGCCATGATGCTGAGCTCATCACTTGAAATGTAGCGATAAATCGTAAAGCATGCATGTGCACCTTCATGTATGGAGGCTGCCATTGCTGAGCTCCTTTTTAAAAATGCTAGTTGCTAGGCTTCCTGTGCACTGAACACAGTGAAGGCAGTCTGGCTCCTGGGGATCCCCCTAAATGACAGATGCAGTAATGACAGCCTCCATTTTTCTGTACAGCAGGCTTCCTGTAGTAAGAGTTGAGTGAAGTTGGTGCCATGTGAACAGGCTGGCTGTTTGTAGTGATTGGCCAGACATGCTGACAGGCAGGGGATTACATCCTCACACTCCTCCCTGCCGCTGGTCTGGCTCTCCAGCATCTTTATGAACTGCTCCCTGCCTCCTTTCCCTGGCTCAGCCTCTCCTCCAACCAGCAGGGCACTCTGGTGCCCAGAAATCACTGACACCAGAGCCCCCACCCGCCTGCTCCAGCAAAACCACAGAGGAGGATGTCGGCAGCAGCGGGGATGACGGGCCGCTGGGGATCCCACCTTGTCAGTGGCTTATGCGCTGCTCTCTTCCTTCTCTGTCCCCGGGTCTTCATTTCCGCTGCCACGGCTAATCGCGTTCATCATAATGATGTCGGTGCCGAGCAGTGCTCTGTTGTGTCAATATGGCCTCCTCCACCTTCCTGGCCAAGACCCGCTCCGCAGCCCACCCTGTAATGGCAGCTGAGGCACCTGTTGCTGACCAAGAGTCCAGGCAAATTCTAGTTGCCCTGGTCTATTGCATTACTTGTTTTATGCGCCTAAACCTTAGAGCACCAAGATAACCAGAAATTTATTTTAACAGATTGACCACTCTCCCTGCCAAACCTCCAACAATTGACTGGGCCTATTACCGAACCACAATTGTCAAGGCAGGCCTAGTGGATGAGTTTGAAAAGAAGGTAAGTATATATACAATTATGAAAGAATTTGGATTGCAGAAATCAAATTGAAGATGCATGTTTTATTTTGTTTAATTTATTGTTTTTCAGTTTAATGCCCTTACCATCCCGGAGCCTAAAGATACCCAAACTGAAAAGATAAATGCCCAGGAACAGGAAGCTGTAAGCAATTTTGATGTGTTTGATTTTTCTGTGTTTTGTGTGGTATGTGTGTGGGTTTCTTCTTTTTTTTTTTTTTTTTTTTTTTATCGACTAATTTCGATTAATTAAAACGCACATACAGATTCAACTACTTTTAGCTGATCTCCTTGCAGGCCGATTCCCAGTGCCGCTACCAACCACTGGAAAAATGGATAGCAGGATACAAAAAACACAAAGGCAGCGCTCAATGGGAATAGCATTAAAACTTTTATAGTCTTCCAGTAGGTAACAAAATAAATTTATTTTTCGTACATCACGGGACACAGAGCGACATAGTCATTACTATGTGGGATTATATAGATTACCTTCAGGTGCTGGCACTGGCAACTTCCAAACCGGAAGTACCCTCCCCTATATAAGCCCCTCCCATCCGGGAGTACCTCAGTTTTTTGCCAGTGTCTAAGGTGTTGGCCAAAGAGTAACATGTGTTTTTTCACTGGGCTTGCGTACAGGTTCTTTTGGGCCTCAGCAAGCTATTCCGGATCCGACCAAAAAAGCTTCATAGCTAAACGGTCGGTACCCGGGCCTTGCAGAGAAGAGCAAGGTTTTGCCTGTAATGCCTCTTAGGAGGGCTGGACCCTGGGATCCAGAGCTCTGGTCATACCCACGACCAAGATGTTTTCTGTGCAGGGTGCTATACAGGTCCAGGGGAGTGGAATCCTTGGGAACCCGGTCCCTGAAGGTCTACGTACAATGCCTGCCGTGAGAGGTGAAGTTTGGGCTCCTGTGGACCAAACAGAGTCCTGCGGTGGGGAAAAGGTAAGTGGGGGCCCCTCAGGAACTTGGTTCTATTGAGGGGACCCCCAAGCCTAATATGTCTTTCTGCCTGTTACCTAGACGGTATTCCCGCTAATAGCTGTATATGCCTAAAAAAACTGCTAAATCCTAGAAATGTTTTTTCATAGAGGAAGTTTAAAAAAAAAAAAAAAACAAGGTGCGGTACCTGTGTTTGTCCACTAGAGGCCGCTGTGGAACGTCTTTTTTTTTCTGGGACTATTCCTTCCATGGTAAAAGTCCAGGCAGATGGTAAGCTCTCTGTAAGGGAAGCTGCATCCTTCTGTCATGTTGCCTAGAAAGTCTCTTCCATCCCCGGGTCCTGGTGGAAACAGGGACCCTGGCTCCTCTCCCTGGATAGCGCACACGTGCGCGTGCGCGCGCACACGCTTTCTTTTATAAAGACAGGCAGCAAAAAAGGGCGGAGCCGGGCGGATGACGCGCTCTGTGCGCCAGGGGCTTCTGCGCATGTGCGAGCGTCCCAGCAAGGTAAAAGGACTCAGTCCGATGCACTAGCTGTGGAGAACAGAGCAAAAGAGGGGGCTGGTAACATGTCATAGCAGGTTTACAGCAGGCGGTTGATACAGGCATCCCCCTAGAAAGGCACATTGGTAGACACCCACTGATACACATAGCAGCAAATTGCATTAGACTATTTCAGTAAAGGGTGTACTGCGGCTGGAATACCTCAGCTTTGGACTAAGGAATATGCCGCCTAAAAAACTCCGGGACTTACCTCTCAGGAAGTGAAAGGGGTCTCCATCGGGCTCTGAGGATCTGGAGCAGGCATCTGCACCTACCTCCCCTGAGAAATCGGAGGTTAGCACCCATAGAGAACCCCCAGGAGTGCCAGGTATTGTCTGTCCTCAGTCCACCTGCTCCTGTGTATATAACAGAGGAGGTTTTTGCCTCAACTCTGGGAGGATTGGAGGAAAGATTGGCAGCGTTGATCGCTTCTTCCCTACGGGAAAGAAAGCGCGCCAGATCTCCGTCACCTCCGTCAGAGTACCTGTTGGCAGAGCAACAGTCCCAAGAAGGGATAGACCTACCTGAAGGGGATCAGGATGAGGTTGACTCTGTCTTTGAGGAATCGACCGTAGAAGAACCATTCTCAGCATCACAAGCTGAAAGATTATGGGTTCAGACCCTAACTGACATGGTTCGATCAGCATTTAAAATGCCTCTTGTTGAACCATCAACTACTTCTGTCTCCTCATTGGGGTCGCTAAAAGCTCCCCAGACTAATTGTTCCTTTCCAGTTCATCCGTTACTGGAAGGACTTATATACCAGGACTGGGAACATCCTGATAAACTATTTGTTCCACCTAAGAGATTTCAGGTGATCTATCCCATGGAGGATAAGTTCACCCAAAGATGGAGTGTTCCTACGGTGGACGCAGCCATCTCTTCTGTGAACAAATCACTGACATGTCCAGTAGATAATGTTCAAGGATCCAATAGATAAAAAAATGGAGTCCTTGTTAAAATCTGCTTTTTCCACAGCGGGGGCGGTTACACAGCCAGCAGTGGCAGCCATTGGGGTTTGCCAAGCTTTGAAGGATCAGATGAAACTGATCTTAAGGGATTTGCCAGACCAGCAAGCCCAGGCTCTGGCTGATCTGCCTAGAGCATTATGCTTTGCGGTTGACGCCCTTAAGAATTCTATCCATCAGGCCTCCCGCCTTACGCTGTCTTTGGTACATATGCGTAGACTTCTGTGGCTTAAGAACTGGTCTGCTGAAGCTCCCTGTAAGAAGCTCCTAGTTAGCTTCCCATTTCATGGTGAACGCCTATTTGGCGAAGACCTGGATAAGTATATCCAGAAGATTTCCAGTGTTAAAAGTACTCTCTTACCGGTTAAAAAGAGGTCTAGAGGTCCATCTTTTAAGAGGCCTACCTCTCCAATCCCTGGGACATCTGCTGCTAAGCAGTTCCGACGGCCTCCTCGGTCAAACTCCGGAGGTAAAGATCAGGGACAATCACAGTGTAACAAAAGACCCTGGATCCGAAGAGGTACTAAACCAGCCTCCAAGTCAAGCCTATGAAGGGCTGCCCCCACTCAAACGGGTGGGGGGAAGACTTCGGTTGTTCGCAGAGACCTGGCGGGAGACGATCAGAGACAGATGGGTGCTCTCCACTGTAACTCTGGGATACAAGTTGGAGTTAAAAGAATCTCCTCCTTCCCATTTTATGTGGTCAGGCATGCCAAAAGACCCTCTAAAAAGGAGGTCTCTCCTGTTGGCGTTAGAACAACTATTGCTCCAAGGAGTAATTATGGAGGTTCCTTTGGAAGAGTGGGGGTTGGGTTTCTACTCAAACCTTTTCACAGTCCCGAAACCAAACGGGGACATAAGACCCATATTGGATCTAAAGGGTCTAAACAAATTCCTGAACATCCGATCCTTTCGGATGGAGTCGATCCGGTCGGTAGCCGCTGCCCTACAAGGGGAAGAATGGTTAGCCTCGATCGACATCAAAGATGCTTACTTGCATGTTCCCATCTTTCCAGGTCATCAAAGATTTCTACACTTTGCGGTAGAAGGGCGCCATTTTCAGTTCAGAGCCTTACCTTTCGGTCTGGCCACAGCACCACGGGTGTTCACAAAAATTCTGGCCCCACTGGTGGCCGATCTAAGAACACGAGGTGTAACGATAATGGCATACCTAGACGACCTGTTGTTGATGGACCACTCAGTTGCCAAACTAGAGGTGGTAATTCTCGATACGATCAGGTATCTAGAATCTCACGGTTGGATCATCAACCTGGGCAAGTCAGCCTTACAGCCAGTCAAAAGTCTGGTGTACTTAGGGCTACGGCTGGATTCAGACCAGAGGAAGATTTTCCTACCTCAAGACAAAGTATCCTCTTTGAGGGACTTGGTCCGCCTACTTTGTGCAAAAAGACAGCCGTCCATACGCCTGTGCATGAGGCTGCTGGGAAAGATGGTAGCATCATTCGAAGCTGTGCCATACGCCCAATTCCACTCAAGGAATTTGCAGAGGGCCATACTGTCAGCCTGGAACAGAAAGGTTCAGGCTCTAGACTTCCCGATGTCCTTATCCCCTTCCGTTCGGAAGAGTCTCTGCTGGTGGTTGATCCCCCAGAATCTCCAGAAGGGAAAATCCTTCAGTCCGATTTCCTGGAAGGTGGTCACTACAGATGCCAGCCTTATAGGCTGGGGGGCAGTACTGGAGAAATGGTCTCTCCAGGGCAGATGGTCAGATACAGAAAAGACCCTGCCCATCAATCTCTTAGAGATACGAGCAGCCCGGTATGCCCTAGTAGCATGGACATCCAAACTCCTAGGGTCCCCTGTCAGAATTCAATCAGACAATGCCACAGCAGTGGCATATATCAATCCTCAAGGGGGCACCAGGAGTCGTGCAGCCCAGAGGGAAGTAAGTCACATCCTGGAATGGGCAGAAAAGCATGTCCCATGCATATCAGCTGTCTTCATTCCAGGGGTGGAGAATTGGAAGGCGGACTTTCTGAGTCGCCAACAGTTATGCCCAGGGGAATGGTCCCTTCATCCCCAGGTCTTCCGAGCAATATATCAGCGGTGGGGAACACCGGATGTAGATCTGCTAGCATCCAGATTCAACGCAAAGGTGGACAGATTTGTCTCCCGGACAAGGGATCCCCTCGCTTGCGGCTCGGATGCTCTGGTGTTCCCTTGGGATCAGTTCAAACTGATCTATGCTTTCCCTCCGCTACAATTGTTGCCTCGACTCCTTCGCAGAGTCAGGTTGGAAAAGAGGCCGGTGATCCTGGTGGCTCCAGCGTGGCCCCGAAGGGTATGGTACGCGGAGATTGTAAAAATGTCTGTGGGGAGTCCTTGGACCCTTCCACGTCGTTCGGACCTGCTTTCGCAAGGACCGATATACCACCCTTCCTTACTAACTCTAGGTTTAACGGCCTGGCTATTGAATCCCACATCCTAAAAAAGAAAGGTCTCTCTAACTCTGTGGTATCTACTATAATCAATGCCAGGAAGCCTGTATCCAGGCAGATTTACTATAGAGTCTGGAAGGCGTATATCACTTGGTGTGAGGCCAGGAAATGGCATCCACGTAAGTACGTTATAGGCAGAATTCTGGACTTCCTGCAGTGGGCTGTAGACAGGAAGTTTGCCTTAAGTACTATCAAGGGTCAGGTTTCGGCCTTGTCAATACTATTTCAAAGGCCCCTGGCTATGCATTCACTTGTCAAATCCTTTGTACAAGGGGTGACTCGTATTATTCCACCGGTTAAAGCTCCCATATGCCCATGGGATCTAAATTTGGTTCTATCGGTTCTACAAAAGCAGCCATTTGAACCTTTGCGACACATTTCCTTGGTTCTACTCACCAGGAGATTGATATTTTTAGTAGCCATATGTTCGGCTAGAAGAGTGTCGGAATTAGCCGCCATGTCCTGTAAAGAGCCATATCTAGTCATTTATAAGGACAGAGTAGTGTTACGTCCTCATCCAGCCTTTCTTCCTAAGGTGGTATCGAGGTTTCATTTGAACCAAGATGTGGTTCTTCCTTCCTTTTACCCCAAACCTAGTTCGGTAGAGGAAAAGTTATTACATTCTTTGGATGTAGTAAGAGCAGTTAAAGCTTATCTAAAAGCCACTGCTCAGATTCGTAGAACGGATACTTTGTTTATTCTGCCGGAAGGCCCCAGAAAGGGTCAGGCAGCGTCAAAATCTACTTTAGCCAAGTGGATTCGACAGGTCATAATGCAAGCCTATGGCTTGAAAAAGAGACCGCCTCCGTTCAAAGTTAGGGCGCACTCCACGAGAGCAGTTGGAACTTCATGGGCAGTGCATCACCAGGCCTCCCTGGCTCAAATCTGTAAGGCCGCAACATGGTCTTCAGTACACACGTTTACTAGGTTCTTCCAGGTGGACGTTAGAAGTCAGGAGGATATCGCCTTTGGGCGCAGTGTGTTGCAGTCCGCAAAAGATCCTCATGTCTGATGGCGCCCAGCTTGTGTATGGTGTATCTCCCCCCCCCCCCCCCTCATTTGGCATTGCTTTGGGACGTCCCACATAGTAATGACTATGTCGCTCTGTGTCCCGTGATGTACGAAAAAGAAAGAGGGATTTTTATAACAGCTTACCTGTAAAATCCTTTTCTTGGAGTACATCACGGGACACAGAGCTCCCACCCCTCTTTTTGGGGACACGTATTGCTTTGCTACAAAACTGAGGTACTCCCGGATGGGAGGGGCTTATATAGGGGAGGGTACTTCCGGTTTGGAAGTTGCCAGTGCCAGCTTCTGAAGGTAATCTATATAATCCCACATAGTAATGACTATGTCGCTCTGTGTCCCGTGATGTACTCCAAGAAAAGGATTTTACAGGTAAGCTGTTATAAAAATCCCTTTTATTGCACTGGAGGTGAAATCGATGTAGCTACATAAACTGTAAAAATGGTGCGAGTAATACCAAACGGTAGCAAAAGCAGTCAAAAAAACATGTAGCTAAGTATGATACTGGTATAAAAATGTGTACAACGATACCACTGCTGAATCCAGATGAGGAGGGGTTAACATCAGTCCGTCGGCATGTAGATGTCCCGTTAAGGGAACTATCACAATTCCCAGTGGATGGCTGTAGAATCCCAGGTTGATAGAGGGAAGTGTAACGGCCCTAGCGTGTGGCAGATAGTAAGGTCCCTCCGGCATACAGCAAAGGAGCCCTTCAGATGGACACGGCAAGCCCCGCCCGTGTCCGTGACGTCACCAGATCTCAGACGGAACTCCCTGAAGACCTGGAAGCCGGCGGAGAGGCGAGTACCGATCAAAATAATTTTGATCGATCAAAAAGATTAATCGAGGAATTGATAGTTAATTTCCACAGCCCTAAAAAAAAAAGTGTGTGCTTTTTTTTTTTCATTGAATCCAGCGGGCATTACTGAAAGATCGATGTACTAAGCAATGTTATTGCAGCAATCTCTTCTGCTGTGCCTTGACTGGAACACCCCCCCCCCCCCCCCTCTGGCCAGAACACACTAATCGGCGAATGCAGATCAGATTCTGTTTTTCAAGCATGTCCCTTTGACAAAAGCCGCTCCTTAGACCGGCTTCTGTTGGAAGAACAGCTGTACACATGGTTTGAATGTCGGCCGGTTCCTGCTGATGTATGTATATATGTCCGATGAAATCCTCCTATCTATCCCCCACTCCTGTCGCTATAATCTTTCAGTGTGAAAGGGGTTAAAGTGGAGGTGCAGCCGAATTAAAAAAAAAAAAAAGTTAGCAGCTACTAACAGTGCAGCTGCTGACTTTTAATAAGGACACTTACCTGTCCTACTCGCCCGCGATGTCGGTCCTGCCACAGCGATCGAACGCTGCTGGCAGGTCCCGGCTCCTCTATCCTGAGTAAGGGAAACAGGCAGTTAAGCCGTAAGGCTTCACTGCCCGTTTCCTACTGCGCATGCGCCACTCACACGGCGCTTTGTGAATGGGCGGCTTGCCTCCTGGGATACACACAGTTCCCAGAAGGCAGCGCGCCCCATTCACAAGAAGTGGAAGCGGAAGGAGACCCACCGCAGACGAGAAGAGAAACGTTAGAGGCAGATTAGGGGACTACCGCAGCATAGCAACAGGCATTTAGGGTGAGTATAACTTTTTTTTTTTTTTTTTTTTTTTAGGATTTTTAATGTCAAGATTTTTTCAGGGTGGACCTCCGCTGTAATGCATAAAAGGGGCTGTCACAGGCTCTCACGAAGCCCAACTGCCCACCCAGCTGCTCCATTCATAGGTGTACTGCAGCTTCTATGAATGAAACACTATCTAAGAATGGTGGGTGATAGGTTTTCCTACTCCATTCATGGATCGTGTTTCATTCATAGAAGTTGCAGTACTCTCTATAAATGGAGCACCTGGGCAGAAAGGGCAGGCTAGTTGGGCTCTCTTGATGAGAGCATGTGACAGCCTCTTTGTTGTATTAACCCCATTGCACCCTGAAGATTTCACTGAATAAGAGGAATAGGGACTATTGGTTACTATTGTGACTGTTGTGTGCTGAGAGATATTTGTTTATTTTTGCTACACTTAGGCTTTATCATCTGCCAGATGAAATGTTCCTTTTGCTCCCCCCTCCTTCACAGCAGCATGTACTCACTTTTACTTCACTCCTTCTTTTAGAGCCCTTTCACACTGCCAGTGCCCGAAAAAATGCTGATAAATCGCTGCTAAAACTAGCTTTACCAGCGTTTTTCGAGCGCTAGCAGGGTGCTTTTAACCCCCGCTAGTGGCCGAATAAAGGGTTAAAAGCGCCGCTGCCAAGGCGCTTTGCAGACGCTTCCCATTGATTTCAGTACTTTAAAGTACTTTAAAGCGCTGCAAAGAAGCTGCTTGCAGGACTTTTTTTGACGCCCTGCTAGCGCAGCGCCTCAGTGTAAAGCACTCGAGCTTTCACATTGGGAATGCAGATGAGGCTTCTTTCAGGTGCTTTTTTTAGCGCTAAAGCGCCTGAAAAACGCCCCTGTGTGAAAGGGGTCTCGGTCTGTTTAGCTGCCAGGAGCCAAGGAAACATCCAGCGCTTCAGGTATGGGCAAGAATATAACTAATTTCAGCCATGGGGCCTTGAGATTGGCCCAGAGCTGTCACATGGGACCAGAGAAGAAGCCCATTACTTGCTTTTCCTTGTCACAGCAGCAGAAAAATAGGGGAGCAAAGAAAGAGGAGCACATGCTGCTGGTGGTGAGAGCTAGGTGAACCTTTAGCCATGCACGGATTACTAAAAGGAAAGTTTCACTTTAATACATCCATTATCGCATTAAATTGTGTTTGTTTTAAAAAAAATTTGGTAGACTTCATGACACCTGCGCATTCAGTTTAAAAAAAAAAAAGTTTGCATGTTGCCTGTAAATTTTAATATCTGTCATGCTTTTGTTTGCTTACAGAACAAATCTGCTTTAGCATTCATTGAAGACTCTAAAGCCAGGGTGACCTTGTATGAGAAAGAGGTATGTAGTTATCCAAGCTACCGATGACAAAAAAAAAATAATAATCTGTGTTTTACCTAATATTTTTATATTGATCGGGTCAGCTGAACATTCCATAGGCTTTTCAGAGCTTTGCTCTCTAAGGGTAGCCAAAGGTATTGTCATATATGTTGGCTTGTATGCAATCTTGAACTGGTGCTCGTGTAAAGCAAAGATGAGTTAAAGTGGAAGTAAACCCACCATGGAAGCTGCCATCTTGGCCTCTGTTTAATCTTCAACTGCCATGCTGAACATGCGCTCAGTTATAACACCCGCCATTGGATGGTTTGACAGTTTGAGAGCTCAACCAATGTGACAGTTGGTATTTCCGGCACGCCAGGAATGTAAATGTTTAAAAAAAAAAAAGTTTAAATCAATGGGTTTACCTCCGCTTTTAAATGATCTGCAGTAAAAATGAGCATACAGTAAACTCACTCAGGCTACAAAGTGATTCATTGTTTTGAGTAATGTGTTCATTTTGCAGTTTTTGTTAATTTATTTAATCTTTTTTTCTGTGTCGTGAAATGTACTATTTTTTTCATTTCAATTACACTAAAACACATTTGACAAACTTTTGTAAAGTGTTTTTTTAGATTTAAAAAAAATCATGAATTATTTTGTAGATTTATTTTCTGCATGCAATTTTGCTTCATAAATTAGCCACTGTTAATCTTCAACATATCTGCTTGTTTTAAATTACTTTTTTAGCACTTCTAAGTTAATACGACAGTTCAAAGGTTACATTTAAGTGTTCGCAGTTGTGGCATAACTGAGCAAGAAGAGTCCATTCACACTTGTGCGACTTTTGGTGGTATTTGATCACCTCTGCAGTTATTTTTTGTGCTATAAACAACAGAAGAGTGACAAGTTTTTTAAGAAAAATTTTTTTTTTAACTTTTTGATAATAAATATCCCAATTTAAAAAAAGCAAAAACAATTTTTTTTTCCCTCAGTTTAGGCCCATATGTATTCCTCTACGTATTTTTGCTAAACAAAATCGCAATACGCGTATATTGATTGGTTTGCGAAAAAGTTATAGCGTCTACAAAATAGGTGATTTATGGGTTTTGTTTTCGTGACATTGCGACGGACGTATCGGACACTTTTGACACTATTTTGGGACCATTCACATTTATACAGCGCTCAGTGCTATAAAAATGCACTGATTACTGTGTAAATGTCACTGGCAGGGAAGGGGTTAACACTAGGGGTGATGAAGGAGTTAAATGTGTTACCTAGGGAGTGATTCTTACTGTGGTGGGAGGGGACTTACAAGGGGAAGAGACTGATCGGTGTTCCTCTGTACTCGGAACACACGGATCGGTCTTCTCTCCCCTGACAGGACATGGATCTGTGTAACACACAGATCCCTGCTCTGTTACTGGCAAACGCGGGTGCCCGGCAGACATCACGGGCACGTGCACCGGCTCCCTAAGTGACGCAACGCGTGCCCCCTAGATGGCCGGGAAGCTGAGGACATCATATGACGCCTGCCTAGGATGGGAGATCCCTCCTGTGGACGTCATATGTCTATGGACGATCAAGGAAATGGTTAACAAGCATCTATTCACACAGAATTTGAATCGGTCAATAAATTTTTGACCGATGCAAATTCACATTGCTCTGGAAATTTGTTAGAAAATCAAACTAAACACACTTTTCTATTTTGTTTGTAGAGTACAAAATGATCACATTGGTCAAAGCCAAAGTTACACTCATTCAAAGTCGCAAGGGAAATTGCACAATTTTTAAGTCGCACAAGTGTGAATGGATGCTGTACTGTCATATGGAACGAAATCTGTCTTTAGTCACATACAGGCTCAAAAATTACAAATTTATTTGCATGCAAAACTCACAATATTTATGCATTTGCTTTAAAAAAGTTGCAGAGCAACTAGCTGTCGGACCGGGCTATCACTTACAACTCTGGTCCTCCAATCAGTGGGTCTGGGTCATGTGATCTCTGTCGGCTATGAAATGGTGATCCCAGGCAAGCTGGAAGTTAAATGCACAAAAATGTTTTTTGTGATTGGGGTGTTTGAGGGCTAGATGCCCAGGTCAAATATCAAATAAAGACTGCTGCATATTGATGTTATGTAGATGGTACCCTCCAGGTGCCCGCACTCCTGAATCTGATCCCTGTGTAGCTCCCTAGCACCTAGGTTGCAAGTGTCATTCAACTACCAGCTGGGAAGAGATGGGCCAGAGCTCCACTTTAATTTCAGTAAAAAAAAATAAAAAAATTCATCAGAGAGCCCAGAAAGCTTCAGTTCTGAAGAAGCACTCTGATGTTGCCTGGCACATTTAGGTCCTTGTGTTTGACTAGCTGATGATTAAATTTTGTCAGTGTAGCTGGGATTCTGCCAGTTACTGGTGTATCCAAAAGAAAACAGCAGTACCTTCAGGTTAATTTACAGAGTACCTTGAGACCCCCAAATTCAAAAGTTCTTCAAGCACCCTCTACTGTTGTCATGGTTGTGCTGTGACCTGTGTTTTAGCCCTGGTTCACGTTGATGCGATTTGACATGTCAAATATTATGCCAAATCGGCGGAAAATGCCAGCAGTGGCAGCGTCCGAATCGGTGCAGTGCCACACTAATTCCCAAAAGTAGTTTCTGTACTACTTTTGGTGATTTTGGGGTGTGATTTTCATTGACATCTGCAGAAACCTGCACAGATATGTCTGAAATCCCGAAGTTGGGACTAATGTGGGGGAATGAAGTCGGATGAGTATAGCTGAACTCGCCTGATTTCATTCCCGCAATCGGTGTGAACTAGGCCTCACTTTTCCTTTTTTCTTTTCCAGCACTCCATCCATCAGGCTTTCTGACCATTATGAGGCCAGGGTAACAGAGAGAGTTTGGCATAGCACTCCAGAGCTCTAACTGATGTTTACAGATTGGGGTATCCCAGCATGTTGGGGTCCTGGAGGTGCAGTTCCATCTTCCCTTTGCCACTTTGGTTTCTGCTGGAAGCCTACAGGTTTGTTTTAAAAGAAACCTGTCCTGAGATAAATATGTAGGCTAATGTGTTCATTGGCTAAGGGTATTTTATTTCTGGTGTGGTCTGTTCCCAGTTGGGCTTTTCTACGGTTTTTCTGTGACAAATATGACTTAATTGTGTATTTGTGTTTGTTTTTTGTTTTTTTTGGACGCAGCTTACAAAGTTTAAGAACATGGTTCCGTTTGATCAGATGACAGTTGAAGATGTAGTGGAAGCTTTCCCTGAAGCCAAGCTGGACAAAGTGAAATATCCCTACTGGCCACACAAGCCCATTAATGAACTTTAAGAAGCACAGAAACACCAATTTATCTGTCAATAAATCCTCTGTAAAGATTGTTTTCTTGAGTTTTTTTGTTGTAGTTTGTAACTATGATTGACTAAATATTTTGGTTTGATGGTAAAGGAAAACCTTGAGGGTATAAATATGCAGGCACATGCAAAGTTAAAGTTTGACACATTGGGTATCTTTACTCTGCAACCTCATCTTTTATATTTTACCAAATTTGGTAATATTTTGAGTTTTTGTGCACTAAAGTTAATGTATTTTCTCTTTTCGTCCATGGACGGACACAGCTCCTTAATTCTTGACTTGTCGGTTATGTTCCGTCTATTAGAAGAGGACTAGGCAGACATGTTGGTTATCTAAATACATGTAACTTTAACAGAGTTGAACAGCCCCGTCCAGGGGGCGGTCCCTCCGGTCATAACCCCTCACCCTGCAGCTAGCAGCTCAGTTTTTTTTTCTGCCTAGTAGAGAAGGAGCTGGCTCCCTCTTGGGCCCAGAGTCCTATGGAAATTTTTTACCTTTTTTTTTTTTTTTTTTTTTTTTTATTTTTTATTTTTTTTTTCTTGTTTTATTTTATATTTTGATCCTGAGATCTTCTATCAATTGCCGGCTGGGCGACAAGCTGGGTAATATAGATCCTGGTAGTCTCCCCAGCCCGGCCATCGAGCGTGAGCAGACCTTAGCTAAGTGCTTGGTTGGCCACGACATGCCCCGTTTGCTCCAGGGGTGGCCGGTGAGTTTTTTTTACTCCGGGGTCCACATATGACTGGGCTACATTTGTCTCAGTCACAGTGGACCATGACCGACAGCCACTCCGTACTGTCCGGCGGTGAGTCTGTCTGGAACGCACCAGCAAGTCCACGCATGGACGGGTAAGTACAGTTCCTCCTGTTTTTGGGCAGTTTGGAACAGCTGGGCTTCCTGAAGGGTCATTAGGGGGTCTCCTGTCCTCCCTTTCCCTCCTTCTGTCCCCCACTCTTTCCTCCTCCCCATTGCGGGGCCTACTGCATCGGTTGGGGTATACCTGTGGGGGTGCCCGGGTCCGCTCTCTGTGAGGGGTGTCTGTCTTTTGGGAGCCTCCGCTTGGCATCCCTGCAGCCTTCTCGTCCACCTAAGTGTGCTCGGTCGCCATTTTGGGTAGCGCTAGCACCATTTTCTAGGTGGTTTTTTTTCTATATTGAAAATTCCCATTGGCGGCCATTTTGTTGTGGCCGCGCTGTGGCACAGGTCTTCATTGCGGGCAGCCATTTTCTTGTAGCCCGCACCCTTTTTTCCCTGAGGAGTCCAGCGGGCATTTTACAGTGGTTTTTTCACTGTATGGCTTGGCCTCTAGCACTGGAGGCTTCCTGAATAGCGCGAATCACCTCACAGAACACCTCAGTCACACGCTGTGTGTGTGTGTGTGAGGCAGAGCGGACAACGGCGCTGAGCAGTCTCTGGCTGGGAGGTGAGTCCCCCCGGTCAGCGCAGCTAGGAGGGTGGACATTTGTTATTACAAGTGCCTTGATTTGGTCCCTAAGGACTGTCAGTGGGTCAGAATGGAGTCTGAAGCTGGCGGTTTTCTTCCCCAGACATTCCAGAGGCAGCAACCGGTGCCCGTGCGGTTCCCATGGACACTTTGTCAGCAGTCCTTGAGTCATTTGTTGCCAGGGTGAAAGCGGCATGCAGGCGTAAGGGGGGTAAAAAGCGCCCCCCCACCATCTCCTGGGGAATGCTCTGACTCGGGCCTGGCTGCAGCTCAGGACCCCTGTTCTGGGATTTCAGAGGATGCGGACCAGGACCCTCCGGGCACTGAGGAGGACTCCTCGTCAACGCAGGACAGAGCACTTGCCAACGCAGTCCGTTACTGATAGGAGGTCCGAAATGGTGAGTCGGACCGTGTTCACCATGCTGGGGTCAGCATTGCGGCCAATAATGGCTGCGACTTTGGTGTCTCAGACACTCACTGAATGGGCTAAACTTTTGCACCAGGCAGTGGAGGAGCATCAGCTCCCACAGGAAATCGTGACACTGGCCGACCAGCTGGTGCAGGGTCTTGTGTACGTCTGTGATGCAACCCTGGATGCGGCCTCTTTAATCTCCAGGGCCTCTGTATCCGTGGTGGTCTTGCACCGCCTAATATGGCTAAAATTCTGGTCCGCGGACCAAGCTTCTAAGAAAGCTCTGACAGATCTGCCTTTCAAAGGTGGGAGGCTCTTTGGTGCCTCACTGGACGACATTATTAAGGATGTCACTGGAGGTAAGGGCAGACTTCTACCTCAGTTCACTAAAGGTAAGGAGCCGGGGCCCTCCTTTCCCGCACAAAAGCGGGAATTTTCGTCAGTCAGGGCCCACTAGCAGACCCTCCCAAGCTGATAATGCTTCAACTGGGGGACAGACGCGTCCCTGTGTGCGCGCAAGCAATCCAAGTACGCAAACAAGCCCGCTTCAGCATGAAGTCTTGCCCCCACCCGATTCTTGGGGTGGGGGCCGTCTTCGCAGCTCGGTGGACCTCCCTGCTTTCCGACCAGTGGGTTTGCGAAGTGATCACTTCAGGGTACAAGATCGAGTTTCTTTCTTGTCCACCAAACAGATTCTTTACCTCAAATCTTCCTCTCCATCTTGTCGGACTTCCCTGACTGGGGCAGTACAAGACTTGTTGAGATGCGGGGTGATTATACCCGTGCTGCCGCAGGACAGTTTTTTTTTTTTTGTTTTTTTTTGGGGGATTCTACTCAAATCTGTTTGTGGTCCCAAAGAAGGACGGAGTTCGTCCAATCCTAGCGCTCAATGCCTTTTTGTGAAGGTTCGGAAATTCAGGATGGAATCGATTCGCTCGGAGGTAGCTGCGCTCCATCCGGGGGACTTTCTGGTGTCTTTGTACATCAAGGACGCATACTTGCATGTCCCCATCTGCGTCAGGCATCAGAGGTTCCTGCATTTCGCGGTCGGAAGACCACCATCAATTTGTGGCTCTCCCCTTTGGCCTAGCATCGGCAACAAGAGTTTTCGCCCCGATTCTGGCTTTGCTGAGACAGCGAGGCATTGCTGTTGTGGGCTACTTGGACGATCTCCTTCTGAGAGCTGCTTCACGCTCAAAATTAGAGGAGGATGTGTCTATAGCCAGTCAGACTCTCCGAGAATTTGGTTGGGTACTGAACCTCCAGAAGTCGGTGTTAGTACCGACTCAGCACCTGGAATACCTGGGGCTGATTCTGGACTCCTCGGAGTCGAGTTTTTCTTCCTCCAGAGAAGTTTCAGACGCTCCAGGCTGCGGTGAAGTTGTTAACATCCTGCAAATGGTCGTCTCTCCGTTTCTGCATGAGAGTCCTGGGCCTCATGGTAGCCTCCTTTTGAGGCAGCACCGTATGCCCAATCCCACTCTCGAGTTTTCCAGAAGGAGGTTCTGTCCAAATGGAACAAATCCCCATTGTTTCTGGGTCATCAGATTCAGGTAAGTTGCCTAGTCAGGGCCTCTCTGACTTGGTGGCTGACACCCCCGGCACTTCAGTCAGGGAAGTCGTTTCTTCCTTTCCACTGGACTGATCACGACGGACACCAGCCTGACAGGTTGGGGGGGGGGGAGTCTTGAGGGTTCAGTCGGCCCAGGTCAGCTGGACTCTGGAAGAATCTCTCATGCCGATCAATGTCCTAGAGCGATCAGGCTATGCCTCTCCAAGTGGTCACAGAGACATCAAGGGCGTCCAGTCTGGATCCAGGCGGACAACGCCACGGCGGTGGCTTATGTCAACCATCGGGGAGAGGAACAAGGAGCTCGGCTGCAGGGTTGGAGGTCGCTCACATCCTAAGGTGGGCTGAAAGGAGCGTACTGGTTTTATCGGCTGTTGACATTCCAGGCGTAGAAAACTGGTAGGCGGACTATCTGTCACCAGATGCTGGACCAAGGGGAATGGTCGCTACACCTGGAGGTGTTTCAACTCCTTTGTCAGAAATGGGGCACACCAGATGTGGATCTCCTGGCCTCTCGACTCAATGGCAAGGTGTTGAGGTTTGTGGCCAGGTCCAGAGATCCCTGGGCAGATGCGTTTAGTGGCTCCATGTGGTCAGTATCGGCTAATCTATGCCTTCCCCCACTGAAGTTGCTTCCTTGTCTGCTCCGCAGAGTGGAGGCCGAGGGTATTCTGGTGATGCCAATTGCCCCAGACTGGCCCCTGCACGCGTGGTGGGGGGGGGACGCTCCCTGGTGTCTGCAAATGCGGGAGGACCTTCTGTCTTAAGGTCCCATACTTCATCCTGCTTTACAGTTGCAGGCTTTAACGGCATGGCTATTGAAAGCCAGGTACTAAGGAACCGTGGTCTGTCAGACTGTAATCTCCACTATGTTGAAGGCTCGGAAGTCATCTTCCCGGAAGATCTACTGCCGCACTTGGAAGGCCTACATCTCTGTGTGAAGAGCTGGATTGGTGCCCACGGGCATATTCGCTTTCTCGGATCCTGCAGTTCTTACAGCGTGGAATTGATCAGAAACTGGCCTTAAGCACTATTAAGGGGCAGATTTCAGCCTTGGCTGTCTTCTTTCAATGGCCCCTGGCTGCTCATTCACTGGTAAGCATGTTTGTGCAGGGGGTCCGACACGTAATTCCCCCGATTAGACCACCGCTCCCTCTGTGGGACTTGAATCTGGTGCTCTCTGTACTTCAGGAATCTCCTTTTGACAACATCAGGGAGATTCCTCTCTTGACACTTTCTCAGAAAGTTGCCTTCCTAGTAGCCATCACATCGGTCAGAAGGGTTTCTGAATTGGCGGCCTTGTCCTGCAAGTCGCCTTACTTGGTCCTCCATAAGGATAAAGCAGTGCTATGCCCACAGCCCTCATTACTTCCTAAGGTAGTTTCGGCTTTTCACCTAAACGTGGACGTTGTACTTCCATCCTTGTGTCCTCGGCTGTCACATCCCAAGGAGGCTGCGCAACATACTTTGGACATGGTACGTGCCCTACGGCTGTACCTGTCCTGCTACTGCTCCGTTCTGGAGATCTGACTCACTGTTCGTGTCGGTGTCTAGTCCAAAGAAGGTCCTGGTCGTCTCGTCGGCCACCATTTCTCGGGTTAGACAGACTGTGATCCAGGCCTATGCCCTTAAGGGGCAGGCGCCTCCTTTTCCCGTTACGGCGCCTTTGACCAGGGCAATTGGTGCCTCCTGGTCCTTCTGACATCAAGCCTCACAGATCATGTCTCCCAGGTGTGTAAGGTGGCGACCTGGTCATCCGTTCACACTGTCTCAATTTTATAAGGTTAATGTGAGTGCATCTTCGGATGCTTCTTTTGGCTGCAAGGTTTTACAGGCGGCTGTTTAAGGTTGCAACTCCTCCGTTGAGGACCTCTGCTGTTTGGGGTGAAGTTAGTTTTTTAATTGCTGTTTCCATCCCTTGTTTTTTTCTGACACTGCTTGGGGACGTCCCACAAGTCAAGAATTAAGGAGCTGTGTCCGTCCATGGACGAAAAGAGAAAATAGGATTTTTGTATGCACCGTAAAATCCTTTTCTCTGTCATCCATGGACGGACACAGCACCCACCCTTCCTTTTTTAAGTTTGTACTGCTTTTTGACGAACTTAGCTGCAGGGTGAGGGGTTATGACCGGAGGGGCTGTTCAACGCTGTTAAAGTTGCATGTTTTTAGATAACCAACATGTCTGCCTAGTCCTCTCCTAATAGACGTAACATAACTCACAAGTCAAGAATTAAAGTGGATGTAAACCCACGTTCATGCTTTCTAATCTACTGCCATAGTGCTGATCTATAAGGATATACATGCCTCCTGCATGTATCCTTCTCTGTCAAATGTCTCCCCTCTGTCAGTTATAAGAACTGAAATACTGCAGATTCTGTGGGTGGATCTGTTGTCTGGAGCTTGGTGGGTGGAGTCGTGATGTCAGTAGACTCCCCGCCCACCTATACACTCCCCTTGTCAACATGCATTTTCTCCTGTGTATTCCTTCTGCTATGATCACTAACATCCAGTCAAAATCCAGAAAAGTAACCACATGACTTCAGAAAAGGAGTGGGGGGGGAATGGGAATTAAAGCTAGTGCACGAGATATGTAAATAACCTGGCACTCAAAGCAAGGGGGTGGAACGGATAAAGGTGTTTCTCTGTCCGTTTTATCTCACTGAACAATAAAAGAGGATTGCTCAGAGCTGGATTAACGCTTTGTGGCAAGACCTGGCACAAATGATAGGAAATCTTATACTCTACATTGTGACAGCACAAAAATAAAAAAAATCGGGTTTACGCCCACTTTAAGGAGCTGTGTCCGTCCATGGACGACAGAGGAAAGGATTATACGGTGAGTACAAAAATCCTATTTTTTTTGCTGAAATGTAGCACAAATATCATGTGGCATAAAAATTGGAACTACCACTTTTTTTTATTCTTCAGGTTTGCTGCTTTCAGAAAATGTTTGGGGGTTTTAACTACAGCGAAGGGGGGGAAAAGTATTTGATCCCCTGCGGATTTTGTACATTTGCCCGCTGACAAAGAAATAAAGTCTATCATTTTAATGGTAGGTTTATTTAACAGTGAGCGACAGAATAACAAAAAATCCTGAAAAACGCATTTCAAAAAAAGTTATATGTTGATTTGCATTTTAATGAGTGAAATAAGTATTTGATCCCCTATCAATTGGCTCCCAGGTGTCTTCTATGAAGGTAATGGCCCCTAAAAGGGAGTGCTCCTAATCTCAGCTTGTTACCTGTATGAGAGACACCTGTCCACAGAAGCAATCCATCAGATTCCAATATCGCCCATCATGGCCAAGACCAAAGAGCTGTCCAAGAACGTCGGGGACAAGATTGTAGACCTACACAAGGGGCAATGGGCAACAAGACCATCGCCAAGCAGCTTGGTGAGAGGGTGACAACAGTTGGTGCGATTATTCACAAATGAAGGAAACACAAAATAACTGTCAAGCTCTGTCTGGGGCTCCATGCAAGATCTCACTTTTCAATGATCATGAGAACGTTAAAGAATCGGCCCAGAACTACACAAGAGAATCTTGTCAATGATCTCAAGGCAGCTGGGACCATAGTCGCCAAGAAAACAATTGGTAACACACTACGCTATGAAGGACTGAAATCCTGCAGCGCTCGCAAGGTCCCCCTGCTCAAGAAAGCACATGTACAGGCCTGTCTGAAGTTTGCTAATCATCTGAATGATTCAGAGGAGAATTAGGTGAAAGTGTTGTGGTCAGATGAGACCACAATCAACCTCTTTGGCATCAACGCAACATGTTTGGAGGAATTCTGCCTATGACCCCAGGAACACCATCCCCACTGTCAAATGTGGAGGTGGAAACATTATGCTTTGGGGTGTTTTTCTGCTAAAAGGAACAGGACAACTTCACTGCATCAATGGGAACGATGGACGGGTCCATGTACTGTCAAATATTGGGTCAGAACCTCCTTTCCACAGCCAGGGCATAGAAAATGGGTCGTGGATGGGTATTCCAGCATGACAATGGCCCCAAATACACAGCCAAGGCACTAAAGGAGTGGTTTAAGAAGAAGCATATTAAGGTCCTGGAGTTGCCTAGCTAGTCTCCAGACCTTAATCCCATAGGAAATGTGTGGAAGGGAGCTGAAGGTTCGAGTTGCCAAACGTCAGCCTCAACCTTAAAGTGGTGTTCCAGCCACAACATAATATATATATATATATATATATATATATATATATATAAAATTTCCAGCTTTAAATACTGTAGCTGCTGACTTTTAATGAGACCACTTACCTGGCCAGGGAGCCTGCGATGTCAACTAAGCACCACTGGCAGTGGAGCCTTCAGGCTTCACAGCTGGTTTCCTACTGCGCATGCGGGAGTCACTTTCTGAATGGCCACCTCGTCTTCTGAGATGCACACAGGTCCCAGAAGGCAGCGGTGGGGAAGGAGGAGGGCTCCCCGCAGAAGAGTAAATGACGTACTTTGCTGTGGCCCAGCTGGGATGGAAGTACATCTTTTGTTCATAAAAGGTAAAGAGAATTTTTTTTTTATATATATTCTATACACAATTGTGCTCATAAGTTTACCCTGGCAGAATTTATGATTTCTTGGCCATTTTTCAGAGAATATGAATAACAAAATCTTTTCTTTCACTCGTGGTTAGTGTTAGGCTGAAGCCATTTATTATCAATCAACTGTGTTTACTCTTTTTAAATCATAATGGCAAAAGAAACTACCCAAATGACCCTGATCAAAAGTTTACACACCCCAGTTCTTAATACCGTGTATTGCCCCCATTAACATCAATGACAGCTTGAAGTCTTTTGTGGATGAGGCTCGTTATCTTCTCAGATGGTAAAGCTGCCCATTCCTCTTGGCAAAAAGCCTCCAGTTCCTGTAAATTCTTGGGTTGTCTTATATGAACTGCATGTTTGAGATCTCCCCAGAGTGGCTCAATGATATTGAGGTCAGGAGACTGAGATGGCCACTCCAGAACCTTCACTTTATTCTGCTGTAGCCAATGACAGGTCTACTTGGCCTTTGTGTTTTGGATCATCGTCATGTTGGAATGTCCAAGTACGTCCCATGCGCAGCTTCCTGGCTGATAAATGAAAATGTTCCTCTAGTATTTTTTTTTTTATAACATACTGCATTCATCTTGCCATCGATATATTTTTTATTTTGTTTTTTATACCAAATTTCCTGTGCCTTTTGTAGCTCACACATCCCCAAAACATCAGCGATCCGCCTCCGTGTTTCAAAGTAGGAATGGTGTACCTTTTCATCATTTTAGCGTTTATGGTTGTGGCCAAAAAGCTAAATTTTGGTCTCATCACTCCAAATTACTTTGTGCCAGAAGGTTTGAGGCTTGTCACTGTGCTGTTTGGTGTATTGTAGGTGGGATACTTTGTGGCATTTGCCTAGTAATGACTTTCTTCTTGCGACTCGACCATGCAACCCATCTTTCTTCAAGTGCCTCCTTATTGTGCACCTTGAAACAGCCACACCACATGTTTTCAGAGAGTCCTGTATTTCACCTGAAGTTATTTGTGGGTTTTTCTTTGCATCCCGAACAATTTCTTGGCAGTTGTGGCTGAAATTTTAGTTGGTCTACCTGACCGTGGTTTGGTTTCAACAGAACCCCTAATTTTCCACTTCTTGATTAGTCTGAACACTGCTAATTGGCATTCTCAATTCCTTGGATTTTTTTTTTATATATCCCTTTCCTGTTTTATACAGTTCAACTACCTTTTCCCGTAGATCCTTTTGTCAATTCTTTTGCTTTCCCCCTGGCTCAGAATCCAGAAACGTCAATGCAGCACTGGATCAAAGATGCAAGGGTCTGTCAGAAGTCCAGAAACTCATTGACCTTTTATACACTCACACACTAATTACAAGAAAACAGATCACAGGTGAGGATATTTACCTTTTAATAACCATTCTTTGTGTCGACTTGTGTGCATGTTATCAGGCCAAAATCACCAGGGTATGTAAACTTTTGATCAGGGTCATTTGGGTAGTTTCTGTTGCCATTATGATTTAAAAAGAGTAAACACAGTTGATTGATAATAAATGGCTTCAGCCAAACCCTAACCATGAGTGAAAGAAATGTTTTTGTGTTATCGATCATATGCTCCGAAAAATGGCCAAGAGATCATAAATTCTGCCAGGGTATGTAAACCTATGAGCACAACTATGTGTGTGTGTGTGTATATATATGTGTGTGTGTGTGTGTGTGTATGTATGTATGTATGTATGTATATATGTATGTATGTATGTATATATATATATATATATATATATATATATATATATATATATATATGGTAAAAAAACTGCGCTTAAAGAAAAAAGAGAATGGACCAGTCCAAAAAGCAGCAAAAATAAGTGGGATTAACTCAAGTAAAAGTAGAGAGTAAAACTTTGCGCTAAAAAAGTCCAATTTGTATGAAATCAATTCAAAATCTCAACGAAAGTTCATATATTCCTTCCACAGAAACTTGAATCTCAAACAATGCCAGCTGACAGGTGCAATGAATGCTTACCAGATCAAAAGTCTTTTAACACAGTTGGCTTATACCCAGCCAGGGCCTTTATCCCAGTGGGAGATAACGAAATCCTCTGGATGATGATGATGACTCTCACGACACAGATATGATCGATTACTAGATCCCACGGGCTTCATATAGTGGCATAAATTTCATGGCATAGTAGTGGATTAGACCGAAAAAAACTAACAACAATAGCGTAATACTGTTATGGATCACACCAGGTGCCTATATCTTAAAGCAATAGGCACCAATTGCTTAGACAACACCCGTGACTGAAAAACAACCAGTGCACCACCACCACCACCACAGGGAAAACCTGCTTACCAGATGTCTTTGGTTGTTGAGCATGTGGCCAAACCCAGCCAGGGGCTTTGGGGAGAACCGTCCACTAATGATTGAAAAGACTGCTCTAATCTGCTCGGACGGGTGTTCGGTGGAGATTAGTAGTCCATGTTCCAGAGGACGGAGAGGAGAAGGCAGACCGATCCCGCTCCAGCATGCAGCACTCTGCTCGGGGCTGATTTCATCCACTGGCTCTGCCTCTGCTTGACGCTTGACTATATAAAAACGAGGGGTGGTCTTTAGTTTAAGACCTTCTTGTAAAGTTGAAGAGGAAAAAATAAAAAATATGGACAGCCGCACTCCAAAAAACCTTTGACGGTCGCCTTTATTGTAAAAAGATGGAAAAATTACACCAAAATTCATCACAGCATAGCCAGGGTAACTGCAGTTACCCTGGCTATGATGTGATGAATTTTGGTGTAATTTTTCCATCTTTTTACAATAAAGGCGACCGTCAAAGGTTTTTTGGAGTGCGGCTGTCCATATTTTTTATTTTTTCCTCTTCATATGCTACGTGCATTGCTGGCACCCACGGTAGTCTTGTCATTACGGATTGTTGGAGTGTATCCACCTGGAGCGGTAAAAATCTCTCTTTCTTATAAAGTTGGGTGGAACTCCGCTTTAACCACTTAAGCCCCGGACCATTTGGTAGCTAAAGGACCAGAGGTGAATTCAGAATTTTGCACTGCGCTGCTTTAACTGTAAATTGTGCGGACATGCAATGTTGTACCCAAATGAAATTTGCGTCCTTTTCTTCCCACAAATAGAGCTTTCTTTTAATGGTATTTGATTGCCTCTGCGATTTTTATTTTTTGCGATATAAACGGAAAAAGACCGAAAATTTAGAAAAAAAATGATATTTTCTACTTTTTGTTATAAGAAAAATCGAATAAACTCAATTTTAGTCATACATTTAGGCCAAAATGTATTCAGCCACATGTCTTTAGTAAAAAAAATGTCAATAAGTGTATATTTATTGGTTTGCGCAAAAGTTATAGCGTTTACAAACTAGGGTACATTTTCTGGAATTTACACAGCTTTAAATTTATGACTGCCTATCTCATTTCTTGAAAGTAGACACCCCAAGGAAATTGCTGAGAGGCATGTTGAGCCCATTGAATATTTTTTTTTTTGTCCCAAGTGATTGAATAATGACAAAAAAAAAAAAATTACAAAAAGTTGTCACTAAATGATATATTGCTCACACATGCCATGGTTATATGTGGAATTGCACCCCCAAAATACATTCTGCTGCTTCTCCTGAGTACGGGGATACCACATGTGTGGGACTTTTTAGGAGCCTAGCCACGTACTGGACCCCGGAAACCAAGCACCGCCTTCAGGATTTCTAGGCACAAATTTTTGATTTGACTCTTCACTACCTATCACAGTTTCGAAGGCCATAAAATGCCAAAATAGCACAAAACCCCCCCAAAAGACCCCATTTTGGAAAGTAGACACCCCAAGCTGTTTGCTGAGAGGCATGGTGAGTATTTTACAGCTCTCATTTGTTTTTGAAAATGAAGAAAGACATTTTTTTTTCAATTTTCAAAACTTTGTGACAAAAAGCGAGATCTTCAAAATACTCACAATACCTCTCAGCAAATAGCTTGGGGTGTCTACTTTCCAAAATGGGGTCATTTGGGGGTTTTGTGCCATCTGGGCATTCCATGGCCTCCGAAACTGTGATAGGCAGTGAGAAGTGAAATCAAAAATTTACACCCTTAGAAAGCCTGAAGGCGGTGATTGGTTTTTGGGGTCCCGTACGCGGCTAGGCTCCCAAAAAGTCTCACACATGTGGTATCCCCGTACTCAGGAGAAGCAGCAGAATGTATTTTGGGGTGTAATTCCACATATAACCATGGCATATGTGAGCAATATATCATTTAGTGACAACTTTTTGTAATTTTTTTTTTTTGTCATTATTCAATCACTTGGGACAAAAAAAAAAAATATTCAATGGGCTCAACAGGCCTCTCAGCAATTTCCTTGGGGTGTCTACTTTCTAAAATGGGGTCATTTGGGGGGGTTTTGTGCTATTTTGGTATTTTATGGCCTTCAAAACTGATAGGTAGTGAGGAGTGAAATCAAAAATTTGCGCCCTTAGAAATCCTGAAGGCGGTGCTTGGTTTCCGGGGTCCCGTACATATGCCCATGGCATGTTTGAGCAATATATCATTTAGTGACAACTTTGTGCAAAAAAAAAAAAAAAATTGTCTTTTTTCCGCAACTTGTGTCAACATATAAAATATTCCATGGACTCGACATGCCTCTCAGTATATAGCTTGGGGTGTCTACTTTCCAAAATGGGGTCATTTGGGGGGGGGTTTTGAACTGTTCTGGCATTTTATACACAACATTAGGAAGCTTACATCCACTCTTCTAACCACTTGAAGACAAAGCCCTTTTTGACACTTTTTGTTTACATGAAAATATTTTTTTTTGCAAGAAAATTATGTTGAACCCCCAAACATTATATATATTTTTAAAGCAAAGGCCCTACAGAATAAAATGGTGGGTGTTGCATTTTTTTTTCTACACAGTATTTGCGCAGCGATTTTTCAAACGCATTTTTTGGGGAAAAAATACACTTTTTTTAATTTTAATGCACTAAAACACACTATATTGCCCAAATGTTTGATGAAATAAAAAAGATGATCTTAGGCCGAGTACATAGATACCAAACACGACATGCTTTAAAATTTTGCACAAACGCGCATTGGCGACAAACTACATACATTTTTAAAAGCCTTTAAAAGCCTTTACAGGTTACCCCGTTAGATTTACAGAGGAGGTCTACTGCTAAAATTACTGCCCTCGATCTGACCTTCGCGGTGATACCTCACATGCATGGTGCAATTGCTGTTTACATATGACGCCAGACCGACGCTTGCGTTCGCCATTGGGCAAGAATGTAAATATCCCCTATGATAGCAATAGGTAGTGACAGGTACTCTTTTTTTGAAAAAACTGGGGTCTACACCCTAGATCTTTCCTCTGCCCTCAAAGCATCTGACCACACCAAGATCGGTGTGATAAAATGCTTTCCCAATTTCCCAATGGCGCTTTTTATATTCGGGGGGGGGAATTCCCTCCCACTGCTTGTAAAAGCAGTCCAGAGGCTAATTAGCCACTAGGATTGCTTTTACATGAAAGCCGGCCGCTGGCTGAAAAGAATGATACCAAGATGATACCTAAACCCGCAGGCATCAATCTGGTATAACCAAAGTCCAGCAACATACCAGTACGTTGCTGGTCCTTGTTGGACATGTATTGTAATCTTTTTATTTCATGCAGCCAGGTGGCTGAACGAAAAAAGAGATTGATCGGTGGGTATGCCCACCATTAGAATACCGCCCTTCATCCACCCACTTCTAATGATGGGCATACATGCACCATTTATATATGTCGAAGCATGGGGGCATCCTCCCGCAAAAAAGTTATGCCGCACACACATGGTTGGACTTTTCCACGGGCAAGCCTCCGTCGGAATTTCGACCGTATGTACGCGGCATTAGGAGCAAAATCACTCCTCCGCCCCTGCTGCCCCAATGCTTCGGCATATTTGCTTTTTTTTTTTTAACTGTGGTGGTGAAATCACCTCCTACAGCACTGGAGTCGCAGGGATCAGGCCTGTCTCTGCGAACGCTGCAGTTATGTGTGTTGTGTTTTGTAAGTGACAGTGATCGATCGATACTGCACTTGGGTGGCCTGGGCTGGACGGAGGGGCAAAACGCAGGTGCTAGCAGGTATCTGGGCTGATCCCGCTAACACTGCGTTTTTGGGAACCCTAAACTGCTGGGGACGCTAGTATAGATCTGATCAGATCAGATATTGATCTGTTCAGATACTATACCACTAACGGAGGTGTATGCTTCACGCGTGGGTGTTAGCGTTACTGGCACTAACCTGACGCTGCCTGGGGTGTGACGCAGACCCTCTCTGACGCTAAAACCTAATTGATATCACCCGCCGGGCGATCAGGGGGTTAAACCTTTATTGGGTTATATACGGCGGGTGCCCTGACACTATAAAAAAGCAAACTAACTAACCAGCGTCACCCGTAACACTTATATGATGATTACTGGTGAAAGGGTTAACTAGGGGCAATTAGGGGGTTAAAAAAAATTACTGGCTACCGATCTGCATCACCGACGCTAAGACAGCGATCAGAAAAATGATCGCTTAGAGACAGTGGTGATAGGGGGTGAAAGGGTTACCTGGGGGGCGATCAAGGGGGTTAAACCTTTATTAGATAATTTATGGGGGTACCTGACGCTATAAAAACCTGCGGCGAGCCTAAAAAAAAAATACTGGCTACTGATCTGCATCACCGACGCTAAGACAGCGATCAGAAAAATTATCGCTTAGCGACAGTGGTGATAGGGGGTGAAAGGGTTACCTGGGGGCGATCAAGGGGGTTAAACCTTTATTAGATCATTTATGGGGCTACCTGACGCTATAAAAACCTGCAGCGAACCTAAAAAAAATTACTGGCTACCGATCTGCATCACCGACGCTAAGACAGCGATCAGAAAAATGATCGCTTAGCGACAGTGGTGATAGGGGGTGAAAGGGTTACCTGGGGGGCGATCAAGGGGGTTAAACCTTTATTAGATCATTTATGGGGGTACCTGACGCTATAAAAACCTGCGGCGAACCTAAAAAAAAAATACTGGCTACCGATCTGCATCACCGACGCTAAGACAGCGATCAGAAAAATTATTGCTTAGCGACGGCGGTGCTAGGGGGTGAAAGGGTTATCTGGGGGGTGATCAAGGGGTTAAACCTTTATTAGGGGGGGTTAGGGGGCTACACTGGACCTAAAACTAAATGTAGTGACTTTTACAGTCACAAATGTCACTGATTGCAGTGATCAGTAAATAAATGGTCACTGCAATCAGTGACACTGTGACTGGGGGCTGGGGGGTGATCTGGGGGGCGATTTATGTGCCTATGTGTGCTGGTGTTAGTGTGCTGTTTGTGCACTGACCTGTGTGTCTTCTCTTGTACGGCGCTCGGTATATGTGAGCGCCGCACAAGAGATGACATCACTTCCTCCTGCTTCCTCTGCCTGTGTGTACATTCGACAGACAGAGGGGGCATTTCCATTCGCCGGGAGCGATCGCGGGGGGGTGGCTGGAATCGAACGGCCGTCCCCTCATGTCGGATCGCTCCCCAACGAATTCCGACCGCTCACTGTACAGAAGGGGGGTCCGATTGGACCCCCCAACTGTACAAAGGCAATCACGTACACTCTACGTGATTGTGCCTGTCGGTGCCATTGTGCCGACGTATATATACAGTGAGTGGTCGTTAAGTGGTTAATGACTTGGAGAGGTTCTGCAAAGAGGAGTGGGACAAAATCTCTCCTGAGATGTGTGCAAACCTGGTGGCCAACTACAAGAAATGTCTTACCTCTGATTGCCAACAAGGGTTTTGCCACCCAGTGCTAAGGCATGTCTTGCGAAGGAGTCAAATACTTATTACACATTAAAATGCAAATCAATTTATACATTTTTTTTTTTTGTGTTTTTCTGAATGTTTTTTCTTATTAATTGTATCACACCACAGAGTGGTCCTGTGGATACAAAGAAAGTAACCAGTGCCGCATCCTATAGATTTGGAATAGAAAAAGAAGATGGGGCTTGGACTTTTTTTTCTTCTTGTTCTGTCTCTCACTGTTAAAATTATAGACTGATAATTTCTTTGTCAGTGGGCAAACGTATAAAATTAGCAGGGGATCAAATACTTTTTTCCCCTCACTAATCTCCAGCCATGAAATAATTTTTTTTAACCACTTGAGCCCCGGACCATTTGGCTGGCCAAAGACCAGGCCACTTTTTGCGATTTGGCACTGCGTCCCTTTAACTGACAATTGCGCGGTTGTGTGACGTGGCTCCCAAACAAAATTGATGTCCTTTTTTTCCCACATATAGAGCTTTCTTTTGATGGTATTTGATCACCTCTGCGGTTTTTATTTTTTGCGCTATAAACAAAAATAGAGCCACAATTTAAAAAAAAATGCAATATTTTTTACTTTTTGCTATAATAAATATCCCCCAAAAAATATTAAAAAAAATCAATTTTTTTCCTCCGTTTAGGCCGATATGTATTCTACATATTTTTGGTAAAAAAAAATCGCAATAAGCGAATATTGATTGGTTTGCGCAAAAGTTATAGCGTCTACAAAATAGGGGATAGTTTTATGGCATTTTTATTAATAATTTTTTTTTTCTAGTAATGGCGGCGATCTGCGTTTTTTTTTTTTTTTTTAAAGACTGCGACATTATGGCGGACATATCGGACACTTTTGACACATTTTTGAGACCATTGGCATTTTTACAGCGATCAGTGCTATAAAAATGCACTGATTACTGTAAAAAATGTCACTGGCAGGGAAAGGGTTAACACTAGGGGGCGATCAAGGGGTTAATTATGTTCCCTAAAGTGTGTTCTAACTGAAGGGGGGGATGGGACTGACTAGGGGAAATGACAGATCACTGTTCATACTTTGTATGAACATACGATCAGTCATTTCTCCCCCTGAAAGAACCTTACACACACAGCTCCCGATTCTCGCTCTTTCACGAGCGATCGCGGGTGCCCGGCGGCCATTGCGCCCGCCGGGCACTCGCACCGGGGGCGCGCGCCCCTAGTGGCCACAGAGCGAATTCACGTTATATAACGTGGTTTCGCGCAGCCGAGCCAAACTGCCGCAGTAAAACTGCGACGGGCAGTCGGAAAGCAGTTAACCACTTAAGCCTCGGACCATTTGGCTGGCCAAAGACCAGAGCACTTTTTGCGATTCGGTACTGCGTCGTTTTAACTGACAATTGCGTGGTCATGCGATGTGGCTCCCAAACAAAATTGATGTCCTTTTTTTTCCCCCACAAACAGAGCTTACTTTTGGTGGTACTTGATCACCTCTGCCTTTTAAATTTTTTGCGCTATAAACAAAAATAGAGCGACAATTTTGAAAAAAAACAAATTTTTTTACTTTTTGCTATAATAAATATCCCCAAAAAATATATTAAAAAAAAATAAATTTTCCTCAGTTTAGGCCGATATGTATTCTTCTACATATTTTTGGTAAAAAAATAGCAATAGGCGTTTATTGATTGGTTTGCGCAAAAGTTATAGCGTCTACAAAATAGGGGATAGTTTTATGGCATTTTTATTAATAATTTTTTCTTTTTAATAGTAATGGCAGCGATCAGTGATTTTTATCGTGACTGCGACATTACGGCGGACACTTTTGACGCCATTTTGGGACAATTGTCATTGATACAGCGATCAGTGCTATAAAAATGCACTGATTACTGTAAAAAATGACACTGGCAGTGAAGGGGTTAACCACTAGGGGCGCTGAAGTGGTTAAGTGTGTCCTAGGGATGTTTTCTAACTGGTGGGCTATGTGTGACACGACACTGATCACCGCTCCCGATCACAGGGAGCTGTGATCAGTGTCCTGTCTCTAGGAAGAATGGGAAAATGCTTGTTTACATTAGCATTTCCCCATTCTTCCTCTCCGTGAGACGATCGCGGGTATCACCGCGGACATCTAGTCTGCAGGACCCACGGTCTGACTTATGGAGCACGCGGCGGCATCTTAAAGGGGACGTACAGGTACGTCCATCTGCCCAACGGTGCCATTGTGTCAACGTATATCGTCGTGCACTGGTCCTTAAGTGGTTAAAAACGTGTTAGAAAAATGCAAAAACAGTGCTCCACATCATTACTGTAACAATGTGTGGGAGTGCCATTTCAAATAAATGCCACTACGGTCCATGCTTTGCCCAGTGTGAATGGGCCCTATTTTTACTTTTACAAATAATTATTTAGGGAATGCGCACACATTTTCTAGTTATTCCATGTTACAGATTCAATATTATAGAGCTCTGTTTTTTATGGTAAAAAACTTACTTTTTAGGGAATTCGTGCTTTTTAATCTTTTATCTCAGTAAGTACAGCCTCTGTTTTATTGGTGAAACATATTTTGAGATTGACAAAAAATAATTTTATTTGAGTATGTTTGCACCTTTTTTTTATAAATGGCTCTGTTAGCAAAAGGGTTAAACACAGAAGCAAAAAAATTAAATAAAATGGTTTTATCGCATTGTAGTTATCAGTATATTATGTTTATTGAACAGCGGCAACCAAAATTAAAGCATCCCCCTTGGTTTAGTCATAAAAGTTTATGTGGTCCATTTGATGACTATTGTTACAAAAAATGCAGCAACTACCACAATATGACTGTAATACAGCCACACCTCCAGTCTCTCCTGTGTATCTTCCCGTTTTGCATCCAGCTTTTCCTTGTTCTGCAGTGACATGATGTGCGATTTAATCAACTGTACATCTTGAAGCATCCTTTCCAATACAGAAGGAGTATGGTCCCCATCTACCAGCTCTTCATCCACTGGTTGTACATCCATGGAGCAACACTTGGGGAAGAGTCCTGGCAAAATAGATACACATCTTTACAGCATGGGCATTTAACTGCATTGCCCCCTGCTCCAATATATCTATTATGCACAACTGTCATAAAGTTGAGGACAACTGTACTGTTGCTACAACTATCCTTAATCCATACCCCCACCTCCTGGGATGCTACCCTTCTGGATAAATACATACCTTCCTCCACAATCCAGCGCTCTTCAAGAAGACTGGACTGCTGAAGGCCTTCACGCAAATAAATGGGGACATGGAGCGCATGTGCCCTCAAAGAAGGACCCAGCGGAGAGGCTTTTTCTGGAAATAGATCAAGGAGGAACACAGTTATTTATCCAGGTGGGCGCGGCACTCAAGAGAACAGTTTGTGGAAGGCTGATTACATGCCTTTTATTATTCTCCCAATTCATGAATTAGAATTCTACACACTGAAGCAAGTGAAGTAAAGAGCTAAATTCTAAAGCACAGCCATATGCTTCATAAATGTGCAGGTTTTGTTTGTACTTTTAATGTTTTTGTTTTTTTTAAACATTTTTTAATAAAAATAACAAACGTGCCTATACTTACCTGCTGTGTGCAATGGTTTTGCCCAGAGCAGTCCCAATCCTCTTCTTCTGGAGCCTTCTGCCAACGCTCCTGGCTCCTCCACTGCATTGGGTGCCCCCCAGCGAAAGCTGCTTTCCCTGAGGGCATCCGTGCTTGCTCCCAATTCCCATTACTGCATCCATTAACACAGACCATGGGGCTCAGCCCCGCCCCCGCATCACCAGGTTTGATTGACAGCAATGGGAGCCAATAGCTTCCGCTGCTATCAATCTGTTCAATGATGAGAGAGAGTGGCGGGAGCTTCTGCACTGGAGCACATCCCTGGATAGGATGGGCTCAGGTAAGGAAATGGAGGGGCGGGTTCTGGGGGGCAGCTGCAGCACAGAAGGTTTTTCACCTTAATGCAGGATTTAGAACCACTTTAAGGATCCTTTCACACGGACTTGTCCACTTTCTCAGCGGGGGATCGATCCACTGATGCCCGCTGAGCAGGCAGATGACAGGTCGTCTCTGCTCACTCTGCTGAGATGGAGTCCCGCACTCCTCTATGGGAAAATTGGATGCAAACTAGGGTCACCATCCATCTGAACTTATCGGACAGGATCGGATAGCAGTGGGCGTCAGTGGACATCCGCTGCTCCATAAGAGTGAATGGAGGCTGCGATCAGGTCCGTCTGAAAAACAGACTGGCAGACCTGATGAAAGGGGCCTAAAGTAGTCTTGCCAAAGTAAGGCTTGCTTTACTAATCTGCTCTTCAGGGGCTTATTTTAAAAAAGTGTCTCATATCTTCTAGAAAGTTGAAAGCTGTTTGGTTAATAATTCAACATATGTAAAAAACAGAAAATTACGCGCCGAAAACTAAATAAAGAATAAATTGGTGAGAATAATTTTGGCACCGTAGTGCTATGCTGCTCCCCTGATGATGAAGTGTGGACCTTCTAGCTAAATTTTGTGCAGGTGGTAGGAGGCGCTATAAATTAGTTGTGTACTAATTAAGAATTATTTGTTAATTAGTAGTGATTCCTATTTAGTATATCAATAATGACAATACCACATGTTATTCTAAATACAAACATTAATGAATCCTGTAATTTTTTTTATATAAACCAATAATTGATAGGGATCCGATAATGTCTAATTAGCAATCAGAATTGCCAGATCAGTACATAAAAAGTCCCAACTGATGTCAGATGAAAACAAAATAAAGTGTTTCAAATCCAATGTGAAAAGTCACCAATAACAGAAAAAACTTGCTGCAACAGATGATTTCTTCAAAAAAAGGTGCAATCTTAATCCTTCACCAAGACACTCAGAATTACAACACCCAAAGTGCACAGGTAACAGATTGTGCTTACCAGACTGTGTGGACCTCTTTAATTAAAAAGATGCTCACACTCGCTTTAGCAGGATAGTGCCTGCACACATACGATAGACAGGATGAAATGTAGTAACCTCTCTCCTCCGATAACTAGGGATAGGACATCAAACGTAAACGAAAAACTTCCATAGTGCAACCCATTTATTGATAAAAAAGCTTATAATAAAAAAACGTTGGCCAAATGGCCGCTTACATTAAAAAGTGCCCATCCCGGCACTGGGGCTGCAGACTTATCAGTGTAACACAGGCTCTTCCACCTCCGTGGCGGCGTGCGTTCCAGCGGTTTTTTGCTCTGTCCAGGGGGACCGGATGGGATGTAGAGCATAGATCACGTGACCAGGCTTCTCTTCCAGACTTGGGGTCTTTTAGGCACCTGTCAAGTGCCAACTATGCCTGCCCTTTCCGTCCCTGTGCCCATTCCCAGGAGCCTAATTAATAATATGTTTCCACGCCCGTGATAAAGAATGTGAACTATAGACCAAGGGGCTTGTCGGACCACTCCCCGGTGACAGTGTCATTAGAACTAGGCGAGCGTAATCATCCTGGGAAGTGGAAGATAAGCCCTTTCTTGATTGATCCGAATGGGGTATTGGTGCCCCTGGGAGAGTTTGTTGACCTGAACAGAGGCACCACCTCAGAGGGAATAGTATGGGATACCCAGAAGGCCTATTTAAGAGGCTTAATGATACAACAAAATTCAAAAATTAAAAAGCAGACCAAGGACTTGGAGAGATCAATTGGGGAGAGGGCAACCACTGTGTAAGAACAGTATATTAACAACCCGACACCTGATAGACTTAGGAATTGGATAGAAGAACAACAGAACTACCGGTTGGTGACTCTTAGGAAGGTAGAGAACAAATATCTCTTTCAGAGACAATCCGCCTTTGGAGAGGGGGGAAGTGTGGGACGTATGTTGGCACAGCTAGTTAGGGTGAACTCTCCCTCATCTGTGGTACCAACGATTACCATAGGAGATGGAAGGGTGTCCTCGTATACGCCAGAAATAGCGGGTAAGTTTAAGGAATACTATGAGGATCTGTATAGTTCCCGGCAGGAGGAGATGGGGGATGGAATGGATAGCTTTTTTAGAGACCTGAATCTCCCCCACCTTAACGAGATGGATAGAATAGAGCTAGATAGGCCAATAACGCTAGAGGAGATACAGCAGGTTACCAATGAAATGGCGGGACAGAAATCTCTGGGACCAGAGGGGCTCCCGGCCGAGATATACCGACACTATGGGAAGGTATTGCTCCCCGAGCTGTTGAGAGTATTAAACTGGTCGGTGACAAAGTGAAAGCTCCCTCAATAAATGATGGAATCTATTATAATTACCATACACAAGGAGGGTAAAGACCCACTTGATACTGCCTCATACTGGCCTATTGCTTTGCTGATAAATTTGCATTGGGGAGGGGGACGAGACAGGGTGCCCCCTGTCCCCCCTACTTTTTGCTATTGCAATCAAACCTCTGGCTATTGCTATTAGGTCCTCTGCCCAGGTGAGGGGCTTTAGAAGAGGTGACCTGGAAGAAAAAGTTGCATTATATGCAGACGATCTCCTGCTGTTTCTTGGCGATACGCAGGACTCTCTTCGGAAAGCTATGGGCATCATTAATAAATTCGGGCAAATTTCCGGACTCAGGATAAACTGGGAAAAATACAACCTTCTGCCAGTAGATCCCCTGGGAGACCCCTTACCAGAGGAGGTGGCTCAGATCTAAGTGGTGAACAAATTTAAATATTTGGGTATAATTGTCTCTAGAGACCCCCTACAGTATATAACAGATAATATAGTCCCATTATTAGCGAAATTCAGGGGAAAAACAAAAGTGTGGAAATGCCTACCAATATCAGTGGCTGGGCGTTGTAATTTAATAAAAATTATTTGGATGCCGCAACTCCTTTACGTATTACATAACTCCCCAATCTGGATGGAAACAAAATGTGGTTCCAGAAGATAGACACTGTGTTTAGGGAATTGATCTGGAAGGGAGGCTCAGCAAGAATCCGGTTAAGTACCCTCCAACTGCAGAAACAGGAGGTAGGAGTAGCGCTCCCAAACCCCTTTAGCTACTTTTTAGCGGCACAAATTCAATATATGGGGGGTGTAACTTAGAAGGGGGAGAGGCAGGGGGAAAGCTGCTGTTACAAAATACCCCACATGATTCAATAGTTGAAGCCCTTGAGGCAACATCTTTCCCCCCGGGACTCCCCACCCTGAGTCTTATGATGAGAGTGTGGGATACAGTGAATTTAACATTGAAGTATAGAGGACTTATGCAGTACACCCCCTTGTGGGAGAACAGTAAACTGGGAGAACTGAAGAAAATAGAAAAGAGAATGGGCAAGATGTAGAATAAAATGTATTATCCAATTATACCAAGATGGCACTCTGAAAACCTTTGAGGAACTTAGAGACCAATTTGCACTGTCGAATAAATCTTTTTTTTAGATATCTACAGGTCAGGCATGCACTGGAGGAACAATTTAGAGGGAGGACTCTAGAATGGAGTACAATTACAGTACTTCAAAAGATAATTAACGCTGAAACAGGGAAAGGCCTAATCTTGAAAATATATCTATATTTAAATAACGGGAGAATGGGAGGGATAGAGGCCCCTAAGTATAAGAGAAATTGGGAAAAAGACCTGGCACACATCTCCGAAGTACAGTGGAATAGAATATTGGAACTTGCTCCACTGGTATCGCTATCCCCCTCCCAGAGAATGTCACATCTGTTTTTATTATATAGAACCTATTACACCCCACGTAAACTTTTCCAGTTTGGCCGCAGTCCGGATGCAAGCTGCCCTAGGTGTGGGGAGATAGAGGGGGATATGATCAATATGTTTTGGAGATGCCCGAAGCTGTTCCATTACTGGACGGAGGTGGTAAGAACCATTGATCGGGTGTTCGGAATCTCCACAGAGCTGGAGCCGAAGCACTGCCTCCTGGGACTAGTGGGAGGAGTGGGGAAACTAGGAAACATTCAGACTGTGGTTATGAGATGCTTATTTCAAGCAAGGAAGCTGATTGCCATGAGATGGCAGTCAACTTTACCCCCGTCCAGTAGGGAATGGGTAAACAGCATGAATGTGGAAATCCTCAAGGAGAAATCGGTATATGTAAAGCAAGGAGCCCTAAAGAAATATAATAACATCTGGAACCCCTGGTGGGAAGCAAGAAGGATTAACATCTGAATAATAATAGATCACTCACCTGCTGAGAGGCGACCTAATAGAACCCAGACTAAGATAAGGAGAGTGCAAGAGAATGGATGACTGTATGGAAGGGAAGAGGATGAGAGGGGGGAGTGACTGAGTGGGAGTATAGACTCAACTGGAAAACTAGATGGGTCTACCTGCATGACTCTAACCCTCTTCCAGGATACACCTAAGACATTAAGGTTTTAGTAATTGCCCCTCTGTGTTTTCTTTTTTTTTATTTTTATTTTTTTTCTGCCTTAACCTTATAGTTGGTAGGGGGGCGGGAAGAATGGGAGGAGGGATGGGGTACATGAGGGGATGACTGTATTGTTGAACACTGTAAAAAAGAGAAATACCTTAATAAAGTAAAAAAAATAATAATAATCTGTTTCCACAACGAAAAGCGTTGTATGAGAATAGAGGCGGTGGACCTTTCATTTACCTACCCGTCCTCCATACACGTAGCACTTTTCATTGTGGGAACTGATAGTACAGCTTCTATGAATAAACGGGGGGGGGGGGGGGGACAGAAACATATTTTGGAATGTATAGGATGGGTTTAAACCTATTGCAAATTGTTTAATTTTAACTGAGCAGCTGATGAAAACATTTGTAAGCAGATGCTACCTTCAGCCAAAAGGCATCAAACTAATGAGTGGATCCAAATATACAAGGAGGTAGACAAATCACCAAATTTGACTTGAAGTTGAGCTTGGTTCCAGTCTCCCTTCTGGATCATCTGATCATTGTGACAACATTATATGCTCAGTTTAAATTGTCCAGGGCTGTGATATGTTTATTTTAATTGTTAAAAAGATGGTTCTATCTTCTGTATTGTAAAATTATGTATTTTCATTACAGGTGACCTAAAAGTATTTCCCATCATTTACATTATTGCTGGTGATATACA
Organism: Rana muscosa; assembly: GCA_029206835.1. Taxonomy (NCBI): domain Eukaryota; kingdom Metazoa; phylum Chordata; class Amphibia; order Anura; family Ranidae; genus Rana; species Rana muscosa. The sequence goes on from CM055128.1 coordinate 106,563,698, forward strand.
TTCTTCATATATTACTGTGATATTTGGCACGTTTCAACAGTTGTAAAGTGTACCTCTAGTTAGTTAAAAAATACAATAATACCTAAAACACTGTGATATAGCAGACATCAGACTGCTCCTACCTTCCCAGTGCTGCCCACCTTTCTAATATGATATAGAACCCCTTCTCTTTATTCCATAATTAATAAAAAAATAATCCATGAGTATGGGGTTAGGCCACCCAGGAACGGGTATATTCTGGAAGGTGGGGGTGAGCATGTGATGTCTACTATTTCCAGCGTGTCACTTCAGGGTGTTGGGGACTTAAATGGTGCTGAAAGTGTAGGAGCTGGCACTTTAGGGTGTCTGCTGTACAATAGCTGTGTTGGTTTATTTTTTAACACTAACCACAGGTTTTCTTTAACAGTTGTACATACAGAATAGAATGTATTCATTACCCTCAAAGAAGGAGCATTTCCTCTTAGGAGTCACTTCTGTTTTCTGGACTTTACCACCAATGTACATTATAAAGATAACTTCCATGATCCCCATAATCATCAGCAACATGGTTCCCACAAAGAACATCACTGAAAAAGAGCATAATGTGTGTCAGGATACAGTTTATAGACCCGTTTACAAGATCTCTAACCCACAGCGGTGTACAGTACATTCCCAACACAACAATGCTGTTTAGTACTGTATGTGTGTCCCAAAGAAGGTTGCTACTAATCAGTTAATGATGCAAAATTGTCCTTTTTAGATACATAACCTAACATTTTTCTATCCTATCTAGCATATCAATACCTCACCAGTGTATTATTAAAGAATAAAAACTACTCCAGTCTGTCTCCAGAGCCCCGATTATTCCCTTGTTTGGCACCACCATCTTACTTCTCACTTAGTACAGTGGTGGTAAAGCCGGGATGCCAGTTGCAGCCCAAAATCTAAAAGACACCTTTCTGTGACATGTCACAGATTTCTACCAGTGGCGGTAGGTGGCAAACTAACACCAGACCTCCCGATCACTGCAAGCACGCAAACCCCCCCCCCCCCCCCCGGTAGAGGGACTGACCTTAGAAAGGTGGGGGAAGGAAGAGCCTGGCCGTTGCTTCTCCTCTTGGCTAAATAGGAAGTGTGTCCTGACTGAGCCTCCGTCTCTAATCATGTGCTTCTAAAAAAAAAATCAATTGGAATCCATGCGTCCAGCGCCCTGCATGTAGATTAGTGGCCGGATGCATAGATTAGGGGAGGCAGTGCCCCTGCACCCCGTATGGAGGGGCCGCCACTGATTTCTACACGGCAGTAGCCATAATCAATGACCAGGAGGCGTAGTTAGAGATTGACATGAGGGCTTATCGGAGGATGCCACTATGTTGGCAAGCCTGGGTGTCAGGGACGTACTGGGCGCTTCAGAAGGCGCGCACCTATGCGCGAATCGCGGACTTCGCGCATGGATGTGCGCATGCACGCGCGTTAGTCGTGCTTTGGCGCCCAACGGCCTATAAAAGACGCTCCAGAGATGTTGCCCCTTGCGGTCTGATCTGCTTCTGTTCCCTGACCCTGTTCAGTTACCTGCCTGTTGCCAAAACCCAGCCTGGACTTTGACTACTCTCTGCCTACCACTTATGATGTTTACCTTGATGTGTATGACCCGGGTTGTCTGACTCTGCAAAACCTGCACCAGCTGACCTGCATCCTTGCTCTGCAAACCTGCACCTGCTGACCTGCATCCCCTGCTCTGCAAACCAGAACCTGCTGACCTGCATCCTCTGCTCTGCAAGCTGCACCCGCTGACCTGCATCCTCTGCTCTGCAAACCAGCACCTGCTGACCTGCATCCTCTGCTCTGCAAGCTGCACCTGCTGACCTGCACCCTCTGCTCTGCAACCTGCTGACCTGCATCTGCTGCTTCCTGTACCAGCCGTTCCAGTCTCCACTCGGCTCCACCACTCCAAGAAGTGAGGAATAGACAGGCACCCTTATCTCACTGTGCTCTTACCACCACTGTCCCCACTCCAGTGATCTCTGAGCCTGGGTTGTACGGGAGGTCCCTCTCCGCACATCAGGCTCACACCTAAGGTACGTTACACTGGGTAATGGAAACATTATTTGTAAGGCTAAATCTACTTTGTCTTTTATGGTGTGCAATACAAACTGCTTTCATTGAATTTCTGAGCTGAACTTGCCACAAAAGCATGAAGAAATTCAATGTCAAAATGTTACCCTTAGGCCCATGTCACACACATGATGGTTCTGCCAATGGCAAATCTCCAAGGTTCAGCTGTCATTTAATAGAAGTAATTCCCTTGTTGACCAAAACACCACAGATTCTAAAGAACTAATAACAGATCAACAAAGCTGATTTGGCCAATGAGGAAGGCACAAGGGAGAAGGTAGGTCCACACACATTTTGTTGGCATAATCACTGGTGTGAGATGGACCTTGGGAGCAGGCAACCCCCTGACATCACTTCCTGTTTCATCACTTCCTGTCCTCGCCTGTGCTCCATAAACCCACATGTGCTTCTTCCTCCCAGCTGCACCAATGACTGCAATGCATGAGATCGTCCACACACTCTATTGCAGGTCCCATGCAGACCATATCCAGTGTATCCATTGTGATAGTTTCCTTGGTGTCCTTCCCAGCTGGGAATTTATTTGAGAACCATAATAAGTATAATTTGTCTTATGTGAATTGCTATTTGTCTTCCTTTAGTATTCCAGACTGCGCTATAGCCAAAAGACGGCTACAGCATGGTTCTCCAGTTTTGGGAGCATTTCCGTGGGGCGAACATCAGGCATGCTCTGTGACCGCTGTGTCCTTTGGACACAGCTGATCTCAGATAGCGATAAAAGGGCCAATCACAGCGGCCCTTTACCATGTGATCAGCTGTGTCCAATCACAGCTAGTCACATGTAAACAGACTTGCTGGTTATTAGCATTCCTTTCCTCATATGCTGTCTCTGTGCAAAGGAAAGGAGAGCCGATAACAGGCAAGTCTGACAGGGCACATTGTTTATCAATGCCCTTATGATCAGTGCAGCCTCATCAGTGTCTGCGCACTTTTCTCTTTTTGTCTGTTTGCCACTTAATATAACTATGTTGCATATTCTCTAATTACTCCCACTTGGCCAACATCAGTGCTGAACCATGCATTTAAACATTGCATTTGTGTACTTTTTCCACATTTTCTGGGTTTGCCCGGCAATCGCACATTATTGGAAAGAAGTACTCCTGGTGATTACTAAGGTCACTAAGACTCGTGTTCCTTATGAACCTATATAATGTCTGCTAGGGCTGGTTGAACAAATGTCGATGATCAGAGCCAGGAAAATACTCATATCCCTGTTACTATACTATGCTCGCAAAGCCATTACAATGAACTGGAAACAATCGTCTCCCCCCTCTGTCAGGTTCTGGAAAAGCCTAGTGAATGCCAGTTTGTCCCTATATAAAGCCACCTACTCGGACAGGGGATGCCCACAAAAATTTGAGAAGGTATGGAGTTGTTGGCTAGATGATAATACCACGGCAAATGATGCAGTGACCAATACCTAGATTGACAATGTTTGTTTTTTTTTGTTAGTTTATTGACCCAACTTTTCTCATGTAGCCTTATCCTGTCAATATCAATTTGAGCACAGATTATCTTGACCTAACCCTCTCCCCACAATTGGGGTTATAGTGTAAGCTAAGTTAGGATGTTTGTGTTATGTGTTGTGCCCTGTTGTGGCGAGTTGCCACAACGGAGAAATTGCCCCTGCGTGGGTAAATTTACATGCTCATATAAATTTCAATAAAAAAGATTTAGCAAAAAAAACAAAAACATTGCATTTGTGTTTAGGCTCTATTCTTACCAACAACTGGAGGTACATTGGTGGAAGAAGGCAGGTAATCATTAAGGATGATAGTCAGAACCGATATGCCCAGAAGCACTGTGAGTTTAAAGTTGACTTTTTCATGATAAGATTTGGGAATGAAGTAAGATAGAAGGTCCAGGAGCAAAAGGAACAAAGTAGGCACAATTAAGCTGAACATGTAAATGCTTGATTTGCGTCTCATGATTACCTAAAGAATAATTGCAGAATACATAAAGAGAGAAACATTTAAATAAAGGTAAGTTTATGTGACTTGCACATATTTCACTTACAGACTTTTGTGCATTTAGGCTTCATGTACACTAGGCATTTAGCACTGATGCATGAGGCTCTGGGGTTTAGGTGCAGGCGGAAGGCACAGATGCGGAAGGCACAGATGCACTGTCCAGCCCTGCTTCTGGTAGTCTGTAAAGGTCTATGAATGGCTTACAGCTGGATGGAGCTGAACAGTGCATCAGGTGCAGTGTTGCCAACCGCCAGTAAAAAATGGGCACTTTTTCTCCTGCCAGTAAATGCCAGAAAGAGGAAAAGGTTGTCAGTAAAAAATATGGCTGTGACACTCGGCTCGGAACTGTGCATAGGCAGCTCGGGTCTGGAGCCGGCTGAGACTATCCAAGTGCCTGCTACAGTGTGTTTGGGCAGTGCCGGTGGGGGGACGGGTCTAGTGGAGGCGGTGTCTGAGCGTGTCGTGTGATGTCATGATGCAAGGGAGCCGAGCGCAGCGGCCAGAGCCTTGTGTGTGGGTCTGCAGGATGGGAGTAAGGGAGTAAGGCAAGCCAGGAGCGGGACTGTCAGTGCTGTGTGGACTGAAGGGACCACCTGGCATGGAGAGAGACTGTCACTGTGACTCAGGAAAGAACGTGTCATGTCGGTGAGAAGTCATCATCATCTGTGCTGCTGCACACTACTGTCAGTATCACTGTGAGAGTCAATTTCATCAGTACATCGCCCATTCTAATTTCTTGCCCTCCTGAGTTCTGTCCCTTAGCTTCAATACTTACTATATTGAAAAAAAATAAATAAGAAATATCCTTTTTGCCTTAATATCTACCTTAAATCGCATTGCTACTTGCATATTGTACTTATTTGTAGCATAAATACTGTAATTTTCACTTAAAACTTTAATTTTGTAACTTTTGTAACTGTCAGTAAAAACTTAGCTGTGTCAGTAAATGTTGGGTGTTGTGTCAGTAAATTTCAATCTGGTAGGTTGGCAACACTGATCAGGTGCTACAAATGTTTAGAGCAGAATGCGTCTGGGGAAATAGCCCGGCATTCGTCCCAGGATGCATGTTGCCCACAACATTAGTAGAACTGGTGCACCTAAACGAGGGAGCCTCATGCATCAGCGATAATTGCCCAGTGGGCATGGTACCTTAAAAGGAAAATCAATCTGACTCTAGACTAGGAGATTTTCGTTATCATTATCTGTCCCAGTGACAGCAATAAAAACTTGACAGCATTTTAAAACCTCACTCAGAAAAAAAGAAAAAAAAGCTTGTGGCTTTAAACTCACTTTAACAGGATAGAATGGAAATAGAAATAGAAAATGAAAAAATTCGGAATTAGGAAATTTTTAAATTCGACAATTCGTAAATTAAAAAATTGGCAATTCGTAAATTCGAAAATTCAAAATTCGAAAATTTTGAAATTCGACAATTCGGAAATTCAAAAATTCTGAATTCGAAAATTTTAAAATTCAACAATTCGTAAATTAAAAAATTAAAAAATTCGGAATTCTAAAAATGTAAAATTGAAAATTCGTAAATTTGATTATTCGGAAAATCGAAAATCCGAAAATTCGAAAATCTGAAAATAAGAAAGGAAAATCCGAAAATTAGACAGAGCGAAAATCAAAAAATCCAAAGATTTGAAATAGCTAACTAACTAATAATAGCTAACTATTAAATTATAGGTATTGGAATTTCCTTTCAAATTTTGCTGTTAATAACCGTAACAAATTTATCTGTTACGTTTATAAGTTACAAATTAAAGAGGAAGTAAACCCTCTTGAAATTTTCCTAAAAAAAAAACCCTGCAAGAGAAAGGCATAATGAGCTAGTATGCATAGCATACTAGCTCATTATGAATGACTTACCTTAGATCGAAGCCTCCGAAGCGCTCCTCGTTCCCCTCCTCCGCCACTGCCATGTCTCCTCCGAGTGCCTTCCGGGTATCGCCGCTCCGGCGCTGTGACTGGCCGGAGCGGCGATGACGTCACGCATGCGCGCAGGACCGTCAGATCCAGGGCCGATCCGCCCTATACGATTGCTGCGTAGGGCCCGAGTAATTACTCTGGGCCCCCGATTTTTCACGGTTGCCGCCACCGCTAGAGGTCCGCGGCCGGGCGGAGACAATGTCTCCGCCGGCCGACATTTTCTTGTAGACCAAACAAGAGGCGGCCGGGTGGCTGCCAATCGGAATTGAGCTGCGGCACCGCCGACCTCCCGCCCCGCTGATGTCTGTCTGTCACTGTGAAATTATGTGGGATAGGGTGGGGGTGGGCGGCGCCGCAGCTCAATTCCTATTGACAGCTACCCGGCCGGCTCCTCCACTATCCACTCTGTACTGTAATGGCGGCGGAGAGAGTCTCTGCTGCTGGGGCATCACACCTGATGTAAGGGGGGACTCCGCTGGGAATGCCTGGTGTAAGGGGGACTCCGCTGGGAATTCCTGGTGTAAGGGGGGACTCCGCTGGGAATGCCTGGTGTAAGGGGGACTCCGCTGGGAATGCCTGGTGTAAGGAGGGACTCCGCTGGGAATGCCTGATGTAAGGGGGGACTCCGCTGGGAATGCCTGGTGTAAGGGGGACTCCGCTGGGAATGCCTGGTTTAAGGAGGGACTGCGCTGGGAATGCCTGGTGTAAGGGGGACTCCGCTGGGAATGCCTGGTGTAGGGGGGACTCCGCTGGGAATGCCTGGTGTAAGGAGGGACTCTACTGGGAATGCCTGATGTAAGGGGGGACTCCGCTGGGAATGCCTGATGTAAGGGGGGACTCCGCTGGGAATGCCTGGTTTAAGGAGGGACTGCGCTGGGAATGCCTGGTGTAAGGGGGACTCCGCTGGGAATGCCTGGTGTAAGGGGGACTCCGCTGGGAATGCCTGGTGTAAGGGGGGACTCCGCTGGGAATGCCTGATGTAAGGGGGGACTCCGCTGGGAATGCCTGGTGTAAGGGGGGACTCCGCTGGGAATGCCTGGTGTAAGGGGGGCTCCACTGGGAATGCCTGGTGTAAAGAGGGACTCTACTGGGAATGCCTGGTGTAAGGAGGGACTCCGCTGGGAATGCCTAATGTAAGGGGTGACTCTGCTGGGAATGCCTGGTGTAAGGAGGGGCTCCGCTGGGGACACCTGATATAAGGAGGGGCTCCGCTGGGGACACTTGATGTAAGGAGGGGCTCCGCTGGGGACACCTGATGTAAGGAGGGGCTCCGCTGGGAATGCCTGATGTAAGGAGGGACTCAGGGCTTCCACTGATTCTGCATTATGGTGAGTTTAATGATTTCATTCTATATTAAAATGTAATAACAGAAATAATGCACTTCAATCATCCTGACACCATAACAACCATGGTGTCGGGATGATTGAAGCGCTAACATCAGGTGTTTGGAGTATCTTTATCTGCTGATTTGTTAAACTTTCTGGAATACACATATTTCTATTGTGGTGTAGGATTTGGGCCTGCTGTCCCTCCATCCCTCTTTCTTTCTCTCTTTCTTTCTCTCCCTCTTTCTTTCTCTCTTTCTCTCCCTCTTTCTTTCTTCCTCCATCCCTCATTCATCTCAGACTAACCACACCCCCTCCGAGCCACGCCCATGTAAGCCACACCCACTATTCCACGTAAACCACACCCATTTTTTGCCACCGTAGAGGAAAATTTTGCTTAGGGCCCCAGGGAGGTCAGGATCGGCACTGGGCAGATCCATTCAAAACCCGACACACTCAGTGCGCCTGCGCTATCTGTGCCTTCTTTTTGGCAAATATCTCCTAAACCGTGTAGGTTTAGGAGATATTGCAAACACCTACAGGTAAGCCTTAATCTAGGTTTACCTGTGGGTAAAAGTTGTAAACCCTAAGAGACAACTTAATCTTATCATTTAGCCCCTAACACAGGCAGCTGATCGCTGCCTGTGAAAGTGTACTCACATCTGTCGTTTCACAGAAAATCGTCTTTTAAGTATTGATGACGTCACCCGCGATTGCGGCTTCTGAAGAAAGATGTTTATTCATTTACTTCTTATCCGGAATTCCCTGTGAGAGATCTTCTCCTCTGCTTGGCACAGAGGAGAAGTCTCGCAATATTACACTCATTCTCTGCTTCCTGATTCTCCCCCATGTGACTGAATAAGACGTCACACAGGGGAGTGAATCACAGCAGCCGCAGACACATAGGTAATGTGTCAAGGTTGCAGCGGTAACGTCAATCGAGAACGAGGCTTGGTTATGGCGCTACGGCGCATGCGTGAGATTTCGTACAGGATAACACTAAGGGCGGAAGTGACGTCAGAAAAGGATTCAATAAACAGAAGTTATATTGGCGCGGTCAGTACCCGGAAATACACAGAATTAGAACATCTAAAAAGAGGTATTTACAGGCCTCAGTTTTGAATTCATTATATATGTTAAGCATTGCAATTACCGTATTTATCGGCGTATAACACGCTCTTTTTTCCCCTTAAAATCAGGGGAAAATCGTGGGTGCGTGTTATACGTCGATACTCCGTCGAATTCCCCTGCTGAAAACGAGCGAGAGGAGCGAGCGGAGCCGAAGCCGAAGTACAATCGGCTTTACTCGGCTCCTCTCGCAGTCCCGCCCATCTCTGACTGCGCCGCTGACATAGAGAAATCCGAGTGTACTTCGGCTAGTCTCGGCTCCTCTCGCAGTCCTGCCTGTGACTGTGAGCAGAGCCGAGTCTAGCCGAAGTACACTCGGCTTTCTCCGTCAGCGGCGCAGTCAGTGGAGATGGGCGGGACTGCGAGAAGAGCCGAGTCTAGCCGAAGTACACTCGGCCCCGCTCGCTCCTCCCCACAGAAATCGGCGCCAAATTTTAAAAAACGCCGGGACTGACACGATCGCAAAGGCACTGGGCAAGGCTGCAGATGGACAGATGAACACTGGGCACGGCTGCAGATGGACAGATGGACACTGGGCAAGGCTGCAGATGGACAGATGGACACTGGGCATGGCTGCAGATGGACAGATGGACACTGGGCATGGCTGCAGATGGACAGATGGACACTGGGCAAGGCTGCAGATGGACAGATGGACACTGGGCAAGGCTGCAGATGGACAGATGGACACTGGGCAAGGCTGCAGATGGACAGATGGACACTGGGCAAGGCTGCAGATGGACAGATGGACACTGGGCAAGGCTGCAGATGGACAGATGGACACTGGGCAAGGCTGCAGATGGACAGATGGACACTGGGCAAGGCTGCAGATGGACACTGGGCAAGGCTGCATGCTGCATTTAAATGTAAGTTTTTTTTCCTTGAATTTCCCTCCTAAAAGTTTTTTTCCTTAAAATTCCCTCCTAAACTTGGGGTGCGTGTTATACGCCGGTGCGTGTTATACGCCGATAAATACGGTAGCTTGGGTAACGTAATAATTGAAAAACTATAAATTGTGGCTTTAAATTCACTTTAACAGAATAGAATAGATTTAGCTGAAACTAAATTATTGTGAACAATGATCACATCATATCTCACATCATATCTCATATAACAACATTTTTCTTTAGCTATTAGGTTGCTACTTTTTAATGAAAAGGTCTGTCCTCATTATTAAACTTCATATGCCTACCACACTCACTGCACAATAATGTATTTGACAACACTACCAAATAGAGGGTGTTGCAGTTATGCTTACAGGTAGATTCCATAGCCTCAAGGGCTTGGGAGGTGATGCACATTCTGCACTGTGAGTTAAAGAGAGGTATGAGCTTCTACAGACCTTGTGATAATGGTGAGAAACTCCAGAAAAATGACAAAACGGTTCTGTCTAGCCAGTTGCAGACTTCTGTAACTCAGGGAAGGAGCAAAAGATGTTTAGAGTTTAATAAGTTTAGTACTAGGTATGCTGTGGCAGATCTCCTTGGTGCATAGATACTGTGGAGTGAACTGTGTTTTCTGTTCTGGAGTGCTGGGCAGTGAGCTGAGTTAGGGTGACCACATTTCCAAATTGCCATTCAGGGACAGCCCCCCCCCTTTCTAAAAAAAGATAATATTTTTGTGACCCCCACAGATTTCACTGGTTCATCCTGGGACCTGTAGTTCTTCACTGGTTGGGGGGGGGGGGGGGTCACATCTTCAGCTCTGAGGGTCACATCCCCCAAAAGTGAAGGACTACAAGTCCCAGCATGAACTCCTAATATCTAAAGATGTGACCCCCCCCAAATTTGAAGGACTACAACACCCAGCATGAACCCCTGAGATCTAAGGGTGTGATCCCATAGATTTCACAGGTTTATGCTGGGACCTGTAGTTCTTCACTATTTGGGGGGCAGGGGGGTCTCACATCTTCAGTTCTGGGGGGGGTCATTGCTGGGACCTGTTGTCTTTCACTTTGGGGAGGTCTCACCCCCCCAAAGTAAAGGACTACCAGTCCCAGCATGAACCCCTGGGATCTAAGGGTGTGACCCCATAGATTTCATGGGTTCATGCTGGGACCTGTAGTTCGTCACTATTTGGAGGGGGTGTCACATCTTAAGCTCTTTGGGGTTCATGCTGGGACCTGTGTCAGTTTCATTCTGGGACACTGTATTGTCCCAGAGTGAAGGTGCTCGGGACAGACCTGCAGAATGCAGGACTGTCCCGGGCAATCCGGGACACGTGGTCACCCTAAGCTGAGTGTGTGTTGAAGTGCTAACCTAAAGCCTCGTACACGCGGTTCGATTGTCGTACGACCGAACGTCTGATTTTTGTCAAAAGCGCATGTGCGGGATTTTGTCTAGCAAACTAACCATCCGCAAATTGTCGTCCGACAAACACGAACGTAGTGACGTACTATGAGAGTATAAAGAGGAAGTTCATTTCTCGAGCGCCATCCTTTAGGCCCCTTCTGCTAATTTCGTGTTAGTAGAAGTTTAGTGAGCGTTGATTCCCGATTTTCAGATCGTTCCTGATCTTCAAATGACAGTTTGGGAGTAGGCAGTTACATTAAAAACAACACAAGTTGTATCTTTGATCTTAAAAACTCAGGGATAATGGTGTTGTGGTAACTTCCCCAAAAAATCAAACAGCAACCATAATATTAATATTATTTATATCACTACAAAACAAATAACTTTTAAAATAAGTTTGGCATAACTACGGTACATCAGTATCACCAGCAAAGCAGCTTCATTACTATCCCATTAAAGAAGATGAGAATGTCCGTGCCATTGACATTTCATCAATTGCCGCGTCACGAATGGTAATTCTAGCTTACAAACTCTTCCGGGTAGTTCCTTGATTCCGATCATGCGTGTTTGTATTTTCGACTTTTGTGTGACGATTTCTGTACTGACCATCTGAAAATTGGACGTTGAACTGTCGTTCGTTAAAAATTTACTAGTCAGCTCATCCAGCTTTTGTCTTACGAAAAATTTAAATCGGATGTCAAAAGGAGCATACTAACGGTAAAAATTTCAGACGACAGGCCGTCGAGCGACAATTCCCTTCCTAAATTCGCATCGTGGGTACGGGCCTTTACTGATGACTTGGTTATAGAGACAGTAACTATGTACAAGTGTAGGTGCAGTTCCAGTGGCCACCAGCGAGTTTCTCCCAGCAGCCAGCAAATCCCAGTAATTAGGCTCCACCTGATGCTGGCTGCTGGGAAGGTATATAACCCCTCCCCTGATTTACATCAGCGCATCAGTATTTTGCCTGTTAGTCATTAGACATGTGCACTGCCGAAAAATGTGTTTGTTTTCGTTTCATTTGTTTTTTTCGGAAATTCAAAAATTTGAATATTCGTAAAATTCATAAATTAAAAAATTTGGAATTCATAAATTTGAAAATTCGGGATTCAGAAATTCAAAAATTCAGAATTCAGAAATTCAAAAATTCGGAATTCAGAAATTCAAAAGTCCGGAATTCGAAAGTTCGGAATTCAGAAATTCAAAAATTCGGAATTCAAAAATTCAAAAATTCAGAAATTCAAAAAAATTCGTAATTCGTAAATTTGAAAATTCAGAAATTCAAAAAAATTCGAAATTCGTAAACTCGAAAATTCGGAATTTGAAAATTCAGAATTCAGGAATTAAAAAAATTAGGAAATGTGAAAAATCGAAGATTCAGAATTCAGGAATTAAAAAAAAATCGAAATTCAGAGATTCAAAAATTCTGATTTCGGAAATTTGAAAATTTGGAAATTCGAAAATTTAGAATTAGAACATTTTTAAGTTTGTAAATTAAAAAATTTGGAATTAGAAAATTAAAAAATTCAACAATTCATAAATTCTAAAATTCGGAATTCTAAAAATTTTAAATTAAAAATTCTGAAATTTGATCATTAGGACAATTGAAAATCCGAAAACTCTAAAATATGAAAATAAGAAAGGAAAATCCAAAAATTAGAAAGAACGAATATCCAAAAATCCAAAAATTTGAAATAACTAACTAACTAAAAATAACCAACTATTAAATTATGGGTGTTGGAATTTCCTTTCAAATTTTGCTGTTAGTAAATGTAACAAATTTATCTGAAGTTACAAATTATCCGAAATAAAGAAAGCTGCATCTAAACAAATGGAACGGAACAAAATAATAATAAATAATAATAATTTTTTATTATTATTATTATTGTTATTTATTACTAATAATTTGTTACGTTCCATTCATTTAGATACTGCATTTGTTATTATGGATAATTCGTAACTTCAGATGAATACGTATTCGTTATGTTCAATAACAGACAAATTTGAAAGGAAATTCCAATACCTATAATTTAATAGTTAGTAATAGTTAAGTTATTATTAGATAATTATTATTACAATTTTCGGGTTTTGGAATTTTTGGATTTTCGTTCTTATTTTTGGATTTCTGAATTCCCGGGGTCTAATCATGTGCTTAAAAAAAAACAACCTTTGAAATACATGCATCCGGCGCCCTGCATGTAGATTAGGGGCCGGGAGCAGTGATTAGGGGGGAGCCCCTTATGGACGGGCTGCCACTGCTGAGACCCCTAACCCTCACCTCCTTATGCGTGTTGTCCAATAAAACAATAAAATGACGGAAAGTGACTGTTGCCCAATGTTCTTTCTCGGTCCCCCATTTTAGTCCTGGGGTAAAATGCTGACCCGTCTCTGTCTATGGAGATGCCATCTTGCATCCAGGGGTTTCTATGGTAGTAATATGAGCAATATGAATGAAGAAGAGGGTAGAGGGAGGCGGGCAAGCTACCAGATTTTTTCCAGTAGCAGTGGTGGCTATTATACTTCAGAGCACAAGAAGAAAGCAACTGGGTCTTCTGAGAAGCTGTGTGCTGGCCTAGCTGCCCGCACACCTGTTCTGTCAGTGGAGGGCCTCTCATGTGGCTGGAGATTATTTCCGCAGCTACCTCTGCCTCATTACGTGTGTCCTTTATAGGAAGGTGAGGGAGAAAAGCTGAGGAATTTATAATTACTAGGCATATTCAGGAACCCAGGGAGTTGTGGGAAATAGAGGTAAAGGAGCCCATGCCTGCAGCTATGCATGGTGGGTAAATGGGCACTCTGCTACAACATCTGTACCTGAAATGTGAGCTTTGAGTAGCCATGTAATGAGCCTTCCTCCACTAAAATGTCCAGCAAGCTCCATTCTCCAGTATCCAAGTAAAGGTTTTTACTTTGTTCAATGATTTGAGAGGAATTTTTCTGCATTTTCAAAATCAGGCTTGGCTCTAAGGAATAAAACACAGAGAGGTAAATCATATTATATGAACAAAAGAAAAAGAAATACCCTGTCAATAATAAGCTTTTTTAAATGAAGGGTCATTTACAAATGTTCTCCTAAAAGAACAACTAAATGTTCCCGTTTTTTGTTTTTTTTTAACAAACATGTTATACTTACCTCTAGGGATGAGCTTTATGTTCAAGTCGAACATGAGTTTGACTCGAACAGCGAACAATTTGGGGTGTTCGCGGAAAATTCGAAAAGCCGCGGAACACCCTTTAAAAGTCTATGGGAGAAATCAAAAGTGCTAATTTTAAAGGTTAATATGCAAGTTATTGTCATAAAAAGTGTTTTGGGGACCCGGGTCCTGCCCCAGGGGACATGTATCAATGCAAAAAAAACAGCCGTTTTTTCGGGAGCAGTGATTTTAATAATGCTTAAAGTGAAACAATAAAAGTGAAATATTCCTTTAAATTTCGTACCTGGAGGGTGTCCAAAGTATGCCTGTAAAGCAGCGCATGTTTCCTGTGTTTAGAATTGTCCCTGCATAAAATGTCATTTCTGAAGGAAAAAAAGTCATTCAAAACCACTCGCGGCTATAATGAATCCCCGGGTCCCCGGCAATACAGATAAAAGTCATTGAAAAAAACAGCAGGGGTCCCCCCCAGTACATTACCAGGCCCTTTGGGTCTGGTATGAATATTAAGGGGAACCCCTGCCATTTTTTTCAATGACCTCTCTGTATTGCCAGACCCGACAAAATGCGTGGGGGTCCCCCCAAAATTCCTTTACCAGGCCCTTCAGGTCTGGTATGAATATTAAGGGGAACCCCGAACCAAAAAAAAAAAAGCGTGGGGGTCCCCCCCAAATTCCATATCAGGCCCTTCAGGTCTGGTATGGATATTAAGGGGAACCCTGCACCAAAATTAAAAAAAATGGCGTGAGGTCCCCCCAAAAATCCATACCAGACCTGAAGTCTGGTATGGATTTTAAGGGGAACCCCGCACCAAAATGAAAAAAATATGGCGTGGAGTCCCCCCAAAAATCCATACCAGACCCTTATCCGAGCACGCAACCTGGCAGGCCGCAGGAAAAGAGGGGGGGACGATAGAGCGCCCCCCCTCCTGAACCGTACCAGGCCACATGCCCTCAACATGGGGAGGATGTCCCCATGTTGATGGGGACAAGGGCCTCATCCCCACAACCCTTGCCCGGTGGTTGTGGGGGTCTGCGGGCGGGTGGCTTATCGGAATCTGGAAGCCCTCTTTAACAAAGGGGACCCCCAAATTCCGGCCCCCCTATGTGAATTGGTAACGGGTACATTGTACCCCTATGTCAGGAAAGGTTCCATCTGCTGGTGATATTTATTATTTGGCATGCAGTACTGTGGTCAACCAGCAGGTGTCTCCTGGCAGTGTGGAACTGTCAGGAGAATTTCTCCCTGCTGGTATTATATTATCCTTTGGACGCAGTACGGGTCTCCACCAGCGGATGGATCCTGGCAGTGTGGAGCGAACTGCTCTTCCTGCGCTTAGGTGTGACTTGAAGCTAATTACAAGCCTTCCTATTTATACCTGGCAAGTACAAACATATCTCCTTGCCCTGGTATCTCTCTCCCTGACCTAGAATCTGCGATCCTGACTTTTGAGCCTGCATCCTACCTGACCCGATCCAATCCGATCCCTATCCTGAGTCCATCCTGCACCTGTCCCTCCTGTCTCCTGATAACCATGGTCACCCGTCCTCCTGTTACCTGAGTACTAGGATCCCTGCTCTGCAGCCTACCCATCCGTCCCCTCCTTGTTCCTGTTTGTCTCCCTTACTTTCCCATCTGCTGACATCCCCTTGTGTATGACCTCGGCCTGGCTTTTACTACGATTCTGGTATCTCCCATTATTGTACATATTGTCTATAGTCACTGTTTATTGGTTGATTTATTGCACGGTGTTCTGTTGGAGGTGGTTGTGTGTTTGTTCATTGATCTTAATAAATTATCTTATTTTCACCTACATCCGTTTGGTCTCCTCTGTGCAGTCACACAGTCTGGTCTACTAGCTTCGCTGACACCCTACAATTTCACAAAGAAAGTGTAAAAAAATTGTAAAAAAACACACAGTTGGGAAAGTCCTTTATTAAAAATAAAAAAATTAAAAAAACATTCCAGTGTTGTAATCCAGTCTATCCAGCGTTGTTCTCTATGCGTTGCTGGACATTGGATCACTGCGGGACATAGAGAACAACCGCGGGACATAGAGAAAGAACTCCGTGTCTGTGTGTTTTTTTACAATTTTTTACACTTTCTTTGTGAAATGGTAGGGGTACAATGTACCCGTTACCAATTCACATAGGGGGGGCCGGAATCTGGGAATTTGTTAAAGGGGGCTTCCAGATTCCGATAAGCCCCCCGTCCGCAGACCCCCACAACCACCAGGCAAGGGTTGTGGGGATGAGTCCCTTGTCCCCATCAACATGGGGACATCCTCCCCATGTTGAGGGCATGTGGCCTGGTACGGTTCAGGAGGGGGGGGGCGCTCTCTCGTCCCCCCCTCTTTTTCTGCGGCCTGCCAGGTTGGATGCTCGGATAAGGGTCTGGTATGGATTTTTTGGGGGACCCCACGCCATTTTTAAAAAAAAAAATTGGTGCGGGGATCCCCTTAAAATCAATACCAGACCTGAAGGGCCTGATATGGAATTTGGGGGGGACCCCCCCCCCCCCCCCCACACGCATTTTTTTTTTAAAATTTTGGTTCCCTGCGCAAAATGTCATTTTTGAAGGAAAAAAGTCATTTAAAACTACTGCATCTATTAATGAATTGTCGGGTCCAGCAATACAGATAAAATTAATTGAAAAAAACGTCAGGAGTTCCCCTTATTATTCATACCAGACCCAAAGGGCCTGGTAATGTACTGGGGGGTACCCTTGCCGTTTTTTCAATGACTTTTCTCTGTATTGCCGGGGACCCGGGCATTCATTATAGCCGCGAGTGGTTTTAAATGACTTTTTTTCCTTCAGAAATGACATTTTGTGCAGGGACAATTCTAAACACGGGAAACATGCGCTGCTTTACAGGCATACTTTAGACACCCCCCAGATACAAAATTTAAAGGAATATTTCACTTTTATTGTTTCACTTTAAGCATTATTAAAATCACTGCTCTCAAAAATATGGCCGTTTTTAAAACTTTTTTTTGCATTGATACATGTCCCCTGGGGCAGGACCCAGGTCCCCAAACACTTTTATGACAATAACTTGCATATTAACCTAATGAGCACTTTTGATTTTTCATGTTCGTGTCCCATAGACTTTAACGGTGTTCACGTGTTCAAACAAATTTTTTGCCTGTTCGCATGTTCTGGTGCGAACCGAACCGGGGGTGTTCGGCTCATCCCTTCTTACCTCCACTGTGCAGCTCGTTTTTCACAGAGTGGCCCCAATCCTGATCTTCTGGGGTCCCTCGGCAGCTGTCTCGGCTCCTCCCCGCAAGAATTAACCCCCTTCATTGGATGCTCTCTCCCATGGGGATTATAGCCGCCGACTGTATCACTCGGCCCCGCCCCCCGGCGCTCTGCATCATTGATTTGATAGACAGCAGCAAGAGCCAATGGCTGCGCTGCTATCAATCAACCAATGAATTAGCCAAGAAGCCAGCGCTTTCACAGCGCGGGACTTTCGAGGGGTCAGGTAAGTAAACGGGGGGGGGGGGGGGGGTGGGGGGCCGCTAATCCTCTGTCCCATTCTCCCAGGAAGTGGAAAAAAATTCCTGTAATGTGCAGCAATTCTTGGTTGTCACCAGAACTAGTGTCCCCATTGGAAGATATCCCCTCTATTTCTGTTCTGGTGACGGTCCAAAACTTGGAATTTTCTTTTACTTTTAGTGATAACAGTAAATATGAAAAACTGGGGTACAAACAGCAGTAAAATCTGATAGGTGTACTAATCCTTCTCCACTCTATCCAAAACAAAAATAAAATGTACTTTAGTTATACTTTACAGTGACCCTAAATGATATCCTTATTCCCCAAAAAATATTCCATACACATTCTATGCTTAAAGTGTTTGTACATTTTTTTCTATAAAAATAACAAATATGTTACAATTACCTGCTCTGTGCAGTGGTTTTGCTCAGGGCAGCCCCGATCCTATCTCTTCTTGGGTACCTCTTCAGCTCTCCTGGCCCCTCCTTCCTGTCGAGTGCACCCACAGCAAGCAGCTTGCTATGGAGGCACCTGAGCCGAACTGCAGCTCCGTGTGTCCATTCAGGCACGGAAAAAAGGAAAGGGGGAGTGGTGCACTTATTCAATACAATATGCCGTTAACATAAAACCGAAAAATAAAATAAAATAAAGTGCAAAAAAAAGTCCAAGTAAAACCAAATGTTAGGAATCAGTTTATATAGAGATAGATGTTTCATGGAACGGTAGCTTGATAGAAGGAAAACAAAGCATTAGTCCAACATCGATTGTAAAATTTATAGATTGGCCGCTCACCTCCAACAATGATCAAAAGGTCAAACAAGGCTCATCAGATAGTGAATGGGGAATCCTGCTGGTGGATCTGCAGAGACATTCAGGTCCCAAGCGAAGACGAATTGCTGCATGGAATCTTAGCACCAACACATCCTGCGCTCAGCACAGAAACCAATATGGAAACTTACTGGGGCATGCATGCAGAGCTGGAGACACAGCAGCACAGAACAGAGTTTCCATATTGGCTACCGTGGTGAGTGCAGGATGTGTTGGTGCTAAAATTCTATGCAGCAATTCGTCTTCGCTTGGGACCTGAATGTCTCCGCAGATCCAAATCAAATAGGGGATAGTTTTATGGCATTTTTATATATATTGTGAGGGGGTTAACTCAGTAGCGGGTGTGTGTGACCCCCTGGTTGGGCTCCCCACACAAAAACAGGGCCAGCAGACGGAGGTTGTGGTTTTCAAAATCAAAAGGTGCGGTTTATTTCTCTATGTACAGTGACAAAAACTCTCCACCCTAGTTGTATAAGTCAGCATAAAGCCTGAATCTGGGAGAAATATATCTACCCCCCTGGATGCAACCAGGTGACTTTACCTTCCTGCTGTCACATACCCCCCCCTCTTGTTTTAACCTTGGGGTTGGAACACCAGCAATCAGGCATTCATGTACTCGAGACAAAGCATCCACATTCCCCATTTGAACGCCAGGGCGATGCTTTACTGTGAAGTTGAATTCCTGTAGGGCCAGGAACCACCTATTCACTCTTCTATTTGTCTCCTTGTTTTGAGCCATCCACTTTAACGGAGCGTGATCCGTAACCATGTCAAAGTGCCTACCTAGCAGATAGTACCGAAGGGAATCTAGAACCCACTTCACCGCTAAACACTCCTTTTCAACCGTGGCGTAATTTACCTCATGGGACTTCAACTTCCTGCTGAGGTAAATGACTGGGTGCTCTTCCCCGTTCCAGACCTGGGACAATACTGCTCCTAACCCCACATCTGACGCATCACTTTGTACGACAAAGTCTTTAGAGAAGTCGGGTGAGTACAACACTGGCTGGCTACATAAGGCTTGTTTCAAGAATTGGAATGCTGCCTCAGCCTCGGGGGTCCATTTAATCATGACCGACCCTTTCCCTTTCGTCAGGTTGGTTAGGGGCACAGCCTTAGAAGCAAAGTGGGGAATGAAGCGCCGATAATAACCCGCGATTCCCAGAAAGGCCCGTACCTGCTTCTTGCTGTTGGGACGTGGCCAACTCTGGATGGCCTCGACTTTGTTGAGTTGGGGTTTTATCACTCCCCTGCCAATGGTGTACCCAAGATATTTGGCCTCCTCCTGCCCAATGGTACACTTCTTGGGGTTAGCCGTAAACCCCGCTTCCCGGATAGAGTCTAGGACTGCTTGCACTTTTGGCAGATGTGAGGCCCAATCTGTGCTATGGACAATTACGTCATCCAGGTAAGCCGCAGCATACTTCCGATGGGGCCTCAGTATCTGGTCCATTTTCCGCTGGAATGTGGCCGGCGCATTCTGTAACCCGAACGGCATTCTCTTATATTGGAACGCCCCGTCTGGGGTTACAAATGCGGTTTTCTCTTTGGCCGACTTGGCCAGGGGAATTTGCCAATACCCTTTTGTGAGGTCAAGAGTCGTCATGTATCGGGCTGTTCCCAGCCGGTCGATCAACTCATCTATACGTGGCATGGGGTAGGTGTCAAATTTTGTAACTTTGTTCAACTGACGAAAATCGTTACAAAATCGCCAGCTCCCATCCGGTTTAGGCACCAACACAATGGGACTAGACCAATCACTTTGGGACTCCTCTATCACCCCTAAGTTCAGCATTTTCTGTACTTCCTCCCGTATTGCCTCCCGTCGGGCCTCTGGGATCCGATAGGGTTTTAACTTCACCCTTTCACCGGGCGGGGTAATAATATCATGCTTTACCCCAGATGTTTGTCCCGGCAGCTCAGAGAACACCTCCTTGTTGCGAAGCACAAACTCCTTAACCTCCTGTTGTTGGGGTTGTGACAAGGTGGCTGCTATTCCAACCTCCGGAATCACGCAACCAGTTTGAGCTGGTGACCAAGTTTCTGCGACTAGGGACTCTCTATCCCTCCAGGCTTTCAACAGATTAACGTGATATATCTGTTCGGGCTTTCGCCTTCCTGGTTGTCTGACCTTGTAATTCACTTCGCTCACTTTTTCCATTATCTCGTAGGGGCCTTGCCATTTGGCAAGGAATTTACTTTCAACCGTAGGGACAAGTACCAATATCCTATCCCCTGGGGAAAAGGTACGGGTCTTTGCTCCACGGTTGTACACTCTCTGCTGTGCCAACTGCGCTTGGGCCAAATGTTCCTTCACGATGGGCATTACCTGTGCAATTCGATCTTGCATCAGGGCGACATGCTCAATCACACTCCTGTGGGGAGAACTCTCACTTTCCCAAGTTTCCTTGGCAATATCCAACAGCCCTCTTGGGTGTCTCCCATACAGTAACTCAAAGGGGGAGAATCCCGTAGAGGATTGGGACACCTCCCTAATAGCAAACATCAAATAAGGAAGTAGACAGTCCCAATCCTTTCCATCTCTATCCACCACTTTCTTCAACATTTGTTTTAGGGTTTTGTTGAATCTTTCAACCAGCCCATCGGTTTGGGGGTGATACACAGATGTACGCAATTGCGTCACTTTGAACAATTTACACAGCTCTTTCATAACCCGGGACATAAAGGGTGTACCTTGGTCCGTAAGCAGTTCTTTACAAATACCCACCCGGCTAAAAACAAGAGATAGCTCTTTGGCTATGGTTTTGGCCGAGGTATTTCTGAGAGGGATCGCTTCTGGATAACGGGTGGCATAGTCCATTATAACCAATATGTACTGGTGCCCCCTAGCGGACTTGATTATAGGACCTACCAAATCCATTGCGATTCTCTCAAACGGGACCTCAATGATGGGTAGAGGGACCAGCGGGCTACGGAAATGTGGCATCGGGGCCGACCTCTGACACACAGGGCAGGAGGAACAATAATTTTCTATGTCCTTCATCACCCCAGGCCAATAGAATCTCTGTAATACCCTCTCTCGGGTTTTCTCTGTCCCCAGATGACCTCCAAGAATGTGCCCATGGGCCAACTCCAACACCAACTTCCTGTAAGGTTTGGGCACCACAAGCTGCTCAACGGTTTCTTCTGCCCTTTTTGCCACCCGATACAGTAGGTCCTTCTCTACGCTGAAGTATGGGTAAGTGCAGGTATTATCTGGGTTCACTAACTCGCCATCTATTTCCACTACGTTTTCCCGTGCCTTTATTAGGGCGGGGTCTTTTAACTGTTCTGTGGCAAAATTTTCCCTGTGAACCTCCAGATCAGAAAACTCCACAGACGGTAGGTTTTCGTCTGAGGAGGTGGGCTCCTCTCCAGTTTCTTGAGTCTCCCCTGCCAATACTGACAAGGGAAATTCTGGAGAGTCCTCACCACTCTCAGAGGAGTTCTGGCTATCACATTCCTGGTACATAGGGGCACCAGTGGGGGGCTCAGGATCATCCCACAGTTCCCAGAACTTCGGAAAATCTCTTCCCACAATGGCATCATGCGGTAATTGAGATACTAACCCCACTGGATGAGAGAGGGTACCTTTGGGGGTCTCGAAACACACTGTAGTCACTGGATACTCTCGGGTGTCCCCATGCACACAAATAACAGCTACCTTGCTATTCCCAGAGACCTCTGTTTTAACTAATTCAGCCTTTATCAGGGTCACAAGGCTACCTGAATCCAGTAATACCACAACATTTCTACCATTAATACACATTTTGCATAAATGTTTCTCAGTTCCCCGAATGGCAGTGCATGCGACTGTCGCACACAGCGACTGACGTCTGTCCGTCAGAAAGTCACATTGCATGGGTTCCTCCACAACCGGGCAATTTGCTGCAATATGTCCCGCTTGCCGGCAGCGGTAGCAAACAATCCTTTTGGCTGCCTCTTGAGCCCCTGACTTCCCAGGCTGTTCTCGCCAAACTTTGGGTAGAGCTCCCACCCTCTCACTCTCTCCACCCTCACCCCTTGGAATCCTCTTATCCGCCCCTGGGGATGGTCTGGTCTTAGGGTGGAAAGTCCGAGAGTCTCTGGAAGAGGCCGTCAGGTTCTCTGTAGCCAAGTATTTCTCTACACGATCCACAAGACCACCGGCCGTCTCTGGGTCTCCATGGCTTACCCACTTTTGGATGGCAGTAGGAAGAGCTCTCAAAAACCGATCCATTACAACACGTTCCACAATCTCTGGTGCGGACAAAGTCTCTGGCTGTAGCCACTTCCTGCTCAGGTGAATGAGATCATACATTTGAGACCTGGGGGGTTTTCCAAGCTGGAAAGTCCAGTTATGCACACGCTGAGCCCGGACAGCCAGGGTGACACCCAGCCTTGCCAATATTTCAGCTTTTAGCATCACATAGTCTTTTGCTTGGTCAGGCTCTAGGTCATAGTAAGCCTTCTGCGATTCACCAGTTAACAGAGGAGCCACCAGTCCAGCCCACTGCTCCTCAGGCCACTTTTCTCTTTCAGCAGTCCTTTCAAATGTGGTCAAAAATACCTCTGGATCATCCTCTCCAGTCATTTTTGTCAATAAACGACTCACCCCAAAGGACGCGGTATTAGTGGGACGGCTTTCCTCACTGGTCTGCGGACGTTGCTGCATTACTGCTTCCATTTGTTGTAGTCTCTGCTCTTGCTTCTGTAACAGGTCTATGAAGCGGGCCTCAGATTGCTGCTGGGCTTGTTGATGAGCTTGCTGCTGGGCTGCAAGGCTCCTTTGCAAACCTGCATTTGTCTGCTGTTGATTGGCATTTGCTAGAGCCAGCTGTTTCAGTATCTCCTCCATGCTGGCTTAAAAAAAACTGCCACTGGTTCTCCACCAACTGTGAGGGGGTTAACTCAGTAGCGGGTGTGTGTGACCCCCTGGTTGGGCTCCCCACACAAAAACAGGGCCAGCAGACGGAGGTTGTGGTTTTCAAAATCAAAAGGTGCGGTTTATTTCTCTATGTACAGTGACAAAAACACAGCAAAGCCAAAAAGAAACATAAACAAAATAAATCCTGGTCAGTTTGACCTCTGACTAAACATGCAGGTTTCCTAAACTAACAACTGGGATCAGCCTGGTGCTGTCCTAGTCCCTAAGTCCCTGGTTTAGTAAAAGTCCAAACAAATAGCCACACAGGCTTTGCCTCACCGCACAGGGGTTCACTCTCCCTAGACAGTCCACACAGGTCTGGGTCCAGGCATGAGCTAACACCTAATGAATCTGGGAGTTCTTATAGAGGCCTAAATGAGCTGACAAGCTTCAGCTGGCCTCATCAACTCCCTGTCTGTACGACGCCCCACACTCTCCCTAGAGGTATGAGTCATCCATGAGCCTACTAGCCTCAGCTGGGCTTATACAACTCTCCACCCTAGTTGTATAAGTCAGCATAAAGCCTGAATCTGGGAGAAATATATCTACCCCCCTGGATGCAACCAGGTGACTTTACCTTCCTGCTGTCACAATATATATACAGTATATATATATATACAGTATATATATATATATATATATATATATATATATTTTTTTTTTAATGGTAATGGCGGCGATCAGCGATTTTTATCGTGACTGCGACATTATGGCGGACACATCAGACACTTTTGACTGTATTTTGGGACCATTGTCATTTATACAGCGATCAGTGCTATAAAAATACACTGATTACTGTATATATGACACTGGCAGGAAAGGGGTTTTATTTATTAAAAAATGTTAACCTACACAGTCTTACCCGAAGGCCTCGATGCGCAAAATAAAAGAACATTGACATTAAAAAACCTTAGAAAAACCAACATACCAAAATGACAACACACAGAGTAAAAACCTGGGGGTCTGTCCATCACACCCCATTAAAATTAGGGGACTCCAAAAGCTTGCACAAAAAGTACAGTTTTCAATTCCTTTCGGAATTTCAAAAGGTCATTCTGAAGTCTCAGTTTCAGAGGCAAGGAGTTCCAAAATTCAGCTCCTTGTACTTCACTCGTTCTCCCTCAGCATTTTTTCTTTTTGAATTTTGGAATCTTCAATTTGGCCAGATTCGCCGATCTCAAGGCTCAGGCAGGCGCATACTTGATGAATTTTTCCTTCAGGTACTCTGGGCCACATCCATGCAATGCCTTATGGACAAGACATCCAGTTTTGAACATAACCCGTTCTTTCACGGGCAGCCAATGTAGGGCTCTAAGAGATGGAGTGATGTGGTCACGACGACCAGCACCCGTCAGTATTCTCGCTGCGGCATTCTGAATCAACTAGAGCTTGTAGATTGTACAAGCAGGCAAACCCAGATACAGCGCATTGCAGTAGTCAAATCGACTGCTGATAATGGCATTGACCATGGCAATCTTATCAGAGTCTGCGATATAGCACAAAGTCGACCTTAGGAGTCTCAGGTGGAAGTGGCATGAACTCACCACCTGATTTACCTGAGGGCGCAAGTTCAACCTAGAGTCAAAGAAGATGACACCCAAGTCCCTGACATGAGTGTCCGGAATCGGAAAAGGTTTAAAAGATTCCGGCCAGGATGGAACTAAGTTGGAATACACCTGGTTACTGAAGATGATGCTCTTTCAGCAGCCCTGCATTGCCATTTTAATTCTCAGGTTTCTTTATTATGAAGATTTTTTTTAAAGGAGGTAGGAAATCAAGGGTTTTTTATAATAGCAGTGTAAATTTTTTCAGCGACCAACTCGGATTTAGAGAAACTTAAATTATCTATATTTTTCAAAAAATGTCTGCCAAAATCATCTGCAGACACTTTGGATAAATTCTGTGTCATTTTTACAGGGATATTTCTATTAGGGATATGAGGTTCCTTTTTATTAGTTTTTACATCATGAGTAAACCAAATGAAACGATGGTCACTCCAGATCATCTCACATGATGGAAAGAACTTAAGTAGGAGCCCACTATATAGAACCCAATCCAGGGTGTGGCCCACCATATGAGTGGGACCACTAACACCCTGGATATACCCCACACTTGCAGAAAAATTAATCAGCTGCTGGGCGTCTAGGGGGCGAGGAAGAGGTTAAGTGTGTCCTAGGGAGTGATTCTAACTGTGTAGGGGCTGGCAGTGGCGTAGTGTGGGGGGGGCAGGGGGCCGGTCGCCCCGGGCGCAAAATTTTGAGGGGCGCATCGGCAGGCGGCAGGTTACCTGTAGCTCTTCTCCTGCACTGTGCAGTCTAGAAGACTGTGAGGTCTTCCGCTTTGCTATGAGGAAGAAGTTGCGGTGCAGTCCTGGCTTAGGCTCCAATGCAGTGAGTAAATGAACACTGAAGACCATCCGTGATGATCCCAGGGATTGTGACCGTGCGAAGACTGGAGGAAAGGAGGAGGGCAGGCGACACACGAGGCATCCTCTCCATTATACGCCACTCCCCACACACAAGGTCCACATGCGACATGCTGTCCGTCCACTTAGCCCGCCCCACAGCCCAGACTTCCAACCACCGCCACTACTCCTGAGTCCTGCATGTGCCTGTCAGTGTGCTGCTACGCGGCCCCGGCACCGACCACCCCAGGACTGGAGGAAACCGGGGCCAGGAGGAAGAGGATGAGGCATCATCCACACAGACAGAAGCCCCTCCTTACCAACATCTGCATGGACATTGTTAGTACGCCTCTACAGAGGAAAGCTCTGTACGGGATGATGGCAGCCGGAGGGGGGGCTGGGGCTAAGCTCTGAACTGGAATCTGTGGGAAAGAGAGCTTTGTTTTTTGGGGGGGGGGAGATATACACAGCGCACCCCCCTCAACCCTGCATGCCGCACACAGGTCACCCCCCTTTAACCCTGCAAGCCACACACAGCGCACCCCCCCTCAACCCTGCAAGCCACATACAGCGCACCCCCCTCAACCCTGCAAGCCACACACAGCGCACCCCCCTTAACCCTGCAAGCCACACACAGCGCACCCCCCTCATCCCTGCATGCCACACACAGCACATCCCCCTCAACCCTGCACGCCACACACAGTGCACCCCCCTTAACCCTGATTGCCACACACAGTGCATCCCCCTTAACCCTGCACGCCACACACAGCGCACCCCCCTCAACCCTGCACACAGCGCACCCCCTTAACCTTGCACTCCGTACACAGCGCACCTCTGAACCCTACATTCCATACAAAGCGCAACCCTCAGCCTTGCACTCCATACACAGCGCACCCCTCAACTCTCATTACTAATAATTCGTTCTATTTCTTCTTTTCTGTCTATTGGTGGGTCCCGTCACTTCTGCAGTTTGTGGTGTGCATGCAGTAAGATGATGTGCTTTAACCTTAAGCAACAAATCAGTGGGTTGTAATGATGTGCTGTAACCTCTAGCAACCAATCAGTGAGCCGTAATGATGTGCTGCAATGTCTAGCAACCAATTAGGGAGCATTAATAATATGCAGTAACCTCTAGCAACCAGTGAGTGGTAATAATGTGCAGTAACCTTCAGCAACCAATCAGTGAACAGTAATGATCTGCTGTAATCTCTAGCAAGCAGTCAGAGAGCAATAATAACTTGCAGTAACCTCTAGCAACCAATCAGTTTGTAGTAATGATGTACAGTAACCTCTAGCAAACAATGGGTAAGCAGTAATTATGTGCAGTATCATCTAGCAACCAATCAGTGAGCAATAATAATGTGTGTAGTGGTCAGTATAGGAATCAGGTAGGTCAGTGTAGTGGTCAGTATAGCAATCAGATAGGTCAGTTTAGTGGTCAGTGTAGGACTCAGGCAGGTCAGTATAGGAATCAGGTAGGTTAGCATAGTGGTCAGGTAGGTTGGTGTAGAAATCAGGTTGGTCAGTACTACTGTACTAGCAGAAGGGACTCAGAGAGTGCTAAAAATCCGCGGGGGCGCAAATCACTTGCCCTGCCCTGGGTGCTGACAACCCACGCTACGCCACTGGGGGCTGGGCTTACTGTGACACGACACTGATCGTTGCCCCCAATGACAGGGAGCAGATCATCAGTGTCCTGTTACTAGGCAGAACAGGGAGATGCCTTGTTTACACAGGCATCTCCCCGTTCTGCAGCTCCGTGACACGATCGCGGGACACCGGCGGACATCGAGTGTGCGGGTCCCGCGGGCACGATCAAGGAGCTCACGACATGGGCACGCGCGAGCCGCCGGAGGTGCGCGCACGCACGGCAAGAAATTTAAAGTGATATATATACGTTACTTTGCGCAGCAGTGCCATTCTACCGACGTATATGTACAGGTGACGGTCGGCAAGTGGATCACGTGATTGCATGTGAGACGCCACATTTACGGGGTTTTGTGAGTGCTTGTGGTGCAAAGCAGCCCGCCACAACACTCCCATCTTGCAGACATTCCCTTTGCTGTGGGGTTTTCTATTGGCACTGCTGGAGACATGGGCGGTGCTTTCCCCGGGGCTCACTTTCGGTTTCTCTGTGCCAGTAGGAGATCGGAAGTGACCCTGACCCGCAGCTCGGTGGATGGAGAAGAAAAGTCAGGTACTGTAATGCGATCTGACACCCCTGTCTGTCTGCAGTGGCGGCTGGTGCTGAAGATATTTTGGGGGGCGCAAACAAACTTGAAAATACTGAAAAAAAACAAAACATCAATTGCAGCCACTGTGCCATCAAACGCAGCCATTATGCCATCAAACGCAGCCACTGTGCCCATCAATTGCAGCCACTGTGCCCATCAAATGCCACCACTTTGGCACCACTGTGCCACCACACAACAATCTGTAGCATAGGGGTGAAGTCACTAGTAAAGTGTGATGTGTTCTCCCACAGTAACACTCTGAAGCAGTGAATATTCCAAAATTTTGTGAAATTGTGCCTCCGGCCTTCGCAGAGCGATCCACCAGTTGATCGCCTCTCATGGGCAGTGTCCTAAATCAATGTTAGAGGTAACCTTCATCTATCCAATGCAAATGGATAAGTGTGTGTTACCATACAGCTAAATAATACTAGGTGGTAGTTTATATATGTGAAAATAACTCTTGGTAATCCTTAACATCTACGTGTAATGTAACATAAAACTGAGTGGTCGGAAAAAAGGAGTGAAATCAAAGTGCAAAACATAAGTGATCAAACATCATACATACTCCTCAAATGAAACCAGTGACATCCAATTAACAAGTAACCCTGGTGGGCAGTGCAAGCCCAATGAGTTCAAAGTCCCTAATATCCAGGTGCAAACGTATCCTTTATAAATGAAAAAGCACAAAAAAGCAAAAAAGACAAAGCGAAAAAAGACCCACTCCACAGTAGTGGACGTCAAGAGCAGCCCAGAGTGGCCCCACTATGCAAGCCCCTTAGGATGAACAGTAATAGTCTCTGCTTGCAATTCCAATAATGGATGTTAGTGACACAGTTGATAGTTCCAACAGAAATGCGTGAGCTTCCTAGCTGGTAGATCTTCACTTCGAAATAGGTGACAGAGGTACTCCCCCCCCATGAGTTCACACTCACTAAATGTAGATACCCCTGCAGGGGTGAAAGGCACATCAGGGGGTGGTGGGTAGGCTTCTTGTGCTCTCCAGTTAACACTTCTTATGTCGATCCGCTTCCCAAGGCAGTGCTCCTCACCTCCAGGTGTAAGTCAAATGCTGCCACTGTGCCCATCAAACGCAGCCACTGTCCCCATCAAACGCAGCCCCTGTCCCCATCAAATGCTGCCACTATGCCATTGAATGCTGCCCCTGTGCCCATCAAATGCTGCCACTGTGCCCATTGAATGCTGCCACTGTGCCATCGAATGCCGCCACTATGCCCCCTGCCCGCTTGCCATCTGCCCGGCACTTAACCTGTCTCGGTGGGGCGACAGTGGTGAGCGGTCTCCTCCATGGGTCTCCTCCCATCCTCTCCTCCTGTCAGGCATCCAATCACAGCACCTGTCATTTCAGCCAATCAGGTGACGGGTCACAGACCCGAGCGCCTGATTGGCGGAGAGGCGGTTCAGTGTTAAGAAAGCAAATCTTCATTCGCTGTTCTAACACACCTGGGTGAACTGTGAGCGACAAGCATGGTGCTCGCAGGTCACCTTTTTTGAAGCCTATTAGAGCCTATGGGGCCGGGCGCCTGAATAGGGGGTGGCAGCGGCAGCCATTGATAGATTCATGCAATGCATGAATCTATCCTTTGGTCATGAAGGGGGTGGCTGGAGAGAGGGGGCGGCACCCCTGTACCTTTATGGAAGCACCGCCACTGCTTCGACTAATCCTGAGGCCTATATACAATGTCAACAGAAAAAATAATTGGGTTCTCATGGGGTTCAGAGCAGCAGACCGCATTCCTTGCTGCTAAAGAATCCATTTTGCAACATCAGGGATTAGGAGTCGACCCATGAGACAGGGAGTACCATTTCAGCTGGATGTAGTGGAGCAGGACGGTACCATATCTTGGAGTCTGTGGCAGCCAAATGAAAAGAAAGGACTGAGAGCAATACCTATTGGATTTTGGTGCAAAAACTGACAGGGGCACAGAAGAGATACAGGCCCCTAGAGAAGTACCTGTTTGGGGCCTACATAGAAATTCAATATGTAGAGACCATTACAGGAAAGGACACAATCACCATCCATACTGCATTGCCTATGGCAGGATGGGTGAGAGATAATGGACTGACCACTAGGGCAGCTGTAGAGCAGAACCAGACACTGATGAAATGGAAGTGGTACCTTAAAGAAAGAGGGGGTATTGCAGCTGAGACATTTAAAAACTGTTGGCAGGGCTTGTTTCTTTTACAGCCAGAAGACGAAAATTCTGTGCTGCAGTCATCCTCCACTCTTTGAGTGTCTGTCAGAAGACATGAAGGAGTGAGCATGGTTCACTGATGGTTCAGCCTAGACATGTGCATGACGAAAAAAATGTGTTTAGTTTTGTCTCATTTTGATTCGTTAATCTAGTAATTTTGTTTAGTTCAATTCAGTTGATTTGTTCACTTCGTATTCGGAATTCTCACATTTTCTTTGAATTTACAGATTTTTTCGATTCGAAGCGTTCAAATCGATAAATTTTCTAATCGGTCGAAAATAAAATGTTATATTGTTTTCGATATGAATGCAGCAAAGTGAACAAACAAAAAAAAAATCTTCATCAAATGATTACAATGACTCTTTAAATCACCTTTGGCTTAAAGTGGATGTAAACCCACTCTCATCCTTTCTAAACTACTACCATAGTGCTGATCTATAAGGATATGCATGTGTCCTTATCTGTCAAATGTCTCCCCTCTGTCTGTTATAAGAACTGAAAAACTGCAGATTCTGTGGGTGGATCTGTTGTCTGGAGCTCGGTGGGTGGAGTCGTGATGTCAGTAGACTCCCCGCCCACCTCTACACTCCCCTTGTCAACATGAATTTTCTCCTGTGTATTCCTTCTGCTATGATCACCAACATCCAGTCAAAATCCAGAAAAGTAACCACATGACTTCAGAAAAGGAGTGGGGGTGGGAATTAAAAAATAATGCCTGTCTAAAGCTAGTGCACGAGATATGTAAATAACCTGTCCAGGGCCGCCATCAGGGGGGTACAGGCAGTACACCTGTAAGGGGCCCGGATGCCCCCCCCCTTTTTATTTTATTTATTTATTTATTTATTTATTTGTAAGGGGCCCAGAGGTCCCCAGGGGCCCGGAGTTCCCCAGGGCCCCGAATGTCAACCCCCATTTTTTTTTTTTTTTTTAATAATTTTTTTTATTATGATTTTTTTTATTAAAATTTTTTTTTTTTTTTTTTTTTTTTTGTAAGGGGCCCAGAGGTCCCCAGAGGCCCGGAGGTCCCCAGGGCCCCGGATGGAAACCTCCCTTTTTTTTATTTATTTTTGATAAAAAAAAATTATTATACATTTTTTTTATAAATTTTTTTTATTATTTATTTATTTTATTATTATTTTTTTTTTTTTGTAAGGGGCCCAGAGGTCCCCAGAGGCCCGGAGGTCCCCAGGGCCCCGGATGGAAACCTCCCTCTTTTTTTTTTTTTATAAAAATGATTATTATTATTTATTTTTTTATAATTATTTTTTTTTTGTAAGGGGCCCAGGAGGTCCCCAGAAGCCCGGAGGTCCCCAGGGCCCTGGATGGCAACCCCCCTTTTTTTTGTTTTTTTTTGTGTTCGTCAGCACCCAAACCCCCTGCTTCTCAATTCGTGGCACCCCCCCCACTTCTCAATTTGCGGCAGCCCCCCCACTTCTCAATTTGCGACGGCAGCAGCACCCCCCCCCGGTTCTCCTCTGCTCCAGGGGGGGCCCCCATGTCTGAAGCTGTGTAAGGGGCCCCAAAATTCCTGATGGCGGCCCTGAACCTGTCACTCAAAGCAAGGGGATGGAAAGGACAAAGGTTTTTCTCTGTTTGTCCGTTTTATCTCACTGAACAATAAAAGAGGATTGCTCAGAGCTGGATTAACTCTTTGTGGCAAGACCTGGCAGAAATTATAGCAAATCTTATACTCTACATTGTGACAGCAAAAAAAAATAAAAAATCGGGTTTACATCCACTTTAACAAAAACAGCATTATTTTGAAATGGTACTCTAATAACACACATAGGGGTTGATTTACTAAAGGAAAATTCACTCTGCACTACAAGTGGACTGCAAGTGCACTTGTAAGTGCAGTTGCTGTAAATTTGCTGTAGATCTGAGGGGAAGCTGTGAAATTAAGGACAGCTCTGCTGATTTTATCATCCAATCATGTGCAAGCAAAAATGCTGTTTTTTATTTTCCTTGCATGTCCCCCTCAGATCTACAGCGGCTGAACTTGAAAGTGCACTTTCAGTGCACTTGTAGTGCAAAATGGATTTGCCTTTCGTAAATAACCCCCATAGTCTTTGATTTCAGCAATATGTGTAGTTAGAATTCGACTGGAGTTTAATGTAAAATTCGATTATAATTTCAGTCTGAATTTCCGAAATTCGAACAAATTTCTTTACGTTATTCGGAGCATTGGATAAAATTAATTTATATTGTAATTCGGATATATCCGAATCTCTGAATAATGAAAAATTTGTCTGAATATTAATTCGGAACAAAACAAACCGCACATGTCTAGTTCAGCCATAGTCACCTCGTCTGTGCGTAAATGGACAGCAGCAGTCTACAACCTGAGTTCAGACACAGTCCTGCAGGAGACCGGAATTGGAGGGTCCAGTCAGTATGCAGAGCTGAAAGCTGTAGTGATGACTCTTCAGGAGGAGCCTTCTTCCCATGTCACTATCTACACTGACAGCTGGGCGGTTTTTAAAGGACCGACAACTTGGATGCCCACGTGGAAGTCCAATGAATGGATGATTCATGGAAAGGTGGTGTGGGGAGGCAAGGAAGTCTGGGACTACATCTGGAAGGAAGCTCAGTCCTGCACTATAAAAGTGGGGCATGTTGACGCACATGTGCCCTTGGTCCCAGACTTTGAGAACTATAACAGAGTGGTAGATGAAATTGCCAAAGTGGAAGCAGTTGTGCCAATTGATCCTGTCTTGATTAACTTGGCCAACTGGGCCCACAAGCAATCTGGACATTTGGCGCAGAAAGCAACATATGAATGGGAACAGCAGAGAGGATTGCCTATATCTATGGACATGATAAAGAATGTAATAGGGAACTGTACAGTGTGTGGAGAAGTGTGACAATGGCCATTGCAAAAGTACTCCACCAGGTCGATTAAGAGGGGCAAACGGCCTGCAGAGATCTGGGAGATTGACTTCATCGGGCCCCTGCCCCGGGGAAATAATGGACTGAGATATTGTTGCACTGCAGTGGATACCTATTCAGGACTTTTGTTTGTTCATCCTTGCAAACTTGCTGATCAAGCCGCAATGCTTCAATTGCTCCAGAAACTTGTCGATGCTTGTGGTTGTCCCAAACACGTCCAAAGTGATAACGGCTTACTCAAAACTGGATTAACAGTACAGCAATAACCCGCCTAGCTTTTTCCCCTTTACTAATGTTGCATATGAGATTCAAGAGTGCTCGTGTTTCCAAATATATTTCAAAGCTAAGGTGCTTAATTTCGCAAAAAAATTGTGTGGGACTCTTATTGGGATCATTTGGAATATGTATGTTAATTTAGGCAAGATAAAAAAAATTAAGGCGTTTATCCTTCCTAACCACGACAGGGGTTTATATCTTAGATAGTTAAGTTGGTCTTTTACCTTATTTCGTATGGGGATATAATTCGCCGCATATAAGGACTCCAATGATGCTGTTAATTTTACCCCTAAATATCCTAGTTCCTCTTTACACCAAACAAAGGGAAAAGCAGGCTGGATTGCCCGCTGCTCCTCTTTTGCAATGGTTATGTTTAAGATCTCGGATTTTGATGTATTCATTTTAAAATTTGACATTTTCCCATATCTACTTAATTCCTTTCATATAATTGGTATTGTTGTCCTAGGATTAGAGATAAAGAATAGCACATTGTCTGCGTATGCAGCCACCTTGTACTCCCTGTCCCCAGCTCTCGCTCCTTTTATGTCCCTGTTTTTCTGGATTGCAGCTAATAAGGGTTCTAATGCTGATACAAATAACAGTGGGGACAGGAGGAAGCCCTGCCTTGTACCATTGAATAGTTCTGTCAGGGAAGGTTCCATCCGCTGGTGACACTGCCTGATATTTGGCGTGCAGTACTGTGGTCCACCAGCAGGTGTCTCTTGGGAGTCTGGAACTGCCAGGGGAGCTTTCCCCTGGTGATGGTATTATGTGATCTTTTGGCCGCAGTACTGGTGTCCACCCGTCCCTCCTGTGATCCATCCATCCTCTCCTTGCGCCCTGATCCTGAACCTGAGAAGCTCTGTATTTGTACCTGATCCTGTTCCTGTCTTTTACCTGAACCCTGAGCCTTGTACCTATAGCCGTCCCTCCTGTGATCCATCCATCCTCTCCTTGTCCTGTTTGTTTTCCCTTTCCCCAGCTGCTGATCTGGCCTGACGACCCTGGCCTGGCCCTGTTTATGATTCTGTTTTTCCCCATTACTTGTACATATTTGTCTGTTACTGTTATTATTTGTGGGTTCTGTTTGTTATTGGTCGTTGTGCACTGTGTGGTATTGGAGGTGGTTGTATCTATATTATTTCACTTATCTTTAATAAATCATTATATTTCACTTACACACGTTTGGGTTTCCTCCGTTGCAGTCTACATAGTTCTGGTCTTATCTGATACGTGACAAGTTCTAGGGTAGGGGATAAAGTTCCATTTATTCAAATTTTAGCTGTTGGATGGAAATAAAACGCGGACATCTATCGCATCATCTTTTCTCCAATTCCCGGAAATCTTAGTGTTCTTAACATGAAGCCCCAGTCTACTCTGTCGAAGGCCTTTTCGGCATCTACCGACAGAAGTACGACCAGGGCCCCACTCTCTCTCGCCTCATGTATTAAGAACAGAGTCTTGAGGAAGTTATCTTTCCCCTCCCTCCCTATTACAAACCCGACCTGGTCACTATGAATCCATTGTGGTAATAGTGGCTTTAGTCTTCCTGCAATTATTTTTGCAAAAATCTTTATATCGGTATTTGGTAATAATATCGGTCTATAGCTATCTGGTACTATTAAGTCCTTACCTTCCTTTAAAATTAGGGTTATGTAAGCCATCAGTGCCTCTTCTCGTGGGTTCTCACCTTCTGCTAGTGCAGGGGTCTCCAAACCCCGGCCCGCGGGCCACATCCGGCCCGCGGGTTTGATTTGTCCGGCCCGCAGCTTTCCCAGGCTCTGCCACATTGCCGTCTTTGGCCCTGCGCTGCCCGCCCCGTGCTGACCGCTGGAGTTCGGCCACCTCCGGTGCTGGTCGCATGCTGGCTGCGTGCTACTGTCACTTGGAAATACACAAGCTCTGCTTGTGTATTTCCAAGTGACAGTGCGCTCCTCTCCCCGCAGCCGCTCTGATCATCCTTGTGTACACACGCTCTATGAGAGCCCTCGGAGTCAGAGCAGAGGAGGAAGGGGGCGGGGAATCTGCAAACAGGAAGCTGCCTGTGGAACTGCTGCACGGAGATCGGAGGACAAAATGCTGTGAGTAAAATAAGGAAAACTTTGGCTGGAATGGGGGGGGGGGGGAAGCTTTGTGGGAGGAGAATCTTGCCTTGGAGTGGAGTGGAGTGTGGAGCTCTGACTGTACTGGAATGGGGGCTGGGGGGGGGGAGCCGTGCACGCTGCACCCATCTCACCCTCTGCACCCTGCACCCTCCCTCTGCACCCTGTGCCCACCTCACCCTCTGCACCCTGTACCCACCTCACCCTCTGCACCCTGCACCCACCCTTTGCACCCTTTATTGTTTTTAATTTTAGCTATGAAAGATGCGTTTTTTTTTTTTTCCTTACTACCTTTGCTAACCATTTCCCTGATTTATTGCCCCACTGATGAGCTCATTTATCTCTATATATAGATTATTGATCTTTTTTCCTTTTTTTTCCATGCTCCTATACTTATTAAAACCCCCCTTATATACCCTTTATGAGCTTCCCAGAGAGTACCCCTTAAAATTTCAGGTGTGTCATTAATGAGAAAAAAATCCTCCAGCTCCTGCTCTATCCTCTTAATCACCTCAGGATCTCGAATCAGAGAATCATTCAATTTCCATCCCCTCCCTATAGGGGGCCCTGATGTTATTTCTAATTGCACTATTACTGAAGCATGATCAGAAAGGGAGATTGGTTTTATCACCGTATTTTTGAGGGAAGGTAGCCACTGATGTTCTATTAATGCATAATCTATTCTTGAAAATGACCCGTGTACTGACGAAAAGAATGTGTAATCTCGAGCTCCTGGATGTCCGATCCTCCAGGCATCCACAAGCTGATACTCTAATGCCCTGTACACACGATCGTTTTTCATGCCGTTAAAACTGCCATTTTAAAAAATGGCCCTGAAAAATGATCGTGTGTAGGCTCCAGAGCATTTTTAACGACGTGAAAAACGGCCATTAAAAATTCCGGACATGCTCTCTTTTTTCACGTCGTTTTTCATGTCGTTTTTTTTAACGACGTGAAAAACGATAGTGTGTATGCTTTAACGACGTGAAAAAAAAATGCGCATGCTCAGAATCAAGTATGAGACGGGAGCGCTCGTTCTGGTAAAACTAGCGTTCGTAATGGAGATAGCACATTCATTACACAGTAACGGACTGAAAAGCGCGAATCGTCGCTCAACAAACTTTACTAACATGAAGGGTGGCGCCATTCGAACGGAACTTCCCCTTTATAGTGCCGTCGTTCGTGTTGAACGTCACTGCGCTTTGCTTGATCGTTTTTTTTAATGATGGTGTGTACGCAAGGCAGGCTTGAGAGGAAACATGAAAAAAAACGAGGAGAAAAACATCGGTTTAAAAAATGACATTAAAAACGATCGTGTGTATGGGGCATAATAGTAGCTTCTTTAAAGTGGTTGTAAACCCACTTTTTCAACTTGCACCTACAGGTAAGCCTAGATTAAGGCTTACCTGTAGGTGCAAGAAATATCTCCTAAACCTACACGGTTTAGGAGATATTTACTAAAATGACAAGCGCCGCTGTCTACGGTGCATGCGCGTCGTAGACAACGGCGCATTCATGGGGTTAATCCCATTCACAAACTCGGCTACTTCCCAGCAATCGCTGGGCGTAGCCGAGAAGGACGCCTCAAGTGCGCATGCGCAGAGTGACGTCTCCGCCGCTCCGGCCAATCACAGCGCCGGAGCGGCGTTGTGATTGGCTGGTGCGGCGATACCCGGAAGTAACATTCCGGCTATCGCCGCAGTGATGTCTGCGGCTGAACAAAGGGACGAGGACGGCTTCGGGGGCCCCGATCTAAGGTAAGTAGAACATAATGAGCTATTATGCTAGTCATAATAGCTCATTATGCCTTTCTTTTACAGCTTGTAAAAAAAAAAAAAAAAAGTGGGTTTACAACCACTTTAATTTATTCTGTCTCTGAGCTGATAAATGAGAATGACCTCCCGTAGTGTCTACCCGTGGGTCCATGCACAGATCTCCTGCAACTAACAATTACCCTTTTTTAAATTCTGCTTATTTTTTAAAGTTTTCCTCAAGAACCTATCTGGGTCTCTATTTGGAGAATAAATGTTTGCTATAGTACAATCCACATTGAACAGTTTCCCTTTAATAAAAAGGAATCTTCCTTCTGGGTCAGCAAACTGCTTCTTTAGCACAAACTCCATATTTATATCAAATCCTATAGCCACCCCGCGAGAAAGATTTGAGGTTGAGTCCCCATAGTACCATGTAGGGAAAAACCGAGAGGACAGCCTGCTCCCCGAGGAATGCGTGATATGTGTTTCTTGAAGGCAAGCCACATTTACCCCATAGCAATGTAATTCCTGTGACAGCAGGAAGGTAAAGTCACCTGGTTGCATCCAGGGGGGTAGATATATTTCTCCCAGATTCAGGCTTTATGCCGACTTATACAACTAGGGAGTTGATGAAGCCCAGCTGAGGCTAGTGGGCTCATGAATGACTCATACCTCTAGGGAGAGTGCTGGGCGTCGTGAGGCAGGGAGTTGATGAGACCAGCTGAAGCCTGTCAGTTCGTTTAAGGCCTCTATAAAAACTCCCAGCTTCATTAGATGTTAGCTCATGCCTGGAACCAGACCTGTGTGGACTGTCTAGGGAGAGTGAACCCCTGTGCGGTGAGGCAAAGCCTGTGTGGCTATTTGTTTGTACTTTTACTAAACCAGGGACTTAGGGACTAGGACAGCACCAGGCTGATCCCAGTTGTTAGTTTAGGAAACCTGCATGTTTAGTCAGAGGTCAAACTGACCAGGATTTATTTTGTTTGTTTCTTTTTGGCTTTGCTGTGTTTTTGTCACTGTACATAGAGAAATAAACCGCACCTTTTGATTTTGAAAACCACAACCTCCGTCTGCTGGCCCTGTTTTTGTGTGGGGAGCCCAACCAGGGGGTCACACACACCCGCTACCGAGTTAACCCCCCTCACAGTTGGTGGAGAATGCGGGCAGAAGAAACCGTTGAGCAGCTGGTGGTGCCCAAACCTTACAGGAAGTTGGTGTTGGAGTTGGCCCATGGGCACATTCTTGGAGGTCATCTGGGGACAGAGAAAACCCGAGAGAGGGTATTACAGAGATTCTATTGGCCTGGGGTGATGAAGGACATAGAAAATTATTGTTCCTCCTGCCCTGTGTGTCAGAGGTCGGCCCCGATGCCACATTTCCGTAGCCCGCTGGTCCCTCTACCCATCATTGAGGTCCCGTTTGAGAGAATCGCAATGGATTTGGTAGGTCCTATAATCAAGTCCGCTAGGGGGCACCAGTACATATTGGTTATAATGGACTATGCCACCCGTTATCCAGAAGCGATCCCTCTCAGAAATACCTCGGCCAAAACCATAGCCAAAGAGCTATCTCTTGTTTTTAGCCGGGTGGGTATTTGTAAAGAACTGCTTACGGACCAAGGTACACCCTTTATGTCCCGGGTTATGAAAGAGCTGTGTAAATTGTTCAAAGTGACGCAATTGCGTACATCTGTGTATCACCCCCAAACCGATGGGCTGGTTGAAAGATTCAACAAAACCCTAAAACAAATGTTGAAGAAAGTGGTGGATAGAGATGGAAAGGATTGGGACTGTCTACTTCCTTATTTGATGTTTGCTATTAGGGAGGTGCCCCAATCCTCTACGGGATTCTCCCCCTTTGAGTTACTGTATGGGAGACACCCAAGAGGGCTGTTGGATATTGCCAAGGAAACTTGGGAAAGTGAGAGTTCTCCCCACAGGAGTGTGATTGAGCATGTCGCCCTGATGCAAGATCGAATTGCACAGGTAATGCCCATCGTGAAGGAACATTTGGCCCAAGCGCAGTTGGCACAGCAGAGAGTGTACAACCGTGGAGCAAAGACCCGTACCTTTTCCCCGGGGGATAGGATATTGGTACTTGTCCCTACGGTTGAAAGTAAATTCCTTGCCAAATGGCAAGGCCCCTACGAGATAATGGAAAAAGTGAGCGAAGTGAATTACAAGGTCAGACAACCAGGAAGGCGAAAGCCCGAACAGATATATCACGTTAATCTGTTGAAAGCCTGGAGGGATAGAGAGTCCCTAGTCGCAGAAACTTGGTCACCAGCTCAAACTGGTTGCGTGATTCCGGAGGTTGGAATAGCAGCCACCTTGTCACAACCCCAACAACAGGAGGTTAAGGAGTTTGTGCTTCACAACAAGGAGGTGTTCTCTGAGCTGCCGGGACAAACATCTGGGGTAGAGCATGATATTATTACCCCGCCCGGTGAAAGGGTGAAGTTAAAACCCTATCGGATCCCAGAGGCCCGACGGGAGGCAATACGGGAGGAAGTACAGAAAATGCTGAACTTAGGGGTGATAGAGGAGTCCCAAAGTGATTGGTCTAGTCCCATTGTGTTGGTGCCTAAACCGGATGGGAGCTGGCGATTTTGTAACGATTTTCGTCAGTTGAACAAAGTTACAAAATTTGACACCTACCCCATGCCACGTATAGATGAGTTGATCGACCGGCTGGGAACAGCCCGATACATGACGACTCTTGACCTCACAAAAGGGTATTGGCAAATTCCCCTGGCCAAGTCGGCCAAAGAGAAAACCGCATTTGTAACCCCAGACGGGGCGTTCCAATATAAGAGAATGCCGTTCGGGTTACAGAATGCGCCGGCCACATTCCAGCGGAAAATGGACCAGATGCTGAGGCCCCATCGGAAGTATGCTGCGGCTTACCTGGATGACGTAATTGTCCATAGCACAGATTGGGCCTCACATCTGCCAAAAGTGCAAGCAGTCCTGGACTCTGTTCGGGAAGCGGGGTTTACGGCTAACCCCAAGAAGTGTACCATTGGGCAGGAGGAGGCCAAATATCTTGGGTACACCATTGGCAGGGGAGTAATAAAACCCCAACTCAACAAAGTCGAGGCCATCCAGAGTTGGCCACGTCCCAACAGCAAGAAGCAGGTACGAGCCTTTCTGGGAATCGCGGGTTATTATCGGCGCTTCATTCCCCACTTTGCTTCTAAGGCTGTGCCCCTAACCAACCTGACGAAAGGGAAAGGGTCGGTCATGATTAAATGGACCCCCGAGGCTGAGGCAGCATTCCAATTCTTGAAACAAGCCTTATGTAGCCAGCCAGTGTTGTACTCACCCGACTTCTCTAAAGACTTTGTCGTACAAAGTGATGCGTCAGATGTGGGGTTAGGAGCAGTATTGTCCCAGGTCTGGAACGGGGAAGAGCACCCAGTCATTTACCTCAGCAGGAAGTTGAAGTCCCATGAGGTAAATTACGCCACTGTTGAAAAGGAGTGTTTAGCGGTGAAGTGGGCTCTAGATTCCCTTCGGTACTACCTGCTAGGTAGGCACTTTGACATGGTTACGGATCACGCTCCGTTAAAGTGGATGGCTCAAAACAAGGAAACAAATAGAAGAGTGAATAGGTGGTTCCTGGCCCTCCAGGAATTCAACTTCACAGTAAAGCATCGCCCTGGCGTTCAAATGGGGAATGTGGATGCTTTGTCTCGAGTACATGAATGCCTGATTGCTGGTGTTCCAACCCCGAGGTTAAAACAAGAGGGGGGGGTATGTGACAGCAGGAAGGTAAAGTCACCTGGTTGCATCCAGGGGGGTAGATATATTTCTCCCAGATTCAGGCTTTATGCCGACTTATACAACTAGGGAGTTGATGAAGCCCAGCTGAGGCTAGTGGGCTCATGAATGACTCATACCTCTAGGGAGAGTGCTGGGCGTCGTGAGGCAGGGAGTTGATGAGACCAGCTGAAGCCTGTCAGTTCGTTTAAGGCCTCTATAAAAACTCCCAGCTTCATTAGATGTTAGCTCATGCCTGGAACCAGACCTGTGTGGACTGTCTAGGGAGAGTGAACCCCTGTGCGGTGAGGCAAAGCCTGTGTGGCTATTTGTTTGGACTTTTACTAAACCAGGGACTTAGGGACTAGGACAGCACCAGGCTGATCCCAGTTGTTAGTTTAGGAAACCTGCATGTTTAGTCAGAGGTCAAACTGACCAGGATTTATTTTGTTTGTTTCTTTTTGGCTTTGCTGTGTTTTTGTCACTGTACATAGAGAAATAAACCGCACCTTTTGATTTTGAAAACCACAACCTCCGTCTGCTGGCCCTGTTTTTGTGTGGGGAGCCCAACCAGGGGGTCACACACACCCGCTACCGAGTTAACCCCCCTCACATTCCTTATTTACCGCAAACCTTTTTTCCTGGGGAATTTTAACTTTTTACATTATATGATACTAAATTCAATATAGTCATAATTCATATTGGGAGTGGCTGCCCCCTTTCTCCTTCCCTCTCCCCACACGGGGATCCCACGGTCCCCGCCAGAGGAGAGATAAAGGAGGAGAAAGGGAGGGGCCAAGAGAGAGAGGGACCAAACAGACAAACAAAAAAAAAAAGAAAGAAAGAAGGAAAACAAAACAAACAACACCTGCCACCCCTATTATCAGGCAATCGTCATTTCATGGATAACAGGTTGGATACATAATAAGGATGGGAAAGGTTGGGTGGAAATTGAAAAGTAAGTAAAGTTGAATTAGGAAAGAGGATGTGGATTCCAGAACAGTTTCGTTAATTGGCAAAAAACACAAACCCCTTAACTAAACACACTTTTAGGACATGGGATGAATTGAGTAGACTATATCACTGGCAATATAATTCACCTTTAATTTCTTTATTAGACACAAGTTATTTTAAACCTGGGAAAGACGAACACATATATTTTATTAGATGGTCAAAGAAAGATGAAATATTATTACAAGATATGATGATGGGAAATAGGCTATGCACCTTCACAGAATTAACACAAAAATGGGGGAGCAGACCACTGGACAGGTGGAGATATGCACAAATACATCACTTTACACAAACACTCCCCCAACTGCTGTGGGGAAAGGGTGATATGAACTCAATGGAGAAACTTCTCTCCTCCCTGCAGTGCTTGGGGCAGAGTGTATCTAAAATTTATAAAATATTGATGGAAGAAATAGGACCCAAATACCCCCCTTATTTGGGAAAATGGGAGGAAGAAATAGGTGCCCTACAGGGGGAAAAACATAGAAATAAGATCCTGAAGATAGCCTGCTTTGCTTCTAGTGACGTTAAGACAGTAGAGATGTGCTACAAACGAATAGCAAGGTGGTACATTACTCCGCAGAGAGCAAATAAGGCAAGCACAGAGATCCCACTAACGTGTTGGAGGGGCTGTGGTGCTCTTGGGACCTTTGCACATATATGGTGGGAGTGTGGGAAGATCCGGTCTCATTGGGAGAGAGTAATAGATAACATCTATCAAATAACAGGGGAACAGATTCAGAAAGACCCGTGGAGATGTTTGTTCCATGATACAGATAAAAAGGTAGCTCAGTATAAAAATACTCTGGTGCCTCATCTCCTGAACGCAGCTAAAAGTCTGATTCCAAGACTGTGGAAAACTCCTGAAGCCCCCTCAATGAAGGAATGGGTAGTTAAAAAAGAGTGCCCAACACTCACTTGTTTAGTTTTCTTCAGCTCAGACATGCATTTAGTGCCCAATTTGGAGATATTGGTATTACCCTGCAAACGAGTGATTTGGAGTCTCTACTGAGAGAGGACACTTTAGACAAGGCCTTGTCTAAAATATATAAACAGTTGTTCGGTGAGGGAGGTGATCTCCTCGCAAAGTGTAGGGCGGCGTGGGGTGAGGTGTTCCCCCAGATGGACAGGGATGACTGGGATGATGTATGGGACATTAATTTTACTAGATTGGTCTCTGCTAGGGACCATCTCATCCAATTTAAATTCCTGCATCGTATCTATCTTACTCCGGCTAGACTGGCCAAGATATTCACTACACAGTCTCCTTGTTGCTGGTGGTGTAGTTCCCTCACGACCGATTTCATGCATATTTTTTGGAATTGCTCATCCATCCAGAGGTTCTGGAGGGGGGTTGCAGACTGCATAGCTAAAGTAACCGCCGTCCAAGTACAGCCATCAATTGAGGTATGCCTCTTGGGACTGGTAGACAATCTAGCCCCAAGGAGAGCGACTCGTACTCTGTTGACGATTCTCATATATTATGCCAGGAAACTGATAGTGTTATCATGGAAAAAGCCCAATCCGCCCGCTGTATCAGCGTGGAAGGGGGTGGTGAATAGAGCTGCACCGCTGTACAAAACTACTTATGCTAGTAGGGGCGCACCTCAGAAATTTGATAAAGTATGGGGCAGTTGGATGAATAGTGAACTTACGGTGGCGGATTGAGTGGAACCTATTATAAATGCACCTGCAGTAGGAGTTGAATATGATTGTGAATATTTGACATTTCCAGACAACATATAGACTGTTACCGAGTAAAAGTGACCTTATAACTGTATTATTCCTGTTGCTGGGTGGGGGTCTGGAGGGAGGGAGAGGGAGCCAATGATGAAGAATTGTAAATAGTTTGTGTTTTGTGTATGGCCCGCTGGGTCTGTTTGTTATGTCAAAAGCAATAAATAAAACTTTTAAAAAAATTAAAAAATAAATCACGGGAATATATGATGTTGTTGGAGTGCTAAGAGAAGTGGGAAAATGGGGCGTGGTATGAGACAAGATTGATTAATACTGGAGGCGATGGGGGGGAGGGGGAGGGGAGCAGAGAGAAAGGTGGGGTAGGTTTTTCCTTTTTTTTTTCTCTATTAGGGGAGGGGGTTCAGGGAGGGATTGTATGTTTTTGATTGGTATAAAATGGAAATGTAAGGTGGAGACACCAACTTTATATGCTGTTAATCTGAAAATTTTCTAAATAAAAAGATAATATACAAAAAAAAAAAAAAAACAGTACAGCAAGGTCCAAAGACTCTGGAGTGTACTGGTTGTGCCACATCCCATACCACCCACAGGCAGCTGGTTTGATTGAAAGATACAATGGGCTGTTGAAGGACCAGATATGCAAGCTTACACCCACACATTTAATAAGGGGGTGAGATCGGGTCCTCACACAGGCAGTTATGTTGTTAAATGCTAGGCTAATAGCCAAAAGCACACCATATGAGAGGATGGTTGGGGTTGAGGTGCAGATTCCACAGCTGAAGTGCAGAGTTCAGTA
Source organism: Rana muscosa (assembly GCA_029206835.1). Taxonomy (NCBI): domain Eukaryota; kingdom Metazoa; phylum Chordata; class Amphibia; order Anura; family Ranidae; genus Rana; species Rana muscosa. The sequence goes on from CM055128.1 coordinate 106,607,978, forward strand.
TTTATGTAAAGTTTCTGAAAGAACAGGGCTTAACAGATATTATGTTACTGCTTCCCATGACATAAAAACCAAGAGTGGTGTGTCTGAAGCTGAAGCCTATCTAGAAATGAGAGGGAATCTGACAGGAAGGTTTGAAGTTATATTTGCATTGGCAGATGAGCTTCAGGATAGTGGCTGGAAATCTGACACTTCTCAGCAAGAGTGGAAAGTGAGGCTGTATAACATCAAATCTTCCAAAATAAATAGCAGTGATCTTCTGGGAAATATCAGTATATTTCCTCTCCTCCCTATTGATGTTCTTTGGGAGGGTCAGAAGTGGTTACAGGCAAGTGGCAAAGTGTTGATCAGAGATCCAGGCAAGAAACAGATAATCCGCTTTGTTTTCCACTCCACAGGCTGTCTCCGATTTGATTCATAGGAAGACCAGAGAAAAGTGGCTACATGATGGACAGAATGATGGAAGACTGCAAGAGCTGTGGAGAGCAAGGCCTTTGATGTATTACAAGCCTGGACTTGTTTCTAAAGAACTTTAGAATGGAATTTCTAATGAACTTTTAGCCAAAGACTGAAACACCTTCTCAGTGACAGAAATATGGGAGGGGTTGCATTCAAGGAAAATTCATGTGTAGAATGAGTAAGTAATGAAGAGATTTTCTGTGTGTAGTTTGAGAGAAAAATCAAGGGCGGAATGTGTTGCGTTTGACATAAAATATATTATATGAATGTTTTTTCTTTAAGACTGTCATAGAATATAAATCAGGTTACTGCAGGTTTGTTTGTAAATGCTTCTCAAATGAGTGCCTAGATAAAAACTACACAGGCTGTCCTGAAACAATGGGAACTGTTGACAGTTGGTTGTTAAGGTAAATGAGTTTGTAACCATTGTCAACTAATGCCCAAAAAAAGGAGGAGTAGAGACTGATAGTGGAAGAAATTCATCATGCATTAGAACCAAGGACAGTCTGTAAGACCAGAAGCCTCTCATAAGAATCTGTACTAGCCAAGAAGAAAGATACCTGATTTTCAAAGCAACTGGCAACTGAGTCCTCATTGTCAAAGGAGATCACGAACACACAATAACCAGAGTTAGGTAACTTTTAAGCATACTTTTACTGTGTAGAGACCATTGTTTCTGTTTATTTGCTAGGCATTTTGCTTGTCATAGATATCTGTCAGTATTGATACTGTATTGTAATAGTTCTGTATGTACAGCATTTTTGTTCAGTAAAAGCACATTTACACACTGCAAAGGTCTCAGCTTCCTTGCTTATACTGCAAAGTAACCTTGCTGGATAGACGCAAGCAAAACATGCTGATAGCAAAGGAACGAAGCAGCAATTACTTGCCCGCTGAGGAGTATGACACCTCCGACCTGGACCCATCGTCCGATGTGGGGGAGGATGCCGAGATCGAGGACATTTTCATAAGAAAGGGATGGGACAAGGTAAAAACTGTAGCCCCAGCCCACAGTTTGAAATTGGGATCGCCTATGAGTTCGGGGAGCACTACACCCCGTGTGGAGGTCCCGGCCATAGAGGAGAAAGCTGTGTCTGCCCCAGGTGAATAACCCCTACCAGGGCTTGATACGGTTATAGTCCGGAGATCGCCGGACGCCATTGTACTCGCTGGAAGTGGGAATCGAAAGACTCTTCCCCACCTTGCCCGCTTGCAGCGAATCCTCAACAAGCCAGTGAGTATGGCTGGGAGTACCCCTATGTGCCCAAGGAGCTGCTGTTCGAGATAGAGGCCTATCGAGAAAGGTGGAACGCTGAAGCCATATGGGACTATCTTGAAGTGCCCTAGTCCCACAGGTACTTTGCTTGTTCAGCCGCAATGACTGAGCATTTTAAATGTTGCCTCCGGGACTGGAACTATGGCCGGCACATACATGCCGACAGAGTGGTGATCTGTTGCCCAGGGAGAGAGGACGCTGTTTATTTTATAGAGACCCTGGACAAGCAGTGGAAGTCTCTTATTCTTCCAGATCCCCACTATTACCTCTGAGACAGGAACTTGTTGTTTGTTTTTTTACTATCCTGTTTTTTTGCACAGACAAACTGTGCCCTAGAGACAAGTGACTTTGCTCCACTGGAAAGGGGACGTCTGCTCCACGGAGGAAAATTGGAGAGCTTGTGTTTTTCTTTTCTCTCCATAAGAAAGTGACTTTTTTTTCTTCCTCTTAAATTGAACTTTGTGGTAGTCAGATAGGAGTTCATGTGAAAAGACGCCGTGGTCAAGACTGCAGTGTTAGGAGCGATGTGCAGTCCTATGCGCAACTTGTGCAGAACATTGAGGTCCCGCCGACACTAGGTGGCGGTGGTCTGCTAGGTAAACAGTTACCAATAGAAATAGAAATGTTTAGGATGTTTTTCTTTTTCTCTTTCCTCCATGCTAGGCTTAGCATAGGGAACCCTTAGAAGGAAATAGTTTCCTCTCGAGGGAATAGTATTCTTTACTTATATAATAGATTGTGAGTAGTGGATAGGATGTAAAAATATTTTATTATGCATTAGCTTGTGTTTGTTTTTCAGGTACCGGAAGCTGCTATCAAAACCACCGGAGAATGGGGTGGGATAGGTAGTTAGCGAAGGGGTGGAATGTATAATTGAAATGTGACATTTGAGAATGGGATGTCATTTATATGTTTGCTCTTCTTTTCTTTCCTTTCTCCTTTCCCCACCTTCCAAAATTCTTGGTTCAGGCTCCATTCAAAATTTTTTTGTGTATTATAGTTACAAAGAAATCAACGACCTTCAGGATTGAAGGGTTTTGGTTTCTTTAGCCACTGGGGACAGTGTATTTTTCAGGAGGGGGTGTGTGTAGCGCCCACCCCAATTTATGGGACGCTATATGTGTATATTTTGGGGTGGTCCGAGCCCATAGTTGGGCTCGGACCTGTTGATTAGAACAAATTGCGCTTCTGCTCTGGGTGTGATGCTGCCTGGTAGTACAGTTCCCTGTTGTCAGGGGGGTGGCGCTGTCACTTCGGGCTCAGGTTGAACCACAGGAGGTATCGCAACACTATTGGGTATCCTCTCTCGGCAGCGGTGCGGTGGGCGTGGTAAATCCGCTGTGCCTGCTGGGAGGGGGTACTTAAGGGGCAGATGCCATCAGGCGGGGTGGTTGGACTCCAGGGGACCTCTTGGTCCTGGAGGACGTGTGGCGCGTACCCCACCTTTGTGGCCCTCATGGCCAGGGGGTGCATGCGTGTGCTTCAGTCTCGGGCACCTTCAGCCCGAGGCTGCATCGCTGTTTGGTAGGCCCGGCTCGGCTGGCTGGGGCCTACACCTTACGGAGGGATCCCAGACTGCCCACCATTTGGGAACCCAACTTTAGGAAAGGAGTCCAGGGGATGATCGGTCCCGGCGGAGATAGCGACGGTACTGTTGTCTCGGGAAGAGGCCTGGAGACTAACCTAAAGAGGGATCCGTGATCTTTATTTGTGGAGGTTCGGGACATTAATCATTCCTGTGGCAGAGGAATCCTCCTGAACGCATCCTAACAAAAAGGGAAGGACAGCTTTAATCCGTGCTCCACTCTGGCTGCTAGGACTGCTCTTAAAGAGACTATCCGGGTGAGCTATACCCACCCAGGCTTGAGTGGCGACGAAAGTGTTCTTTGAGTGTTGCGTGCCTGAACCTTCCCCTACTCTGTCGTTTCTACTCTCTCTCTTCCAAGTTTTACCTCAAGAAAATAATAAAACCTTGCTGCTTAGGTTTTACACCTGTGTGGACATTGGCTTTGTTACAAAGGGACTTTCGCCTAGACAACGGAGACCAGGGATCCACTCTGGAGAGGTAATTCGCCGCAAGGCCCAAAAATCTAACTCTCCGTATATGGAGTTGGATACCGAGCAAGTAGCAGGTGTGCTTTACTGCAAATGGATGAAGCGGAAGGGTCTGTGTGCTACATATATAAAGGAAGGAAGGTTCGGGACATGTACAGCTCACAGCAGTAAGTAAAGTTCATGTCCAGATACAGATATAGGTATGCTGATAAAGGCAGATATAATGAGGCCGATTTGCTAAAGGAGTGGAACAATTTTTGAAAATTCACTTCAGTTTTCTGAAATGTATTGTATCTGCACATCACTGGGCATTAAAGGAGAATAGGAATTAGCTTTTCACGTGATAATTTAAATTAATATTCACACTCTTTTTTGAGTGAAGATTCTTTAATAAATGTCTCCCCCTAATTAATGCGTCCGGCCCCCTAATCTTCATGTGGGGTGCCGGACGCATGGATTCCAAAAAATGCTATAAATCTATCCCCTATTTTGTAGACGCTATAACTTTTGCGCAAACCAATCAATATACGCTTATTGTGATTTTTATTACCAAAAATATGTAGAAGAACAATAAAAAATAATTATAAAAAAAATAAAAAATATGTAGAAGAATACATATCGGCCTAAACTGAGAAAAAATGTGCTTTTTTAAAAAACAATTGGGGATATTTATTATAGCAAAAAGTACAAAATATTGTGTTTTTTTCAAAATTGTCGCTCTTTTTTTGTTTATAGCGCAAAAATAGAAATCACAGAGATGATCAAATATCACCAAAAGAAAGCTCTATTTGTAGGAAAAAAAGGATGGAAATTTTGTCTGGGTACAGCGTCGCACGACCGCGCAATTGTCAGTTAAAGTGACGCAGTGCCGAATAGCAAAAAATGGCCCGGTCATTGAGCAGCCAATTCTTCCGGAGCTGAAGTGGTTAAGGATATAACTGTGTTATCATTACTTCTTATCAGCTGTTATAGTTGCCAATGGCAAACAAAAATAAAACATATACTGTTTATATATACACGAATATATTGTATATTCAATTTATATAACAAAAACTCACCAAGGTGCATGAAGCTTGTAAGGGACGCAGAACATTTCTGAACATCAAATGGGAAATAATGGATATCCAAAATGCATGTGCTTGTTAAATGCATGGGCTTGGCTGCTTTGATCATGCCATCTGATGTTATATTGACATACATTATCCATGGAGATGTGTCTTCAATAACTCTGCCAAAGAAAAAGGAAGAACACCCTGGCACGGGTCTGAAAGAATGTACTGAACCTAATGGTTTATTACACACAGTATTTCTGCATTTGCTGTGTGTGCCATTGAATGGATCTAAATATCAAATGTTACATTCAGCTGTAGCTGTAGAGGACCACAATAGTGCTAGGACAGTACTACCCAATGGAACACAAGATGTGCTTCTTCATTCAGCACCTTGCAACTTAACCTCAGGGCTTGTTCACACTTGAGGTGGTTGCAGTAAAACTGTTATCCCCTTTAGCTGCAGAGGAATCGGCTGGGGATGTACACATGCCAACCACGTGCAATGCATGCAGTTAGGGCATGCTAGTGCGGGGAACAAGGGATAAAGCAGGCAGTGAGAAGGCAATGCAACGCCCCCTCACCGACTGTCAAATGCTCTCTGAAAGCAATCCAAATAAAAATGGCTCTTCAGAGAGCACTGCACATGTGAAGGAGCCCTAAAAGTGTAACTGTACCTAGCTTTACCCGACTGTGCCCAGAAAACCCTAATGTGTTCTGCTTACCTGTCCACCATCACTGGAGAGTTTTGCTGTGAGGCACGGGAACCTCTTTACATAAAGTGTCCAGACCGGTCTGTGCATGTGTAGTAGATTTCCCATTCGTTCCTATGGGTCTGCATGCGTGGACTGGCTGGATAACGTTTTGTCAAAAAGCTGTGCAGCACCTAGGGGTGACTTTCTAGACTTTCCCCCATGACAATGCTCAAATCTAGCAGCCAATCTCTAGACCCAAGCACTGTCACCTGACTGAGGGAATGATTACCACCACACCTATGATTACCAGCACTGGTGATTTTAGTGCCAGTGCTGCCAAGACATGGTGACAGTGCCTTTTTCGTTCAATAGATTTTTATTTTCAAAATAATCATAGACATTACAGAAGTATAATATGACGAAGGGTTAATTCATGTATAACCAAGAAAAAAATAAAAAATAAAGAGAAAGCAAATCATTGTTTTTATCAGCATAAAACAGATAATCAATAACTAGTCCTTACATGTTGTTTCAGAGAAAAACCCCAGGTTTGAGTAAATAAGATATGAGTGAACCCCTGGTACGTAAAGATAATTGAGGCATAAAAAAAAACGAACCGTAGGGATAGACAGACTGGGAGATCCTACCCATCCTGGACACCCCTAGTGGGATCTCCCCCCCCCCCCCCAGCTCGCTCTCTCTATAAAAACCAAATCACCAGATTGTGAGGTAATCTAATGAAGTAAACATTGAGACCCTAGCTCTAAGATGTATATTTAGAACAAAATACAGAGTTGCTGAAGCTAATTCATAACAGTTTGTTATTTTAAAAACCCCCTCATATTTATCAACTTAAGAGAAAAAAAATAATAATAATAAAATGATATGACACAAAAAGAAAAAGAATAAGTATAAAAAGAAAGAAGAAAAGGAAGAGAGAGATGAAAAGAGAGAAGAAATCACGTGCCTATTGTGGTGTGTAGTGGACAGAGTGGTCAGAGTTGCGCTTGATCACCAAGGAAAAAACACAATAAACAGCCCAAGGCTCCCATACAGCTTCAAATTTATTAAATGTATTTAATAAGATACTAGCCAACCTCTCTTGTGCCATAATCCAAGAGATCTTACTGTGTATAGCCAGAATGGAAACCCTGGGCTGCTTCCAAGCCCTAGCAATGGTAAGTTTTGCCCCCAATAGCATAAAGCAGATCAGCTGCTGAGTGGGTTTGGGGATACTAGGAATATGAGCATTAAGGAGAGCGAAAGATGCCGACCTGGGAATCTGGAACTTAGTGACCTTAAATATGAGGTTGAATATTCTTTTCCAGACTGATCTGATCCTAGGACACTCCCACCAGACATGCGCCATCGAACCCAAGAGGTGGCAGCCTCTAAAGCAATTGGGATCAGTATCTGGGTAGATGGTCGCAAGCCTGGTTGGAGTCGGGTACCACCTCATAAGAATTTTCACGTTTGCTTCTATAAGAGAAGTATTCAAAATACCTCGAAATGAGTCAAAGCATACTCTCTGCCAGGTGCCCAAATCCCAGCTCAGCTGGGGTGACAGTGCCTTTTTAAGGGCCCAAAGCCAGCTATATACACACTTTTAGTGTTTGGGTTTATATACACTTTAAAAAGTTGTATAACTGCGGAAAAGCTTTATTACAAAGGAATGGTAGACTTGATTTTACTGCAGTTGCAGATTTAGCATTATATCAAGTGCATAGTTTGTATATCCTAAGATACTACAAGCAAGTTGATCCTGAAGAAGTAGCTTACGGGGGAAATTTGTTGATCCACTGCCTATCTGCAGCATTATTTATACATGATTAAGAAATGTGTTGTGTCGGATAAGCCTTTTAATCTTTTCTGTTTTTAATGTTAAAATAAACGTTGTATTTTATCTTATGTATGTGACTTTTACCGGCACATAAAAAAAATCCCCATTTTATATTCAGTCTGTTTTATGCAGGTATTGTGCCTTTATTGATGTATCAAGACTTCCCACCTCTATTATAATAAAGGGAAATCTCCCCAGTAGGGACAGCAATACAATTTCAGACACAAACTATATGGCTCCCTATAAATCCAGGCCAAAAGCCACATTCAAATAACTAAAGGAGTCCATAATGTCTTACTGTTCGTGGAAATAGAGGTCCGGCATCCAGAAGTAGGACAACGGCAGTGTAATATGGCTTATATTGCAAAAATCATCCGGGTTCCAATATATAAAATCATTTTTCCAAACCTGGGGACAGAAATTTACTTGTTAGTGGAAGATGTCTCCCAATACTAAGAACAACACTAATAGGACAGCTGGAATGACTCTTACCACTGATAGCCAGAAGTACGTTGTCATAGTCTGTGTCTTTTCAGCCTAGGGAAATGGGACAATAATGAGATGGGTAATCAACTGCACTTATCCACTAATGCCGCATACACACGATCGGACATTCCGACAACAAATCCGGGGATTTTTTTCGATGGATGTTCGCTCAAACTTGTCTTGCATACACACGGTCACAGAAATGTTGTCGGAAATTACAATCGCCAAGAACGCGGTGACGTACAACACTACAACGAGCCGAGAAAAACTAAGTTCAATGATTTCGAGCATGCGTCAAACTGATTCCGAGCATGCGTAGGATTTTTGTGCGTCGCAATTGGATACACACGATCGGAATTTCCGACAAGAACTTTTGTTGTCGGAAAAATTGAAAACCAGCTCTCCAACATTTTTGGGCGGAAAATCCGACAGCAAATGTCCGATGGAGCCTACACACGGTCGGAATATCCAACCAAAAGCTCACATCGAACATTTGTTGTCGGAAATTCCGATCGTGTGTACGCGGCATAAGTGTTCCAATAGCTGCCGGAACTGAAATGGGGAAATGTCAATTACAAATGATTATGCAAAATCATAATAAAAATTGTAATAAAAATATTGCCAGTGTAATGTAAAGCTTTTTTTTTTACATTAATAATATTTTATACGTCAGTATAGAGAAAGAATAGTTTAGGGCCCAGTCACACCTATCAGTTCCAGTGCCTTGCAGTAAAACTCACATTAACACACTTGGTACCGCAATGCACTACTTCGTGTTGTGTTGTGTTGTGTTGTGTTGGAATAAATTGTGCTTATCTGTTCTGGTCTGTTTTGGTGCATTGGCAGCCTATTCAAATAATTGGACCACCTAAACATAGCGCACATAAATGCAATAATGCACAGCAAAGGAATGTCAAGTGACGACCGCTATGGAAAATTATAATTTCACTATATTTGAATACGTCTGTAAAAGTAATTTAAAATAAAAAATGCATTATTTTAATATCTAGTCTGATAATATCTTTCCAAAATTTTTTTTTTTTTTAAACAAATATTCGGCCTATCTCCTCTGCTTTATGCATTGTGTGTATTATAAAATATTGTTACTGTTTTCCAGTGTGGATATACAATTTTATCTTTTATATTCATGACATGCATATCGCTGTGAACTGTAGAGTGAGTGTATTTTGTACATTTCTTAAATTGTATACTATTTTGTATATGGTTATGGGAGTAGCACAGTGGATTAAAGTATATGTGACCCCTCACCTTGTAAAACAACCCATTCAGTTTAAAATACAAAAGGCTAAACATTTGTGTATACATTTAAAAAACATTATAAATACCTTTTTTCCCCTTTTTTAAAAAGTGATCATATATCCTCTGATCTCAGCTACATAAGGCGCTCAGAGAGCTGGGGGAGAAGATACCGGCTGTATTGAGTTTGCATGTTCTGCCTGTGCTGGTGTGAGTTTTGTCCAGCACTCCAAAGACGTGTTATAATATTTTGGGGGGGCTGCAATTAAACCGACTGCCCGCCCCCCGCTGCGGGAGATGGACGGGAAGGCGGCGATCAGTGGCCTTACCTTAGGCTACTCCTCGCTCCAGCTTGTCGTGAGAAGTGTCAGGCTGTTGCTTCTCCTCCCGGCCGAACAGGAAGTAGGTCCTGAGACCCGATTGGCCGGGAGGAGAAGCAGGAAGACATTAGCAAATATTAATTTGCTAATGTCACACCACTGGGTTGGCTCAGGGCACAGTGCTCTGCGGCCCGAGCCCGCCCTTTTATGAAGCCAATTAGAGCCTCCGACTCTAATCATGTGCTTCAAAAAAATAAAAACCCCATTAAAATTCATGTGTCTGGCGCCCTGCATGTAGATCAGGGCTCAGCGCATGGATTAGGGGGCGGTGCCCCTGCGTCCCTAATGGAGCGGCTGCCACTGATTAAGTGACTCCTGTCTAAGGCTCTATTCACACCTATGCATGTTGCTTTTGAGCGTTTCTGCAGTGCTTTTTGTTGTGCTTTCTGCATTTTCGGACACACGTTTTTGACGCATTTTTGATGCGTTTTGTGTCTTTTATGCTTTTTTCTTTTTATTTGGCCAATTTGTTGTTGGGCAGATTAAATAATGCAAAATGCATTAAAAACGCCCTAAAAACACACTACATGCTTTTCTGCAGCGTCTCCATTGAAGTCTATTGGACCAGAAAATATCCCCAAGTCCCGCTACAAATCAAAGGGAGAACGAAGATTTGCAGTCCAAGGACCACGGCTATGGAACGCTCTACCCACCAAACATCCGCATGGAAGAAAACCACCGGGCCTTCAGGAAAAAACTTAAGACCCACCTATTCTGAAGGGTCAGGATGTCACTGGATGCAAAGCGCCTTGAGGCGATTTAGTTCGCATTTGTAGCGCTATACAAGTTATTCACTCACTCACTCACTCAGAAAAGCAAAAAAAAGCAGCGTTTTGCATTTTAAAAAGTCCCTGACCCTTTCCAAAAATGCACAGGCACCAAAATGCATTGACGTGAATGTGTTCCATAGAAACCTATGTTAAAAAAGGTCCTGCGTTTCTGAAAAAGGCATGAAAAAATGCATTAGTGTGAATGGAGCCCAAATTTGCCCATATATGTGTGTACAAATTGGCTATGAACATGTGTCATAAAATTCTGCCTGCCATTCACAAGCCTGAGCAATTGAGGAGGGCTGAGGAAAGACCTGGCTTTAAAAAATTGCAAGAAACTTCTAAAGAAAGGGATTTTAAATTGGTATTAAACCCACAACCAAAAATTTATTATACTGCAGCTTACTAATAATTCGATGTGGTGGCTGCATCAGTTTTCTTTGGCATTTTCTCTGTTTTTACCTGGGGATCTGGCCAGTAACACACCTCCTGTATTGGTGAGACGCAGCTCTGGAGGAATGAGCATAGGAGGCACAGCAGCATTGTTAGTCTGGGGAAGGGTAGTGTTTAATGTATTAGCAAGTGTAGCGAGGTTCCCAAATTTAACCCCGCTATACCTAAATTTAGGGGTGACCAAAGCAATAGTTAGCTTGGGTCTTTTGATTATTTGGACTCTGCTTTACTGCTGTGTCACCTGGCGTGCAGTTCCCCTTTAGTCGTATAGGTGGTGTTGTCACTTATACCTAGGGTTGAACCACAGGTGATGGAGTGGATATTGGATGTCCTTTCTCGGCTGCCGTTGGTGGGCGGTTCTGGCCTGCTGTGCATGCCGGGAGAGGATATATAAGGGGCAGATGCCATTACACTGGGGCCATTTTTAATGCGAGGAGGGAGCTACCCCTCAAGGGGGGGGTGTGCGCCCCATCATGATCGAGGAGTCTCTGGCACCTTTAGCTCGAGACTACGGAGTTCCGGATGGGCTCAGTACCTTTGACTGAGTCCATAGAAGAAGCAGAGGAAACCCAGGGAACCTTGGAGGGGTGACCGCTCTGACTGAAGGGGAACCGGGGGAGGATCGATCCCATAACAAGAGGGTAGTGATAAAGATTGCTAACTCTGGAAAGGCCTGGTGACCTGTCAGAAGGAAGGATTCCTACCTTCACGGACTGCCTTAGAGGAGCTGTTTGCTGCTTAAAAAGGAGGGATCTCCTTGACTTGGTCCTTGGAGGGGACTGAGTCATTGTTCCAGCATCACACCGGCTGCTAGTACTATTGAGTGACTATCCAGGTGAGCTGTACCCACTCGGGATCGAGTGGTGACGAAGCCAAGAGTGTGCCTGAATCCACTTCTATCTGCTAACCTTTTTCTCATTTCAACTCTCTGGTTCCTGAAAGCAAGATAAAATAAACTCACGTTGTAGATGATATGTTGTGTGGACATTGACCTCATTGGGGAAAGTTAAAGACTCCCCTCTATAAACATAGAGGGGAGAACTAGAAGAAGGGGACTTTTCAACTGCAGGACCCAAGTATGTGACACCGCCTGACCTCTATAACCTAGAGGACACGGGCATGTGGCATGGTGTGTCTTATCCCCCTGCTTGAGGAGGTAAGAGGGGGAAAAGGATCCGTGTGCTACATAAGCCAAATTTGGAACTACTAGCAAGCTAAAGCCAACTCCATCTCACACGTTATAATCAGTCACAGCATAGCTCCCAACTGTCCCTGATTTGGAACAAAGTCCCTCTGTCCCTCTTTCCTCCTCATTTGTCTCTCTGTATATAAATTGCACTTTTTATCTTTCAAAAAGTGTTTTACAGTGCTAAACCTTTCATCCAGATTCTAAATGACTGCATTTGTAAATTTCAAAAGCCAATATAAATGAATAGTAGTGGTAAGAAAAACACTTGTGGGTATAACAATTTTTTTTACTTTTCATAATTCGCCTTTAAGGGGGCGTGGCAAGGGGTGTGTCCTATACCTACATCATTTTGCTAATAGGTGTCCCTCATTCCCATCTCAAAAAGTTGGGCGGTATGGTTACAGCCAACTGTTTTTTTTTTCCTTTAGGGAAATAGGTTTTACATAAATAAATAAAGCTGATCATTTTAACTACCCCTGCCAGTGTTAAGTGATTTGTCTCTTGCATGTAAACTGATACATTCTGGGGGGCATGGCCAGGATGTGAACAGGAGAGGACGTGTGACCGCTGAGCTCCGCTCCTGCCCATTCCTCCTTCCAGCAGCCACCTACCTGACACCCTGGGGCGGAAGAAGGCATCCACCACCCCGAGGCTCTCCCAGCTGTCTCTGGGTAAGCTCCGCTCGTCCTCGGCGCCTGCCGACCGGTCCGCGGCCACCATCTTGCCCACGAGGCCCCGGGATCTGGCCATGTCAGCCGGCTCTCCTTCCCATCTCGATCCATCCCCATCCCAGGCCGCCTCTCATGCCGAGCTCCTTGCAGCGATCAGGGAGGGTCGGGACTCAGTGATGGTCAAAATAGACCACCTAGTGGCGGATGTCAGCCTGATCCGCCATGACATGGACAAATTCAGGGCCCGGTTCACTGAAGCAGAGGGCCGCATCTCCCAATTAGAGGATTCTACCAGGGCGGACTCTAGGGAACTGCATGCCTTACAGCTACAGGTTAAAGCCTTACAGGACAAGTCCATTGATACTGAGAATAGGCTAAGGAGGAATAACATCCGTGTCCTAGGCCTCCCTGAGAAGGCGGAGGGCGTGAGGCCTGCGGAGTTTACTGAGGCCTTCCTGATCTCGCTCCTGGATTTGCCTGCCATGCCTCCCACATTTGTGGTGGAAAGAGCACACAGAGTTCCCCCTACCCCTCCGCCCCCTGGTAACCCTCCTAGACCCTTCTTGCTCCGGCTGCTTAATTATAGAGACAGGGATCGGATCCTGACAGCTGCCAGGGAGAAACGGGACCTAGACTATAATGGTGCCCGCATCATGCTCTTTCCTGATTACTCTCCGGAGGTCCAACACCGCCGCCGCGGCTTCACCGAGGTTAGGAAGCGCCTGAGAGATAAAGGCCTCAAGTTCAGCCTGCTTTATCCCAGCAAACTTTGCGTAATTGATGGTGACCGCACAAGATTCTTCACGGATCCGGAGGTGTCGATGTCCTGGTTGGATGGCCGGTAGATGACTCCCCCAGCAGCAAGTATTTGACACTCTGCAAGTTGCCTCCTGCTCCCCCCCATATTTTGTACCCCTGTTTTTTGTTTTTCTGTTTTTATTCATGGGGTGGGATGCACTGTTTGCCTTCTCTTTTTTTCTCTCCCTTCCCTCCCGGAGGGTCACGGTTGCTATCCTCCCCCCCCCCCCCCGCTGCTGAACTGCCATTGATTGCTGCTCGTGATTTCTGGGGGGGAAGATCCCTGGCCCTGGGTTTGATCTCCGTGGCCTCCGCTGCTCTTAGGGATCAGAACATGTCTGCACTATGGAACATTGCCTGGTTTCTGTTTTTTCTCTCATATGCAGGCGTCGGTTTGCTTAGAGCTCTGAACTGGACACACACTACTTTCCTTACCAAGTTAGAGACTACTCCCCCCCCCCTTAGCTGGTGGCCAGTGATCACCACTCCCTGGGACATTGCCTAGAAGCGGAGTGAGTTCGCTGGCTCCGGTTGTGTGGGGCCCCTAGTTCGGGGCTCATTCACACCGCCTAATCTATAGGTTTTTTGTTAGGGGTCTAGACTATTCCCGCCCCCCCACATGTTTAGTGGAGGGAAGGGACATAGTAGGATAGGCACCTGGTGCCTGGGAAGTTCACGGTTAATGGTGTTTTATGTGTCTGTTTTTGGTTTACTTTCTTTTTTCTGTTTTGTTTTTGCACAATGCTCGGGTGCTGTCGATGTTCTATGCAATGCAACAGAGGTTTTGCCGCCCCTAAGGTCCATTAGGGTGAGTATAGCTCGCCCGCTTTGTTTTATGCCATACATGTCCAATGGCTGATCGCCCGCCTCCCTCCTTTACCATCCTTTCTTGGAATGTCAGGGGCCTTAATTCTAAGTTCAAACGTGCCCTTCTTTTCCAGTACTTAAAGTCCCAATCCCCCCAACTTATACTCCTCCAGGAAACCCACCTTGTGGGTGGCAAAATCCTGACTTTGAAAAAAACATGGATTCAGAGGGCAGTACATGCCACGTACTCCACATATGCTAGAGGTGTATCGATACTTATTCACAAAAAATTTCCTTGTGTGATTGAAGAGGTCCGCACTGACCCTCAGGGCAAATATGTTATATTGGTGTTCACACTATGGTCGCAAAGGTATATTGTTGTCAATGTATACATTCCTCCCCCCTTTTCACCAGGTCTACTCTATGATGTGCTAGAAAAGATAACCCCGTTTTGCCCGGGTAAAGTTCTGGTGATGGGCGACTTTAATGCCACTCTGTCACCGGACCTAGATAGACCCACGCCTTCCAAGAGGCACTGTCTAGACCTGTCAGCCTGGGCTCAGGCGATGGGTCTGGAGGAGATCTGGAGGTGGAAGCACCCTGCTACACGGACATACTCGTGTTATTCAACATCTTACAAGACCGCATCGCGGATAGATCTGGCTTTCTCCAACCCCGCACTGTTAGCGGATGTGTTGGAGGCTGCCTATCTGCCGAGCGGTCTGTCCGATCACAGCCCCTTGGCAGTGGTTCTCCGCTCCCCGGCTTCCCGGAATGCTGCATTCTGGAGGTTGGGTGCTCAGTGGGTCTCCCACCCGGATCTCTCGGAGAGTTTACCCCCCTTACTGACGGAGTTCTGGGACCACAATGCCGGGTCCTCCCCTCCGGATGTTACCTGGGATGCCTTCAAAGCTTATACTAGGGGTCAATACATATCGTCCATTGCAAGTATAAAAAGGCAGCACTCAGCTGCAACTCTGAATTTGGAACAAAACGTTACAGACCATACTGACATATATAGCAGGGACCCCACCCCAGCTCACTTTGACCCTCTTATGGCGGCTCAGAGGGACCTGCAGTTACATTTGGCAGAGGTCACGAGACTCGAGACGTACAAAGGCAAACAGAGAGCATTTGAACAGGGTGATCAGAATGGCCGTCTTCTGGCCATGATGGCCCAGCACGACCAGCCTCTCACTTTGGTGTCCTCTTTACAGGTCCCGGGGGGTGGTTCGGTCTCCTCCCCATCGGACATTCTGCAGACCTTTAATGACTTTTATACCAGTCTCTACTCCTCTGGTTTGCCCTCGGATTTCCAGCCGGAGATGCTGCGGTCCCTCTTGGACCCGTTGGTGCTTGGCTGGCTCTCCGACAGCGAAAGGGAGACTTTGGTCCAACCTTTCACAGCGCTAGAGGTTCAAAACGCCATCCGTTCCTTTCCCCCTGGCAAGGCCCCTGGGCCGGACGGGCTCCCGATAGACTTCTACAAAGCACATCTGAACCTATTGGCCCCCCTACTGGCACAGCTCTACACTGACTGTTTGTCTAGTGGCAGCCTACCCACCTCTATGTATCATGCTCATTTGACGTTGATTTACAAGCCCCCTAAGGATCCCACCTCGTGTGCCTCGTACAAACCCATAGCGCTCCTGAACACAGATTTAAAGATTCTGAATCTGGTCCTTAGGTTGTATCCCATGTTACCCTCGGTGATAGACCCGGACCAAACGGGTTTCATGCCCAGGAGATCCACCGATGTTAATCTGCGACGCCTTTTCACCAACATACATACCCAACATTTTAACATGGGGTCCCGGGCGGTGGCATCGTTAGATGTGGAGAAGGCCTTCGACACGGTCGAATGGCCCTTCCTGTGGGAGACCCTGCGTAGAATGGGCTTTCCTTTAATATTCATTAATTGGCTTCAGATCATTTATAAATGTCCCACCTCCTCGGTGCGTCTGGGTGGAGGGTTGTCTGTCCCATTCAGGCTTTTTAGAGGAACCAGACAGGGCTGCCCTCTCTCCCTGGCTTTATTCGCCCTAGCTATAGAACCGGTGGCTGAGGCCCTACGCACCTCGCCACACATCAAAGGTCTCTGTGTGGGTCAGCTGGAGGAGAGGGTAGCCTTGTACGCAGATGACATGCTCCTTTTTCTCAATGATGCAGGTCCATCACTACAAGGGGCTTTATCAGTCCTTGACACTTTTGCAGCGGTTACTGGGCTCAGGGTTAACTGGTCCAAGTCCCTCCTATTTCCAATCGACCGTGAGGCCACTTCCACCTCTTTACCCGGGACTCGCCTACGATGGGTTGATTCATTTAAATATTTAGGAGTCCGTGTCTCCATCAGGACTTCTGACTATGTCTCGCTGAATCTGACCCCGGTGCTCCTGGAGGCCCAATCCAGATTTAAATCTTGGAGCAACCTACCCCTCTCCGTCTGGGGGCGAATAAACTTGCTAAAAATGAAAATTGTCCCTAAGCTTGCATACCTAATCCCCACAATGGTTCCCAAAATCCTTCTTTCAGAAAATGAACCAAATTTTTTCTGCCTTTATCTGGGGGCCGTCGCCGCCTGGATACAAGCTTACGACACTGATGAGACCACAAACGCAGGGTGGCATGGCATTTCCGGACTGCTATAAGTACTTCCTCGCCACACAGCTGGTAACTGCGGCGTGGTGGCTGCAGCCGGACAAGACAAACCCATCCACGGTGCTTGAAGCCACAGTGGTGGGTTCGCTAGAAGCTCTCCAATTTCTGCTTTTTCGGGGCCCCCGCGCTCCTTATTTGTTGACCCCGTCCATGCTCACCACCCTGCGGGCGTGGAAGGCCAGCCTGGCCATTGAAAAATGTAAACCACAAGAAGTTTCCCCTAATGCCCCAATTTGGTTAAATCCCAGCTTGTCACATCTTTACAATCTCCCAGACCCCTATGCGTGGACAAAATACGGTGTTAAAACCCTATCACACATAGTAGCACATAATGCCCTACTTCCCTTTTCTGACCTTTCATCCAATTTCAATCTGCCTGACTATTACCTCTTTAGATACGGTCAGCTGTCCCATGCGTTTGCGGCACAATTCCCGTGCTCCTCCTGTATCATGGTCCAGTCGGAGCTGGAGAGAACACTGCGGTCTAACTGTGCAGAAAAGCCCACGTCACATTTGTACTCATATTTGCTTTGTGTGTCTCTCCCGCCCCTTGACAGGCTGCGGTCCAGCTGGTTGCGAGACATCCCTAGTCTAGACTCAGATGATTGGGACGATGTCTGGGACCTACCTTTCAGATCCCTGGTATCCATCCGTGATAGGGTGGTACAGTACAAAATTGTACATAGGGCATATTTCACCCCACATAGGCTCAACAAGATAGACCCTGCGCACTCGTCGGAGTGTTGGAGATGCAGCGCCTCCCCAGGCGACTTCTCGCACATTTTCTGGCAGTGCCCCGGGATCCAACAATACTGGACCTTGGTATTAGATCTAATCAATAAGGTGGCCTCGGCCTCCATTCCATTGAAGATGGAAGTTTGTCTCTTGGGAATCATTGAACCTATTGTCCCGTCCTCTGCTGGACGTATTCTAGTAAGCCTTCTGCTCTTTTATGCTAGGAAAAATATTGCCATGCATTGGAAAAAGCCTACCCCCCCCGTCAGTGCTACAGTGGAAACGGTTGGTGAACGCCAGCCTTCCCCTTTATAAAGACACATATGCCAATAGGGGGTGTTTTCTGAAATACGATAAGATATGGCACGCATGGTTGGCAGAACCGGAAACTGCTGGCTGATATGTGAGGCAGGATGAGTTTAGCTGTGATTTGAGGCCTAACTGATTTGCACTTGTTATATACTATACAATGTGAAGCCCTGCCTGTATTGCTATAATTTTAATTTATGATATACACTTGTTCTATGAGGATGTTGTATGTGCCTGAGCAATGTTTTTGTTTTTCTTTTCTTTGTTTTTTTTTTTTTTTTTCTTTTATGTCTCTGTCTACTTGAAAATCTATAATAAAAACAAGTTAAAAAAAAAAAAAACTGATACATTCTGCTGGAGCGTTTGTGCTGTGTAAACAACAGACTAACTGGCTGGATTACCAGATTTAAATAAAATAAAGAAAGCCTAAAAAATGGAAACCAATACAGCCATCATATCTAAGAATTGGTAAGCTGAGATGTAATAAATGTTTGCTTTTGGATTTAATACTGCTTTAAAGTGGTTGTAAACCCACTTCTGCAACTTGCACCTACAGGTAAACCTAGATTAAGGCTTACCTGTAGATGCAAAAAATATCTCCTAATCCTACACGGTTTAGGAGATATTTGCCAAAAATGACATGCATCGGTGTCTACGGCGCATGCGCGCCGTAGACAACGGCGCATTCACAGGGTTAATCCCATTCACATATCCAGCTTAGCCGGACTTGACGGCTCCCTCACGCATGCGCGGAGTGACGTCTTCGCCACTCCGGCCAATCACAGCTGTTTGGCTGATTGGCAGCGATGGCTGTGGCTGGAGAGGGAGGCGAGGACGGCTTCGGGGGCCCTGATCTAAGGTAAGTAATGCATAATGAGCTAGTATGCTAGTCATACAAGCTCATTATGGCTTTGTCTTGCAGGTTAGTTAACCACTTAACGACCGCCCACTGTAAATATACGTCGGCAGAATGGCACCGACAGGCAGAATCACGTATATGTACGTGATTGCCTTTGTATAGTTGGGGGGTCCGATCAGACCCCCCTTCTTTACAGTGAGCGGTCGTTTTACCTTCGGGAGCGATCCGGCATGAGGGGACGGCCGTTCGATTCCGGCCACCCCCTCTCGATCGCTCCCGGCGAATGAGAGCTTCCCCTGCCTGTGTACTGTTTACACAGGCTGGAGGAAGTGATGTCATCTCTCCTGCGGCGCTCACATATACCGAGCGCCGTACAGGAGAAGATGCAGGTTAGTGCACACAACACTACACTGACACCAGGACACATAGGCACATAAATCGCCCCCCCAGGCCCCCCCAGACACCCCCAGATCACCCCCCAGCCCCCAGTCACAGTGTCACTGATTGCAGTGACCATTTATTTAGTGATCACTGCAATCAGTGACATTTGTGACTGTAAAAGTGTCAGTACATTTAGTTTTAGGTCCAGTGTAGCCCCCTAACCCCCCTAGAAAAGGTTTAACCCCCTGATCACCCCCCAGATAACCCTTTCACCCCCTAGCACCGCCGTCGCTAAGCGATCATTTTTCTGATCGATGTCTTAGCGTCGGTGATGCTGATCAGTAGCCAGTAATTTTTTTTAGGTTCGCCGCAGGTTTTTATAGCGTCGGGTACCTCCATATATTACCTAATAAAGGTTTAACCCCCTTGATCGCCCCCCAGGTAACCCTTTCACCCCCTATCACCACGGTCACTAAGCGATAATTTTTCTGATCGATGTTTTAGCATCGGCGATGCTGATCGGTAGCCAGTAATTTTTTTTAGGTTCGCCGCAGGTTTTTATAGCGTCGGGTACCCCCATATATTACCTAATAAAGGTTTAACCCCCTTGATCACCCCCCAGGTAACCCTTTCACCCCCTAGCACCGCCGTCACTAAGCGATCATTTTTCTGATCGATGTCTTAGCGTCGGTGATGCTGATCGGTAGCCAGTATTTTTTTTTAGGTTCGCCGCAGGTTTTTATAGCGTCGGGTACCCCCATATATTACCTGATAAAGGTTTAACCCCCTTGATCGCCCCCCAGGTAACCCTTTCACCCCCTATCACCACTGTCACTAAGCGATAATTTTTCTGATCGCTGTCTTAGCGTCGGTGATGCAGATCGGTAGCCAGTAATTTTTTTTAGGTTCGCCGCAGGTTTTTATAGCGTCAGGTACCCCAATATATTACCTAATAAAGGTTTAACCCCCTTGATCGCCCCCCAGGTAACCTTTTCACCCCCTATCACCACTGTCGCTAAGCGATCATTTTTCTGATCGCTGTCTTAGCGTCGGTGATGCAGATCGGTAGCCAGTAATTTTTTTTAGGTTCGCCGCAGGTTTTTATAGCGTCAGGTACCCCCATTTATTATCTAATAAAGGTTTAACCCCCTGATCGCCCCCCAGGTAACCCTTTCACCCCCTATCACCACTGTCGCTAAGCGATCGTTTTTATGATCGTTGTCTTAGTGTCGGTGATGCAGATCGGTAGCCAGTAATTTTTTTTTAGGTTCGCCGTCAGGTTTTTATATAGCGTCAGGTACCCCCATATATTACCTAATAAAGGTTTTAACCTCTAATTGCCCCTAGTTAACCCTTTCACCAGTGATCATCATATAAGTGTTACGGGTGACGCTGGTTAGTTAGTTTGCTTTTTATAGTGTCAGGGCACCCGCCGTATATAACCCAATAAAGGTTTAACCCCCTGATCGCCCGGCGGGTGATATCAATTAGGTTTTAGCGTCAGAGAGGGTCTGCGTCACACCCCAGGCAGCGTCAGGTTAGTGCCAGTAACGCTAACACCCACGTGTGAAGCATACACCCCCCTTAGTGGTATAGTATCTGAACAGATCAATATCTGATCTGATCAGATCTATACTAGCGTCCCCAGCAGTTTAGGGTTCCCAAAAACGCAGTGTTAGCGGGATCAGCCCAGATACCTGCTAGCACCTGCGTTTTGCCCCTCCGTCCAGCCCAGGCCACCCAAGTGCAGTATCGATCGATCACTGTCACTTGCAAAACACAACACACATAACTGCAGCGTTCGCAGAGACAGGCCTGATCCCTGCGACTCCAGTGCTGCAGGAGGTGATTTCGCCACCACAGTTAAAAAAAAAAAAGGAAATATGTGCCGAAGCATTGGGGCAGTAGGGGCGGAGGAGCGATTTTGCTCCTAATGCCGCGTACATACAGTCGAAATTCCGACGGAGGCTTGCCCGTGGAAAAGTCTGACCATGTGTACGCGGCATAACTTTTGCGGGAAGATGCCCCCATGCTTCGGCATATATAAATGGTGCATGTATGCCCATCATTAGAAGTGGGTGGATGAAGGGCGGTATTCTAATGGTGGGCATACCCACCGATCAATCTTTTTTTTTCGTTCAGCCAACAGGCTGCATGAAAAAAAAGATTACAATACATGTCCAACAAGGACCAGCAACGTACTGGTATGTTGCTGGACTTTGAATGTTTATACCAGAATGATGCCTGCGGGTTTAGGTATCATCTTGGTATCATTCTTTTCAGCCAGCGGCCGGCTTTCATGTAAAAGCAATCCTAGTGGCTAATTAGCCTCTGGACTGCTTTTACAAGCAGTGGGAGGGAATGTCCCCCCCCCCCGATATAAAAAGCGCCATTGGGAAAGCATTTTATCACACCGATCTTGGTGTGGTCAGATGTTTTGAGGGCAGAGGAAAGATCTAGGGTCCAATAGACCCCAGTTTTTTCAAAAAAGAGTACCTGTCATTACCTATAGCTATCATAGGGGATATTTACATTCCCTGAGATAACAATAAAAATGATAAAAAAAAAAAAAAAATATGGAAGCAACAGTTTAAAAATAAAATAAAAAAGCAAAATTAATAATAAAAAAAAAAATAAAAAAAAAAAAAGCACCCCTGTCCTGCCCTGCTCTTGCCCAATGGCGAACGCAAGCGTCGGTCTGGCGTCATATGTAAACAGCAATTGCACCATGCATGTGAGGTATCACCGCGAAGGTCAGATCGAGGGCAGTAATTTTAGCAGTAGACCTCCTCTGTAAATCTAACGGGGTAACCTGTAAAGGCTTTTAAAGGCTTTTAAAAATGTATGTAGTTTGTCGCCAATGCGCGTTTGTGCGAAATTTTAAAGCATGTCGTGTTTGGTATCTATGTACTCGGCCTAAGATCATCTTTTTTATTTCATCAAACATTTGGGCAATATAGTGTGTTTTAGTGCATTAAAATTAAAAAAAGTGTATTTTTTCCCCAAAAAATGCGTTTGAAAAATCGCTGCGCAAATACTGTGTAGAAAAAAAAAATGCAACACCCACCATTTTATGCTGTAGGGCCTTTGCTTTAAAAATATATATAATGTTTGGGGGTTCAACATAATTTTCTTGCAAAAAAAATATGTTTTCATGTAAACAAAAAGTGTCAAAAAGGGCTTTGTCTTCAAGTGGTTAGAAGAGTGGATGTAAGCTTCCTAATGTTGTGTATAAAATGCCAGAACAGTTCAAAACCCCCCCAAATGACCCCATTTTGGAAAGTAGACACCCCAAGCTATATACTGAGAGGCATGTCGAGTCCATGGAATATTTTATATGTTGACACAAGTTGCGGAAATAAGACAAATTTTTTATTTTTTTTATTTTTTTGCACAAAGTTGTCACTAAATGATATATTGCTCAAACATGCCATGGGCATATGTGGAATTACACCCCAAAATACATTCTGTTGCTTCTCCTGAGTACGGGGATACCACATGTGTGAGACTTTTTGGGAGCCTAGCCGCGTACGGGACCCCAAAAACCAATCACCGCCTTCAGGCTTTCTAAGGGTGTAAATTTTTGATTTCACTTCTCACTGCCTATCACAGTTTCGGGGGCCATGGAATGCCCAGATGGCACAAACCCCCCCCCCCCCCAAATGACCCCATTTTGGAAAGTAGACACCCCAAGCTATTTGCTGAGAGGTATTGTGAGTATTTTGCAGATCTCGCTTTTTGTCACAAAGTTTTGAAAATTGAAATAAAAAAAAAAAAAAAAAAAATGTTCTTTCTTCATTTTCAAAAACAAATGAGAGCTGTAAAATACTCACCATGCCTCTCAGCAAACAGCTTGGGGTGTCTACTTTCCAAAATGGGGTCATTTGGGGGGGTTTTGTGCTATTTTGGCATTTTATGGCCTTCGAAACTGTGATAGGTAGTGAGGAGTCAAATCAAAAATTTGTGCCTAGAAATCCTGAAGGCGGTGATTGGTTTTCGGGGTCCCGTACGCGGCTAGGCTCCTAAAAAGTCCCACACATGTGGTATTCCTGTACTCAGGAGAAGCAGCAACATTTTTTTTGGGGTGCAATTCCACATATAACCATGGCATGTGTGAGCAATATATCATTTAGTGACAACTTTTTGTAATTTTTTTTTTTTTTTGTCATTATTCAATCACTTGGGACAAAAAAAAAATATTCAATGGGCTCAACAGGCCTCTCAGCAATTTCCTTGGGGTGTCTACTTTCTAAAATGGGGTCATTTGGGGGGGTTTTGTGCTATTTTGGCATTTTATGGCCTTCAAAACTGTGATAGGTAGTGAGGAGTGAAATCAAAAATTTACACCCTTAGAAATCCTGAAGGCGGTGCTTGGTTTCCGGGGTCCCGTACGTGGCTAGGCTCCTAAAAAGTCCCACACATGTGGTATCCCCGTACTCAGGAGAAGCAGCAGAATGTATTTTGGGGTGCAATTCCACATATAACCATGGCATGTGTGAGCAATATATCATTTAGTGACAACTTTTTGTAATTTTTTTTTTTTTTGTCATTATTCAATCACTTGGGACAAAAAAAAAATATTCAATGGGCTCAACATGCCTCTCAGCAATTTCCTTGGGGTGTCTACTTTCTAAAATGGGGTCATTTGGGGGGGTTTTGTACTGCCCTGCCATTTTAGCACCTCAAGAAATGAGATAGGCAGTCATAAATTTAAAGCTGTGTAAATTCCAGAAAATGTACCCTAGTTTGTAAACGCTATAACTTTTGCGCAAACCAATAAATATACGCTTATTGACATTTTTTTTACTAAAGACATGTGGCTGAATACATTTTGGCCTAAATGTATGACTAAAATTTAGTTTATTCGATTTTTCTTATAACAAAAAGTAGAAAATATCATTTTTTTTCAAAATTTTCGGTCTTTTTCCGTTTATATCGAAAAAAATAAAAATCGCAGAGGCAATCAAATACCATTAAAAGAAAACTCTATTTGTGGGAAGAAAAGGACGCAAATTTCGTTTGGGTACAACATTGCATGTCCGCACAATTTACAGTTAAAGCAGCGCAGTGCAAAATTCTGAATTCACCTCTGGTCCTTTAGCTACCAAATGGTTCGGGGCTTAAGTGGTTAAAAAAAAAAAAAGGTTTCAGGGTTTACAACCACTTTAAGCATATCAGACATGGTGCCCAGAGAGCTGGCCCATAGAATCACAGAGAGTCAAACATGACATATCAGGTTGATGAACAGAAACAAGTTAGTTCTCACCACAGAATGAATTGAAATGAATGTTGAATCAACAGAAACGATTAGTGGTTTACTCCAGTCTTTTTTTGGCATGGTCATTGACAGTAAGGGTCCACGTTGAGTAATATTCAGATGATCAACCACGTCATGGTCTTTACAGGTCTTGCTTAGCATGACCCCCACAGGGAAGTCTACAAATCAAGGGAGAGTAAGAATATATGAATTTATGTCCTGCAAATAAATGGCAGCAGTGTTGTCAGCTTACTGTGGGTGTTTTTTATATTGGCTTTTGGGTTTGCTTGACTATCCGATAATAAGCCAATGCTGGGCAGCCCAACAGCAAACTGAAGGAGTGTATGCAACAAGGCGACAACACTGCTGCCAATTGTGAGATAGCAGCTTAAAACAGGTGTTGTTAGTTACTTGTAAGATCTTCTGGTAAGAAAATTTGCAACAGATTCATAAGAAAATGTATTTACGAAAAAAAATATACAGTGAGCTATGATGCCTAACATACTGAAAAAAATAGATTCATAGTTTCTACACGCTTAAACTATTATTGGTCTAATATATACATATGTTAGATTGCACAGTACCAAAAATTGTTGCATTCGTATGTTTTCTGAGCAAGTCTTCACACAGTAATGGAGTTCAGCGATCTTACATTGTATGCCTACTTTTCGTGGTAGGAATCCTTCATTGTGGCCCGCTATCAGTCCTGTGTTTAACAATGCAAGGATTCTCAGTTGTGTTTTCAAATGTATGTCCAGGGAAGCTTTATTGGGCTTTTTTGGTAGAGTAATGCCGCGTACACACGATCGGAATTTCCGTCGGAATTCCGCTCGAGCTTGGCTTGCATACACACAGTCACACAAAAGTTCTCGGAACTTTCGACCGTCAAGAACGCGGTGACGTACAACACTACGACGAGCCGAGAAAATGAAGTTCAATGCTTCCGAGCATGCGTTGAATTGTTTCCGAACATGCGTAGGAATTTTGCGCATCGGAATTGCTACAGACGATCGGAATTTCCGATAGGAACTTTTTCCGTCTAAAAAATAGAGAACCTGCTCTCAATCTTTTGTTGGCGGAAATTCCGACCGTGTGTATGCGGCATTACTCTGTAAGCATTTTTCAATGCCATTGTGTTGTTGCATTTATTAAGTCTTTTCTATATACTGGTCTGTTGTTAGCCCTGTGTAATGTCCACAGTTTGTTACCTTTTTTCTTTCTTAATTTGAAAAATTTATAAAAATTGTGAATTACAAAGACATAACTGATATGAGTGTAGCGGGGTCTTTAAATTTAGGTGGGGTACACCTGGGTGGAAGTTCAGGTGTGTAGGTATGGGAGTAATGACTATTTGTATTCGTGGAGGATCGGGCGGTGTAATAATCTCCTTGGCCAGTGGGTGGTGAGTGCCCGCAGGCTCAAGGTAGATTCACTGCCATAGTGCTGTCCCTTTTTGTTCCTTCTCGGAGACGGTACGGCGAGGGCGGGGAACTTGCCGTGGCGTCATGGGAGGGAATAAAAGGGGGAGACGCCCTGGTCACGAGGTCTTGCTCTTCTGGAGGTTGATCATCACGCGCCCAGGCACCTTAGGCCTGGGTGCGGGCGGTTCCGGATTCCGGCTCAGGTGCCCTAGGCCTGACCGGAATGGAGTTGGAGTCCATCCCAGGCACCTTCAGCCTGGGGTGAGGTACTAAACCAGGAGGCCTGGGGCCCAGTGACTTCGACTGGGTCCCGCGAGGGTGGAGAAGTCCGAGGGTCCCTGAAAAGGATGGGGCCCATGTCTGAGGTGAGGAGGCCGGGGAGGTTACCCATTCGGAGAGCATGGAGCAGCATCAACCCAGTGACGGATGGGCCTCTGGTAACTCCCTTGGAGTGACATCTTCCCCTGATAGGGGCTGCAACACATCAAAGGTACTCCTATCTATGTTCTCTTGAGTCGCTGGTAGAGACTCTCAAGCTCTAAGTCCTTTCAAGCTATGGCTATAGTGACCGCTGGCGAGATCGCAGTGGTTTAGCTGAGAATTAGGATAGTGCCTCGGCCTGCTCATCCCCTGTATCCAAATGTTAACAAGTCGCAACCAGTTGGCTACTGAAGCACTGTTTATTGTGAGAAATGCAATAAAACAAGAGTTGGACTGTGATCGGTGTGTGGAACTCTTGTTAATGGGAGCAAAGGGAAGTGTTGGCACAACAGGACTTAATCCTTTACAGAAGCACATAGGCCCGAGGAAATATCTGGTACTGGCCTTCACCTCACCCACAGCTATGGGGAGGACATGGGCCGTAGCGCATCTCACCCTGTCGTGTGACATACCCCTAGACAAGAGAGATGGGGTGAGGTCGCTACACGAGCAGATCCATGTTGGTTACCTTTGGTGCTTGGCATAAGTCTGGAAACAACAAGCTTATTAACATTCTACATGAACCTTTCTATAAATTACCAAAATCAATAAACATCAATTTAGGAATGATAACTTAGACATATTTGACCATCTTTCCTTCTTATTGCCTAAATTGTAACAGAGAAAAGCCATTTACAACTGCAGTGGGTACAGCCTTAGAGTTACATAGTTACATAGTAGGTGAGGTTGAAAAAAGACATCAAGTCCATCAAGTCCAACCTATGTGTGTGATTATAAGTCAGTATTACTTTGTATATCCCTGTATGTTGTGGTCGTTCAGGTGTTTATCTAATAGTTTTTTTAAACTATCGATGCCCCCCGCTGAGACCACCGCCTGTGGAAGGGAATTCCATATCCTGGCCTCTCTTACAGTAAAGAACCCTCTACGTAGTTTATGGTTAAACCTCTTTTCTTCTAATTTTAATGAGTGGCCACGTGTCTTATTAAACTCCCTTCCGCAAAAAGCTTTATCCCTATTGTGGGGTCACCAGTACGGTATTTGTCAATTTAAATCATATCCCCTCTCAAGCGTCTCTTCTCCAGAGAGAATAAGTTCAGTGCTCGCAACCTTTCTTCATAACTAATATCCTCCAGACCCTTTATTAGCTTTGTTGCCCTTCTTTGTACTCGCTCCATTTCCAGTACATCCTTCCTGATAACTGGTGCCCAGAACTAGACGGCATACTCTAGGTGCGGCCGGACCACAGTCTTGAAGAGTGTGAGAATTATCGCTTTATCCCTGGAGTTAATTCCTTTTTTTAATGCATGCCAATATTCTGTTTTACTTTGTTAGCAGCAGCTTGGCATTGCATGCCATTGCTGAGCCTGTCATCTACAAGGACCCCAGGTCCTTTTCCATCCTAGATTCCCCCAGAGGTTCTCCCCCCAGTGAGTAGATTGCATTCATATTTTTGCCACCCAAATGCATTATTTTACATTTTTCTACATTAAACCTCATTTGCTATGTAGTTGCCCACCCCATTAATTTGTTCAGATCTTCTTGCAAGGTTTCCACATCCTGCGGAGAAGTTATTTCCCTGCTTAGCTTAGTGTCGTTTGCAAATACAGAGATTGAACTGTTTATCCCATCCTCCAGGTTTTATGAATAAATTAAATGGGATTGGTCCCAGCACAGAACCCTGTGGGACCCCACTTCCCACCCCTGACCATTCCAAGTACTCCCCGTTTATCACCACCCTCTGAACTCGCCCTAGTAGTGATACAGAATATAATCTAGGAGCACTTACCTGCTGCGCTCAGTAAGAAGAGCAACCACATGCTCTGGTCTCTGTCTGCAACTGAAAGTAACTTTGTATTTATAGAAAGCAGGAAAAAGCCAACAAGATTTTTTTATTCAATGAGCTTGTGTACTACCCCATATCAATATCATTGGTCAGAGAAATTTTAAATGCAAAACTGTGCTGGAAGTACATTTGTAGTGAAATACGAGAACTCTGTTCCTCCTGGGAACACTGCAGCTGATGGTGATACCCTAATGAGATTTAGATGGCTTCTGAAAATCTTAGCCTTAAATCATAAAAAAAAAGAGACATATTTCTTTTGTTCTGTCTAATTGATGAAAGCTGGGAAATCTCCCCGGGGTTAGAGCCTGATCCTCACCCTTCTATGGAAACAAGGGATGGGTAAAATATATCCAAATTGTGTACCTCACAGCGTATAGGCTGAGTATGGAGATGAGTGGTGATGCTAGAGGTACTTACCCCCCTGTCCCCCTCCCTTCCACAGACACCCCACCAATGTAATTGGTAAACACTTTTAGTGTACATTTTTTAATGATTCCTCAGTCTGGTTATATGACCTCACTGGTGCACCTTCTCCATCTGTTCCTCTGGTGGTGGGCAGGTCCTGAATGCCATGGAAAATGGCACCAGAAGATTTCATTGTTCTTTGCAACATTCTATTGTGAGCTTCTTAGGGCTGCTTGACAATGTATGCCCCAGTGCCAATTCTCTTAACAACCAATTTTGCTCATTTAATTTGCTTGTAAATAATAATATTTTTTCCCCCTTTATTTAGAGTTTTTTTTGGGTTGTGTGCATTTACTATTGTTTTATTTCATTTAGTGCTCTTTGTATTTGTACTTTTTTCTTTTTTTTGCATTTAATTATTTGTGTACTGCTGTTTATTTTCTTTTTGCTGATTTGGTTTCCAGTGAAAATAGTAAAATAATGAAGCTAATGATATTGGGAATTGTATTCTTTCTGAGCACCAGTTTTCCTGACACAAGCATGACAGCATACACGTATGGGTACAGGCTCCACTTCTTGCCCAATCAGGACCGGTTATACTATAAAAAAAAAATTTGCCCTCACCTTGCCGGATTCATCTGGCGTAGCCGCACAGGTTCAGCCTCTCCTGTGATGAAGCTCCCTCCATTCAGGTGTAAGTTGCCTATAAGAGGGAAGCCTCCCCCACATTTAGGTACTGGGGTTGTAAGATGCTGTCTCTGGATGCAGGTAAAACAGTTCTACCTTGCTGTTTGTCAGGACTGATCCAGTCTCTTCTCCCTGGTGAGTTGTGACCCCCACACACTATTTGGTCAGTCTGGTGCTCTGTGCATGTTTTGTTTCCACTGCAAAAACGCTGGCATTGTTTCTAGGGGTGACTGCCCCCTTCCAAGATGGCACCTTGTCTACTTCCTGCGGCTGTACTGTGGGCTGTCCTTTCCTGAGATGGTGCCTGGCGGACTCCAGTCGTCAGGGGAGCAGCAAAATGGCATTGGGGTAACTTTAGTCCGGCGGTAGTAGTAGTCGGGAGCTCAGGGGCGGCCGCCCGAGGATGTATTGGCGGCCACCTGTGTCAGGGCTGAGCTCAGCCCTCCCTTCTCAGAGCTCAGGCTGCTCAGCTGTCAGTTAATTGCCAGTACTCATCATTCCATGTGTCAAGGGGATGCCATACACAGACATCCAATACAGGAGATCAGATCGTTGGGCTGCACTTAAAATGGAAGTAAACCCTCCTATAATTTTCAGCCAAGGAAGCTGCCATCTTGACCTCTGTTTAATCTTCAACTGCCATGATGCTGCACATGTGATCAGTTATTACACCAGCAATTGGATGGTGTGACGGTTTGGTTGAGAGCACAGCCAATGTGACAGTTAGCATTTCCGGCATGCCGGGAATGTAACTGTTTTTCAAAACTATTAAATCATTGGGTTTACTTCCGCTTTAAGGAAACAGGAACAGGGTAAGTGAAAATATATATATTTATTGAAGATTAAGACACGCGTGTAATTAAACAACAGCAAACCATAAACAAGAAATGAATACAAAGAGAACACAACAAACCCCAAAACACCTCATCTAACTATCTAACTAATATATACAAGTAAAGGGAACACACATACATAAACAAGGCAGGGACGAGAGACAAGGGGAGCAGAAGGCCAGGTACTGGGAGAATTTAGAAATTGGATAAAAGGTTTAGCCAGCGGCGGTGCGACCATAAAGGGCGCAGGAGCGACGCCCCCCCCCCTCCTGCACCGCTCTAATTACCATAGATATATATGGTCACTGCTGGTAGGTGCCCAAAAATGTGAGAAGCGGGCGCGACGCTGTGCGTTTGCTTCTCACTCAGCTGTATGTTAGGAAAGCACAGGAATTTGCTTTCCTAAAACTGAACCGCCTCTCAGCCAATCAGGTGCACCGGGTCACCTGTCAGCTGATTGGCTGAAACGACAGGCGCTGTGATTGGAGAGCAGAGGACGAGAGGAGGAGCGGGCGGGAGAAGACATCAGGGTCAGGGAAGAAATGGAGGACAGCGGACACCGCTCGCCGCCTGCCGCCGTCACCTGCTGCCCACCCGAGACAAGGTAAGTGCCACGCGGGCGGGGGGCATAGTGGGAGCGTTTGATGGGCACAGTGGGAGCGTTTGATGGGCACAGTGGCTGCGTTTGATGGCACAGTAGCTGCGTTTGATGGGCAATGTGGCTGCGTTTGATGGGCAATGTGGCTGCGTTTGATGGGCACCGTGGCTGCGTTTGATGGGCACCGTGGCTGCGTTTGATGGGCACCGTGGCTGCGTTTGATGGCACAGTGGCTGCGTTTGATGGCACAGTGGCTGCGTTTGATGGCACAGTGGCTGCGTTTGATAGCACAGTGGCTGCGTTTGATGGCACATTGGCTGCGTTTGGTACAGTGGCTGCAATTGATGGGTTTTTTTTCCAGAATTTTTCAGTTTGTTTGCGCCCCCCCAAAAATTTTGAGCACCAGCCGCCACTGGATTTAGCACTGGGAAACACTTTTTAAGGGATAACAATTAGCATTTTATATACAATTATATAGATCAGACCAAATTGAGGGACTAATGAGGAGGAAAGAGGGACAGAGGAACTTTGTTCCAAATCAGGGACAGTCCCTCAAAATCAGGTACAGTTGGGAGCTATGATGCATGCAGAAAAGCATCTGGATTGCATCCGGACTGCTTTTCCATATTGTGAACTGGCCCGAACATGCTGCATTTTTCCTGCACTGAACTGTACTGGAATGCTGTAAAATGCATCAAAAACGCACTGGAACACACCAAACGCACCAAAAATGCACTGGAACACACATGTCCTTATAAGGTTAAAAAAAAACTAGTAGAAAAAAATGCACTGGAGTGCTTCAAAAATGCACCAAAAACGTGCATCCAGAAAAGCATCTGGAGCGCATCCGGACTGCGTTTCTATGATGTGAACTGGCCCTTTAAGTTTAAGAAAAGAGAGGGGGAAAAAATGCACTGGACTGTATCAAAAACGCACCAAGATCGCATCAACAGCGCGTATGCAGAAAATCATCTGGAACGCATCCAGCTCTTTCTATATTGTGAACTGGTCCTGAGTTTTGTTTTTTTGCCGGGAGCTCTGCCACAGAGCGCAGTTTTAGCCAATGAGCTGACACGCAAGTATGTATAAGGCCCCGTTCACACCTATCTGAATTGGTTGCGGCTTAAACCGCATCCAATTTGCATAACATTATAAAATACATTGATTTTAATGAGGCTGGTTCACATATGTACGATGCATTCGCACTGCGCATTGCCCAAAAAACATGTGCGTTTTCTAGGCATTGCGGTGCGGCTCAGGTGCGAACTCAGGGCCATTATCTTCTATGGGAAACGCATCGGATTCGCAGATGTGTTCAGTTCTCATCAGGATTTCTCTCCTTCTCCTCACTACACTTCCCCCCTCCCCCTCCCCTCTCCCAGGTCTCCAAATTCGCAGCTAAAATGGAGATGATCTGCTGAACAGCTCTCTTATTTCTTTGCAGAGATAAGAGAGCTGGAATTCGCACCCCACAAGTGTGAACCCAGCCTAAAACAGATTTGCTTTCAGGACAATGGCTCTTTCATTTTGATGATTCCTGTCAGGGTCTCTTTAAATACAAATTTCACTTGAGTGCAAAAACTTTCTTGTATTATACCTTTAAGGATATGTTCTAAATCTTTTATCAGAGATGATCAGCCTCGCAGCAAGCAATGGGGCGAGGCATTAAATATTACGAGTTTTATGCTGAAGATTTCCATATTTGTACCTTGGATGATATTCGATTAATAATGAACAAAAAGTTTGTTTAAAAATTTCTTTAACAGGATTAACTCGCTCCTCTCCACCTTCCTCTGGCAGGGGTCGACCCCGCGAATAGCTAGGGCCTCGCTTCAAGCTGCTAAACTTGGTGGTGGATTGGCCTGCCCTAATCTGTGACACTATTTTATAGCGTCGCAGCTAGCTTATGTTTATGACTGGTTCCTGGAGGCCTCCTCATCTTGTTCCACTGCTCTATTGACTGCAATGGTGGGTTCTAGGGCATCACTTGTGGACAATTTTCACAGGTCTGTACCCAGGCATTGTTCTCAAGGCTCCCTGTTAGAAATGAGCTGGTTAGCCTGGCATGAAGGAAACAAGGTGCTTGCAGACTCGGATGGGATGTCTCCCAGGTCCCCCCTGTGGCGGAACCCAAATTTTGCTGAGCTTCCGGGTCACCCGGACTGCTTGTGGTGGACACGACTCGGGGTCACGCATGTCTCCCACATTTTTGTTAATGATACGTTTATCTCCTTTTGAGGATTTGAAGGTACGGTGTGGGGTGACAAATAAATTCTACTATAAGTATTTGTTACTACGTCATGCCGTTCGGGCACAATTTACTGGGTTGACCCAGGAGCTCATTGAATCGCCTTTGGAGAAACCGCTGTTGTATCAGGATATTGAAAAGCTGGACATTGCGGGGCTGTCCGAGGAGGGGTGGGAGGAGACCTCGGAGGTTTGCTTTCAGGACCTTATTGGATCTAATGATCTGTACGTACAGTTTAAATGTATACACCAATTGCATTATACTCCTGCCAGGCTGGCTCACATGGGTTTTGCCTCTGCTGCTTCTTGTTCTAGGTGTGACTCCACTGATGCTGGATACATATATATGTGTAGCGGGTATACACTTTTCTGTGTGTCTAAAACTGGCAGAGACACCAGTGATGTGCAGTTCCCTGCGGCCCCACGGGTGGCTCTGTCACCTTGGGCTGGGGTTGAACCCAGGGAGGACGTTCGGAGGTCGTGTTCCATCCCAGGCACCTTTAGCCTGGGGTGAGGTACTCGGATGGAGGTCTGGAGCTCAGTGCCCACCACTGAGTTCCACGAGGGAAGGAGATCCTAGGGAACCCTGGGAGTGGGTACCCGAATCCGGAGGGCGTAATGGACCGGTGGGAGACACTCGCTTGAAGACCCGGTGCAGCATATTGCCGGTGACGGGTGAGCCTTCCATCGGAGACCGCCTGGAAGGAAATCCCCCCTCGCTCGGAGACCGCAACCCACTTTCAGGAAGGAAAGTGGAGAGTTCATTGTGTCTGGGCCTACTCGCATCCACACCTCTTTGTCTGTTCTGTTCTCTAAGGAGTCCAACTGATGGTGTTCACTTTTGCATTGAGAAGAATAAAGGAGTGTTGGACTTTAATTTTGTGGGGCTCGTTTTCTGACAGTCATTGTTCAAGGTAACTCTCTTTGGAGGTTCCAGGTGCAGAACACGACCCGAAGGTAACATAAGAACTTTGCTTACACCACACAACTATCTGCGGTGAAGGCTTGGCGTGGTGACCCCGCACTCTCTCCTCTAAGGTACCCCTAGACAAGAGACAGACGAGCTGATAAGGAGAGGAGAGAGAGGAGGCCGTTACACGTGGTGGCTCGGGTCCGGGATTGGTGTTCGTGCTACTACGGAGTTGAACGTGTCTGCCGGGAGGAGTTCTGAGTAGGTGGGCCACGTTATTGGCCAAAGTGCATCCCTGCTCGAAGTCGTGGACATGACCCAGTGAAGGGAAAGGCCCGCGCAGAAGAGCGAGAGAAGGGGGGAGCCCAGCCGTGTGAAGTAGTACACGTGGGGGTTTCTATTTGCACTGCGCCACCAGGCACACCCCCACCGCTTAGTTCGTGGGCGTGACTCAGAAAGGAAAAAGAAGAAAAGCCTGCGAACTGGAGCAAAGGGGAGGAGTCCAATACGTGTGAAGGACTACACGTGGGACGTTGGCGCAAAACTTTGCAGTGCGCGATGGACCAACAGCAAGTCACCATGTTCGGACAAACAGCGTGGGTTCCACTTCATCCTTCTACCACGTCTTTGACTGCTGCTGCTCCGGTGACCGATACAGGGATTCGGCTAAAGCCAAGGGGACGATTCGCCCTGTATTCATGCATGGACGTTGAGGCCCTGGGTGTGATTTGTCCCGGCCGTTCGGGACTGGTGTGCCAACTGAAGCCGTTCGGGCGATGCGAGGCCTGTGGGGAGTTTCTATTTGAAGTGGATCCAGCGGTTGAGAAGCCCTGGACCATTTACCCCAGCCGTGTTGCAGGCAGCACCACTCAGAGAGGAGGAATCACCGCTTTGACAGCCATCCCTGTGCGCACTGCAGCGACCGCAGAGGAGGTCGTGAGTACTCAAATACGGGAGAAATCCGAAGATGCTGACTCGGTCACCACTGTCTCACAGCGTCCACCGCCGAAGAGAAAGACCGGTATGGTAGCCCCGTCCAGCGGTTGCGGTGGACCATCTCGCCTGCCTACGCCCGGCCCGGATGAATCCGGTGAGAAGAGTTCCGGACGTCCTGCCTCAAAAAAAGGCCGGGGTAAGCCAGGCGGAGGGACTTGGTGTGTGGGCGGAGGTGTCGGGGATACACAACCCTGTGTGTCCGTGGGGGGTGGTAGTCCCGTTTCCACTACAGGCTACA
Organism: Rana muscosa; assembly: GCA_029206835.1. NCBI lineage: Eukaryota > Metazoa > Chordata > Amphibia > Anura > Ranidae > Rana > Rana muscosa. The sequence goes on from CM055128.1 coordinate 106,642,979, forward strand.
TACCCGCGGAGGAGTGTGACACCTCTGACCTAGAGTCGCTCTCCGATCTGGGAGACGATGTCGCCATTGATGAACTGTTTGCTCAAAAGGGCTGGGACAAAGTACCTCTTGCCTCGTCCCGCAGAACCAGGGACCCACCCATGTCTACAGGGGATAGTACACCCCGGGTGGAGGCACCAGCGCCTGAGGAGTGGGCTTCTATTTGCACTGCACCATCAGGCACACCCTCACTGCTTAGTTCGTGGGCGTGACCCAGGAAAGAAGAAAAGCCAGCGAACTAGAGTGCAGAGGGGAGGAGTCCAATACGTGTGAAGGACTACACGTGGGATTTGGCGCAAAAACTGCCAGTGCGCAATGGATCAGCAGCAAGTCACCATGTTCGTACAAACAGCGTGGGTTCCACTTCATCCTTCCACCACGTCTTTGACTGCTGCTGCTCCGGTGACCGATACAGGGATTTGGCTAAAGCCAAGGGGACGATTCGCCCTGTATTCATGCATGGACGTTGAGGCCCTGGGTGTGATTTGTCCCGGCTGCTCGGGACTGGTGTGTCATCTGAAGCCATTCGGGCGATGCGAATCTGTGGGGAGTTCCTATTCGAGGTAGATACAGTCATTGAGAAGCCAAGAACCATCTACCCCGGCCGTACCACAGGCAGCACCACTCAAGTTGGAGGAATCACTGCTTTGACAGCCATCCCTGTGCGCACTGCAGCGACCGCGGAGAAGGTCAAGAGTACTCAAATACGGGAGAAATCCGAGAATGCTGACTCGGTCACCACTGTCTCGCAGCGTCCACCACCGAAGAGAAAGACCGGTATGGTAGCCCCGACCAGCGGTTGTGGTGGACCATCTCGCCCGCTTACGCCCGGCCCGGATGGATCCGTCTATAAGAGTTCCGGACGTCCCGCCTCAAGTTAAGGCCGAGGTAAGCCAGGCGGAGAGATTTGGTGTGTGGGAGGAGGTGGTAATTCAGTCTCCACTACGGGCTACCTGCCTGCGGAGGAGTGTGACACCTCCGACCTGGAGTCGCTCTCCGATTTGGGAGACGATGTCGCTATTGATGAACTGTTTGCTGAAAAGGGCTGGGACAAAGTACCTCTTGCCTCATCCCGCAGAACCAGGGACCCACCCATGTCTACAGAGGATAGTACACCCTGGGTGGTGGCACCAGCGCCTGAAGAGGGGTCCCGTCTTCAACCTGCCCTTACATTCCCGGTACCCCCTACACCTGGGACCGGGGAAAAGAGACTGTTGCTGCGGGCACCTATGCCCAGATCAGATGTGATCAAGGTCCCTCGCCACCCGGACTCAATAGTTTTGCCTGGCGAAGGGGACAGAGCTACTATGCCTCCTCTGGCGAGACTACAATGCCTATTTGGCCAGAAGGTTGCTGCTGAGTACGGATGGGAGTATCCATACTTGTCCAAGGAGTTGCTGTATGAGGTGGAAGTGTGCCGGGAGCGCTGGTACAATGACTTTGTGTGGACCCACCTTCAGGTTCCACACGCCCGCAGGTACCTGGCATGCTCCCCCAAGGCCTCTCAGCGTTTTAAAGATTGCAAGGCAGAATGGATGTTGGGACGGCACATCCACGCGGACAAGGTGCTGATCCGGCGCAAAGAAGGGGATGATGTTGAGTACCATCTGGAGACCATGGACCAGCACTTGAAACCACTTGTTTTGCCCCATCCCCGTTTCTATCTGTAGGAGGAAAGAGACTCCATTCTTGTTTCTTATGCTGCTGAACTTTCTGGGGTTTGTTGTCCCTGTTGCCCCGAGGAATGAAGGACTGTTCCTGTTTTTGTTCTTCAATTTCCTACGAGAGATCATGGACTCTGGGGTAGATAGGGCTCAAGAGAAGAAGAGAAGTTCCACGAGTGCAGTTACCACGACGCTGTCACCAGGTGGCAGTGTTGCGCATCGTTAACACTTTTCACACACTCACTCCACACGAAGAAGTTTCTTTCCTCTTACACGAATACATGTGTCAGGGTTTATGTGTGTTAATTTTCTCTTTTTCCCTCTGCAGGAGAGCATCCCATCAAGACCATTGAGAATGGGGTGGGTCTTGGTCAGGATGGGTGGGAAAAAGTGTAATGTGAATGTGATTCTAAAGTTATGGTTAAAATGTTGTTGTTTCCCTTCCCTTTCATGTAAGGCTCAAACACAATTGCTTCAGTTGACCAAGTTTTCAAAAGTTTATTTTGTACAATTTGTAGTTGGTTTCTGGACTGGGCTATGCCAGCTGTTGAGGGCATAGTTTACTCCAGACACTGGGGACCAGTGTCAAATTACCAGGGGGAGAGTGTAGCGGGTATACACTTTTCTGTGTGTCTAAAACTGGCAGAGACACCAGTGATGTGCAGTTCCCTGCGGCCCCATGGGTGGCGCTGTCGCCTTGGCCTGGGGTTGAGCCATTGCTGTGTGCTGTGCTCCCTTTTTGTCCTCCCTCGGCAGCGGTATGGTGGGGCGGGAAACCCACCGTGCTTGCTGGGAGAGGGTATAAAGGGGCCGGCCATCTTTGTCACTGTCGAGTCCCGGGCACCTTCAGCCTGAGGGCAGTGGTTCGTGTCGGTCCCCTAGGCGGCCTAGGCCTAGAGGACGTTCAGAGGTCGTGTTCCATCCCAGGCACCTTTAGCCTGGGGTGAGGTACTCGGATGGAGGTCTGGAGCTCAGTGCCCACCACTGAGTTCCGCGAGGGAAGGAGATCCTAGGGAACCCCGGGAGTGGGTACCCGAATCCGGAGGGCGTAATGGACCGGTGGGAGACACTCGCTTGAAGACCCGGTGCAGCATATTGCCGGTGACAGGTGAGCCTTCCATCGGAGACCGCCTGGAAGGAAATCCCCCCTCGCTCGGAGACCGCAACCCACTTTCAGGAAGGAAAGTGGAGAGTTCATTGTGTCTGGGCCTACTCGCATCCACACCTCCTTGTCTGTTCTGTTCTCTAAGGAGTCCAACTGATGGTGTTCACTTTTGCATTGAGAAGAATAAAGGAGTGTTGGACTTTAATGGTGTGGGGCTCGTTTTCTGACAGACATTGTTCAAGGTAACTCTCTTTGGAGGTTCCAGGTGCAGAACACCGACCCGAAGGTAACATAAGAACTTTGCTTACACCACATAACTATCTGCGGTGAAGGCTTGGCGTGGTGACCCTGCACTCTTTCCTCTAAGGTACCCCTAGACAAGAGACAGACGAGCGGATAAAGAGAGGAGAGAGAGGAGGCCGCTACATATGTTTTGGTCTTGTTCTGCTTTGTCGACGTTTTGGAAGGACTTATTTTCTTTTTTCAAGGACACCTTACATTTACCAATACCTTGTACACCGGAGGTTGGACTGTTGGGAGTTCTCAATGAGTTCGTACCCAGGACCCATGCTCGAATTCTGGTGCGCACTATTTTTTTTTACGCCAGGAAATGTATTCTGTTACAATGGAAGAGTGCATCTGCTCCAGATGTTCAAAGGTTGTACCGAATGATAAATAAGGTTATACCCATTTTTAAATGCATCTACAAGGGTAGGGTCTGTCCTGCCAAGTTTACCAAGATTTGGCAGCCCTGGTTTGACATTGCAGATTCCTTTTGGAAGGACACCCCGCTCTCCCAACCCTAATGGGTATTTCCCTGGGTTAGCTTGCTAAGGCTGTAGCCTGCTGGGGACAATGTTGTTGGTTTGGTGCTCTCGGGTTCTGGTTGGAGGTGTGGTGGGCGGTGAGGTGTGTATGGCTAGGTGTGCGCGTGTGTGTGTGTGTAGGAGTTGACTGTACTTGGTTATATCTCCACTGCTTACTATACTATGATTTCCCATAGTGGGGCCCTACGTGGGCCACTTTGGTCGACCTACTTATTTTGTTTTTTTAGTTTTCCTCCGTTGAGGAACCAGGGTTCACAATTTTTTTGATAATACCATATAGCCCTGTGGTGCTATCATTAATGTGCAATGTTATATACATGTGATGTAAACATTTGCGAGACTGTTTGTTTGCTTTGTACATGAAAAAAACTCAATAAAGAAATCTTTAAAAAAATAAATAAAAATAATGAACAAAAAGAATATAATCACATAGCACATAATAAGAAATCTCTTATGCACAACCATGGACCTCTGTAGGATGACACGTGTCACAGCGACCGCGTGGCCTAATGGATAAGGCGTCTGACTTCGGATCAGAAGATTGAGGGTTCGAGTCCCTTCGTGGTCGTATTTTTTCTATATTTCTCTATTATGTTTGGGGCTAAAAGGATTATTCCTTTTGTAAAAACTCAACATTGCCTAATCGATAAAATATATTATAATTATTTAGTAGTAAAATAAACTTATGGTAAAGGACGGTAAGTGTCATTTCATTTGGTCTGCTTGAAGGATTATATTGGCTATACTGTGAGAAAACAATTACAATATGCAAATCATAATCCTTGTATTAGTCTAGCTATGCTTTTGTAAGAGTCCATGCTTTTCTGCTAGAGTGCGTTGCATTAACCACTTAACCTCTAGAAGGTTTTACCCCCTTCATGACCAGGCCATTTTTTGCTATTCGGCTCTGCGCTACTTTAACTGACGATTGTTCGGTCATGCAACACTGTACTCAAATTAAATGTATATCTTTTTTTTCACACAAATAGTATTCTTTTGGTGGTATTTGATCAGCACTGGGTTTTTCTATTTTTTACAATATAAACAAAAAAATATTAATTTTTTTTTTACTTTCTGCTATAAAGCATATCCAATAAAAAATTAGAAAAATCAAATTTCTTCATGAATTTAGGCTAAATGTATTCTGCTACAAGTCTCCCACGGAGGGGGTGGGAGTGAATAGCTCATTCTGCCAGGGGCTCACTGAGAGGCTTAGCCAGCTGCCGGTCCAGGCTCCTGGGTGGGTCCCAACTGTAAAGGTGGGATTGATCCAGAGCCTGGATCCGTTGAGTGATGTTAGCCCACTGTCGGCTGAAAACGGTTCATAGGAGTGTAGAACCAAGTGCCCTCCTGTGATTCATAGGAGAAGTAGGGCCAGAAGAGCCTTGGCTATACTTACCACTTAAGCCCCGTCTGACTTTTGGCCAACAAACTTCATTTTGAGAAAGTTGGACCAACAATCCGACCGTGTGTACGCTCCATCGGACAAACTTTTTTTGCTTTTTTTTTGTTTTCATCGGACAAATGTTGGGTCTGCAAACGGACAAACTTATGGCCAACAAAAGTCCGATGGAGCAAAGTCCGACCGTGTATACAGAAAACCATCGGACTTTTGTCCGATGGACAAAACAAATAATGTTAAAATCAACCAACAATAGCAGAAGTTGACCAAAGGGTGGCGGTAAAGAGCAGAAAAGAGCAGAAAAACCACGTGATGATGGAAAAAGTTTTGGGAAAGTTTGCAGAAAAGTCCTGTGGTGTGTATGCTATGGGTGTTCCCGACCAACTCCGTTCGGACAAAAAAACACGGAAAAGGCTGATGGAAGTCCAACCGTGTGTACGAGGACCGGAAGGATTTACCCCCTTAATGACCAGGCCATTTTTTTGCGATTTGGCACTGCGTTGCTTTAACTGACAACTGCAAAGTCATGCGGCTCTGAACCCAAACAAAATGTATGTCCTTTTTTCTCCACAAATAGAGCTTTCTTTTGGTGGTATTTGATCACCTCTGCATTTTTATTTTTGAAAATAAAACAATATTTGCTACTTTTTACTATAATACATATATAATATAATATTTTACTATAATAAATATCCCCCCCCAAAGAATATAAAAAAAAAACGAATTTCTTCTTCAGTTTAGGTCGATATATATTCTTCTACATATTTTTGGTAAAAAAACAAAAAACAAAAACTAATAAGCGTATATTGATTGGTTTGCGTCTACAAAATAGGGGATAGATTTCTGGCATTTTTATTATTATTATTTTTTTTTTTTACCAGTAATGCTTGATCTTCGATTTTTTTTTTTTTTTTGCGGAACATGCGACATTGCGGTGGACAGATCGGACAACTAACTGACATTTTTGACACTTTTTGGGGAACCAGTGACATTATTACAGTAATCAGTGCTAAAAATATGCACTGTTATTATACTAGAGACACTGGCAGGGAAGGGGTTAACATCAGGGGTGATCAAGGGGTTAGATGTGTTCCCTGGGTGTGTTCTAACTGTGTGGGGGGAGGGCTGCCTGGGGAAACACACAGATCCATCTTACTGCATAGCAGAAAGTCAGAATCTGTGTGATCTCCAGTCAGAACGGAGATCTGCCTTGTTTACCCAGGCAGATCCCTGTTCTGTCACTTTGGAGAGCGATTGCGGGTGGCCACCGGTGGACATCGAGTCCGCCCCACCCACTGATTGGCTGATTTGACAGCTCCGTCTCTGTGCTGGGAGTGCAGAGTGAGCGCTCGCTCAGCACAAAAGCATTGGCCACCCAGTGACGCATATGTGCGGCATGGGCACGTTAAAACGCACTTTTTTGCCACCCCAGATAATGTGTTGCTTTTGCGGCAACAGGTGAAGTTTTCTCGCATACGTGTTAACACTGCTTTTTTTTGTTTTTGTTTTTTAACAGATGCAGGTTTATACTGCATTTTAAAAAAAACATTTGACTGCTTCTAATGTTAGTGAAGTGTCACAAAACCAACACTTTATTCAACGCTATGCAACACAGGACGTTACAACGCACTGTGGTGAGATGTGGTGCGTTTTATAAAAATGTAGCTTGCCTGCATTATTATGGAACCCCACTGAATGCAGCGTTGTGGTGTGAATGATTGGTTTCTATTCAGACTATTGCACATGGTGTGAATAAGCCCTTTTGTGGCAATGTAGTATTACACAATGTACTGCAATGCTATCACAACATTAAATTAACGGATGTGACACAGCTTTCTATGTGCAGCCCCAGTGGCCTAATGGATAAGGCACTGGCCTCCTAAGCCAGGGATTGTGGGTTCGAGTCCCATCTGGGGTGGATAACCTTTTATCATTTTATTGCCCTAATAAATTACATAGCTTCCTAAACGAAACTTTTCTTTTTTTACAATAAAATGTAATCTGTTTGTGAATAAAAGTTTTTTTCTGATACTCTGTTACCGACCGAAATTAGAATGTTTCTTGAACGGAAACCTCTTCCAACACAACTGGTGTATCAATGAAAGGTAAATCCTCCGGGCTGTGTTCATTACAAATATTCTGCAGAACAGACAATCCCGGAGTTCGGTGTGAGGGATCACAGGGGGTCCTGAGGAGAGGAATCTTCTCTTTCAGGCGGGAAGGAGAATGGATTCCTTGTAACTCCTCTGCTTTCTGATAGGTCAGAGCGTGCTGCAACAGTGACCCCTGCTGGAAAGTAGATGGGATTCCGTTGTTATCAATGAGCTAACAGGAGAAGACTGACTGGAAAGGGGGAGTTCCTCACTTTTTAACCACTTGCTTACTGGGCACTTAAAGCGGTTGTAAACCCAGATAATTTTTTTTTTTTTTTAAATCACCTGCAAGACAAAGCCATAATGAGCTAGTATGACTAGCATACTAGCTCATTATGCATCACTTACCTTAGATCGGGACCCCCGAAGCCATCCTCGTCCCCCGCTCCGGCCGCATCCATCGCTCCTCAGATACCCGGAAGGTTACTGCCGGGTATCGCCGCTCCAGCCAATCACAGCGCCGCTTCGGCGCTGTGATTGGCCGGAGCGGCGAAGACGTCACTCCACGCATGCGCGCAGGAGCTGTCTATTCCGGCAGAGCCGGAATTGTGAATGGGATTAACCCTGTGAATGCACCGTTGTCTACGGCGCGCATGCGCCGTAGACATCGGTGCATGTCTTTTTTTGCAAATATCTCCTAAACCGTGTAGGTTTAGGAGATATTTCTTGCACCTACAGGTAAGCCTTAATCTAGGCTTACCCGTAGGTGTTTGTTTACAAAGTGGGTTTACAACCACTTTAAAGTGGTTGGAAAATCCACTTACACAACATGCACCTACAGGTAAGCCAATATTAAGGCTTACCTGTAGGTGTATGAAATATCTCCTAAACCTACACGGTACTGGTGGGCACTGATAGGCGGCACTGATGGGTGGCAGTGATGGGCACTGATGGGTGGCAGTGATGGGCACTGGTAGGTTACACTAATAGGCAGCATTGCTAGGTGGCACTGATTGGTGGCACTGTGGGCATTGTTAGGTGGCACTGTGGGCATTGTTAGGTGGCACTGTGGGCACTGGCAGGTAGCATTTTACTGGCACTTTTTTTAAATACTTTCTCAGTTGCAACCTGGTCCTTTTGGCCTATTGCTGGCCCCTCATCCCCCAGACTGCATACAGACCCCTGATGTCTCACTTTTGAGACAGAGAAAAGGACTGAGGACAGAGATTCCCCAGTCCCTTTCATTGTAGCCTCAGCTGCACTGGACAGTGAATGAATGGGAAGTGCTTTGTGCTGAGTCTTCTAGATTTTAAGCTCTAACTTATAGTTCCTCCTCTATTGAATTGTATTGTAACTGTACTGTCTGCCCTCATGTTGTAAAGCGCTGCGCAAACTGTGGCCACTATATACAGTAAATCCTGTATAATAATAATATTAATTCACAACCCAAAGCATAGTAAACAATTTCCAATGCTTCAGTTATGAATGAACACAGTGAGTGATTAGTACTGGTGGACAGCAGGGGGAATCTGTGCCGCACAAAGTGATAAGAGTGTGCCCAATTACACTGTGTATGCCTTTGCTACCCTGGCTGCAAAAACGTCTGCCCTGCTTAGGAACACAGGGTAGCCAGTCATTGGACAAGATGTTGAGATATTGGCCCATACCTCCCATCTCACAGAAGAATGAATGTGACATAAAAATGCATGCCAAGTGCATGCTTATACCCTATGAAGAGACCCCCAGAGTTCATCCTTGATGAATAATAACAATCATCTGGGAATAGCCATCCTAGGGATCTAGTCTTCCCTGAGATTGGTGAGCTGGGTGGTGTCCGCACAGGTTGGGGGAGAACTATACACATATGGTCCTTGCCAGAGCTCACAATTTCCCCCAGGTCAGTGGGTGCATATAACATTTTCTTTGCACAGGAAAGAGGCTCTGTTCAAAGACACACTTGATAGAATTAATGAATAATATTTTGAAAGACAATTTTTATGTCTATTGAAATGACTTGCATTTCTAGAAAAAATGTAATAAATCTGGCAAAAACAGAACCATCCGGATTCCTTGAGAATTTGGGGGAAACTGATCAAGAAGTTGACAAGGTGATGGTGCTGCCAGGGGCGGATCCAGAGGGGGGCAACAGGGCAATTGCCACCTCCGAGAAATTTGTTTTAGTTGCGGAACTTGCGGCGCCTGGGAGTCTGAGCGGGCGGTAGTTGCGGAACTTGCGGAGCCTGGGAGTCTGAGCGGGCGGTAGTTGCGGAACTTGCGGCGCCGGAGAGTCTGAGCGGGCGGTAGTTGTGGAACTTGCAGCGCCTGAGAGTCTGAGCGGGCGGTAGTTGTGGAACTTGCGGCGCCTGGGAGTCTGAGCGGGCGGTAGTTGTGGAACTTGCGGCGCCTGGGAGTCTGAGCGGGCGGTAGTTGTGGAACTTGCGGCGCCTGGGAGTCTGAGCGGGCGGTAGTTGTGGAACTTGCGGCATCTGAGAGTCTGAGAGGGCGGTAGTTGCGGAACTTGCGGCGCCTGGGAGTCTGAGCGGGCGGTAGTTGTGGAACTTGCGGCGCCTGAGAGTCTGAGCGGGCGGTAGTTGTGGAACTTGCGGCGCCTGGGAGTCTGAGCGGGCGGTAGTTGTGGAACTTGCGGCGCCTGAGAGTCTGAGAGGGCGGTAGTTGCGGAACTTGCGGCGCCTGGGAGTCTGAGCGGGCGGTAGTTGCGGAACTTGCGGCGCCTGGGAATCTGAGAGGGCGGTAGTTGCGGAACTTGAGGCGCCTGGGAGTCTGAGAGGGCGGTAGTTGCGGAACTTGCGGCGCCTGGGAGCTTGAGAGGGCAGTAGTTGCGGCACCTGAGAGTCTGAGAGGGCGGTAGTTGCGGAACTTGCTGCGCCTGAGAGTCTGAGAGGGCGGTAGATGCGGAACTTGCGGCGTCTGGGAGTCTGAGAGGGCGGTAGTTGTGGAACTTGCGGCGCCTGGGAGTCTGAGCGGGCGGTAGATGCGGAACTTGCGGCGCCTGGGAGTCTGAGAGGGCGGTAGTTGCGGAACTTGCGGCGCCTGGGAGTCTGAGCGGGCGGTAGATGCGGAACTTGCGGCGCCTAAGAGTCTGAGAGGGCGGTAGTTGCGGAACTTGCGGCGCCTGGGAGTCTGAGAGGGCGATAGTTGCGGAACTTGCGTCGCCTGGGAGTCTGAGCGGGCGGTAGTTGCGGAACTTGCGGCGCCTGGGAGTCTGAGCGGGCGGTAGTTGCGGAACTTGCGGCGCCTGAGAGTCTGAGCGGGCGGTAGTTGTGGAACTTGCGCGCCTGAGAGTCTGAGCGGGCGGTAGTTGTGGAACTTGCGGCGCCTGGGAGTCTGAGCGGGCGGTAGTTGTGGAACTTGCGGCGCCTGAGAGTCTGAGAGGGCGGTAGTTGCGGAACTTGCGGCGCCTGGGAGTCTGAGAGGGCGGTAGTTGCGGAACTTGCGGCGCCTGGGAGTTTGAGAGGGCGGTAGTTGCGGAACTTGCGGCGCCTGGGAGTTTGAGAGGGCGGTAGTTGCGGCACCTGAGAGTCTGAGAGGGCGGTAGTTGCGGAACTTGCTGCGCCTGAGAGTCTGAGAGGGCGGTAGATGCGGAACTTGCGGCGTCTGGGAGTCTGAGAGGGCGGTAGTTGTGGAACTTGCGGTGCCTGGGAGTCTGAGCGGGCGGTAGATGCGGAACTTGCGGCGCCTGGGAGTCTGAGAGGGCGGTAGTTGCGGAACTTGCGGCACCTGGGAGTCTGAGCGGGCGGTAGATGCGGAACTTGCGGCGCCTGAGAGTCTGAGAGGGCGGTAGTTGTGGCACCTGACAGTCTGAGTGGGCGGTAGATGCGGAACTTGCGGCGCCTGGGAGTCTGAGCGGGCGGTAGATGCGGAACTTGCGGTACCTGAGAGTCTGAGCGGGCGGTAGATGCGGAACTTGCGGCGCCTGAGAGTCTGAGAGGGCGGTAGTTGCGGAACTTGCAGCGCCTGGGAGTCTGAGCGGGCGGTAGTTGCGGAACTTGCGGCGCCTGGGAGTCTGAGAGGGCGGTAGTTGTGGAACTTGCGGCGCCTGGGAGTCTGAGCGGGCGGTAGATGCGGAACTTGGGGCGCCTAAGAGTCTGAGAGGGCGGTAGTTGCGGAACTTGCGGCGCCTGAGAGTCTGAGCGGACGGTAGTTGCGGAACTTGCGGCGCCTGGGAGTCTGAGCGGGCGGTAGTTGTGGAACTTGCGGCGCCTGGGAGTCTAAGAGGGCGGTAGTTGCGGAACTTGCGGCGCCTGGGAGTCTGAGAGGGCGGTAGTTGCGGCGCCTGAGAGTCTGAGCGGGCGGTAGATGCGGAACTTGGGGCGCCTGGGAGTCTGAGAGGGCGGTAGATGCGGAACTTGCGGCGCCTGAGAGTCTGAGAGGGCGGTAGTTGCGGAACTTGCAGCGCCTGGGAGTCTGAGAGGGCGGTAGTTGCGGAACTTGGGGCACCTGGGAGTCTGAGAGGGCGGTAGTTGCGGAACTTGCGGAGCCTGGGAGTCTGAGCGGGCGGTAGTTGCGGAACTTGCGGCGCCGGAGAGTCTGAGCGGGCGGTAGTTGTGGAACTTGCAGCGCCTGAGAGTCTGAGCGGGCGGTAGTTGTGGAACTTGCGGCGCCTGGGAGTCTGAGCGGGCGGTAGTTGTGGAACTTGCGGCGCCTGAGAGTCTGAGCGGGCGGTAGTTGTGGAACTTGCGGCGCCTGGGAGTCTGAGCGGGCGGTAGTTGTGGAACTTGCGGCGCCTGGGAGTCTGAGCGGGCGGTAGTTGTGGAACTTGCGGCATCTGAGAGTCTGAGAGGGCGGTAGTTGCGGAACTTGCGGAGCCTGGGAGTCTGAGCGGGCGGTAGTTGTGGAACTTGCGGCGCCTGAGAGTCTGAGCGGGCGGTAATTGTGGAACTTGCGGCGCCTGGGAGTCTGAGCGGGCGGTAGTTGTGGAACTTGCGGCGCCTGAGAGTCTGAGAGGGCGGTAGTTGCGGAACTTGCGGCGCCTGGGAGTCTGAGCGGGCGGTAGTTGCGGAACTTGCGGCGCCTGGGAATCTGAGAGGGCGGTAGTTGCGGAACTTGAGGCGCCTGGGAGTCTGAGAGGGCGGTAGTTGCGGACCTTGCGGCGCCTGGGAGCTTGAGAGGGCAGTAGTTGCGGCACCTGAGAGTCTGAGAGGGCGGTAGTTGCGGAACTTGCTGCGCCTGAGAGTCTGAGAGGGCGGTAGATGCGGAACTTGCGGCGTCTGGGAGTCTGAGAGGGCGGTAGTTGTGGAACTTGCGGCGCCTGGGAGTCTGAGCGGGCGGTAGATGCGGAACTTGCGGCGCCTGGGAGTCTGAGAGGGCGGTAGTTGCGGAACTTGCGGCGCCTGGGAGTCTGAGCGGGCGGTAGATGCGGAACTTGCGGCGCCTAAGAGTCTGAGAGGGCGGTAGTTGCGGAACTTGCGGCGCCTGGGAGTCTGAGAGGGCGATAGTTGCGGAACTTGCGGCGCCTGGGAGTCTGAGCGGGCGGTAGTTGCGGAACTTGCGGCGCCTGGGAGTCTGAGCGGGCGGTAGTTGCGGAACTTGCGGCGCCTGAGAGTCTGAGCGGGCGGTAGTTGTGGAACTTGCGCGCCTGAGAGTCTGAGCGGGCGGTAGTTGTGGAACTTGCGGCGCCTGGGAGTCTGAGCGGGCGGTAGTTGTGGAACTTGCGGCGCCTGAGAGTCTGAGAGGGCGGTAGTTGCGGAACTTGCGGCGCCTGGGAGTCTGAGAGGGCGGTAGTTGCGGAACTTGCGGCGCCTGGGAGTTTGAGAGGGCGGTAGTTGCGGAACTTGCGGCGCCTGGGAGTTTGAGAGGGCGGTAGTTGCGGCACCTGAGAGTCTGAGAGGGCGGTAGTTGCGGAACTTGCTGCGCCTGAGAGTCTGAGAGGGCGGTAGATGCGGAACTTGCGGCGTCTGGGAGTCTGAGAGGGCGGTAGTTGTGGAACTTGCGGTGCCTGGGAGTCTGAGCGGGCGGTAGATGCGGAACTTGCGGCGCCTGGGAGTCTGAGAGGGCGGTAGTTGCGGAACTTGCGGCACCTGGGAGTCTGAGCGGGCGGTAGATGCGGAACTTGCGGCGCCTGAGAGTCTGAGAGGGCGGTAGTTGTGGCACCTGACAGTCTGAGTGGGCGGTAGATGCGGAACTTGCGGCGCCTGGGAGTCTGAGCGGGCGGTAGATGCGGAACTTGCGGTACCTGAGAGTCTGAGCGGGCGGTAGATGCGGAACTTGCGGCGCCTGAGAGTCTGAGAGGGCGGTAGTTGCGGAACTTGCAGCGCCTGGGAGTCTGAGCGGGCGGTAGTTGCGGAACTTGCGGCGCCTGGGAGTCTGAGAGGGCGGTAGTTGTGGAACTTGCGGCGCCTGGGAGTCTGAGCGGGCGGTAGATGCGGAACTTGGGGCGCCTAAGAGTCTGAGAGGGCGGTAGTTGCGGAACTTGCTGCGCCTGAGAGTCTGAGAGGGCGGTAGATGCGGAACTTGCGGCGTCTGGGAGTCTGAGAGGGCGGTAGTTGTGGAACTTGCGGCGCCTGGGAGTCTGAGCGGGCGGTAGATGCGGAACTTGCGGCGCCTGGGAGTCTGAGAGGGCGGTAGTTGCGGAACTTGCGGCGCCTGGGAGTCTGAGCGGGCGGTAGATGCGGAACTTGCGGCGCCTAAGAGTCTGAGAGGGCGGTAGTTGCGGAACTTGCGGCGCCTGGGAGTCTGAGAGGGCGATAGTTGCGGAACTTGCGTCGCCTGGGAGTCTGAGCGGGCGGTAGTTGCGGAACTTGCGGCGCCTGGGAGTCTGAGCGGGCGGTAGTTGCGGAACTTGCGGCGCCTGAGAGTCTGAGCGGGCGGTAGTTGTGGAACTTGCGCGCCTGAGAGTCTGAGCGGGCGGTAGTTGTGGAACTTGCGGCGCCTGGGAGTCTGAGCGGGCGGTAGTTGTGGAACTTGCGGCGCCTGAGAGTCTGAGAGGGCGGTAGTTGCGGAACTTGCGGCGCCTGGGAGTCTGAGAGGGCGGTAGTTGCGGAACTTGCGGCGCCTGGGAGTTTGAGAGGGCGGTAGTTGCGGAACTTGCGGCGCCTGGGAGTTTGAGAGGGCGGTAGTTGCGGCACCTGAGAGTCTGAGAGGGCGGTAGTTGCGGAACTTGCTGCGCCTGAGAGTCTGAGAGGGCGGTAGATGCGGAACTTGCGGCGTCTGGGAGTCTGAGAGGGCGGTAGTTGTGGAACTTGCGGTGCCTGGGAGTCTGAGCGGGCGGTAGATGCGGAACTTGCGGCGCCTGGGAGTCTGAGAGGGCGGTAGTTGCGGAACTTGCGGCACCTGGGAGTCTGAGCGGGCGGTAGATGCGGAACTTGCGGCGCCTGAGAGTCTGAGAGGGCGGTAGTTGTGGCACCTGACAGTCTGAGTGGGCGGTAGATGCGGAACTTGCGGCGCCTGGGAGTCTGAGCGGGCGGTAGATGCGGAACTTGCGGTACCTGAGAGTCTGAGCGGGCGGTAGATGCGGAACTTGCGGCGCCTGAGAGTCTGAGAGGGCGGTAGTTGCGGAACTTGCAGCGCCTGGGAGTCTGAGCGGGCGGTAGTTGCGGAACTTGCGGCGCCTGGGAGTCTGAGAGGGCGGTAGTTGTGGAACTTGCGGCGCCTGGGAGTCTGAGCGGGCGGTAGATGCGGAACTTGGGGCGCCTAAGAGTCTGAGAGGGCGGTAGTTGCGGAACTTGCGGCGCCTGAGAGTCTGAGCGGACGGTAGTTGCGGAACTTGCGGCGCCTGGGAGTCTGAGCGGGCGGTAGTTGTGGAACTTGCGGCGCCTGGGAGTCTAAGAGGGCGGTAGTTGCGGAACTTGCGGCGCCTGGGAGTCTGAGAGGGCGGTAGTTGCGGCGCCTGAGAGTCTGAGCGGGCGGTAGATGCGGAACTTGGGGCGCCTGGGAGTCTGAGAGGGCGGTAGATGCGGAACTTGCGGCGCCTGAGAGTCTGAGAGGGCGGTAGTTGCGGAACTTGCAGCGCCTGGGAGTCTGAGAGGGCGGTAGTTGCGGAACTTGGGGCACCTGGGAGTCTGAGAGGGCGGTAGTTGCGGAACTTGCGGAGCCTGGGAGTCTGAGCGGGCGGTAGTTGCGGAACTTGCGGCGCCGGAGAGTCTGAGCGGGCGGTAGTTGTGGAACTTGCAGCGCCTGAGAGTCTGAGCGGGCGGTAGTTGTGGAACTTGCGGCGCCTGGGAGTCTGAGCGGGCGGTAGTTGTGGAACTTGCGGCGCCTGAGAGTCTGAGCGGGCGGTAGTTGTGGAACTTGCGGCGCCTGGGAGTCTGAGCGGGCGGTAGTTGTGGAACTTGCGGCGCCTGGGAGTCTGAGCGGGCGGTAGTTGTGGAACTTGCGGCATCTGAGAGTCTGAGAGGGCGGTAGTTGCGGAACTTGCGGAGCCTGGGAGTCTGAGCGGGCGGTAGTTGTGGAACTTGCGGCGCCTGAGAGTCTGAGCGGGCGGTAGTTGTGGAACTTGCGGCGCCTGGGAGTCTGAGCGGGCGGTAGTTGTGGAACTTGCGGCGCCTGAGAGTCTGAGAGGGCGGTAGTTGCGGAACTTGCGGCGCCTGGGAGTCTGAGCGGGCGGTAGTTGCGGAACTTGCGGCGCCTGGGAATCTGAGAGGGCGGTAGTTGCGGAACTTGAGGCGCCTGGGAGTCTGAGAGGGCGGTAGTTGCGGACCTTGCGGCGCCTGGGAGCTTGAGAGGGCAGTAGTTGCGGCACCTGAGAGTCTGAGAGGGCGGTAGTTGCGGAACTTGCTGCGCCTGAGAGTCTGAGAGGGCGGTAGATGCGGAACTTGCGGCGTCTGGGAGTCTGAGAGGGCGGTAGTTGTGGAACTTGCGGCGCCTGGGAGTCTGAGCGGGCGGTAGATGCGGAACTTGCGGCGCCTGGGAGTCTGAGAGGGCGGTAGTTGCGGAACTTGCGGCGCCTGGGAGTCTGAGCGGGCGGTAGATGCGGAACTTGCGGCGCCTAAGAGTCTGAGAGGGCGGTAGTTGCGGAACTTGCGGCGCCTGGGAGTCTGAGAGGGCGATAGTTGCGGAACTTGCGGCGCCTGGGAGTCTGAGCGGGCGGTAGTTGCGGAACTTGCGGCGCCTGGGAGTCTGAGCGGGCGGTAGTTGCGGAACTTGCGGCGCCTGAGAGTCTGAGCGGGCGGTAGTTGTGGAACTTGCGCGCCTGAGAGTCTGAGCGGGCGGTAGTTGTGGAACTTGCGGCGCCTGGGAGTCTGAGCGGGCGGTAGTTGTGGAACTTGCGGCGCCTGAGAGTCTGAGAGGGCGGTAGTTGCGGAACTTGCGGCGCCTGGGAGTCTGAGAGGGCGGTAGTTGCGGAACTTGCGGCGCCTGGGAGTTTGAGAGGGCGGTAGTTGCGGAACTTGCGGCGCCTGGGAGTTTGAGAGGGCGGTAGTTGCGGCACCTGAGAGTCTGAGAGGGCGGTAGTTGCGGAACTTGCTGCGCCTGAGAGTCTGAGAGGGCGGTAGATGCGGAACTTGCGGCGTCTGGGAGTCTGAGAGGGCGGTAGTTGTGGAACTTGCGGTGCCTGGGAGTCTGAGCGGGCGGTAGATGCGGAACTTGCGGCGCCTGGGAGTCTGAGAGGGCGGTAGTTGCGGAACTTGCGGCACCTGGGAGTCTGAGCGGGCGGTAGATGCGGAACTTGCGGCGCCTGAGAGTCTGAGAGGGCGGTAGTTGTGGCACCTGACAGTCTGAGTGGGCGGTAGATGCGGAACTTGCGGCGCCTGGGAGTCTGAGCGGGCGGTAGATGCGGAACTTGCGGTACCTGAGAGTCTGAGCGGGCGGTAGATGCGGAACTTGCGGCGCCTGAGAGTCTGAGAGGGCGGTAGTTGCGGAACTTGCAGCGCCTGGGAGTCTGAGCGGGCGGTAGTTGCGGAACTTGCGGCGCCTGGGAGTCTGAGAGGGCGGTAGTTGTGGAACTTGCGGCGCCTGGGAGTCTGAGCGGGCGGTAGATGCGGAACTTGGGGCGCCTAAGAGTCTGAGAGGGCGGTAGTTGCGGAACTTGCGGCGCCTGAGAGTCTGAGCGGACGGTAGTTGCGGAACTTGCGGCGCCTGGGAGTCTGAGCGGGCGGTAGTTGTGGAACTTGCGGCGCCTGGGAGTCTAAGAGGGCGGTAGTTGCGGAACTTGCGGCGCCTGGGAGTCTGAGAGGGCGGTAGTTGCGGCGCCTGAGAGTCTGAGCGGGCGGTAGATGCGGAACTTGGGGCGCCTGGGAGTCTGAGAGGGCGGTAGATGCGGAACTTGCGGCGCCTGAGAGTCTGAGAGGGCGGTAGTTGCGGAACTTGGGGCACCTGGGAGTCTGAGAGGGCGGTAGTTGCGGAACTTGCGGCGCCTGGGAGTCTGAGAGGGCGGAACTTGCGGCGCCTGGGAGTCTGAGCGGGCGGTAGATGCGGAACTTGCGGCGCCTGAGAGTCTGAGAGGGCGGTAGTTGCGGAACTTGCGGCGCCTGGGAGTCTGAGAGGGCGATAGTTGCGGAACTTGCGGCGCCTGGGAGTCTGAGCGGGCTTTAGTTGCGGAACTTGCGGCGCCTGAGAGTCTGAGCGGGCGGTAGATGCGGAACTTGGGGCGCCTGGGAGTCTGAGAGGGCGGTAGATGCGGAACTTGCAGCACCTGAGAGTCTGAGAGGGCGGTAGTTGCGGAACTTGCGGCGCCTGGGAGTCTGAGAGGGCGGTAGTTGCGGAACTTGGGGCGCCTGGGAGTCTGAGAGGGCGGTAGTTGCGGAACTTGCGGCGCCTGGGAGTCTGAGAGGGCGGAACTTGCGGCGCCTGGGAGTCTGAGCGGGCGGTAGATGCGGAACTTGCGGCGCCTGAGAGTCTGAGAGGGTGGTAGTTGCGGAACTTGCGGCGCCTGGGAGTCTGAGAGGGCGATAGTTGCGGAACTTGCGGCGCCTGGGAGTCTGAGCGGGCTTTAGTTGCGGAACTTGCGGCGCCTGAGAGTCTGAGCGGGCGGTAGTTGCGGAACTTGCGGCACCTGGGAGTCTGGGAGGGCGGTAGTTGCGGAACTTGCGGCACCTGGGAGTCTGAGAGGGCGGTAGTTGCGGAACTTGCGGCACCTGGGAATCTGAGCGGGCGGTAGATGCAGAACTTGGGGCGCCTGGGAGTCTGAGAGGGCGGTAGTTGCGGAACTTGCGGCACCTGGGAATCTGAGTGGGCGGTAGATGCAGAACTTGCGGCACCTGGGAGTCTGAGAGGGCGGTAGTTGCGGAACTTGCGGCACCTGGGAATCTGAGCGGGCGGTAGATGCAGAACTTGGGGCGCCTGGGAGTCTGAGAGGGCGGTAGTTGCGGAACTTGCGGCACCTGGGAATCTGAGCGGGCGGTAGATGCAGAACTTGGGGCGCCTGGGAGTCTGAGAGGGCGGTAGTTGCGGAACTTGCGGCACCTGGGAATCTGAGTGGGCGGTAGATGCGGAACTTGGGGCGCCTGGGAGTCTGAGAGGGCGGTAGTTGCGAGACTTGCGGCACCTGGGAGTCTGAGAGGGCGGTAGTTGCGGAGCCTGAGAGTCTGAGACGGCGGTAGTTGCGGAACTTGCGGCGC
Organism: Rana muscosa; assembly: GCA_029206835.1. Lineage (NCBI taxonomy): Eukaryota > Metazoa > Chordata > Amphibia > Anura > Ranidae > Rana > Rana muscosa. The sequence continues at coordinate 106,661,622 of CM055128.1, forward strand.
CTGAGAATCTGAGCGGGTGATAGTTGCGGAACTTGCGGCACCTGAGAGTCTGATCGGGCGGTAGTTGCGGAACTTGCGGCACCTGAGAATCTGAGTGGGTGACTCCATGGGCGGATGATAGCGTGGGCTGCCGGGTGCCTCGGTGTGTGGGCGGGCAGCTCGGCAGCAAGTGAGAGTTAGAGAGTGGGCGGTCAGCTGGTCGGCTCTGTGGGTGAGCGGACGGCTGGCCAATCAACAAGCCGGCGGCCGGGGGAGCAGAGAGGTGACATCATCTCTCACCGCCCCGCGCCCACCCTGCATCCCTGCAGTAACTTCCACCCTTACTGTGCAGGCAGCAGAGAGATTACATTATCTCTCATGCTGCCTGACTCTGACAAGCAAAACACCACCTTAGCAAGTGACAATCCGCAAGGTGTGGCAGGTGAGGTGGCAAGTGACAATCTGCATCTGGTGGCAGGCAAGTGACATTCTGCAACATGTGGCAAGTGACATTCCGCAACATGTGGCAAGTGACAATCCGCAACATGTGGCAGGTGACGTGGCAAGTGACAATCTGCATCTGGTGGCAGGCAAGTGACAATCCGCAACTTGTGGCAGGTGACGTGGCAAGTGACAATCTGCATCTGGTGGCAGGCAAGTGGCAATCCGCAACTTGTGGCAAGTGACGTGGCAAGTGACAAGCTGCATCTGGTGGCAGGTGACGTGGTGACACACTCGGGGCACCCACTGATTCAGCATTATGGTGAGTTGAACCATTTCATTTTATATTACAATGTAATAATATAAATAATGCTCTTCAATCATCCTGACACCATAACAACCATGGTGCCGTGATCATTGAAGTGCTAACAACAGTCATTTCCCTGATAAATTGCCCCCCCAAAAAAATATTTCCTGGTAGTGCCCCTCCCGAGACTAGACTCTGGATCCGCCCCTGGGTGCTGCGCTGTCAAGTGCCAATACTAATATATAAAGTAGAGCGGTGGAATTAAAATATACAGTATGTGGCTGTGTGCCACTACAAATCAATAGACCCAAATGTAAATAAATAAACACATAATTGATGAAGTATGTGAGTATAAATATCTGTATCAATGTAGTAAGTAGTAAACAGATCAATGCGCACAATAAGTGATAACTAGTAAACAAAACAGTGCCTGTATACAATGTGACCACAACTATCAGTGCCCAGAGTATACATATAAGTGACCATATAAGTGACTGGTGTGAATAATAAATGCATAAAAGTCCAGGTGCAAGCAATGCTTAATGTGATTTGATATATTCAACTGGGTGATTTATCCCTTTCTAAGTCCCGGCTGTGATTTTAAGTGACTGGTGTCTACTCTTGCCGTGACACCTCAGTGCTCTCCAGCCTTTCACCTTACTGCTCTAAGGCTACTTTCACACTAAGGGCGCTTTGCAGGTGCTATAGAGCTAAAAATAGTGCCTGCAAAGCGCCGCTCCTCTCACTCCAGTGTGAAAGCCCGAGGGCTTTCACACTGCAGCGGTGCGCTGGCAGGATGCTCAAAAATGTCCTGCCAGCCGCATCTTTGAGGCGCTGTAGGAGCGGTGCATACACCGCTCCTAAAGTGCCCCTGGCTATTGAATAAATAACGGTAAAGCGCCGCTAAAAATAGCAGCGTTTTACCGCCGCCGGCGCAATGCCCCAGTGTGAAAGTAGCCTTAGGTAACAGCAATAAATAGATGGCTTTCTGGGGGTCAGTGTGTTTCCACCTGCCTCTTGTTTGGGTAACCCAGCTGAGGGAACCCTATTGTGGGTGATGCCTTCTCTACGGTGATCCTGGGGGTCCTTCCAGATATTCTTTGTGGTGGTAGTGTGTAAAGAAGAAGTTGCCAATAGTTTGATATTGTTTTTCCAAGATTTAATAATAAAAACAGTTAGTTTTACTCACTTATTACAGCATAAAAACAAACAAATACTCTACGAGTAGCGAGCTTGTACTCCTGCGTCACTTCCGGTTTGCCTGTCGCTCAATCCCTGTAACCTCTTCTTTATACACTACCACCACAGAGACAATAGGGAAGGACCCCCAAGATCACCGTAGGGGAGTTTCGTTGTCAATCTCCTGAATAGGACACAGGCACCAAAAAAATAGAATGTTAGGTTTTAACCCTTTCATATTTTATCCCAAAAAATTAAAATTAGGATTTGTGTAGTAACTAAAAAAATCCTTTTATTAAAGGCTATTGATTGACACAGAAGGTCTTTCATTTTTGGGTCATACTGCCACCTACAGAAGGTCTGAACACTGGCATGCAAAAAACTGTGGCCAGCCCAGGATATGCACCCCTACTACCAGCATGCCTAAGAGACAGGAATATCTCTAATGGGTTTAAACTGCAGTTTCTGAAGTGCAGAGGGAACCAAATTCAGATCCCACTGTGTCAGAGGGGAACAAAAGGATTTGTCCCATGGAAAAACTTTTAGGGTGGAAGCCCTGAGACTTACAAAAAGTAAAGTATGTCTTCCACATCTAATTAGAGACCTTGTCGGAAGTAGCCTTCCTAGCTTTGAGCATTGTAGGAATAACAGATTCAAAAATTCCCCTATCCTTTACAACCTGGGCTTCAACAACCATGCCATTGAAGCCTGCAACTTTGAAGCAGGATGGTAAATCAGTCCTTGAGACAGAAGATCCAGATGATGTGGCAGAGCCACAAAGCATCCACCAGGAGTCTTACCGGGTCAGTGTTCCACATCTGCCTGGGCCAGTATGACGCAATGAGAATCACCAGAATGCCCTCCATCTCAATCCAGTGAAGTGGACAAGGAGGAAGTTCCAAGAAAGCAAATGCATTATCAGTGTACTAATCACACAGAGCCATTAGAGAATCCACTGCTTCCACTAGAGTAGGGGTCTCCAATCTTTCCAAAGGACCATTTTCCTGTCCTTCAGACTTCAGGGGGGCCGGACTTTGTCCAGTGGGAGTAGAAAATGGCCTAGTGTTAGTGGATGTAACCAATTCTTGGTATTAATAGGAGAAATAGTGCCCCATTGTTGGTGTCAGTGGAAGGAAGAATGCCCCATTGTTGGTGTCATTTGGAGAAATAGTGCCCCAAGGGCTGGATAATGACAAGCAAAGGGCCACATTCGACCCTTGGGTCGCAGTGTGGAGACCACTGCACTAGAGGAATCTTGTGGTCTTGGAATCTTTAAAAAGGTACCAAAACTGCAAAGAGCACTGGTAGAAGCAACAGGCTGATCCTCTAGTTGAGTGGTGCATGCTGTATCAGAGCCAAAATAGTCCCCTTTAACCTTTTTACTGTCAAGTCCCTCTCTCCCATTTTTCCACCTCAGATAGCTGGACCATTATTATCATATCAATGAAACAGAGTAAATACAAAGTAATACTGTTACTAAAACACTGCTCAGACTCAATTTAGAAACAAAAGTAACATTACCACCTGTTTTTTTCCCCTTCTTTGTTTGTCAGTAGCTGCTCCTGCCACCAATGTTATGCCTAGTACACACGACTGTTTTTTCCGTTGGATAAAAAACCAACGGTTTTCCCGTCCTCTCAGGCTGCCTTGCATACAAACAAAAGTCCGCCCGTCCAAAGCACGGTGACGTACAACAAGTACGACGGCAGTATAAAGGGGAAGTTCCATTCCAATGGCGCCACCCTTTGGGCTGCTTTTTCTGATCCTCGTGTTAGACAAAGTTTGGTGAGAGATGATTCGCGCTTTTCAGCCTTGTGCTTTTTTAGATCTGTTACAGCGTGACGAATGTGCTATCTCCATTACGAATGCTAGTTTTACCAGAAAGAGCGCTCCCGTCTCATACTTGATTCTGAGAATGCGCGGTTTTCTGCCCGTCGGAAAACCATACAGATCAACAGTTTTCCCACACGGATTTTTGGTCTGATGGAAAAAAAAAAAGAGATCCTGATCTCTTTTTTTTGTCCGGCAGTTTTCCAGACGGAAAAACTGCAATGGACCATACACACAGCCGGGATTCCCGAAGAAAAGCTCTCACAGCAGCTTTCCCGTTGGAAAAAACGCTCGTGTGTATGGGGCATTAGTCTAAAAATCCTGGCTGCCATTTTGACAGCAGGGAATTTCTGGTAGGAAAGGGGGGGGAGAGGCAGACACTGGCTGCAGCAGATTATGTCCGCAGGAATGGTACCCAGAGAGACGCAGCAGGAGCAGGCTTCACAAACATTGTGGATGTGATCATCACCTTGTTTGCTGCGGATTACATCTATTCACAAAAGGGCAAGGTGTTAGGAACCACTTTCTGTGTAAGCTTACATCCTTAGAAAACTCTGCCGCTGTAAGGGTTACTGAGCTGGCCCTCTGCAAGCAGCTCTGGTCTACCAAAACCCTTATGACAGTGGCAGTAATGGGGGGTTATTCTGTAGTAATAGCAGTGGACTAAAAAATACTCAGGGGTAAATTCTTACATCAAGGACTGAAACAACCCCAAATTAGAGTCTCTGCAGCAGATGGTGAGAGAAGGTGCAGGAGAGCGCTTGTGGCCTCTACAATCAGTCAGCAAAAAAACTCAGTAAAAAAAAAGGGAAGAGGAATGCTGCTCCCCCCAAAAAAGCTACAGATTACTCAGATGATGGGATAGACTCCAGGCTGCAGATGGTAGCATTGTTAGTAGGTGATCTGAAAGAAGCTCCAGAGCCGTTAGTAGAGTGGGAGCTGGGGGCACCTGTTACAGCAGGACTGTCCCCCTATGTTTAGAATTAGACATGTTGCAACCATGCAGTGGTAAGGCAATCTATGGCTTAGAGCATGGGTGCTCAACATGTGGCCCTTCAGCTGTTGCGGAACTTCAAGTCCCATCATGCCTTTGGGAGTCATGCTTGTACCTGTCAGACTTGCAATGCCTAATGGGACTTGTAGTTCTGCAACAGCTGGAGGGCCACAGGTTGAGCACCCATGGCTTAGAGCAGTGATGGCGAACCTTGGCACCTCAGATGTTTGGGAACTACATTTCCCATGATGCGCCTGTACACTGCAGAGTGCATGAGCATCATGGGAAATGTAGTTCCAAAACATCTGGCGTGCCAAGGTTCACCATCACTGGCTTAGAGTAAGAGGCACAGCCTTAGGTACTCACACAACCTGGTCAACTGTGAACACACCGGTGGTGTTTTTTATTTCAAACTTTCTTTTTCAACAGTGTCTCTTTGAAGGCTGTGTAATGAGTGCTGACATCTGTGGCCAGTTTTCCTCCAGGGGGACCCAGACGCCACAATCCCTTTTTACTTTAAGATGGTGAAATGGGGTGAATTGACTGTGTACAATGAGGCACTTGGAGACTGCTTGATGCAGGTCAGGAACACAAGCTGAGCTCCCTTTTTTGAGCTTCAGTGGACAAGCATGGTTTAGTACACCAGTGCAAAATTAGTTTTAGTAATACCATCATCTAAAGCTACTACAAAGAGAAAAAAAAGGAGATCTAGGCAGAATGTTAGAAACATACATTCTAGAACAAACCAGAGCTGCCCTGCCCTGCCCTGCCCAGCCCAGCCCAGCCCAGCAGGGCGGTCCCTCCGGACATGACCCTCCCACCTGCAGCTAGCAGCCTCAGTTCGTAAAAACAAAGCAGTACAAACCTTAAAAGAAGGGTGGGTGCTGTGTCAGTCCATGGATGTCAGAGAAACTGATTTTAAGGTAAGTACAAAAATCCTATTTTCTCTTATCGTCCATGGACTGACACAGCTGGATACTGTAAACGTGTGGGACGTCCCAAAGCAGTAACAGAAGGGTGGGAGCAGTAATAAAGGAACAACAAAAACTTCACTCCAAACAAGCAGAGCTCCTCAACGGAGGAGATGCAACATTAAACAGCGGCCTGCAATGCTTTGCGGCCGAAGGAAGCATCCGAAAATGCAGCCACATCAACCTTATAACATTTTGAAAAGGTATGAACGGACGACCAGGTCGCCGCCTTGCACACTTGTGCAACCAACGCTTGATGTCAGAAAGCCCAGGAAGCACCAATTGCCTTGGTGGAATGCGCCGCAACCGGAAAGAGAGGCGCCCGCCCCTTAAGGGCATAGGCCTGTATGATGGTCTGCCTGATCCACCTAAAGACGGTGGCAGATGACACCGCTCTGCCCTGTTTTGGACCAGAGACAAACAGCGAGTCAGACTTCCGAATGGAAACAGTAGCAGACAGGTACACCCGTAAGGCTTGTACCCATCTTAATGTATGAAGCGCAAACTCTCAGGGATGCGATGGGTGAGGACACAAGGACGGAAGAACAATGTCCTCCTTAAAGGCGAAAGGCCAAGACCATCTTTTGAAAAGAAGAAGGATGGTCGTGGGCGCAACACCGCCATATCCTTATGGAGGACCAAGTAAGGCGACTTGCAGGACAAGGCCGCCAACTCAGACACCCGTCTAACCGAAGTAATGACCACTAAGAAGGCCACCTTCTGGGACAAGGTCAAGAGAGGAATCTCTCTAATATTCTCAAAGGAATGTTCTTGGAGAACCGAGATACATCAAATTCAGATCCCAAGTAGGGAGAGGAGGCTTGATAGGGGGGATCACATGGCGAACCCCCTGCACAAAAGGTGCTAAATCAAGGAATGGCCCGGTAGTGGTCGTTGAAAAAGACAGCCCGGGCCGAAATCCGACCCTCAATGGTATGCAAGGCCAGCTTTTGGGTCACACCACACTGTAAGAACAGCAAAATCCTGGGAACGGAATACGTCCGAGGACGCCAATCAAGTTTCTCGCACATAGCGATGTAAGCCTTCCAGGTACGGTGATATATCTTTCTGGAGGAAGATTCCCGTGCCAACAACATAGAAGAGATGACCGAATCCAAGAGACCTCGGTCCTTCAGCACCTGGCTTTAAACAGCCATGCCATTAAAGCCAAGGACTGTAAAGCAGGATGAAGTATGGGATCATGAGACAGAAGGTCCACCCCAATAGGCAGTCACCAAGGAACGTCTGCGACTAGCCGAAGTAGATTGGCGTACCAATGTCGCCGTTCCGGAGCAATGAGGATCACCGGAATGGCCTCAGCCCCTACTCTGCGAAGCAGGCGAGGCAACAACAGTAGCGGAGGGTAAGCATATATCAGGCGATACTGCACCCACGGGCTACCAACGCGCCTGCCCAGGGGTCCCTGGACCTGGCCACGATCTTGACACCTTGCGAGTGAGTCGAGAGGCCATAAGGTCCACATCCGGTGCCCCACCTCCGGTAAAGGAGGTGGAAACACCTCCGGATGCAAGGACCCTTCCCCTGCAATGCACACGGCTAACAGGACCGTCTTGCGGCGAGATGTATGAAAATCCCAAAGAGACTCCGCAATGTATCAGAGAAGAGAGGCCCCGGTGTACAGGGTGTCTCAACTGTTGGCCAATAAAGGCAACTTGACAGAGCTTCCCTAGAAACTCGGTCAGAGGACCAGTACCTCAGCCTCCACAGGTGGCGCTAACCTCAGCCTGGCGAACACAGTCCAAGCCAGCGCTTCTGATCACCACTGAAAGCAGGTGAAAAGTACCCCTGAAACCAGGGATCCTTATGACAATGCTCCATCTAGCAGCTACCCATGGATAAGTGCTGATTGTACAAACACATAGTTTATACTGTGTATTGCGTCAAACGCGCAAATAGAGTGTGGGAGGAAACCCACCCAGCCACAAAGAGCATAATACAACTACATATGGCGTATGTAGTTTAGTATATGTGGATAAACCTCTTAAACATGTTTATACTGTGCCAGCGACGAAGGCGCGCACATCATCGGGGCTTGGACGTAAACCAGCCACGCAGATTGCGTACACAACCATGTAGGTATGTTAGCCTGCGAATAAACAAATTGCACATGTTTATACTTTGCATAGCGCTGAAAATGCGCACACCATTGGAGCGCGGGGGAGAAACCGGAGCACCAGGATGAAACCCATGCAGACTGCATACGCATACCGTGTAGGTATTATAGTATGTGTGCTAAACATTTTGCACAAGCCTAGTGTGTGCATAGCACTGAAGGCGTGCACACCGTTGGCGCGTAGGAGGAACCAAAGTACCCCACGCATACCCAGAGAATGCAATACCTACAACTACTGTGAATGTATTTAGTGTTGTGTATAAACATAATGTGTATGTTTACACCGTGTATTGCACCAAAGGCACGCATGTCATGTAGCGTGGGCGGAAACCCAGAGGAAACACACGCAGACTGCACAGACATACAGGGTAGGTATGTTAGTATGTGGATATCAAATCGCACAAATTTAGGCTGTGCATAGCGCCGAAGCGCCCATACCAATGGAGTGTGGGAGGGAACCGGAGTACCTGGAGGAAACCCACACAGACTGCATACACATACCGTGTAGGTATTATAGCATGCGTGATAAACATTGAACATGTTTAACTGTGCAGAGGGCCAAAGGTGCACATACCGACAGCGCGTGGGAGGAAACCGGAACACCTGGAAGAAACCCATGCAGACAGCACACAGATACCGTGTAGGAATGATAGCATGTGAATAAACATATTGCACATGTTTATGCTGTGCATTTCCATTGGAGCGTGGGGGGAAACCGGAGTACCCGGAGGAACCCCACGCAAACAGTATACCCATACTGTAAACATGTATAGTATGTGCAATAAACATATTGAACATGTCTATACTGTGCAGAGAGCCAAAGCGCACATACCATAAGAGCGCGGGAGGACACCGGAGGCCCCGGCGGAAACCCGCGCCGACCCAGAGAGTATAATACATACATATACTGTGAATGTATCTAGAGTCGTGCATAAACATATTTTGTACGTTTATATCATGTATGGCACTGAAACACAGCATTGGAACGTGGGGGGACACCCACGCAGACACAGAGACCAATAACACACATACACTGTGAATGTATGCAGTGTAGAGGTATAGGAGGAGTTAAAATTATGACGCAGAGGCACATAATCTTCTCTGTATCATTCCAACCTGCTAGACTGTGCTGCCGAAGCAGCATGCAGGTAACAGGTAACCTCTGATCTGCAGACAGTGTGTCTGTCAGAGCTCAGAGCGTTTCCCAGGAAATGGCGGGAAACCACAGGTGCAGAGACCCTGTTGTTGCCTCAGGACATCACACAGAAGGCTCACAGGAACTAGAGACATAAATGAATAAAGTCCCCCCCCACCATGCTGCACCGACCAAGGGGAGGGAAACACTGTGTACCACTGTATCATCCATGCTGCTCTCGATGCAGCGTGAGGAAAACAGTGCGGAAGCTGTGTAAAAGAAAGGCTTGAAGGACCCAAGGGAAACAGCGTCCGCCTGAGGTACCACAGCCACAGCACCCAGCTTGAGAGTGTTCCTCACATAATCAATGAGTTCACTTACAAGCGCCCTGTCATTCACTGACACAGAACTGGAGTCTTCCTCACAAGGGAATGTCCTGTTCATAAACAAACATTAAAATGTTCAGAGCTAGGGTCCTGAGCACAGTAGCTAGGCCCATATCTGAATCAGAGCACTCCTTCACTAAAGATTTTTGTGTTGGGCGAGGGGGCTTATAGCTCCCTTCGCTCGCACACCGCTTCCATTCTGACAAGGAATGATTCCAGAACTGCCGACAACTGGTCCATAAGGACCGCAGGTGCAGGAGCACTGCCAGTTGCCTCAGGCAAGTGTGGAGAAGCAGGTGTACCAGACTCCATACCGCCACCCTCTGAGACCTTATACACTATATAGTGAATATACAGTCCACCCACTGGCTACGCTGAGGCTGAGGAGGGGATACCCAGAGGACTGACCAACCCTTAAGGACCGCTCAGTTCTGCTGAAGAATCTGTGAGGAGATTGGCGCCGCCGCTAGAGGCCGAAACCGAAAGTAAATGCGCGGCGGCTACAAGAAAATGGCCGCCGGCCGCAGCTATAACTGCGCCATTGAACCAAAGCAAGATGGAAACCGAGCGCGAAATTCAAAAGGCAAACATCGCTAATGCGCGCTAATGGCGCACACAATAACCACCTCACACACCAGAAAAACTGCCCCTCACCCCAGAGCTCACTACAGACATGAGCGCCCAGCCAGGCCAGAGTGACCCCCAAGCACCCTTCCAGGAGACTGGCTCCTGAGAGAGCCACGTCTTCTCCTCCTGCTAGGCAGAAAAAAAAACTGAGGCTGCTAGCTGCAGGTGGGAGGGTAATGTCCGGAGGGACCGCCCCCCTGGGCGGGGCTGTTGAGCTCTGGTTTGTTCTAGAATGTATGTTTCTAACATCTAACATTCTGCCTAGATCTTCTCCTGCGAGCAGGGACATATACCCACGCGTTTACAGTATCCAGCTGTGTCAGTCCATGGACGATAAGAGAAATACTTTTTTGAATGCACAAGATGGGACCCTGTGATTCTTTGTGATCTGATCTGAAGGGGTCAGTTCACACAAAAGCAACATTATAGCAATAGGTGGAGCCTGGTGAGCTGAATCAAGCGCTAGTTCCTTATATATCCAAAGATACTCCAGCAGTGAGACGTCCTTGTCTTAATTTCCAACTCGTTTCCACCTGGAAGTTTTGGGTGTTTCTGCAAATATAGTAAAATAAAAATACAACAGAGAGAATGGGAGACCATCATAATGGATGTGCAGGCCCAGTAACATCCTCAGAAAATCTAATCAATAAGGTTCTTGAGATTTAAAAATGGTCAGCCGATTTACTCTACCATTATCTGAAACATTTGTGTGGTACATGAATAGGAATAGGAAAATTCACAAGAAACAAAAATGTATTTCTGTTGTCTTGTTTTGGCAAGAGTGACTGACAACTGTATGGAGGTGACAATACTATAGCTCAGACAAAGTGCATATTTAATAGGCAATGAACACTGGGAAATCTGTACAGAAGTTTATTAAATATTTTGCATTATGTATAAAATGCTGCAATCTCACACAATTTATTGAGCACATATTACATTTTACTCGTAACTCAGTGGCAGGCTTCTTCATAACCCAAGACTTCATCTCAAGCCTTTTCGCTGCAATACAAAGTCCACTACTGAATGCTTGGCATCACTCCATGCTTACACTCCTACTCTGTTTTATAGAAGAATTCATCTTCTTTTGTCGTAGCCTTTCACGGTTCATATTTTCAAGTCTGTAAACAGAAACAATATCAGAGATTAGTTCCCAGGTCTTGTTTTCACTTTCAAAAGATAAAAAACAAAGTTAGACTTCGTTTACACAGGGTATACTTAAGTGTCCATCTGTGCAAGGACCATATTTGCCTGCCCAGGATGCACAGGTGTTCCATGCATCCACATGCAAGTGGACACGGCCGCTGCTTCCAGTTTGACATTGGTGTGGGTGCGTGTCCCTAAATGCAGACCATGCGAGTTTGGGGACCACCATCTACATAGACATCAAATTGGAAGACATGACTGGGACTACCTGCATGTGGGGGCATGGAACACCTCTAAATCCTGCTTAAATGTCTGTGAGAACGAGGCCTAAGAGAAAAGCTTTAAGTGCATTTATAGCCAACATTTTGGTTTTTATTGAGTGCAAACGCGCCCCTCTCTATAAATCACTCAAAAAAAAAAAAGAATAATCCACCTAGAGCTGGCTTAGCCCAAAAGAATGAGCAATAGTAATGAAGGTACTGAGCTGCAATAATATTACATAAATTATTCACTACAATTCATGTTAGGGCTGGGGAAAAAAAAAAAAAAAAAAACGATTTTAATCATGAATCAAGTTTTGAGTTCAAATCGATTCAGATTTGAAGAAAATCTATTTTTTTTTTCCTTCAGAGTTTCCGTAGCAGGGCTGCAGGGGGCGTGTCCGGAATGGCACTGGGCGGCGTTACCCCAATTACATCTACTCGCCGCTGCGAGTAGATATAATGTAACACTAACCGCAGGCCGCCGTCTGCCTACCTGATCAGCGTGTCATACAGACAGACGGCGGCCATTGCAGTGTTCAAAAGCCGCGCCTCCCGAGTCCTCGTCTGTGATAGGCGGAACACTCAATTTCACAGCAGGCAGTGTTCAGCCTATCACGGACATCCTCTCATCCTCGTCTGTGTTATGAGGATGAGCGGATGTCCGTGATAGGCGGAACACTGAATGCTGGGAAATTGAGTGTTCCGCCTATCACAGACGAGGAGGCGGCGCGGCTTTTGAATACTGGAATGGCCGCCGGTGTAGCAGTAAAATCCGTATCCCATGAAAATCTGCATCAGGTACGGGCACAGTGATTGGGGCATGGGCACAGTGAGGCATGGGCACAGTGAGGCATGGGCACAGTTCAATTCAACTAAGAGTAACCTCAGGATTTTTTGTTGTTTTATTAGCTAAATCCAAATACAGTATTAATAATTTGGATGTTTAACAATCTTTGTTGCACACTGACTTTGCAGTTAGAGAAAGGGTTTGCCTTTGCAATTTTGTTTGTTGATGCACTTTAATTAATATAATTTAAAAAAAAATCGAATCGTAAATCGAGTTTAAAAAAAAAAAAAAAAAAAAAGCGCAGATTTTTTTTGGGGGGGGGGAAATCGCCCAGCCCTTATTCATGTACATCAATATTCTTACCCAAATAATATTCAAATAAATGAAAATCAAGAAAAAGCAGCCAAAAGAAAAAAAATATAATATCACACACACACACACACACACTTCTGAGGAAGCTGCAGTCCACAGTGAGAAATGCCTCAAGGCATGCACGTTTCGAGTGACACACATAATATATCTATGAGACTCCACTGTCTGAGGGTCGTAAATGCTCCAAAGGAAAAACCAAAACCTGCCGTTTTCAACACCATACAGGTATTAAATGCTGGGCATATTCATGCTAGACTCTGCTTGCAAATGTTTTTTGTTTTTTTTAGATTCAATGGATTGCATATATGCTTTGCATGAAGAGAGATCATATTCCTTTGCGTTTTGAAAGTGGACTATGGTGTTCTAACCTTAATATTTTCATTAACAAAGCAGTCCTCTGACATTGACACTTGCTGCAAAGAGATTACTCTTTACACGGCAGGAAATGTAATTCCTTTGAGTTTTGTAAGTGGATTATGGTGTTCTGTTCTCCATATATGTACTAACAAAACTTTCTGACATTGAAGCTTGTAGCAAACGTTCAACATCTTTCAAATGTTAGCAAGGACCTAATGACCTAATGTTTGAAATAACAGTGGGTACACTAATCCACTATAGGACCCTTTATGAATTTCAGTGATAACAGTGGAAACATAACAGTTCGTTCCAACTTCAAACAATTGGTCTGGGACACGCGCCGCTCTCGCTGTGATCACACACAGCGGCAGCCCAGCAGCAGGTACCGCAATTAAAGGATAAGTTTACCATTTAACCACTTAACGACCGCTCACTGTATATATACGTCGGCAGAATGGCACCGACAGGCACAATCACGTAGAGCATACGCGATTGCCTTTGTATAGTTGGGGGGTCCAATCGGACCCCCCTTCTGTACAGTGAGCGGTGGCTAAGTGTCCGGGAGCGTTCCGGGATGAGGGGGCAGCCATTCGTTTCTGGCCACCCCCTCGCGATCGCTCCCGGCGAATGGAAATGCCCCCTCTGTCTGTGTCAGACAGAGGGAGCAGGAGGAAGTGATGTCATCTCTGGTGCGGCGCTCACATATACCGAGCGCCGTACAAGAGAAGACATCAGGTCAGTGCACACAACACTACACTGACACCAGGACACATAGGGACATAAATCGCCCCCCCAGACACCCCAGATCACCCCCCAGTCACAGTGTCACCGATTGCAGTGACCATTTATTTAGTGATCACTGCAATCAGTGACATTTGTGACTGTAAAAGTGTCACCAAAGTTTAGTCTTAGGTCCAGTGTAGCCCCCTAACCCCCCCTAATAAAGGTTTAACCCCCTGATCACCCCCCAGATAACCCTTTCACCGCCTATCACCACTGTCGCTTAGCGATCATTTTTCTGATCGCTGTCTTAGCGTCAGTGATGCCGATCGGCAGCCAGTAATTTTTTTTAGGTTCGCCGCAGGTTTTTATAGCGTCAGGTACCCCAATATATTATCTAATAAAGGTTTAACCCCCTTGATCGCCCACCAGGTAACCCTTTCACCCCCTATCACCACTGTCACTAAGCGATCGTTTTTCTAAACGCTGTCTTAGTGTCGGTGATGCAGATCGGTAGCCAGTAATTTTTTTTAGGTTCGCCGCATGTTTTTATAGCGTCAGGTACCCCAATATATTATTTAATAAAGGTTTAACCCCCTTGATCGCCCCCCAGGTAACCCTTTCACCCCCTATCACCACTGTCACTAAGCGATCGTTTTTCTAAACGCTGTCTTAGTGTCTGTGATGCAGATCGGTAGCCGGTAATTTTTTTTAGGTTCGCCGCAGGTTTTTATAGCGTCAGGTACCCCAATATATTATCTAATAAAGGTTTAACCCCCTTGATCGCCCCCCAGGTAACCCTTTCACCCCCTATCACCACTGTCGCTAAGCAATTGTTTTTCTAAACGCTGTCTTAGTGTCGGTGATGCAGATCGGTAGCTGGTAATTTTTTTTAGGTTCGCCGCAGGTTTTTATAGCGTCAGGTACCCCCATATATTATCTAATAAAGGTTTTAACCCCCTGATTGCCCCTAGTTAACCCTTTCACCAGTGATCACCATATAAGTGTTACGGGTGACGCTGGTTAGTTAGTTTGCTTTTTATAGTGTCAGGGCACCCGCTGTGTATATAACCCAATAAAGGTTTAACCCCCTGATCGCCCGGCGGGTGATATCAATTAGGTTTTAGCGTCAGAGAGGGTCTGAGTCACACCCCAGGCAGCGTCAGGTTAGTGCCAGTAACGCTAACACCCACGCGTGAAGCATACACCCCCCTTAGTGGTATAGTATCTGAACAGATCAATATCTGATCTGATCAGATCTATACTAGCGTCCCCAGCAATTTAGGGTTCCCAAAAACGCAGTGTTAGCGGGATCAGCCCAGATACCTGCTGGCACCTGCGTTTTGCCCCTCCGTCCAGCCCAGGCCACCCAAGTGCAGTATCGATCGATCACTGTCACTTACAAAACAAAAACACACATAACTGCAGCGTTCGCAGAGACAGGCCTGATCCCTGCGACTCCAGTGCTGTAGGAGGTGATTTCACCACCACAGTTAAAAAAAAAAAGCAAATATGCCGAAGCATTGGGGCAGCAGGGGCGGAGGAGCGATTTTGCTCCTAATGCCGCGTACATACGGTCGAAATTCCGACGGAGGCTTGCCCGTGGAAAAGTCCGACCATGTGTGTGCGGCATAACTTTTTTGCGGGAGGATGCCCCCATGCTTCGGCATATATAAATGGTGCGTGTATGCCCATCATTGGAAGTGGGTGGATGAAGGGCGGTATTCTAATGGTGGGCATACCCACCGATCAATCTCTTTTTTCGTTCAGCCAACTGGCTGCATGAAATAAAAAGATTACAATACATGTCTAACAAGGACCAGCAACGTACTGGTATGTTGCTGGACTTTGAAGGTTTATACCAGAATGATGCCTGCGGGTTTAGGTATCATCTTGGTATCATTCTTTTTAGCCAGCGGCCGGCTTTCATGTAAAAGCAATCCTAGTGGCTAATTAGCCTCTGGACTGCTTTTACAAGCAGTGGGAGGGAATGCCCCCCCCCCCCGGATATAAAAAGCGCCATTGGGAAATTGGGAAAGCATTTTATCACACCGATCTTGGTGTGGTCAGATGCTTTGAGGGCAGAGGAAAGATCTAGGGTCCAATAGACCCCAGTTTTTTCAAAAAAGAGTACCTGTCATTACCTATTGCTATCATAGGGGATATTTACATTCCCTGAGATAACAATATAAATGATAAAAAAAAAAAAAAATACTTGGAAGGAACAATTTAAAAATAAAATAAAAAAGCAAAATTAATAAGAAAAAAAAAAAGAAAAAAAAAAAAAAAAAAGCACCCCTGTCCTGCCCTGCTCTTGCCCAATGGCGAACGCAAGCGTCGGACTGGCGTCATATGTAAACAGCAATTGCACCATGCATGTGAGGTATCACCGCAAAGGTCAGATCGAGGGCAATCATTTTAGCAGTAGACCTCCTCTGTAAATCTACTGGGGTAACCTGTAAAGGCTTTTAAAAATGTATGTAGTTTGTCGCCAATGCGCGTTTGTGCGAAATTTTAAAGCATGTCGTGTTTGGTATCTATGTACTCGGCCTAAGATCATCTTTTTTATTTCATCAAACATTTGGGCAATATAGTGTGTCTTAGTGCATTAAAATTAAAAAAAGTGTATTTTTTAACCCAAAAAATGCGTTTGAAAAATCGCTGCGCAAATACTGTGTAGAAAAAAAAAATGCAACACCCACCATTTTAATCTGTAGGGCCTTTGCTTTAAAAATATATATAATGTTTGGGGGTTCAACATAATTTTCTTGCAAAAAAAAAAAAGGTTTTCATGTAAACAAAAAGTGTCAAAAAGGGCTTTGTCTTCAAGTGGTTAGAAGAGTGGATGTAAGCTTCCTAATGTTGTGTATAAAATGCCAGAACAGTTCAAAACCCCCCCAAATGACCCCATTTTGGAAAGTAGACACCCCAAGCTATATACTGAGAGGCATGTCGAGTCCATGGAATATTTTATATGTTGACACAAGTTGCGGAAACACGACAATTTTTTTTTTTTTTGCACAAAGTTGTCACTAAATGATATATTGCTCAAACATGCCATGGGCATATGTGGAATTACACCCCAAAATACATTCTGTTGCTTCTCCTGAGTACGGGGATACCACATGTGTTAGACTTTTTGGGAGCCTAGCCACGTACGGGACCCCAAAAACCAAGCACCGCCTTCAGGCTTTCTAAGGGTGTAAATTTTTGATTTCACTTCTCACTGCCTATCACAGTTTCGGAGGCCATGGAATGCCCAGATGGCACAAAACCCCCCCAAATGACCCCATTTTGGAAAGTAGACACCCCAAGCTATTTGCTGAGAGGTATTGTGAGTATTTTGCAGATCGCTTTTTGTCACAAAGTTTTGAAAATTGAAAAAAAATAAAAATATATATATATATATATATATATATATATATATATATATATATATATATATATATATATATATATTTTCTTTCTTCATTTTCAAAAACAAATGAGAGCTGTAAAATACTCGCCATTCCTCTCAGCAAATAGCTTGGGGTGTCTATATTCCAAAATGGGGTCATTTGGGGGGGTTTTGTGCGATTTGGGCATTTTATGGCCTTCGAAACTGTGATAGGTAGTGAGGAGTGAAATCAAAAATTTGTGCCTAGAAATCCTGAAGGCGGTGCTTGGTTTTCGGGTTCCCGTACGCGGCTAGGCTCCTAAAAAGTCCCACACATGTGGTATCCCCGTACTCAGGAGAAGCAGAAAAATGTATTTTGGGGTGTAATTCCACATATAACCATGGCATGTGTGAGCAATATATCATTTAGTGACAACTTTTTGTAATTTTTATTTTATTTTATTTTTTTAGTCATTATTCAATCACTTGGGACAAAAAAATAAAAAATTCAATGGGCTCAACATGCCTCTCAGCAATTTCCTTGGGGCGTCTACTTTCCAAAATGGGGTCATTTGGGGGGGTTTTGTACTGCCCTGTCATTTTAGCACCTCAAGAAATGAGATAGGCAGTCATAAATTTAAAGCTGTGTAAATTTCAGAAAATGTACCCTAGTTTGTAAACTCTATAACTTTTGCGCAAACCAATAAATATACGCTTATTGACATTTTTTTTACTAAAAACATGTGGCTGAATACATTTTGGCCTAAATGTATGACTAAAATTGAGTTTATTCGATTTTTCTTATAACAAAAAGTAGAAAATATTTTTTTTCAAAATTTTCGCTCTTTTTCCGTTTATATCGCAAAAAATAAAAATCGCAGAGGCAATCAAATACCATTAAAAGAAAGCTCTATTTGTGGGAAGAAAAGGACGCAAATTTCGTTTAGGTACAACATTGCATGTCCGCACAATTTACAGTTAAAGCAGCGCAGTGCAAAATTCTGAATTCACCTCTGGTCCTTTAGCTACCAAATGGTCCGGGGCTTAAGTGGTTAAAAAAAATTAAAAAAAGAAATGCAAGTTTTTTTTGCATTTTTTTTTTTTAGCAGCCTGGAAAGCATTGCACCAGCAGATTATTGATGGCATGCAGGTCGCCTGCAGACTGTCAGTGTAAGCTGCCTGCCTGAATATCGTATGGGCAGGCAGCTTTACAATGACAGGAAGAATCAATGAACTACCACAACGCCCACAGCTAGCACAGGGAGTTCTTTGAGAACTACATGCCGACAGCCGCAAAGGTTGTTGGTAGCTGCAGTCCATTCACAAAACACTTTAGAAGATCCCCGTCTCGCTGGCAAAACAGAGGATCGGAGGAGGAGGGGGAGGTGCAGAGGCCGGTACATTTGTAACATGTTACATCCTGAATAAGTAATATATGTTACAAAAGGTGAATCTAGCTTTTAAATAATATAAGTCAGACAAGTTTCAGAAGTTAGCCATTTTGGGCACTCAAAACATTTCAGTCTCGGGAACCCCTTGCTAAAAAATAGGATTTTTTGTACTCACAGTAAAATCCTTTTCTCGGACATCCATGGACTGACACGGTGTCTCTTTACACGTGGGTTATGTCCCTGCTTGCAGGAGAAGACCTAGGCAGAATGTGAAATGTTATACATACATTCTAAAAGCCAGAGCTGAACAGCCCCACCCAGGGGGCGGTCCCTCCGGACATAACCCTCCCACTACAGTCAGCAGACTTCAGTTCGTAACAAAGCAGTACAAACTTAAAGGAAGGGTGGGTGCCGTGTCAGTCCATGGATGTCAGAGAAAAGGATTTTACTGTGAGTACAAAAAATCCTATTTTCTCTTACCATCCATGGACTGACACGGTGTCTCTTTACACTTTACACGTGGGATGTCCCAAAGCAGTGTCAGGAGGGATGGGAGCAGTATAAATGGAAAAACCAAAACTTCACTCCAATAAGGCAGAGCTCCTCAACGGAGGAGTCGCAACTTTAAACAGCGGCCTGCAGCACCCTGCGGCCGAAGGAAGCATCCGAAGATGCAGCCACATTAACCTTATAAAAAACTTAAAAGGCATGAACAGACGACCAGGTCGCCGCCTTGCACAACCGACGCTTGATGTCGGGAAACCCAGGAAGCACCAATTGCCCTGGTGGAATGCGCCGTAACCGGAAAGGGAGGCGCCCACCCTTTGAGAGCATAGGCTTGAATGACGGTTTGTCTGATTCCCCTAAAAATGATGGCAGACGAAACCGCTTGGCCCTGTTATGGACCAGAGACAGTCACAAACAGTGAGTCGGACTTCCGAATAGAAGCAGTAGCAGACAGGTACACCCGTAAGGCTCGTACCACCTCCAATATGTGCAGCGCAAACTCTCTGGGATGCGATGGGTGAGGGCAATGTCCTCATGTAGTTGAAAGGACGACACCACCTTTGGCAAAAAAGGAAGGTCGCGGATGCAACACCGCCTTATCCTTATGGATGACCAAATATGGCGACTTGCAGGACAAAGCCGCCAACTCAGACACTCACTCGTCAAACAGAAGTGATTGCCACTAAAAAGGCCACCTTCTGAGACAAGACAAGAGGGGAATATCCCGGATATTCCCAAAAGGAGGTTCCTGGAGGACCGAGAGCACCAAATTCAGATCCCACGGTGGGAGAGGAGGCTTGACAGGAGGGAGCACATGGCGAACCCCCAACACAAGGTGCTAACCAAGAAAAATGACCCGCTAGAGGTCGCTGAAAGAAGACGGCCAAGGCCGAAATCTGATCCTTTATGGTACTCAAAGCAAGCTTTTGGGTCACTCCACACGACGCAGGATTCTGGGGACGGAATACGTCCGAGGACGCCAGTCCAGCGCTTCGCACATGGCGATATAAGCTTTCCATGCACGGTGATAGATCTGCCTGGAGGAAGACTTCCGTGTCCTTAACATGGTCAAAATGACTGAGTCCGAGAGACCTCGGTCCCTCAACACCTGGCTTTTAACAGCCCTGCCGTTAAAGCCAGAGACTGTAAGCCGGATGAAACCTAGGACCTTGAGACTGAAGGTCCTCCCTCATCGGCAACCGCCAGGGAACGTCCGCGACGAGACGTGCCAGATCAGCGTACCAGTGATGCTGAGGCCAATCCGGAACAATTAGGATCGCCGGAGTTTATATTAGGCGATAAGGACCCTATGGGGCCACCAACGCATCCGAGGAATCGCCCAAGGATCCCTGGATCTGGCCACAACCTCGACCCTTGCGATTGAGTCGAGAGGCCATCAGGTCCACATCCGGCGTGCCCCACCGTCGGTAAAGGAGTTGAAATATGCAAGGACCACTCTTCTTGGTCCGGTGTCTGGCGATTGGCGACTCAGATAGTCCGCCTGCCCATGGCCTATGCCCAGAATGTAAAATGGCCTACAGAGCTGGCACGTTTCTTCCGGCCCTCTTCAAGATACGGACTACTTCGGAAGCCGCAGCTGAGCTCAGAGTTCCCCCTTGATGGTTTACATACGCCACCGTGTCTGACTGGCTCCTGATGGAGCGACCCCGTACTCTCTCCGACCTGAGGAGAGACACAGTCCGATGGCCCGTATTTCCAGAACAGCGATTGGTAAACGGGCTCGTCCGGAGTCCAAGGCCTGAGCCGACAGGACTCCCCAGACTCTACCCCAGCCCGTCAGGCTGGTGTCCGTCGTGAGTACCGTCCATTGGATGGGAGGGGAACGACTTTCCGGACCGAAGAGCCGAGGATCTCAACCACCATGTCAGGGGCGCCCTGACCAGGTGAATCACCTGGATCTGAAGATCCAAGAACAACTGGGATTTGTCCCAGGTGGACAAGATCTCCTTCTGCAATGTTATTTAGCGGTTGCTCCATGTGGGATCGAACCTGTGAGGTTCTGCATGCCAGTCCGGTTCACTAACCGCAGGGACAGGAGCTTCCTGCCCTCTGCAATGCCCTGGTGTGTGATTGGGCATACGGAACGGCCGCGAAGGAGGCCACCACGAGTCTCGGGACTCTCATGCAAAAAACGGATTGACAACCATTTTTGGGATGTCAGCACCCGCACCGCAGACTGAAGTGTCAGCAACTTCTCCAGAGGTAGGATACCTTTGCCTCCAAGGAGTCCAGAATCAGAACTAGATACTCCAGACACTGAGTCGGGACCAGGACTGACTCCTGAATGTTCAGGAACCACCCGAGTCCCTGAGGGTCTAATTGACGATAGTCACCTTTCCTCCAAGTCTGATCCACTTTCTGCTCTTAGCAGAAGATCGTCCAGATAGCCCATGACAGCAATACCTCGCTGTAACAGAAGGCTAGAACCGGAGCAAGCACCTTGGTGAACACCCTTGGTGCCGAGGCTAGGCCGAAAGGAAGAGCCACATTCGATAATGGACTTCGCTGATCGCAAAGTGCAGAAACTTCTGGTGACTTGCGCAGATCGGAACATGCAAGTAGGCGTCCTTGAAGTCCAAGGACGCCAGAAGAAAATCCCTTTGGTGGAGTGTAGCGATCACCGTGTGAATGGATTCCATGTGGAATTTCTGCACCTTCTCGAAGGCATTCAGGGCCTTGAGGTCCAGGATAGGTTGAACCACGTCCTATTTTTGGGAAGACAAACAGATTCAAGTAGAATCCATGAAAACTCTCCTGTGACGGAACCGGCACAATCACTCCGGACCTGATCAAATCCTGTACAGCCCCCAAGAGGGCTGCCCGACAGGTAGGAAGGAGAGGAAGATTTGAGGGAAAGAATCTGTCTGGGGGCCAGGATCGGAATACTATCCTGAGGTGACCACCTCGCACACCCACCAGTCGGAGATTCGGGAGGACCACCGATTCGTGACCTGCGAAGTCGTCCCTCCACCCCAGAGTCGGGCGGAGGCAAGACTTTACGCGGAGGCGGGCTTGGGAGCCACTTGTTCGGCTTACGCACCCAGGGGCACTTGTGCCCACCAGCCGCACTGCCGTCAGTCTGAGAGGGCCTACCCGTGGACTGACTGACGAAAAAAAACAGTTTTGCTGGAAAGGAAGGCCCCTGTTTGCGGCGGGCCTCCTCACCCTTGCTAGTCTAAGGAAGAAGAGTGCTTTTACCTCCCATGACATCCATGAAGATGTCATCCAGAGCAGCACCGAAAGGTCTACCACCTTTAAATGGTAGATCCGCCAGGAGCTTCTTAAGGCTAGGTCAGCAGACCAGCACTTCAACCAGATAAGACGACGCAATACCACCGCCGAGACAGAGGCCCTGGATATTAAAGGGGCCGCGTCCAACGTGGCGTCGCACACATAAACCAGGCCCTGAACCAGTTGGTGGGCCAAAGCAACTGTGTCTGGAGGAAGATTATGCTCCTGTACAGCTAGGTGCAACATTTTTGCCCAACCTGTAAGTGTTTAAGACACAAGGGTCGCCGCTACCACAGGCCGTAGGGCAGATCCCAACAAGGCAAACATGGCTCTGCTCACCACTTCTGACCTCCTGTCAGTGGGGTCCTCAAATGCAGGAGTCCCCTCCATCGGGAGAGTGATGGCCTTGTTCAACCGGGCGACTGGAGGGTCGACCCTGGGGGAGAAGCCCACTTTTTAAGTAGGGCATCTTCAAGGGGTATCTGATAGACAAACGCCGCGGGACCATAAAAAAATCCTTCTGCGGCTTTTCCCAGACCTTATCAATGAGCTGGTCAAAGAAAGTTACATAAGGAAAAACCTCTTTAGAAGGCCTGGCCTTAAAAGAACCAAAGGAGACTGTATCCGCCTGAGGTTCTGCATCCACAGCATTTTAGCTTGAGAGTGTCCCTCACCGCAGTCATGAGCACACTAACAAGCGCCCTGTCATTTACGGACTCAGAACTGGAGTTTTCCTCATAAAGAATGTCCTGTTCAAAACCATCCAATACATTCAGAACTAGGGTCCTGAGCGGTAGTGGCTAGGCCCATATCTGAATCAGCGCACTGCCCTCATGAAGTAAAGTGGGGAGAGGGCGCTTTTTTGCTCCCTTGCGCTTGCACACAGCTCCCATCCTGGTCAGAAATGATTCCAGGACTGCCCACAACTGGTCCCTAGGGACCGCAGGTGCTGAAGCACTGCCTGTTGTCCACTGACATTTAGGGGAAGCTGGTGACAGAGACTCCATATTGCCCCCCTCTGAGACTCCTCAGATAAAAAGTCCACCCACAGGCTGTGCTGACTGAGGAGGGGGCGCCCAGGGGACTCACCAAACCGGACCAGGGACCGTTCAGTTCCGCTGTCTGTACCGCACTGTGTCAGCGCTGGTGAGCTGTGAGGAGATTGTGAGGAAATTCGCGCTGTTACAGCAGCGCTAGAGGCCAAAACTAGTGCTGAAGAGTGTGCGGGCTACAAGAAAATGGCCGCCGCACTTCACTGAGGCGATCCGCGGCAAGATGGCCGCCATGACTCAGCAAAAGTGAAAAAAACAGCACACACACAGCGCCACTCAGGCCCCAAAATACACAAAAAAGGCCCCAAGCATATCTGCAGACCAGCATTAGCCCCTCCAATAACAGTGTGACCCCCAGGCACCCCACACAGCACAGCGCCAGCAATGGTGACAGAGAGTGACAATGAAATACAGGGGGAGACAGGGAAAATCCCCCACAGAGAAACACACAGCCTTTTGTACTCACCTGCAGGCAGGAGAGACTACTTACCTGTCCCCTGAAGGACCCACTGGTGTGTTTCTGACAGGACTATCACAGTGCAGTACTGAGTAGCTGTCGGCCCGGTCCACCGCGAAAGATACAGTCAGTCAGGAACTGTTCAGTCTTGAGAGGACCGTGGGAGCATGAAAGCAAACCCGGCCACCCCTGGAGTCATGGGGCCTGTCGTGAACTGAGTCTCACGCACACAAGGCGAGGATCAGCACGCTCGATGGTCGGACAGGGAAGACTACGAGGATATCTTGTACCCAACCTGTTGCCCAGCCGACAGTTGATAGAAAAGGAATAAAAATAGGTCAGGAGACTGGCTCCTGAGAGAGCCACGTCTTCTCCTTCTGCTAGGCAGAAAAAAACTGAAGTCTGCTGACTGTAGTGGGAGGGTTATGTCCGGAGGGACCGCCCCCTGGGTGGGGCTGTTCAGCTCTGGCTTTTAGAATGTATGTATAACATTTCACATTCTGCCTAGGTCTTCTCCTGCAAGCAGGGACATAACCCACGTGTAAAGTGTAAAGAGACACTGTGTCAGTCCATGGATGGTAAGAGAAATGACTGTATCTACAACGCATGATACATTAGTGTGATTGTCAGTAGGAAGAAGGCTCCTTACACTTGAGGTCATTGGGAAGAATTGCCCCCTTACAGATGGCTAAAAGAATCAATGGTTTCTGTGGGAGCTTATATGAGAGGCAGAAATTGCTCATTGCTCAAGGAACCCCTAGCATCTTCTGATGGGATCCTAGTTGAGAAATCCTGATCTGACATTTTGGGGCCTGCTCAGAGTATCTTCCTGAAGGCAACACAGTGACCCGTCACTAGGATATCCTCTGGTACAGCTAACAATTCTGAGCCTCACAGGGTCCCTTCCCTTCCCTTCCCAATATAGTGAAACATCAGATTTTTTTAATTTGCATATTGGAGTGCCTCGGTTTTTAGGTCTTGTTATTTGCTTAAGTTGCCTTCTGAAGGTAAGTGCAGGCACCTTTGGGATCGTTGCATTGCAGACATTACTTTAGGAGCTTCCTGAGGTTCCATGCATATACCTATTAGAAATCAAGGCTGCCCATCTCTGAGTGACCAGTAAGGGGAGGCCAAAGGCTGACCAGTCAAGATTGGAAATACCTTTTGAATTTCCTGTTGAACTATGGTGTATGTTTATTGACTAAACAAAGGCAATATGTTATTTTTTTGGAACCTTAAAATTACAATACATATGGGTACAGATTGTGTCCAAAAGGCAATCCGTGTAAAATGTATTTAACAAATATTAGAGCAGCCTTTCTCAACCTTTTCAACACAGAGGAACCCTTGAAATAGTTCTCCAGTCTCAGGGAACCCCTGCTAAAAATTACAGATCTACAATTCATGAAACCTTAGTGTGATGGTCAGTGGGAAGAATGGTCCTGACACTTGTGGTCATTGGGAAGAATTACCTCCTTACAGATAGCTAAAAAGATCAATGGTGTCAGTAGGAAATTATCTGAGAGGCAGAAATTGCCCAATGCTGAAGGAACCCCTAGCAACCTCTGGAGGAACCCTAGGGTTCCACTGAACCCTGGTTGAGAATCACTGCATTAGAGGGTATTTCAGATAAAAACACAGATACAAAATCTTAAAAAAACAAAAAAAACACCACATGTGGAAAGATTTTTTTCTTATCAGCATAACTATTAAATGCAAAATATCACCTTCATTATGAATATTGATGGACAGAAACAACATTAAAGAATTAGTGGACCCTGCTTTTTATGGGGTCTACTGAGTGGTGGTGGTGTTTTTTTCTTTCTGCATTTTTGTTACTTTTTTTTTCTTTGCTTGTTCTTTACTTATTTCGCGTATTTTGCCATCATTAGATAATGAAGTTGTTAAAAGTGAAAAGTTGTGAATTTCTTTTTATTGCCATCCCCAAGAAAGAAAGTGATAGTCAGAGGGAGATAAAGGATTTTGTGTTATTCTCAGAAAAATGGCCAAGAAAAAAAAAAAGAGCCAGGGTATGTAAACTTATGAGCACAGCTGTATGTAAAGAAAAGTACTGCCTCCTGGATAAGCAGTTCATAAGCTGTTGTTCAAGTGCATCTAACTCCAACTTTTAGTTTTGGATAGAGTATGAAATCATCAAACCTTTGTTAGGATATTTTCTTTTTTGCTGTGTCCCATTTTTGTCCTAAAGACACAGATATAGAGATCTATCTTTTTCACTAATGGTTAGTGTTTGGCAACAGAAACTACCCAAATGACACTGATCAAAAGTTTACATACCCTTTAACATCAATGACAGCTTGAAGTCTTTTTTAGTATTTGTGGATGAGGCTCTTTATCGTCTCAGATGGTAAAGCTGCCCATTCCTCTTGACAAAAAGCCTCCAGTTCCTGTAAATTCTTGGGCTGTCTTGCATGAAATGCATGTTTGAGATCTTTCCAGAGTGGCTCAATGATATGGAGATCAGGAGACTGAGATGGCCACTCCAGAACTTTTCCCTGCTGTAGCCAATGACAGGTCCACTTGGCCTTGTGTTTTGGATCATTGTTATGTTGAAACGTCCAAGAACGTCCCATGTGCAGCTTCATGGCTGATGAATACAAATGTTCCAATATTTTTTGATAACATACTGCATTCATCTTGCCAACAATTTTGACCAAATTTCCTGTGCCTTTGTAGCTCACACATCCCCAAAACATCAGCGATCCACCTCCGTGTTTCACAGTAGGAATGGTGTACCTTTCATCATAGACCTTGTCGACTCCTCTCCAAATGTAGCGTTTATGGTTGTGGCCAAAAAGCTAAATTTTGGTCTCATCACTTCAAATGACTTTGTGGCAGAAGGTTTGAGGCTTGTCTCTGTGCTGTTTGGCGTATTGTAAGCGGGATACTTTGTGACATTTGCGTAGTAATGTTTTTTTTCTGGCGACTCGACCATGCAGCCCATCTTTCTTCAAGTGCCTCCTTATTGTGCATCATGAAACAGCCACACCACGTTTTCAGAGAGTCCTGTGTTTCACCTGATGTTATTTGTGGGTTTTTCTTTGCATCCCAAACAATTTTCCTGGCAGTTGTGGCTGAAATTTTAGTCGGTCTACCTGACCGTGTTTTGGTTTCAACAGAACCCCTCATTTTCCACTTCTTGATTAGAGTTTAAACACTGCTGATTTGCATTCTCAATTCCTTGGGTCTGTCAGGAGTCCAGAAACTCAATGACCTTTTATATATATATACACACACACACACACACACACACACACACATTACAAGCAAACAGATCACAGGTGAGGATAGTTACCTTTAATAGCCATTCAAACCACTTTGTGTCAACTTGTGTGCATGTTATCAGGCCAAAATCACCAGGGTATGTGAACTTTTGATCAGGGTCATTTGGGTAGTTTCTGTTGCCATTATGATTTAAAAAGAGTAAACACATTTGATTGATAATAAATGGCTTCAGCCAAACCCTAACCATGAGTGAAAGAAATGCTTTTGTGTTATCATTCATATTCTCTGAAAAATGGCCAAGAAATCATAAATTTTGCCAGGGGTAAGTAAACTTATGGCCACAACTGTAAGGTCTCTATAGGTTTAAAAAAAAAAAAATAAAAAAAAAAATCTTGCTACAATTGTTTAATGTTGTCCCCTCAAAATTCCCGCAAGGATTTAAAAAGTGTAAACCCTACAGTTTTCAGTACATTTGGTATCATGCCTTATTGCAACAGATTAACAATTTTTTTTTTTTAAATCATGTAAATTTATAAAGGTTTGGAAGTGGAACGTTATGGCAGCTATATAACCACCTCTCGCCGCACGTCTGCTCCTCCATCTTTAAAAATCCAGCGTGTTCAAAGAACCCCGATGTGTATGCAGACGTGCTGGGGGTCTCTGCCAGGTCCCAAATACCTGGGAAAGCTCAGTGGTGTATCTGTGCATGTGCAGAAACTCACAGTGCGCATACACCCTTGGTAAAACTGCCTCCTGGGAATGTGTGACTAGGCAATCTCTGGAGGTAGTGGAGGGTGCCTAAAATCTGTACTATACCAAGAACTATAAAATATTTTCCAGTTCTGCAAGAGGAAAGGGGTGAGAACCAAAAGAGGAAAAAAAATTATGTAAGGGGTGAAGGTTCGCTTTTATTCTCCATTATCAATAAAACATTTTTGACAATTTTTAATTATGGTGGTATTAATGACAGAGTAAAATAATTGAATTATCTTTAAAAATCCCACTAACAAATAATTAAGTTCTTTATGTGATACTATCTCCTCACTGATCAGCCCAGACTCGTAGTATCTCCTTTATTATTATTATAGTAACTTTCTGTGTCTGCAGTGAAAGGGATCCTAACAATGGATAACGCAGATTTCATAAAACAAAAAAAAACAAAAAAAGAAATCGCAATGATAAACTCTTCCAACGTTTACACACTGAAATTCATCTCATGGTTTTACCTGGTTTTTCGAAGCTCAATATCTTCTTTTGTCTCTGCTTTCGGCTTCTGGTTGGCTTGTGAAATCATAGTGCGAATTTTATCCAGACAGTCAGCCAAGTTGCGCATCTGGTAACGACTAATTTCTGAAACTACGATTAGCTCCCCATTTCGGTTGATCCTGTTTTTGTTCTACAGTCAAAAGCATAAAACAGGAATCAAAAAATACAGAAGGAAGGGTACATAAGTACAAGTTGAAGACCTGGATTGGTGAACACAAACTTTTGTTAAAAATAAACTAGTTTTCTTCAATTAATGCTGACGCTTTCTTTTGCATGTTGAAATCACCCATCGTGACATGATCTGTATTCTATCTACACTATGTCCTGTTTGTTGTACATGATGGTTGACATGTCTGAAATAAAGAATTTACAAAAATTTTTAATGTTGGATGAAGTGGTGAGGGATTAGAACATCTACCAAGTTTTTTTTTTGAGAAAAAAGTTTTTATTGAACAATTTACATTTGGAACATAATTCTGCAAGTTACAAGGCAATACTGGAGAAATGCATAAAACAAGAAATGTGGCTTATACATATATAGGCACAGTAGATCAAAAAACTTGTTCAGATTGAACACTGGATTCAGTGACTATCAATAAGTGGAAAACCCTATGTCCACGCTATTCATGGAATTGCACGCTAGAAGGATGTATAGTATTACGGACCATCAGTGCATGTGTCTGCGGACTCAAGCCATCGATCCCAGATTTTGTAGTACTTATCTGGACAACCTCTGTTGATGTATATGAACTTTTTGTAGGGAAGAGTGTTATTTATATCTAGTTTCCAATCGTTGAAGCTGGGGGGAGTGGGTCTCATCCACTGTCTGGCTATAATTTTTCTAGCATTAAACAATGTTTCATGCAAGAATGTTTTAGTGAATTTGTCCATCTCAGAGTCGGGGAATATCCCCAGTAAGCATTGTTTGGGGTCCAGGGTCAATGGGGATCCCATGTCATCATGGAGGAAGTCAACAATCTGCTTCCACAGACCCTGAAGGACCGGGCACGCCCAGAGTAGATGGAAGAATGTGCCCGTCGCTTGGTTACACATTGTGCACAAGGTAGAAAACTGTCGTCTAAAGCGGGCGATTCTTAGGGGGGGTGAGATACGCTCGGTGCACCATGTATAACTGGGTCAGCCTGTCAGAGAGCTTGGGGGATACAGTCTTGCACGAGTCTAGTGCTTCACCCCACTCCTCATCCTCCAGTGGGCCCACCTCTCTTTCCCATCTTGGTTTAAGGCTGTAAGCTAGCGTGGTAGATGATGGGGTGAGAAGCATGACATAAAAATCAGAGATCAGCTTTCGCGGGTCCACACCCTTAACCACTGCCATAATAACATTGGGCGTAGATTGTGGCAAAGGCTGGGGAAACTGAGCTTGGGCTGCGTGACGCACCTGGAAGAATCTAAAAAGCATAGAATTGGGCAGCAGGAACTCATTTTGGAGGTCCTCAAAGTTTTTAAGTGTGCCATCGGAAATTATGTGTTGCAAATAATATATTCCATATTCGCACCATATCTCTGTGTCAGGGATCAAGAGAAACTCTGAGAGTAGTCTATTGTGCCATAAGGGGGTATAATTGTTGTGTTCAGGGGTCGTTAATGTTTTAGTGGTGATGTCCCATACGCGCCTATATTGGTACAATAGGGACCCACGGTCTCTATTGGAGTTATTCCCACTATGTCCCACTGCAATTGCAGTGAGTGGGTCAGTGGTCAGTTGTGCCCACTGTGGACAGAGGAGGGTGAGGAATCTGAGTCTATCGGTTTTATCTATGTGGTATAGTTGAGACAGTTGGGACGCAAGGTAATAAAGATTTAAGTCAGGGAGGGCTGTTCCACCTAGGTCAGTAGGGTTCTTAAGGACTCTCCAGGCCAGCTTGTGTCTGTTGGTACCCCAAATAAATGTCTTGAGTATGGCCTCCATTGACTTGAAAAATTTCAAGGGTAAGTATACGGGTGTGTGCCAGAGTATATACAATATTTTAGGAAATAATATCATTTTAACAATGTTAATGCGGCCCCACACGCCGAGCGGTAGTCTCGCCCATACCTGGGTTCTAGACTTGATGAGATCGAAAAGGGGTTCTATGTTCAGGGATATATAGTCAGCCGGTGTTCTATTCACCAATACTCCAAGATATTTGATAGTGTTCATCTACCAAGTTTTTAATGCTTTCTTCGTGTGTGTGTGTGTGTGTGTGTGTGTATGTGTGTATGTGTGTGTGTATGTGTGTGTGTATGTGTGTGTGTATGTGTGTGTGTATGTGTGTGTGTATGTATGTGTGTATGTGTGTATATGTGTATATGTGTATATGTGTGTATATATATATATATATATATATATATATATATATATATATATATATATATATTTATTATATTTTAGCAGAGACCCTAGAGAATAAAATGGCGATCGTTGCAATATTTTATGTCAGAGTCTTTCAAATGCAATTTTTTTTAATCAAAAAAAAAAAATAGTAAAAGTTAGCCTAATTTTTTGGTATATGAAAGATGATGATGTGCCGAGTAAATAGATACCCAAAATGTCATGCTTTAAAATTACGTGGAATGGCGACAAACTACAGCAAAAAAATAATGGTTACCAGGTTAGAGAGGAGGACTTTTGCTAGAATTATCGCTCTTACTCTGACAATCGCAGTCATACCTCACATGTGCGATTTGAACACAGATTTGAACTAGAGCTGGGCGATTTTGGCCCAAAAAAATAAATAAAAATAAAACTTGATTCAGGATTCAAATCAATTTGTTTTTTTTCCTGATGGACACCGCGCCGGTCCTAAAAGAGCTGCGGGCAGGAGTTTTTAGGCGAGGCCGCGGCTTCGGCCTAGTCCGCCGTGATCCTGGGAAAAGTCAGCGGACTAGGCCGAAGCCTCGCCTAAAAACTCCTACCCATAAGCTCCTTAGGACCGGCGCCTGCAGCTCACCGCAATGCTGGGAAAAGTCAGCGGCTTCGGCCTAGTCCGCGGCGTCCGGCCTCGCGGCCTTTTCCCAGGATCGCGGCAAACAGGATTTTTTTTTTTTTAGGTGAGGCCGCGGCTTCGGCCTAGTCCACGGAGCACCGGTCTTATGCGAAAAAATTAATAAATAAAAAAAATATATCGAAAAAAATCGATTTGGTCAAAATTTGAATCGATTTGCCCTTGCAACTCAATTCAAGATTCAAATAGTTTTTTTCCCCAGCCCTAATTTGAAAACAGTTTACATTTTGGGGCGTGATTTACGTATGCGTTTTCTTTTCTGCGCGAGCACGCGGGGTCGGGAGGTGCTTTATAAATATTTTTTTTTTCTTATTTTTACATTGTCTTTTATGGTTGTCACAAGGAATGTAAACATCCCTTGTGACAGTAATACGTGGTGACAGGTACTCTTTATGGACGGACGATTTCGAATACTGTCATTTTATTTAAATCTGTGCCATTGGCAGCCAACGAAACTGGAAATTACATTGTAACGTCGCTTCCGGGATTCTACATTGGAGACCCGATCAAAGCCGAATCCGGCAGACGTGCCGTCTGGTGGCTCGGGTCTCCCGATGTGACGGGAGGCCCAGGAAGAGCATCAGAAAGCGGCGGGAAGGAATGTCCCCACCTGTTCCTTAACGATAACAGCCGAGCGGCTTTTAGCCACATCAGTTATCACTAAAAAGCCAACTGCTGGCTCTAAAAAATGGAACCGGGGCATCACTCCGGTATAACCCCTTGAAGCCATGAATGCAAATTTGCGCACGGTCGGCGCAAAGGGGTTAAACAAAAAATTCAAGGATGATCAGTGGAAACAGGATGCACCTGAGCTCAATTGTGAGTTTAATGGCAAAGGCTATGAATACTTATGTACATGGGATTTTTTTGTTTTTAATAAATTTGCAAAGATTTCAAACAAACCTCTTTCACGTCATTATGGGGTATTGTTTTTAGAATTTTGAGGAAAATAATGAATTTAATCTATCTTTGAAAAAGGCTCGAATAACAAAATGTGGAAAAAGTAAAGCAATGTGAATACTTTCTGAATGCAAAGTATATGCCCTTACAACAGGGCTTGACAAATTTGCTTGGAATCTAGGAGCCAGCTAAAAAAGTTAGGAGCCAGGAACGCGCCCTGTCCCGCCAAGCCCGCGCGCAGAAGCATACGTGAGTAGCGCCCGCATATGAAAGCGGTGTTCAAACCACACGTATGGTATCGCCGCGATCGGTAGAGCGAGAGCAATAATTCTAGCCCTAGACCTCCTCTGTAACTCAAAACATGCAACCTGTAGAATTTTTTAAACCTCGCCTATGGAGATTTTAAAGGGTAAAAGTTAGTCGCCATTCCAAATGTTGGATATCAATTTACTCAGCGTAACATTATCTTTCACAATATGAAAAAAAAAAATTGGGCTAACTTTACTGTTATCTTATTTTTTTATTTAAAAAATGTGTCTTTTTTCCCCAAACAAGTGCGCTTGTAAGACTGCTGCGCAAATACGGTGTGATAGAAAGTATTGCAACGACCGCCATTTTATTCTCTAGGGTGTTAGAATAAAAAAAATATATAATGTTTGGGGGTTCTAATTAGAGGGAAGGAGATGGCAGGGAAAACAGACAGGGAAACTCCATTAGCATTGCTGGTTGTCATACAAACTGCCACCACAAGATGGCGCTAGTTCACAGAAGGAAGCATAGGCCTGCAGAAGGCCGCAAAGCCGCCGCCTCAATTACCGGCCGGCGCGGCCCGACACGATCCCGCGGCGCGGAGGGGGGGGGGGCACGGAGACACAGGATACCCCAGCTGTGCTGCCCCAGAAGCCAGGTTGCTAATTCTAGTCGCAATGGCGACCTGGCGCCCGGGGTTTGTCGAGCCCTGCCTTACAATCATAAACAATTATTGCATTTGCATGCTTAACAGAGTTCTGTGAGTTCACGGAAGAGAAGATTTGTTCACATATGGACTTTCACATTAAGACCCCTTTCACACTGAGGCGCTTTACAGGCGCTATAGCACTAAAAATAGCACCTGTAAAGCACCTCTCCGAAGGCTTTCACAGGAGCGGTGCGCTGGCAGGATGCTCAAAAAAGTCCTGCAAGCAGCTTCTGAGGCGCTGTGGGAGTGGTGTATACACCACTCTTACAGCATCCCTACCCATTGAAATCAATGGGCAGCGCCATTGCAGTGGCGCTTTTACCCCTTTTTCGGCCATTACAAAAACGTCAGTAAAGCACCACTAAAAATAGCGTCGCTTTACCACTGACGCCCAGGGCTGCTCGGTGTGAAAGTGCCCTAATTTGATTATAAATTTGTATGGTCTATGTTATTATTTACGCGCTGCTGTTTTGTCGATTTAGGTTTTCACAATTGCACAGTAGCTGCTGTGTGTGTGTGTGTGTGTGAAAAATATATATATCTGTATAAAATATATAATATATTTTATTTTTTCCATCTAGCGCAGACATATTTATTTTATTTTTTTGTTTTCTTATATATACTTGCCCTAGGCCGATTCACACCACAATTTATTGCAAATACGTGATAAAAAGGTTTAATCACCAGCACTGATATTTTCTGTCTAACATCTTCAGGAATCCATTCAGCGGAGGATAACTGGAAACGTACTTCAGCCTTTGTGTTAACTGTAACAGGGGAGAAGAATAGCAGTTGGCTTAGTATGTTATATCATTGTACCATACTAAAAGCTGATACAAATACATAAAGGCATGAGAAATTACACAACAGTTGATCCAAAGCAGGAGGTGTGACCCACTCCAAGCAGCTAGTTTCTGTGGCCATATATTCACAAGAAATCATATAGGCCCATTTCACACTGGGGCGTTTTTCAGGCGTTTTGGCGCTAAAAATAGCGCCTGAAAAAAAAACCTGCCCTGCAGTCTTCAATGTAATAGCCCGAAGGCTTTCACACTGAAGCGGTGCTCTAGCAGGACTGCTCCAAAAGTCCTGCTAGCCGCATCTTTGGAGCGGTGAGAGGAGCGGTGTGTTTACCGCTCCTTTACTGCTGCTGCCCATTGAAATCAATGGGACAGCGCGGCTATACCGCCCACAATGCGCTGCGGGCGGTTTTAACCCTTTCTCGGCCGCTAGCGGGGGTTAAAACCGCACGGATAGCGGCCAAATATCGCGGCAAAAACTACAGTATAGCGCCGCTATACCGCCAGCGCACCTCCCCGCACCAGTGTGAAAGGGGCCTTAGTGTGTGTGAGTGTGTGTATAGTGTGTAGATAGAATTTTGTATGTCGGTAACCTATTCAAAACAAATAAATTCAGGCTGAATGCAGAGAAACATGATACAAGCAGAACTGTGAAATTTACACGGTAAGGGTCAACTTCAATAGTGATCCTGTAAAAACCACCCTCCTCCCCGCAGTGTAACTACTGTTGTGAAAATCCTGTACATTATGACAGGGTTCGAAAACCCCGGGCGCCAGGTCGCAATTGCGACTAGAATTAGCAACCTGGCGCCTGGGGTGGCACAGCTGGGGTATCCTGTGTCTCCGCACGATCGCGTCGGGCCGCGCAGGCCGGTAATTGAGGCCTCGGCTTTCTGCAGGCCTATGCTTCCTTCTGTGATCTGGCGCCATCTTGTGGTGGCCGTTGGTATGACAAGACAACCAGCCATGCTAATGGAGCTTCCCCTGTCTGTTTTCACTGCCATCTCCTTCCCTCTAAATTAGAACCCCCAAACATTATATATATTTTTTATTCTAACACCCTAGAGTATAAAATGGCAGTCATTGCAATACTTTGTCACACCGTATTTGCGCAGCGGTCTTACAAGCGCACCTTTTTGGGAAAAAATACACGTTTTTAAATAAAAAAATAAGACAACAGTAAAGTTAGCCCAATTTTTTTTATATTGTGAAAGATAATGTTACGCCGAGTAAATTGATACCCAACATGTCACGCTTCAAATATGCGTCCGCTCGTGGAATGGCGACAAACTTTTACCCCTTAAAATCTCCATAGGCAACGTTAAAACATGCAACCTGTAGAATTTTTTAGAGTTACAGAGGTGGTCTAGGGCTAGAATTATTGCTCTCGCTCTACCAATCGTGGCAATACCTCACATTATGCGGGCGCTACTCACGTATGCGTTCGCTTCTGCGCGCGAGCTCGGCGGGACGGGCGCGTTCCTGGCTCTTAACATTTTTAGTTCGCTCCTAGATTCCAAGCAAATTTGTCAAGCCCTGCATTATGATATCCATAGACCTAGGATAACTGAGGATCCATCCACTGATATGGACCAATGTATCAGCTATGCATTAAGATTTAAAGCACCAGCAAAAACATGCTGTCGACCCCAATACAATCACCCTAACATACAACCTGACAGTGAGATGGGCAGGGCATATACCTAGGTTCCCCCTCCCCCCTCGCTGTCCCCTGGTAACAACTTTCTACGTATATCTCTAGAGCTGCCCTTACGCTCTTCTTCGACTATCTTTCTTCTTTTCCTCTCCCATTGCTTCCTTCCTCTTTCCCTTTCATCTTCAATTCATGACCATTTCTGGGTCGCTCCCCCTTTTTCTTCCCCTTTTTATTTTATTTTAAATTTCTCTAATTTTTTTGTATACAATTTTATTATGAACAACGGGGCTCTCCTAGCCGGAATTACTCTTTCCTCCAAGTTTCCTCAGAAGTTATGCTGATAACAGAGCAGCAGAAAGACATGGGGCTTCGGAGACAGATAAGAAAACACTACAGATCTATATAGGTCAGATTTCATGAATGGGGTTTATATCCACTTTAAAAAGGGGTTGTAAAGGCTCAGAAATTATAAAAGATATATATCTATCTCTCGTTTTGAACAGAGTGCCCCCGATCCTCCAGTTCTGGGGTCCCACGGCGGCTGTCTCGACTCCCCCCCCCGCAATAGCTAATCCCCTCTGGAAGCGATCTCCCGAGGGGGTTACTTTGCGGACGCGCTCCCGTCTCATACACTCTGCATCCATAGACACAGAGTGTATGTCTCGGTCCCGCCCCCCGGATCATTGGATTTGATTGACAGCAGCGGAAGCCAATGGATGCCCTGCTATCAATCTATCCAATCAACGTCGAGACTCCGTGGGGAAGAGGACGCCGGGGGACTTGCACAGCAGGTGAACAGGCTCTGGTAAATAAAACGGGGGGGCTGGGGGGCCCCGTCAATGCCAGGTGTTTTTTCACCTTGAAAGGGACACTAAAGGTTCATGTTATCCTATGCATGAAGGTGAAAAAACATCCGACAATACCGGCCCCCGCAGCCCCCCCGTTTTACTTACCTGAGCCCGTTCACCTGCTGCGCTCACCCCGACGTCGTCTTCGCTGCTCAGCCTGGCCGTTGATTGGCTAGAGTGGATGGATTGAAAGCAGCGCAGCCATTGGCTTGCGCTGCTGTCAATCACATCCAATGACGCGGCACACCGGGGGGCGGGGCCGAGTGATACAGTGAGCGGCTATAGCGCACCCGCAAGAACTAACCACCATGCGAGAGAGCTTGCACGAAGGTGTTTAGTTCTTGCGGGCAGGAGAGGGGACAGCCGCCGAGGGACCCCAGAAGACCAGCTTTGTTTGTTATTTAACCACTTAAGCCCCGGACCATTTGGTAGCTAAAGGACCAGAGGTGAATTCAGAATTTTGCACTGCGCTGCTTTAACTGTAAATTGTGCAGACATGCAATGTTGTACCCAAACGAAATTTGCGTCCTTTTCTTCCCACAAATAGAGCTTTCTTTTAATGGTATTTGATTGCCTCTGCGATTTTTATTTTTTGCGATATAAACGGAAATAGACCGAAAATTTTGAAAAAAAAAAAAGAAATTTTCTACTTTTTGTTATAAGAAAAATCGAATAAACTCAATTTTAGTCATACATTTAGGCCAAAATGTATTCAGCCACATGTCTTTAGTAAAAAAAATGTCAATAAGCGTATATTTATTGGTTTGCGCAAAAGTTATAGCGTCTACAAACTAGGGTACATTTTCTGAAATTTACACAGCTTTTAGTTTATGACTGCCTATCTCATTTCTTGAGGTGCTAAAATGGCAGGGCAGTACAAAACCCCCCCAAATGACCCCATTTTGGAAAGTAGACATCCCAAGGAAATTGCTGAGAGGCATGTTGAGCCCATTGAATATTTTTTTTTTTTTTGTCTCAAGTGATTGAATAATGAATATAAAAAAAAAAAAATACAAAAAGTTGTCACTAAATGATATATTGCTCACACATTCCATGGTTATATGTGGAATTGCACCCCAAAATAAATTTTGCTGCTTCTCCTGAGTACGGGGATACCACATGTGTGGGACTTTTTGGGAGCCTAGCCGCGTACGGGCCCCCGGAAACCAAGCACCGCCTTCAGGATTTCTAAGGGCGCAAATTTTTGATTTCACTCCTCACTACCTATCACAGTTTCGAAGGCCATAAAATG
Organism: Rana muscosa; assembly: GCA_029206835.1. Lineage (NCBI taxonomy): Eukaryota > Metazoa > Chordata > Amphibia > Anura > Ranidae > Rana > Rana muscosa. The sequence goes on from CM055128.1 coordinate 106,699,217, forward strand.
CCAAAATAGCACAAACCCCCCCCCAAATGACCCCATTTTGGAAAGTAGACACCCCAAGCTATTTGCTGAGAGGCATGGTGAGTATTTTACAGCTCTCATTTGTTTCTGAAAATGAAGAAAGAAAATATATATATATTTATTTTTAATTTTTTTTTAATTTTCAAAACTTTGTGACAAAAAGCGAGATCTGAAAAATACTCACAATACCTCTCAGCAAATAGCTTGGGGTGTCCAATTTCCAAAATGGGGTCATTAGGGGGGGGTTTGTGCCATCTGGGCATTCCATGGCCTCTGAAACTGTGATAGGCAATGAGAAGTGAAATCAAAAATTTACACCCTTAGAAAGCCTGAAGGCGGTGCTTGGTTTTTGGGGTCCCGTACGCGGCTAGGCTCCCAAAAAGTCTCACACATGTGGTATCCCCGTACTCAGGAGAAGCAACAGAATGTATTTTGGGGTGTAATTCCACATATGCCCATGGCATGTTTGAGCAATATATCATTTAGTGACAACTTTGTGCAAAAAAAAAAATTTTTTATTTTTCCGCAACTTGTGTCAACATATAAAATATTCCATGGACTCGACATGCCTCTCAGTATATAGCTTGGGGTGTCTACTTTCCAAAATGGGGTCATTTGGGGGGGGGGGGGGTTTTGAACTGTTCTGGCCTTTTATACACAACATTAGGAAGCTTACATCCACTCTTCTAACCACTTGAAGACAAAGCCCTTTTTGACACTTTGTTTACATGAAAACATTTTTTTTTTTTGCAAGAAAATTAAGTTGAACCCCCAAACATTATATATATTTTTAAAGCAAAGGCCCTACAGAATAAGATGGTGGGTGTTGCATTTTTTTTTTCTACACAGTATTTGCGCAGTGATTTTTCAAACGCATTTTTTTGGGAAAAAATACACTTTTTTTAATTTTAATGCACTAAAACACACTATATTGCCCAAATGTTTGATGAAATAAAAAAGATGATCTTAGGCCGAGTACATAGATACCAAACACGACATGCTTTAAAATTTCGCACAAACGCGCATTGGCGTCAAACTACATACATTTTTAAAAGCCTTTACAGGTTACCCCGTTAAATTTACAGAGGAGGTCTACTGCTAAAATTACTGCCCCCGATCTGACCTTCGCGGTGATACCTCACATGCATGGTGCAATTGCTGTTTACATATGATGCCAGACCGACGCTTGCGTTCGCCATTGGGCAAGAGCAGGGCAGGACAGGGGTGCTTTTTTTTATTTATATTATTATTAATTTTGCTTTTTTATTTTATTTTTAAATTGTTCCTTCCATATTTATTTTTTTTAATCATTTTTATTGTTATCTCAGGGAATGTAAATATCCCCTATGATAGCAATAGGTAGTGACAGGTACTCTTTTTTGAAAAAACTGGGGTCTTCTAGACCCTAGATCTTTCCTCTGCCCTCAAAGCATCTGACCACACCAAGATCGGTGTGATAAAATGCTTTCCCAATTTCCCAATGGCGCTTTTTATATCCGGGGGGGGGGGGGGGACATTCCCTCCCACTGCTTGTAAAAGCAGTCCAGAGGCTAATTAGCCACTAGGATTTCTTTTACATGAAAGCCGGCCGCTGGCTGAAAAGAATGATACCAAGATGATACCTAAACCCGCAGCCATCATTCTGGTATAAACATTCAAAGTCCAGCAACATACCAGTACGTTGCTGGTCCTTGTTGGACATGTATTGTAATCTTTTTTTTTCATGCAGCCAGTTGGCTGAACGAAAAAAAGAGATTGATCGGTGGGTATGCCCACCATTAGAATACCGCCCTTCATCCACCCACTTCTAATGATGGGCATACATGCACCATTTATATATGCCGAAGCATGGGGCATCCTCCCGCAAAAAAGTTATGCCGCACACACATGGTCGGACTTTTCCACGGGCAAGCCTCCGTCGGAATTTCGACCGTATGTACGCGGCATTAGGAGCAAAATCGCTCCTCCGCTCCTGCTGCCCCAATGCTTCGGCATATATGCTTTTTTTTTTTTTAACTGTGGTGGTGAAATCACCTCCTACAGCACTGGAGTCGCAGGGATCAGGCCTGTCTCTGCGAATGCTGCAGTTATCTGTGTTGTGTTTTGTAAGTGACAGTGATCGATCGATACTGCACTTGGGTGGCCTGGGCTGGACGGAGGGGCAAAACGCAGGTGCTAGCAGGTATCTGGGCTGATCCCGCTAACACTGCGTTTTTGGGAACCCTAAACTGCTGGGGACGCTAGTATAGATCTGATCAGATATTGATCTGATCAGATACTATACCACTAAGGGGGGTGTATGCTTCACGCGTGGGTGTTAGCGTTACTGGCACTAACCTGACGCTGCCTGGGCTGTGACGCAGACCCTCTCTGACGCTAAAACCTAATTGATATCACCCGCCGGGCGATCAGGGGGTTAAACCTTTATTGGGTTATATATACACGGCGGGTGCCCTGACACTATAAAAAGCAAACTAACTAACCAGCGTCTCCCGTAACACTTATATGGTGATCACTGGTGAAAGGGTTAACTAGGGGAAATTAGGGGGTTAAAACCTTTATTAGATAATAGATGGGGGTACCCGACGCTATAAAAACCTGCGGCGAACCTAAAAAAAATTACTGGCTACCGATCTGCATCACCGACGCTAAGACAGCGATCAGAAAAATGATCGCTTAGCGACAGTCGTGATAGGGGGTGAAAGGGTTACCTGGGGGGCGATTAAGGGGGTTAAACCTTTATTAGATCATTTATGGGGGTACCCGACGCTATAAAAACCTGCGGCGAACCAAAAAAAAATTACTGGCTACCGATCTGCATCACCGACGCTAAGACAGCGATCAGAAAAATGATCACTTAGCGACAGTCGTGATAGGGGGTGAAAGGGTTACCTGGGGGGCGATTAAGGGGGTTAAACCTTTATTAGATCATTTATGGGGGTACCCGACGCTATAAAAACCTGCGGCGAACCTAAAAAAAATTACTGGCTACCGATCTGCATCACCGACGCTAAGACAGCGATCAGAAAAATGATCGCTTAGCGACGGCGGTGCTAGGGGGTGAAAGGGTTATCTGGGGGATGATCAGGGGGTTAAACCTTTATTAGGGAGGGTTAGGGGGCTACACTGGACCTAAAACTAAATGTAGTGACACTTTTACAGTCACAAATGTCACTGATTGCAGTCATCAGTAAATAAATGGTCATTGCAATCAGTGACACTGTGACTGGGGGCTGGGGGGTGATCTGGGGGGGCGATTTGTGTGCCTATGTGTCCTGGTGTCAGTGTAGTGTTAGTGTACTGACCTGTGTGTCTTCTCTTGTACGGCGCTCGGTATATGTGAGCGCCGCATGAGAGATGACATCACTTCCTCCTGCTTCCTCTGCCTGTGTAAACATTACACAGCAGAGGGAGCATTTCCATTCGCCGGGAGCGATCGCGGGGGGGGGGTGGCCGGAATCGAATGGCCGTCCCCTCATGTCGGATCGCTCCCCAACGAATACCGACCGCTCACTGTATAGGAGGGGGGTCCGATCGGACCCCCCAACTGTACAAAGGCAATCACGTACACTGTACGTGATTGTGCCTGTCGGTGCCATTCTGCCGATGTACATATACAGTGAGCGGTCGTTAAGTGGTTAAAAAAAAAAATTGCCTTTACAATCCCTTTAATGCATAGGATGCATTAAGGTGAAAAAACACGAACCTTTACAACCACTTTAGGTCGCATTCAACTGGACTTGTTCTGTAATCTTGAAGTAATTTCACAGCTTTTCCAAGCCAATTCTTAAAGGCTAAGTTCACCTTTAGGAGCAGGTTACATGTTACACTCATATTTAGGGTGATTGCGGGTGTAGTGCTTTACAGAATGCAATGTAAAAAATAAATAAATAATTACCTGCAAAAAGATGTGAATTTATTATTATTATTATTTTTTTACTCTTTTTGAGTGTTGGGAAGATATTTTAGCATTTATATCCACATGAGTAGCGCCAACCATGGAATGTGTGGATGCCGATGGTCCAAGAACAGGATGATGAAAGTTGTGGAACCATTTTAGTTACATAATCCCATTCTTGGTGTCAGGAAGTCACAAAGATGGCATTACAAATGATACATTTTTGTTTAGATAGATTACCGGTACACAGATGGTATCTGCATAAATTGCAATGTGCCTAGAGAGAAACATTATCAGCCGATTTAGTGATGGTCTTCTCACCAAGGTCCTAAACCTCTCCTTAGCAAATGTGAAGGAATACTAAGAATGCAAATTAAATATATTAAAAGAAAACATTTATGATGTAATCCTTAGCAAGCTAAAAACTCCTACACACATCTGTACCTTTGTTAACATTCTGTCCTCCAGGACCGCTGCTCTTACTATAGGAGATGGTCAACCGATCTGATGAAATACAAGTGTTAATAAGTTTTGTAACGTTATACTATAAGCCTGCTGCTGATCAATAAAAAAAAATGAATGCCGACAACCTAAATCATGTATAAATGGTGATTTCTATCCACGTGTTTATAGCCCAAACTTTATAGAGCTCCCCCTTTACAATGTTGCATCATGGTAATGCAATACGCATACCATTGTGCATTATAGTGCCTTTCATTTTGAATGGAAACCCAACACACCCACATTGCAGTGCACCACAACGCATGGGAAATGCGCATTATAATGAGATACAGCAGAACAAATGGTGAAGTTCCGGGTGGATGACGTCACAATTTTCACCTCAGCCAGTGTAAGCTTTGTATTCATTTATAGAATACAAAGCTTCCTGTGAATGGCTGAGCAACAGTCAACCTGACTTGATTTGGTTTCAAAAGCTGGACATGAAGTCTCTATACAGCTTCCGGGACACAGTGCTGTATATTGTATGTAGGGGAGGCTAAAAACAGTTTATACAGTACTCCCAGTAGGCACATGTTAGTAAAGAAAATAGTTTGTTTTGGGCCAGTTTTGCCCAAATGAAATCATTAAAGTGACAGAAAGCATGGAATTAGGCTTTAACCACTTCAATACCAGGAACTTTTGCCCCTGCCTGCCCAGGCCAATTTTTATTTTTTAGTACTGTCGCACTTTGAATTACAATTGCGCGGTCATGCTACACAGTAACCAAGAAATATTTTTATCATTTTGTTCCCACAAATAGAGCTTTCTTTTGGTGGTATTTGATTACTGCTGGGGTTTTTATTTTTTGTGCAACAAATAAAAAAAGACGGAAAAAAAAGTTTCTGTTCTAGAATTTTGTAAATAAGTAAGTTTTCTCCTTCACTGATGGGCACCGATGAGGCTGCACTGACGGGCACTGATGAGTACTTATGGGTGACACTGTTAGGTGGGCACTGCTGGGCATCACTTATGAGGAGAAATCTGGCAGGTATTTGTAGTGGGCACTGTCTGGCACCATTTCTGGGCACTGTGTGGCATCCCTGGTGGCCATGTGTGCTGGTAATTATATACAAGGCTGGCGCATACTGGAACATAAAATTAAAACACATTTTTTTACCATAAAGTCCTTTAAGCTACACAGAGCTTTGTGTGAGATGACAGTCTTGAAATAAACCGGGCAGCCTTGCAGAGGGAGCCGAAGCCAGACTCCAACACATAAATTAGGAAAAAAAAAAAAAAAAGAGAAAAACAGGTGCCACTTAGTTTAAAACTGTTACACTTTAATTAAAACTGTTACACTTTAATTACAAAAGGTATCAAAAGCACTCACTTTAAGATTACTGTAAAAGGCATATTCGGGTCCAAATGATGATCAAACTCCGCTGGTTAGTGGTCTCAGAAACTGGCAGACATCTGCTTGTGTGGAGCGGGGGCCGGTATTGTGCCCGTATCGGATGTTTACCGGATTGTCTCTGCAGTTAGCCAGGGGGAGGGCTGGAACACAGGCTCAGAGTCTTTGCTGAGACGCAACGCACGGCGGATTGACTTCACGACCGGCATGCGTTGCATCTCAGCAAAGACTCTGAGCCTGTGTTCCAGCCCTCTCCCTGGCTAACTGCAGCGACATCCGGTAAACATCCGATACAGACACAATACCGGCCCCCGCTCCACACAAGCAGATGTCTGCCAGTTTCTGAGACCACTAACCAGCGGAGTTTGATCGTCATTTGGACCCGAATATGCCTTTTACAGTAATCTTAAAGTGAGTGCTTTGATACCTTTGTAATTAAAGTGTAACAGTTTTAAACTAAGTGGCGCCTGTTTTTCTAATTTTTTTCCTAATCCATGTGTGCTGCCCATCCCTGGTGGTCCTAGCAGCATACCTGGGGGTCCAGTGTGTGCATCCGCGGGGGGGGGATAGCGCTGATAAACAATCAGCGCAGACCCCACGTCAGGAGAGCAGCTGATCGGCTCTCCTCTACTCACGTCTATCAGACACGAGTGAGGAAAAGCCGATTACTGGCTCTTCCTGTTTATACTGATCAGCCGTGATTGGACATGGCGATCACGTGGTAAAGGGCCTCCGTCAGAGGCTTTTTACCAAGATCGGTGTTGCACCACCGATGAGCGTGCGCCGGCAGTTATCCTGAAAGACGTCATATGATGTCCAGTCAGGATAACTGAACCAGCGCCCGGCTTTTTGCTCTAAGCCGGGCGGGAAGTGGTTAAAAGGATAAGTTCACCTTTTTAAAAACAAAAATGGCACATCTTTTTGCAGGTAAAAAAAATGTGCAATCATTTTTTTTTTTTTTTTTTACTTGGAGCCTGGAAAGGTGCCATGCAGGACTTTGCAGACTTCTCAGTGTATCTGTCTGCTCATACCTCGTACTGGCAGACAGATACACACTGACAGAAGGAATTAGTGAACTACCAGAGCGCTCAACCGCACCAGAACCTTATGTTTTGAGCAGGACAGATGATATTGTAATTTTTGTCCCTGTTGGGGCGATTTCCCCTCAAAATATACCCATTGGGGTTGCGGACAGAAATAAAATCAAGACAAATGTTTTTTATTTTTTTTCCCCCCCTCTATGCAAAAAATAGGATTTTTATAACAGCTTACTTGTAAAATCCTTTTCTTGGAGTACATCACGGGACACAGAGCGACATAGTAATTACAGTAATAGTAAATAAATGTGGGTTATAGAGATTACCTTCAGGTGCTGGACACTGGTACACCCAAGACAGGAAGTCCCCTCCCCTATATAACCCCTCCCATACCGGGAGTACCTCAGTTTTGTAGCAAAGCAATAAGTGTCCCCAAAAGAGGGGTGGGAGCTCTGTGTCCCATGATGTACTCCAAGAAAAGGATTTTACAGGTAAGCTGTTATAAAAATCCTATTTTCTTTATCATACATCACGGGACACAGGGCGACATAGTAATTACTATGTGGGATGTCCCAAAGCAATGCCAAAATGAGGGGAGGGAGACACCATACATAAGCTGGGCGCCATCAGGCATGAGGATCCATACTGCAGCCTGCAGCACACTGCGCCCAAAGGCGATATCCTCCTGACCTCTTGCATCCAACTGATAAAATTTAGTGAATGTGTGGACTGAAGACCAAGTTGCGGCCTTACAGATTTGAGCCATGGAGGCCTGGTGATGCACTGCCCAAGAAGCACCAACTGCTCTAGTAGAGTGCGCTTTAATCTTAAATGGAGGCATCTTCCTTTTCAAACCATAGGCTTGAATAATGACCTGCCGAATCCATTTAGAAATAGTAGATTTCAATGCTGCCTGACCCTTTCTGGGGCCTTCCGTCAGAATAAACAAAACATCTGTTTTGCCAATCTGAGCAGTGGCTCTTACTACATCCAAAGAATGTAATAACTTCTCTTCCACCGAACTAGGTTTGGGAATAAAGGAAGGGAGAACCACATCTTGGTTCAAATTAAAACTTGACACGACCTTTGGAAGAAAGGCTGGATGTGTACGTAGAACCACTTTATCCTTAAGGATAATCAAATATGGCTCCTTACAAGACAGAGCTGCCAATTCCGATACCCTCCCGGCTGAGGATATTGCTACCAAGAAAACCAACTTCCTGGTGAGAAGAACTAAAGGAATGTGGAGCAAAGGTTCAAAAGGCTGTTTTTGAAGAGCCGATAGAACCAAGTTTAAGTCCCATGGACATATGGGAGACTTAACTGGCGGGTTGATCCGAGCCACACCCTGTAAAAAAGATTTAACTAGAGAATGCATAGCTAGTGGCCTTTGAAAGAATATCGATAAGGCCGAACAATGACCCTTAATAGTACTTAAGGCTAGATTTCTGTCTACAGCACACTGTAGGAAGTCAAGAATTCTGCCTATGACATACTTACGAGGATGCCATTTCCTGGCATCACACCATGCCACATACGCCTTCCAAACTCTAATATATATGTCTAGATACTGGCTTTCTAGCATTGAACATTGTAGACACCACCGAGTTAGAGAGACCTCTCTTTTGTAGGATGTGGGATTCAATAGCCAGACCATTAAAATTTAGAGTTTGTAAGGAAGGGTGGTATATCGGACCTTGCGAGAGCAGGTCTGGACGAAGTGGGAGGGTCCAAGGATTCCCCACAGACATTTTTACAATGTCCGCGTACCAGGATCTTCGAGGCCATGCTGGAGCTACCAGAATCACTGGCTTCTTTTCCAACCTGACTCTGCGGAGTCGAGGTAATAACTGCAGCGGCGGAAACGCATAAATTAGTGCAAACTGATCCCACGGAAACACCAGCGCATCCGATCCTCAAGCTAGCGGATCTTTCGTCCTGGACACAAAGCTGTCCAACTTCGTGTTGAACCTGGATGCCAATAGATCTACGTCTGGTGTCCCCCATCTCTGACATATTCCCAGGAAGATGTCGGGGTGAAGAGACCATTCCCCTGGGGATAACTGCTGCCGACTCAGGAAGTCCGCCTTCCAATTCTCTATTCCTGGAATAAAGATAGCGGATATGCATGGGACATGTTTTTCTGCCCATATCAGGATAGGATTCACCTTCTTCTGGGCCGCACCACTCTTGGTGCCCCCTTGGTGATTGATGTATGCCACACCTGTGGCATTGTCTGATTGGATCCTGACAGGGGAATCACGTAGCTTGGATGTCATGCTTCCAGGGCCAAACGTGCCGCCCGAATTTCCAGCAGGTTGATGGGCAAGGCCTTCTTCGTATCCGACCATTTTCCTTGGAGTGACCATTGCTCCAGTATCGCCCCCCAGCCTAGAAGACTGGCATCTGTAGTTACCACTCTCCAAGAGATTGAAATGAACGACTTTCCCTTTTGTAGATTTTGGGGTACCAACCACCAACATAGACTCCTGCGTACAGACGACGTCAGGGACATTGGGAAGTCTAGGGCTTGAACTTTTTTGTTCCAGGCAGATAGGATAGCGTTCTGCAATTTCCTTAAATGGAATTGGGCGTAAGGAACTGCTTCGAATGAGTCCACCATCTTTCCCAGCAACCGCATGCAAAGACGAATAGATGGCTATCTTTTTGCACAGACCGCTTGGATTAGCTCCCTTTTGCCTGAGGCAGAAGAATCTTTCTTTGGTCTGTGTCTGAGTAATCCTAAATATTCCAGTCTTTTTACTAGTTGTAAGGCAGATTTGTCCAGGTTCAGGACCCAGCCCCGGGATTCCAGGTATTCTACTGTGTTGCGTACAGCAGCCTTTAGGTTGGGAACCGAGTGATCTATTATCAAAAGATCGTCCAAGTAGGCCATTATTGATATCCCTCGAGTTCTTAAACTGGCCAACAGAGGGGCCAAGATCTTTGTGAACACACGTGGGGCCGTGGCCAGCCCGAAGGGCAGGGCCACGAACTGATAATGGCGTTGTTCCACTGCAAAGCGTAGAAGCTTTTGATGACCGGGGAAAATAGGAACGTGTAAATAAGCGTCCCTGATATCAATGGACGGCAACCATTCTCCCCCTTGCAGGGTGGAGGCTAATGACCGAATTGATTCCATACGGAATGACCTGACGATTAGGAACTTGTTTAGACCCTTGAGATCTAGTATGGGTCTTACGTCTCCATTGTGCTTTGGAATTGTAAAGAGGTTTGAGTAAAACCCCAACCCCTGTTTTTTTACCGGAACCTCCAGGGTATGCTCCATTTTTTTCCTCCATAGGATACACCACAGCAAACTTCTTAGGGGGAAGGAAAAGTTTATCAGGATGTTCCCAATCCTGATAAATGAGTCCCTCTAATAATCGATGCACCGGAAAGGACCCATTAGTCTGCGGGGCTTTCAAAGACCCCAATGAAGAAACAAATGTAGTTGCTGGTTCTGAAAGGGGCAGCTTAAAAGCTGACGAACCGGGGGCGTGGCCTGACATAGCATGGAGTAGGACGTGCATGATTTGAGCTCCGTCCAATACTCCTGTACAGCCCATCCTGATCTTCAGTGTCATCCTGTACCAGCCCAGCGGGACCCCCTGGGGACCCTGAACATCCGTGGCCGCAAATCCACCATCCTCCGCTCGTACGGCGGCCTCCGCAGGGCCGCGATCCCGATTGCGGGTGCCGCATTTAGGAAAGCCCCCGGCTTCGGCCTAGCCCTGGAAGTCGGCGGCCATCTTGCTCCACCCGACCTGCTGCCTGTGCTGCTTCCTGGCCCTTCTGCTCTCAGGTAACAGCCTGCAGGGGCCCACCGAGTCCCCCTGAGGACCCCTCACACCCACAGAGGCGGATACATCAGCCTCTGACTGCGCGGCCGCCGCGTTCAGGAAAGGCCCCGGCTTCGGCCTAGTGCTGGTCGGCGGCCATCTTGCTTCACCCGGCCTGCTGACTAGTGACTCTTCCCGGCCCACCAGCCCTACAGCTCCCTACCATTCGGTATAGACTGAGCTGCCTGCTTTGGAGGGGGAAGGGAACACAGCGGATACCTGCCATGACTCCGCCAAAAACGCCAAAGGCCACCCTGGCGAAATTGGACCAGTACCGCCGCCAGGAGGAGGAAAGAGATGGCGGTGCCGTAGGCGGTGAGCAGGACGCTACGGGAGGCGACACGGCTAAACTGCTCGAGGCGATCACATACTGCCGGACGTCCCTGACGGCGCAAATAGAGGGGGTCAAGGTGGACCTTTCACTCATGCGACAAGACTTCCAGAAACTTCGTGAGCGTGTCACGACTGCCGAAACCCGCATTGGAGAGGTGGAGGACACCGTTACGCCGCTCCAAGTCAGCTCCGATCGAATGCAGCTCCAAATCAATCAGATTCTAAGCAAGCAAGATGATATGGAAAATAGGCTCCGGAGGTGCAACCTCCGTTTCATCGGGCTCCCCGAGGGAGCTGAGGGCAAAGATCCTACCACCTTCTTGGAGAAACTCCTTGTTGACACCTATGGCCGCGAGGCCTTCTCCCCCACCCTGGCGGTGGAGAGGGCTCATCGTATGCCTGCCAGATCTCCTCCTCAGGGGGGCTCCCCCCCGCACGTTTATAGCAAAATTCTTGAATTACAAAGATAGAGATGCGGCGCTGCGCATGGCCAGGGAAAAAGGTAACATCCACCTTGGAAACTCCAAGATCGCTATCTTCCCCGACTTTTCTGCCGAGGTGCAGCGCCGCCGCCAAGGCTTCATGGAGGCGAAGAGGAGGCTCCGGATACAACATCTTAAATACTCTATGCTATTTCCAGCTCGTCTTAGAGTCGAAAGGGACGGCCGTGTGTTCTTCTTTGAGGATCCTCAGGAAGTCATTGCCTGGTTGGAGCGTCCGGGGCCCGCCAGAGGGGCGGCGGAGTGACCTGACCGAGCATGTTCATCAGCACTATTGATTGCCTGTCATCATCACCAGCACATTATACGCCGCAGCGGGAGTCTGCAAATCCTGGTATGTTACCCCCCTTTTTTTGTCTCCCCTTTACTGCCCGCGGCGCATACCCTATTGCTCCTTACCCCTGGGACCCCCTTTTGCCTTCCCCTGCTATAATCCTCTTTCAATTGTAACCTGCATAGGGGGTCTCCCATACTCAGGGCCCCCACTGACTGGTTGATCCATGTAACTACCCTGGAGACTGTAATTGCGGAGCACAATCAGTCCTACACTCCACATGCCTAACACAGCGAATTTTCGCCCCCCAGCAACCGGAACACGCATCTCTTTATTATGTGACTGCAGAACTTTCTATACCACCGACCCCGCACTGTACTTCTGGTTCACAGTACAAGAAGAGCCTGTTGCTCTTTATTTGCGGGCATTGAATCTTCCACACCTCCCATGTGAGGCGATCGCTGCAGATCTTTTACGTAACAGCAAGATATTTTGGTTTTATCTGCTACCGGTTGTTACTTTCTTTTGGTTTTGGGAACATACCCGCATCAGTTGGGGAAGATGCAGGGTGGGGAGGGGGGAGGGGGAGGTTTGTTTTTTCTTGATGGACTGCAATACAACGAAGTGCATGCTAACATTGATACTGCATAGATGGCAAACCTTGTATTCATGTAATGCTACTGTCCCACGATATGTTTTAATGTTTGAATTATGGCATCGATAAAACTGCTCACTTGGAATGTGCGTGGGCTTGGGGACAAGGTAAAGAGATCTGCAGTTTTCTCATTTCTCAAAAAACAACGAGCCGACATTGTGGTGTTAGTGGAGACACACGTTGAGGGTCGGCTCCAGATGGCACTCCGCCGGCCATGGATTGGGTGGGCATATCATTCATCCCACTCGTCCCACGCCCGCGGAGTCTCAGTTTTGATTGCCAAGACGGTACATTTTGAGCTGTGTGATGTTCAGTCTGACCCACAGGGGCGCTATGTCTTTCTTTCGGTTAAATTGTATGGTGAACCTTTCCTACTGATGGCATTCTATGTACCTCCACCATTTAATTCTACTATAGTCACAGAGGGCTTGCTATATATGACTCGTCATCCTTCGATTCAGGCGGTGTGGCTGGGGGATTTTAACGCTACGTTGAACCCTACATTAGACAAACTGTCGCCCTCGCCATTATCTACTACAGCTCCAACCCACACTAGATTCTCCCGACTTATCTCTTCCTTTAATCTCACTGACACCTGGCGTTTTAAATTCCCGCTCACTCGAGCTTACTCCTGTTTCTCAACTACCCATAACACCATGTCCCGTATAGATTTTATATTCATTTCTAGTACCCTTGCCCCAAGATTACTGGGAGCTGAATTTGCCCCCAGATTACTTTCAGACCATAGCCCATATTTCATTAGCCTCTCCATCCCATTAGACAAACCGCCCCGTACGTGGCGCCTGAATCCGTTTTGGCTCACCCTGTTGTCGGAGGATGACGAGCTTGGTAACAGTTGGAGAACTTACTTTTTAGAGAATGACGGATCTGCATCCCCAGACGTAGTATGGGAAGCCTTCAAACTGCATGCACGTCTGACTCTGACCTCCTTTATCAACAGGCTGAAGGCTAATTCATCAGCCATACTGGACGGGGCAATGCGGGATCTGTCCTCCTTTGAACAGGGATACATGTCGAACCCCTCTCCTGATGGAGCTGCCCGACTCAGGTTACAAACCAGGGTGGTTAATCAGCTACAACACGAGACGGCCAGGAAAAAACTTTTCTTTGCCAGACAAAAATTGTATGAACATGGGGAGAGAGCGGGTAAACTGTTGGCCTACTTAGCACATAGTGAGGATAGACCCCCTACTGTCATTTCCCTCACTGGTCCTAATGGGGAAAAGATTACGGAACCCCAGGCTGTCACTTCTAAATTTAGGGACTTCTTTTCTCAACTCTATACGTCCCAGGTTTCTACCACTGACTCTCAATTGGAAGATCTACTGGCGGAAATCATCTTTCCACAGCTAGACGATGCCCAAATGGCTATGCTAGACGCACCTCTTACACTCGACGAAATAACCACAGCGATTGGGAGCTTCGCCAGATCCAAGGCCCCGGGTTCAGATGGGTTGCCCATAGAATTTTACGCCCAATACATCGAGATACTTGCCCCCAAGTTATTGTCCCTCTTCAACCATCTATTTGACAATTTCACCTTACCCCCATCGATGGGCGAGGCGGTAATTATCCTCATACCTAAGCCAGGCAAGGACCCAGGCCTCCCGGAATCTTATAGACCAATATCGCTCCTCCAGGTAGACATAAAGATTCTGGCTAAAGTACTTGCCCTACGCCTTAACCAAGTGATTCTAACCCTGATTCATGCTGACCAAGCTGGATTTATGCCGGGGCGTAACACCTCCTTCAACCTCAGAAAATTGTATATTAACTTACAAGCGACACATAATAATGTTGGGTCCCGGGTGGTGGTGGCTTTGGATACTGCCAAGGCCTTTGACTCAGTGGAGTGGCGGTACCTTTGGGGATGCCTCCGTGGCTTTGGTTTTGGACCTAAATTTATTAAGTGGGTTCAATTATTATATCTGGCACCCAGGGGTAAAGTAGTGGCCAACGGGAGGGCCTCCCAGACATTTGACTTATCCAGGGGCACTAGACAGGGCTGCCCACTGTCTCCGCTCCTCTATGCCTTGGCGGCGGAGCCCCTTGCAATCTCCATTAGAGAGGACCCCGAGATACAGGGTCTCTGCCTTGGTTCCCTGACTGAAAAACTTAGCTTATACGCAGACGACACGCTACTATACCTGGCCGACTCTGCCACATCGCTTCGGAAGGCGTTACATACAATTGAGCACTTTGGTCAGTTCTCTGGCCTTAAAATTAATTGGGAGAAATCTCAAATATTGCCTATGGATAGTTTCCCCTCTCCCAAGCTACAGGCACAGTTACCACTCCAGCGAGTGAACACTATCAAATATCTTGGAGTATTGGTGAATAGAACACCGGCTGACTATATATCCCTGAACATAGAACCCCTTTTTGATCTCATCAAGTCTAGAACCCAGGTATGGGCGAGACTACCGCTCGGCGTGTGGGGCCGCATTAACATTGTTAAAATGATATTATTTCCTAAAATATTGTATATACTCTGGCACACACCCGTATACTTACCCTTGAAATTTTTCAAGTCAATGGAGGCCATACTCAAGACATTTATTTGGGGTACCAACAGACACAAGCTGGCCTGGAGAGTCCTTAAGAACCCTACTGACCTAGGTGGAACAGCCCTCCCTGACTTAAATCTTTATTACCTTGCGTCCCAACTGTCTCAACTATACCACATAGATAAAACCGACAGACTCAGATTCCTCACCCTTCTCTGTCCACGGTGGGCACAACTGACCACTGACCCACTCACTGCAATTGCAGTGGGACATAGTGGGAATAACACCAATAGAGACCGTGGGTCCCTATTGTACCAATATAGGCGCGTATGGGACATCACCACTAAAATATTAATGACCCCTAAACACAACAATTATACCCCCTTATGGCACAATAGACTACTCTCAGAGTTTCTCTTGATCCCTGACACAGAGATATGGTGCGAATATGGAATATATTATTTGCACCACATAATTTCCGATGGCACACTTAAAAACTTTGAGGACCTCCAAAATGAGTTCCTGCTGCCCAATTCTATGCTTTTTAGATTCTTCCAGGTGCGTCACGCAGCCCAAGCTCAGTTTCCCCAGCCTTTGCCACAATCTACGCCCAATGTTATTATGGCAGTGATTAAGGGTGTGGACCCGCGAAAGCTGATCTCTGATTTTTATGTCATGCTTCTCACCCCATCATCTACCACGCTAGCTTACAGCCTTAAACCAAGATGGGAAAGAGAGGTGGGCCCACTGGAGGATGAGGAGTGGAGTGAAGCACTAGACTCGTGCAAGACTGTATCCCCCAAGCTCTCTGACAGGCTGACCCAGTTATACGTGGTGCACCGAGCGTATCTCACCCCCCTAAGAATCGCCCGCTTTAGACAACAGTTTTCTACCTTGTGCACAATGTGTAACCAAGCGACGGGCACATTCTTCCATCTACTCTGGGCGTGCCCGGTCCTTCAGGGTCTGTGGAAGCAGATTGTTGACTTCCTCCATGATGACATGGGATCCCCATTGACCCTGGACCCCAAACAATGCTTACTGGGGATATTCCCCGACTCTGGGATGGACAAATTCACTAAAACATTCTTGCATGAAACATTGTTTAATGCTAGAAAAATTATAGCCAGACAGTGGATGAGACCCACTCCCCCCAGCTTCAACGATTGGAAACTAGATATAAATAACACTCTTCCCTACAAAAAGTTCATATACATCAACAGAGGTTGTCCAGATAAGTACTACAAAATCTGGGATCGATGGCTTGAGTCCGCAGACACATGCACTGATGGTCCGTAATATTATACATCCTTCTAGCGTGCAATTCCATGAATAGCGTGGACATAGGGTTTTCCACTTATTGATAGTCACTGAATCCAGTGTTCAATCTGAACAAGTTTTTTGTTCTACTGTGCCTATATATGTATAAGCCACATTTCTTTGTTTTATGCATTTCTCCAGTATTGCCTTGTAACTTGCAGAATTATGTTCCAAATGTAAATTGTTCAATAAAAACTTTTTTTTCTCAAAAAAAAAAAAAAAAAAAAAAAAAAAAAAAGCTGACGAACCATGTCTGTTAGAGACTGAACTAACAATCTTTCAGCTTGTGAGGCTGAAAATGGTTCTTCTAATGTAGACTCTTCTGAGGCAGCATCATCCTCAGCCTGATCCCCTGCAGGCAAGTCAATCTCATCCTGAGACAATTGCTCTGCTGTTAGAAACTAACGGGGGAGATGGAGATCTGGCGCACTTTTTTCCCGGCAGGGAGGAAGCGATTAATGCTGCCAATCTTTGCTCTAATCCTCCCAGAGCTGAGGTAAAAGCCTCTTCTGTCACATATACAGGAGCAGGTGAGCTGAGGGCAGCCACAGCACCTAGCATTCCTGATGGCTCCACTCGGGTAGCTACCTCTGATTTATCAGGGGAGAATGGAACAGCGGGAGCATGTCCTAGATCCTCAGAGCCCGATGGTGAACCCTTTTGCTTTTTAGGATTTTTATTCCCAGAGCCCTTGCCAAAATGCACCCACCACCAGCTATAGTCCAGCATACAAGCTTGCTATATAAGCTAGTCAGGAGTAGGGCTGGGAAAAAAAACGATTTTAATCTTGAATCGAGTTTTGAGCTCAAATCGATTCAGTTTTGAAGAAAATCGATTTTTTTTTTTTTTCCTTCAAAGTTTCCGTAGCAGGACTGCAGGGGGCGTATCCAGAATGGCACTGGGCAGCGTTACCCCAATTACATCTACTCGCTGCAGCCGCCGTCTGCCTACCTGATCAGCGTGTCATGCAGACAGACGGCGGCCATTGCAGTGTTCAAAAGCCGCGCCTCCCGAGTCCTCGTCGTCTGTGATAGGCGGAACACTCAATTTCACAGCAGGCAGTATTCAGCCTATCACGGACATCCTCTCATCCTCGTCTGTGTTATGAGGATGACCATGATAGGCGGAACACTGAATGCTGGGAAATTTAGTGTTCCGCCTATCACAGACGAGGAGGAGGCGCGGCTTTTGAATACTGGAATGGCCACCGGTGTAGCAGTAAAATCCGTATACCATGAAAATCTGCATCAGGTACGGGCACAGTGATTGAAGCACGGGCACAGTGAGACACGGGCACAGTGAGGCATGGACACAGTTCAATTCAACTAAGAGTAACCTCAGGATTTTTTGTTGTTTTATTAGCTAAATCCAAATACAGTATTAATAATTTGGATGTTTAACAATCTTTGTTGCACACTGCAAAAAACAACAAAAGGTCACAAGCGCTAAATTGGTGGATAAAGAAAAAAATATAATGGATGATAATAATAATAAGAAAAAAATTCCAAATATTTTGGGAAGTACAAAGTATCCAAAAGGGGGAAAAAACAGGATCCAGCGCGGCAAGAAAAAATCCGTACCCAGAAGTACAAAATACACAACATGCACACAATATAATCCAGCGCTCATGGAACATACATTATTAACTATTGAAAACTCTTGAATTGATAAAAAAGCTTAGTCCATTTATCACAATAAAGAGAGGGGTCCAATCCCAAATGTGCAGAGGGCAAATTAATCTTAACTCTCCAGTTACCAGTGGTGACAAACTTGTTAAACTTGCAGTGACATCCGTGGAGCAAGGAGGGGTTAAAAAAGTCAAAACAAAGCCTGTGGCATGATCTCCGTGTGAGCACAGTACCTTGAATGATGGACAACAGGCAGACCAGCGTGTGGAGGGCCCTCCAACCCAAAAGGATGCAGAGCCAGGATCGCAGCAAGGCTGGGACAGAAGGAATCACACACAGAGTTTCAAGAGTTTTCAATAGTTAATAATGTATGTTCCATGAGCGCTGGAATATATTGTGTGTTTGTTGCACACTGACTTTGCAGTTAGAGAAAGGGTTTACCTTTGCAATTTTGTTTGTTGATGCACTTTAATTAATATAAAAAAAAAAAAAATAATCGAATCGTAAATCAAGTTTTTTATAAAAAAATCGCAGATTTTTTTTGGGGGGAAAATCGCCCAGCCCTAGTCAGGAGTCTAAACTAATGTGCCTTGGGGATGCCTGTATCACCGCCTGTTGTATGCCTAATAATAATAGCATTAAATGTCACCAAATTCCCTGCTCCTGTGTCCGTCCTCTTAGCAGCGTGTCTCACAGAGACTGTCTTTTAAGGAAGAGGACGCCCGCACATGCGCAGAAGCGCGCCGGGAAACACGGAGCGTCATTTCGCCAAGCCCCGCCCCCCTCCGTGACTCGTTCCCCATACCTTGGGACCTTTGCGCCGGCGCCGCGATTTCTCATAGAGAGGAATGGGGGGGGGGGAGGGAGGAGGGAGGCTGTGGACTGCTCCAAACCCTTAAGGCTGAGCGGCGCTACCAAGGGGACAGCAGCGTGCATCATGCGACCTCAGGTATGACATGGCAAACATTTAATCAGATGGGCCTATTAGAGCTGTACAATATTAGAAACCATATGAAATTAATTTCAGGTTACAAAATTTAGGCACCAGGATACAGCGGTAAGAAATACCACATAGGTAAATTACAGGCAAAAACACATTAGTTTGAAAGTTCCCTGCTGAACCAAGTCCATCAGGGACCTTCACTTACCTGTCCCCGCCACAGGATCCTGTTCGGAACAGAAAGCCCAAACTTCGCCCCTCTTGGCGGGCAATGTCAACTGACTTTAAGGGACCGAGGTCCTACTGAAAGGAACACCACTCCCCTGGACCTGTATAGCACCCTGCCAGAAACGTCTTGGTATTGGGTCTGACCAGAGTACTGGATCCTAGGGTCCAGCCCTCCTAAGAGAGGCATTACAGGCCAAACCTCATTCTTCTTCACCGAGGCACGGGTACCGTCCATTTTGGCTTTGAAGCACTTTGGATGGATCCGGAATAGCTTGCCTTAGGCCCAAAAGAACCATATGCAGAGCTAACTTGAATACATACTTAACCGTGACCAACACCTTAGACACTGACAAAAAAAAACTGAAGTACTCCCGGTATGGGAGGGGACTTCCTGTCTTGGGTGTGCCAGTGTCCATCACCTGAAGGTAATCTCTATAACCCACATAGTAATTACTATGTCGCTCTGTGTCTCGTGATGTACGATAAAGAAAACAAAATGTGGCTGGAGTTAGGCTCTAATGTCATTAGAACATGATATGTATTTAGATTTGCAGACAGCTAGGGCAGGTACTCTTATTTGAAACAGCAATAGTACTCATTGCAGAGCCCACCTCAAGTGCAATGGTTTAGCCCAGGGTTTCTCAACTCCAGTCCTCAAGGCGCCCCAACAGGTCATGTTTTCAGGCTTTCCATTATTTTGCACAGGGGATGTAATCAGTTTCACTGCCTTAGTAATTACCACAGCTGTTTCATCTGAGGGAAATCCTGAAAACATGACCTGTTGGTGCGCCTTGAGGACTGGAGTTGAGAAACACTGGTTTAGCCTACATCTATTCTAGACAACTGCAAGTTAATGATCTGTAAGAAGGTTTACTAAAAAAAACCATTGCAATGTATTTCAATGATCTGGAAACAATTTTTTTTTTCTAAAAACTAGAGTTTGCCTCAAATAGCAAAGTCTACTTACCAACAGGTATGTCTCTGTAATCCTTAGTGTTTTCCTGCAAACACACAAAATAAAAATTTTACTGGTTAAAATTATTGGTTTAAAAGTACAGCCAGCCCGCCGTCCTATGAAGGTCTGTATTGAGCCGTCACACATTGCAACCAAAGGCCACTTTAAACAGCTGCCACATACTACCTTAAAAGATACGTTCGGGGAAAAAATTAAAAAGGTGAACACCAAATATCTTGGCCACCCCTCTGGATCCCACACCACAAAACAGAAAAATAATTATGCCCCAATGGAAGGAGCGCCAGACCAAAGGAGAAAAAACAGTCCAAATTAATTTGTTTAAACTAAAAACAACTATCAACATGTTTCAGGGGTCAGAAAAAACTCCATTCATCAGGGCTGGAATTAAAATCAGAAACTTGAATGGACTCAAAATAGGGCTTTCCTGTGTGCATCTATGTAGGGAAGCTAACTGCTAGATAAGGAGAGTTACTGGCTAGCAGGAACTGTGTGAGCAATCAAGATTCAGATTACTTCAATAATCCAAAAAGGGAACATTCCTTATGTAGATTGCTCACACAGATACTGCTGGCCAGTAGGGCCGAACATAGACGCAATGGGAACCGGATGAGAGTTGAACTGCGTGGGGGCAGGCTGAATGTGCCAAGTTGAGCGATCGATTGAACGACCAGCCTGCCGGATTTAGTTGCAATTATCGTTAAAGCCACTAGCAATAATCCCTGTCTTCTCCTGGTGGGGACAGATTCCCCTGCTGAGAGCAGACATTTGCTCTTTAGGAGGGATTCCCCCGCTGAGAGCAGACATTTGCTCTGTAGGAGGGATTCCCCCATTAGCGCTGTCTCTGTGTTGATGGGGGAATCGTGCAAAAAAAGATCTGCAACCTATGGTTGCAGAAAAGAGATTTGCACTATGGCCTGTCTTACTTTGTAAATAAAGCAATTAGTCCCAGAGCCTCGTGGACATTTTTTTTTACTTAACTGAAACTAGCTGCCCATAGCGGGTGTGATGCCCCATGCTGCCGGTATTACAGCCTGTATCGCACAATACTCAGCCCCGTAGTGAATTGATCAGCAAATTACTGTAAGCACCACTGAGAAGCGCTTCTCTCTTCTGCAGCACCTTACTTAAAGATGGAACCTCAGATGTGCTTCTCATTGGTCAGCATGGTCACATGGCTGCACTGACCAATTAGTGGTTTCAATTGCCAGTAGAGATGGGCTTAACGTGTTCGAAATCCCACCTGCCCAATCCCGCTAGGAAGCCGACACTGCACAGCGGTAATCATAGGCAGTGAGACATTTCGGTTCGCAGCTGCACAGATCTTGAAATGTCTCACTGCCTGTGATTAGCCATGTGCAGTGTCGGCTTCCTGGCGAGATCGGGCAGGTGGGATCCCGAACCAATCTCTAATTGCCAGTACTATGATGTATACTCAGTGCAACTTGGTTCCCCCTGACATGTTTCTGTGCAAGCAAATGTTTTCTACGTGTCCTTGTGCTGATCAGCATTCAACACTTCTGGGGTGCAGTGGTGATCCCAGCCTGAGCTCTTCTGCCAGAAGTGGTCACCTGTCCTGAGCCAATCATCTGTGGCCAAGGTGTTCCACAGCTGCATGTACTCGGGGGGGGGAGGGGTTATCCTTCTGATACCTATGATTGGCTCTGTGCAGTGACAGCTTCCTGGCGGGATCGCTCAGGTAGGTTCAGACTGGGATCTCAGCACACCTGAGATCACCACCGCACCCCAGGTGTGTACGATCCCGAATAGATCCATTTTGGTGCATTAGCCATACAAGTTGCATGACCATAACACACCACACATATGAATAAATGAGAATCTGCCTTCAGGAAATCTTCTGATGACTTATCTTTGACTAATGCTAGAAATGGTACACTTATGTACAGAAGTCTGAAGAGGACAGAACACAAGGTTTGGGGTCTCTATGGATTTCACAATGTCACACTCTCTTCCCTCATTGGTGGAGCAAGCTGTCACTCACTCTCCTAGTCCCGCCCGCTCACCTCAGCCGCCCGCCTTGTGCTGTCCGGATACAATTTATCTAAGCTGTAAGCACTCCGAAAACCGGAGCAATACCGAACTCCGGTGACCCGAAACAGGCCGAGCCGCGGCAACACACCGGCCAGCGCCATATTGGCCTCCGTGCCCTTCCTGCTCTTCACAGTGCAACGCTGAATACCGTCCGCCTGTCAACTGGAGCTCAGGCGATATAGTTCCGCCTCTAGAGGTCGTGGCAGTGCACTCCAAAAAAAAAAACTTTATTTATCTTTGTGCACATTTTATCTGTTTTCTGGCCCGAATACTGTGTATGAATGTATATTTAATAACACTATGTAACTGAGTACAAAAATGTTACAAGTAAATGTGCAGAATACTGACCAGGCTGTGTATGGTGGGAACCTGTCAGTGTAGAAATATGGGAGCTCACTCACAATGCTGGCATGATGTAGATTGTAGAATGTTCAGGTTCCATGCTGTCATCCTGATCCTTACTTCAGTCAAGTCACACAATGGAGGGACGCCCACAAAATCCTCAATTCTTGAGCTGCTACAGGTTGTTCTCCGGCCTTTAGGTAAGGTGACATGATTTTTTAAAATGAAATCCGGGGACATATTTTTTTTTTTATTGGCAAATAGTAATCTATTTTATAAGCATATTTTCCTCAAATGATATATGCAGTGTATGTGCTTATGGAATGATTGTATGATTATATACATTATTTCTCACATTTCGTCCATGAGATAAAACAAAAATGATACTTATATATTTTTGAGATATGACTACTAAATGTTATAAAGATAAGATAGAGAAAAAACAGAGTGCAGGGCTCAGGAGTGCACTACATAAAGAATGCAGGGCTCAGCTGTACCCATCAATGCAGCCTGACCTGTGTCCATAAGTGCAGCCTTACCAGTGCCCAGCAATGCATCCTCACCAGTGCCCAGCAATGCAGCCTCACCAGTGCCCAGCAATGCAGCCTCACCAGTGCCCAGCAATGCAGCCTCACCAGTGCCCAGCAATGCAGCCTCACCAGTGCCCAGCAATGCAGCCTCACCAGTGCCTAGCAATGCAGCCTCACCAGTGCCTAGCAATGCAGCCTCACCAGTGCCTATCTACAGTATGCAGCCTCACCAGTGCCCAGCAATAAAGCTTTACCAGTGCCCAGCAATGCAGTCTCACCAGTGCCCAGCAATGCAGCCTCACCCGTGCCCAGCAATGCAGCCTCACCCGTGCCCAGCAATGCAGCCTTACCTGTGTCACTGATCAGAGAGAAGAGGAGAGCAGGCTGGCGTCGCCCGCTGTGACAGTTTTAATTTGATTCGCTGGGTGCCCGCCGTCACACAAGTCCTGCCTCTTGGATCGTGTCCTACCTAAGATAGACAGCATGTGTCCCAGCATTGGACAATTTTTCTGTCTATCAAACAAGGAGGCGGGACTTGTGTGATACCAGGCACCTGGCAATTCAATTAAAGTTGTTACAGCGGGTGACGCCGGCCTGACACCCCCCCCCCTGTGTGTGGCACCCGGGGTGGACCGCTCCCCTCTGCCTCAGCACAAGCCCAGGATCGGCCCTGCACTTGACGCCGCCCCTGAAATCCAGGGACAAAACCGGGGACAGACTGGCTCCGAAGACAATGTCCTCAGTCCAGGGACGTCTGGTCACCGTACCTTTAGGGTCCATTCACACCAGAGGTGTTGGCACATTTTTTTTCAACGCATAACAATGTAAGGACCTGTAAAAATAAGGTATGTGAATGGTCATCTTTTTCCCTGAACAACACATGGTAATTCATGTCAGTGCAGCACAGCACGAATCAGGGCACGGGAAAAACAGGCCAGCATAGGTTTGGCTACTATGCCGTGCTGTAAACCCTTTGCATGTTCCAGGAAATGAGGCTAAAATGTAACACTATGAAGGGTTGTACCGCTCTTTTAAGCTGCAGGGCTTTCAAAATGCTCCCGCCCTGATACTGGAACAGGTGCTGGCTCTGCACTGATGCATGGAAGAGAAAGGAGCCCTGGACTGCCGCACTCTGTATAAACGATTTATTTCCAAAATTTCAAAATAAAATCCAAAATTAATCCATAAATTCAAAAAATCCAAAAACAGGCAAAACAGAAAACTGACATGCAGGGATGGATGGCTGACGCGTTTCACATCAAAGTAGATGCTTACTCATAGCTGGAGTGTGTGGAGAATCCATCAGAATATATAGGGAATAAAACCAGATTTGCACCAATCAAGTCCACTGAACACAGTGGAATGGAATGAGCTTCTGATTGTCTCCAACACACTCCAATTAGGAAATGCACCTGTGTACTGAACAAAAAGTCATCACAAAATGACATTAACATATTATGTTGAGCATACTTGTGAATACAAAGTGTATGAACCGGACCGAGAATATAATCAAGGTCTGGTCATTTTAATATAAGTGGAGAAAGAAAGCCATAGTGTCTAAAAACACAAATGTGTGTATGTATGCACACATTTATGTTGTAAGAAAAAAAGGCTGGTGAAATTAAACAATGTGTATGTATGTATGGTCAAAAATTTATTTATAATAAAAATGATAATGTGAGTGTTGTAAAGTACCAGCACATAGTGTTATTAGTGAAAAATAGATAAACCATGAAAAAACTTTTTTATGTATGGTGTTTGTTAAATGTGCAAGCTATACTAACATATGTGCTTAAATTAAATTAAACAGACATTTATAATGACTATAAATTAAACCAAAATATGTGTATTTTTTTTATGTATATAAATATATACCGAATGGTGAAAAAATATAAATATTTAAACATGGCCAGAAAAAAGGTAATATATCCACATGTGTTATTCCAAATAAAATATGTCCATATATATGGGTGTGGATATTGGTGTAAATGTAGATACAAAAGAATTTGCAAAAACAAGTCTGCCCAAAATAATCCATCTAGGGTATAAAACCAATCCTTATATATAGTCCAAGATTAATTATGCACATGAACTGTTAATGGACATAAATAGATATAAAATGAAATAAAAAATGTGTGGATAAAAAAATAAAGATAAACTGGAATTTTTTTAAACCAAACAAAACACAAAATATAAGATCTCTGTGTGTCTATGTATATGTGTCAATCGGCCGATGCACATCCAAGGCATGTACAATCAGGCATGCATGATGGTGAAAAGCATGCGTCTAAGAGGGGGGCCTTATATATGTATGAGGTCTAAGTTGGGATCCAGTATATCTAAATATAAAAAACCTTCTTTGCTGTATCATGTTGCTTTAGTCATAAAAATAACCGTTTAAAATTGTGTATATACATGGGTCACCTTATTTCATTTAACAAAAGACAGAAAATATGTCTTTACAACATATCCATGCAATGTGTATGCGTGATTGGAATATGTATATATAAATGAATGGTGACCGATATATATTAAAAGCCGAACCCTATGGCTTACTGATCTAAAGAGTATTAGAAAAACTGTCTCTGTAGAGAAATTTATCTCTTTTTATGATTATAATAATTAGCAAGGAAAATCGCAATGTCAAGGAGTCCATGAAAAAATGGAAAAAGAGATTAAGATAGTACTAGAAATGGTTAGGTGAATAACCAACTGCATAGCATGATTGCTACGATATAATCATGCAAGCGTATGACCAACTAATGACACCGTCAGAGCCAAATAGTGAATAAAAAATGATGAAAGAGTAACAACTATGGCAAAACGCATGTCATAATGTCTGTAGTGTGTTGATCAGAAGTGTGGTCAACTTGCAAAAATGGCAAAGCCAGGATCAAACACTGAAATTAAAGAAAAATTGCTAGATTGCAGGGATTGCAAAACAAGGAGGTGGTGGGAAATAGATAAACACGACCGCACGGTGTGAAAATTGCATCAAGAGCAATAAATGTGCATGACCTTGTACAAAGATTATTTCTCTCTATTTCATTTTGCCAGAATGCACGAACCGCAGAAATTATCGCAGGACATGCAGAGAGGCAAAGTTGTTTTAAATAATAGGAAAAATGTACAAGAAAACGCACAAAAAATGCACAAAAAACGCAAAAAAAAAATGTACAAATTTTTTTTGCAAAAGTTTGTGTGAGGAACCATGTCACACCAATCTAATTGGACCTATTGTGGAGACTCATTATATGATGGTGTATGATAATGTCTTTTTTCAAGACAAACACGACTGCACGGTGTGAAAATTGCATCAAGAGCAATAAATGTGCATGACCCTGTACAAAAATAATTTCTCTCTATTTCATTTTGCCAGAATGCACGAACCGCAGAAATTATCGCAGGACATGCAGAGAGGCAAAGTTGTTTTAAATAATAGAAAAAATGTACAAGAAAACGCACACAAAAAAACGCACAAAAATGCACAAAAATCTTGTGCAAAAGTTTGTGTGAAGAACCATGTCACACCAATCTAATTGGACCTATTGTGGAGACTCATTATATGACGGTATATGATAATGTCTTTTTTCAATATTTAGATGTTTAATGAGATACTCAGGGTGGAAATAATAGGGAAATATTAAGCAATAGATTGACACTAATGAATAGGGACAGATTTTTTTGGGAGCTATTTAATAAAAGTGTGATATGTCCCATTCATGGTTCAGTCCTGCAGGGCGTCTAGTGTTTAAAATAAAAATCCACCGGACTTCTTGTCTACAGAGTAAGTTGAATTTATCCCCTCCTCTGAGGGGTTTTGTGATTTTTTTCTACTCCCTGAATGCTTAAACTGGAGGTGTCTTTGTTGTGAACCTTGTTCCAATGTCAGGCTACGTTTGTCATATGGTTTTTGTCTATGTCATAAAGATGATCGTATAAACGATCCTTTAGACGTCTGGTGGTCCTGCCCACATATTGTATAGAACATAGTTTACAAGTGATGGCATAAATGACATAGCTGGTATTGCAATTAATAGAGGAGTCTATTTTATGTGGTTTACCAGTGGACATAGAAATGACAGTATTGCCCCTTTGGATGAATGGACAATAGACACAACTGTGACTTCCGCATTTAAATGTTCCTTTAAAGGATAACCAATTTCTATTGTACTAAGTACTATTGCTAGTGAATAGACTGGGGGACAACAAGTTTCCCAAAGAGGGTGCTCTTCTCGATACCGTGCGAATACCTTTTTTCAGAATTTTTTCATATATGGGGTCATGTGACAATACTGGAAGGTACTTTGTAACGATATGTTTTACTTTCTGAAACTCTGCACTATAAGGAGTGGAGAAGGTGGGAATGGAGTTTCCAAAACCATTTCTATTGTTTTTGTTCTTTTTAGATGTCTTTTTACGGTTTGTGCATCCATCACCACCTTCTCCATGAATAGTGTCTGTTGCTTTACCAAGAAGGGCATCGCGAGATGCTCCCCTAGCTATAGACAATCCCCTATTGATTACGGATATAGGATATCCCCTTTCTTGGAATCTGGCTGACATGGCTTTCGCTTCTTGTTCAAAATCTGTGTCCTTACTGCACAACCTTCTCAACCTAAGGAATTGTCCAATGGGAATACTGTGGATGGTATGTCCTGGCCTGGGTGACTTGAATCTGCTCTTAAAAGAGTGTTGCCTGCGCTTGGTTTGCTATACAGATTGGAAGAGATGGTATTGTTTTCACCTGTTAATCTGACATCTAAGAATTCAATGGTGTTGATACCAAGTGTGCCAGTAAAATGCAGATTTAGTAGGTTATCATTCATGTATAGAAGCCATGTATCCAAATCACAGTGTGGGTCATTAACAATGAACAGAAGATCGTCTATAAATCTACAAAAGAATATAGTATCCTTACGGCGGGGGCTATGTGGTCCAAAAATGCGGAGCCTCTCCCACCACCCCATGTAGAGGTTAGCTAAGGATGGTGAGAATTTAGCGCCCATCGAGGCTCCGCACTTCTGGAGGTAATAGCCCCCGTCAAACATAAAATAATTGTAGGTCAATAGATATTCTAGACACATTATGACAAATTCCTGTGTGGCAGGCGGAAGACAACCTGATCTCTGTAAAAAGAAAGAAACTGCTTGTAAACCTAAAGTGTGCGGTATGGAAGAATAGAGGTTAGAAACATCACAGGTGATCCATTGACAATTTTCATTCCATGCAATGTCATCCAATTTGGACAGGAGATCATTGGTATCGCTGATATAGCCTGGTAAGTCCATGACTAGAGGCTGGAGTTGTTCATCGACCCACTGTCCTAACCGTTCATTTAAGGAGTTAATTCCTGCAACAATTGGTCTGCCTGTGAGTGGTGAAAGACCCTTGTGCAGTTTAGGGAGATGATGAAAAATAGGCATGACAGGAAAAGAGGGAATCAAAGTTTCTTTTTCTTTGTCTGTGAATATTCCTATGTGGATGGCTCTATCCAACAATGCAGAGAGTTCTTTTTTGAAAGATTCTGTGGGGTCACCCCTGAGATTGTGATAGGTAGTGGTGTCTGACAGTTGTCTCAATGCTTCCTGTTTGTATGTGGTAGCATCTAAGACAACCACTACCCCGCCTTTGTCTGCGTTTTTAATGACTATAGAAGTGTTTTTATGTAAATTTTCAAGTGACATTTTTTCATCTGTAGTCAAATTCTTGATTTTAATATATATCGGTCACCATTCATTTATATATACATATTCCAATCACGCATACACATTGCATGGATATGTTTTAAAGACATATTTTCTGTCTTTTGTTAAATGAAATAAGGTGACCCATGTATATACACAATTTTAAACGGTTATTTTTATGACTAAAGCAACATGATACAGCAAAGAAGGTTTTTTATATTTAGATATACTGGATCCCAACTTAGACCTCATACATATATAAGGCCCCCCTCTTAGACGCATGCTTTTCACCATCATGCATGCCTGATTGTACATGCCTTGGATGTGCATCGGCCGATTGACACATATACATAGACACACAGAGGTCTTATATTTTGTGTTTTGTTTGGTTTAAAAAAATTCCAGTTTATCTTTATTTTTTTATCCACACATTTTTTATTTCATTTTATATCTATTTATGTCCATTAACAGTTCATGTGCATAATTAATCTTGGACTATATATAAGGATTGGTTTTATACCCTAGATGGATTATTTTGGGCAGACTTGTTTTTGCAAATTCTTTTGTATCTACATTTACACCAATATCCACACCCATATATATGGACATATTTTATTTGGAATAACACATGTGGATATATTACCTTTTTTCTGGCCATGTTTAAATATTTATATTTTTTCACCATTCGGTATATATTTATATACATAAAAAAATATACACATATTTTGGTTTAATTTATAGTCATTATAAATGTCTGTTTAATTTAATTTAAGCACTTAAGCACATATGTTAGTATAGCTTGCACATTTAACAAACACCATACATAAAAAAGTTTTTTCATGGTTTATCTATTTTTCACTAATAACACGATGTGCTGGTACTTTACAACACTCACATTATCATTTTTATTATAAATACATTTTTGACCATACATACATACACATTGTTTCATTTCACCAGCCTTTTTTTCTTACAACATAAATGTGTGCATACATACACACACACATTTGTGTTTTTAGACACTATGGCTTTCTTTCTCCACTTATATTAAAATGACCAGACCTTGATTATATTCTCGGTCCGGTTCATACACTTTGTATTCACAAGTATGCTCAACATAATATGTTAATGTCATTTTGTGATGACTTTTTGTTCAGTACACAGGTGCATTTCCTAATTGGAATGTGTTGGAGACAATCAGAAGCTCATTCCATTCCACTGTGTTCAGTGGACTTGATTGGTGCAAATCTAGTTTTATTCCCTATATATTCTGATGGATTCTCCACACACTCCAGCTATGAGTAAGCATCTACTTTGATGTGAAACGCGTCAGCCATCCATCCCTGCATGTCAGTTTTCTGTTTTGCCTGTTTTTGGATTTTTTGAATTTATGGATTAATTTTGGATTTTATTTTGAAATTTTGGAAATAAATCGTTTATACAGAGTGCGGCAGTCCAGGGCTCCTTTCTTTTCCATAAAATGTAACACTACATGTCAATGTAGGTGTGTTTACCTGTGCTCAATATAAATGTGGGCGGAGCAAAATACCTTATTTCAGAGTGCCGCTATGCATTCACACGATCTCCCGATGAAAGAAACCAGAAAAAAAACCTGTCTGGTGGCATAGGCGCTCAGGTCGTGGGAAACTCAAGAAATCCTTCATAAAGAGTCCATATTTATTGGACACCATATAACACATTTCATTGTTAACTGCCACTTCTTTATATATTTGGTTATTCACAGATATAAAAGTGGCTGGTCTGCAGAGTGTAGACATGTGCACTGCCGAAAAATGTGTTAATTTTTGTTTTCGTCTCATTTTTTTTATTTTTTTGGGTCATTCGTTATGATCGCAATTTGTAAATTTTCAAAATCCGAAAATAAGAAAGAAAATCCGAAAATTCGAAAGAATAAATAACTAACTAACTAATAATAACTAACTATTAAATTATAGGTATTGGAATTTCCTTTAAAATTTAGCTGTTAGTGAATGCAACAAATGCGAATGTATCCAAACGAACGAATGAATAATAAATAATAATAATAAAAAGGTTTTATTATTATTATTATTATTATTATTGTTATTTATTATTATTAATTTGTTACGTTCCATTGGTTTAGATACGGCATTTGTTATTTCGGATAATTCGTAACTTCAGATAAATTCGTATTCGTTATGTTCACTAACAGCCAAATTTGAAAGGAAATTCCAATACCTATAATTTAACCGCTTAAGGACCGCCGCACGCCTATTTACTTCGACAGAATGGCACGGACAGGCATATGGGCGTACAGGTACGTCCCCTTTAAGATGCCGCCGTGTGGACGCGCGCGCCGTGTAATCGGAGCGGAGATCAGTGTCATGTCACACACAGCCCATCCCCCTACAGTAAAAATTTCACTCACTAGGGCACACTTAACCCCTACAGCGCCACCTAGTGGTTAACCCCTTCACTGCCAGTGTAATTTTCACAGTAATCAGTGCATTTTTATAACACTGATCACTGTAAAAATGACAATAGTCCCAAAATGGTGTCAAAAGTGTCCGATGTGTCCGCCATAATGTCGCAGTCACGATAAAAATCGCTGATTGCCGCCATTACTAGTAAAAAAAAAAAAAATTATTAATAAAAATGCCATAAAACTATCCCCTATTTTGTAGATGCTATAACTTTTGTGCAAACCAATCAATATACGCTTATTGCGATTTTCTTTTTTTTTTTACCAAAAATATGTAGAAGAATATATATCGGCCTAAACTGAGGAAAAACATTTTTTTTTATATATTTTTGGGGGATATTTATTATAACAAAAAGTAAAAAATATAGAATTTTTTTTTTAAATTGTCGCTCTATTTTTGTTTATAGCGCAAAAAATGAAAACCACAGAGGTGATCAAATACCACCAAAAGAAATCTCTATTTGTGGGAAAAAAAAGGGCGTAAATTTTGTTTGGGAACCACGTCGCACGACCGCGCAATTGTCAGTTAAAGCGATGCAGTGCCAAAGCGCAAAAAGTGGCCTGGTCCGGGGCTGAAGTGGTTAATAGTTAGTAATAATTAAGTTATTATTAGTTAGTTATTATTTCAGATTTTCGAATTTATGAATTTACGAATTTTCAGAAAAATTCGTTAAACGAGCTTTCGTTAATTCGTATATTTCCAAAGTAACGGATTTGTTTAAATTCGTTAAAAAACTAATTCAGAACGAAACAAATTGCACATGTCTAGCAGAGTGCTCGTCCGCACTCTTTCATCCCGCTGCTTAGCACTCGGCAGATCAGCCACTTTCAAATTTGGGAATAACCAAATATATGAAGAAGTGACAGTTAACCATGAAGTTGAGTTGACTCTGCCACGAGTGTCTTTTCCTGGTTTTCTTTCACTTCACACCTCCACTCAACTAGATAGGATTTGGGCCTAAAGCTGGCCATACATTAGCAGATTTAAGGATGAACATTTGTCAAACATTAGTACGAAAATTCTCATCACTAGTATTGATGACTTGATCAACGTCATTCAAAGGTACTTCAAAATATTGTTTGCTTTTAACATTCGATTTTGGAGTAAATGGACTTGACCAAACTAGTGATTAGAAAATTGAACAAATGTTCTTATAATAATCATTTTTGAACAAAATTGTGTATGGCCAGCTTTACTGGAGCAACTGGGACTGTCTGTATCTACAGATAGGGGGCCTGCATGCAGCAGGAAAGACCTGATTGTCTGTCTGAGATTTATCTGCTGGAGGCTGTGGAACACACGCCGACTCTGGGGAATGCCAGTGGCGTGACTGCACCACCCGCATTGAGGAAACTGTTTATGCTGGTGATTCTTATCACATCCAACATCTGAGTGTATATGCAATACGTTTTTATCAGTTTTTGGTTGAATAAATTAATGGTATCACACTACTTCAGATTTCATTTGAGTTTTTATATGAAGTAGGATTTATAGGCTTGTATAGCAACTAGCGCTCACTTTTAAGTAGCTTAATATAATGTATGAATAGCTGTAAACAAATAACTATACACAGTGCTCTGTGACAAAAAATCCATACAGATATGAAATGCCGTCTCCAATCTTATGAAAAAAAAAAAAAAAAACGCTTTGAATCCACCACCAAATCAGCAGAAATGACTTCTTACCGAGTAGCCATGATCCCCCATGACAGAGGATCAAAGAATGCAGGTAATGAATCGCAGCTTAACTCCAAGAGACAGCAGGCACAGTCACGGATTCTTAGCAATCGCCTCCCGGTCAATCAAACCATCAATGGATGTGCGTGGTACATAAAAAAATATAAACGCTCCATTTACCCAGAAGGACGGGTTGTCTGTGCACCGGCCGGCACATCAGACTTCAGGCTCTTTTTTAACTGCAACATTGTAAATGTATTACTTTGCTTTATACAAATACATTTTAATACGTTTTTACACTATATGGAGCTTGTATTTTGTCATAATACCTGAAAAAGGTCCAAAATCATGTATTATTATTTTGGTTAGCCTCTAAAAAGTATTATTTTGACAACATTTTTTAGCTTCTGTACCTCTGTATTTATTCCTGGCTAACACGGTGCATCATGGTTTTTGCTTAAAGGGGTTGTAAAGGTACATGTTTTTTCACCTTAATGCATTCTATAAAAAACATTCGACAATACCGCCCCCCCCCCGAGCCCCCGTTTTACTTACCGTTTTACTTACCTGGCCCCTCGAAAGTCCCGCGCTCGCTCCCGTCATCCTTCGAGTTCCTGAGCCTGGCCGTTGATTGGCTACTGTGGATGGATTGAAAGCAGTGCAGCCATTGGCTGGCGCTGCTGTCAATCACATCCAATGACGCGGCGCGATGGGGGGCGGGCCGAGTGATACAGTCAGCGGCTATGGTCGCCGCTGTATCACGGGAGCGCGCTCGCAGTAACTCCACACCATGCGAGCTCGCTCGCATTATGGTGTGGAGTCCTTGCGGGGAGGAGCCGAGACAGCCGCCGTGGGACCCCAGAAGACCAGGATTAGGGCCACTGTGCAAAACGAGCTGCACAGTGGAGGTAAGTATAACATGTTTGTTATTTTAAAAAAAAAAACGGGAACCTTTAGTGTTCCTTTAAATTTCTTATCATAGCCCAAAACGACAGAGAGACTATCTTCTGGATGTCTCCTATTTTCCACTATTGCCAAAAAGTAGTGCACTACATAGTGGACCAACTAAGGAACCCTCTACATGTGTCTCCTAAATCTTGTCTACTAGGATAAGTAATGGACCAGAAAGTAGTGCACTATATGGTGGACCTACTAAGAACCCCTCTACATGTGTTTCCTAAATCTTGTTTACTAAAATAAGTAATGGACCAGAAAGTAGTGTACTATATGGTGGACCTACTAAGGACCCCTCTACATGTGTCTCCTAAATCTTGTCTACTAGGATAAGTAATGGACCAGAAAGTAGTGCACTACATGGTGGACCTACTAAGGACCCCTCTACATGTGTCTCCTAAATCTTGTCTACTAGGATAAACAATGGAACCTGCTCTGACAGAGCTAACCCTCAGTGGCTTATTCTATTTTATAGCATAGTATAAATTTTTTCGTTTTGGATTGAGTGCAGAGGGATTAGAATACCTGTTGGGTAGATTCACCCTCTCTACTTTTCCTGTTTGCTATTATCATTGAAAGTAAAAGTAAAAGATAATCCCAAAATCCCCAGAAAAGTAATAAGAGGGAAATGTTTAATGGGGACACTAGTTCTGGTGACCTGGGGGTCCCAGAGAATTCCCATAATTTGCAGATATTTCCTCCACTTCTTGTTTGGCTATTGGACAGTAAATTGAAGGGAAATCTCCACAATAGGACACAGATGGCAAAAACAAATCTGACAGAGGTTATAACCCTCTATCCCCAAAAAAAAAAGGCTTTTACTTTAACCACTTCAGCCTCGGAAGGATTTCCCCCCCCCCCCCTTAATGACCATTCCATTTTTTTGCGATATGGCACTGCGTTGCTTTAACCACTTGACCACTGGGCACTTAAACCCCCTTAATAACCAGACCAATTTTCAGCTTTCGGTGCTCTCACATTTTGAATGACAATTACTCAGTCATACAACACTGTACCTATATGAATTTTTTGTCCTTTTTTTCACACAAATAGAGCTTTCTTTTGGTGGTATTTAATCACTGTTGGGTTTTTTATTTTTTGCGCTATAAGAGAAAAAAGACTGAAAATTCTGTAAAAAAAATTATTTTTTTATCGTTTCTGTTATAAAATTTAGCAAATTACTATTTTTTCTTCATAAATTTTGGCCAAAATTTATACTGCTACATATCTTTGGTAAAAATAAGTACAAATTGGTGCATATTTTTTGGTCTTTGTGAAAGTAATAGAGTCCACAAGCTATGGTGCCAATATCTGAAAATTGATCACACCTGAAGTACTGACGGCCTATCTCATTTCTTGAGACCCTAACATGCCAGAAAAGTACAAATACCCCCCAAATGACCCCTTTTTGGAAAGAAGACATTCCAAAGTATTTAGAAAGAGGCATTGTGAGTTTTTTGAAGTTGTCATTTTTTCCCACAATTCTTTGCAAAATCAAGATTTTTTTTTTTCACAAAATTGTCATATTAGCAGGTTATTTCTCACACACAGCATATGCATAACACAAATTACACCCCAAAACACATTCTGCTATTCCTCCCGAGTATGGCGATAGCACATGTGTGAGACTTTTACACAGCGTGGCCACATACAGAGGCCCAACATGCAGGGAGCACCTTCAGGCGTTCTGGAGCACCCAGGCCAATTCTGACATTTCTCTCCTACATGTAAAAATCATCATTTGTTTGCTAGAAAATTACATAGAACCCCAAAACATTATATATGTTTTTTTAGCAAAGACCTTAGAGAATATAATGGTGGTCGTTGCAACTTTTTATCTCGCACGATATTTGCGCAGCAATTTTTTAAACGCGTTTTTTACGGAAAAAAAATGTTTTGTGCTTAAAAAAAAAAAACAGTAAAGTTAGCCCAATGTTTTTACATAATGTGAAAGATGAAGTTACGCCGAGTAAATAGATACCTAACATGTCACCCTTCAAAATTGCACACACTCGTGGAATGGCGCCAAACTTCGCTACTTAAAAATCCCCATAGGCGACGTTTTAAATACTTTTACTGGTTACATGTTTTGAGTTACAGAGGAGGTCTAGGGCCAGAAATATTGCTCTCGCTCTAATGTTCGCGGCGATACCTCACATGTGTGGTTTGAACACCGTTTTCATATGTGGGCGGGACTTGCGTATGCGTTCGCTTCTGTATGCGAGCTCACGGGGACAGGGGCGCTTAAATAAATATATATATTTTTTTTTATTGTTCATTTTACTTTATTTATTTTAGTTTGACATGTTTTTCCGCCCCCAAATTTTTTTTGATCACTTTTATACCTATTACAAGGAACGTAAACATCCCTTGTAATAGGAATATGGCATGACAGGTCCTCTTTACAGTGAGATATGGGGTCAATAAGACCCCACATCTCACCTCTAGGCTGGGAAGCCTGAAAAAAAAATCCTGGCTTTGATCATAGCGGTGAGTCGGTAGAAGCACCGGAGGGTGGCAGGGGGGGGGACATCCCCTCTCGCCTCCCGTAAGAATGATCAAGCGGCGGAACAGCCGCTATGATTGTTGTTATGGTGTAGGGAATCGCCGGCTGAAAAAGCCGATATCTGAATGATGCCTGTAGCTGCTCCCATCATTCAGATATCCCCGCACAAAGTCAAGGACGTCATATGACGGCCGGCGGGCGGGAAGCGGTTATTGCGGAGTATTGCTGGGCATTTTGGAGTATTGCTGGGCATTGCGGAGTATTGCCGGGCATTGCGGAGTATTGCGGAGTATTGCCGGGCATTGCAGAGTATTGCAGGGCATTGCGGAGTATGGCAGGGTATTGCACGGGGTATTGCACAGGGGGTATTGCGCAGAGTATTGCGCAGGGTGTATTGTGTAGGGTATTGCAGAG
The DNA here is from genome assembly GCA_029206835.1 of Rana muscosa. NCBI lineage: Eukaryota > Metazoa > Chordata > Amphibia > Anura > Ranidae > Rana > Rana muscosa. The sequence goes on from CM055128.1 coordinate 106,735,866, forward strand.
TGTATTGTGCAGGGTATTGCAGAGTATTGTGCAGGGTATTGCAGAGTATTGCGCAGAGTATTTTGCAGAGTATTGCGCAGGGTATTGCAGAGTATTGCGCAGGGTATTGCAGAGTATTGCACCAGGGTCATGCAGAGTATTGCACCAGGGTCATGCAGAGTATTGCACCAGGGTCATGCAGAGTATTGCACCAGGGTATTGCAGAGTATTTTGCAGAGTATTGCGCAGGGTATTTTGCAGAGTATTGGCAGGGATGGCTGAGCAGGGATGGATGGATTGCTGGATCTGTGACTGAAATTGTCACAGATCCAGCCCACAGCTGACATGATCTGACATGGGGGAGGGAGCTGACATGATCCGCTCCCTCCCCTCTCCTCTCACACTGTACCGATCGGTACAGAGAGGGGAGAGAGGAACCGGCGTCATCACATGACGCCGGTCTGTTTACAAGTGATTGCTCCGTCATTTGACGGAGCGATCACGTGGTAAACGGCCGCTATCAGCGGCGATTTACCGCGATTCGTGATGCGCCGGGTCCTCTGGATCCGGCGGTCACGGAGATTCCCGTGTGCGCGCCCCAGGGGGCGCGCGGGAGCGCGATTCTGGGAGGACGTTATATAACGTCCCCCCAGAGTTAAGCAACCACCTTGTCGACGTTATTTGTCGGCAGGTGGTTGTTAAGTGGTTAACTGACAATTGCGCGGTCGTGCGACGTTGTACCCAAACAAAATCACCTTTTCCCACAAATAGAGCTTTCTTTTGGCGGTATTTGCTCATCTCTGTGTTTTTCTTTTTTTTTGGGCTATAAACAAAAAAAGAGCGACACTTTTTTAAATAAAATGTAAAATAACGAATTTCTTCATCAGTTTAGGCCAATATGTATTCTTCTACATATTTTTGGTAAAAAGTCACAATAAGCGTATATTGATTGGTTTGCGCAAAAGTTATAGTGTCTACAAAATGGGGAATAGTTTTGTAATTTTTTATTATTTATTTTTTTACTAGTAATGGCGACGATCTATGATTTTTAGTGGGACTGCGACATTGCGGCAGACAGATCAGACACTTTTCTGTGACCATTGACATTTATATAGCGATCAGTGCTATAAAAATGCACTGATTACTGTGTAAATGTCACTGGCAGGGAAGGGGTTAACACTAGGGGGCGATCAAGGGGTTAAATGTGTGTTTCTAACTGTGAGGGGATGGGACTGACTAATGGAAGAACCAGATCATTGTTCCTACGATCTGTCTCTCCCCCCTGTCAGAACGGGGATTTGTGTGTATACAAATCCCCATTCTGGCTCTCGTGCCCACGATCACGGGTGGCTGGCAGCGATCACGCCCGCCGGCCACACGCATAGGGGCCCCCGCCATGCAGCGTGCGCACGCCTGCTATGGCTCTCAGAGGAGCCGCCGTACATATATGGCGATTCGCGCAGGGCTGCCAACCTGCCGCCGTATATGTATGGGAGGCGGTCAGGAAGTGGTTAAAGAAGGTTTTTTATCTTAATGCATTTTATGGTGCAAGCTGCTTGCTGTGGGGGCACTCGGCAGGAGGGAAGGGGCCAGGAGTGTCGGCAAGGGACTCGACAATGAGGAGGATCTGGGCAGCTCTGTGTAAAATCACTGCACAGAGCAGGTACCTGTAAGTATAACATGTTTGTTATTTTTAAATAAAAAAAAAAAACAAGACTTTAACATCACTTTAAGCCAGAAAGGCCATAGCCATGCATTGAAAGTAGTTGCACCTCCTGCCATTTCTTTTTGGAAGCAACTTGAACAACAATCTGCCATTTTATCAGGCCACTTATGAGAATCAGGGTTGCCCTGACACATTTCTAAAAGTTTAGGAGCCATGGGTAGATGTTCCTTCTTCAGCTATGGCTATGTTCTTGCAACTGAACCATCCACAAAAGGGTATTAGACCTCTGTACTTGCTGTACTCCAAGGACATGTGAACACGTTGGCTATCACATTACAGATGGACCCCTAATAGATCTGTAACATTTAGATGTTGGAAATTCTACTTTGTTTTCCTTGTTAATTACTTCTAACCATGTTGATGCTTGTTGGGACCACTTGCTTACCTATACTACTTGTGTTTTACCATATACTGTACATCTGTGAACATATTTATTGGTGATTTTTCTCCTTAAGCCTCGTACACACGACCGAGTTTCTCGGCAAGAACCAGCAAGAAACTTGCTGGCAGAGCTTTCTTGCCGAGTAAATCGGTCGTGTGTACGCGGCTATCATGTTTCTCGTCAAGAAAACCGTCAAGAATCTCGACGAGAAAAATAGAGAACCTGCTCTCTTTTTTCTCGTCGAGATTCTTGTCAGCAGGTTTCTCGACGAGAAAAGTGTGTGTGTGTGTGTGTGTGTACACTTACCTGTCCTCCGGGAAGCCCGCGCATGCTCGAAATGCCTTCGACGCATGCGCGGTAGCTTCCTAGGCAATAGGTAGGGTGTAGCAAGATGGGGGCGACGGCATCGAATGTGACGAGCGCACGCTCGTCGTAGTCGATTACATCACCGCGTTCACTCCATTCAAAGAACCGCGGGTTCTTTGAATGGATCGTGTGTACACTCGGCCGGGACAAGTTTCTTGTCCAATAATGTCGTCAAGAAAAACAACGTGTTTTTTCTTGACGAGATTCTCGGCCGTGTGTACGAGGCTTTACTGTTTATCTCTCTTCCCTTTCTCCTTGTTGGTAGGCTTAGTACATGTAAAAGCTCTTTCCAAAACGTCTTTCAGGACAGCACCCGAGAGATCATGGCTCCTCCTCCTACAGGAAACACCTCATCAATTAATTCTTTAATTGGAGGCCTCCACGTTGCTTCCATCAGTTTTTTGTGTTTCTTCCAGCCGGAGGAACACCTCTGGTGAGAGCCACGATCTCTCAGGGCTTTCCTGGGAGACAAGGTTCTCAGTCAGTTTTTTTTTTTGCTTAGGAGAGTGATCCTCCCACTTACCTCCTAGCATGGATGGTCCCGTGGGCTCCCTCTCCCTCTTCCGTGCTCGGGGAGAGCCTGTACAGCCCGGGAGGGCTGCCTCCTTTTTGCTTCAGAGCGGTGGTTTGCTGTACTCTCACCGACCGCTGGCGAAAGCGGCGTGGAGCTTTGCGGCGGCCGCCATTGTTCTGGTGGCCGAGGAGAGCCTCGGCCGCGTCCTGTATGGGAAGAGGCAGCACTTCCGGGTCGGCACGCGCGTCATTTCCGGCCGCAAAGCGCAGAGGGAGAGGGCAGGGTCACCTGGTGCCTTAAAGTTCCGGTTCCAGGTCAGCGCGGCGGCGTTTTCGAATCTGGAACCGGCGTTTTTTCTTCACCACGCATCCGCAGACAGCTATGGATAGCGATGCAGCGGATAAGGGGGCAAGCCAAGGCACCAGCAAGGCTAAGGTAAGGGACTGTGTCCTATTTTACACTGGGCCGTTTTCTCCTGTGGGGGGGGGGTATTCACCCTTCTCCCCCCTCCATCTCCCCCACCCCCCATCTCCCTGGTGGTGCAGTGGCTGGTGATTTAGCATGTCTGCATAATATCTAGGGGTCTTTTTGTAAAAGGTGGTGGTGGTGCATGGCTTGCGGGGCACAAGGAAGTGAAAGTGTTTTTTCCTATGTGCACCTGGGTGTATTGATTTGTACTGTGTAACAGTTTTTTCTTAGCGTGGTCCCTGGTTTTTTTCTTTTTTGTTTGTGCAGGCCAAAAGTTCTGCTCAACCAGTGAAGAGAAGGTGCCCTGTCTGCAAGGAAAAGTTAAGCGAGGCTTGGACCAAGTCGCTTTGTGCAGATTGCACTGCAAATGTAGTCAGGGTAGAGTCTCCATCCTTTTGTGGCGATCTAGTATCTACAATTAAGGATGAACTCCGTGCCACCTTTCAAGCTTTTAGGTCAAACCTAAGAGAAGAACCAGGCCCTTCAAGGGAACCTAGGGCTCCTCAGCCTTCTTCAGAACCCCAAGACGGCTCTCAAATATTATTGGGAGGTCCGATAGACGCTTCCCAAGAATCTGCTTCCCTTGCTCCGGATGGAACAGACTCTGAGGAGGAAGAAAATGAAGCAGAGAGCGATTCTAAGTACAAGATGTCGCTTGAAGAAGTCGCAGGACTTTTAAAAGTAATCCATGCGACTTTGGGGATTGAAGAGGAAAAGAAGGAGCTCTCCCTACATGACCGCATGTATGCAGGTTTGGGTGATCCAAAAAGCCGTGTTTTTCCAGTCCATTCAATTATCTCGGACATGATTAAAAAAGAGTGGTTGGAACCTGAGAAAAAGCCTTTTTTTTTTCCCGGTCTCATAAGAGAAGATTTCCATTTGAGGACAACCCGGATTCCATCTGGAACAAGGTTCCAAAACTGGACTCTGCTTTTTCACAGGTCTCAAAATCAACTGACCTTGCCTTTGAGGACATGGACATGTTAAAGGAGCCCATGGACAAAAGAATGGATTTGCTTCTTAAAAGGGCTTGGCAGTCCGTGATGAACAATCTAAAACCAGCAATGGCAACAACCTGTGTCGCTAGGAATTTAGAACACTGGATTAACCAGATGAAGGCCCATGTTACGGCGGATTCTCCAAAACAGGAGATTCTGGACTCATTTACAACGCTTTCTGCAGCGGTATCATATATTGCGGATGCTTCAGCAGAATCCATTCGTATGTCAGCCAGGTCAGCGGCTTTGACCAATTCTGCTAGGAGAGCCTTGTGGCTTAAAACTTGGCCAGGAGATGCTGCATCTAAAAATAGACTGTGTAGCATTCCCTTTGCAGGGGATTTGCTATTTGGTTCTGAGCTGGAGTCCATTCTTGACCGTACGGCTGACAAAAAGAAGGCGTTTCCGGTCAAAAAACAACAGGTACAGACCCGTAAGCGTTTTTTTTCGTCCCCAAAAAGGACAACAGGAAGGAAAAACGCAAACCAAAAGGAAGCAGTGGTCTTCCCAGAAACCAAAAGGTAGGAGTGGAGTGCTCTTCCATCCTCCTGCGACCCCCGGAAAGCCGCAGTGACAATCCACCCCAAGTAGGGGGAAGACTCCAGGAGTTCATTCCCCAGTGGAGAGACATTACTACAAATCAGTATATTGTAAACATGCTCTCCCAAGGATATGTGGTGGAATTCACGGAAGAACCCCCAAAGAGATTCCTAGTGACAAACGTCCCGAGGGATCCGGTCAAGGCACTCGCCATGAAGTCCCTAATTCAGGAACTGATATCCCAGAGAGTCATTGTTCCGGTTCCAACAAAGGAGTTCTTCCAGGGGTTCTATTCTCACGTTTTCCTTGTACAGAAACCTTCAGGAAAGTACCGCCTCATCCTAAATCTAAAAATGCTGAATTTGTCAGTAGAATACAAAAGATTTCGGATGGATTCCATTTTCTCAGTAAGAAGCCTCCTGAGTCAAGGATGCTTCATGCGTCAATAGATTTGCAGGACGCATACCTCCACATTCCTATTGCTGCCAGATCTCAGAGATATCTGAGGTTAGCACTGAGAGAAGGGAAGAAGGTGGTACACCTGCAATTCAGAGCTCTTCCATTCGGCCTGTCATCTTCTCCAAGGGTGTTCACGAAGGTAATGGCTGAAGCTCTAGCACCCTTGCGTCTAGAGGGAATTTCAGTAATTCCTTATCTAGACGACCTGCTACTGTTTGCCCAAACCAGAGATGGACTTCAGAGAAACTTGGACAGAGCATGCGCTCACCTAGAATCCATCGGATGGATACTAAACCTCCAAAAGTCCAATATGATTCCTTCTCAGGAGGTGTTATTCCTGGGTTTCCGTATCAACTCTGTGGAGCAAAAGATTTTTCTCCCAGAACAAAAACGGGAAAGGCTGTTGGAGGTTGTGTCTCTCTTACAATCCAGTCAGCTTCTGTCCATCAGGAGGGTCATGTCAGCATTAGGAACCCTGACCTCTTCCATACCGGCAGTACAGTGGGCAAAGCTCCATTTCAGACCGCTACAAAAGTTTCTGTTAAAAATCTGGGATCGCCAGCAGAATTCACTGGATTCACTGGTGAAGATCCCCACCAAAGTAAAGAGGAGTCTCTGGTGGTGGAAGAACCAGGCAAGACTCTCAGCAGGCCTGTTATGGTCCTTTCCAACCCAGGTAAGGCTAACAACCGATGCCAGCTCCTGGGGTTGGGGGGCTCACATGAGCGGTCGTTGGGCTCAGGGATCTTGGTCCACAAGGGAAGCACTGAGATCTTCAAACTGGAGGGAACGAAAGGCGATAGAAATGGCCTTATTGTTCTTTGCAGAAGAAGTCCAAGGGCGACATACACAAATCCTGTCGGACAACGCCACGGCGGTGGCTTACATAAACCGACAAGGGGGCACCAGAAGCAGAATACTTCAAGGCCTAGCAGAGAGCATTCTAAATTGGGCAGAGCTCCATACTCAATCCTTGTCCGCGGTTCATCTAAAAGGGACCCTAAACAGGATAGCGGATTTTCTCAGCAGGAACCAGGTGTACGAAGCAGAGTGGCAATTGAATCCAGATGTCTTCAATCTAATAGTGAAGAAATGGGGACAGCCAAGAGTGGATCTCTTTGCGACTCAGGAAAATACACAAATATCCCTCTTTTTTTCCCTGAACAGGAACGAGTCATCTCTGGGGGTAGATGCTCTGGCACACAGTTGGAATTTTCACCTCGGCTACGCCTTCCCTCCATTTCAGCTGATTCCGCAGGTCATAACAAAAATCCGGAAAGAGGATATGACAGTAATCCTCATCACTCCCTTCTGGCCCAAGAGGCCTTGGTTTTCGGCTCTTCTACAGATGCAGATCAAACCATACTGGCACCTTCCCTTGAGACAAGACCTTCTGTTACAAGGTCCGCTGTTTCACCAAGAAGTAGAAAAGCTAAAACTCACAGCCTGGCTTCTGAGGAGCAGCTCTTAAGGAGAAAAGGATTCTCGGATAGGTTGGTGGCTACCCTCCTATCTAGCAGAAAGAATGTTACCAGAGCAATATATCACAAAGTCTGGAAAGTCTTTAACTCTTGGTGTACTACATCCGGCAGACCATTAAAGCAGATTTCTTCTATCTTGGAATTTCTGCAAGAAGGAGCAGACAAGGGCCTAGCGATCAGTACCCTAAAAGTTCAGGTTGCCGCACTGGGGGTATATTTTGAGAAGTCTATTTCATCAGAACCCCTAGTAAACAGATTCTTTAAAGCCCTCACTCTGGCTAGACCGATAGTGATCAAAAACTGTCCGTCATGGGACTTGTCAGTCGTTCTACAGGCCCTGACCAGGGAACCTTTCGAACCTCTTAATTTATCCTACCTGAAGCTAATTACTTTAAAAACAATTTTTCTAGTAGCTATTACAACAGCTCGAAGGATCAGTGAGCTGCAAGCTTTATCTATCAGGGAACCATTTTTTTTCTATTTTTTCAGACAGAATTGTGCTGAAGACGGATCCTAATTTTTTATCAAAGGTTGCCTCAGTTCAAAATAGAACCCAGGAGATAATACTTCCTACGTTTTGTTCTAATCCGTCGGGTAAGAAGGAAGAAGAATTCCATACCCTGGATGTTAAAAGAGCAGTCTTAAGTTACCTGGAAGCTACTAAAGACTTTAGGCGTTCAGACGCACTATTCATTTTATTTTCCGGAAATAAAAAAGGAAGACAAGCTTCTAGAGGAACCATTGCCAGATGGTTGAGAATGGCTATCTCAGACGCCTATTCCCTTACAGGCCAGGAGAGTCCAGTAAGTATCCGGGCTCATTCTACTAGAGCTTCGGCGGTGAGTTGGGCAGAAAAAGCTGGTGCCACCCCCGAACAAATCTGTAAAGCAGCTACATGGACAAGTCTGACGACCTTTGCCCGTCATTATAGATTAGATCTCATGACGGCTGGGGACCAGGCTTTCGGAAGGAAAGTCTTACAGGCTGTTGTCCCACCCTAAATGGGGTAAGTCTCGATTATCCTCTCGGGTGCTGTCCTGAAAGACGTTTTGGAAAAATGCAAGTTAGACTTACCGGTAACTTGTTTTCCAATAGGCTTTCAGGACAGCAGGATCCCGCCCTTTTTTTATGCTGTGGCTGTAATACTATGTAATAACTGTCGCTTATGTGTTGCAGCTGGGGCTGGAGCAGGGCCGGCCCTATCATGGGACCCGATGGTACCTCGGCCCCAGGCGGCACTTTCAGGGGGCGGCAAATTGCCGCCTGCCAGCCCACTCCACTGCACATGTGCCTGGGTTTCCACCCGTCGGAAACCCAGGCACACATACCTGTCCTGCGGCAGCCGAATCCCTGGCTAGAGGGGCACGATCATCCAGTTCACAATCACACTACTGCCTCGGTGCGCTCTGTGTTTGAGCCGAGCTCAGCTCAGCAATTGGCAGCGGCGGGTGTCCTGTGATTGGCTAAGCAGGTCATGTGCGGACATGAGGCTCTGTGATTCGCCTGGAGGAGCTCCCTTGTATCCTGATGGTAAACACAGGACGGGAGCCTGCTCCTAATCATGTGATCGCAACTGTGAAGACCCGCCTCAGTACTGCTTCTCCTGGAGCCTGGAGGAGCTGGACTGTGTCTGTGGATAATCGCGCCTGCCCTGCATGCTCCTAACTCGCTGTGTGTCACTGTCTCCTGAGGTCCGTCTCTGTCAGCCCCCCCCCTCTTTAATGTCAGCCGCCCCCCCTCTTTAATGTCAGCCCCCCCTCCTCAATGTCACCTGCACCCCCTCCTCAATGTCAGCCGCCCCCCCCTCCTCAAGGTCAGCCGCCCCCCCCCTCAACTTCCCCCCTCAAGGTCAGCCGCCCTCCCTCCTCAATGTCACCTGCCCCCCCTCCTCAATATCAGCCGCCCCCCCCCTCCTCAATATCAGCCGCCCCCCCCCTCCTCAATATCAGCCGCCCCCCCCCTCCTCAATATCAGCCGCCCCCCCTCCTCAATATCAGCCGCCCCCCCTCCTCAATGTCAGCCGCACCCCCTCCTCAATGGCACCTGCCCCCCCTCCTCAATGTCACCTGCCCCCCCTCCTCAATGTCACCTGCCCCCCTCCTCAATATCAGCCGCCCCCCCTCCTCAATATCAGCCGCCCCCCCTCCTCAATGTCAGCCGCCCCCCCCTCCTCAATGTCAGCCGCCCCCCCCTCCTCAATGTCAGTCGCCCCCCCTCCTCAATGTCAGTCGCCCCCCCTCCTCAATGTCAGCCAACCCCCGTCCTCAATGTCAGCCGCGCCCCCTCCTCAATGTCACCTGCCCCCCCTCCTCAATGTCAGCCGCCCCCCCTCCTCAATGTCAGCCACCCCCCCTCCTCAATGTCAGCCGCCCCCCCCCTCCTCAATGTCAGCCACCCCCCCTCCTCAATATCAGCCGCCCCCCCTCCTCAATGTCAGCCGCCCCCCTCAATGTCAGCCGCCCCCCTCCTCAATGTCAGCCGCCCCCCCTCCTCAATATCAGCCGCCCCCCTCCTCAATGTCAGCCACCCCCCCTCCTCAATATCAGCCGCCCCCCCCTCCTCAATGTCAGCCGCCCCCCTCAATGTCAGCCGCCCCCCTCCTCAATGTCAGCCGCCCCCCCTCCTCAATGTCAGCCGCCCCCCTCCTCAATGTCAGCCGCCCCCCTCCTCAATGTCAGCCGCCCCCCCTCCTCAATATCAGCCGCCCCCCTCCTCAATATCAGCCGCCCCCCCTCCTGAATATCAGCCACCCCCCCGTCCTCAATGTCAGCCACCCCCCCGTCCTCAATGTCAGCAGACCCCCCCTCCTCTATGTCAGCAGACCCCCCCTCCTCTATGTCAGCAGACCCCCTCTTCTCTGTCAGATCCCCCTCTTCTCTGTCATCTCTCTCCTGCCTGCCTTCACTCTGGGACACAGCAAATGGCAATCCACTACATGTGGCAGGTGAAGTGGCAAGTGACAATCTGCTACGTGTGGCAGGTGACGTTGTGGCAAGTGACAATCCGCAATGTGTGGCAAGTGACAATCTGCAATGTGTGGCAGGTGGCGTCGTGGCAAGTGACAATCCGCTACGTGTGTCAGGTGACGTTGTGGCAAGTGGAAATCCGCTACGTGTGGCAAGTGACAATTCGCAATGTGTGACGTCGTGGCAAGTGACAATCCGCAAATGTGTGGCAAGTGACATTGTGGCAAGTGACAAAACGCAATGTGTGATGTCGTGGCAAGTGACAATCCGCAACGTGTGGCAAGTGATAACCCGCAATGTGTGGCAGATGGCGTTGTGGCAAGTGACAACCCGCAATGTGTGGCAGGTGGCGTTGTGGCAAGTGACAACCCGCAATGTGTGGCAGGTGGCGTCGTGGCAAGTGACAATCTGCAATGTGTGACGTCGTGGCAAGTGACAATCCGCAACATGTGGCAAGTGACAATCCGCAACATGTGGCAGGTGACGGTGGCAAGTGACACGCTCAGGCTCCCACTGATTCTGCATTATGGTGAGTTGAACTATTTTATATATTATATAACAATGTAATAATAGAAATGACGCACTTCACTAATTTTGTTTTGCGATACGGCACTGCGTCGATTTAACTGACAATTGTGCGGTCGTGCGACGCTGTACCCAAACAAAATTGACATCCTTTTTTTCCCACAAATAGAGCTTTCTGTTGGTGGTATTTCTTCATCAGTTTAGGCCAATATGTATTTTTCTACATATGTTTGGTAAAAAAAAAAAAACGCAATAAGTGTATATTGATTAGTTTGCGCAAAAGTTATAGCGTCTACAAAATAGGGGATAGATTTATGGCATTTTTATTATTATTATTATTATAAATTTTTTACTAGTAATGGCGGTGATTTGCGATTTTCAGTGAGACTGCGACATTGCGGTGGACAGATCAGACACTTTTGACACATTTTTGGGACCAGTGACATTCATACAGCGATTTGTGCTATAAAAATGCACTGATTACTGTGTAAATGTCACTGGTAGGGAAGGGGTTAAATGTGTTACCTGGGAGGTGTTTCTAACTGGGGGTGATGGGACTGACTGGAGGAGGAGAGAGATCTATGTTCCTAATCACTAGGAACAGCAGATCTGTCTCTCCTCCCCTGCCAGAATGGGGATCTGTCTGTTTACATTGACAAATCCCCATTCTGGCTCTCTGTGGAGCGATCGCGGGTGGCCGGCTGACATCGCGGCCACACACAGGTCCTTTTATACTCCTATATACATGAATAGAGCCATGACAGGTCCTCTTTATACTCCTACATACATGTATAGAGCCAGGACAGGTCCTCTTTATACATATATATATATATATATATATATATATATATATATATATACGTATAGTGCCATGACCGTTATACTCCTATACATGAATAGAGCCATGACAGGTCCTCTTATACTTCTATATACATGTATAGAGCCCTGACGGGTCCTTTTATACTCCTACATGCATGTATAGAGCCATGACAGGTCCTCTTTATTTTCCTAAATACATGTATAAAGCCATGACAGGTCCTTTTTACACCCCTATACACATGTATAGAGCCATGACAGGTCCTCTTTATACTTATATATACATGTATAGAGCCATGACAGGTCCTCTTTATTTTCCTAAATACATGTATAAAGCCATGACAGGTCCTTTTTACACCCCTATACACATGTATAGAGCCATGACAGGTCCTCTTTATACTTATATATACATGTTTAGAGCTATGACCGGTCCTCTTTATACTCCTATACATGAATACAGCCATAACAGGTCCTTTTTATAGAGCCATGACAGGTCCTCTTTATATTCCTACACATGAATAGAGCCATGACAGGTCCTCTTTATATTCCTACACATGAATAGAGCCATGACAGGTCCTCTTTATATTCCTATACATGAATAGAGCCATGACAGGTCCTCTTTATACTCCTACATACATATGTATAGAGCCATGACAGGTCCTCTTTATACTCCTACACTACATACATGTATAGAGCCATGACAGGTCCTGTTTATACTCCTACATACATGTATAGAGCCATGACAGATCCTCTTAAGTTATCATGATATAAAATGATATCCTTTTGGTGGGCGTTATTTTTTTGGGGGGGGGGGCAGCATTTAATTCTTGGTACCAGGCAGCACAATGTCTTAGGCCGGCACTGGGCTGGAGGTTCTCTACAAACAACTGATGGAAGCAACGTGGAGGCCTCCAATTAAAGAATTAATTGATGAGGTGTTTCCTGTAGGAGGAGGAGCCATGATCTCTCGGGTGCTGTCCTGAAAGCCTATTGGAAAACAAGTTACCGGTAAGTCTAACTTGCATTTTTTTTTGTGCATACAACTCCTTGAGTGGAGGTTGAACGGAAAAATTCCCTCCCCCTGAGCTATTGTATCCTGCCATTGTAGGCTCCCTTCCAGCAAAATACAATGAAAAGTGTTGCCGGCTATAGCTGGCAGAAGTGATCATTCAGGAAAAACTAAACAGGCTGGCTGTACACAAGTTGATTGATAGAATGACTTGTATACAACCAGCTAGACCATATATTGTTTTGAAACTTGACCGGTCCCTGCTGAACTGGTTGAATTTCGATCCATGTAGGGCCAGCTTAACCGAATATCTGAAAGTTTAGAGAACCTAGATTGACAATTGATATTAGACTTTGACAATAGCCTTCTGGAACTATTACTGATTTAACAATGCTACCCATTTGATCAAAAAGAGAAATCTTAACAATCCCCCTCTTCCAGCCACCACCTACTCCAAACCAGAAACAAAATTGTCTGATCACTGTTGAAATTTCCCTGCTTTTCTACATAATTTTTTTCACTTTACAGCCTGAAGTTTGTCTTAACATGGTATATGCCTTGAAATAACGACTAACAACTCTGTAAACCAAATGTGACATGCACAAATTGTTTAAAATTACCTACAGGAGGTTGTTGTGGGACTGGTGCATGTCTTGTTCCGTGGGACCCTGGCCTTCAATACTGCTATATGGAAGCTTTTCTATCAGTGGCAGCTGGTGGGTTCTTCTTTAGGGGGGGTGTTCGGCCCGGAACTTACACACTAGTGTGGCGGGGCTGTGGTGTCCTCTTCTGGAGTGCGAGTGGTGGCTCCGGTGTCCGCTCCTCCAGCTTCCTGCGCCGTGTGTCTTCTGCCAAAGCGCTAGGAATCCAATAGGATTGCCTGACGCTTTGGCCAATCGGGAAACAGGTCTCACAGACCTGCCTCCTGATTGGTGTGGAGGAACTTTAGTGTGATAATAGCGAATTTGCTATGGTCACACATCGATCTTTGGTTGAACTTGATGGACTTGTGTCTTTTTTCAACCTAACTATGTAACTACTGGGTGGGCTCGGAGTGCAATGCTCTGCGCTCCAAGCTCACCCTTTTTTGAAGCCTATTAGAGCCTTTGGCTATAATCAGGCTCTTTAAAAAAAAAGCACCCCGCCGCTTTGGAATCCATGGTTCGGCACCACTGATATGTAGATCAGGGGGCCGGACGGATGGATAGGGGAGGTGCCACCCGTGCGCCCTCTATCCACGGGTTGCCACTGTTTTAGATCATTTGTTTGGTCTTACTGCAAGTAGAAAAATTAGATTTTTGTACTCACTGTAAAATCATTTTCTCTGCATTCATTGAAGGAAACAGCCGGATCATTAGATCATGACTAATTGGTCATTACAACACCTGCAGAAATAAGATGCTAGGTCCAACAAAGAGACAGATTTTAGGTGTGGCCCTGCTGGTGGCCAAACCCCGCCCATCTGCAACACACAGCTCAGTTAGTAGCCAGCAGTAAATAGGAAAAAAAAATAGTGGAAAAAAGAAAAAACAGCTTGCCCCCCCCCCCCCCCAGTCCATACCAGGCCTTTCAGGTATAGTATGGATTTGGAGGGAACCTCTCGATGCCAAAATTTAAAAAAGAATGGCGTGGGATCCCCCACAAAATCCATACCAGACCCTTATCTGAGCATGCACCCTGGCAGGTCAGGAAAGGGAGAGGAGGAGCGAGCGACACCCCCACCCCCCTCCTGAACCATACCAGGCTGCATGCTCTCAACATTGGGGGATGGGTGCTTTGGGGCGGTTACCCGCTATAAACAAAAAAAGCTGATCTTCTTATAATGCGGTCTTCCTCCATTGTGTTGTCTCTCACTGTCTGCCATTTCTTATGAAGCCATGGGGAGTTGCCATCCGATGATGTCACCTGGAGAACCTCCCCTTGTGACGAAACACGACGTCACAAGGGTTTGTTCTCCGGGGGACGTCAAGGGATGGCCACGCCCCATGGCTATATAAGAAATGGCAGACAAAAACAGTCTCTTGTTTTTTTAACACTTCACTGTTTTTTGGGGTGAATGGGTAGGGGTACAATGTACCCCATACTCATTTACATGGGGGGCAGAATCCAGGGGCCCCCTTTCTTAAAGGGGCTTCCAGATTCTGATAATGCCCCTACCCGCAGACCCCACAACCACTGTCTCCATCAACATAGAGGTAAGGTGCTCTGGGGCGGCTGCAAAACACATAGATGTGAACGTGTACCATAGGAAACCATGTTATATGGACTGTAATGCATTTCTGCAAACTGCAAAACGCACTAAAAAAAAGCATAGATGCGAATCTAGGGTAAAAGTATGAACAGATGGCCCATAGCCGCTTTGCAGACTTGAGAACCAGAGGCACAGTGTTGAAAGCTCAAGACATGCTCGGAAACCTAGAATGAGCAGTAACTGAAAACAGAGGTTCCTGACCCGAAATGGCATAAGCTTGAACTACAGTCTGACAGATCCCACCTGGACAACGAGGCTTCCTACCTCCTTTCTAGGGTCATTTGTGACTATGAATGAGGAATCCGTTTTGTGAACAGAAACATTTCTAGGTCTTATTTCCTAAGTACCAGGCAAAAAAATGAGGCGTGTGTTGCACATGAGGGGCTTGGCCACCAGTGAGGACCACCCCTAGGTTGTGTATTTTTCGTTGTACCTAACGTCCTAGTCCTACAGATGGTGCAATAACCCTTTGGTCATGAAGATCAATGAATGGAAGAGAAACGGTTTACTAAATTAAACAAATGCGGATTTATTTGTAACAACATTTATAAAAAATAAAAAATACACAGAGCCATGTGGTTTGTTAGAATACTGTAGAATATTTATTATGTCAAGAACAAAGCAACTTTAAATAGAATAGTAAGGTGCCTCTCTTTCAGCCAAAGTATAACAAGATGGCTTGCTGAGGGCTAATACTGAAAAAAAAATCCAGTTTAGTACAGCAGGGTTTAATGAAAGAGAACCTGTCAGAATAAATAAGGGTAATGGCATAGTTCATATTTCAATTAGAAAAAGTGTACCCATTTGTTAAATTGTAGGGAAAAAAAAACATTGATTCACTCAGTGTGTGTTGGGTGTGGGAGGGCTTGATGATGAAGGGATGTGGGTTATGGTGGTGGTGGATCCAGGCGTTTTCATCCGATCCGATGGACGGATGGCGAACGTATATGGCCAGCCGTCTGTTTTCAGCGGATCAGATGGCAGGCGGGTGTCAGCAGACATATCTCCGCTGACATCCGCGTGCCCTTACAAGTCAATGGGTGGCCCACTCGGATCCGCCTGAAAAACAGACAGTCGGATCCGAGCGGGTCTATCGTGTGAAAGGGGCCTAATGCTGACCTCCACACTGACACTTTTGTAGAAGGGTTTTTACCCCAACCTGAGAGTCTGCACTAATACTTTCATCACATGCTATCCTTTCAGCTGAGAAGGCCTACAATCATGGAACTTCTCATTGACTGCCTAGTACCTGAGGTTTAGCAACATATGCTAAAGGAATACAAAACAGGATATATGCAGTTACTCAGTGAAAGAAGTTTTCAGATATACAGTATTTGGAAGGAATAAAAACAAAGAATAAAGAAAACTCTGCATGAGTTTCTGACACTGCCCAACAAAGAAGGAAATCAATACTGAAAACTATACTGAGAGATGCACCTACCAGTCATACAAAACGCTAGGCCAAACTGGACTCCATTTGCAAGTACGGTAATTCAGCCATGATTAGGCTTTTGCAAAATTTGAATATTCATTCTTTAAAGTGGTACTAAAGCTTTGGATTTTTTTTTTTTTAAATAACAAACATGTCATACTTACCTCCACTGTGCAGTTCGTTTTGCACAGAGTGGCCCTGATCGTCCTCTTCTGGGGTCCCACGGCGACTCTCGCAGCTCCTCCCCGCAATAGATAACCCCGAAGCTCTTCCCCGAGGGAGCTACCTTGCGGGCGCTCTTCCATAGGTGCCGATTGTATGACTCGGCCCCCGCGTTATTGGATTTGATTGACAGCAGCACGAGCCAATGGCTGCGCTGCTATCAATCTATCCAATGAAGAGCCGATCAAGCATGGGGAGAACGACGCGGGATCGCGCCCTTGGAAATTTGTGGCTCAGGTAAGTGAAATGGGGGCTCGGGGGGCCGGTGACTGCAAGGTGTTTTTTCACCTTAATGCATAGGATGCATTAAGGTGAAAAAACACGAAGGTTTACAACCCCTTTAAAGTCTAACTCCACCTTTTGAAACATGTTAAACCAGTATTTAGGGTGTAACATGTTGGCAAATAAACAACCCCCTGTGACAGTGTGCAGGATTTCTTCTCCCCCAAAGCACCTGTCAGATTTGAAATGGGCGTGGCTGTTCTAGGCTCCGCCCACACAGCCGCATCATTTATTCACAGAGCTCTGTATTTGAACAAACAAAAAATCCCATGGCAGGCAGACTTGTGGTTTGTAGTCCATTGACATTTCCTCCAGCTCTCTAACTGAAAGCTCATACCTCTGTACAGGCAGGGAGCTGGAAGAAGAGTCTGCAGGAGCTTGGCATTGCACCCACAATCCACTGAACACAGTGGAACACTGCAAATTTTTTCAATTTTTGCTATTTTTCTTTTGCAAAAATAGGTGAATTTATTATTTTATTTTAAGGCGAACTAAGACTTTAATTATAACTGTACAGCTTTACATATGAAAAATGTATATGTCCCCACTCAGCTTTACTTCTTTTTTTTTTTAACAGAAAAGAGTTAGCTTTACTTTAACTGAAGATGAGAATGTGACTAAGGCCCCTTTCACACTGGCACGTTTTTCAGGCGGTTTAGCGCTAATAATAGCGCTGTTATACCGCCTGAAAAAATCGTGCCCTGTAGTCTTCAATGTGAAAGCCCGAAGGCTTTCACACTGAAGCGGTGCGCTAGCAGGACCGCTCCAAAAGTCCTGCTAGCCGCATCTTTACAGCAGTGAAGGAGCGGTGTGTTCACTGCTCCTTTACCGCGGCTGCCCATTGAAATCAATGGGACACCGCGGTTAAATTCACCCCGCTAGCGGCCGCATACCGCGGTAATAACGACGGTATAGCGGAGCTGAAAATCGCGCCGCTATACCGCCACCGCACCTGCCCGCCCCAGTGTGAAAGGGGCCTAAGAGTCCTAAGGTTTGACATCTTCCATGCCATCTGGCTGATCTTATGCCAATTTCACATTAATATGATGTTTACTGCTCCTGAATGTGCATTCCTATAGTAAATAACAGCCACGTCAAACCCATTCACACCATCAGTGTTTGGCTGCGTTGCCCAATGGAAACACAAGAACGATAGCAGTCAGTACATCCTATGACTTCAGTTCACACCAATGTTCTGCGTTAATGTGCGCTAAAAAAAAGAATAAGGTCATGTAGCATTTTTGTGCAACTGCACATTCCAAAATTGTAAAAGAATGAAGTTAAAAAAAATGAATTGTCTTAAAAACACATTGCAGCAAAGTACAACATAGCGTAGGTTACAAAACACACGCCAATGAATGCTCTCCGATGCATATGTTATGGTGCAAACAAGCTCTTGAAGTGGATCTTACATTAAATTCCTGACTTATCACAATATACAGCCACAGTATCATTTCTTTCTCTCAGTCTGCTGCAGGCAGGAGGAACCATTTCCTTAGTTTCCTTTGCTCTAGCCATCAAACAGCAGCAATGTATCTTTCTGGAAAGTCACAGGTTATAGGGCAGCACAGTGGTGTAGTGGTGTAGCACTTTCACCTAGCAGAAAAAGAGTCAATGGTTCGAATCCCAACCACAACATCATCTGCCTGGAGTTTAGTTTGCATGTTCTCCCTGTGCCTGCATGGGTTTCCTCCGGGTACTCTGGTTTCCTCCCACACTCTAAAAACATGCTGGTAGGTTAATCAGATCCTGTCTAAATTGGCCCAAGCGCGTTGGGACCCTTCGGGGTAAGACCGCGCTATATCAAGATACCACTCAACTCAACAGGTTGAAAGGCTGCGGCAGGGAGGAAACTGTGTCTGACATTTGGGAAACACTTTCAAGAAGTGCTCTGGCATCAGAATATATCTGATTGTGTAACCTCTGACCCTACTTGCATGCCTGCTGTTCATAAAGTAGATACTGAAAATGCCTGAACAAAGAAGACTCTGTTCCTCTGGAAGTAAAACAGATGGAAGGCATTGTCAGGGGGGAGTAGTGTGATCTATGTGAGAGGTAATAAATACCTGTACATGTTACACTTATCATGCATTACTTGGGTATACATGAAACAATATATTTTATGTTTGATCCTGGGCAGAATTATTATTATATTTGAGCTACTTGCTTTATTTTATACTTTTACAGCATGGAGATGGAAGATAGCAAATTCAGGGTGACAGGATAGCATCGATCAGACTTCTGTTCCAGAATCATCCCTCAACAAAGTAAAGCTAAATAAAGTGGTAAATAGAAATCTTTTATAAATAAGCCTGCAGAGCTCTAATCGTTTAATAATGAATATTCAAATTCTTGTGATTCTTTGTAAGGATGAAGTCAGGTGCAGGACCGGGCATGAAGTCTGAACACAGAGACATAGCAGGATGTTCTATGTAAGACAGAGAATACATTTGAATTTGCATCAGACTGGAACCTTTTTAAAGAACAAAATAGTGGATTTGGCTGGATTACCACCCATCACATCTGGTGTGCTGTATTTTCCTGCATGGTGTAAGGTTACTTACACACTGCAGCGCCCGGCCATTAGCGCTAAAGAGTCGCTTGTTTTTTGCGACGCTTTTCGCCAACTAGCGGGGTGCTTTTTACCCCAAAGAAAGGGTAAAAAGTCCAGTTTTGCAGCGATGTCAAACTGCTTTTAAGGCGCTGCCCATTCATTCCAATGGGCAGAGCGTTTTGGGAGCACTAAATACAGCGCTCCCAACCCCCCCCAAAGATGCTGCTTGCAGGACTTTTCGGAATGTCCCGCAAGCGCACCGCCCCAGTGTGAAAAGACACATTGGAGTGAATGGGAGGCGGATTTCAGGCGCTTTGCAGAGGCTATTTCTAGCGCTAAAGCACCTGAAAACTGCCCCAGTGTGAAATGGGTCTTAAGGTAGCCAATTCAAATGAATGGGCCTGCCGGTGCAAATGAAAAAACAGATATGCACCATTGTTTGCAATACAGCTTGTGCACTGCAACATATGCACGTTTACCTGGGGTTTAGTTATAAAAATGTGCTGAGCTATTCATCCTGTTAAACTACATATGTTTTCGTTCTGCACAAATGGAGACAAAAGTGAACATTATTAGGCTATTTTCTCTCCAGGTTGAATGTTTGATATACAGTGGAACCTTGGATTACGAGCATAATCCGTTCCAGGAGAATGCTTGCAATCCAAAGCACTCGCATATTAAAGCGAGTTTCCCCATAGAAAAGAAAATAATTTGTTCCACATTGACTTCTATGGCATGCAATACCGCATGTGGCCAGAGGTAGGGGGGCAGCCTCGGAAATAATCGGAAAGGCTCGGGGACAGCTCGGCTGAACTCAGAAAACCTCGGAAAGGCTCAGGAACTGAGTATTTCTGAACGGCTCCGGCGCCCCTGCACCTCTGGCCAAATACAGTACTGCACACCGCTGTGGCTTGAATCCTGCTCGTTTTGCGAGACAACACTCGCAAACCGAGTCATGATTTTAAAAAGAAAAAAATGCTCGTATTGCGAAACGCTCGTTAACTGCATTACTCGCAATCCGAGGTTTCACTGTATAGTGAATCAGGAAAATACAGCAATATGGCCACTAGATGGATCAGGTGATCATAGTAAATCAGTGTTTATTTCCTATGGTCATCAACTCCATCTAGTCCCCACAATGCAGTATTTTCCCAATTAATTTTAGACTGCATGAATGAAGAACATTTGACCTGGAGACTAAATAGCCTAATAACATTCCATTTTGCCCCCATTTTCACAGAACAAATGTACATGCAATTTCCCATGAACAATACTTCTGCAAAATATTTATAAAATTCACCTCTAAGGGAATACACATACATTGCAACACAACATGATGCACACGCTGCATTGCAAACTATATTGTGCATGTCTGTTGAGGTGTGCTGGCAGACAATTTATTTGAATAGGCTGCTGTAATGCAATTTAGGACAACACAATGCACCAGATCAGATGGGTGTGAATCCAGCCAAACCCACAATTTGAGTACAAAGGGGGTTATTTACGAAAGGCAAATCCACTTTGCAGTATAAGTGCAAACTACAAGTGCAAAGTGCACTTGAAATTGCACTGAAAGTGCACTTGGAAGTGCAGTCGCTGTAGATCCGAGGGGGACATGCAAGGAAAATAAAAAACAGCTTTTTAGCTTGCACATGATTGGATGATAAAATCAGCAGAGCTTCCCTTCATTTCAGATTTACAGCGACTGCACTTCCAAGTGCACTTTCAGTGCAATTTCAAGTGCACTTTGCACTTGTAGTTTGCACTTGTAGTGCAAAGTGGATTTGCCTTTCGTAAATAACCCCCTTTGTACTCAAATTGTGGGTTTGGCTGGATTCACACCCATCTGATCTGGTGCATTGTGTTGTCCTAAATTGCATTACAGCAGCCTATTCAAATAAATTGTCTGCCAGCACACCTCAACAGACATGCACATCGTTTGCAATGCAGCGTGTGCATCATGTTGTGTTTGCAATGTATGTGTATTCCCTTTCGTAAATAACCCCCAAAGTGTCAGTGTGATCCTAAAGCAGTACTAAACCCTCCTATCCTTTACAGCCAAGGAAGCTGCCATGCTAGCCTCTGTTTGATCTGCAGTTGCCATGGTGCCGCACATGTGATCAGTTATGACACCAGCTATTTGATGGCTTGAGAACACAAGCAACTGTAACGGTTATCATTCACGGCATGCCTTGAATGTAAAATGTGTATAGAAAATAATACCGCGCTACTAAACAAATCCAAGTGTGAGGGTCATCTGCTACAAAGCACTGAAAGGTAAATTTCCGTGTGCCTTAAAGTGAATTTGGTATATGGGAGAAGTGCTGAGCTGATGTGTATAGTGTGCTGTGTTTCTGTGCTAGACCTCTATATTTGTTTTATATACCATCCATAAGTTATTGCTGAGGTAACGTGCACATAAACATACAAAGAAATACTTGCATTAATAAATTACTAATTTACCAACAAATGGTGATAAAGTGCAAAAGGTGCAAATAATCTGTGACACAATAAATAAATAAAATAAGACAGATAGAATTAATATATAATATAAAGTGCAAGTGTCTATGATGGTACTAAGCAGTACCTATCTATTATGGTGCAAATGTGCAAAAAGTTATGTTACTAAGCAGTAACAATAAAGTCCTTGATGGGTCCAGTAAAATGACTGTCCTTCTTAAAGGTGAAAAAAGGAAAAAATAAGTGATATTGGTCGTGCTACAAATAACAGATATAATCCGGGGGTGGGGAAAAAAATCCCTGATTGACGTGCTGTGATTGTTGCTGGGTGATACAGATAGCTTCGTGCTTTTCACACTGTGGCTCCTTAAGCTTATGGGTGGCCCCTTACCTCACTGCTGTGAGGTTACAGCATTTGTGTATAATAGGGCCTTTTATCCGACCTCCTCATGTTCGAACGATCCTTATACAGCCTGGGTTGGGGTCCTGCCTGGTTCTATGTAGGGTGTTGGAGGGAGGGGGGATCTCGATTCCTCTAGAGGCTCCACAGGTTGGTAGGCATATAATAATGGGGAAGAGCGAAGGAAATCCCAAATAGTGTGATATTGTTTTTTGTAAGCACCGGAGGTGACGCGGACGAGCTCGGCGCTCGTATCTGATGTACACTGCTCTGAAATTTTAAATGTGAGTACTTTTTATTATGTGAATAAATGTTTTTTTACAAAAAACAATATCACACTATTTGGGATTTCCTTCGCTCTTCCCCATTATTATATGCCTACCAACCTGTGGAGCCTCTAGAGGAATCGAGATCCCCCCTCCCTCCAACACCCTACATAGAACCAGGCAGGACCCCAACCCAGGCTGTATAAGGATCGTTCGAACAGGAGGAGGTCGGATAAAAGGCCCTATTATACACAAATGCTGTAACGTCACAGCAGTGAGGTAAGGGGCCACCCATAAGCTTAAGGAGCCACAGTGTGAAAAGCACAAAGCTATCTGTATCACCCAGCACCAATCACACCACGTCAATCAGGGATTTTTTCCCCACCCCCGGATTATATCTGTTATTTGTAGCACGACCAATATCACTTATTTTTTCCTTTTTTCACCTTTAAGAAGGACAGTCATTTTACTGGACCCATCAAGGACTTTATTGTTACTGCTTAGTAACATAACTTTTTGCACATTTGCACCATAATAGATAGGTACTGCTTAGTACCATCATAGACACTTGCACTTTATATTATATATTAATTCTATCTGTCTTATTTTATTTATTTATTGTGTCACAGATTATTTGCACCTTTTGCACTTTATCACCATTTGTTGGTAAATTAGTAATTTATTAATGCAAGTATTTCTTTGTATGTTTATGTGCACGTTACCTCAGCAATAACTTATGGATGGTATATAAAACAAATATAGAGGTCTAGCACAGAAACACAGCACACTATACACATCAGCTCAGCACTTCTCCCATATACCAAATGCCTTGAATGTAACTGTTTTGAGAAACAGTTAGGCCCCTTTCACACTGAGGCGCTATTGCGCTAAAAATAGCGCCTGCAGTGCGCCCCAAAAAAGCCGCTCCATAGTATCCAATGTGAAAGCCTGAGGGCTTTCACACTGGAGCGTTGCGCTTGCAGGAGGGTCAAAAAACTCCTGCAAGCCGCATCTTTGAGGCGCAATAGGAGCGCTAAAAATAGCGCTCCTATAGCGCCCCTGCCCATTGAAATCAATGGGGTAGCGCCTCCAAAACGATCGTAAAACGCAGCAAAGAGGCGTTATTGCAAACGTTTTTAACCCTTTTTCGGTCGCTAGCGGGGGTTAAAATCCCCCCTGCTAGCGCCCGCAAATCGCAGCAAAAACGACGGTATAGCGGCGCTAAAAATAGCGCCGCTATACCGCCAGCGCATCCAGCGTGAAAGTAGCCTTAAATAAATAGGTTTAGTTCCACTTTAAGGAAAAAAAAAAAGCGTAATTGATTTAAACAGGTCCATTTAACACACCGAGAAGCAGGTTTGGTTGTCAGGGAAACTAACGTCATTATCCATCGTCCACGCTGAAATGAAGCAGGAATGTTGCCATGGAGAATCAATCTCATTTCCTGTCTCATGCTGAATGGTTTACTGCATAGACAGCTGCGTCATGTAAGAGTACAAGTGCACTTACATCGAAGGGCGGAATGCGATTACTTTATTTGACCGAAGGTCAGCTGTCAAGGTGTACATATAGGCAGGGATCTGGATGACGGAATGTAATAAAATGTACACGTTTCAGCTGGGATACATCTTATTGCATATACAGTAGGTTGAAGCTCCATCAGCACCCGTATGACGTGCACTGTCAGCATGGCTTATACTGGATAGCTATGCAGCAAAAGTGGATTAAATCTGCATTAACCTGGATAGATGCTAAAAGGTATTTCACAGTGCCAGGCCCAGAGGACAAGAGGATCAGCAGAAATAGAGAAAGACACACTGGTTCATTACCTCCAATACTGCATCTTCAGAACAAAAAAAAGTCCTTTGCTTCACACTGTCCTTGAAGCATATTCTTCTATAGTTGCAATATTCAAAAGAATAGGGATCTAGCAGGGAGACACACAATCACAAACACATAAATATAAAGGATTAGGAGTTTAGCAGCCGAGTGCAGAGATGAACTCTGCAGAGCTTTACATGTGGAGCACAGACCTGCCCTGCAAATGCAAAGCTGAAGCATAGACCTTATACTCCAAAACCCGTCCCATACAAAATGTACTGTATACAGATTACAGATTACATTATCTGTAATGATAACCTGGGTGCACAAAAAAAAAAAAAAAAGATTAGCTTTGTGTATAATATGACATATTGCATATTAGTACATGGGATTGAACTATATTTTAAAAGAGTTCCGTTGGAACATAAATCCTGCATAACTTGGTTCTGACAGCCACAGAAATTCACTTGCTGCCTACTACTACTACTAGGGCAGTGACTTAAGCCTCGTACACACGGTCGGACTTCCATCTGACTTTTCCGTGGATTTTTGTCTGAACGGAGTTGGCCGGGCACACCCATAGCATACACACCACAGGACTTTTCTGCAAACTTTCCCAAAACTTTTTGCAACATCACATGGTTTTTCTGCTCTTTACCGCCACCCTTTGGTCAACTTCTGCTATTGTTGGTTGATTTTAACATTAGTTGTTTTGTCCATCAGACAAAAGTCCTATGGTTTTCTGTACACACGGTAGGACTTTGCTCCATCGGACTTTTGTTGGGCAAAAGTTTGTCCGTTTGCAGACCCAACTTTTGTCCGATGAAAACAAAACCAAACGAAAAAAAGTTTGTCCGATGGAGCGTACACACGGTCGGATTGTTGGTCCAACTTGCTTAAAACAAAGTTTGTTGGGCAAAAGTCCGACCGTGTGTACGGGGCTTTAGTAAACAGGTTTAGTTCAAGCGCCACAGAATCAGTATAAAGCCTCGTACACACGACCGAGTTTCTCGTCGTTAAAAACACGTAGTTTTTCTCGACGAGATTCTTGTTAACCTTGACGAGTTTCTCGTCAAGCTTTCCATGCGTACACACTGACAATTCCAAATTTCGTCGTTGTTCTGCGCGGTCACGTCCAGCACGTACGACGGCAGTATAAAGGGGAAGATCGATTTCCCTGGCGCCACCCCTTGGGCTGCTTTTGCTGATCTCGTGTTACCACGTGTGAAGTAAAAGTTTGGGAAGAGACGATTCTCGCTTTTCAGTCTTCGTGCTTTCAGTTCGTTACAGCGTGACGAATGTGCTATCTCCATTACGAACGCTAGTTTTACCAGAAGATGCGCTCCCGTCTCATACTTGATTCTGAGCATGCGCGCTTTTTGAAGAGTCGTAAATGCATACACACAAACCATTTTCTCGTCGCAAAACAGGCCGACGAGAAACACGACGAGAAAATCTAGAATCCGGACGAGAAAATAGAGAGCAGGTTCTCTATTTTTCTCGTCGAGATTCACGACAGTTTTCTCGTCGCAAAACCATACACACGAACGGTTTTCTCGACAATAAAGCTCTCGCGGCACTTTTCTTTGTCGGTTTTGGACGAGAAACTCGGTCGTGTGTATGAGGCTTGAGTCAGGGAATAGCAATCAGTCTACATTAAGGCCTCTTGCAGCTTAAAAAAGCTCAGTACAGGTTTTTTTTCCCCACTGAGCTAAAATACAGCCCATTGATTGTAATGTGCCTATGCACACAGGCGTGTAAACAAACGCTGTGCATTCTTTAGTAAAAAAAAAAAAAAAAATAGAAAAATCAGATTTTTGGGTCAGTAAGTTACGGCTCATGTGCGCAAATGCCCATTTACACATTGTGCAGAAGGAGAACGCAAAAATAAGTTTTCGCACAAAAAAATGCGCAACTGTGCGCGAACGCATATAGGTGAAAATGCACATAAATACTCACAAATACATATAAAAAAAAAAAAAAGTCTGAAAAAGTAGATGCTCAAACAGGAGTATCCCGTACAAGAGGCCTAAGTGTGAAAAATTGCATATTTGCCCCTGTAGCATCTGAAAAGATGCTGGAATAATAGATTACCTTTACCATAGATAAGCCCTGTTTTTAGCAATATTGCTTACCATATATTATATAGAAGTACATCCTGCTCTGCTGTGAACAAGCTGCTCTTTAAAGGCCAAGTCTACCTTTTGCGCAAAGAAAAGAAAAAAGGAAGAAGCATAAATGCACATACTGTATATTTTCAGAAAAACAATTACATTTATTATTTATTTCTTTTGCAAATGAGCCTGCAAAACATTACAACTGCAATCAGTGGATCATGGCGGCAATGCCAGGCTCCCAAAGTATGGACTTTCATTTAGAGAGCTGGAGAAAGTGTCAATGGACTTTGAGTGCGGTGATCACTGGCACTCATGTTCCACTGATAATTACAGGTTCGTCTGCTGTGGTGGAAGATTGCAATTGTAGTTTATTCATTCACAGATCCTTGTGAATGAAAGACATGGCTGAGAGGGAGAAGTTGCATAGTTGTGGAAAATTCAAAACTGCCAGCTGCTGCCAGGGAGAGGAACCCCACATGCTGTCAGAGGGGGGGGGGTTGGTTTGGGGGTGGGGGGACTGACCTGGCACCATTGTACACCCTAAATATGGGTGTAATATGTAACATGCACTTAAAGGTAGAGTTAGCCATTAAAGGACAGGTTCACCTTTTTAGAACAGGTTACATCTTACACACATATTTAGGTGTAACATGTTTTTGTTCTGCTCCTCTCTCCCTCACTGCGACAGCGGATGGGGTTCTTCTCCCCACACCCACTGTCAGATTTTTTTAAAACTGTATGGCTGTCCAGGGCTCTGCCCACACAGCCGCGTCATCTGTTAGGCCGGTTTCACACTGGGGCGGTGGCGGTATAGCGCCGCTATTTTTAGCGGCGCTATACCGTCGCGATTGCAGAGGTATTCGGTCGCTAGCGGTGCGGTTTTAACCCCTGCTAGCGGCCGAAAAAGGGTTAATACCACCCGCAAACCGCGGCTACAGCCGCGGTTTGCGGGCGGTATTACCTCGGTATCCCATTCATTTCAATGGGAAGGAGCGGTGGAGGAGCGGTAAACACACCGCTCCTCTCACCGCTCCAAAGATGTGGCTAGCAGGACTTTTTTTTAAGTCCTGTTAGAGCACCGCTCCAGTGTGAAAGCCCTCGGAGCTTTCACATTGGAGAGAAAGGAGCCGCTGTTTAGGCTCGGTTTGCAGGCGCTATTTTGCTAAAAATAGCGCCTGAAACCGCCCCAGTGTGAAAGGGGCCTTAATGAATAAACTACAAGCCCCATCCGCCACTGCGGTAGATGGACTTGTAGATTAAATGACCTGCAGGCTGAACTAATCTGCACACCTGTAGTTCATTCAAACTGCCTACAGTTCTGAAAATTTAAAACCTGTACAGAAAACAGAGCTTCGGGCAGTGTGTGCAGGAGCCTGACATTGCAGTAGATCGCTGGTGCAATACTTTAGAGGCTTTAAAAAAAATAAAATACCTGCAAAAAGATGTGCATTTATTATTTTTTATAAAGGTGAACTTAGCCTTTAATGACAGGCCACTAATATAAACTTATTCAAAGCAAAGACAAGATTCAACTTCAGTAAAGGGAACTTCTCATGAACCCATGTTTTATAGGCTGCAGGGACAAATATTACATTTGTTGGGAAAGTGCAGTTATTTTTTTTAGTTAGAAACAGATTGAGGAGTTCGAACCTCAATTTCTGCACCTTGCTGGACAGTAAACAGGTGGAAATCTGTGCAAATGAGACATTACCAGCAATATTACTGTACACCTTTAAAGCTGAACTCCAGGTATGATCTTTATTACATACTTACATTGTTCCAGCTTGGCATTCTCCAATTGGGTGAGGTGGAGAGGAGGGGCAGTGACATCACAATCACCACCTCTTCCAATAGGAAAACGCCTTGTATTATTTTAAAACGATACAGGGTGTTCTGTAAATGGCAGCTGTACAGAGTGAGCGCCCCCCTGTGGTCATGTCACTGGAAATTCTGTCTGTTATTGAAGTAGTGATTACTACTGCGATTGTCAGCTTCTCCATTGGCCCTCCCCAGTTATGAGATATACGCACTTATATTTGTACAAACGTGAACACTGTAAGTGTGCAATAAAAAAAACATATCTGAAGTTCAGCTTACAGCCTTGTTTTACTGCCATGTCCTTGTTGGGGAGATTCATCCTCACTTTCTGTTTGAGGGGAAATCTTTCCCATAGAGACACTAATGCCGCGTACACACGACCGCTTTTCTCGCCCAGAAAAACTGCATTTTTTTTTTTCGCCGAGAAAAACGATCGTCTGTGGGCTTTATGTCGTTTTTCTCGTTGAGAAAAACGGCATAAAAAACGACGAGAAAAATTAGAACATGTTCTAAATTTTCTCATCGTTTTTTCCAGCATTTTTTTCCGCGGCAGTTTTCCCATAGGGAAACACTGCCGCGGAGCCCACAGACGGTCGTTTTTCTCGTCAAGAGAAAAAATGACGGGAAAAACGACCGTGTGTAGGGAACCAAGCGGTTCCCTCGTTTTTCCTGTCATTATTCACGGCGGTTTTTTAACCGCCGTGAATAATGATCGTGTGTACGCGGCATAACAGCAATAAAAGCACCTTTTTTATGTAGACTGGACAGGTTCAACTGAAACTGTGACACTTCTTGCACTTTTGGGCTTGATGACACACTAGGAAAGAAAGTGAGGGTAAATTATCTATTAGATTAATTAAATCTATTAGATTGTAAGCTTCCAGGAGCAGGACCCTCCTAACCCTCTTGTATTGAATTGTATTGTTGCTGTCTCCTTTTTTATCATAAAGCGCTGCGTGAACTGTAGGCGCTATATAAATCCTGTATAATAATAAGAATAATAAGAATTTTACCAAATAGGGAAACAAACAGCAACACATTGCTGACAGTGATAAAAATGTGTAAACCTGTAGGAAACGTAGACCCCATCAAAGCAACGTTTGGGAATTATTAAAGATCGGCACAAGCATAATGCTTGCACCACTCTTCTAAAGTTAGAAAATGGGGCAGATGCTGCTCCTGATTAGGAAAAGGGGCACAAGATCCATTGTTCATTTAGGACTGATCTGTTCCCTGT
This sequence comes from Rana muscosa, assembly GCA_029206835.1. Classification (NCBI taxonomy): domain Eukaryota; kingdom Metazoa; phylum Chordata; class Amphibia; order Anura; family Ranidae; genus Rana; species Rana muscosa. Next base: position 106,764,955 of record CM055128.1, read on the forward strand.
TCTATGCCGTCTCTGTAACAGACATAGGACAAAACAGAACAGCTGGGGCTGTATGCGCTGGGTTCTTCTGCCCATCCTTGCTCAGCTGAAATCAGGGAGGAAGGAGGAGGGCTGTGCAGGCTCTGTTTATATGAGCAAAGAGGAATATGAGCTGTCTGCAGGCAGCTCACATCCTGTAAACTAGGTCTGACCTGGCAGAAATCTGCGGCTGTTTTGAATACTGAGAACTGCAGCAATTCCCTTGTTAATTAGGCGCAGACCCTGTGCCAGTGTCTATTTCACTCTGAAATAGAAACTGGCATTGGTGGCACAGATAGACCTGAAAGAGATCTATCTGCTTCCAGGGGTCTCAAACTGGTGACCCTCCAACTGTTGCGAAACTACAAGTCCCATGAAGCATTGCAAGGCTGACAGTTACAAGCATGACTCCCACAGGCAGAGGCATGATGGGACTTGTAGTTTTTCAACAGCTTGAGGGCCGCTAGTTTGAGACCCCTGGGCCTTAGTGAATGTGGTACATGCCGCAAACACCAGCTTCCTGCACCATTATAATGGCAGAGAATCCTTTGTCAATTCGCCAGAGTGTACCTGTCTTTAGAAAAGTACTAATAACTAGAGACATATAACTCTAGGAAGGATGAGCATAATTGTGCAGTGATTGAACTGCTAAGACATAAAAGTCTTATGTGTTCGTCACTGGTCTAACAATATTACATTAGAGAAAGCTATTATATGTAGTGTAGTTACTGAAGTATATGTATAGTAAAAACCTGCCCAGGCTATACTAGCAGTCTAAATAAGTGCAGGAAGATACAGATGACTGTATGTATGATAAATATATGAGTAGCTAGTTTTCAAGGAGTGCGCAGTTTGTCCACGAGCAGCCACCATTTCTGGGCAGTGTGAAAAATGCTCATATGTAGAGTCACTGAAGTGCAGAGGTTAGTGTAAAGGCTGTATTATTAGGCTTTTTAGGTTACCCTCAGTTGTGAGATGGAGGTTGAAAGATCTGTCTGCTGAACAATTGTTCTTCAGAACAATTGTGGCATAAAGCTGCACACTTGTATCAGCCAAGCGTGCATGTTTGATGCACTGAGCAGACACTCTCGTCACATCTGAGACAAGCCAACCCAGCCAATCAATTCTTCCTACAAGGCTAATAATCAGCCAGGAGTTTCCGTGCCCATAGATTTACAGTTCTTTTCTGGTCAATCAGTTGGAATGGGTGCAGATCTTATATCCATGGGCACTTGTATTAATCATTTGCCTCCTGGCCCTTTCCCAGCACTGATATCTTGCTTGGTTCTCTGGATGCGATTAAAGATTTCTTTAAACAGAGCCTTGTATTCTGGTTGGCTCTGTTCCAGCCTCCGGTCGGCAGCTTCTAGCTGTAGCGTGAGCACTCTTTCTGGTTCTACTTCCTCTGCTGGAAGATCCCTGCTTGAGTTGTCCCGTGACACTGGACGAGACGTCTGCACTCCAGTGTGGCAAAGGCTGTCTTCATGTCGTCTACATTTAGCCAACAGTTCTTCATAACGTTCCAGCAAGGCATGGTACTGCTCATCCACTTCTCTTAGGATAGACATACCACGGCGTCTCGTGCTGTTGGCATGAAGAGTGTAGTTACCTTCATGTCGGCTAACGGCGTCCCTTCCCACAATGTCACTTAGCGCCGTGTCACTGCAGCTTTTCCTGACAGCGGAGTTTGGAGGTGTCTGATTGCTGCTCAGGTCCCCCTCTCCATCTAAAGGCTCTGGATCATCTGTTTCTGGGGTCTTGTTAAGTGGTTCCAGTAATGTTTGGGACAGGCTATCACCCCCGCCCAGGAGGTAACGCTTCACCTGTGTAAAGAAAGGCATAAGATGATTAACCGCTAATTATTACACATCGAAACCATTGAAAGAACTGTTTACGTTGGACCTCACTCAAGTTTTAAGTTATTAAAGTAAATGTCCTGCTTTAGAGTAGACATTACAAGATGCCTATTTATTTTATTAGTCAGTAAATCTTTTTTATGCCCTTCTCTGATTTAGGAAACAGCATAAAGTGGTGGGACTTTATATGAAGCAACACTGCTAAGTTGAATGCATCAATCAGTAAAACATAGTTTATTGAGTACAAGGAATACATACATCATGAGGTAGCAGAAAGTATTATACTGAATAGTAGCAACATAATCATCTAGTTAATAATATTATATAATTATTAAACAGTAGCAATATAATGATTATCTCAAAATAATAACAAATACTGCACATGAGGCAAGCAGACCAGAATTGTAATGGTAATAACATATAAACAATGCTGGATTGGTGCATTCTGGTCAACTGTATGAGTAGAAATATTAAAACATAATCACTGTGACATTGCATCGTAAAAAAGCTCTACGCGTTTCGTGGTTTAACATTACCACTCGTCAGGAGCAGATGCTAGAAGTATCTATAAAAATGGAATAGAATGGTAAGGTTGGTAAATGGTAAAATAGTGTATGTAATATAATATGTAGGAGAGAGGAGGGAAACTTCCGAACACTCTCACCTCATTACAGTATGCTGGTATAGTCTTGGTAGTATTAACGATAAAAAGGGGGTATGTTTAATATAGATAGCGTCCTCCCCGGGAGCTGAGGTGGTATCAACCAGAAGCACAACTGTGGCAGCAGGTAACCAGGAAAGTGAATGTGGATCTCCAGTAATTGGCTGTAGTCTGTATAATTGTAGCTTGGTAACGTATAGTTTGAATGTAATTCTCTGATTTAGGTTTTACTTTGTTTTTCGGTGCTAAACTTTCCCTGACTTGATGGTTAAGCTTTACCAACTGCTATCCCTTAGTCCAAAGAGCATCCCTTAAAAGAAGAATTCCAGGTTTTCGGTCATCTTAAAAAGTTCATTTGGGCCAAGTTAGCCCAAATTAACCATTTTCCTAGCATCAACTACACACACTATGGGGGTAATTTACAAAAGGCAAGTCCACTTTGCACTACATGTGCACTTGTAGGTGTACTTATAAAGTGCACTTGGAAGTGCAGTCGCTGTAGATCTGAGGGGAAGATCTGAAATGAGGGGAAGCTCTGCTGATTTTATCATCCAATCATGTGCAAGCTAAAATGCTGTTTTTTTTTTTCCTTGCATGTCCCCCTCAGATCTACAGCTACTGCACTTGAAAGTGCACTTGTGGTGAAAAGTGGATTTGCCTTTCGTAAACAACCCCCTATGTTGCGCTCCGGCAGCAGTGCAGGCAACTTTTTGTCTGCTGCTGGAAATAGAGTCGGGTTGAATGTTTCTCCACCATTCAGAAACAAACACTCTCTCACTGTACCTTATCTACAAGGGAGCAGTGTTGTCACCTTAATGCCGGTTCATCGACGGTTCGAATCGCGCTCAGTTCTGCAGGAACCAGCTGAGATTCAAACCGTGTATGAGCAGGCTGAATGTACCAATTTGATCGATCGATCAGCTTAGGTACAACCAGCCTGCCGTATTTTACTTGCGATTATCGCTAGCAGCTGCTATAGCCACTAGCAATAATCACTGTGTTCTCCCGACGGGAATGGCTTCCCCTACCAGGCGAATACAATGTCTCGGCGGGAGGAATTTCCCTATCAGCGTGGTCTGTGTTGATGGGGAAATCGTGCAAATTTCTTTCCTGCAACCACATTTGCACCGTCTATGGCCTGCCTATGGCAGGATGTGGGATTTAATTATCTACATACCATAGGGGTCTGATAAGATTGAGATGGCACTGCAGAGTGGACAGGACACTGAACAGAACTGGATTCTAAATACACAAATTATGCTCGCAATCCAAGGTTTTACTGTAACGGGTTTTTATCAAACTGATATAACAAAACACTTGCTGCGATATTCAACAAATAAAAAAGGGGCAAATAGTAGAACTTCAGGGTTCACATACACTTAAAGCCGGCCATAGTTGGCAGGAACCGGCCAAGATTTTAATCATGTGTGGGCAGGCTGAATGTACCCAAGTTGATTGATTGAACTTGGGCAGAACCAGCCTGCAATAATCTGTGTGTTTTTCCGGTAGGGATGGCATCCTCCCGCCAAGAGAACACAATGGCTTGGCAGGAGGGATTCGAATAAAGCCATTTTCTTTCCTCCAACCCATTGCTGACCTTAACTGCATCACTTATAATCTTAATTGATCTTAATTTCTGCATCACATTGGAAGGAAAGAATACATCAAGTGCTTGGACACTGAGCATATTATTAGTGCTTTGTGTATTCTTGTGAAACTTGCAATCATTATTGGAAAAAATATATAGAGATTTTATACTTTTATTAGTATCTTACTTTTTATTAAAAAAAAAAAAAAATTATCTTAAATTCTATGTGTGTTTATAAGGCCAAGTCCAGGCAGAGAAAAAATGACCCCTTGCAGTGGGTGCGTCTGCACTGCAAGGGTTATTAGCTTGTTTTGTCCAGGGAAGAAGAGATACAGTTTTACTTACCTGATCCTCTGCTCCCCCACAATCCAGCGGTTTCATGGCGTTTTCATGCCCAGAGCAAGGATATGGACCCTGCTTTGGTCTTGATGATATCAGGACTCTGAACCGCTAGAGTATGGGATGGAAGAAGCTGCAGAGACCGGTTTAACTGCAGACAGGATCAGGTAAGTATATCTTCTTTTATTTCCCCCAAATTAACACTTGCAGTGCGGACACAATCCCACTGAAAGGGATCATTTTGTATTTGCCCGGAGTTGGGCTTTATTGGGGTTGTAAAGCCCCAGGTTTTTTCACCTTAATGCATCCTATGCATTAAGGTGAAAAAACACCTTGCACTGCCCCCCCGCGCCAGCCCCCGTTTTACTTATCTGAGCCTCGAACTTCCGTGGGCGCGATCCCACGTCGTTCTCCCCACGGCTTATCGGCTCTTCATTGGATAGATTGATAGCAACGCAGCCATTGGCTCCCGCTGCTGTCAATCAAATCCAATGACGCGCCTGCCGGGGGGCGGGGCCAAGTCATACACTCGGCGGCTATGTATGCCGAGTGTATGACACGGGAGAGCGCCCGCAAGGTAACCCCCTCGGGAGCGAGCTTCCCAGAGGGGGTTAGCTATTGTGGGGAGGAGCCGCGAGAGCCGCCCTGGGACCCCAGAAGAGGACGATCGGGGCCACTCTGTGCAAAACGAACTGCACAGTGGAGGTAAGTATGACATGTTTGTTATTTTTTTTTTTTAAACGTGAACCTATAGTATTACTTTAAGTTTTATGTTTACAGGATTTACCTGCATGCCTTGCTATTTTCTTACCCAATGTTTATTTTAGATTAGGATACAGCTACATTAAATAGGTACAATCTAAGAGCAAGATCAGCCCTGCCAACTTAAGGTGGCGGAAATCCATCTTTTTAAAGGCTTTTTTGCATTTATTTTTGGATTTGGTTAGCTTAAAGCAGAACGCCAGCTAAACAAATATAACTAAATAAAAGACACATGAGTATTCTAACTTAAATCTTGGTATCCTTTGTGCATTTTTTCCACAACTCCTATTTCTCTGTGCAGTCACTGCTGCTCTCTCTGCTTATGCAGAGTAAAGCCTCATACACACGATCGGATTTTCAGCGGACAAAGCGTAGGACTTTTGACCGAAGGGCGTTGGCCAGGAACTTGTCTTGCATACAAACGGCAAAGAATTGTCAGCCAATAAACACGAAACTACGTGGTTTTTCAACTCTTTAGCGCCACCCTTTGGGCACCTTCTGCTAATGTTGTGTTTGGTGAGCATTGCTTCCGAGCATGCGTGTTTGTACTTTGGACTTTTGTCCGCACAATCAGAAAATCCGACAACACACAATTGTTGGCGGAAAATTTTAAAGCATGCTATCCAACATTTGTCTACGGAAAATCCGACGACAATTGTCCAATGGAGCGTACAAACGGTCAGATTTTCCAACAACAGCCTGTCATCACACAATTCCCGTCGGAAAATCCGATCGTGTGTACGAGGCTTTACTGGTCTTGTAGAAGCCCCCCCCCACTTGTAGTTTTCTGCAGGCAGCCTATGGTGGACCCACAGATCTACCAGGCTATGTATAGCACTCATATGGTGTCACATCTACTTTTACAAGCTAATATCTGGATTGCGAAAGGCATTTGGTACACGTTAAGTGGGTTTATAATGTTTATGGCCATTTTATGCACAATTAAAGGGTTGGTTCACCTTTAAAAGTTCACCTTTAAAAGTTTGGCTACACACACACACAGGTGGATGCAGGTCCACACTTGAAATTCTATGCAGATTGCCGAGACCGAATGAGAACAATACAACATCTACGTGGCTTATTTCACAATACATATTTATCTTGGAAATCATTCAACAAGAAGGCTAATTGCTGTGCTGGACATACACTTGGGAATTTACAAACTTAAAATATAATAAAAACTTGGAGCTGCAAAGCGACCATAAAAATAAAAAAATCTAAATTACTTTCAAGTATATGTGAACCCTCACCTTGTAAAACAGCCCCTTCACCTTAAAATAAAAATGAAATTTAAAACGTGTGTGTGTATATGTACGGTATGTGTATATATATAGCGATACCCTCAGTTAAGAGGGCTGATTGTTATTTTGGGCCTTACAATGCACTGCTGTCAACCCCTGGCAATCGGCTCTAACCTCTCGTGGCACAGTTAGGAAAGAGTAAAGATGGTATAACTGTACTATATCTATACTGTTATATGGTACAACCCCTTTATATCCCAGCGCAGTAATTGACACTGACAACCAAATTACTTAACTATAACTTTTTTACTATTGGTAAAAGTATAAAAGGTAATTAGTATACAGTATCTCATGCAGATCCCTGCAATATTGGTGTACACATCAAAAAGGGGTATAACATTAAAGGGGTTGTAAAGGTTCGTTTTTTATTTTCTAAATAGGTTCCTTTAAGCTAGTGCATTGTTGGTTCACTTAACTTTTCCTTTGATTTCCCTTCTAAATATTTTTTTTCTTTGTTTTCTTTGTCTGAATTTCTTACTTCCTGTTCCTCCTCAGTAAGCTGTTCAGTAAGCTGTTCTGGCTGACTCCACACCACTCGGATGATGGTGTGAAGTTTAGTGAGGAGAAACAGGAAGTGAGAAATTCAGACAAAGAAAAAAAACATTTAGAAGGTAAATCAAAGGAAAAGGTAAGTGAACCAACAATGCACTAGCTTAAAGGAACCTATTTAGAAAATAAAAAACGAACCTTTACAACCCCTTTAAGCAATGCAATGATATTATAATAACCCCGCTGCAGCTATCCTCCCTCGTGAGCAAAAATGGCACCCAGCAATGTCCTATACTACCCAGTCAGGCCTGACTATAACTTGGGGTATAGTTTGTTGAAGAATCTTCGCTAGCAAAACTCGGTGGTGCACATAAAGAACAAACTGTAATCCAAAGTGGTAGCGATGATCGCTAACTGTGAGTCGCTTCGCAGTGCCCGGGTCTTCGGTCCTCCAGGAGATGGTGGCACCTCAGGTGGATCGGATGCTCCGCAGGCTCCTCGATGGAGCGGAAGGCTCTCTGTAACAAAATGCAAGGCTCAGGCCTCAGGCCTTGCACGCGCAGCAGGTAAGTGCAGGGATCCTCTTGCAGGGAGGGTGGCGTCCAAAAAGAAGAGAGAGAGAGGCCCCTCCTCTCCCTTTTAAAGTCCACCCCAGCAGTCCTTGCGTGGGGAAAGACACCCTGGGTGCCGCAAAGCGTTCTGGGAACTGTAGTTTGTGGGTAGGAAACGATACCCCGCTACACACTCCCCCCACTTGAAATCTTTGGTCCCCAAAGACAGCATCAACAGTAGGAAAATACAAACTCATTAAGGGCTGCTAGAGAATTTGGCAGAGGAAACTCCCACCAAAACGGGGAAGGGAGCTTGTCCTGCCCACAGGTCACATCAATGGAGGGACCAGGTGTTGGTAATGTCCTTCGAGCAGTGGTTACTGTATCTTCAGAACTTTCCCCCATCTGGGTATAGGTTAACTTCCGAGGAGGACGAATGGTTCTCTTGGCTCTCTGTTCTCTTGGAGTGACTGTCTCATCAGCCACAGGATCTTCTTCTAGAGTAGGTACACTGGGTTCCAATACTTCCGGTACATCCAGATCAGGTGCAGGAAGGTGCTGAGAGTAATCTTGACGATCAGCAGAAGGTGACCATATGGCATCTTCCCACTCCTCAGACAGAGGGCTAGACGGAACAAACTCAGTGCCTTCCACATTCAATGTACTATCCACAGTACCTTCAGAGGGTGGAAGATCTATAGACATAGGCTCAGGGGCCTGAGAGGGCCACAACCATCCAAGCTTTTCTTCTTCGCTCTGATCAGAGACATTCATTTCTCCAGACTGAGATACCTGAGACCGAGTGTTGGGCCTAGGTGTCTCCAAGCTTGCGGATGGTCCAGGGGAATCTTCTACAGGAGGTATCCGAACCGCTTCTGAAAGTGGAAGTAAATGGTTTCTGTGCCATGTCTTCAGCGGCCCTATCTTCCCTTCTGGCTTTAGCTGATATACCGGCAGATCTGGTAACTTTTTACAGATCACATATGGTTCAGGTCTCCATCTGTCTGCTAGTTTATGTTTCCCTGGAACTCCTAGGTTTCGCAACAGCACTCTGTCTCCTGGCTGCAAGTCCTGGATTCGAACTTTGAGGTCAAAGTTCCTCTTGTTCCGGGCTCCTCTTTGCTCTGATGCTACTTGGGCCTGTTCAAAAGCTAGCTTCAAACTTTTCCTCAGTCTATCCACATATCCCTTATGTGAGGTGGCTGAAGTGTGATCCGTTGATATGCCGAATGCCAGATCCACAGGCAGTCTTGCTTCCCTGCCAAACATTAGGCGGTATGGAGAGTACCCTGTGGCATCGCTAGTGGTACTATTGTAAGCATGCACTATTGCTGCTATGTGCTTGCTCCAATGCTGCTTCTGTTCGCTACTCAGAGTCCCCAACATATTTAACAGAGTCCTGTTGAACCTCTCCGGCTGAACATCGCCCTGAGGGTGATAAGGGGTCGTACGGGTTTTCTTGATACCCAAAGAGTCCAGCAATTTCTTAATTAATCGACTCTCAAAGTCTCTCCCTTGGTCTGAGTGCAGGCGCTGTGGCAGCCCATAATACACAAAGTACTTCTCCACTAAGATTTTGGCTACAGTGGAGGCCTTCTGGTCTTTGGCTGGAAAGGCCTGAGCATAACTGGTGAAATGGTCGGTTATCACCAGAACATTTCCTTGTCCACTTAAGTCGGGTTCTAGACAGAGAAAGTCAATGCACACCAAGTCCAAGGGTCCCTGACTCTGCAGATGGCCCATTGGGGCAGCTTGACATGGCAATGTCTTCCTTTGGATACAGCGAGCACAGGAGTGACAGTACTCCTCCACTTCAGCCCGCATACCAGGCCAATAGAACCTATCCCTTACAAGCTGGAATGTTCGTTCGGCCCCCAAGTGGCCATGATTATCATGTAAGGCAGCCAAAACAGTTCTTCTGTATTTCTCCGGCAGAAACAGCTGCCACTTCTCTTTCAGGTCATCAGAGGGGCCCCTTCGGTAGACCACCCCTTGATGCACCTGTAACTTGTCCCATTCTTTGTGTACCAATCGGGCCACCTTTGAGGGGTCCTTCAGAAGTCTGCCTGGATCCTGGTCTTCCAATGCCTTCAATGCTAATCTTCCCCAGGGATCTTCCAACTGGTCTCTCCTGAGGTCCTTTCTGGACAGCTTTGGTAAGTCATCCTCTCCAACCTGGGTCACATTGCAGTAACACTTGGGCACCCCCACCACCGAAACACCGATCTCTTCAGCCCTTGACCCACCACTAGCTTGAAGTTGGGCTCCTTGACATAAGGCCCGTACCCCATCCGGGGTTACCTAGGTCCAATCTTCTGGATGGTGGGTGGGTGCATGAGCTCTCCTGGACAATGCATCTGCATCACGGTTTCCGGCTCCGGGCCTATACTTCAGGCTGAAGTTGAATCCGGCCAGGGCTGCTAACCAACGGTGACCAGTGGCATCCAGCTTAGCCGTGGTGAAGAGATAGGTGAGTGGATTATTGTCAGTCTTTACTGTGAAGTCAGCTCCATACAAGTAATCTCTGAGTTTATCCACAACTGCCCACTTTAGAGCCAGAAACTCCAACTTGTGGGTGGGGTAGTTCTTTTCTGCTGGTGCCAGACTTCTACTAACGTAGGCAACTGGGCGCAACTGTCCTTCATGTTCTTGATATAGCACCCCCCCCAGACCATCATGGCTGGCATCTACATGCAGTTCATATGGCTTTTTGGGATCAGCATAGGCCAGGACTGGTGCAGTGGTAAGACTCTTCTTTAACATTTGGAAGGCTTCTTCGCACTCCCCTGTCCAATGGTCCTCCACAGACTCTCCAGGCTTCCTAGGGCCAGTATCATCTTCCTCCCCTTCCGTCTTCAGTAGCTCATTCAGGGGTTTGGCAATTTTTGCAAACCCTTCTACAAATCTACGGTAGTAGGAGCAGAAGCCTAGGAAGGATCTGAGCTCAGTCACTGTAGTTGGTCTGGGCCAGGAGGTGACTGCATCCAGTTTATCAGGGTCTGTAGACACTCCTTCCGCAGATACTATGTGTCCCAGATAGTGGACCGAGGACTGGTAGAACTGACATTTTTCCCTGTAGAGTTTCAGTCTCTTCAGGACTTTCTCCAATCTTTCTTCATGCTCCTCCAGAGTCTTCCCGAAGACAATGATGTCGTCTAGGTACACCAGGACTTCGATCAGATTCATGTCCCCAACGGTCTTCTCCATCAACCTCTGGAAAGTAGCAGGGGCTCCCGACAGGCCCTGAGGCATCCTATTGAATTCATAGAATCCCACTGGGGTGATGAAGGCCGTCTTCTCCTTATCTTCAGGGTGCATTGGGATTGGGTAATACCCACTCTTCAGGTCCATGACACTGAACCACTTGGAACCAGACAGACTCTGCAAAGCATCTTCTATCCTGGGGGTAGTGTACTGGTCGGGTATGGTCCTCCTGTTGAGAGTCCTGTAGTCTATGCAGAGTCTCAGCGACCCATTTTTCTTCCTTACCACCACGATGGGGGAGGCATATGGACTTCTGGACTCTCGGATGACCCCTGTCCTCTTGAGCTCTGTCAACTGCTCACGCAAATCTTCCAAGTCAGCCAGGGGAACTCGTCGGACCCTCTCCCGAAAGGGTTTGTCTTCTTGAAGACGGATTTTATGGGTGGCACTCCTCGCACACCCCACGTCAAACTCATCTTCTGAAAATATTCTTCTCCATCTAGTCAGCTGAGCCTTGGCTCTCTCCTCCCATTTCAGTGGCAAGGTGGTATCTTCAAGACAGAGTTCCTCCAGGGTGGCTTCTCCTCCCTCCGTCCTCTTCAGTTCGAACAGGGTCACTGGGGTGGCCGGATTCACTTTGCCCAGCAGTACCCAAGCTGGGATCATCACAGGGGAATCTGTGACATTTCTGACGCTCACTGGAATCTGCCCCTTTGCTTTCTTCAATGCCCTTCGTGGGACCACTTCAGGGATTACTTCCAATCCTTGGTGAGTGTTGAAGGGGTCTGGCTCCACAACCACGAAGGGGCCCGGCTGCTCCCAGGAGAGTTTTACCGTAGCCTGAAGACAGGTCACCTCACCAGGCTGCAGTATCTTCTCTCTTCTAGACAGTCTCCAGACTCTTCCCACCCCCTCTTCCGGGGCCTTTTGCTCCAGGATCAACTTCTGGTAGACCTGTTACAGCATGGGGTGAATCTTCTGTTTGGGAGAACTCCGCTCTTGCACTAACGGGGTCAGCAGTCTCCGGACCAAGTCAGTGTTGGTCCCTATCAACATGGACATCTTGTTGGCTCCTGGTGGGCGAGGGCAAACTACCGCCAGGGTGTCAAAACTTTGGCCTTCCCGGTCACAGAGGGGTCAAAGGCCAGTCTGATTGAGACATGACCGTCGTAGGGAAAGCTACGAGTGCCAATCCCCCCTATCTTCAGGTCTTCCAGCTTCTGCAAAGGCACATGACTCAAGTGCTTCTGATAAAAGTATCTGTATAAGAGAGTCTCTTGGGCTCCTGTGTCTAGGAGTGCCTTAGCGTAGACTCCCTCCACTTGAACGGAGACTAGAGGGGAGGGTCCAATTAATTTTTCCGGGAACTTCTTAGGAGGTATTTTCTCCTCTTGGACTCCTAGACTTTCTTAGTGGTATTTTCTTCTTCTTTTTCTTCCACTTTTCTCTGGATCTCAACCCTTTTTGGACCTGGTATGCATTGATCTCTTTCCGGTTGTCAAATTTCAACTCCCGACAACCGGTATGAGGGGTTTTAGGAGGGGCATTGTTCCCCTTTTTCTTTTTGCTCTGCTCGTTTTTGAATCTTCTTGGAGCTTTCTGTAAGTAGCGGGCGCCCGGCTGACTCCTTCACCGGGGCCCTCTGAAGTTTTCCGCCGGCTGGTATGGAGTGCCTCGGTTCTTCCTTGGGCTGGTGCACATCCTATCAGGGTGGCCAAGTCCTCCACAATTGAAGCAGACAATTTCCTTCCTTTTTTTTGGAGATATTGGAATGGAATGGTTCCTTCTCGATTTCTTCTTTCTTCTTGGCCAACAAAGAGGTCAATAAGTCCAGTACTTGGGCCATTTGAGACTTCAAGGTTTCTACTTTTGAGTCACGTTCGGTAACTACGGCCGTTCTGACTCCCACCGAAACAGGTGGAGTGATCGTCTCAACCCCCCTCTTGATCCTTCAGCAAGGCCTCTTCGTTCCTTATGATCCGCACAAGGTCTGTGTAATTCAAAGCCATGACTCCGTCAGAGGTCTTCAGGTGAAGCCAAACTGGATCCGAGCGCAAGGCTCCCCTCAGGATCTGCTTCATCCTGGTAGAGTCTATGACCTGTGGCTGCATTCCCTTTCTCAGTACAATCTGGCACAGCATTCTATTCAGTGTCCGGACATACTCGGACAACTTCTCCCTCGGTTGTTGGAAGGTATATTCAAATTGATACACCAGCTAAGACACCTTCTCCAGCTGGCCAAATTCCTCCTGCAACACAGACAGATAATCCATTGCAGTACACACAGTATTGCTGCACCTAAGATTTTTCATAGCCTCAGCAGCACTACCCTTCAAGCTTTCATTGATGCGCTGCTTCTTCTGCGCCTCTGGAACTTCCCAACCTTCCACTGCCTGCATGGCCTGCTCAATCCAGGTGTCTAAATCTTCCTCCCCGGGTGGCACAGGTTGTGTTCCTGAAAACACCCAGAGTTTCCGGTACCCGGCTTCCACATGCACTGTGCTGTTTTTCTGGCACTTAGCAACAAAGTCTCCCAGGGCAGTCAGCAGTTTCGGGCCTATGGCGGTCAGCGGTGACTTTGGAGCTTTCATTTCTTGACTGCCTCCCATTTTATAGAAGAGTGACGGAGATAACGGTGGGGAGGTTCGTGGAGACTTTCTCTTCACAGCCCCAGTATGCACTAAGCGATACGTTCTGTCATCTATGTCTTTTACACTCTGCCCTTTGAACTCTTCTGGGATTCCTCTTGTCCATTCTACTAGTGCATATGCCCCCGAGGTATCTGACTTTACGTCCACCGCCCATGCTTTCCATTGTGGCGATATTGACATTATTAGCTGCTTTACTTCTTCTCTCGGCTGGATCTCTCCCGGGAGTTCAATAGCTACCGCCCGGACTGGATTCACAGCCTCCTCTGCGCACCATTGTGTCACTGCCTGCGGGTCCATGCTGGTACTTCTGACGGGCTTGATTGCAGCGTGCAATATACAAGGATCCCGGAACCGAGCCCCCACGTATAGCGATACCCTCAGTTAAGAGGGCTGCTTGTTATTTTGGGCCTTGCAATGCACCGCTGTCAACCCCTGGCAATCGGCTCTAACCTCTCGTGGCACAGTTAGGAAAGAGTAAAGATGGTATAACTGTACTATATCTATACTGTTATATGGTACAACCCCTTTATATCCCAGCGCAGTAATTGACACTGACAACCAAATTACTTAACTATAACTTTTTTACTATTGGTAAAAGTATAAAAGGTAATTAGTATACAGTATCCCATGCAGATCCCTGCAATATAGGTGTACACATCAAAAAGGGGTATAACATTAAGCAATGCAATGATATTATAATAACCCCGCTGCAGCTATCCTCCCTCGTGAGCAAAAATGGCACCCAGCAATGTCCTATACTACCCAGTCAGGCCTGACTATAACTTGGGGTATAGTTTGTTGAAGAATCTTCGCTAGCAAAACTCGGTGGCGCACATAAAGAACAAACTGTAATCCAAAGGGGTAGCGATGATCGCTAACTTGGTAAAGCTGGAGAGACTAATAAACTCAGTTTAGCAGACAGTCTCCCCAGAATATAAATGTAATCACTGATGGGCCTAGGCAAAGTTAATAGGCAACAAAGTTAATCAGATGCGGTTCTGAGCTGGCGCCCTCTCACCCGACCGGACCGATTCCTGTCCGGTACCTCCGCTACTGTAAGTCTCTTCACAGTGCCCACGATGCCCGGGTCTTCGGTCCTCCATGAGATGGTGGCAACTCAGGTGGATCGGATGCTCCGCAGGCTCCTCGATGGAGCGGAAGGCTCTCTGGAACAAAATGCAAGGCCCAGGCCTCAGGCCTTGCACGCGCAGCAGGGAGGGCGGCGTCCAAAAAGAAGAGAGAGAGGCCCCTCCTCTCCCTTTTAATGTCCACCCCAGCAGTCCTTGCGCGGGGAAAGACACCCTGGGTGCCGCGAAGCGTGCTGGGAACTGTAGTCTGTGGGTAGAAAACGATACCCCGCTACACATATATACACACGCATAAATACTTTTTTTTAATTTATTTTTTTATAAGTGATTACATAATCTCAGTTCTCAGCTGCATACAAGCTTGGAAAGGTGGGAGTGGCAAAAACAGCACAAAACAGATAATCTGGAGGTGAGCTGATTAATAGTGGGAGCTTGGTGTTATGGTGTTATGGCCCGTACACACAATCAGAAAATTGTACACAAAATACCACTTTCAAAGCCGATCACGACAGTTCTTCCGATATTATTAGATGGGACAAGCACGAAAACGTTTCTTGTACCATTACAGATCGTACAGTTTTCGTTTAGGCCCCTTTCACACTTGTGCGACTTGTCCTGCGTCTTGGGACTGCAAAGTCGCATGACAAGTCGCACCCCATGATTTCCAATGAGTACCATTCATATCTTTGTGACTTCAAAGTAGTCCCTGCACTACATTGGTCCGACTTTGATGCGACTTAAGGTCCATAGACCTCAAGATTGCACAGGCATTGCTTAAAGTCGCGTCAAAGTCAAGAGTAAAAAAAGTCAAAGTGTGAAAGGGGCCTTAATTAGTACAGTTGTAGTTCAAAAATACAATACAAATACACTACAACACATTCCACCACTTCTGAATTTTTATTCTGTCGTACGAGAATTTTAGTAACTTTAGTAAAACTTTTCATTTTTGATATGAGATTAGCATGCAAAAAATAAATAAAATGGATGATCATTTGTCTGATAATCTCATCGCGTGTATCAGGCATTAGGCTTTGACTCTCTATTTTTGTACATATTTTGTAAGAGCTAAAATAAGTTGGCCCCGTTTTGAAAAGTGTCTAAAATTTAAAAAGCTGTGCTGCCCAGATAAACCAATAAGGTTGAAAAATCTGGTTGACAGTACTCTATATAGACAGATTTTAATTAGATTTTAATTCGTTTATTATAATGCATTAGGGTTGATTTATTAAAGGCAAATAGGCTGTTCACTTTTCAAGAGAATTTTCCCTTTAATGAATGAGGTGAAGCTTTGCTGATTACCATCATCCAATCACATACAAGCTAAGGGGAAATTCCCTTGCAAGGCCTATTTGCCTTTAGTAAACCAAACCCAATGTCTCCACTTCCATGCAGGCATATTGGTCATGACACAATCCTCACCTGCTTCATCTGCTGCAATTCCTGCAGTTCATTCTCCAGCTCTTTAATGCGTAATCTGCAGTTTTCCATTTCAAAGGCCCTTTGTTCCAGATCAGTATACTCTTGCAGCACTGCCTGATACTCTCGCTCTGCCTTCTCCTTCCTCTGGCGTTCCTCTGCCACCTGGGCTCGTAGAGCATTTACCGCTCTCTGCAAATGCTCATTTTCTCTCTGCAAAGGCTTCTGAGACAGATCCAGACATGATGTATGCAGGCTGAATGAGTCTTCATACCTATAGATAAAGAATTAAAATAAATGAATGCTGACCTCAGAAAATGTCTAAATGCAGCCTATATCGAAAGACTGGGCCAACCAACCTCACTGAGAGATCTGGACACACAAGAATAGTTAGTGGCAGGCCTCATTTACACTTGCGGTTCGGAGGCGGTAAAAACCAACCATTTTCCCTTAAAGTGGCGTTCCACCCAAAAGAGGAACTTCCGCTTTAAGTACTCCTTGCCCCCTTACATGCCACATTTGATGTCATTTTTTTTTGGGGGGGGGGAGAGTGGGTACTTACTTTAGAGAGGGGCTTCCTACCCCACTCCCTCATTCTGCCTTCAGGCCGCCTAGGCGACTCCTCCTCTCCCCCTAGGCGGCCCCTCCCTCTAGGCAATCTTCTGGGATACGTCATGGGTCCCAGAAGATTGCCTGTCCACTCGGCGAGCGCAGCGTGACTCGCGCATGCGCAGTGCGCGCCCAGCCCTGAAGCCACAAGCTGTCACGGCCGGGTGCCCACAGTTCCATTGACGGCGCCACGAAGAGGAGGGGGAGAGGAGCGAGGCTTCGGGCGCCCACATCGCTGGATCGTGGACAGGTAAGTGGCTGTTTATTAAAAGTCACCAGCCATACTTTTTGTAGCTGCTGACTTTTTAGGTTTTTATTGAAGAAAGTCAATGTATACATACACATCAAACAGCACATTTCTCAAGTCCAGTGACATTTTTTTTACAATCGCACATTATACAGTTATATGTATCTATTAAACTTGGGTGTTCCTACTGGGTATATGCATGGCATGAAATACAATCCTTAAAACAGTGTGCGGGGTACAAGAAGTAACCAATATTACATGTGGGTATTAGTCAGCGCAACATTATACGCAGGTATCAGAACTCTGTAGCCAACGATCCCAGATACTCTCATATTTAGCCGGGCATCCTCTATTTATATAGATGCATTTTTTGTAAGGTAAAGTAACGTTGACCTCAGCTTTCCACTCGGATAGAGTGGGGGGTATCTGTCTCATCCATTTTCTAGCTATTATCTTCCTAACTGAAAATAGAGTCTCCTGTAAAAATATTTTGGTGAATTTGTCTACCCCCACTGGGAAAACTCCCAGTAGGCACTGTTTCGGGTCCATTGTAAGTGGTGAGCCCATATTGTCATGCAAAAAGTCTACCACCTGTTTCCACAGAGCCTGGATCTTAATACAGGCCCACAGCAAGTGGAAGAAGGTGCCCGTCTCGGATCCACAGAGTGAACACAGAATGGACTGTCCTCTTGTATCTAGCCACTCGAAGCGGTGTCAGATAAGCTCGGTGTAGGATGAAAATTTGGGACATTCTGTCTGACAATCTGGGGGACACCACCCTGCAAGTCTCAAGTGCCTCCTCCCACTCCTCATCATCCATTGGGCCCACTTCCCTCTCCCACCGGGGCTTCAAAGAAAATGCCAGTTTATTAGAGACAGGAGTATTCAACATATTGTAGAAATATGATATGAGGCCCTTAGGGTCTGACCCCCGAGCCACCGCCATAATCGGATTAGGTGTGGGTCTAGGGGGAGACTGTGGGAATTGAGCCCGAGCTGCGTGGCGAACCTGGAGGTATCGGAAGAACATATGATTTGGAAGCATAAATTGGTCCCTCAGTGTATCAAAGGTTTTGAGACTGCCATCAGATAGTAAATGGTGCAAATAATATACCCCCCGGGAACTCCAGATCCCCGGATCCCGGATCTGTCCAAATTCTGGCATGGATTTGTTGTGCCATAGCGGCGTGTAGTCATTATGCGGTGGTATGTTTAGTTTGATGGCCACAAGGTTCCATACACGCCTACAATGGCACAAAAGGGATTTAGTGTCCCCTTCTGGATCTGTACCACTCATCCCCAGGGTCACCGGATATAAAGGGTCATGGATTAGTTGCGCCCATTTTGGACATAGTAAGGTACGAAATCTTTCGCTATCTGTCTTATCGATATGATATAAATTGGATAGCTGGGTTGCCAGATAATACAAGTTTAAATCTGGCAAGGCTGTGCCCCCCATGTCTGTTGGGTTTTTGAGTGATTGCCACGAAATCTTATGTCGATTCGGTCCCCATACAAATGGTTTGAGGAGGGCTTCTAGTGCCTTGAAGTGTTTTAACTGGAGATAAATGGGGGAGTGCCAGAGTACGTATAAGGCCTTGGGCAGGAGGATCATTTTAATTAGATTGATGCGTCCCCATACCCCAAGGGGTAGCTTGGCCCATGTGCGTATTTTGGTTCTGACTAAAGCAAAAAGGGGTTCAATATTGAGGGCCAGGTAGTCCGAGGGGTTCCTGGATATGTGTATCCCAAGATATTTTATGACTCCAACCCTTTGGAGCTGGGAATGGGCTTGAGATTCCGTGGGCGGGAAGCTGTCTAATGGCAAGATCTGTGACTTATCCCAATTAATCTTGAGGCCAGAAAAAATTCCGAATTTGTAGCTGCTGACTTTTAAAAAAATAAAAAAAGCCTGGAACTCCGCTTTAAGCTGCAAAGGATGTGGGTTTAAACATTCCAAAATTATACCCCCCCCCCCCCCCCATCACGTTTAGCAGGCAGTACAACCTGTTGCAGCATGGTACAGATTTTTAGGGGCTAAAACAGACGGTGAGGTAGTGAGTAGTGATATATTACAAACGTCAAACTCCCTTTTAAAAGGTGTTTCAACACAAATCGATCTTCAGAGGATGCAGCTAGTGTAAACTTATTTATAGAGGTAAGTGTTGGTGTTACATGGAGGGTAGGTGTGATGTTTAGTGTTAGGGTTACAGGCAGGTTTAGGGTAATGCTTATTTTTAGAGATACAGTGAGGGTTGGGGTTGCAGGGCCAGTGGGTGTGAGGGTTAGTTTTATGGTAATAAGGAGGGTTAGTATGAAGGTTAGTTTTATGGTAACAAGGAGGGTTAGTATGAAGGTTAGTTTTATGGTAACAAGGAGGGGTTAGTATGAAGGTTAGTTTTATGGTAACAAGGAGGGGTTAGTATGAAGGTTATCTTTATGGTAACAAGGAGGGTTAGTATGAAGGTTAGTTTTATGGTAACAAGGAGGGTTAGTATGAAGGTTATCTTTATGGTAACAAGGAGGGTTATTATGAAGGTTAGTTTTATGGTAACAAGGAGGGTTAGTATGAAGGTTAGTTTTATGGTAACAAGGAGGGTTAGTATGAAGGTTAGTTTTATGGTAACAAGGAGGGTTAGTATGAAGGTTATCTTTATGGTAACAAGGAGGGTTAGTATGAAGGTTAGTTTTATGGTAACAAGGAGGGTTAGTATGAAGGTTAGTTTTATGGTAACAAGGAGGGGTTAGTATGAAGGTTATCTTTATGGTAACAAGGAGGGTTAGTATGAAGGTTAGTTTTATGGTAATAAGGAGGGTTAGTATGAAGGTTAGTTTTATGGTAACAAGGAGGGTTAGTATGAAGGTTATCTTTATGGTAACAAGGAGGGGTTAGTATGAAGGTTAGTTTTATGGTAACAAGGAGGGTTAGTATGAAGGTTAGTTTTATGGTAACAAGGAGGGTTAGTATGAAGGTTATCTTTATGGTAACAAGGAGGGGTTAGTATGAAGGTTAGTTTTATGGTAACAAGGAGGGTTAGTATGAAGGTTAGTTTTATGGTAACAAGGAGGGTTAGTATGAAGGTTAGTTTTATGGTAACAAGGAGGGTTAGTATGAAGGTTAGTTTTATGGTAACAAGGAGGGGTTAGTATGAAGGTTAGTTTTATGGTAACAAGGAGGGGTTAGTATGAAGGTTATCTTTATGGTAACAAGGAGGGTTAGTATGAAGGTTAGTTTTATGGTAACAAGGAGGGTTAGTATGAAGGTTAGTTTTATGGTAACAAGGAGGGGTTAGTATGAAGGTTATCTTTATGGTAACAAGGAGGGTTAGTATGAAGGTTAGTTTTATGGTAACAAGGAGGGTTAGTATGAAGGTTATCTTTATGGTAACAAGGAGGGTTATTATGAAGGTTAGTTTTATGGTAACAAGGAGGGTTAGTATGAAGGTTAGTTTTATGGTAACAAGGAGGGTTAGTATGAAGGTTAGTTTTATGGTAACAAGGAGGGGTTAGTATGAAGGTTATCTTTATGGTAACAAGGAGGGTTAGTATGAAGGTTAGTTTTATGGTAACAAGGAGGGTTAGTATGAAGGTTAGTTTTATGGTAACAAGGAGGGGTTAGTATGAAGGTTATCTTTATGGTAACAAGGAGGGTTAGTATGAAGGTTAGTTTTATGGTAATAAGGAGGGTTAGTATGAAGGTTATCTTTATGGTAACAAGGAGGGTTAGTATGAAGGTTAGTTTTATGGTAACAAGGAGGGTTAGTATGAAGGTTAGTTTTATGGTAACAAGGAGGGTTAGTATGAAGGTTATCTTTATGGTAACAAGGAGGGGTTAGTATGAAGGTTAGTTTTATGGTAACAAGGAGGGTTAGTATGAAGGTTAGTTTTATGGTAACAAGGAGGGTTAGTATGAAGGTTAGTTTTATGGTAACAAGGAGGGTTAGTATGAAGGTTAGTTTTATGGTAACAAGGAGGGGTTAGTATGAAGGTTAGTTTTATGGTAACAAGGAGGGGTTAGTATGAAGGTTATCTTTATGGTAACAAGGAGGGTTAGTATGAAGGTTAGTTTTATGGTAACAAGGAGGGTTAGTATGAAGGTTAGTTTTATGGTAACAAGGAGGGGTTAGTATGAAGGTTATCTTTATGGTAACAAGGAGGGTTAGTATGAAGGTTAGTTTTATGGTAACAAGGAGGGTTAGTATGAAGGTTATCTTTATGGTAACAAGGAGGGTTATTATGAAGGTTAGTTTTATGGTAACAAGGAGGGTTAGTATGAAGGTTAGTTTTATGGTAACAAGGAGGGTTAGTATGAAGGTTAGTTTTATGGTAACAAGGAGGGTTAGTATGAAGGTTAGTTTTATGGTAACAAGGGGGGTTAGTATGAAGGTTATCTTTATGGTAACAAGGAGGGGTTAGTATGAAGGTTAGTTTTATGGTAACAAGGAGGGTTAGTATGAAGGTTAGTTTTATGGTAACAAGGAGGGTTAGTATGAAGGTTATCTTTATGGTAACAAGGAGGGGTTAGTATGAAGGTTAGTTTTATGGTAACAAGGAGGGTTAGTATGAAGGTTAGTTTTATGGTAACAAGGAGGGTTAGTATGAAGGTTAGTTTTATGGTAACAAGGAGGGGTTAGTACAGGGATATGCAATTAGCCGACCTCCAGCTGTTGCCAAACTACAAGGAGGTTTAGTATGAAGGTTAGTTTTATGGTAACAAGGAGGGTTAGTATGAAGGTTAGTTTTATGGTAACAAGGAGGGTTAGTATGAAGGTTAGTTTTATGGTAACAAGGAGGGTTAGTATGAAGGTTAGTTCAAAAAATTTCTAAAAGTGAATGTGGTTTGCGTTTGCGAAATTACACTCACTCCAAAATCATCCAGCTTGGACCAATGTAAACATGTATGTGCCATACCTGTGGGATGCCAATGGAAGCTGGAAATAACTGTGGTAGACAACGCTATTACAGTGATTGCTGCTGGCTTCTGAGTCCCGTGCCCAGTGGTTGTCCAGCTGCTTAGTAAAACACAGATGGTTGCTCGCTCAGCACAGGTGCCATCCAGGGAACATTTTGCATTTTCTCACTGAATGCAGTGTGTTCTCTGATGAGGTGGAGACTGAGGCAGGGCAGTGATGTCACACTCTCCACCTTGTCCAATCAAAGAATGCTTTGCATTCATTATGTTCACAATGCAGCAGGACAGCCACTTGTCACAGGACCCTGAATCTAGCAGCAATAACTGTCATAGTGCCTACACTGTCTACTATAGTGATTTCCAGCTTCCACAAGTATCTCACAGGTATGGCACAAACATACTTTAAAGCGGAGCTCCGCCGAAAAAAAATATATTAAAGTGGTTGTAAACCCACTTTTTAAACAAAGACCTACAGGTAAGCCTAGATTAAGGCTTACCTGTAGGTGCATGAAATATCTCCTTAACCTACACGGTTAAGGAGATATTTGTATGTAAATGCGGCAACGCTGACGTCACCCCATTCACAAATTCGGCTAGGTCGCAACATTCGACGACGTAGCCGAATTCGACAGCTCACGCGCGCATGCGCGGAGTCACGTCTTCGCCGCTCCGGCCAATCACAGCGCCGGAGCGGCGCTGTGATTGGCTGCAGCGGCGATACCCGGAAGTAACATTCCGGCTATCGCCGCAGCGATGGATGCGGCTAGAGGAGGGACACGGACGACTTCGGGGGCCCCGATCGAAGGTAAGTGGTACATAATGAGCTAGTATGCTAGTCATACTAGCTCATTATAGCTTTGTCTTGCAGGTAAGTAAAAAAAAAAAAAATTTGTCTACGGGGTTTACAACCACTTTAAAAGCCAGCAGCTACAAATACTGCAGCTGCTGACTTTTAATATTAGGACACTTACCTGTCCTGGAGTCCAGCGACGTCCGCAGCAGAGGACGAGCAATCGCTCGTCACTCTGCTGCCCCCACCGCCATCCTCGGTGAGGGAACCAGAAATTGAAGCCTTGCGGCTTCACTGCCCGGTTCCCTACGGCGCATGCGTGAGTCGCGCTGCGCCGTTCTGACTGGTCCTCCTGTGTTCTGGGAGCCGAGTGTCTCCCAGAACACTACGGGTATTCTGCGGGAAGTGACGTGCTTCCCGCAGATTTCCCGCAGAGAGGACTCCCGGAAGTGGGTGAAAATACCTGTCTTAGACAGGTATCTGCACCCCTGTCCCCCATGAAAGGTGTCAATTGTGACACCGGAGGGGGGGAGGGTTCCGATGAGCGGAAGTTCCACTTTAGGGTGGAGCTCCGCTTTAATTGGGCCTAACTGGTCAAATGTAACAATAGAGCAATTGCCGTACCTAAAACTGAGCTTTAATGTGGTTCTAAAGGGAGAAGGTTTTGCATTCTATGTATTAAGATAAAAAACATTCTGTGTGTAGCAGCCCCCCTAAAACTTACCCAAGCCCCATATCGATCCAGCAATGTTGCGCAAGGGCCTCTGCTGTCCGGGACTCTCTTTCCTCTTTGGCTGAGACTCAAAGTCAGTGAGCCAAATGAGGAGAGAGAGGGGACAGGGCCGAGCTACAGCTCCATGTCTGAATGGACACACAGATCAGCGGCTCAGCTCGGGTGCCCCCCTAGAAAGCTGCTTGTTGTGAAGGTACTCTGCAGGAGGGAGGGGCCAGGAGCACCGACGAGGGACCCGAAAAGAGGAGGATCTGGGCTGCTCTTTGCAAAACCATTGCACAAAGCAGGTAAGTATAACATTTTTAAACCAAAAAAAACAAGACTTTAATATCACTTTAATTATTTCACTTAAAATAAAAAAATAAAAAATGTAACATTGCTCTTGATATTTTGTAGCCACTCGCAGTCTTGCACTCACCCAATACAAGAAGTCAGTTCACGTACACAGGGGAAAGTATGGATAGTGCGCCGTCTCTCCCTCTTGTCCCTCCTGATGCGTACCTTTTCCATACCACGCAGATCCTCAACTTGCCTCTGCAGATCATCTACTTGTTTCTGCAAACCATCTGCAGTGTCTGTCAAACTACAAATATCATACAAGTAACTTGCAGTCGTTAT
The DNA here is from genome assembly GCA_029206835.1 of Rana muscosa. Classification (NCBI taxonomy): domain Eukaryota; kingdom Metazoa; phylum Chordata; class Amphibia; order Anura; family Ranidae; genus Rana; species Rana muscosa. Next base: position 106,788,788 of record CM055128.1, read on the forward strand.
TTTAATAAGTAAATACAATAAACTGTTATGTCTTTTGTTACTGAAAATACAATGCAGTGTAAAAAACGTCTCCAGTAATTTCCCTTCTCTCTAAATCTGGACACACACAATCAGATTTTAAACTTTAAGGGCTCGTCTACATTAGATGAACATGTTTTTAAAAGCAGTACAAACGCATATGCAAGAAAAATGAATGTATATCAATGAGCCTAGTTTATCATTGTGGTGCTTTAAAGTGGCACTAAACAAAATCCTTATTCTCCAAAGAAAAAATTCATCCACATCCACTATTTAATTGCCCTGTAATCTATTCTTCATTAAATAGCTTCTTACTGTGTTTTATGTCTCCTTGTATTGTCCTCTGTGAGCTCCTGAACCTCTCCTTTTACCTTTCACTTCTGTTTTTGGAACGAGCAGTGCACATTAGTTGCGGTCATGTGCACTGCTCTATGCACACTACAAATCCCATTTATAGTCCATCTCAGGGGAGAGCAAGAGAGGTTGGCTACACTCCTACATACAGTGGGATTATGGATAATGAAGGTAGCCATCCTCCAGCAGGAAGTCAGATTACATCAGCAAAAAAAAAAAAAGAAGGGAATTTGGAAATTTGGAGAAGGCCGAGAGCAACAGAAGGAACTTCTTGAAGTTAAAGCAGAGTTCGGGGGCGTGGCCAACGACCGGAATGTGAGGACGTGCTTAGCCTGAGCTCTGTCCGTGCCGCACACATCCTGACTTGATCCTGCTGACCCGATCGCCATCCAGGGGTCCCATTTGTCCCCATAGGGAGGAAGCCTCAGGATCAGTCCCGCCACCGCCGCCATGCAAAACGAGGCAAGATGGCGTCGGTCACCATGCTGCAGACAGAAGCCTGCAGGGAAGGGTGAGTCACACCGTTTCCCACCTACTCTGAGCCCTGCGGATCCTCTCTTGTTCTCCCTGGCTGAGGACACTGCTACTGATACCCCCAGCGCGGACACTGATGATACAGGCCCTGCGGAACCCTCCCTGTCCCAGATTATGGAGGCCATCCAGCACAGCCATGCGTCTCTGACCACTCAAGTGGACTCCATTAAAACTGACTTATCCTTTCTGAAACAAGATGTTCATAACCTCCGCCAGTTCTTGGAGCTGCCAGAGAAAAGGGAAGAGTATCCTTTAATGGGAGTGGAATTACTAATTTTCCCTGACTTCTCTGTAGCTACACAAAAGCAGAGGACCACTTTCCTGGCTATTAAACGCAGGCTCCGTGAGCTTCATCTTCCCTATGGCATGTTATATCCTGCTCGCTTGAGGATCGTTTTCCAGGGAAAGGCATACTTCTTTACGGATCCTAAGGAGGCATCTCATTGGGTGGATACCCTGGGACATCCTGAACGCTGGAACCAGAATCAAAGATCCCCTCCACGTTGAAAGTGCACTTACTCTGTATTCCTCCTTTGCTACATCTTGCGCCCTAACTGGTGTACACTACCCTTTTCCTGCATAGGACAGCGGGAGGGGGTAGGAGTGGGCCTGGATATCCTCACACCTGTGATCGTCTCACTCCCCTCTTTCCAGTTATAATGGGGCGGTGAACTGCATTCATCTACCATTGTTTGTTAACTGCTTGATCAACCTGGATGACTGTTATCACTTCATTCCTTCTTTTTTGAACAATTTATGCTGTTATTCTTTTTTTAACTCTCTTTTTCAGACTCAGGGTCAACTAGCATATTTGTCATGTGCGGACACGGGTGGCGGCACGCGTCTAAGGGACTTTACCGCTCCTCAGGGTTGGTTGATTGGGGGTCTGTGTCATGGTCCCCCTGCTTTGTAGTTTTGGTTTTGGGAACAAAGCTCTCATATGTTTGGATTTGGGAGCCGGGAGGGTTAGGGTGGGATGGGATGTTTGGGGATTTTCGTTTGAGGTTGTTGCTTTTTTTGTGTTTTTTTTAAATTGCTGGTATCCATTTGTGCATGTCCATCTACAGGTCGGTCTAGCCGGCCCTTATAATATGCATCTGATCTTTTTATTTCCTACAATGTTGTCTTATGTCTTTGATCTGCTCCTTGCCATACGCACTTCTCATGGTCCGCGGGTCCTCGGGCTCTGGTTTGTTTCCAGCGAACCATGGGACGTGGGGTCCTCTAGTCATGTATTTTATGCCTCCTTATGTCTAGACTACATTTGGTCTTTTGGAATGTGCAGGGGCTGAATTCTAAAGTGAAAAGATCATTAATGTTTGACTACCTGGCACGTCACAATCTGCATGTAATCCTTCCTCAAGAAACCCACCGCCAGGGCTCTAGAGTCATGGCCCTTAAGCGGGCAAAAATTGCCTATGCCCTCCATTCCACATACTCCACGTACGCCAGGGGAACCTCCATCCTCATAGCCAAATCAGCCCCGGTTAGTATTTAACATGTTAAACTTGATCCGCAGGGGTGCTTTGTGATTGTTGTGCTTGAACTTATCGGTAGGCCGTATACAGTGACTAGCTTATATGCCCCACCCCCCTTCACTAAAATGTTCTTTGAAAGGGTGATGAACTCCATACTGGCGATAGCAGAGGGTCCTTTATTGATAGCGGGTGACTATAATACAGTATTGGACAATTCCCTTGATAGATTACGTTGTTCTACGTTACCCCCCACTCCCCTGGGTTCCTTCTTAACTCAATTTGATTTGGTGGAGGCCTGGAGGTGGAAGCATGCGGATGGGAGGGAGTATTCATGTTACTCTGGGTCACACGACACTCTGTCTCATATTGATTTATGTCTGGTTTCTTCGGATCTGCTTAATATGGTGACAGAGGTTAAATACCTCCCCTTTGATGGTGGACCTCGCCCTGGGTCCCTCCTCCTCCTTTCAGATATAGCGGCTGAGCCCGCTATGGCTGGCGGACGAGATTGTAGTGAACCAATGTATGACAGAGATAAAATCCTATTGGCTAATTAATAAGCAAAGCGCCTCTGTTCCGGTGGTTTGGGATGCCTTTAAGGCCGCCACCCGTGGCTCTTTTGCTGCGGCGGTCGGTCAGACACGCAAGGCCTCTATGTCCAAATTGATGGATGCCGAGGGGACTCTCAGGGAGGCGGAGGCCGCTTATACTGCGACTCCCTCCCCTGAGACGCGCACTACCTGGAAGCATAGGGCCAGAGAATTGTACTTAGTGCTTTTGGAGCGTACCCAGAAGAAGCTGCTGTACCAGAATCAGCGAATCTTCGAGTTTGGTGATAAGAACAGCCGTTTGTTGGCTTATCTTTCTAAACCTGACTATCAGCCATGTAGCATACCTAGAATTAAGAGCGCAGAGGGCGTAGTGGTAGAACAAAACACTGAGATCATGGATGCCTTTGTCACTTTTTATTCCTCCCTATATGCTACTAGAGCTCACTACACGATTGTGGAATTAGATGATTATCTTTCTGAAATTTCGCTGCCCAGACTTCAGACCCAACAGGCGTCAGACCTTGACGCTCCTCTGACGACTGAGTAAATTGGGGAGGCTATCCAATCCTTTGCCAGAAATAAAACGCCGGGATTGGACGGTTTCCCTATCGAGTGGTATATGCCAGGGTTATGCAATTAGCGGACCTCCAGCTGTTGCCAAACTACAAGTCCCATCATGCCTCTGCCTCTGGTTGTCATGCTTGATGCTGTCAGAGTCTCGCTATGCCTCATGGGACTTGTAGTTTGGCAACAGCTGGAGGTCCGCTAATTGCATATCCCTGGTATATGCAGTACAAAGATCTGCTTATACCTCATCTAAGCAGGGTGTATAATTTTGCTGAGAAAATGGGACAATTACCACCCTCTATGTCGGAGGCGTTGATTGTCCTCATTCCTAAACCACATAAGGATCACCTCCTATGTGAATCTTACAGACCAATATCACTTATCAATTCAGATGTTAAGATTTTGGCCAAGGTGCTCGCCCGGCTATTGAACACAGTCATTACTACCATTATTGGTGCAGACCAGACTGGGTTCATCCCTGGGCGATCGACCTCCATCAACTTACGTCGACTGTTTACCAATCTTCAGGCCACTTATGAGGAGATGGGTTCCCGGACTGTTTTGGCCTTGGACGCACACAAGGCATTTGACTCGGTCGAATGGTCTTATCTGCTGGAGGGCTTGGTGAAATTTGGTTTTGGCAACACCTTTATCAGATGGGTCCAGTTGCTCTACTTAAAACCCACCGCTAGACTGAGAGTAAACGCAGCCATGTCTGATCCCTTTCCAATAAAGAGAGGCACCAGACAGGGGTGCCCTCTGTCGCCGTTGCTCTTTGCACTGGCGATAGAGCCTTTGGCAGCACTGATAAGATCCTGCGGGGAGATTGCGGGTCTGACGATTGGGGGTCTGGAGGAGAAGGCGTCTCTTTACACTGATGACATGTTAATATATTTGTCGGATCCCCAATCGTCTCTCCCAGTCCTGCTGGAGATTATTAGAAGGTTTGGGCATTTTTCCGGATTCCGGGTAAACTGGGACAAGTCCATCTTATTTAAGATGGACCAAACAGAGTCGCTCAAACTGCCTCCCTCTTGCCCACTACAAATAGTCACCTTCTTCCGATATTTAGGAGTTATGGTACAGCTCCCTATAGCCTCTTATGTTAAAATCAATTTAGACCCCCTTATAGGGCGAATGAAAACCACATTCAAAATGTGGGCTAATCTTCCACTTACATTACTGGGTAGGATTAATATCTTTAAAATTATATTCTTACAACGATTTCTGTATGTATTGGGTAATTCGCCAGTGCATGTCACTAAACTTAAATTCAAGGAAATAGACTCCATCCTTACTTCCTTTCTTTGGAGGGGGGGGAGTAGTCAGGATTGCCAAGAACACCCTCCAGTTACCGGTACTGGAGGGTGGATTGGCCTTTCCCTGCCTCCACACATATTATATTGCCTCACAATTAGCTCATGCACATTGGTGTTTTTTTCCTGAAGCCAACAACGCAGCCACTGCCTTGGAGGCTGCTATCCTTACCTCCTATGAAACCCTGCAGAACTTGATTAATCGTATGTCCCTTAGAGGACGGGAGGGTATGAGTGTCCTGGCAATGACTATACGGCTAATTAAACTCACTAAATTACAATCCTCCACAGACAGTAATACTTATTCGCCAAACACTCCACTTTGGGGGAATCCGTCTCTACCAGAGTTCTTCCGCAGATCTGACAGGGGATTCTGGTCGAGAAGGGGGGGGGGGGTAAAAAGCATTTTGCACTTGTTCTCGGACAACGTGTTTCGTTCTTTTGACAAATTTCGTAGAGACTACAATTTGCCACGCACAGCTTACTTCCTTTTACTTACAGATACGCCACACTGCAGCGACGCAGTTTGGCCTTCATAACATAGCTATTCAGCTCTCTCCACTGGAACGTTTACTGATTGACCCCTCTCACACCAAACTAATTTCCACATATTATGGGTCCCTTCTGCATTCCACAACTCAAAGGCTGAGCAAGACGGCTGCCAGTTGGAGAGCTGACATCCCTGAGTTGACGGAGGACATCTGGCACGAGCTTTTGCCCCTCCTGGTTCCCTCTGTCATTTCTTCCCGTGACAAGGTAATACAGACTAAATTGCTATACAGATCCTACTTTACACCATGCTCACTGTTTAAATTGAATAGATTACCCTCTGCATTATGGTCTCGTTGCGGCATGGCTGATGGCACATTCTTTCATTTAATGTGGGAGTGTGCTCCAATTAGAAAGTTCTGGTCGGAGGTCACGGCCTTCATTAGTTCACTGACACGATTACCTAATGTATGTAATCCTCTGAGGACACCCCCCTTTAGTACAGACTCCCCATCAGTATAGACACCCCCTTAGTGCAAACCCCCGCAGTATAGACACGCCCACAGTGCAGACTTCCCCCATCAGTATAGACACCCCATCAGTATAGACACCCCCTTAATGCAAACCCCTGCAGTATAGACACCCCCTTAGTGCAGACCCCCCCATCAGTATACTTGATGGGGGGGTGGTACTTGAGGGGGGTGGTAGTGGTGGTACTTGAGGGGGTGGCTGTGGTGGTAGTAGTGGTGCCATCCTCTCCCATCCTCTCTCTGTTGTAGAAGTAATGGGGGGGATAGGGGTGAGATCAGTGGTGGGGTGATGGGATCAGTAAGAGGCACAGGTGGTGGTGGGAGAGGATGGCACCACCACTGCCACCGCAGCCACCCCCCCCTCAAGTACAACCACTGCCACCCCCCCTCAGCACCAGCACTTCCACTGATCCCATCCCTCCTCCCCACCAGCACAGTTACTGATCCCATTCCCCAGGTCAGATTTAATTGATCCTATGATTGCTTTATAGGATCAGCAACCAATGTATTGCTTCATTTATGTGAAATCCCTGGTGATATGGCCAGTCCCTCTGCTTTCCTATTAAAAACTTACCACACTAGGCAGGAGCGCACAGCATGGTCAGTACTTTAGTTAGGCTGGTAACTCCGTGTGCTCTCCTCCAATGATCAATAAATGTTTTACTTTGTTATACAGTGTAAAAAATAAATAAAGTATCAAAATCATGCTTTTCGGGGGGGGGGGGGGCCTTCATGATTTCTTGCACCGGGGCCCTGAAGTTTATAGTTACGCCTCTGCTCATTAGTGCCCTTGCAGTCCATTAACAACTACGAGCAGGGCCGGTGCTACCACTAGGCAAATTAGGCAGCCGCATAGGGCACCCTGCTGCCTAGGGGCGCCGGGCCACTGGTGTTCCTACTCTCTGCTCGCTGCAGCAAGCAACCAAGTCTCAGTATCAGCAGGCAGCCACCGCTCCATTCGCACATAGTGTCAGAGGCACAGCGGTGGCAGAGAACTGTGTCTGTGTCCCGACTCCCGAATGAATGGAAGCAAGCAAACAAACATTCACTGATGGGCGTTGTGGGCTGCATTGATGGGTGCTTGCGAGGCTGTACTGATGGGTGCTTGTGAGGCTGCATTTGATGGACGTTTCATTAAAAAGGTGGGGTATACATGGGCAGGGCAAAGAGGGTGGAGTCAGGGGTGGAGCGGCAAAATTAAGTTTTGCCTAGGGTGTCAAAATCCTTGCACCAGCCCTGCAGTACTGTGGCACAGTACCCCCCCCCCCCCCCACAGCCACATTATTATTAAAAAATGTGACAGCAGGTGTGGGGAAAAGATCCCCTGCCCGCTGTCAAGGGAGGGTGAGGGGATGCCTTCTTAATTCTTGACATATGGGTTATGTTCCTGTTCATAGGAGAGGACTAGGCAGACATGTTAGATATTTAAATACATGTTACTTTAACAGAGTTGAACAGCCCCGCCCAGGGGGCGGTCCCTCCAGACATAACCCTCCTCCCTGCAGTTAGCAGCTCAGTTCGTAACAAGCAGTACAATCCTAAAAAGGAGGGGTGGGTGCTGTGTCCGTCCATGGACGACAGAGAAAAGGATTTCACGGTGAGTACAAAAAATCCTATTTTCTCTTTTCATCCATGGACGGACACAGCCTTCTTAATTCTTGACATATGGGACGTCAAAAAAACGAGGGGTGGGAACAATATCAAAAAACTACTAACTTCACCCCAAGCAAGCAGAGCTCCTCAACAGAGGAGTTGCAACTTTAACCACTTGCCGCCCGCCCTATAGCAGATTGACGGCGGCAAAGTGGTTTCAAAATCCTGACTGGACGTCATATGACGTCCTCAGGATTTTGAGCCGCTGCGCGCCCCCGGGGCGCGCATCGCGGCGATCGTTGCTGCGGGGTGTCAGTCTGACACCCCGCAACACCGATCTAGGTAAAGAGTCTCCGACGGAGACTCTTTACCACGTGATCAGCCGTGTCCAATCACGGCTGATCACAGTGTAAACAGGAAAAGCCGGTCATCGGCTTTTCCTCACTCGCGTCTGTCAGACGCGAGTAGAGGAGAGTCGATCGGCTGCTCCTCTGACAGGGGGGGGTTTGTGCTGATAGATTATCAGCGCAGCCCCCCCGAGGATGCCCACACTGGACCACCAGGGATGCCACCAGACCACCAGGGTTGCCAGTACCAGGTATGCCACCCTAGACCACCAGGGATGCCAGTTAGTGCCCCCTAATGGATGCCAATCAGTGCCCACAATGGGCATCACTGATTGGCAGGCATTATTGTTTGGCACTGATTGGCATCCAATACAGTACATCAGTGCCGCCTATCAGTGCCCACCCGTGCCACCTATCAGTGCCTATCCATGCACATCCGTGCCACCTATCAGTGCACATCCATGCCCATTCGTGCCGCCTATCAGTGCCCATCCGTGCCGCCTATCAGTGCCCATTCGTGCCGCCTATCAGTGCCCATCTGTGCCGCCTATCAGTGCCCATCCGTACCGCCTATCCGTGCCCATCTCTGCCGCCTATCCATGCCCATCCATGCTGCCTATCCGTGCCCATCCATGCCGCCTATCCGTGCCATCTATCAGTGCCGCATATTAGTGCCCATCATCAGTGCCCATCAATGCCACCTCATCAGTGCCACCTCATTGGTGCCACCTCATCGGTGCCCGTCAGCGCAGCCCCATCAGTGAAGGAGAAAACTTACTTATTCAAAAAGTTTTGTAACTGAAACAAAAAAATTCTTTTTTTTTCAAAATTTTCGGTCTTTTTTTATTTATTTTTAGCAGAAAATAAAAATCCCAGAGGTGATCAAATACCACCAAAAGAAAGCTTTATTTGTGGGGAAAAAATGATAAAAATGTAGTTTGGGTACAGTGTAGCATGACCGCGCAATTGTCATTCAAAGTGCAACAGCGCAGAAAGCTGAAAATTGGTCTGGGCAGGAAGGTGTATAAGTGCCCAGTATGGAAGTGGTTAAACAGCCGCCTGCAAAACCTTGCGGCGGAGGGAAGCATCTGAAGATGCATTCACACCAACCTTGTAAAATTTGGAGAAAGTTGTGAGAGAGAGACGCTTGATGTCCGAAAGCCAAGGAAGCACTAATTGCCCTGATTGAAAGCGCCGTGACCGGAAAAGGGGGGGGGGGCGTCCGCCCCTAAAGGGCATAGGCCCGCACAACGGTCTTCCTGAACAACCAAGAGACGGTGGCCGACGAGACCGCTAGGCCCTTTTGTGGACCAGACACCGACACAAACAGTGAATCAGACCTCCGGTACGGAGCCGTAGCAGACAGGTACACCCGCAAGGCACGTACCACGTCTAAAGTATGGAGTGCAGCCTCTCTGGGATGCGGCGGCCGAGGACACAAGAATGGATATAATGTCCTCAGGTGGAAGGCCGAAACCACCTTCGGAAGATACGAAGGCTGCAGGCGTAGTACCGCTTAATCCTTATGGAAGACCAAGTCTGGTGACTTGCAAGACAAGGTCGCCAATTCAGAAACCCGTCAGACAGACGTAATGGTCACTAGAAAGGCCACCGTCTGAGATAGTGTTAAGAGAGGAACCTCTCCGATTTTCTCAAAGGGAGGTTCTCGAAGAACCGAGAGCACCAGGTTCAAATCCCAAGGAGGGAGAGGTAGTCTAATTGGGGGAAGCACATGTCGAAGCCCCCTGTACAAAAGGTACCCACCAGGGAATGGGTTGCCAAAGGCCGTTGAAAGAAAACAGCCATAGCTGAAACCTGACACTTAATGGAGCTTAAGGCAAGTTTCTGATTCACTCCACGCTGTTAAAAACAGCAGGACCCTGGAAACCGAATCCGAAAGACCTCGGTCCCTTAGTACCTGGCTTTCAATAGCCATGCCGATAAAGCCAGCGTCTGTAAAGCAGGATGAAGAATGGGACCTTGAGACAGAAGGTCCTCCCGCATTGGCAGTCGCCAGTGCATCCGCCACCAGACGTACTAAGTCGGCGTACCAAGGACACTGGGGCCAATCCAGAGCGATTAGGATCACCGGGATCCCCTCGGTTTGCACTCTGCGGAGCAGACGAGGAAGCAACATCAATGGGGGATAGGCATAAATTAGCCGATACTTACCCCACGAGGCCACCAACGCGTATGACACGTCTGCCCAGGGATCTCTGGACCTGGCCACGATTCTCGACACCACGCTATTGAGTCGAGAAGCCAGGAGGTCCACGTCTGGCGTGCCCCACCTCCGGCAAAGGAGGTGAAACTTCTCCGGATGCATGACCATTCCCCTTGGTCCAGCAACTGGTGACTCAAATAGTCCGCCAGCCAGGGTTCTACACCTTGAATGTAGATGGACGACAGAGCCGGCACGCTCCTTCCCGCCCACCTCAGAATGTCCAAATGGTGGACATAAGACACAGCCGTGGCATTGTCCGACTAGAGTCTGATCGGGCTCCCTTGTAGTCTCCTCGACCACAAGGAGAGACACAGCCTGATCGCCCGAAGTTCCAGAACATCGGCATACGGGATTCGTCCAGAGTCCAGCGACCTTGGGCCAACTGGACCCCCCAGACTCCCCCCCAACCCGTGAGGCTGGCGTCCAATAGAAAGGAAGGAAAAAACATCCCGGACTGAAGTGCCGGGAATGTCAGTCACCAAGTTAGAGAGGCCCTGACTAGGCGATTTACCTGAATCTGATGATCCAGAGACAATGGGGATTTGTTCCAATAGGACCGAATCTCCCCCTCCGAGTGTGGAATTGGGCATACGGTACTACCTCGAAGGAGGCTACCACGAGGCCCAACTCACCGCAGCCTGGGCGTCTGCAACTTCCCTGGAGGGAGAAAACTCTCGCCTCCGAAGAGTACAGAGCAGCCCCAGGTATTCTAGGCGCTGAGTCTGAACTAGCACCGACATCTGGAGGTACAGCATCCACCCAAAGTCTTGGAGAGTCTGACTGACTATAGAAACGTCCTCCTCTAATTTAAATCTGGAAACAGGCTAAAGAAGAAGACCATCTAAACAATGCCGCGCTGTCTCAACAAGGCTAGAATCGGGGCGAGCACCCTGGTGAAACTCTTGGTGCTGACGCTAGGTCAAAAAAGAGAGCCATAAAATAATAGTGGTCCTCCTTGACCGCTAAACGCAGGAACCAATGGTGCCTGTCACATATGGCGACATGCAAGCACGCGTCCCTGGGACGCCCAAAGGTCCCCGGGATGGAGCGAACCGATTCCATTCTGAATTTCCGAACCCCCAACAAATCTTGAACTGCCCCCTAAGGGCAGTCCGACGAGACGGTAGGAGAGGAAGATTTGAGGCAAGAAACCTTTCGGCGAACAAGAAAGAAAAAACTCGATCTTGTACCCTGAAGAGACCACTTCGCAAACCCACCAGTTGGAAAAACAGGAAGGCTACACAAAGGCATTAAGGGCCATGAGGTCTAAGATTGGACGACTCCGTCCTCCTCTGGGACCATGAACAGATTTGAGTTGAATCCCTGAAACCTGTCCTGCGGTGGTGTGGGAATGACAACCCTCAAAAATACCGCCTTCGTACGGGGAAGGAAGGTCCCGGCTTACCTTCGTACGGGGAAGGAAGGTCCCGGCTTATGGGGTGGCCCTCTACTCTTAGTGGACTGAGGTATAAGAGTTCAGTTACCTCTTGTGACATCCTTAACAACGTCGTCCAGTGAGGCACCAAAGAGCCTCCCACCTTAGAAAGGAAATCTGTCAGAGCTTCCATAAAAGCTCGGTCAGCGGACCAGCATATCAGCCCTCTCAAATGGCGCAAAACCACCAGGGACACAGAGGCCCTGGAGACTAAAGAAGTCGCATCCAGGATTGCCGCACCAACGTACACCAGACCTTGCACATGCTGGTCGGCCAGTGTCACAACTATTAGAGAGAGCTGATGCTCCTTTACTGTCTGGTACAAATGTTTTGTCCATTCAGTAAGTGTCAGAGACACCAAAGTCGCAGCAACGGGCACAACGCTGACCCCAGCATGGCGAACACGGTCTGTGGTACCCCTGATATCAGGGGGTTCAACTTCATGGGGAAAAAAAACAATTTTATTTTTTTTAATTACTCTTCAAAAGGATAACGGACCGCCGTGCGCTGAGGGACCAAAAAGGACCTCTGCGGCAGTCCCCATTCCTTATCTATGATCCATCAAAGAAATCAATCATAAGGAAAAACCTACATGGAGCGGGTCGGTTAGTAACCGACCCAAAAAAGGACTGACACCTCAGTGGATGTCCCAGCAGATACTACACTGATAAGTGCTGTTTGTACAAACACATTGTTTATACTGTGTATTGCGCCGAAGGCGCGCATGTCATTGGAACGTGGGAGGAAACCGGAGTACCCGGAGGAAACCCACGCAGACACAGAGAATAATAATAATACTTCCATATACTGTGTATGTATTTAGTGTGTGTGTGTATAAACATATTGTGTATGTTTATACTGTGTATTCCGCCGAGGGCGCGCATGTCTTTGGGAAGTGGAAGGAAACCGGAGCACCCCGAGGAAACCCACGCAGACATGAACATGCAAACTCCAGGCAGATGGCATCCTCTGACACCTCAGAACAGTGGTCCTGAGTCAGAGTCAGAGAATTCCCCAGGATATGGCATGGGGAGGGGGCGCTACATACCCCCCAACGCCCGCATCCAGGGCTGCAGACAAATTGTCCTAGTAACTGCAGGTGCAGGGGCACCTGTTGCTGCCTCTGGAATTGGGGTCAGACTCCATTCTGACCCACTAACAGTCCATAGGGACTAAGTCAACAAAGTAGTATAATACATACACATACATACACATACTGTGTATGTATTTAGTGTATACGTATTAGTGTGTGTGTAAAAACAGAAAGTATATGTTTCTACTGACAATTCACCCTCCTAACTGCGCTGACCAGGGGGAAGCTACCCAGGGCCACACCACCCAGCCAGAGACTGCGCAGCACCGTTGTCCGCTCTGCCTCACACACCTGAGGTAATTAGCGCTATTCGCGCCATTCAGGAAGCTTCCAGCGCTAGAGGCCAAGCCACACAGTGAAAAAAAAAAAAAATTCCCAAAATGTCCGCCGGGCTCCTCAGGAAAAAAGGGCGTGCACTACAAGAAAATGGCTGCCCGCAATGAAGACCTGCGCCACAGCGCGGCTACAACAAAATGGCCGCCAATGGAATTTTTCAATAAAACCACTAGAAAATGGCGCCGGTTCTACCAAAAATGGTACACTGAGGTGGATGAGAAAGCCGCAGCAACGCCGAGCGGAGGCTACCAAAAAACACACCACCCCCACAGAGAGTGGACCCCGACACCCCCACAGCCCCAAACCGTGTTACGGAGACCCCTACAGGTACACCCCGCCGATGCAGCAGGCCCCCCAATGGGGAGGAGGAAAGAAGGGGGGCAGAGGGAGGACAGGGGACCCCCTAATGACCCTCCAGGAAAGCCCAGCTGTTCCAAACCATCAAAACGAAAGGAACTGTACTTCCCCGTCCATGCGTGGACATTGCTGGTGCGTCGCTGACAGACTAGAACCGAGTAGTACGGAGTAGCTGTTGGCCCGGTCCACTGTGAGTGAGACAGCAAGCAGCCCAGTCATATGTGGACCCCGGAGCACAAGCTCACCGGCCACCCCTGGAGCCATGGGGTATGTCGTGACAGACCCAACGCCTATTTGCAAGGAACTGTACATGCTCGCTGGCCGGACTGGGAAGACTACAAGGATCTATATATCCAGCCTGTCGCCCAGCTGACTGTTGATAGAAGAATCACAAAATAAAATAAATTTAAATAAAATAAAATAAAATAATATAAAAATTTTCTTCAGGACTCTGGGCCCAAAAGGGAGCCACGTCCATCTCCTCTGCTAGGCAGAACAAAACTGAGCTACTAACTGCAGGGAGGAGGGTTATGTCTGGAGGGACCGCCCCCTGGGTGGGGCTGTTCAACTCTGTTAAAGTAACATGTATTTAAATATCTAACATGTCTGCCTAGTCCTCTCCTATGAACAGGAACATAACCCATATGTCAAGAATTAAGAAGGCTGTGTCCGTCCATGGACGAAAAGAGAAATATTTTTTTTTTTTTACCAGATATAGGTATCATTTAAAAAAAAAAAGTATAGCATGTTGAATTTTTTGGGATGTGAATGCACCTCAAAAGCATGTAGAACAATAAATAATGCCAAAAAATACACTGCAACTGCTTGCAACTGCATAGGGAACGCAAGGATTGTGGTGTAAACAAGCCCTAAATCATATCTGATCTGAAGGATCAACACACTTTAACTTGAAATAATATAGAAACAGTTAGACACTGACATTACACAGCTATTGATAAAAGCTGTTGTTCTGACAGATTAAATCTGAAATAAAAATCTGCATTACAAAAAATATGGCCCATGCCTCTGACTATGGCCTTTAGGTTTAGGGGTATTATTTTGGAGTCTTAAATAAACGTATCTTCCCAACTATAGTATGAATAAATAGACTTCTACATAAGACGGTTGTTATAATTGTACTGGTTGTACAGTACAGGGAGTCCCTGAGTTATAAACATCCGACTTACATACGACTCATACTTAGAAACAGAAGAAGACAACAGGAAGTGAGATCTACCCCTAGGAAGGGAAATTCACTCCTGTAAGAGTTATCATGGGGAAAAGGTGTCTCCACTGACGGTTTATTACCAATCCTTGTTTCCACGACAACCCAAAGTTTTCAAAATCCAATTGTCACGGGCAGGGCCGATCCGCCCTATACGCTTACTACGCAAGCTGCGTAGGGCCCCAAGTAATTACTACGGGCCCCCGAGTCTTCGCCGCCACCGCCGCTAGAGGTCCGCGGGCCGGGCGGAGACAATGTCTCCGCCGGCCGCCATTTTCTTGTAGACCAAGAGGAGGGTCAGGGTGGCTGCCAATAGGAATTGAGCTGCGGCACCGCCCACCTCCCGCCCCGCTGATGTCTGTCTGTGTGTGAGTGAAATGTGGGAAGGGGCGGGGGTGGGCGGCGGCGCCGCAGCTTAATTCCTATTGCCAGCCACCCGGCCGGCTCCTCCACTGTCCCCTCTGCGTAATGGCGGCGGAGAGAGTCTCTGCTGCAGGGGCATCACACCTGGTGTAAGGGGGGCCTCCACTGGGAATGCCTGGTGTAAGGGGGGCCTCCACTGGGAATGCCTGGTGTAAGGGGGGCCTCCACTGGGAATGCCTGATGTAAGGGGGGCCTCCGCTGGGAAGGCCTGGTGTAAGGGGGGCCTCCGCTGGGAAGGCCTGGTGTAAGGGGGGCCTCCGCTGGGAAGGCCTGGTGTAAGGGGGGCCTCCGCTGGGAAGGCCTGGTGTAAGGGGGGCCTCCGCTGGGAAGGCCTGGTGTAAGGGGGGCCTCCGCTGGGAAGGCCTGGTGTAAAGGGGGCCTCCGCTAGGGAAGGCCTGGTGTAAGGGGGGCCTCCGCTAGGGAAGGCCTGGTGTAAGGGGGGCCTCCGCTAGGGAAGGCCTGGTGTAAGGGGGGACTCTGCTGGGAAGGCCTGGTGTAAGGAGGGCCTCCGCTGGGAAGGCCTGGTGTAAGGGGGGGCTCCGCTGGGAAGGCCTGGTGTAAGGGGGGGCTCCGCTGGGAAGGCCTGGTGTAAGGGGGGCCTCCGCTGGGAAGGCCTGGTGTAAGGGGGGCCTCCGCTGGGAAGGCCTGGTGTAAGGGGGGACTCTACTGGGAATGCCTGGTGTAAGGAGGGACTCTACTGGGAATGCCTGGTGTAAGGAGGGACTCTACTGGGAATGCCTGGTGTAAGGAGGGACTCTACTGGGAATGCCTGATATAAGGAGGAACTCTACTGGGAATGCCTGGTGTAAGGGGGACTCCACTGGGAATGCCTGGTGTAAGGAGGGACTCGGGGCTTCCACTGATTCTGCATTATGGTGAGTTGAATAATTTCATTCTATATTACAATGTAATAATAGAAATAATGCGCTTCAGTCATCCTGACACCATAACAACCATGGTGCCGGGATGATTGAAGCGCCGACACCAGGTGTTTGGAGTATCTTTATCTGCTGATTTGTTAAACTTTCTGGAATACACATATTTATATTGTGGTGTAGGATCTGGGCCTGCTGTCCCTCCACCCCTCTTTCTTTCTCTCCCTCTCTCTTTCTTTCTCTCTTTCTCCCTCCATCCCTCATTCATCTCCAACTCTAACCACACCCCCTCAGAGCCACGCCCATGTAAGCCCCACCCACTATTCCACGTAAACCACACCCATTTTTTGCCACCGTAAAGGGCCCCTTAGTAGAATTTTGCTTAGGGCCCCAGGGAGGTCAGGATCGGCACTGGTCACGGGGATAGAAAGTGAGGTGAAATCTTCTGAACTGGTAGCACAGACAGCAAAACAAACATTACAAGGGTGTTAACTCTTCCCTACAGTGGTGGCTGGTGCTCAAAATGTTTGGGGGGCGCAAACAAACTGAAAAAAAAAAAATCATCAATTGCCGCCACTGTGCCCAAATGCAGCCAGTTTGTCCCCAAATGCAGCCAGTCACCCCCAAATGCAGCCAGTTTCCCCTCAAATGCAGCCAGTTTCCCCCCAAATGCAGCCAGTTTCCCCCCAAATGCAGCCAGTTTCCCCCAAATACAGCCAGTTTGTCCCCAAATACAGCCAGTTTCCCCCCCAGCCCTGCACTTACCTTCCTCGGGTCAGCACTGTCCTTCTTCCGTCCTCGATGTCTTCTCGATGTCACTTCAGTCAATCAGGTTACCGGTAACCAGACCCGGTGAACCTAATTGGCTGAGACGCCTGTCAGTGTTAACCAAGGAACTCACCCCCCGTGCATCCCCATGTTAACTATTTGAAAGCCGATTACAGCCCGCAGGCTGTAATCGGGAAGCCTATCAGAGCCGCTGGCTCTGATAGGCACTTCCAAAAACCAACCAGCCGCTGTTATTCAGATGGCCGGCGCTCAACAGGGGGCCGGCCATCTGAATAGTGGGCAGCAGCAGCAGCGGCGACAA
Source organism: Rana muscosa (assembly GCA_029206835.1). NCBI lineage: Eukaryota > Metazoa > Chordata > Amphibia > Anura > Ranidae > Rana > Rana muscosa. The sequence continues at coordinate 106,805,623 of CM055128.1, forward strand.
TACATAGGTTCATGCAATGCATGAACCTATGTATTGTTGTTGTGAGTGACGGGCGCAGGAGAGTGAGGGGGCGGCGCTCCTGCGCCCACTATGGACGCACCGCCACTGCTTTCCTATGCTATCCAAAAAAACTTAAAATAATTTTTTTTTTACACTTACAAAATTTGCCTGTTACAACTTACTGTACATACAAATTCAACTTAAGAACAAACCTACAGAACCTGATTTGTAACCCGGGGACTGCCTATATATTGAAAGACTACTCAATAATGCTTACACCTATCTCCATCTTCTTCTCCGCCTTGTCCTCCGTCCATTCTATTTTCTTACCGTTCAATCTTTTGTTGAGCCACCTTGCTTTCTTGTACTAAACGTAAGTTGGTCACTTCCAAATCTCGCGCTATATTGTCCAGTTGCTCATAAACTTTGGCATGCTGTTCATTCACCTGACGGAGCATCTCGAGTTGTTTGCTCAGATACTGTAGAGGCAACAAAATGAAATAGAACATACATCATACTTATCTACAACATACATATCTTCTACACGTTTTAAATTTAGGCTTGCAATAAAAGTCTGTGATAAGGAACATACATTAAAGGGTCAGGCCATCTAGAAGTGATAATTTAGTATTTTAGTTTTGGGTAGATGCTAAGCAGTTAGAGAAGAATTCTCAAAATTATAAAACAGTTTAATAGTTAAAAATGATAGACCAGGTCATGTTACCTCAATTTCCTGGACTTGCTCCTCATTGTTCAAATACATCTGTTGCAAAGAGACTTCTAGTTCCTTGTTGCGTTCCAGTAGAGTCTTGCCTAATTCCGCTGCCAGGTGCAGATCTGCGAGGGAGAGGGTAACATTTCACAGTTCCTGTGGCTAAGATGACTGTTCTTTCAAAATGGGAAAACGCATGAATTGGAGTCAAAAGGCCGCACACCCCAAAGAAATTGAAAAAATGGGAAAGTTCCCCCAAGGGGTTTTTAAGCGGCATAATATATTGATAAAAAGATATGAGAGTATAATAAAATCATTTATTGATACAAAGAGTAAAGTACAAACTATTAATGGATGTTTTAAAAAGATACAAGCTCTGGTTACGGGAAACTCTTTCACGATAATCCCATTCTTTATGTTCCCTTACATTGTGTGGCCAATCACACCTCTGGCCACCAGAGGGAGCATCACTGTGCCGGTGTTCTGCCGAGCTGGTTCCGCCTATCGATATGGTTCCGAGCTCGACTGCGCAGGCGCAATCCGAGGCAACGGAAATCTCTGAGCTTTAACAGCTGTTCGGCAGCTGCAGACGCGCTTGCTCCTGTTGCTTAGTTACACACGCCGCTTTCTTCTTCATGCCGCTGTATACAGCAAGGGGCGGATAAGATGTGATGATATTGAGCAGTGCGATTTGTTTGTTTATACACGACGCTCTATACAGCAAGGGGCTGTATAGAGCGTTGTGTATAAACAAACAAATCGCACTGCTCAATATCACATCTGATCTGCCCCTTGCTGTATAGAGCGGCATGAAGAAGAAAGCGGCATGTGTAATGAAGCATCGGGGGTGAGCGCGTCCACAGCTGCCGAGCCTATGGTTCCTCCTATCGATCTGGCAAGCCGAGTCGACGGAAATCTCAGAGCTTTAACAGCTGTTCGGCAGCGCCTGCGCAGTCGAGCCCGGAACCATATCGATAGGGGAACCAGCTCGACAAGACACCGGCGGCATTCCTTGATCACCACTGGACGTCTAATGATGCAGAGCGCACTGGCGGCCTCGGCCCGTGTGCACGCGACGTCATGACATCACGCAATTTTGACAGAGGAGGCGGCAATGGCCGGAGCTTCGGCCCACAGGAACGCTGAGGGAGCCACACGATGGCCGCCACTGGCGGCAAGGACGAGGAGGGGGTGGATTGATTAGGGTAACACCTGTAATTAATTGGCTTAGATACTATTTAAGCACTGCATCCCCTCTGGATCTTGATGTGATCCCAAGAGTGCTCCCTACTCATACACATTGAAAGGATTGATGTCAAACATAAGTACTTTATCTAGCCCAGCAGACCAACCTCCCCATCAGCAAATATAATATTAGTGCATACTATATAACTCTGATATACCCAGCACTTTTGTGCTTCTCCCATTACTGTTTATTACTTTGTATATTTAATTAGAAATTTTACCATTTGGGCCATATATTTATGCTAGTATGGCACTAACATAACCACTTAATTCACTTAATTCAATTCAATTAATTTAATTCAATTAATTCACTGGATCGGCTTTGACATTTTCATTACACCCATTCTCATTCACCTATCACTTTTTAGTTTCTTTCGTTTTTAATTTGTTTTGTCACATTGCTTATTTTCACACACACACCCCCACACACTCACATATGAATTTAGAACACAGGCCATTTTGAATTCATACATAATACACACACATCTCCCCTTTATAATATATGCACTCTCTCACCTTAGTCACATCTATTGGTTCTATCTATGACCTATCATTTATACCCTAATATGCCATTTGATAACTCAATACCACCTACTCCACCTACCATATTCCCTATGGTATGGTATAATATTACTATTAAGATATAGCAATATTTACAACATATTGTATTCTTTCCAACACATATTGAGATAAGATTCAAAAATACTTGCATACACGGGTTGGGGTGAGTTCATTTGGTGCTAGGAAATTTCTATTAAACTACATCAATATTGCACACAATCCCTACTGAGTTATTTATTTAAATAAATCACAGGTGTCGTCCATCTCCTCCCCCTCTGGAGATCCAAAAATATGTGACTCCTTGAAAGCTCCTTGGTGTTGGTGCTCGTCTGGAGGAGTGGGGGTCGGCATATGAGGATCCTTAGATCAGTGTTTTTATTTACAAATCTCTGGATATGTGACAGCTTTTTGAAATTCATCTTTTGAGTGGTAAATATACCAATATAATATTATATATACATAGATGTTAGCACTTTATAGAGTGTTAGAACAATGAATTTCTTTTGATATATCTCACCAGAATACAAATCCCCTTGAAGAAGACCGCCACAGCATTGGTCGAAACGCGTCGGGGTATTCATGTGGATGTTAATAAAAAAAATGAATGCATATAATGCACTGTATTGTTTATCATTCTTAAATATTGATGGAATATTCTTTTAGACATGCCCGTAACCAGAGCTCATATCTTTTTAAACATCGATTAATAGTTTGTACTTTACTCTTTGTATCAATAAATTATTTTATTATACTCTCATCTTTTTGGATCAATATATTATGCCGCTTAAAAATCCCTTGGGGGAACTTTCCCATCTTTTCAGATGACTTTTCTTTGTGTTCATTTTGAAACCTAGCATCCACTTGAGACTAGGTTTGTGAGGACTACCTTTTACAAGTAGGGTCACTAAACTGCCCCCCCCCCCATGAAGTGTTAAGACTTACTGAAGTTATTGAAAGTATTTTTGTTGAGATGCCCTTGTCGAGTTATAGTTGGAGGCCTCATGTCTGAGGTTTACAACCACCTTAGGTTTTTGCATAAAACAGCCCATGCGGTCAAAAGGGCCCCAGTAGATGTAAATGCACTGCGCTTTGAAGAAGTCTCTTGCTATCTTAAGGCCATACTGGTCCTCCCTGTCATACAAACTTCAAAATGGCAGCTTCCCCCAATCCTGTCCTGTTTCCAGGATGCTACAGCCATTGGGTGCTCGCCCCTCGGCAATACAAGATCAAGCGCTGCTTCTGTTCAAAGGCTGCACATACTGAATGCATACTCTCTTGCCTTGTACCTGCAACGGCTGAGTTCAACATTATGTGATTCTGAGAGGTGAGAGCCCATAGGCAGCCATTGCTGCCTCAGGGTAAGCGAGCATGCACTGAACATGTATGGCTGTCTCCTGGAGGGGTGAGCATCCAATGGCTGTAGTAACCTAGAAACATAACAGGATGGGATGGAGGGGGGGGGGTGATGCCAATAAGAGTTTTTTTGACAGGCCTCACGGGGGACCAACATGGCCTACAGGCATGCAACTTGAAATTAAGCAAGAGAGTTCTTCACAACACAATGCATTTACATGTACTGGGACCCCATGACTGCATGGGCTGTTTTATGCAAAAGGTGAACTAACCCTTCAAAGTATTACGAATAGCAAAATTACACTGCACAATTTTAATCTCTGTAACGTTATAGTTAATCCACTAAATACCTGAGAGATTCTACCAGTGCCCAGCCCTTTGTCTGATAAGGCAGTGTTTCTCAACCTTTTTTCAGTCAAGGCACCCTTTAAAATGATGTACATTCTCGAGGCACCCCATTCTAAAATGTAAAAAACGATTCGAATACTTTTACACAAAGCAGCAACATCCACACATAGGACACCCAACATTAGAGGTGATTTATTCTTCCAAAGCAAATACACTTTTGCACACTGGTACTGACTAGTATTCCAAAGTTTCTCTTCTCCCTCAATTTCTCTCCATCAGTCAGCTAATGTCACCCCAGTTCTGAGAAAGAGGGGCACAGGAGGGTCAAACAAGGATGCTGTGGAGGCGACAGACATCCTCCTTATTATCTGATGACGTCATTTGTTGATAGGAGTGAATTCACTGTAGCATTGTCACCCTGTCAGGCTACTTCAGCTATTAGGTTATACAGTGGAACCTTGGATTATGAGCATAATCCGTTCCAGGAGAATGTTCGTAATCCAAAGCACTCGCATATCAAAGCCCCATAGAAGTCAATGGAAACGAAAATAATTTGTTCTGCATTGACTTTAATGGCATGCAATAACGCATGTGGCCACAGCCCTAATATATACATATAAATTAGGGCTGTTACTGATTAAAATTTTCGCGTTCGATTAATCGTTTTTTTTTTAAATAGATTAATCGACTAATTTCGATTAATTATAACACACATACAGATCCAACTAATTTTAGCTGATCTCCTTGCAGGCTGATTCCCAGTGCAGCTACCAACCACTGGAAAAATCGATAGCAGGATACAAAAAACACACAAAGGCAGCGCTCGATGGGAATAGCATTAAAACTTTTATAGTCTTCAAGTAGGTAACAAAATAAATATTGCACTGGAGATAAAATCGATGTAGCTACATAAACTGTAAAAATGATGAGAGTAATACCAAACGGTAGCAAAAGCAGTCATAAAAACATGTAGCCAAGTATGATACTGGTATAAAAATGTGTACAACGATACCACTGCTGAATCCAGATGAGGAGGGGTTAACATCAGTCCGTCGGCATGTAGATGTCCCGTGAAGGGAACTATCACAACTCCCAGTGGATGGCTGTAGAATCCCAGGTTGATAGAGGGAAGTGATAGAGGGAAGTGTAACAGCCCTTGTGTGTGGCAGATAGTAAGGTCCCGCTGGCATGCAGATATGAAGGCACAGCAAAGGAGCCCTTCAGATGGACACGGCAAGCCCCGTCGGTGTCTGTGGCGTCACCGGATCTCCGACGGAACTCTCTGAAGACACGGAATTTTGATCGATCAAAAAACTTAATCGATTAATTGAGGAATTAATAGTTAATTTCCACAGCCCTAATATATATATATATATATATATATATATATATATATATATATATACGTGTGTGTGTGTGTGTGTGTGTGTGTATATATGTGTATATATATGTGTATATATATATATATATATATACATATACATACTGTGAGGGGGTTAGCTCGGCAGCGGGTGTGTGTGACCCCCGAGATGGGCTCCCCACACAAAAACAGGCCCAGCAAACGGAGGTTGTGGTTTTCAAAATCAAAAAGGTGCGGTTTATTTTCTATTTACAGTGACAAAACACAGCAAAGCAAAAGAAACATAAACAAAATAAATCCTGGTCAACTTGACCTCTGACTAAACATACAGGTTTCCTAACTAACAACTGGGATCAGCCTAGTGCTGTCCTAGTCCCTAAGTCCCTGGTTTTAAATGTCCAAGCAAATAGCCACACAGGCTTTGTCTCACCGCACAGGGGTTCACTCTCCCTAGACAGTCCACACAGGTCTGGTTCCAGGCATGAGCTAACATCTAATGAAGCTGGGAGTTCTTATAGAGGCCTAAATGAGCTGACAAGCTTCAGCTGGTCTCATCAACTCCCTGTCTGCACGACGCCCCACACTCTCCCTAGAGGTATGAGTCATCCATGAGCCCACTAGCCTTATACAACTCTCCACCTAGTTGTATAAGTCGGCGTAAAGCCTGAATCTGGGCGAAATATATCTACCCCCCTGGATGCAACCAGGTGACTTTACCTTCCTGCTGTCACATACCCCCCCCCCTCTTGTTTTAACCTCGGGGTTGGAACACCAGCAATCAGGCATTCATGTACTCGAGACAAAGCATCCACATTCCCCATTTGAACGCCAGGGCGATGCTTTACTGTGAAGTTGAATTCCTGGAGGGCCAGGAACCACCTATTCACTCTTCTATTTGTTTCCTTGTTTTGAGCCATCCACTTTAACGGAGCGTGATCCGTAACCATGTCAAAGTGCCTACCTAGCAGGTAGTACCGAAGGGAATCTAGAGCCCACTTCACCGCTAAACACTCCTTTTCAACGGTGGCGTAATTTACCTCATGGGACTTCAACTTCCTGCTGAGGTAAATGACTGGGTGCTCTTCCCCGTTCCAGACCTGGGACAATACTGCTCCTAACCCCACATCTGACGCATCACTTTGTACGACAAAGTCTTTAGAGAAGTCGGGTGAGTACAACACTGGCTGGCTACATAAGGCTTGTTTCAAGAATTGGAATGCTGCCTCAGCCTCGGGGGTCCATTTAATCATGACCGACCCTTTCCCCTTTGTCAGGTTGGTTAGGGGCACAGCCTTAGAAGCAAAGTGGGGAATGAATCGCCGATAATACCCAGCGATTCCCAGAAAGGCTCGTACCTGCTTCTTGCTGTTGGGACGTGGCCAACTCTGGATGGCCTCGACTTTGTTGAGTTGGGGTTTTATTACTCCCCTCCCAATGGTGTACCCAAGATATTTGGCCTCCTCCTGCCCAATGGTACACTTCTTGGGGTTAGCCGTAAACCCCGCTTCCCGAACAGAGTCCAGGACTGCTTGCACTTTTGGCAGATGTGAGGCCCAATCTGTGCTATGGACAATTATGTCATCCAGGTAAGCCGCAGCATACTTCCGATGGGGCCTCAGCATCTGGTCCATTTTCCGCTGGAATGTGGCCGGCGCATTCTGTAACCCGAACGGCATTCTTTTATATTGGAACGCCCCGTCTGGGGTTACAAATGCGGTTTTCTCTTTGGCCGACTTGGCCAGGGGGATTTGCCAATACCCTTTTGTGAGGTCAAGAGTCGTCATGTATCGGGCTGTTCCCAGCCGGTCGATCAACTCATCTATACGTGGCATGGGGTAGGTGTCAAATTTTGTAACTTTGTTCAACTGACGAAAATCGTTACAAAATCGCCAGCTCCCATCCGGTTTAGGCACCAACACAATGGGACTAGACCAATCACTTTGGGACTCCTCTATCACCCCTAAGTTCAGCATTTTCTGTACTTCCTCCCGTATTGCCTCCCGTCGGGCCTCTGGGATCCGATAGGGTTTTAACTTCACCCTTTCACCGGGCGGGGTAATGATGTCATGCTCTACCCCAGATGTTTGTCCCGGCAGCTCAGAGAATACCTCCTTGTTGCGAAGCACAAACTCCTTAACCTCCTGTTGTTGGGGTTGTGACAAGGTGGCTGCTATTCCAACCTCAGGAATCACGCAACCAGTTTGAGCTGGTGACCAAGTGTCTGCGACTAGGGACTCTCTATCCCTCCAGGCTTTCAACAGATTAACGTGATAGATCTGTTCGGGCTTTCGCCTTCCTGGTTGTCTGACCTTGTAATTCACTTCGCTCACTTTTTCCATTATCTCGTAGGGGCCTTGCCATTTGGCAAGGAATTTACTTTCAACCGTAGGGACAAGTACCAGTATCCTATCCCCCGGGGAAAAGGTACGGGTCTTGGCTCCACGGTTGTACACTCTCTGCTGTGCTAATTGCGCTTGGGCCAAATGTTCCTTCACGATGGGCATTACCTGTGCAATTCGGTCTTGCATCAGGGCGACATGCTCAATCACACTCCTGTGGGGAGAACTCTCACTTTCCCAAGTTTCCTTGGCAATATCCAACAGCCCTCTTGGGTGTCTCCCATACAGTAACTCAAAGGGGGAGAATCCCGTAGAGGATTGGGGCACCTCCCTAATAGCAAACATCAGATAAGGAAGTAGACAGTCCCAATCCTTTCCATCTCTATCCACCACTTTCTTCAACATTTGTTTTAGGGTTTTGTTGAACCTTTCAACCAGCCCATCGGTTTGGGGGTGATACACAGATGTACGTAATTGCGTCACTTTGAACAATTTACACAGCTCCTTCATAACCCGGGACATAAAGGGTGTACCTTGGTCCGTAAGCAGTTCTTTACAAATACCCACCCGGCTAAACACAAGAGATAGCTCTTTGGCTATGGTTTTGGCCGAGGTATTTCGGAGAGGGATCGCTTCTGGATAACGGGTGGCATAGTCCATTATAACTAATATGTACTGGTGCCCCCTAGCGGACTTGATTATAGGACCTACCAAATCCATGGCGATCCTCTCAAACGGGACCTCAATGATGGGTAGAGGGACCAGCGGGCTACGGAAATGTGGCATCGGGGCCGACCTCTGACACACAGGGCAGGAGGAACAATAATTTTCTATGTCCTTCATCACCCCCGGCCAATAGAATCTCTGTAATACCCTCTCTCGGGTTTTCTCTGTCCCCAGATGACCTCCAAGAATGTGCCCATGGGCCAACTCCAACACCAACTTCCTGTAAGGTTTGGGCACCACAAGCTGCTCAACGGTTTCTTCTGCCCTTTTTGCCACCCGATACAGTAGGTCCTTCTCTACGCTGAAGTATGGGTAAGTGCAGGTATTATCTGGGTTCACTAACTCGCCATCTATTTTCACTACGTTTTCCCGTGCCTTTATTAGGGCGGGGTCTTTCAACTGTTCTGTGGCAAAGTTTTCCCTGTGAACCTCAAGATCAGAAAACTCCACAGACGGTAGGTTTTCGTCTGAGGAGGTGGGCTCCTCTCCAGTTTCTTGAGTCTCCCCTGCCAATACTGATAAGGGAAATTCCGGAGAGTCCTCACCACTCTCAGGGGAGTTCTGGCTATCACATTCCTGGTACATAGGGGCACCAGTGGGGGGCTCAGGATCATCCCACAGTTCCCAGAACTTCGGAAAATCCCTTCCCACAATGGCGTCATGCGGTAACTGAGATACTAAGCCCACTGGATGAGAGAGGGTACCTTTGGGGGTCTCGAAACACACTGTAGTCACTGGATACTCTCGGGTGTCCCCATGCACACAAATAACAGCTACCTTGCTATTCCCAGAGACCTCTGTTTTAACTAACTCAGCCTTTATCAGGGTCACAAGGCTACCTGAATCCAACAATACCACAACATTTCTACCATTAACACACATTTTGCATAAATGTTTCTCAGTTCCTCGAATGGCAGTGCATGCGACTGTCGCACACAGCGACTGACGTCTGCCCGTCAGAAAGTCACACTGCATGGGTTCCTCCACAACCGGGCAATTGGCTGCAATATGTCCCGCTTGCCGGCAGCGGTAGCAAACGATCCTTCTTGCGGCCTCTTGAGCCGCTGATTTCCCAGGCTGTTCTCGCCAAACTTGGGGTAGAGCTCCCACCCTCTCACTCTCTCCACCCTCACCCCTTGGAATCCTCTTATCCGCCCCTGGGGATGGTCTGGTCTTAGGGTGGAAAGTCCGAGTGTCTCTGGAAGAGGCCGTCAGGTTCTCTGTAGCCAAGTATTTCTCCACACGATCCACAAGACCATCGGCCGTCTCTGGGTCTCCATGGCTTACCCACTTTTGGATGGCAGTAGGAAGAGCTCTCAAAAACCGATCCATTACAACACGTTCCACAATCTTTGGTGCGGACAAAGTCTCTGGCTGTAGCCACTTTCTGCTCAGGTGAATGAGATCATACATTTGAGACCTGGGGGGTTTTCCAAGCTGGAAAGTCCAGTTATGCACACGCTGAGCCCGGACAGCCTGGGTGACACCCAGCCTTGCCAATATTTCAGCTTTTAGCATCACATAGTCTTTTGCTTGGTTAGGCTCTAGGTCATAGTAAGCTTTCTGCGATTCACCAGTTAACAGAGGAGCCACCAGTCCAGCCCACTGCTCCTCAGGCCACTTTTCTCTTTCAGCGGTCCTTTCAAATGTGGTCAAAAATACCTCTGGATCATCCTCTCCAGTCATTTTTGTCAATAAACGACTCACCCCAAAGGACGCGGTATTAGTGGGACGGCTTTCCTCACTGGTCTGCGGACGTTGCTGCATTACTGCTTCCATCTGTTGTTGTAGTCTCTGCTCTTGCTTCTGCAACAGGTCTATGAAGCAGGCCTCAGATTGCTGCTGGGCTTGTTGCTGAGCCTCCAGACTCTGTTGCAAAGTTGCGTTTGTCTGCTGCTGGGCTGCAAGGCTCTGTTGATGAGCTTGCTGCTGGGCTGCGAAGTTCTTTTGCAAACCTGCATTTGTCTGCTGTTGATTGGCATTTGCTAGAGCCAGCTGCTTCAGTATCTCCTCCATGCTGGCTTAAAAAAAAAAACTGCCACTGGTTCTCCACCAACTGTGAGGGGGTTAGCTCGGCAGCGGGTGTGTGTGACCCCCGAGATGGGCTCCCCACACAAAAACAGGCCCAGCAAACGGAGGTTGTGGTTTTCAAAATCAAAAAGGTGCGGTTTATTTTCTATTTACAGTGACAAAACACAGCAAAGCAAAAGAAACATAAACAAAATAAATCCTGGTCAACTTGACCTCTGACTAAACATACAGGTTTCCTAACTAACAACTGGGATCAGCCTAGTGCTGTCCTAGTCCCTAAGTCCCTGGTTTTAAATGTCCAAGCAAATAGCCACACAGGCTTTGTCTCACCGCACAGGGGTTCACTCTCCCTAGACAGTCCACACAGGTCTGGTTCCAGGCATGAGCTAACATCTAATGAAGCTGGGAGTTCTTATAGAGGCCTAAATGAGCTCTCAAGCTTCAGCTGGTCTCATCAACTCCCTGTCTGCACGACGCCCCACACTCTCCCTAGAGGTATGAGTCATCCATGAGCCCACTAGCCTTATACAACTCTCCACCTAGTTGTATAAGTCGGCGTAAAGCCTGAATCTGGGCGAAATATATCTACCCCCCTGGATGCAACCAGGTGACTTTACCTTCCTGCTGTCACAATACATATACATATACACATACGTACACACACCACAGTGCTCTTCACAATTTTCTTTTTCACATCAGGACCATTTTGGAAAATGTGAAATTGTGATAAAGAATAGTCGTCATTCATGGCGATCATCTTTACGCTTCCAAAGCGGTCTCGCTGACAAAGCAACTTCTGTCATACTCAGTTAGTGCGCTATGAGCTCATCATGGTACATCTGCAGCATTATATTCTAATTGAACAGTATTTGTCTGCCCAGATGTTTCTGAATACCATACACTAATGGACATGATTGAAAGCAGAGGCTTTGCAAGGAAATTATACGTTGGATGTCACTGTCAAGATTAAGCAATGTCTTCTGGGCATAGCACTTCAACTGCAGAACAAGCACCAGCACTGAATTTGTAATTATATGGATCAATATGTAAAAGAACAATATTAAAAACACTCAAAGTTAATAGAGTCCTCAGTAATATTGTAGCAGCGCTTTAGTCAAACTTTGAATTTGACATAAATTCCTTACATTGTTCATACAGGAAATAAAGTGATGTAGAGGCGTACAGTAGTGTTGGATAAGGTACCGGTAATCTACAACGCTACTGTACTCCTCTAAATCACTTTATTTCCTGTATAAACAATGTAAGGAATTTATGTCAAATTCAAAGTTTGACTAAAGCGCTGCTACAATATTACTGAGGACTCTAAAATATGTAAAAGAACAATATTAAAAACACTCAAAGTTTATATTCTTTTAAAGTAGCTGCTATTTTATTAATTTACAAGGTAGTATTGTATATGATCAGAATTTTGGAAATTTTATACATTTTTTGCTTATGTTTTTTTCTCTTAAGTGCTGGGCGGTGCTTTGGTAGTTAGGGCGGTTTTTAAGCATCTTTATCAGAATATGGATCAATATGTTTGCATCTTTGCAGAGAAAAGGTTCATTAAGGTCTAGTTTCAAATATTGCTAAAAGCTACAGAGCCTAGTATGTGTTTAAAAAAATTAAATATATTTTTTAAACACAGCTAGTATTTGCCCCCTTTCTGATTATTTTTTTTTTTTTGCATATTTGTCACACTTAAATGACTCAGATCATCAAACACATTTTATTATTACACAAAGATAACCTGAGTAAATACAAAATGCAGTTTTGAAATGATGGTGGCATTTATTAAAGAGACACTAAAGATACACGTTTTTTCACCTTAATGCATCCTATGCATTAAGGTGAAAAAACATCCGACAAAACCGGCCCCCCCAGTCCCCCCCCCCCGTTTTACTTACCTGAGCCCTGGAAAGTGCTGCGCTCGCCCACGACATCCTCTTTGGCGCTCAGCCTGGCCGTTGATTGGCTACAGTGGCTGGATTAAAAGCAGCGCAGCCATTGGTGTCAATCACATCCAATGACGTGGCGCACTGGGGGGCGGGGCCGAGTGATACAGTGAGCGGCTATGGCCACCGGCTGTATCACGGGAGCGCACCCGCAAGAACTCATCACCATGCTCGCTCGCTCGCATGAAGGTGTTGAGTTCTTGCGGGGGGGAGCCAAAACAGCCGCCGAGGGACCCCAAAAGACCAGGTTCGGGGCCACTCTGTGCAAAACGAGCTGCACAGTGGAGGTAAGTATAACATGTTTGTTATTTAAAAAAAAAAAAAATTGTCTTTAGTGATCCTTTAAGGCAAAAAAGCTGTCCAAACCTACCTGGCTTTATGTGAAACAGTAATTGCCCCCTAAACCTAATAAATGGTTATGCCACCCTTAGCGGCAACAACTGCAATGAAGCGTTTGCGATAACTAGCAATGAGTCTTTCACATTGCTGTGGAGCAATAGCAATTTTGGCCGACTCTTCTTTGCAGAATTGTTTTAATTTAGCAACATTGAAGAGTTTTCCAGCATGAACGGCATGTGTAAGGTCATGATACAGCATCTCAATTGGATTTAAGTCCGGGCTTTGACTAGGCCACTCCAAAACCTAAATTTTGCGTTGTTTGAACCATTTGGAGGTGGACTTGCTGTTGTGTTTCGGATCATTGTCCTGCTGCATAACCCAAGTGCACTTGACCTTGAGGTCACGAACTGATGGCCGGACATTTTCCTTTAGGATTTTCTGGTACAGCTCAGAAATCATGGTTCCATCAATTATGGTAAGTTGTCCAGGTCCTGAAGCTGCAAAGCAGCCCCAGACCATCACACTACCACCACCATGTCTGACTGTTGGTCTGATGTTCTTGTTATGAAATGCTGTATTCGTTTTATGCCAGATGTAACGGGATGCACATCTTCCAAAAAGTAGAATTTTTGTCTCATCAGTCCACAGAATATCCACAGAATATTTGCCTAAAAGTCTTGGGGATGACTGTATTGTGGCCTAGTTATCAGGTTTAGCTTTACAGGTATTGTTTTTTGTTTTTGAGTATAGACCGCTTCCTGACTTTCCCCTACTATGATGTTCTGGGGGGGGTGGTGGGGATTGGTAGGATAAGCACATGGTGCTTGGGAAGTTTTAGTTTAGTTGATGTGTTTGTTTTTTACATGAGTGTTTTGTATTTCACGTACAATGGCTCATGCTCCACTGCTGCTCACCAGGTGTCTCCTCTAATTATTCTGGCCGAAGTGACTATGGCATCACGTGATCAGGATTCCTTTTCGATGATATCCTGGAACGTGCGTGGCCTCAACTCTAAGTTTAAGAGGGAGCTTCTTTTTCAATATGTCAAACAACATAGTCCAGCTTTCTTAGTCCTGCAGGAGACGCACCTGGTGGGCAGTAAGCTCATGGGTCTGAAAAGGCCCTGGGTGCAGAAAGCTTTTCACGCTTCTTACTCGACATATGCGAGGGGCGTTTCCATCTTGGTACACAAGTCTCTGCAATGTGTCCTGGAAGTGGTTCACACTGATCCGCTGGGTAAATTTGTAATACTGGTACTCACGCTATGGCAGCAGAGGTATGTCTTCGCAGGCATAAATGTGCCGCCGCCCTTTACGCCCGAAATTCTGTACACTATACTGGAGAGGATCACCCCCTACTGTCCTGCAAAACTTTTATTACTGGGCGACTTTAATGCTATTCTCTCCCCAGATTTGGATAGACCCTCACCACCTAAGTCCTTCACCGGGAGTTGTCAAATTGGGCATTATCTGCAGACGTAACTGAAGTCTGGAAATTCCCATCCACTAAAACCATTTCATGTTTTTCTACCTCTTACAAAACCGACTCCAGAATTGACTATGCCTTTGCTAACCCCTCTATGCTGACGGACGTTCTAGACGCGTCCTATTTGCTCAGTGGTCTCTCTGATCACAGCCTCCTGAAAATCACCCTGCGTACCTCCTCCTCTCATAGTGGCTCCATGTGGCGGCTCGGTGCTCAATGGATTTCCCAACCTGACATAGCGGAGCAGACCCCCCTAGCCCTAACTGATTACTGGGAATCTAATGAAGGATTATCCTCTCCTGAGATAGTCTGGGATGCTTTCAAGGCATTCACAAGGGGCCATTACATCTCAGCCATAAAGGCGATTAAGGTGCGGCAAACTGCTGCCACTGCGGCATTGGAGGGTGGGGTGGAGTTGGCTTCAGCCCAATATGGTTTGGATCCCTCCGCCTCAAACTTCGATGCGCTGTAGGCATCCAAACGCAGTCTTCATCTTCACTTAACAGAGGTTACTAGATTAGAGCTGTATCATACAAAACAAAAATTCTTTGAACAGGGAGACAGGAATGGCAGACTGTTGGCGATGATGTCACACCACGACACCCGGAGTACCGTGATTCCTGAACTCACCTCCCCCATGGGTGAGGCCATCTCTTCCCTGGAGGCCATTTTTCTAGCGTTCCATGACTTTTATCAATCCGTATATACCACCACATTACCCACGGGTTTAGACCCAGAGGGGTTGGAACTCCTTCCAGATCCGATAGCCCTTGGCTGGCTCTCCGACTCGGAGAGATCCCATCTAGTTGCCCTAATTACCACTGAGAAGGTTCTTGCTGTGATTAATTCCCTGTCCACTGGCAAGGCTCCTGGCCCGGATGGTCTTCCGGTTGATTTCTACGTGGCACATGCCGGCATGTTGGCTCCCCGGATGGCTGCCCTATTTACCCATTGCCTGGAGCAGGGCTCTCCCCCTCTATCCATGGCAAACGCGCATGTGTTATTCTTATTCCCAAGACTGGAAAGGATTCAAAGTTATGTGCATCTTATAGACCCATAGCTCTTCTTAACAATGACCTCAAAATCTTAACTAAGCTCTTCACTGCTAGACTTAACCCTTTACTTCCCTCCCTCATAGATTCAGATCAGACCGGTTTAATGACACACAAGTCTGCGGATATTAACCTTCGTAGATTGTTCACTAATCTTCAGGCACAGCATGACAATCAGAGTAGTCGCCTCTCTCGATATTGAGAAGGCGTTCGACTCAATAGAGTGGCCTTTCCTGTGGGAGATTCTGCGGAGAATGGGATTCCCATTGGTGTTTATCCAATGGTCGCAGACTATAAATCGTTCGCCGACAGCTGCCAGTCGTTTGGGGGGGTCGTCTCTCCTGTTTTTGAGCTTGCTAGGGGTACGCGGCAGGGCTGTCCTCTCTCTCCGGCCCTTTTTGCTATTGCCATGGAACGAGTGGCAGAGGCGCTGCATGTCTCGCCACACATTAAGGGCCTCTGTCTGGCCTGGCTGGAGGAGAGGGTGGCCCTGTACGCGGATGACTTCCTCCTTTTTTTAAACAATGCTGGCTCCTCCCTGCAAGGGGCATTGCTGGTCCTAGGAAAATTTTCAGAGGGCTTAAGGTCAATTGGTCAAAGTCGCAATTACTTGCTATTGATGCAGAGGCTAAAGGAGAGGCCTCGGCTTCTCTTCAGCTACAATAGGTAGACGAATTTACATACTTGGGGGTACGTATCTCGAGGAATGTGGCTGACTTCATTCCACTGAATTTGTCCCCAGTAGTCAATTCAGTCAGGGCCAAGCTGAAAGCATGGGAGAATCTTCCTCTGTCCCTGTTGGGTCGTATCAACCTAATCAAAATGAAAATCTTTCCCAAGTTTACATATTTGTTCCGTAACTCCCCTCAATGGATCCCTACATTTTTTTTTTTTCAACCTAAATAAAAATTTCTCCTCCTTTCCATGGGGCCCACATCCTCCCCGCTTCAAGTTAACCACTCTAATGCGCCCTTGTTCGCAGGGGGGCTTGGCGTTCCCGGAGTGCCACAAATATTTCATTGCGGCTCAACTGGTCACTGCATTCTGGTGGCTTGTTCCCGATGGATCCAACCCGGCCTGGGCCACGGAAGCTGCAGTGTTACGGTCTGCGGAGGCTTTGTCGAATCTCCTTTTGCGGGGTCCGAGGGCTCCGTATGACCTGGTCCCCTCTATGTTCCCTGGCGGGAAGGCCTGGTCTGTGAAAAATATCCTGCGGTATCCCCGAACGCCCCCCTCTGGAACAATCCCAACCTACATCACTTTTTAAAAATTCCAGACCCTGTGGTGTGGACCAAGTACCATATTAAAGTTCTCTCAGATGTCACCTCAGACCTTTCGATCTTACCCTTTGATCATTTAATATCTCACCACAATGCCCTGCCCTCCCACAAATTCAGATATCTTCAGTTGTCCCATTCTTTCAGGGCCCAGTTTCCACCAGGCGAGGGGCAGCTGGTGCAGTCTGGCTTGGAGCGGATTTTGCGCTTTGACTGCACCAGCAAACCCACCTAAGTGTTCTACGCGCATCTCCTCCGGGTTTCTTCTCCTGAGTTGTCCAGGCTCCATCAGCAATGGGGCTGGGATGTTACGGAGCTGGACTCTGAGGACTGGGAGGATGTATGGGACTTCCCATTTAAAATACTGGTTTCCCTGAGAGATCGCCTCATTCAGTACAAAATTGTCCATAGAGCATATCTCACTCCCGCTCGGGTGCACAAGATGAGGTCTTCCCTCTCCCCGGAGTGCTGGCGTTGTGACCACGCTCCAGGGGACTACATTCACATCTTCTGGTCCTGCCAGGTAATTGCAAGTTTCTGGTCACAAATCTTGATGAAGGCGAGTATCTCTATTGTCCCATCCCCAAGAATATGCCTGTTGGGACTGGTGGAGGACCTGGTGCCCAGGGTGGCTGAGAGAACCCTGTTGGGTCTCTTGCTGTTCTATGCCAGGAAGTCCATCGTCCTATGCTGGAGGCGGAAAACTCCTCCCTCTATAGGTCTATGGAAAACACTTGTCAATAATGTGATACCATTATACAAAGATACCTATATACATAGAGGCTGTCCGAAAAAATATGACAGGGTCTGGTCTAAGTGGTTGGCGGAACCCTCCACTGCTGCAGCAGACTAGGAGGCTTCTCTGATATCTGACGACTTCCCTTGAAGTCTCGATATACCAACCCTTGCCAGAACAGCAACTTAGGTGAGCTAGTTAACTGTCAACCTGCTCCTGGAGCATGAGTCAAGCCAGCTCATTGATGATGGTATATTATGGTAGTTGCAAACAATCTAACATTTCTTGGTTCCGTATTGTTACCTTGCGACCCCTGCGTGGGCCCAGCCCCTGTTGTTAGACAGATGTTGGCTGTGCTGTTGTATGTTTGTATTGTCTATGTGTTCGCTTAAAATAAAATAAAAAGATTAAAAAATAAATAAAACGTGGTAAACGTGAGATGAGCCTTTGTGTTCTTTTTGGTCAGCAGTGGCTTTGGCCTTGGAACTCTTCCATGGATGCCATTTTTGCCCAGTCTTTCTTATTGTTGAATCATGAACACTGATCTAACCTGAGGCAAGTGAGGCCTGCAGTTCTTTAGATGTTGTTCTGGGTTATTTTATGACCTCCTGGATGAGTCGTCGTCATGCTCTTTGAGTAATATTTGTAGGCCGGCCACTCCTGGGAAGGTTCACCACTGTTCTCTCAAAGTTATCTCCATTTGTGGATAATGGCTCTCCCTGTGGTTCTCTGGAGTTCCAAAGCCTCAGAAATGGCTTTGAAACCCTTCCTAGACCGATACATGTACATTACTTTGTTTCTAATCTGTTCTTGAATTTTTTTAGATTGTGGCATGATGTGTGGCTTTTTGTGATCTGTTAGGCCCCATGCACACGAGACGCCAGTGTAAACTCTGCTGAACACACGTTTTTAAAGGTTGAAACCGGCGTTTAGAAATGCCCGTTTTGCCACGATTGCAGCCGCGTTTAGCGGCGTTTTACCGCGTTTGTGTCTATAAGCGTTTAGTTAAGAAACATCATAAGACCCTCCCTAAGCTCAAAAAACAGTATTATTTAACCACTTCAGCCATTTTGTGAGACCAGACTGAGTAGCAGCAGCTGAGAGAGCAGCGGTGTACTTGTATTTAGCGTGTCACTTGCCACATCACCTGCCACAAGCTGTGGATTGTCCACTTGCCACATCACCTGCCACAAGTTGTGGATTGTCCACCTGGCCACGTCACCTGTCACAAGTTGTGAATTGTCCACGTGCCACGTCACCTGGCCACGTCACTGGCCACGTCCCCTGGCCACATCACCTGGCACAAGTTGTGGATTGTCCACTTGCCACAAGTTGTGTATTGTCCACTGGCCACGTCACCTGCAATGTCACCTGCCACAAGTTGTGGATTGTCCACTTGCCACGTCACCTGGACACGTCACCTGCCACAAGTTGTGGATTGTCCACTTGCCACGTCATCTGGCCACGTCACCTGCCACAAGTTGTGGATTGTCCACTGGCCACGTCACCTGCAACGTCACCTGGCCACGTCACCTGCCACAAGTTGTGGATTGTCCACTTGCCATGTCACCTGGCCACGTCACCTGCCACAAGTTGTGGATTGTCCACTGGCCACGTCACCTGGTCACGTCACCTGCCACGTCACCTGGCCACAAGTTGTGGATTGTCCACTTGCCATGTCACCTGGCCACGTCATCTGCCACAAGTTGTGGATTGTCCACTGGCCACGTCACCTGGTCACGTCACCTGCCACGTCACCTGGCCACGTCACCTGCCACAAGTTGTGGATTGTCCACTTGCCATGTCACCTGGCCACGTCATCTGCCACAAGTTGTGGATTGTCCACTTGCCACGTCACCTGCCACAAGCTGTGGATTGTTCACAATGCAATGCAAGCAATTACAGTTTTTTTTATATTTTTTTTTAATGGTTTTTCATCATTTGTTATCATTTTTGAGATTTCTAATGTAAAAAAATAGGTCACCTTTAAAAACGCTTAAACGAAATTGCGGCAAAACGCCAGTACCGTGTTTAGTCGCGTTTTGCGTCTGAAACGTGGAAAACTTTTGCGTCTGAACCCATTTTTTTGCTTCTGGAAAAATGAGGTTAAACGCAACTGCTTAAAAATGCCAAAAACCAAGACTGTGTGCATGGACACATAGGATAACATTGAATGAGTTCAGGGGCAGTTGAAAAAAGCGTCCAACTGCCTCTGAACGCGCATTTACCAGCGTCTCGTGTGCATGGGGCCTTAAGCCCTGTACACATGATCGGATTTCCTATGGTTTTTAAACCGATGGATTTTTCCATCGGAAAACCGATGAAGCTGCCTTCCATCAGTCTTGCCTACACACCATCAGTCAAAAAACCGACCGTTCCAAACGCGGTGACGTAAAACACTCCGGTGAGCCCAGAAAAATGAAGTTCAATGTTTCTGAGCATGTGTCGACTTGATTCTGAGCATGCGTGGGTTTTTTATCCGATAGAGTTCCCCACAGACGATAGTAATTTGCTATCGGTTTTTTAACCATCGGATAAATTTAAAACATGTTCTATTTTTAAACAGACCGATGGGGCCCATACACGATCGGTTTGTTCGATGAAAAAAGTCCATCGGACTGTTTTCATCGGTAAAACCTATCGTGTGTACAGGGCTTTAGCGTGCTTCACTTTGTTAGACAGCTTCTATTTATGTGATTTCTTGATTCAACAGGTCAGGCATTAATCAGGCCTGGGTGTGGTAAGAGAAATTTAACTCAGCTTTCCAAAAAAAATTGGTTAACCTCCCTGGCGGTATGATTCTGTCAGATTTTAGGTGCTGAAAGCGGTACCATTATTCTGCATGGAAATTTGGCGTTTTATATTGCAGGCCTGTAATTCTTAGGAATAACTCACTTAAATCTGTCCAAACCAGAGTCTAGTAGACATCCCGGGTATGATAAAGTTCAAAAAACAAAATTATACATTATAATAAAATAAATAACTATAAAATAATTATAACAAATAATAATATAATAATAATAAAAGTGTTTTTCAGTGTTTGATGATGAATTTCCCCACAAATCACTATCGCTTAATTCTGCGAGTGATTCTAATTTATTATCGCTGTTTTTTAGCTGGTCTAAAACCACTTTTGACATAAAGGGACACTTTTTGGTTGCTATGGACAATCTCTAGTTTCCAGGCAGAAAAAAAAAGTTTTTATTATATAAAAGTGCATGCAGGACACTGGACAGACCACTAGGGACAATGGGGGTGTGTAATTATTACATACAGTACTGTAATCTGTAAGATTACAGTATACTGTATGTGTACTGTGTTTTAACTTTTTTGAATTTGGCGCCGA
Source organism: Rana muscosa (assembly GCA_029206835.1). NCBI lineage: Eukaryota > Metazoa > Chordata > Amphibia > Anura > Ranidae > Rana > Rana muscosa. The sequence continues at coordinate 106,826,488 of CM055128.1, forward strand.
TCTCCGTCCCCGTGCGTCGTAACGTCGCAGGGAACGGAGCTCGGCGGCATTCGGCAGTGTGTGAATCGAGCGAGAAGACGGCTCGATCACACAGCGGGGAAGCATCGCAGGATCTAGGGGACAAGGTAAGTAGCTCTGCCTGGATCACTGCGATGCAGCCCGAGTCTGGCTCGGGGTTACCGCTTTTGGTGCTGAAATTTAACCCCGAGCCAGACTCGGGAATACCGCCAGGGAGGTTAATCACAGTTCATTCATGATTCAGCATAGGAGGGGGCAATTACTTTTTCACATAAGGACAGGCAAGTTTGAACAGCTTTTTTCCCTTAATAAATTAAATAAAAAATTAAAAACTGCATCTTGGATTTACTCTGGTTATCTTTGTGTAATATTAAAATTCGTTTGATTATCTGAATCATTTAAGGGGGAGAAATATGCAAAAAAAAATAAAAAATCAGGAAGGGGGCAAATACTTTTTTACACAACTGTACCCAAATCTAGATTAGCATCCTCTAAACCCTATAGAACAGAAATCAGACTACAGAGCCAGTAGTATGAACCAATCAGGGGTCTGTTTTGCATAGTGCTGGTCAAAGAAATAGGTTTACTTTAATGCCCCCTTCCTTCAAACAGTGCATACCAACCTAAATCCAAACTCCAAGCAACAATAAAAATGTAAATGGTGCATTGTGCCTTATTCACCTAACTCCTCAGCTATTTTTCTAAATACTTCTTAAGCCATCCTGCAGTGTTTTGGAACAAAGTTACAGTATTCTCCATGAGTCTAGCTAATATCCTGCCCTGGGGACCAGCTATTTTTCCCTGTTCATTATCTTCTTGGGCACTGGTCCCCTCACTGACCTGTGAGTTCTTCTGCCTGGCCACTGGAAGTGTCAACTCCACCAATAGGAGGTGTCTACATCATGCAGTAAATAATGTGAACACATGAAGAAGGACCCCAGGAAGTAAACAGAAGAACAGAGAAGGATCGTCATGTGACTGTGGCTTTAAATAAAATTGGAACTTGGATTGTTTTTTTTTTTTTCATACCAATGGTTAGTTGGAGGGGGTTGAAGGGTGGATGACCCTGGAAAGAAGACCGGACAAAGATACTGGCTCCGGCATGGCAGCTTGAGGATGTTACATCAATGGAGGGAAGAGAAGGAAGGCCTTAGTTCCACTTTAGGCAACACAGCTAATTTGCTCCCTGCCCTCAGCCTGTGATTTGACTATAAAAAAAAGCAGCAAACAGACTGGTGGAGCCAGCTCTCTGTATCCCCTCTGTGTCGGGGCCTGGACTCGAACCTGGGACCTCTGCTGTGCATGGCAATGACTCTTCTCGCTAAGCTTCTTGAAATGCTGGACAGCACCCCGTCTAATCAATTGGACAACCCTGCCTTGTGCCTTCTGCTGAACTTTGAACTCTTTGCTCCTCCCATGAACTTCCTGATTTAAGCCATATCTTTGCACTTCCTGTTTGCCGGATTATTGTGCTCTCTTCAGCCGGTATCTCGCTCTCGTCTTCCCATCCATATTTTGCTATCACTCGTTACTGACCCTTGGCTTGTTCCTCGACTACGCCTTTGCCTGATCCCAACCTTCAACTACTCCATATCGACCTTTTGGCTTGTTTACTGACTACGCTTCTGTATGATCCTTACCTGCTTATGCGCTACTGGACCCGGGCTTGCTCACCTGCTGGTGGGGCGATTCTGAGGATCGCGACCTGGTACTTACATGCAGCAAAACCCATCTCCACCATCAGGAGTTCTGGTGAACACCGGTTAGTACTTAGACTCCGCACCTCAGGTGAGCCTGCGCCATCCACGAGGGTGACTGCCTGTGTACCTATCCTGCTGGATGGTGGTAGTTGCGCAACTGCTATAGCAACTGGTCTTCAAACCTGACCCCCAATCCTGACACTATGTTACCACCTGTCAGCATGTTCCTTTTGTAATACATAACCACAGTCAATGGTGCTTTTTAATATCTGCCTGGAGTTCAGTGTTAAAGAAATAATAATGACTAATGGTATAAAAGAAAAGTATTTGCATTTCATTTTATCTGTATACGGGAAATTAGAAAATCAGTCAGTAGATTACAGAAATGATAAAAGTGGTGTGGAGAACAGTGACTGGTGCTTTGTTCTGTGCAGAATGTAACGGGAGCAACCAATTAGCAATACAAGGAGCTGCAGTTATTAAAGTATATGTATAGCCAAACTCTAAAGCCCTGTACACACGATCGGATATCCTATGGATTCTAATCCGATGGTTTTGTCCATCGGAAATCCGATGAAGCCGACTTCCATCAGTCTTGCCTACACACCATCAGTCAAAAAACCGACCGCACCAAACACCGTGACGTAAAACACTCCGATGAGCCGAGAAAAACGAAGTTCGATGCTTCTGAGCATGCGTCGACTTGATTCTGAGCATGCGTGGGTTTTTTATCCGATGGAGTTCCCCACAGACGATCGGAATTTGCTATCGTTTTTTTTTCCATCGGAAAAATTTAAAACATGTACTATTTTTTAAAACCGATGGGAAAAAAGACCGATGGGTCACATACACGATCGGTTTGTCCGATGAAAAAAGTCCATCGGACTGTTTTCATCGGTAAAACCGATCGTGTGTACAGGGCTTTACACAACCAGGAGCTAAAGCATGTTTCTTGGAATAAGTTGAACTAACCCTCTAAAGCACAATTATTTGAGTCTACCCAATAATAGAAACTTGCATACACAGAACCCTATACCCACAATTGTTCTAGAGGAAGCAAAGAAAATCCTCATAAAGAATGTGGACTGCCCAAGGCCCCTTTCACACTTATACGACTTGTCCCACGATTTGTGATGGCAAAGTAGCATGACAAGTTGTTTCCCATGATTTCCAATGACAACCATTCATATTAGTACGACTTCAAGTCGTTCCGACTTCAAAGTAGTCCCTGCACTACTTTGGTCTGATTTTGATGCCACTTACACAGGCATTCCCTGAAATCACGGTAAAATCGCGCAACTTTGAAGTCGCAGTAGTGTGAAAGGGGCCTAAAAGCCAGGAAAAGAAAAGCTACACGCTTTTTACTGTGGAAGAAAGGGTTTACCCAGCGCACGACAATGAGAACGCCTGTGATATAGTTCAGTTTGATATTGTCTTTTTTGTTTTGATTGGAATTTGTCCTTATATGCTTTAGGAAAAATTCAGGTGCAAGCCTTCCCCAGAGCGTTTCCAAGGTACTCTGTGAGCAATGTAAAAGAGAGAGGGAGGGAGGCGCACTAATGCGCCTCCCTCCCTCTCTCTTTTACCCTTTTTACTGTGCAAGCCTGTTGCATCTGTCCGTTCATGGAAGTCCCCATCAAGGGGCACGTCCTGAGTCAAGACCCTTGTCAGGCACAGAAGAGGGGAAGGAACCAGGTCTCCTCCTGCTTGTAACGAGAAAGGATCCCCTGGGCATCATCCATTGAACGTCCCCCCACTGACAAGGAAAGTAGGAAAAGTAAAGGAAGATCTGCCAGGACTTTAAAAGTATAGGATAACCTCACCAGGTTCCAGGCAACATGTCTCCTCTGGACAGAGGAGAAACAAAAACTGAGATGAGTGCCTGAAGGACCTCCTTTTAACCTTTGTTATGGTACTGTCTTTCCTAACCAGGTGGGAGGAGCTTCATATCTCATAGGCTGCCTTGGAACATAGCGGAGGAAAAATTACTTCCTGATCCCTGAACGCACTGGATCCCCCTTGTGCAGACATGCCAAGACTCATGGCGAATCTGCAGGGGCCTATGTGACCCTCTTAAACGCACAATGGTTTCCACCTCTCTGAGAAAATATCTACCGGCCATAGGTACAGGAGACTCATCTTACCCCCGATACTTTGGCATGCCTCAACTTTAGGTGGGTGGGTAAATCCTATCACTCCACTCACACCTCCTTTTCCAGAGGGGTGAGTGTGCTGATAAATAGCTCACTGGACTATCAGGAGTTGGATAGTGTGGTGGACAGTGAGGGGAGATATATCATTTTGTACTGCCATTTGTTTTAGTTGAAATGCATACTTTTCTTTGTGCATATCCCACCTCCGTACGGCCATCGGGTTCTGAGGGCAGTCCTGGACTTCCAGGTGGGCTGTCCGGAGGTGCCGATGTATATTATGGGTGACTTTAACTGTTACTTAGATCCACTGGTTGACAAACATCCTCCGGTTTCGTCAGGGAGAGGCTCTTGCCGCACACCCCTGAGGAAGCTGATTGAGGAGGTGGGATGGATAGATTTGTGGAGGAATAGGAACCCTGGGAAATGTCAGTTTTCTTGTTTTTGAAATCGCATATGTCCCTGTCACGCATTGACCTGTTTCTATGTTCGGAGTTCGTGGTCCGCTCGGTGGCAGACATCACCTATGCCCTGAGAGGAATCTCGGATCATTCACCCTTCAACACTGCTTAGGGCTCCCTGGAAGCTCAATGCCTTTTGGCTTAATCTACTACAGTCACCATCCCAAATGTTACAAGATATAGTTAACTTCTGGGGGGTGCACGCAGATTACCCGGATGTAGGGGTGAGATGGGACACATTTAAGGCCCTTTTTCGGGGGTTGTTCATAAGAGAAATAAATACTTTTAAAAAGGAGTCGAATGAACCGAGTGAGGGGGTGGAGCGCTTGGTTCATGACTTGGAGGCCAAATTTGTAGCAGACCCTAGCGAGGAATGTAGAGATGCATTGGTGTCGGCGCAGGAAGAGCTGAATCGTCTCACCTCTTCCACAGCTGAGCGGAAACGTTTCTTCAGCAAACTCGCCTTCTATGAGGAAGGGGAACATACTGGTCGCCTCCTGGCAAAAATCTCCCGTGCTCAGCAGGCATCGCCGTCTATTGGTGCCTTGCGGGCGTCTGATGGAATTCCCCGGATGACATAATGATGATTCTTAGCTCCTTTTACTCAAATTTATATTGCTCCCGGAAAAATTACACGGATGCCTCCCTACAGGAGTATCTTGAAAAAATAGAGTTACCTACTCTGTCAGACGTGGATCGACAACAACTAGACGCTCCTCTGACTTGGAGGAGCTTCAAATAGCGACCGGTATGTTTCCCAACTCCAAGGTGCCGGGTGAGGACAGAATACCTATAGAGGTATATAAGAACTATGGAGAACAGCTATTACCTAAACTATTGGGGGTGTTTAATGATGCTAAGGAGATGGGGTGTCTTCCCCTATCCATGTCCAAGGCCATCATTGTATTGCTACTGAAACCGGGCAAGGATCCCTTAGACCCAGGCTCTTATAGACCAATATCCCTTTTGCAGACAGACGTGAAAATACTGGCCAAGGTCCTAGCCTTGAGACTCAATAAAGCTATCTCGTCCATAATTCACTCAGACCAGGCAGGGCTCATGCCTCAGAAATCTACGGCTATTAATTTACGCCGATTGTTTGTCAATTTACAATCTATCGCTGATAATATGGGGGACAGGGCATTGCTATCACTTGATGCCCACAAGGCCTTTGATAGTATTGAATGGTCATATTTTTGGGCCATAATGTACAAGTTTGGGTTCGGCCAAATTTTATGGCGTATCTGCACATATGTGCATAAGAGATTTTCGCAAAATGCCTCCTGGCATGTTTGACATAGACATCCCAGGAGGCAGTGGGTGGATGGATACCTCATCCTTGCCTAGACATGGATTCAGGATGTAAAGATGTAAAAAATAAAAAATAAGGTACTGTGTAACAGAGAGGGGTGAGGAGAAAGGCGAGAGGACGTTGTGTAAAAGCATGAAGATCCACTTTAAACCTCTTCTTCAGGCCGAAAGAGTGCCCCTTGTCCTGTGCAACAACTTTCAAGTGAATTTACGTAGTACACTCGAGAAAAAATCCTCAGTCCCATACAAGAAAATCATACAAAAACTTGGAGGAGTCATCGGTACAACATAAAAAAAGCCTGGTTAGGATTTAACTCCAAGGTATCCTTATGTAGAACGTCGTATATGTCTAGATCACCCAGCAAAGACACTCATGTAGTAAAAAACACATATACATTTTTTTGAAGAATCACAGCCTATGAAATAGCCTGTTCTAGCCAGCGAAACCAGTCAGGCATGTTTTCAATGACCTTCTCAGCCTTCTCTCTTGATAATGGATGACCCAGACCTGGATTGTTAAAGGTAAGTCATATTGTATTTGAAAGTTATTAAAAATGACCTTTCCTTTTCAATCTGCAGCTCTGTAATTTTATGTAAAATGCAATGCACGAAGATACAAGTTAGATTTTTGGCATCCCCTGCAGCAAAAAAATATTTTTGGTGAGTGAGATACTACCAAAGGGAAATCACGTCTAAAGGGATGCAAACCCTGCCACATTCATCATTAGAGCACTGCAGGTGCAGCATCTGATTGATAATTATAAAACCACTCCCATACAGATTCACTTAGCACATGGAAACAGACAAACAACAATTACTTCAAAATAACAAAAGGTAGGATTCTGCAACAAATTTTGTTAAAATCCCTGCAATGCACATAGATCACTCAGAGGAGAATGTTTATTTTTTTTCAACAAAAGTGGAGTTACTTTTCAGTCTTCGTGCTTTCAGTTCGTTACAGCGTGACGAATGTGCCATCTCCATTATGAGCTAGCCAGGTCACATGATATTGACATCACACATGTGGGTGTGTATACAGGCTGTAGTGGAAATCTCCTCCTATCCGAACACTCAGCACTCAGGTAGACCCTGCAGTTTATCATGTGACCATGGTATACAGATCGATCAGCCAAAAAGGTATATAGTGGCAGTATTTTAATGTAAAAAGAAGATTTGGGCACTGTGGGGGGGGGGGGGTGGATGAACTATTTTCAAATTACTGGGTAAAGTAACACTTTAAGTTCCCTTCACTGGAACTAAGAGGCCAAGTTCAACCCCTGAAAAACAACCCCACACCGTAATCCCACCTCCACCAAATGATTTGGACCAGTGCACAAAGCAAGGTCCATAAAGACATGGATGAGCGAGTTTTGGGTGGATGAACTTGGCTGGCCTTCAAAGAGTCCTGATCTCAACCCAAGAGAACACCTTTGGGATGAAAGTGCCTGACCTCACAAATGTGCTTCTGGAAGAATGGTCAAACATTCCCATAGACACACTCCTAAATCTTGTGGACAGCCTTCCCAAAAGAGTTGAAGCTGTTGGAGCTGCAAAGGGTGGGCCAACTCAATATTGAACCCTACGGACTAAGACTGGGATGCCATTAAAGCCAGAGGGCTTTCACACTGGAGCGGTGCGCTAGCAGAACGGTAAAAAAAGTCCTGCTAGCAGCATCTTTGAAGCGGTGAAGGAGCGGTGTATACACCGCTCCTGCCCATTGAAATCAATGGGCACCGTGGCTATACCGCCGGCAAAGCGCTGCTGCAGCAGCGCTTTGCGGTGGTTTTAACCCTCTCTGGGCTGCTAGCGGGGGGTAAAATCGCCCCGCTAGCGGCCGAATAGCGGCGCGAAATTGATGGTAAAGCACCGCTAAAAATAGCGGCGCTTTACCGCCGACGCACCCCCCGCCCCAGTGTGAAAGGGGCCTTTAAGTCAATTCACTAAAGAACACACACATGCAGTATTTATTACCTGCATGTGTACCGTATATACTCGAGTATAAGCCAAGATTTTCAGCCCTTTTTTTGGGGCTGAAAGTCCCCCCTCGGCTTATGCTCGAGTCATATAAATTTTTACATTGTAAATATTACCTGTAAAGAAGTTGCGGCTGCAGCGTCCATCGTTCAAATTCCGCGGCGTCCATCGTTCAAATTCCGCGGTCTCTTCCTGTTCCTTCCTTGATAGGCGAGTCTCAGCAGACACTCTCCGCCTATCACGAACGTTCTCTCATCCTCAGTTTTCCAGCAGACATCTGTGATTGGCGGAACACCCAACACAGTGTCTGCTGGGAAAACTGAGGATGAGAGAATGATCGTGAATCGTGATAGGCGGAGAGTGTCTGCTGAGACTCGCCTATCAAGGAAGGAACAGGAAGAGACCGCGGAATTTGAACGATGGACGCCGCAGCCGCAACTTCTTTACAGGTAATATTTACAATGTAAAATAGGGAACAGCGAGCTAGGGAACAGTGGGGCATCGGCTTATACTCGAGTCAGTAAGGTTTCCCAGTTTTTTTGGCAACATTAGGTACCTCGGCTTATACTCAAGTCGGCTTATACTCGAGTATATACGGTATTACAAAATAACAATGAGGGGAACTTTGCACTGGCCATTAAGTTAAAAGTATACAATGTATCATTGTGGAAATGTTCTGCCCTGAGCTCAGGAATGAAAATAAATTGTAACATTTCACTAGAGGGAATGAAAGTACACTAGAATTTGTTTCAAGGTTTCATAATACAATGGAACCTACGAGCATAATCCGTTCCAGGAGAATGCTTGTAATCCAAAGCACTCGCATATCAAAGCGAGTTTCCCTATAGAAGTCAATGGAAACAAAGATAATTTGTTCTGCATCGACTTCTATTGCATGCAATACCGCATGTGGCCAGAGGTGGGGGCGCCAGAAATACTCGGAGACAGCTCGGCTGAACTCGGAAACACTCGGGACCGAGTATTTCTGAGTGTTTCTGAGTATTTCCGAAAGGATCTGAACCGCTCCGAGTGTCACGGGCGCCCCCGCACCTCTGGCCAAATGCAGTACTGCACACCACAAAGGCTTGAACACTCGCAAACCGAGTCAAAATATTTTTTTTTTAAAGTTGCTCGTCTTTCAAAACGCTCGTTAACCGCGTTACTCATAAACCAAGGTTCCACTGTATTTCTGTGTGCATTTATTTACACAACTACAGTGGATTGGATTGCAAGCATAATCCGTTCCAGGAGAATGCTTGTAATCCAAAGCACTCGCATATCAAAAGCGAGTTTCCCCATAGAAGTCAATGAAATTAAAGATAATTCGTTCCATGTTGACTTCTATTGTATGCAGTACAGCATGTGACCAGAGGTGGGGGGGGGCCGCCAAGGAGACTTGGAAATACTCTGAGCTGCTCGGATGCACTCGGAAACCCTCGGAGAGGCTTGGAAATACTCGGGAACGGAGTGTTTCTGCATATTTTTCCCAGTGTTTCCGAGTGCATCCGAGCGGCTCCAAATGCGGTACTGCACACCGCAGAGGCTTGACTCCTGCTCATTTTGCGAGACAACAAACCGAGTCAGGATTTGAAAAAAATAATAGCTCGTATTGCGAAACGCTTGTTAACCGCGCTACTCGCAATCCGAGGTATTACTGTATCTTTCTATGGTGCAGGGTTAGCATGTAGAAAAAAAAATGATATGATATGTGAGCGCAGCATTGTTCAGGAGTACTGCAGGCTCACATGATGACGCACATCCAAACCACTCTCTGATTCATAGGAAACAGGTTGGATGATGTTGGGTTTCACTTAAGCCAGAAGAGGACCAGCACTGGTGAGTCTTTGAGAGGACAGCACTGGAACAGAGGGGAGTACTGCAGCCTGAGCTGATTTTTTCATTTTCTACTCTGCTGGGCCAGTGATTTTTAAAACATAGGTCTTCTGGGTTAACAGTATAAGTGATATAAGAAAGGTAAACCATGATGATTTTGTCTGCCTTCAACCTCACCACGCAACATAATTACTATCACTGCAAATGCTGAGTCCAGAAAATTCATGTTTTACTGATGCCACCAAGATGCCCAGTTCTATCTGGCATAATAAAATGTTACATGTTTTTTTCTTTGCAGTATCCCATATTGTTGTTCAGCTGTTTGATTGTGTCTGAGCTCTCTGTTGGCCTCAATGACGTCCAACAGTCTGAGAGCCAAGGCAGCAGAGGCAGCTCTGTCATGGCAATTACATTGTTAGGCCCCTTTCACACGGGCGGCTGTTCTGACGCAGTTAAAAGCATGTTTCTTTCTTTTGAAATTCAAGACCCCAGGCACAGCGATCAGCTGCATTTGTACACTGCTTTTAGCTGCGTTTACATGCGGCTGCGTTTAGCTGCGTTTGGCCATTATTGTCATCCCCATAGCAACCCTTTTTATTTTGATGTGCTTCCTGTTGTTTTTTTCTTTTGTTCACGCTGCTATCCGCAGCTGACAGTGCACTGCGATTACCTGCAGTTATGTGCAGATAGCTGCGCTACATCGCACCTGGACGCATTCAATTCTATTTTTTCTATTCGCATCGAACCGCATGTAACAAAACCGCAGCTAAACGCTGTGTGTGAATGGGGCCATAGGAAAGCATTGTGTACTTTTAGCTGCGGTAGAAAACGAGAAAATCCGCAGCTAAAAGCACCATTCTATCCGTCCGTGTGAAAGGGGCCTTACAGTTTTCTACAGAAGGTTAGGACCAGTGAAACAAGAAAATAGTCCATACAAAAGGGATTATCCTAGCAGCGGGGTGTTGTTGCTTTGGGTATCAAAGGTTTTGTGTCTACAGGCTCCAGTAATGGAAATCCAACCCTGCCCAGAATGATTCTTCAACCACTTAACCACTTAAGCCCCGGACCATTTGGTAGCTAAAGGACCAGAGGTGAATTCAGAATTTTGCACTGCGCTGCTTTAACTGTAAATTGTGTGGACATGCAATGTTGTACCCAAACGAAATTTGCGTCCTTTTCTTCCCACAAATAGAGCTTTCTTTTAATGGTATTTGATTGCCTCTGCGATTTTAATTTTTTGCGATATAAATGGAAAAAGACCGAAAATTTTGAAAAAAAATGATATTTTCTACTTTTTGTTATAAGAAAAATCGAATAAACTCAATTTTAGTCATACATTTAGGCCAAAATGTATTCAGCCACATGTTTTTAGTAAAAAAAATGTCAATAAGCGTATATTTATTGGTTTGCGCAAAAGTTATAGAGTTTACAAACTAGGGTACATTTTCTGAAATTTACACAGCTTTAAATTTATGACTGCCTATCTCATTTCTTGAGGTGCTAAAATGACAGGGCAGTACAAAACCCCCCCCCCAAATGACCCCATTTTGGAAAGTAGACACCCCAAGGAAATTGCTGAGAGGCATGTTGAGCCCATTGAATTATTTTTTTTTGTCTTAAGTGATTGAATAATGACAAAAAAAAATAAAAAATTACAAAAAGTTGTCACTAAATGATATATTGCTCACACATGCCATGGTTATATGTGGAATTGCACCCCAAAATACATTTTGCTGCTTCTCCTGAGTACGGGGATACCACATGTGTGGGACTTTTTGGGAGCCTAGCCGCGTACGGGACCCCGGAAACCAAGCACCGCCTTCAGGATTTCTAAGGGCGCAAATTTTTGATTTCACTCCTCACTACCTATCACAGTTTCGAAGGCCATAAAATGCCAAAATAGCACAAAACCCCCCCAAATGACCCCGTTTTGGAATATAGACACCCCAAGCTATTTGCTGAGAGGCATGGCAAGTATTTTACAGCTCTCATTTGTTTTTGAAAATGAAGAAAGAAAATATATATATATATATATATATATATATATATATATATATATATTTTTTTCAATTTTCAAAACTTTGTGACAAAAAAGCGAGATCTGCAAAATACTCACAATACCTCTCAGCAAATAGCTTGGGGTGTCTACTTTCCAAAATGGGGTCATTTGGGGGGGTTTGTGCCATCTGGGCATTCCATGGCCTCCAAAACTGTGATAGGCAGTGAGAAGTGAAATCAAAAATTGACACCCTTAGAAAGCCTGAAGGCGGTGCTTGGTTTTTGGGGTCCCGTACGCGACTAGGCTCCCAAAAAGTCTCACACATGTGGTATCCCCGTACTCAGGAGAAGCAACAGAATGTATTTTGGGGTGTAATTCCACATATGCCCATGGCATGTTTGAGCAATATATCATTTAGTGACAACTTTGTGCAAAAAAAAAAAAAAATTGTTGTTTTTCCGCAACTTGTGTCAACATATAAAATATTCCATGGACTCGACATGCCTCTCAGTATATAGCTTGGGGTGTCTACTTTCCAAAATGGGGTCATTTGGGGGGGGGGTTTTGAACTGTTCTGGCATTTTATACACAACATTAGGAAGCTTACATTCACTCTTCTAACCACTTGAAGACAAAGCCCTTTTTGACACTTTTTGTTTACATGAAAACATTTTTTTTTTTGCAAGAAAATTATGTTGAACCCCCAAACATTATATATATTTTTAAAGCAAAGGCCCTACAGTATTTGCGCAGCGATTTTTCAAACGCATTTTTTGGGTTAAAAAATACACTTTTTTTAATTTTAATGCACTAAAAAACACTATATTGCCCAAATGTTTGATGAAATAAAAAAGATGATCTTAGGCCGAGTACATAGATACCAAACACGACATGCTTTAAAATTTCGCACAAACGCGCATTGGCGACAAACTACATACATTTTTAAAAGCCTTTAAAAGCCTTTACAGGTTACCCCAGTAGATTTACAGAGGAGGTCTACTGCTAAAATGACTGCCCTCGATCTGACCTTCGCGGTGATACCTCACATGCATGGTGCAATTGCTGTTTACATACGACGCCAGACCGACGCTTGCGTTCGCCATTGGGCAAGAGCAGGGCAGGACAGGGGTGCTTTTTTTTTTTTTTTATATTATTAATTTTGCTTTTTTATTTTATTTTTAAATTGTTCCTTCCAAGTATTTTTTTTTATTATCATTTTTATTGTTATCTCAGGGAATGTAAATATCCCCTATGATAGCAATAGGTAGTGACAGGTACTCTTTTTTTGAAAAAACTGGGGTCTAGACCCTAGATTTTTCCTCTGCCCTCAAAGCATCTGACCACACCAAGATCGGTGTGATAAAATGCTTTCCCAATTTCCCAATGGCGCTTTTTATATCCAGGGGGGGGGGGGGACATTCCCTCCCACTGCTTGTAAATGCAGTCCAGAGGCTAATTAGCCGCTAGGATTGCTTTTACATGAAAGCCGGCCGCAGGCTAAAAAGAATGATACCAAGATGATACCTAAACCCGCAGGCATCATTCTGGTATAAACATTCAAAGTCCAGCAACATACCAGTACGTTGCTGGTCCTTGTTGGACATGTATTGTAATCTTTTTTTTCATGCAGCCAGTTGGCTGAACGAAAAAAGAGATTGATCGGTGGGTATGCCCACCATTAGAATACCACCCTTCATCCACCCTCTTCCAATGATGGGCATACACGCACCATTTATATATGCCGAAGCATGGGGGCATCCTCCCGCAAAAAAGTTATGCCGCACACATGGTCAGACTTTTCCACGGGCAAGCCTCCGTCGGAATTTCGACCGTATGTACGCGGCATTAGGAGTAAAATCGCTCCTCCGCTCCTGCTGCCCCAATGCTTCGGCATATATGCTTTTTTTATTTAACTGTGGTGGTGAAATCACCTCCTACAGCACTGGAGTCGCAGGGATCAGGCCTGTCTCTGCGAACGCTGCAGTTATGTGTGTTTTTGTTTTGTAAGTGACAGTGATCGATCGATACTGCACTTGGGTGGCCTGGGCTGGACGGAGGGGCAAAACGCAGGTGCCAGCAGGTATCTGGGCTGATCCCGCTAACACTGCGTTTTTGGGAACCCTAAACTGCTGGGGACGCTAGTATAGATCTGATCAGATCAGATATTGATCTGTTCATATACTATACCACTAAGGGGGGTGTATGCTTCACGCGTGGGTGTTAGCGTTACTGGCACTAACCTGACGCTGCCTGGGGTGTGATGCAGACCCTCTCTGACGCTAAAACCTAATTGATATCACCCGCCGGGCGATCAGGGGGTTAAACCTTTATTGGGTTATATACGGCGGGTGCCCTGACACTATAAAAAGCAAACTAACTAACCAGCGTCACCCGTAACACTTATATGGTGATCACTGGTGAAAGGGTTAACTAGGGGCAATCAGGGGGTTAAAACCTTTATTAGATAATATATGGGGGTACCTGACGCTATAAAAACCTGCGGCGAACCTAAAAAAAATTACTGGCTACCGATCTGCATCACCGACACTAAGACAGCGATCAGAAAAACGATCGCTTAGCGACAGTGGTGATAGGGGGTGAAAGGGTTACCTGGGGGGCGATCAAGGGGGTTAAACCTTTATTAGATAATATATTGGGGTACCTGACGCTATAAAAACCTGCGGCGAACCTAAAAAAAATTACTGGCTACCGATCTGCATCACCGACACTAAGACAGCGTTTAGAAAAACGATTGCTTAGCGACAGTGGTGATAGGGGGTGAAAGGGTTACCTGGGGGGCGATCAAGGGGGTTAAACCTTTATTAGATAATATATTGGGGTACCTGACGCTATAAAAACCTGCGGCGAACCTAAAAAAAATTACCGGCTACCGATCTGCATCACCGACACTAAGACAGCGTTTAGAAAAACGATCGCTTAGCGACAGTGGTGATAGGGGGTGAAAGGGTTACCTGAGGGGCGATCAAGGGGGTTAAACCTTTATTAGATAATATATTGGGGTACCTGACGCTATAAAAACATGCGGCGAACCTAAAAAAAATTACTGGCTGCCGATCGGCATCACTGACGCTAAGACAGCGATCAGAAAAATGATCGCTTAGCGACAGTGGTGATAGGGGGTGAAAGGGTTATCTAGGGGGTGATCAGGGGGTTAAACCTTTATTAGGGGGGGTTAGGGGGCTACACTGGACCTAAAACTGAATGTACTGACACTTTTACAGTCACAAATGTCACTGATTGCAGTGATCACTAAATAAATGGTCACTGCAATCAGTGACACTGTGACTGGGGGCTGGGGGGGTGATCTGGGGGGGGGCCTGGGGGGGCGATTTATGTCCCTATGTGTCCTGGTGTCAGTGTAGTGTTGTGTGCACTGACCTGATGTCTTCTCTTGTACGGCGCTCGGTATATGTGAGCGCCGCACCAGAGATGACATCACTTCCTCCTGCTTCCTCTGCCTGACACAGACAGAGGGGGCATTTCCATTCGCCGGGAGCGATCGCGAGGGGGTGGCCGGAAACTAATGGCTGCCCCCTCATCCCGGAACGCTCCCGGACACTTAGCCACCGCTCACTGTATAGGAGGGGGGTCCGATTGGACCCCCCAACTATACAAAGGCAATCACGTACACTCTACGTGATTGTGCCTGTCGGTGCCATTCTGCCGACGTATATATACAGTGAGCGGTCGTTAAGTGGTTAAGGACCGGACCAATACGGACCATAATGACCAGAGGTGTTTTCACAATTTGGCACTGCGTCACTTTAACTGACAATTGCGTGGTCGTGCGACGTGGCTCCCAAACAAAATTGACGTCCATTTTTTCCCACAGATAGAGCTTTCTTTTGGTGGTATTTGATCACCTCTGCGGTTTTTATTTTTTGCGCTATAAACAAAAATAGAGCGACAATTTTGAAAAAAATGCAATATTTTTTACATTTTGCTATAATAAATATCCCCAAAAAATATATAAAAAAAAATTTTTCCCTCAGTTTAGGCCGATACATATTCTTCTACATATTTTTGTTAAAAAAAAAAAATCGCAATTGGCGTTTATTGATTGGTTTGCGCAAAAGTTATAGCGTTTACAAAATAGGGGGTAGTTTTATGGCATTTTTTTTTTTTTTTACTAGTAATGGCGGCGATCAGCGATTTTTTTTGTGACTGCGACATTATGGCGGACACATCGGACACCTTTGACACATTTTTGGGACCATTGTCATTTTCACAGCGATCAGTGCAATAAAAATGCAGTCTACTGTGAAAATGACACTGGCAGTGGAGGGGTTAACCACTAGGGGCGCTGGAGGCGGTAAATGTGCCTAGGGGAGTGATTACTACTGTGTGGGGGCGTGGCTACGAGTGACACGTAACCGATCTCCGCTCCGATTACACAGAGCGGAGATCGTTGACAGTGTCAGTAGCGGAGCGGGGAGATGCAGGGGGGTCGCGAGCGCGCGACCTCAACGTCAGCAGTTGAAGGGCCACGTACAGGTACGTGATTGTGCCTCCAGGTGTCCTTCTGCTGACGTATATATACAGTGGCTGGTCCTTAAGCGGTTGACCACTTCCCGCCCCGTCAATAGCAGATTGACGTCCGGGAAGTGGTTGTGTTATCCCGCAGGACGTCATATGACGTCCAGTGTGGATAACAGCCGGGGGGGCGCGCATCGCGGCAATCGGTGGAGCGGTGGGTCAGTCTGACCCACCGCTACACTGATCTCGGTAAAAAGCCTCCGGCGGAGGCTTTTTACCACGTGATCAGCCGTGTCCAATCACGGCTGATCACAATGTAAACAGGAAGAGCCGTTGATCGGCTCTTCCTCACTCGCGTCTGACAGACGCGAGTAGAGGAGAGCCGATCGGCGGCTCTCCTGACAGGGGGGGGTTCGCGCTGATTGTTTATCAGCGCAGCCCCCCCTCGGATACCCACACTGGACCACCAGGGAAGCCCCCCAGGACCACCAGGGAACCCCAAGCATGTGGATGGCCAGGTAAGGCCCCCATGGCCATCCACATGCACAAAGAGATAAAAAATATATGCCAATCAGTGCCCACAAATGGGCACTGATTGGCACCATCATGGCACAAAAAAAAATGCATGATGCCCAGCAATGCCAGCCACCAGTGCCACCTACCAGTGTCCATTAGTGCCACCTATCAGTGCCCATCCGTGCCCGCCTATCAGTGCCCGTCCGTGCCACCTATCAGTGCCACCCATAAGTATCCATCAGTGCTGCCTATAAGTGCCCATCAGTGCCGCCTATGAGTGCCCATCAGTGCCGCCTATGAGTGCCCATCAGTGCCGCATACCAGTGCCACATATCAGCGCCCATCAGTGCCCATCATCAGTGCCACCTCATCGGTGCCCATCAGTGTCGCCTTATCAGTGCCCGTTAG
Source organism: Rana muscosa (assembly GCA_029206835.1). Taxonomy (NCBI): domain Eukaryota; kingdom Metazoa; phylum Chordata; class Amphibia; order Anura; family Ranidae; genus Rana; species Rana muscosa. The sequence continues at coordinate 106,843,355 of CM055128.1, forward strand.
TGCCGCCTTATCAGTGCCCGTCATTGAAGTAGAAAAGGTACTTATTTACAAAAAAAAATAAACAGAAACAAAGAAAAACTTAGTTTTTTTCAAAATTTTCACTCTTTTTTATTTGTTATGTAAAAAATAAAAATCGCAGAGGCGATCAAATACCACCGAAAGAGAGCTCTATTTGTGGGAACAAAATGATAAAAAAATTGTTTGGGTACAGTGTTGCATGACCGCGCAATTGTCATTCAAATTGCGACAGCGCTGAAAGCTCAAAATTGGCTTGGGCAGGAAGCTGTATAAGTGCATGGTATTGAAGTGGTTAAAGTACACCCATGCCCAGACTATGGACACTAAAGTAAAAGGCTGCCCATAACCCACCTTTCAAATATTATATATTTTTAATAAATCACAATGTAAATCGCTTTTTAAAAGGTTTTCCTTTGAGGTCAAGTGACATCAAAGCTCTGGATAGTCTATCTATCTAACTAAATCTGGTGCAGCTGTGCAGTGGATTGCGCAAAGGATACCATTTGACTATTTTTTCTATTCAGAATGAATATTATAGTAATGTGTGTCATTCAATGAGTAAATGTCTTTTGTATATTTCTTTTGTACATTATTACAGTACTTTTTAGAGGATCTGAGGCCCTGATAAAGCGGGTTTTCCCACGAAATGCGTTAGTAAATTAATCACATCCCAATGCCAAATTGATATCTATATGGCAGCATTGGAGGTGAGCAGATCCATAGGTTGGGTTTCAGTTGGTTTCTAATTTGGATTGGTCTAAACCCAGTTTGATGGAACCCATGCAAAGCTGCCACATGTTAATATCCCCACCCACCCAATCAGCTGTAGGCAGGGCATTCTTCGCCCTGCAGCTGCACATACACAAAGGAGCGGGAATGCTCATGTTGCCCATATTAGATCAATGAAATCAAGCAAGCATCCCCTTCCCTTTATATACATGCAGCTGCAGGGTAGAGAATGCCCCGACCACAGCTAAGTGCGCGGGTGAGGATGCAACCATGTGACAGCTTCTGATGGGTTCTAATGGAACCCAGCTTATGCCTAATCTCTCACAGTTTACAAACACCTGTTGTGTGTTTACATCGGGGGGCCTGGCAGCCTGCCAAGATTCTGCTGTAATAGAAAGAAATAGGGAAAACTCTAAAGCCCTGTACACACGATCGGATATCCTATGGATTCTTATTCGATGGATTTTTCCATCGGAAAACCGATGAAGCTGACTTCCATCAGTCTTGCCCACACACCATCAGTCAAAAAACCGACCGTTTTAAACGCTGTGACGTAAAACACTCCGATGAGCCGAGAAAAATTAAGTTCAATGCTTCTGAGCATGCGTCGACTTGATTCTGAGCATGCGTGGGTTTTTTATCCGATGGAGTTCCCCACAGACGATAGTAAATTTGCTATCGGTTTTTTAACCATCGGATAAATTTAAAACATGTTCTATTTTTAAACACCGATGAAAAAAGACCGATGGGGCCCATACACGATCGGTTTGTCCGATGAAAACAGTCCATCTGACCGTTTTCATCTGTAAAACCTATCGTGTGTACACGGCTTATGATATCAGTGCCTCCGTTGTGAACTTTGAAAATAAATTTCTCTGCAATGTTTATATGCACAGAGATGAATGAGGGCTGGTTTTATGATCCCTTTCAGATGGAGCAGAATCCGTCAAGCGGATCTGACTGCTCAGTAGGGGATCTCTCCGCTGATCCCTGCTGACCAGGCGGATGACAGGTCCATGTCCACTCTGTAGACACGGACACAGCCCGCTGTTCTCTTGGGGCAGTCGGATGGAAACAGTCTGCTTGTCCATTTCTATCTGTCTGTCATCTGATCTGATCCGCCGGACGGATGGCGAACGTATCCCCATACGTCTGTTTTTAGTTGCCTGGATCGGATACCGGCAGATGTCAGAGGAAACGTGTCCGTTGACATCGGGCGCTCCATAGAGAACAATGGGTGGTCCAATAGAGAATTATGGGTGATCTGAAAAACGGACAGGTGGACCCAAAAGGTTCACTGGTGTGAAAGGGGCCTAAAGTGCTTTTATTGCTTGATCAGAATATGTAAATACTTTTGTGTGGATCACTTTAATAACACAAGTTCGTTTTTACTGCCCCAGCTGGTTAAGGAAGCTATCTACTCTTTGACCATATTGTAGGTGCCAATGCACGATCAGGTTAGGTATTTAGTGCTGATATTCTGAGCATTTATGTTTGAAAAAAATATAAAATACCCTTTTTACAGGGGGTCCCCGACTTACGAACGCAATAAGGACTGTAGGTTTGTTCGTAAGTCGGAACACTGCTTGTAAGTGTAACTTCTGCCTGTGCAGGGATGTGAGATGTTCCGGCTTCCGCCTGTGCAGGGATGTGAGATGTTCCGGCTTCCGCCTGTGCAGGGATGTGAGATGTTCCGGCTTCCGCCTGTGCAGGGATGTGAGATGTTCCGGCTTCCGCCTGTGCAGGGATGTGAGATGTTCCGGCTTCCGCCTGTGCAGGGATGTGAGATGTTCCGGCTTCCGCCTGTGCAGGGATGTGAGATGTTCCGGCTTCCGCCTGTGCAGGGATGTGAGATGTTCCGGCTTCCGCCTGTGCAGGGATGTGAGATGTTCCGGCTTCCGCCTGTGCAGGGATGTGAGATGTTCCGGCTTCCGCCTGTGCAGGGATGTGAGATGTTCCGGCTTCCGCCTGTGCAGGGATGTGGCATGTTCCAGGTGCTTCTGGGGCTCTTCTGGCCATGCAGTACATGAAGTACTGCAGTGTGGAATGTGGCAAGATAGCTGCTTGGAGGTATTCAGGACCATCGTGGAGCACAAGCAGCCGGCATTGAGGCCTGTTCGTAAGTCGGGGACCCCCTGTATAATGTTTTTCAAGTGGTCACGTGACTGCTGTCTCTCTCGTCCATTGTGAAGGCAAGGGCTGGGGTAGAGTGAGCCTGTAGTGGAACACGTCTGCTGATGTAATAACACAGCACCGGGCAGAAGGTGTCCTCTGGCTGGGCAGGATTACAGATGTGACTACGTTGTGGGTCACTAGGTTAGCATGGAGTCCTGATTAGAGATGAGCTGGGGGCACCCTTCGAATTAATTTCTACCCAAACTTGCACTCCTTTTTTATTCCAATGAATTACAGGCCAAGTCAATCCCACCCCGTAGCTCTTGTACACAAAGAGGTGGGAGTGACCCGGCCTGAAGTTCATTGGAGTAAATAAGAAACATGAGTTGGCTAGAGATGAGTTTGGAGAAAACCTGAGTTTATCTTGAGTCCTAATGCAGGAGTGCTCAAGCAAGGGAGGCAACGCTACATTGGAAGAAGAGTAGTAAGCATTGTCCCCTTCCTAAAAGAAGTGCCATTGACTGGTAGGATGCACTTCCCCCCCAACAAAGCAAGGTTATGGGCACAAGGAAAGCTTTATTTCTGGGCTTCCATCTCTTACCTTGCTCAAGATCATGCTGATCATACCAAGGCTCGTCCTCCTCACTATGGAACTCTTCCATTCTTCCTGCCCCCAACATCTGGCCTGCCGACAAAGCTTCGTCTGTACACACCACTGCCGGTGTCACTACAAGCTGGGACTTGTGGTTTACAAGACTGGCGATAAACCCCTCAGAGCGTCATGTGGAAATTACCCATCAAATTATATAGGGGGGAGAGGGCTTCCTGATGTGTCATGGGTACCTCTCCCTGACACCCCAATCTTCTATATACTACTACTGATCTCACAAGTCCTACCACCTAATTGTGATCTCCTGGATTATCACCGGGTAGGTATGTACTACCATTACAGGACTAGGATCCCTCCCTGCCCCCGTCACACCCCTCTCCTTTTATAGAGCAGGAATAATGGTCCCCTATGGGTGAAGCGATAATGGCCCCCTATAGTTAACATCAATAATGGGCCCCTGTAGGTGGCATCAATAATGGGCGCCTGTAGGTGACATCAATAATGGGCGCCTGTAGGTGACATCAATAATGGGCGCCTGTAGGTGACATCAATAATGGGCCCCTGTAGGTGACATCAATAATGGGCCCCTGTAGGTGACATCAATAATGGGCCCCTGTAGGTGACATCAATAATGGGCCCCTGTAGGTGACATCAATAATGGGCCCCTGTAGGTGACATCAATAATGGGCCCCTGTAGGTGACATCAATAATGGGCCCCTGTAGGTGACATCAATAAAGGGCCCCTGTAGGTGACATCAATAAAGGGCCCCTGTAGGTGACATCAATAAAGGGCCCCTGTAGGTGACATCAATAAAGGGCCCCTGTAGGTGACTCAATAATGGGCCCCTGTAGGTGACATCAATAATGGGCCCCTGTAGGTGACATCAATAATGGGCCCCTGTAGGTGACATCAATAAATGGCCCCTGTAGGTGACATTAATAAAGGGCCCCTGTAGGTGACATTAATAAATGGCCCCTGTGTGTGCTCCTATTGATGTGTGATCTCAGTGCTGTGTCCTGGTATTATGAGATAGGAGGCTCTGTTAGTACAATCCCAGGCAGGCAAGCCTTCCAGCACGATCAGACCTCCCCGTGCTGTGATCACCGCCTCCCCCGCTCTGTGCCCGGTACCCAATGCTGACCCCCCGGTCACTGCACACCCGGTTCCCGCAGTACGCTCTCCTCAGTCTCCTGTATCCCCGGAGCATCCCAAGGCCTGGACCGACCAAGCCCCGCCCTCCCATCCAAGCTGGCCTGTCACTCCTCCTCGCTGATTGGCTGGCGCTTTCCCCCTCCTTCCTCGCATCATCGTGCCCCGGCATCTTTAACCCTGTCGTCACCGCTTCACTTCACCAGCCCCCTCTGTACCAGAGCTCTGCCCTCCGTTCTATCAGGCGCCCCCCCCGCCATACTGTAAGGTTACTGGGCGGGGACATTCACCTAGGGGCGGGGCCTATTGAGGTGACTGTAATTCCTCAGCCTGGGACAACGAAACACATTCGCCAGTTGTGTGGGCGCGGCTGCTGACGTCAGGAGGGGGGTGGGGTTTCCCTCGCTGATTGACAAATCCGGTTTGCCAGCTGCTGCAGGCGGATTCGAGACGGGGGATCGGGCCCGTGAACGGGCAGCTCGCTCCGGTACCGGGATGGGGAACACGGACACCAAGCTGAATTTTAGGAAGGCGGTCATCCAGCTGACAACAAAGACTCAGGTACGAGGAGGGGGAGGGGCCGAGAGATGCACTCCTTCCCCCACACTGGAGGACAGGTGTCCGTGTATAATGCACAGGTGTGCAGAGAACTACTACCCTCATCATGTCTGATCGCCTCCGATTATATACAACACCTAATCGCACTTACAGGTCCGATCATATATATATATACACATATATATATATATATATATAGGGGGACCGGCTGGTTTTGTTGGGTCTTGTGAACTAATCCAAGGCTTCCATTGTCGGGGTATAGAAAGAAAGGCCGATCTCCACACAGATGTAAAACCCAAACAGTCTGGCTTTATTTACTTTTGCTGAGGGAAACTTGAGAGGAAAGTATGAGAGAAGAACAGGGGAAGGTTCAGGTACGCAGCACTAAAGTCACAATCGTCACCACTTAATCCTGAGTGGGTATTGCTCCCCCGGATAGTCCCGTTCAGTGGTCCTAGCAGCCGGGATGAAGCACAAATCAATCTTTCTTTTAGAACTAGGGATACGATCAGGAACCCTCTGCCTGCCACAGGATTATTAAGTCCTGAACCTCCCAGCCAAGCAATAGTGAAGAACCTTTATGCCGAATCGGCGTATTGCTGGGCTTGTAATGATGGATCCCTCCTTAGGTGAGTCCCAAGCCTCTTCCCGAGACAGCAGTACCGTCACCAGTCTCCTCCAGGACAGATCCTCCCCCAAGCGTGGGCTTCCGGCAGGTGGGTAGCCTGGGATTCTTTCCAAAAGTGTAGGCCCCAGCCAGCAGAGCTGGGCCTAACAGGTAGCGATGTAGCCTCGGGCTGAAGGTGCCCGAGGCCAGAACACACTCACCCCGTGCCATGCGGGCCATGAGGCGCGCACACAGGACAGGCCCCCAAGGACGAACGACCCCCAATTAATGGCGTCTGCCCCTTATGTACCCTCTCCCCCACGCCCACTGCATGGCTGCCGAGAAAGGACACCCAAGGTGTTGTGATGCCCCCTGTAGTTCAACCTGAGCCGGTGGTGACAGTGCCACCTACAGGCAAATAGGGAACATTACTGCCAGGCAGTATCACACCCAGAGCAGAAGCGAATTTAGAACAATCAACATGTCTAATGCCGCGTACACACGACCGTTTTTAACCTCTTGTCTACCGCCCACCGTCAAATGACGGCGGGGCGGAGGACTCTCTCGTTCTGACAGGACGTCATATGACGTCCTGCCTTTAAAAGGAGCTAGGGGGTGCGCACCCGCCGCGTTGCTGGGGACCCGATGCGTGTGCCCGATGGCCGCCGGGCACCCGCGATTGCCCAGTAACCGAGCAGGAAAGTGGGTCTCTGTGTGTAATAACAGAGATCCATGTCCTGTCAGGGAGAGGGGGCCGATGGTGTGTCCCTTGTACATAGGGACAACCATCGGTCACCTCCCCCAGTCAGTCCCCTCCCCCCACAGTTAGAACACATCTAGGAAACACATTTAACCCCTTCCTCGCCCCTAATGTTAACCCCTTCCCTGCCAGTCACATTTATACAGCAATCAGTACAGTTTTATAGCAGGGATCGCTGTATAAATGTGAATGGTGTCAAAAGTGTCCGATGTGCCTGCCGCAATATCGCAGTCATGATAAAAATCGCAGATCGCCGCCATTACTAATAAAAAAAAATGCTATAAATCTATCCCCTATTTTGTAGACGCTATAACTTTTGCGCAAACCAATCAATATACGCTTAATGTGATTTATTTATTTATTTATTTATTTATTTATTTATTTTTTAATTACCAAAAATATGTAGAAGAATACGTATCGGTCTAAACTGAGGAAAATTTTAATTAAAGAAAAAAAGTAAAAAATATTGTTTTTTTTATTTTTTTTCAAACTGGACGCTCTTCTTTTGTTTATAGCGCAAAAAATAAAAACCGCAGAGGTGATTAAATACCACCAAAAGAAAGCTCTATTTGTAGGAAAAAAAGGACGCAAATTTTGTTTGGGAGCCACGTCGCACGACCGCGCAATTGTCATTCAAATTGTGACAGCGCTGAAAGCTGAAAAATGGCCTGGGCAGGAAGCGGGTTTTCGTGCCCGATAGGGAAGTGGTTAATGCCGAGAAAAATGAAATTTTTTAAAATGGTCATTAAAAATGATCGTGTGTGGGCTTTCCAGCATTTTTCCCGACGAGAAAAACGCCGGGAATCACGACGAGAAAAATTGGAACATGCTCTAATTTTTCACGTCGTTTTTTTTTTACATCGTCGTTTTTCTTGTCATGAAAAACGGCCGTGTGTGGGCTTTAACGACGTGAAAAAAAATGCTCATGCTCAGAATCAAGTATGAGACGGGAACGCTCGTTCTGGTAAAACTAGCGTTCGTAATGGAGATAGTACATTCGTCACGCTGTAACGGACTGAAAAGCACGAGGCTGAAAAGCGCGAATCGTCGCTTAACAAACTTTACTAACATGAAGGGTGGCGCCATCCGAATGGAACTTCCCCTTTATAGTGCCGTCGTACGTGTTGTACGTCACCGCGCTTTACTCGAGCATTTTTTTCCACGATAGTGTGTAGGCAAGACAGGCTTGAGAGGAAACACGAAAAATGCAGTTTTTTTCAATGACATTAAAGTGGAGCTCCACCCTAAATAGCAACTTTTGCTATTTGGAACCCTCCCCCCCTCCGGTGTCACAATTGACACCTTTCAGGGGGGAGGGGGGTGAAGATACCTGTCTAAGACAGGTATTTTCACCCACATCCGGGAGTCCTGTCTCCGGGAATCTGCGGGAGTGACGTCACTTCCCGCAGACTTCCCTTGGTGTTCTGGGAGACACTCGGCTCCCAGAACACAGGAGCACCAATCAGAACGGCGCAGCGCGACTCGCGCATGCGCCGTAGGGAACCGGGCATGAAGCCGCAGGGCTTCACTTCCTGGTTCCCTCAGCGAGGATGGCGGAGGGAGCAGCAGAGCGACGAGCGGTCGCTCGTCCTCTGCTGCGGACGTCGCTGGACTCCAGGACAGGTAAGTGTCCAAATATTAAAAGCCAGCAGCTGCTGTAGCTGTAGCTGCTGGCTTTAAAAAATTTTTTTCCGGTGGAGCAACCCCTTTAAAAACGGTCGTGTGTACGCAGCATGAGCCCAACTACTGGCTCAGACTACCCTTAAATTTACACATAGCGCCCCCAAATATTGGAGAGGGAGATATATATATATATATATATATATATATATATATATATATATATATATATATATATATATATATATATATTCAAAAGTATTGGGACATCCCTCCAAATCGTTGGAATCAGGTGTATAATCTCGCACATCTAGGCATGCAGACTTCTACAAACCTTTTGTGAAGGAATGGGTCGCTCTCAGGAGCTCAGTGAATTCAGCCCTCATTCACACTGAACACGGGTTTGAAATTGTCTCAGTACAGTGGAACTCCCACGATTCCAAACCCGCACTTCAGTGTGAGTTCAGGTGGCGATTTGAAATACATCCTGTGCAGGTTCATGCACAGATTATTGAAATCGCCCCGAAGTCGCCAAAAGTAGTGCAGGAACTACTTTTGGAAATTGCTGCGGCGCCGCAAAGTCGGCGTCACCCCGATTGGGACCGTGTCGTTGCCGGCAATCGGTTGCACTTTGACATGTCAAATCGCGCCGATGTGAACGGGGGCGCAAGTGTGGTACCATGATAGGTTGCCACCTGTGGAAAAAAGTCCATCTGTGAAACTTCCTTGCTACTAAATATTCCATGGTCAACTGTTTTTGTAGTATTCTAACAAAGTGGAAGCGACTGGGAACAGCAACTCGGCCACAAAGTGATAGGTCACGTAAAATGACAGAGTGGGGTCAGCGTATTCTGACATTTACAGTGCGCAGAAGTTGCCAACTGTCTGCAGAGTCAATAGCTACAGACCTCCAAAGGTTGTGTGGCCTTCAGATTAGCACTAGTGTGTGGAGAGCTTCATGGAATGGGTTTTCATGGCTGAGCAGCTGCATCCAAGCCTTACATCATCAAGTGTCATGCACTGCGTCGGATGCAGTGGTGTAAAGCGCCGCCACTGGACTCTACGGCAGTGGAGACATGTTCTCTGGAGTGACAAATCATGCTTCCTTGTCTGGCAATCTGATGGACGTGTCTGGGTTTGGCGATTGCCAGAAGAACGATACTTGCCTGACTGCATTGTGTAAAGTTTGGAGGGGGGATTATGATGTGTGGTTGTTTTTCAGGGGTTGGGCTTGGCCCCCTAGTTCCAGTGAAGGGAACACTTAAGGCCTCGCCATACCAAGACATTTTGGACAATTTCGTGCTTCCAACTCTGTGGGAACAATTTGGGGATGGCTCCTTCCTTTTCCAACATGACTGCACACAAATCAAGGTCTATAAAGATATGGATGAGCGAGTTTGGGGTGGAGGGATTTGACTGGCCTGCACAGAGTCCTAACCTCAACATAATAGAACACATTTGGAATGAATAAGAGCAGAGATTGCGAGCCAGGCCTTCTTGTCCACATCAGTGCCTGACCTCACAAATGCATTTCTGTAAGAATGATCAAACATTCCCATAGACACACTCCTAAAATATTGTGGACAGCCTTCCCAGAAGAGTTGAAGCTGTTATAGTTGCAAAGGGTGGACCAACTCAATATAGAACCCTACAGACTAAGACTGGGATCCCATTAACCACTTCTCTACCCAGCCATAGTCAAATGACGTCCACAGATGGGATATCCCATCCTGGGTGGACGTCATATGACGTCCTTGGCTTTGTAGGGGGATAACTGAATGATGCCTGCAGCTAGAGGCATCATTCAGATATCCTTTTGTTGTGCGGGCGATTCTGTGCACCATAAGAACGATCATAGCGGTGGTTCCGCCGCTTGATCGTTCTTATAGGCGGCGGGAGGGGACACCCGCCGCCATCCGGTGCTTCTCCGGGCTCTCCCGTGCCATCAGGGGCCCGGAGAATAAATCGTCCGGCGCACGATAGGAAGCATAGAGATGACTGGTGACCAGATGGTCACCAGTTATCTCTATGACCGTCGGAGGCCCGGGCGCAATGTGATGACGTCACGCCCGGGTCCTCAGGTGTAAACAAAGCCGCCATTGCGGCTAGGAAACATGAGATCATTAAAATTTTGTTCACGATCTCATGCTTCCCAGCCTGGAGGAGAGATGTGGGGTCTTATTGACCCCGCATCTCTCCATAAAGAAGACCTGTCACACACCATTCCTATTACAAGGGATGTTTACATTCCTTGTAATAGGAATAAAAGTGATCAAAAAAAAAGTTAAATAAGTGTAAAAATAAAAAAATAATTAATAATAAAAAAAAATAATTAAAATGCCCCTGTCCCCGGTAGCTCGCGATCAGAAGCGAACACACACGTAAGTCCCGCTCACATATGTAAACGCCGTTCAAACCACACGTGAGGTATCGCTGTGTGCGTTAGAGCGCGTGCAACAATTCTAGCACTAGACCTCCTCTGTAACTCTAACCTGGTAACCTGTAAAAAAAAAATTAAGCGTCGCCTATGGAGATTTTTAAGTACCGAAGTTTGACGCCATTCCATGAGTGTGCGCAATTTTAAAGCGTGACATGTTGGGTATCTATTTACTTGGTGTAACATCATCTTTCATATTTTCCCCAAAAATTGGGCTAACTTTACTGTTTTTTGTTATTTTTTAATGCATGAAACCTTTTTTTTTTTTTTTCCAAAATAAAGTCATTTGAAAAATTATTGCGCAAATACCGTGCAAGTAAAAAAGTTGCAATGACCGTCATTTTATTCCCTAGGGTGTCTGCTAAAAAAAACATATATAATGTTTGGGGGTTCTGAGTAATTTTCTAGCAAAAGAATGATGATTTGTACATGTAGGAGAGAAGTGCCAGAATAGGCCTGGTATTGAGGTGGTAAAAAAAGCCCGGTGTTGAAGTGGTTAAAGTTCATGCGTGTGTAAAGGCAGGCATCCCAATACTTTTGACTGACTTAAGTCAGTGTATTGCCTTGTACACACGGTCGGATTTTCCGACGGAATTCCGTTCAAGCTGTCTTGCATACACACTGTCACACCAAATTCCGACCGTCAAGAACGCAGTGACGTACAACACTACGACAAGCTGAGAAAAATTAAGTTCAAAGCTTCCGAGCATGCGTCGACTTGATTCTGAGCATGCATGTTTTTTTCTCCGTCGGAGTTCCATGCAGAATTTCCGAGTCGAAATTTTTTCCGTCGGGGGGGGGGGGAGCGAACATGTTCTCTTTCTAACTCCATCGGAATTTCCGACGGAAAAAGTCAGATGGGGCATACACATGGTCGGAATATCCGATGAATAAATTCTGTCGGACTTTTAATTCCGATCGCGTGTACGCGGCATGAGATTTGCCGCACTTTGACCACAGCAGTCTGTAGTGGGAACAGATTGGGGTAATAGCATTGATCTCTACTAGCTTCATGTTCCCAGTTTCGTATTGTCTTCGGTAGCACATCCTCAGCCAAAAATTTAGCAAGTCCACACATTGGGGGTTATTTACGAAAGTCAAATCCACTTTGCGCTACAAGTGCACTTGGAAGTGCAGTCGCTGTAGATCTGAGGGGGAAATGCAAGGAAAATGAAAAACCGCATTTATACTTGCACATGATTGGATAATAAAATCAGCAGAGCTTCCTCTCAGATCGACAGCGATATACAGCAACTGCACTTTCACGTGTACTTGCAGTGCACTTGTAGTGCAGAGTGGATTTCCCTTTTAGTAAATCAACGCCATTGTCTTAACTTCATTTCCTCTAATAGGTTTGCAGACTGACAATATCCTTTAAGCATTCCATATATTGAACATAATGTGCAGCCCTTTGATGTCAGTGGCTGTATTTGAGGCCCTCTTTAGCTTATAGCCCAGGTTCACACTGGGCTGCGGGAGTGAAGCCGCGCGAGTTCAGTTGAACTCGCACGATTTCACTCCCGCTGGCAGTCCCGATTTCAGCCGCGATTACAAAGACATCTGTGCAGGTTTCTGCACAGATGTCAATGTAAATCGCGGCCGAAATCGCAAAAAGTAGTACAGAAACTACTTTTTGAAATCGGTGCAGCGCCGCAGATGCGGCGTCGCACCGATTAGGACGGTGCCATTGCCGGCAATTTGCGTAAAATATCTCCATTTTTACATGCGATTTAGCATGCCAAATCGCATGTCAAAACGCACCAGTGTGAACCAGGGCATAAGATGACAACTGCTGCTGTAGAGTGTAGATGATTACTGGTGTTGTATACATTTCCTGGGCTCTGATTGGATGATGATTTGAATGGTCACCGTACGTTCTCCTTTAATTTTTGGATGTGGCTCGGCCGATGCTGGTCAGACTCCTATTCCATATCATTCTGCTGACTCTACCACTTGTTGCCTACTCCCCATACTGTGTTTGATGTCCACATCACCTTTAGGCAGTAGAAGATTATAATAGCGAAAGACCAGGTGGCTGCTCAAGGGGCCCTAATTTTACCACAAAAAACTGGGAAAACTTATTGACTCGAGTATAAGAATAGGGTGTCCATCTGCATGCCTCACTGTCACTGTGCCCATGCCTCACTGTGCCCAATCTCCCTACCTGATCTCCGGCGCTGTGTGACTAGACTGACGTTTAACATGGGAGTCTATAGAAGGGGTGCCCGGCTTTGAAAAATCGGGGCTTCCCAGCCATAGGTCCCCCGGGCAACAAACTTTGCACATTTCTAGATGAAGAGTGGGGCTACATGTGTGCCAAGTTTGGGGTCTAGGGGCGGCCGGTACCGGGTCCCCAAAATCACCGGAGAAATTACCGTTTAACATGGGAGTCTATGGAAGGGGTGCCCGGCTTTGAAAAATCTGTGTCCCCCCCCCCCCCGCTTGGCCGTAGGTCCCTGGGACATCAAACTTTGCACACTTGTAGAGGAAGAGTGGGGCTACATGTGGTTTGGGGTCCAGGGGACCTACGGCTGGCCAGGATCAGGCGCACAAAGTTGAAGATGGACACAGACTCGAGTATAAGCCGAGGGGGGTATTTTCAGCACAAAAAAATGTGCTGAAAAACTTGGCTTATACTCGAGTATATACGGTATATATAATTTTATTATATTTGACTTTTTGATTAATATCATGAACTTAAATGAATATGAATTTGTCAGCCATTATCGGCACCTTTTTAGCGCAAGAAAAGCTGAAGAAAAATGTACCCCTTTAAATTCTATGTATGTCTTTACACTGGACCATCGCACTTCCATTGTGGTGTTAAAAATCTCGCACCAAACACCATTGAAATGCATTGAAAACACAAGAATGCACCCATGTTACATTTTTTATTTTTTGTCACATGACCTATGAAAAACCAAGCATGTGTTGTTGTTTTTTTGGCTCCATTATCGGCACCTTTTTTTCTTTACCATCAAAATACGGAAAATACATTTGTTGGCTGATATGTTTCGGCAGCCAAAATGTTGGTGCATCTCTAGGACTTATGTCCAATATTTACAATTGACGGGTCTATTGCTCTACCAGAGAGACACTCCAGGGATCTGAGAGGAGAGAAACATCTCTCTGCTGCCCATTCACAGAAGCCTTTGTCTTTTGTGAATGTGTTCACATGACACCAAGTCTTCTGTGATTGGGCAGCGGGAGGTGTGGGGCGGGCATAGCAGCAGCAGTGACTCTCCTGTTCAGGATGCAGAGCTTAGTAGGATCAGAATCGCTCTCCCAGAACTACTGCGATAACTATCTTCCGGGAGTGTTATAAAGCTACCAGATATAAATATTGCACCTTGTTGGACTTAAAGTGGTTGTTGAATGAAAAGTGACAGCGCTTTACCCAAGTGTCAGGGTGATCTATTCTAAAAAAAGTATATGTGTAATATATAGGAAATTACAATCCTCGAATCTCTATCAGAACTAGTGATGATGATAATATAATCTCTCAGAATTAGTGATAATAACTGTATAATCTAAATAATATAATGTGATGTGTGACCACACCAATATATGATGAAGAAATGGGTAACCAAACCCACTTGGAACATCTCTACTTCCATCTATACGTGTCTATGTAGAACCAAAAGTCTCAAAATATTTAGTGCCAAAAAATTGTGATTGTTAGTAAACATATGTATAAAAGAAACTGTGTTCAATCCCCCAAGTGTAAGTAGCAAATTCTTCGTATATGTATCCTTCACTGCTTATGATCTAAATAAATCACTCACCAATGTTAGTGGCTGGTATAGGTATACTTTTTACTTAACAGGGTGCAATACTCTGTAGTAGAAGATAATGTCAGATCTCCTCAGTAGCAATCAATCCGGACCTTCAGCATACAATTTATTTTTCAAGGTGCAAGATTCCACAATCCCATGAGTAGACATGTAATGTAACGTAGTAATGATTCCTCCAGCAGCTCACCCTACGTATGTTTCGTCGTTGGACGTACAAAACGTAGGTAGAGTGAGCTGCTGGAGGCATCATTACTACGTTGCATTGTGTCTACTCGTGAGATCCGAATAGACACATTATCTATGTCTGTTTTACCAGTGTCGGGAGACACTTTTTTTAAATGTGAGTGCTATGTGGTTTAAATAAATAAGAATTTTTTTTTAAAGGATGCTATGCTGTGCTATTTTCCGATTACACCTCTCTGGAGAGATTGATCATATTATTGTGAAGGAGAGTCAGGAGTGGATATCCTTTGGGCGCGTGCAGACTATTTCACCTTAAAAAAGAAAATAAATTGTCCACTGAAGGTCCGGATTGATTGCAGAGTATCAAAGTATTGCATCCTGTTAAGGAAAAAGCGTGATTACTGGTTCCCCTATTCCAGCCAGTGGTGTAACAACGTTCATTCAGAGGTCTGTTAATGAAAAAACAAGACCCACATGCCACCGCAGTAGAGGGACTGCAGTTCCCAAGAGAGCACAAGTGTGGGGAAATCGCCATAGAGTATTTATCTTCCTCCAGCCCTGTAACTGAAGCCTCGTACACACGAACGAGTTTCTCTGCAAAAACCAGCAAGAAACTTGCTGGCAGAGATTTTTTGCAGAGAAACTCGTTCGTGTGTATGGTTTCTCGTCAAGAAAAGCGACAAGAATCTCGACGAGAAAATAGAGATCCTGCTCTCTATTTTCTCGTCGAGATTCTCGTCGGCATGTTTCTCGACGAGAAAAGTGAGTGTGTGTACACTTACCTGTCCTCCCGGAAGCCCGCGCATGTTCGAAATGAATTTGACGCATGCGCGGTAGCTTCCTAGGCATAGATAGGGTATACCAAGATGGTGGCGACGGCATTGAATGTGACGAGCGCATGCTCGTCGTAGTCGATGACGTCACCGCGTACGCTCCATTCAAAGAACCGCGGGTTCTTTGAATCGAGCGTGTGTACACTCGGCCGGGACAATTTTCTTGTCCAAGAATCTCGCCAAAAAAAACGACATGTTTTTTTCGACGAGAATCTCGGCCGTGTGTACGAGGCCTGAAAGTCTGTGCCTCAACATGGACCTGATCTGGTGGAATAGTCTGCAGGAGCCAGAACGTTGCATTCGCCATCCACTGATTTGTGATTGCTGTGCTTTGCAGGGTCCAATGCAAAAAAACAATAAATGCACACTTTTTTCAGTTGGGGTGTCTTTTTTTTTATTTTTTTACTAAAGGTGGAATTCTTCTTTAATGATGTCTATTACTACACTTTGTGAATACCTCTTTACCATTCAGCAAAACCTCCAGAAGGACACCTATTCTTATATTACACATCATTCTTATGCCCTGTACACACGATCGGATTTCGATGGAATAAAATCCGATGGAATTTTCCGTCGGAATTTCGATGAAGTTGACTTTCATCAGTCTTGCCTACACACCATCAGACAAAATTCCGACCGTCCAAAACGCTGTGACGTAAAACACTCCGACGAGCCGAGAAAAATGAAGTTCAATGCTTCTGAGCACGCGTGGGTTTTTTCTTAGTTGGAGTTCCACACAGACGATCAGAATTTCCTATCGTGTTTTTTTTTTTTTTTCCATCGGGAAAATTTAAAACATGTTCTATTTTTCAACACCGATGGGAAAAAAAAGTCTGATGGGGCCCACACACGATCGTTTTTTTTCGATGAATGTCGCGCGCTACATCTTCTCTTGATCAGTCCCTCTTGCGATTGGGACCATGTGTGATTGCCCATGGGGGATCCGGTGGGGTTCCCTGTGATTAGCTTTAGGCATGAAGTTCCATTGAAAGCAATAGAAGCCTAACCGTGCTCTCAGCTGTTTCAATGTAATAAATCGTGCAGCGATTTACCTGAGGACGATCTGTGTCCAGGGCAAATCATCTGCAGGTCACTGTTAGGCTCTCAATGGGGTTTCCTACTTGCGTCCTGCAAACTGACCCATTTTCAAGTGTAAGTGGGGCCTTAGAATACTATTTGCTAAAGGTTGTTTCTTTTTTCGGAGGGAGGTAAGGGATTGTCTTTTTTCCTGTTCTCAGGCTAACCTAGAAGGATGGGGGAAGGGAGTAAGCTTCAATTTCCTTATTGCACCCGTCTTACCTGCTCTGTGCTGGGGATAGGCCTGTAGAACAAGTTTGAGAAGCTGAAAACCTTCCAAAGTATCCATTGTTCCCCATAAGAGGTCAGATCATTCCTTCACTGTGTAATCCACTGATCGTACCCCGGTGTAGTGTGTAATTCTTATGATCCATCTCTTATTATATACAATACATGTTATATTAGAAGAGGACCACTTGGAGCAGGGATATGGAATTTAAAATTCACAGTGGTCCGGTCAGTAAAAGTTTGTTCCTGCAGGAGTCTCGTATTTGTGGAAGGACCCAGATCTTTCATATCACAGCCCCTCCCCACCTGTACATTGCAGTTCCCCCTTTACATTACAGCCCCCCCTCCTCCCCAACCCTGTTATATCACAGCTCTTTTCTCATCACAGTCTCCTCTTTACACCACAGCGCCCCCCATTTACATAGCAGAAACTCCCTCTTTACATTACAGTGCCGTTCGTTGTATCAGAGCATCCCCCCCCTTTACAATACAGGCCCCCTTTTTTTTACATTACATCACCCCCTTCATACCACAGCCCCACTTTGCTTTACAGTGCCCCTTATTTACAATTCAGCCCCCACTTTACATTAGTTTTCCCTTTACAGCACAGTGCCCCCTTTACAGCATGGCATCCCCTTTACATTACAGTGCCCCCTTTACAATACAGACCCCCTTCACAGCCCACTTTTTTTTTTTTTGTATACCGGTCCCCTCCACAGACGCCCCTTCACAGCCCCCATTTTACTTGTATACCAGTCCCCTTCATAGCTCCATTCTTCTTGTATTCCAGTCCCCTTCACAGCCCCTTCTTGTATACCAGTCCCCTTCATAGCTCCCCTGTCCTTGTATACCAGTCCCCTTCATAGCTCCCCTGTCCTTGTATACCAGTCCCCCTTCACAGCCCCTACTTGTATACCAGTCCCCTTCATAGCTCCCCTGTCCTTGTATACCAGTCCCCTTCATAGCTCCCCTGTCCTTGTATACCAGTCCCCTTCACAGCCCCTACTTGTATACCAGTCCCCTTCATAGCTCCCCTGTCCTTGTATACCAGTCCCCTTCATAGCTCCCCTGTCCTTGTATACCAGTCCCCTTCACAGCCCCTACTTGTATACCAGTCCCCCTTCACAGCCCCTACTTGTATACCAGTCCCCCTTCACAGCCCCTTCTTGTATACCAGTCCCCTTCATAGCTCCCCTGTCCTTGTATACCAGTCCCCTTCACAGCCCCTTCTTGTATACCAGTCCCCTTCATAGCTCCCCTGTCCTTGTATACCAGTCCCCCTTCACAGCCCCTACTTGTATACCAGTCCCCCTTCACAGCCCCTACTTGTATACCAGTCCCCCTTCACAGCCCCTACTTGTATACCAGTCCCCCTTCACAGCCCCTACTTGTATACCAGTCCCCCTTCACAGCCCCTACTTGTATACCAGTCCCCCTTCACAGCCCCTACTCGTATACCAGTCCCCCTTCACAGCCCCTACTTGTATACCAGTCCCCCTTCACAGCCCCTTCTTGTATACCAGTCCCCTTCATAGCTCCCCTGTCCTTGTATACCAGTCCCCTTCACAGCCCCTTCTTGTATACCAGTCCCCTTCATGGCTCCCCCTTCATGACATCAGCAGAGAGTGGACTTCAGTCCGCTCTCTGCTGAAAACGGGTCACAGGAGTGCAAAACTAATTGCACTCCTGTGATCCATAGAAGTACAGCCAAACAAGCTTTGGCTATGCTTCTTTTTTAAAGCGGAGCTCCACCCTAAATTTTCACTTCTGCTAATCGGATCCCCCCCCCCCCTCCGGTGTCACAATTGACACCTTTCAGGGGGGAGGGGTTGAAGATACCTGTCTAAGACCGGTATTTTCACCCACATCCGGGAGTCCTCTCTCCGGGAATCTGCGGGAGTGACGTCACTTCCCCCAGACTTCCCGTAGTGTTCTGAGAGACACTCGGTTCCCAGAACACAGGAGGACGAATCAGAACTGCGCAGCGCGACTCGCGCATGCGCCGTAGGGAACCGGGCATGAAGCCGCAGGGCTTCACTTCCTGGTTCCCTCAGCGAGGATGGCGGAGGGAGCAGCAGAGCGACGAGCGATCGCTCGTTCTCTGCTGCGGACGTCGCTGGACTCCAGGACAGGTTAGTGTCCAAATATTAAAAGTCAGCAGCTGCTGTAGCTGTAGCTGCTGGCTTTTAATATTTTTTTTTCCGGCGGAGCTCCGCTTTAAAAGGTTTACTTGGTTTTACACTTTTGGCAAGCTTTCTCTTTTTGGGTTACCCCTTTGTGTACATCAATTGAAAGTGAATTTGGCTCCTTTAGATCTCGTGAAGAGTCTAGATCAGGGGTAGGCAACCTTAAAGAGGTGGAGATCTACCTGAACAACATGGGAGAAGTCAAAGATCACCAGGCACAGTGTCTCCTCCTCGCACCTAATTGCCGTGCCACTGTGTCGCAATTGCATACATTGCGCAGCAATCATGGGTTTAAATCAGGTGATGAGGAGGCAACAGATCAGCTCCTCACCACCTGTCAACACATACTTGGATCACTTTTCAGAGGAGCAGCAGTGGCTGCTGCACTTGTAAATAAGCCCTTAGTTGCATTCGGCAATGGCACGCTTAGGGCTTGTTCATACGTAAAGTTGTGGGTAGTAAAAGCGCAGGATATAATAGGAGTCTATGGCTAAGCGCAGCAAACCCAAAAGGAAAGTTGCAGGTACACTGCACCTGTGGTGTGGGTAAACTGCAGCACATGAGCGTGAAAGCAGCCAGCCCTATACCATTTTGCCCAGTGTATTGCTTCACACTGACCTGAAGCTCTCTTCTTTCCTTCTGCTGGCACCACTCTGGAGACCGCTAGCCGGCATAAGAGGTGGAGTGCAGTTGGTACTTTGCAGGGGCTAGGGGCCGGCACTACAGAGGAGGCATTGGCTTATGTGGCCCTTGCTCCCTAATACACCTCCAACTTTACAAGTAGTGCCTCTGCATTGCACTCTGTTTGATGCACTGGGATGGTGGGTCAGCAAGCCCAGACTGAGATCTACTGGTTGATCGCGATCTACAGGTTGCTGACCCCCGGTCTAGATCATCTGCTCTGCTGTGCCTCTCATGTTGGATTGTTTCTTATGATGTGAGCTGTCGTCTGACTTGCCCAGCCAGGGCTTTGGCCTTCAATGGGAATTAGCCGCAAGAGCAAATACGCTTTCTATCTGGTAAGCATGCAATTTATGTGGTGGAGGTTACACATCATGTTACAGTGTGAGTTACTAACATCACTAGGAGGACTTTTTAAAGTGACGTACACTTTTCCACTTCTATTGTTCACGAGTGGTGGGACCTTTATTATGGACTATACTAAGTTTCCAACTGGGATGTTGGTTTGTTCATTTTTGTTTTTTTTAGATTGATGTTTAGCGCAGCTCTATTCTTTTACTTGTGGTTTATGATTGTGTATATCTCACAGCAGAGTTGATGCTTTTAGTTAAAGCGAAGTTCCACCCAAAAGTGGAACTTCCGCTTTAAGCACTCCTCGCCCCCTGACATGCCACATTTGGCATGTCTTTTTTTTTTTTGGGGGGGGGGGGAGGGGAGTGCGTACCTTATTTTTAGTGGGACTTCCTGTCTCCTCTTTTTGGCTGCCTGGGCGACTCCTCCTCTCGCCCTAGGCAACCCCCTCCCTGCGAGTGATCTTCTGGGACACAACACTGGTCCCAGAAGATCGGCTGGCCAATAGCAAAGCGCAGCGCAACCCGCGCCTGCGCAGTGCACGCCTGGCCATGAAGCTGTAAGCTGTCATGGCCGGGTGCCCACAGTTGCTATGACAGCGCAGAGGAGAGGACGGGGAGAGGAGCGAGCCTCCGGGCGGCCGCATCTCTGGACCGTGGGGCAGGTAAGTGTCTGTTTATTAAAAGTCAGCAGCTATGCTTTTTGTAGCTGCTTACTTTTAATAAACTAAACGGGTGGAACTCTGCTTTAATGTGGACCACATAGCGCAGTTTATTTGTATTTATAATATGTAATATAATTGGATACCAACATTAATTTATAGGTAAAGTTGATCCAGGGAATATCCGATTGCCTCTCAAGGGATCAGGAAGGTTTTTTTTTTTTCCCTTGCTGTAACAAATTGGTTCATGCTTTGCTGTGGTTTTTTGCCTTCCTCCTGGATCGACTGTGGGTATAGGATTGTGTGTATGTGTGTTCTTCCCATTTTTTTTTTTTTCTTTACTGGATGGACTTTTGTGTTTTTTCAACTTGACTACATGCGAGCAGAAAAAAATGCTTGCTGCGTGTAAACGTGCCTAAACTCTAGGCTCCATTTCAGTGGCAAGAATAAATTAAATATTCTGGCCAGTGAAATGGATGAACGCCCAAATGCTTGACGCACCTAAACGGGCAAACTCCCAGTGTGCACGTGGCCTTAGTAAATACAATACATGCTTATTGAACCCCTGTGAAGTGTCTAGTTCATGCGATCCATCTCTTTTATATTCTATACAATACACGTTGTGCCAGTTCCTCCTTATCTCCTCCACCTTTGTTTACTCGTGTAGAAGAGCTGCAGACTGTGTGTGTGTGTGTGTGCGCGTCATGGTCTCGTCACAGCTGTAATAAGCACAGGTTGAAAGCTGCCCTCTGTTCTCTGTCTTCATACAGCATTCTCCTTCCTCTATGAGGCTTCATCCTAAGGCTGGATCTATGTTATATTGTCTGTCTCAGAGTTTTTGTAGATCTAAAGGGGACTTGTGCTTTAAACTGATCATACACCTTGCAATCTGGCCAATCTTCTTTATTGATTGGATTGTTTAGTTAGGGCTCCTACTACATAATTTTGGTAGATTTAAAAGAGATTGAATAAAGCTTGCAGGTATGGCCAGTGTTGCATAATAATAATATTTAGGTACTTGTATAGCGCCGTCAATTTACGCAGCGATCAAATTAAATTGTCAGAAAAGGCCATGAACTAAAACCATTCTGGGGCCTTCTATTGGATGGACATTGGCTTGTGATGCCATGCTCTGTACCAGTGGAGGCCGCTCCATTAGGGGCGTCGCCCCCTAATCCATGCAACCGGCCCCTAATCTACATGCAGGGCGCCGGATGCATGGCTTTCGATGGGGGTTTTTTTTTTTTCTTTCTTTGAAGCACATGATTAGAGCCAGAGGCTCTAATTGGTTTCAAAAAATGGTGGGCTCGTGGTGCAGAACACTGCGCTCTGAACCCACCCAGTTGTTGTGTGACAATGGTAAATTAATATTCGCTAATGTCTTCCTGATTCTCCTCCCGGCCATTCGGGAAGTGGGTCATGAGACCCGGTTGGCCGAGAGGAGAGGTGACAGCGTTGGCCGCCATGCAGGGGAAGCTGCCAAGGAGGAGATGCCGAGAGGGAGACACCGAGGTGGAGACTCAGGCCCGTGACCTAGATGGGGTAAATGGGAGGTTTGTCGATCAACAGGGGACCGACCAAACGAACAGGGGGGGTTTGACTGACTGGCTGACCGACCAGGGGGTGGTGGGATGTTTAGAGCCCCTGCCGCCATTGCTCTGTATTTTCTACAAAGAGAAAAAGAAACCCCATAGACTGGTCTCTTAGGGAATATTGTTTTTTTTTCCTTCTATGTAATGATATTCACATTGCGTGGATGCAATACTCGGGCACATTGATTGCTGTAGATACCAGTTCCTGTTCTATACAGAAAGACATGCTCTCATTAGTAGTAAATCTGCTATGTTCGCAGCTCTTGTTAGGTGAGTCATCTGCATTACTGTTGTATGTAGCTTCCTAATGTGCACACTATGCTTGGTACAAGCTTTGTTGGTATGCTAGATGCATGGAGCAAATGGTGTAAAAACTCAATTGGGGAAACCCTTCTTTTTTTTTTTTTTTCTGAATGTATAGTCTTTTTGATTATTTTTTTTTATATATATATATATATATATATATATATATATTGTAAAGGGAGGAATAGTGCCCCTTTTTGGTATCCGTTGAAGCAATAGTGCCCCATTGATTCTGTCAGTGAGAGGAATGGTGTCCCATGATTGGAGTAGTGCACCAAGGGCTGGATAAAGGCAAGCAAAGGGCCACATCGGGCCACCACTGCACTACTGGATCAAAATTGAATAAAGCAATATACTTACATTTTAGGCAGCCTGTGTGTTGAAATGCCACTGCGATGCTGCTATCTGACCATTTCAATTATTCATCCATTCAGGCAAGTATACTATTTGCTGCATGCTATGGTTCCTCCTGAAAGCTTGTATGTCCTGTGGTGACATCAGAGCCAGCGAGCTGACCCACAACATGCGGCGAATGTGTAACATACCTACTTCCCGCTGCATGCCATAGTTCCCGATGCTGCTTAAAGCGGTTGTATAGCCTAAAATACTACATGCACCTACAGGTAAGCCTACATTAAGGCTTACCTGTAGGTGCTTGCAATATCTCCGAGACCTACACGGTCTCGGAGATATTTGCAAAAAAGACTGTACCGATATCTACGGCGCATGCATGCCGTAGATAAGGGCGCAGGCGCACTGAGTGCGGCGGCTCTTGAATGGGAGCCCACCGGACACTGCCGTTCCTCGCGCATGCGCGGGAGTGATGTCATCGCCGGAGCGGCCAGTCACAGCGCCGGAGCGGAGATACCCGGAAGTCACTCTGGGTATCATGGCGGCGACGGAGGACGTGTCCGAGAACCGCTGCGGGGGCTTCTATCTAAGGTAAGTAATTAATAATGAGCTAGTATGCTAGTCATACTAGCTCATTATGCCTTTGCCTTGCAGGTTTAAAAAAAAAAGTTTTGCGGTATACAACCGCTTTAACAAAAAAAGATTGTGTATAAGGGGCATAACATACACTGATAAAATATATGGAACTAGGTGTGAGTGGAACACCGCATTTTTACTTTAAATAGAAAGCAAGAAGAGATCAGGGTATTAAGAGCAAGTTCAAACCAAAAATAAGCTAAGGGGGAGGCGTTTGTAAAGGGGGTAGGGGGGAGCTGGGAGGGTAGTTGCTGGTCCGGCATGTGCAGAACCAAATGTGGAGCTGGGAGCCATTACTCCCCAGAACAGTCATCCATTAGGGTCTTGACCTCATCTGAATACACAAACATTTTCCAATGGAGCCATGTTTTGGAGTGCCGTTCTCGTCTACCCTGGGGAGTTAGCATCTGGTCCTCCATCCTGTTGACGTCTTCCACGTTATGGAGCCATAGTGAGATAGGAGGGTTTGAGTCTCTGCAATGTAAGGCAATATAGGCTTTGGCAGCATTTAAGTAAGTGACGTGGACCGACTTCTTATAGACTTTAACAGGGATATTAGAGCAATGAAGGAGAAAAGAAGGCGGGAACGTTTGGAGCCGGATACTCTGTAAACTGGAAGATTCTGTGCACCTCTTTCCAGAAATGGTCCAGTAGTGGACATGACCAGAAAACATGGAGGAACATCCCCGCACCCCATGGCACCTCCAGCAATGATTAGAAGCTTCGGGGAAATATCGGCACACAACCGAAGGGATGTGATACCATCTAGAGCAGCCTTTCTCAACCTTTTCAACACAGAGGAACCCTTGAAATAGTTCTCCGGTCTCAGGGAACCCCTGCTAAAATTGAGAAATCTACAACTCATGATACATTAGTGTGACGGTCAGTTGGAAGAATGGTCCTTACACTTGTGGTCATTGGGAAGAATTACCTCCTTACAGATAGCTAAAAAGATCAATGGGGTCAGTGTGAACTTATCTGAGAGGCAGAAATTGCCCAATGCTGAAGGAACCCCTAACAACCTCCTGGAGGAACCCTAGGGTTCCACGGAACCCTGGTTGAGAATCACTGATCTAGAGAGCAACTTGAAGTTGCCCTCTTAAATGCGAGTGCATATGGGTGACTTCAGGGCAAAGTGGACGATCCTGCACTGATCTGTCGAAGGTCCTATCAAGCTCCACTTCCCATTTACGAATACAAGCTAGCGTGAAGTTGTCTGGTGGAGCCACCAAAAGTGAGTACATTTTGGAGTGGGATAGAGCATCACTGCCCACACTATGTCTCAAACGACATCAGTGGGCGCCAAAACTGCATCGGGGAGCCTAACATGCAAAAGAAGTGACGCAATTGCAGCGCTTTCCAGAATTCCAGAGCAAAGGGCTCTATTGGATGCATTAAGGCAGAGATCGAAGGCCAGGCGTCCGAGGTAAGAAAGTGAGAGGCCTGAAAGCGGCCAGCAGAGGATAATCTATGAAACGCTCCATCTTTCAAACCCGGTGGGAAGTTTGGATTTCCCAGAATGGGAAATAAGGGGGACTGGTCCAAAGACACGGCAGGGTTGCGGCACAAGGACGAACAGATACGAAGCGTGGTACCAATGATTGGGTGTGTCTTAAAGGCTGCATAGCACCAAGATGCCCTCCTGACAGGGAAAGGACTGTATTGTTCAAGTTGTGTCCAAAACTTGAGGTTGTCTGTGCCAGTCTATTACTCTCCCCAGTGAGCAGCCTGATAGTATTTCAGGATATCTGGTACTGCCAGACCTCCATGAGATTTGGGGAGAGATAGAAGACATCTACGAAGTCTAGGCCATTTATGGGCCCAGATGAACTTCATAAACTAGTTGACTAGTTTAAAGTAGGAAGCGGGGAGCTTAAAAGACGTACAAAAACATAAGTAGAATACTCGCCTTCAGAATATTGCATCTCCCAAACCATGAGTGGAGGCCCAAATTCCACTGGTCTAGGAGGGTACAAACTTTACTGAGCAAGGGCGCAAGTTAAGTGCAAAGACATTTACCAAGTTTTGGAGGAATGTGGTTGCCTAGATATTTTAACGCAGTTGAGGTCCACTTAAATTTAAAGTTTAGCTGTAAGGTGTGTAGTTTGGGGAATTGCTACTCCCATGGCCTCCGACTTGGAAAAGTTTATTTTCAGATTTGATAATGCACCATAAATGTCAAACTCCCGTAGGAGATTAGGGAGGGAGATGTGAGGATTAGTTAAAGAAAGGAGCATGTCATCTGCGTAAGCAGATATCTTATATTGCAGAGCTCCCATTCACAGGCCAGAGATATTCTCATTTAACCGGATCCTGCTCAAAAATGGTTCTAAAGTTGAGGGCAAATGGGAGCGGAGAGAGGGGGGCAACCCTGGCGAGTGCCATTCAAGATGGCAAAAGACTCAGAACACGGAGCTAGGAGAATTTATATGCGTGTACGCACATATACGCGTGTGAATGCGCACGCAATATGGAACATGCTTGCATGTTTTGTTTTTTGGACATGAACTCTATGCCAGGAAATTCAGCCTTCGGTAAAGTTTGATCCTCACTGTTATTGGCATTGATAGACTGTAGTTGTATTTAAAGTAGAACTTAAAGTGTTTTTAAAAGCCGAAGGTTTAGTAAGGTGTAGTAAATCGTTAAAAATTCCTTAAGGCCCCTTTCACACTTGTGCGACTTCAAAGTTGCGCAATTTTACCACGATTTCACGGCTGCCGTTTTGCCGGAATTCGCGGCTGTTTTTGCCGCGATTTCAAGGAATGCCTGTGTAATTGGCATCAAAATCAGACCAAAGTAGTGCAGGGACTACTTTGAAGTTGGAAAGACTTGAAGTCGTACTAATATGAATGGTTGTCATTGGAAATCATGGGGAAATGACTTGTCATGCTACTTTGCAGTCCCAAATCATGGGACAAGTCATACAAGTGTGAAAGGGGCCTTAATCAAAAAGTAGGCAACTCACATTCAGGAGAGCTTGTGTACTGCATATAAACACTTGGCCCCCTTGCACAGTTAGACGACTTGTCCCACTATTGTGGACTGCAAAATAGCATCACCAGTCATTCTCCATGATTTTGAATGACTACCATTCATATTGGCACGAATGTAAGTCGTGCCGTCTTAAAAGTAGTTTCTGCACTACTTTTTTTTCCCGAAGTCGGATTCCGTATTAACGGATCTGACTTTGGCATGTGACTTGTGCATGAAGGGGAACTCCACGCCAATTTAAAAAAAAAAAAAACTGCATGTTCCCCCCCTTCTTGAGCATACCGGGCCCTTCGGTCTGGTATGGATTTTAAGGGGAACCCCCGCGCTGAACAAACGGTGTGGGGTCCCCCCCATGATCCATACCAGACCCTTATCTGAGCACCAGCCCGGCCGGTCAGGAAAGGGGGTGGGGAAGAGCGAGCGCCCCCCTCCTGAGCCGTACCAGACCGCATGCCCCCCCTCAACATGGGGGGCTGAGTGCTTTGGGGCAGGCGGTCCCTGAGCCCCCCACCCCCAAAGCACCTTGCCCCCATGTTGATTAGGACAGGGGCCCCTTCCCGACAACCCTGGCCGTTAGTTGTCAGGGTCTGCGGGCGGAGGGCTTATCGGAGGTCCGTATGCAAGTCCAGATATAATGGGTTTGATGGCTGCCAGCTGAATGAGCAAAAAGCAACTCTCTGGGATGAATTAAAACAGACAAGAAGTGCCATCTGAGAGTAGTAAAACCGTTAAAAATCACTAACAAAAACTTGCCAACTCAGTCAAGAGAGCGGGCAAAAGAGCAGGAGAACCCGGCAGAAGACGACCGGACAGCGGGAGGAGAACTGGAGAGCGCAGAGAAGAAGGAAGAGACCCCCCCCCCCTGGAGCTGCCTAATAAATTACTTTAAAAACCTTTGTAGTGTGTTTTTTATTTTTGACCCTTTTTATTCCAGGTGAATGGGTAGGGGTACGATGTACCCCATACTCATTCACATAGGGTGGGGGGCCCCCTTATTAAAGGGGGTCCCAGATTACGATAAACCCCCCCGCCCGCAGACCCCGACAACCAACGGCCAGGGTTGTCAGGAAGTGGCCCTTGTCCTCATCAACATGGGGGCAAGGTGCTTTGAGGGTGGGGGGCGCAGGGCCCCAAAGCACCCATCCCCCCCCCCTGTTGAGGGCATACGGACCTCATTTTGGACTTTTTTTGGACTTTTACATAGATTTTGCTTCTGGTCTTCCTCTCCCTCAAACAGCGCCACATTTTCTCATTGTTTTTTTACCATCATGCATTCTTTGCATGAAGGTAAAAAACCTTCAGTATGCAGCTCCCCCCACAGCACCTCCTATGACTTAATCAATCCTGATGGCGATCCAGGGATGTGCACGAGAGCAGCTTCTCTCCGTGGTCTCTGCCTCCTTCACGGAGACAGCAGCGAGAGCCATGCTGTAAATCGCCGCCAGTGAGAAAGGAATGGGGGCAGGGCTGAGCCCCATTCTGTGTGTCTTATGGACAGTGGGGCACGGGAGCGAGCACACACGAATGCTTGCTATGGGGGGGGGGGGGTTGTTATTTGGAGAAGAGAAGGAGCCGAGAAGGGGAGGATCAGGCTGCTCTTTGCAAAACTATCGCACAGAGCAGGCAAGTGTGTGTATGTGTGTATATATGTGTATATATGTGTGTGTGTGTGTGTATGTATGTATATATATATATATATTGTGACAGCAGGAAGGTAAAGTCACCTGGTTGCATCCAGGGGGGTAGATATATTTCGCCCAGATTCAGGCTTTACGCCGACTTATACAGCTAGGTGGAGAGTTGTATAAGCCCAGCTGAGACTAGTGGGCTCATTGATGACTCATACCTCTAGGGAGAGGGCTGGGCGTCGTGCAGGCAGGGAGTTGATGAGGCCAGCGGAAGCCTGTCAGTTCGTTTAAGGCCTCTATAAAAACTCCCAGATTCATTAGATGTTAGCTCATGCCTGGAACCAGACCTGTGTGGACTGTCTAGGGAGAGTGAACCCCTGTGCGGTGAGAGAAAGCCTGTGTGGCTATATATTTGCTTGGACATTTAAAACCAGGGACTTAGGGACTAGGACAGCACTAGGCTGATCCCAGTTGTTAGTTAGGAAACCTGTATGTTTAGTCAGAGGTCAAGTTGACCAGGATTTATTTTGTTTATGTTTTTTTTTGCCTTGCTGTGTTTTTGTCACTGTAAATAGAAAATAAACCGCACCTTTTTGATTTTGAAAACCACAACCTCCGTCTGCTGGGCCTGTTTTTGGGTGGGGAGCCCATCCCGGGGGTCACACACACCCGCTGCCGAGCTAACCCCCTCACAGTTGGTGGAGAACCAGTGGCAGTTTTTTTTTTAAGCCAGCATGGAGGAGATACTGAAACAGCTGGCTCTAGCAAATGCCAATCAACAGCAGACAAATGCAGGTTTACAAAGGAGCCTTGCAGCCCAGCAGCAAGCTCATCAACAGAGCCTTGCAACTTTACAACAGAGTCTGGAGGCTCAGCAACAAGCCCAACAGCAATCTGAGGCCCGCTTCATAGACCTGTTGCAGAAGCAAGAGCAGAGACTACAACAACAGATGGAAGCAGTAATGCAGCAACGTCCGCAGACCAGTGAGGAAAGCCGTCCCACTAATACCGCGTCCTTTGGGGTGAGTCGTTTATTGACAAAAATGACTGGAGAGGATGATCCAGAGGTATTTTTGACCACATTTGAAAGGACCGCTGAAAGAGAAAAGTGGCCTGAGGAGCAGTGGGCTGGACTAGTGGCTCCTCTGTTAACTGGTGAATCGCAGAAAGCTTACTATGACCTAGAGCCTAACCAAGCAAAAGACTATGTGATGCTAAAAGCTGAAATATTGGCAAGGCTGGGTGTCACCCTGGCTGTCCGGGCTCAGCGTGTGCATAACTGGACTTTCCAGCTTGGAAAACCCCCCAGGTCTCAAATGTATGATCTCATTCACCTGAGCAGAAAGTGGCTACAGCCAGAGACTTTGTCCGCACCAAAGATTGTGGAACGTGTTGTAATGGATCGGTTTTTGAGAGCTCTTCCTACT
Source organism: Rana muscosa (assembly GCA_029206835.1). Classification (NCBI taxonomy): domain Eukaryota; kingdom Metazoa; phylum Chordata; class Amphibia; order Anura; family Ranidae; genus Rana; species Rana muscosa. Next base: position 106,872,881 of record CM055128.1, read on the forward strand.
GCCATCCAAAAGTGGGTAAGCCATGGAGACCCAGAGACGGCCGATGGTCTTGTGGATCGTGTGGAGAAATACTTGGCTACAGAGAACCTGACGGCCTCTTCCAGAGACACTCGGACTTTCCACCCTAAGACCAGACCATCCCCAGGGGCGGATAAGATGATTCCAAGGGGTAAGGGTGGAGAGAGTGAGAGGGTGGGAGCTCTACCCCAAGTTTGGCGAGAACAGCCTGGGAAATCAGCAGCTCAAGAGGCGGCAAGAAGGATCGTTTGCTACCGCTGCCGCCAAGCGGGACATATTGCAGCAAATTGCCCGGTTGTGGAGGAACCCATGCAGTGTGACTTTCTGACGGGCAGACGTCAGTCGCTGTGTGCGACAGTCGCATGCACTGCCATTCGGGGAACTGAGAAACATTTATGCAAAATGTGTATTAATGGTAGAAATGTTGTGGTATTGCTGGATTCAGGTAGCCTTGTGACCCTGATAAAGGCTGAGTTAGTTAAAACAGAGGTCTCTGGGAATAGCAAGGTAGCCGTTATTTGTGTGCATGGGGACACCCGAGAGTATCCAGTGACTACAGTGTGTTTCGAGACCCCCAAAGGTACCCTCTCTCATCCAGTGGGCTTAGTATCTCAGTTACCGCATGACGCCATTGTGGGAAGGGATTTTCCGAAGTTCTGGGAACTGTGGGATGATCCTGAGCCCCCCACGGGTGCCCCTATGTACCAGGAATGTGATAGCCAGAACTCCCCTGAGAGTGGTGAGGACTCTCCGGAATTTCCCTTGTCAGTATTGGCAGGGGAGACTCAAGAAACTGGAGAGGAGCCCACCTCCTCAGACGAAAACCTACCGTCTGTGGAGTTTTCTGATCTTGAGGTTCACAGGGAAAACTTTGCCACAGAACAGTTGAAAGACCCCGCCCTAATAAAGGCACGGGAAAACGTAGTGAAAATAGATGGCGAGTTAGTGAACCCAGATAATACCGGCACTTACCCATACTTCAGCGTAGAGAAGGACCTACTGTATCGGGTGGCAAAAAGGGCAGAAGAAACCGTTGAGCAGCTTGTGGTGCCCAAACCTTACAGGAAGTTGGTGTTGGAGTTGGCCCATGGGCACATTCTTGGAGGTCATCTGGGGACAGAGAAAACCCGAGAGAGGGTATTACAGAGATTCTATTGGCCTGGGGTGATGAAGGACATAGAAAATTATTGTTCCTCCTGCCCTGTGTGTCAGAGGTCGGCCCCGATGCCACATTTCCGTAGCCCGCTGGTCCCTCTACCCATCATTGAGGTCCCGTTTGAGAGAATCGCAATGGATTTGGTAGGTCCTATAATCAAGTCCGCTAGGGGGCACCAGTACATATTGGTTATAATGGACTATGCCACCCGTTATCCAGAAGCGATCCCTCTCAGAAATACCTCGGCCAAAACCATAGCCAAAGAGCTATCTCTTGTTTTTAGCCGGGTGGGTATTTGTAAAGAACTGCTTACGGACCAAGGTACACCCTTTATGTCCCGGGTTATGAAAGAGCTGTGTAAATTGTTCAAAGTGACGCAATTGCGTACAACTGTGTATCACCCCCAAACCGATGGGCTGGTTGAAAGATTCAACAAAACCCTAAAACAAATGTTGAAGAAAGTGGTGGATAGAGATGGAAGGGATTGGGACTGTCTACTTCCTTATTTGATGTTTGCTATTAGGGAGGTGCCCCAATCCTCTACGGGATTCTCCCCCTTTGAGTTACTGTATGGGAGACACCCAAGAGGGCTGTTGGATATTGCCAAGGAAACTTGGGAAAGTGAGAGTTCTCCCCACAGGAGTGTGATTGAGCATGTCGCCCTGATGCAAGATCGAATTGCACAGGTAATGCCCATCGTGAAGGAACATTTGGCCCAAGCGCAGTTGGCACAGCAGAGAGTGTACAACCGTGGAGCCAAGACCCGTACCTTTTCCCCGGGGGATAGGATATTGGTACTTGTCCCTACGGTTGAAAGTAAATTCCTTGCCAAATGGCAAGGCCCCTACGAGATAATGGAAAAAGTGAGCGAAGTGAATTACAAGGTCAGACAACCAGGAAGGCGAAAGCCCGAACAGATCTATCACGTTAATCTGTTGAAAGCCTGGAGGGATAGAGAGTCCCTAGTCGCAGACACTTGGTCACCAGCTCAAACTGGTTGCGTGATTCCTGAGGTTGGAATCGCAGCCACCTTGTCACAACCCCAACAACAGGAGGTTAAGGAGTTTGTGCTTCGCAACAAGGAGGTATTCTCTGAGCTGCCGGGACAAACATCTGGGGTAGAGCATGACATTATTACCCCGCCCGGTGAAAGGGTGAAGTTAAAACCCTATCGGATCCCAGAGGCCCGACGGGAGGCAATACGGGAGGAAGTACAGAAAATGCTGAACTTAGGGGTGATAGAGGAGTCCCAAAGTGATTGGTCTAGTCCCATTGTGTTGGTGCCTAAACCGGATGGGAGCTGGCGATTTTGTAACGATTTTCGTCAGTTGAACAAAGTTACAAAATTTGACACCTACCCCATGCCACGTATAGATGAGTTGATCGACCGGCTGGGAACAGCCCGATACATGACGACTCTTGACCTCACAAAAGGGTATTGGCAAATCCCCCTGGCCAAGTCGGCCAAAGAGAAAACCGCATTTGTAACCCCAGACGGGGCGTTCCAATATAAAAGAATGCCGTTCGGGTTACAGAATGCGCCGGCCACATTCCAGCGGAAAATGGACCAGATGCTGAGGCCCCATCGGAAGTATGCTGCGGCTTACCTGGATGACATAATTGTCCATAGCACAGATTGGGCCTCACATCTGCCAAAAGTGCAAGCAGTCCTGGACTCTGTTCGGGAAGCAGGGTTTACGGCTAACCCCAAGAAGTGTACCATTGGGCAGGAGGAGGCCAAATATCTTGGGTACACCATTGGGAGGGGAGTAATAAAACCCCAACTCAACAAAGTCGAGGCCATCCAGAGTTGGCCACGTCCCAACAGCAAGAAGCAGGTACGAGCCTTTCTGGGAATCGCTGGGTATTATCGGCGATTCATTCCCCACTTTGCTTCTAAGGCTGTGCCCCTAACCAACCTGACGAAGGGGAAAGGGTCGGTCATGATTAAATGGACCCCCGAGGCTGAGGCAGCATTCCAATTCTTGAAACAAGCCTTATGTAGCCAGCCAGTGTTGTACTCACCCGACTTCTCTAGAGACTTTGTCGTACAAAGTGATGCGTCAGATGTGGGGTTAGGAGCAGTATTGTCCCAGGTCTGGAACGGGGAAGAGCACCCAGTCATTTACCTCAGCAGGAAGTTGAAGTCCCATGAGGTAAATTACGCCACCGTTGAAAAGGAGTGTTTAGCGGTGAAGTGGGCTCTAGATTCCCTTCGGTACTACCTGCTAGGTAGGCACTTTGACATGGTTACGGATCACGCTCCGTTAAAGTGGATGGCTCAAAACAAGGAAACAAATAGAAGAGTGAATAGGTGGTTCCTGGCCCTCCAGGAATTCAACTTCACAGTAAAGCATCGCCCTGGCGTTCAAATGGGGAATGTGGATGCTTTGTCTCGAGTACATGAATGCCTGATTGCTGGTGTTCCAACCCCGAGGTTAAAACAAGAGGGGGGGGTATGTGACAGCAGGAAGGTAAAGTCACCTGGTTGCATCCAGGGGGGTAGATATATTTCGCCCAGATTCAGGCTTTACGCCGACTTATACAGCTAGGTGGAGAGTTGTATAAGCCCAGCTGAGACTAGTGGGCTCATTGATGACTCATACCTCTAGGGAGAGGGCTGGGCGTCGTGCAGGCAGGGAGTTGATGAGGCCAGCTGAAGCCTGTCAGTTCGTTTAAGGCCTCTATAAAAACTCCCAGATTCATTAGATGTTAGCTCATGCCTGGAACCAGACCTGTGTGGACTGTCTAGGGAGAGTGAACCCCTGTGCGGTGAGAGAAAGCCTGTGTGGCTATATATTTGCTTGGACATTTAAAACCAGGGACTTAGGGACTAGGACAGCACTAGGCTGATCCCAGTTGTTAGTTAGGAAACCTGTATGTTTAGTCAGAGGTCAAGTTGACCAGGATTTATTTTGTTTATGTTTTTTTTTGCCTTGCTGTGTTTTTGTCACTGTAAATAGAAAATAAACCGCACCTTTTTGATTTTGAAAACCACAACCTCCGTCTGCTGGGCCTGTTTTTGGGTGGGGAGCCCATCCCGGGGGTCACACACACCCGCTGCCGAGCTAACCCCCTCACAGTATATATATATATATATATATATATATATATATATATATATATATATAATAAATTTTATTAATAATAAGTTTAATATATACAGTATCTCACAAAAGTGAGTACACCCCTCACATTTTTTATAATATTTTTATTGTATCTTTTCATGTGACCACACTGAAGAAATGACACTTTGCAACAATGTAAATGAGTGTACAGCTTGTAAAACCGTGCAAAATAACTCAACACACAGCCATTAATGTCTAAACTGCTGGCAACAAAACCCTGACCCTGAAACTGATCTGCAGCACGGTGGCCAAGACCATACAGCAGTTTAACAGGACAGGTTCCACTCAGAACAGGCCTCGCCATGGTCGACCAAAGAAGTTAAGTGCAGGTGCTCCGCATCATATCCAGAGGTTGTCTTTGGGAAATAGATATGAGTGCTGCCAGCATTGCTGCAGAGGTTGAAGGGGTGGGGGGGATCAGCCTGTCCGTGCTCAGACCATACGCCGCACACTGCATCAAATTGGTCTGCATGGCTGTCGTCCCAGAAGGAAGCCTCTTCTAAAGATGATGCACAAGAAAGTTCGCTGAAGACAAGTAGACTAAGGACATGGATTACTGGAACCATGTCCTTTAGTCTGATGAGACCAAAATAAATTTATTTGATTCAGATGGTGTCAAGCGTGTGTGGCGGCAACCAGGTGAGGAGTACAGACAAGTGTGTCTTACCCATGGCTGGTGCAAGGATTTTTGACACCCTAGGCAAAACCTAATTTTGCCGCCTCCATGTCCCGTTTTTCAAATGCCTCTCAAAACTGTTCCACCATGAATTGCTTTTTAGAGGAGGCAAGGGCTCCTGCATGTATGGACAAGCCCTTAGTAATTTCCCCTCAATGTGTACTTTGCAGGACAATTCTGTATGTATGCCATTATTTTTAGTGCTGGGTATGCTTTCTTTCATCTGTCACGATAGACACCGTCCGTATATAAATACTTAAGACCCTGGTCTACAGGTGTATGCTATCCCTTACTTGTCTATAGCAACATGCGACATAACGTTGTCTCCATTATTTTGTGGGGTGTATTCTATTCCAACCCTATGAGCACCTCCAGCGGCCCTGATTTGCTATCATCAGTGGACCGGGACACCTATGTAGATTTTGCACGTGGCCAGATATGTACTGTGAGTTCAAATTAATTTTATTTATTTTTTTACCGACTAGATGATGCTTTTCCCTGTCTGTCTGTCTGTCTATCTATCTACAAGCAGTGGGGGGGGGGGGGGGGGGAAATCACATTTGATTCAGACAGGACTCATACTGCATTCTTGTTCAAATTTAAATGTAATTCTTTGCAGTGCCGTTTTATGGCAATTTTTTTTTTTTTTTTTTTTTCTTTACGCAAATCACACCGCAAAGTGTCGGTACTTGGTAAATGTGAGAGTACCTGACCTAAAGTATCAGTACTCTACTAATCTACTAATTCATGCAGTGGCCGCTGAGCTCATACAATACAATGCCTACAAACATGGCATTTTTTTTTCTCCCGGTTATAGAGGAATAGCAGTCTGCTCACATAAATTGTAATAAAACATCTTTTTACATTCTGAAGCTTCCCTCCAACCACTTTGCATTATTTTTATATATACTGTGATTCTGTACTTGCTAAATATGCTGCAGAAATCTCTCTCCACTAAGTCTGGCTGCAGCCATTTTAACTGTGGGCAGCTGAAGCTGCTGCCTGTTCACTTCCTGGATTTACACAGACACACAGAGGCATACCTCCGGCTCTCATTGGCCCTCTTATGACTCACCCCCCCTCCCTGGCAAACTCTTAAAGCAGTTGTATACCCTCCCTGACATGTTTTAGCTACAGGTAAGCCTAAATTAAAGGCCTGTACACACGGTCTGACTTGTTGCCAACAAACTTCAAAATGAGCAAGTTTTCCAAAAAATCTGACCGTATGTACGCTCCATCGGACAAACTTTTTCAGTTTTCATAGGACAAAAGTTCGCTGTGCAAACGGACAAACTTTTCGGCAACAAAAGTCCGCTGGTGCAAAGTCCTATCGTGTGTGTACAGAAATCCATCGGACTTTAGTCCGAGGTACAAATACGCATGCCCAGAACCAATGTTAAAATCAACCAACAATAGCAGAAGTTGACCAAAGGGTAGTGGAAAAGAGCAGAAAAACCACATGATGTTGGGGAAAGTTTTGGGAAAGTTTGCAGAAAAGTCCGAGCGTGTGTATGCTATGGGTGTGCCCGGCCAACTCCCTTCAGTCAAAAATCCACGGAAAAGTTTCTTTGAAGTCCGAACGTGTGTACGAGGCTTAAGGCTTACCTGTAGGTGTTTGCAATATCTACTAAACCTACATGGTTTAGTAGATATTTGCCACAAAGAATGCACCGATGTCTACGGTGCATGCGCGCCGTAGACAACGGCGCACTGAGAACAGCCAGTCATAAAACCGGCAAGGACAGCTCCCGCGCGCGCGGAGTGACGTTGTTCGCCGCTCCGGCCAATCGGAGCGGTGATACCCGGAAGTAACCTTCCGGAGAGATGTCTGCGGCCGGAGGGGGAGACAAGGACGGCTGGGGGGCTTCGATCTAAGGTAAGTAATTCATAATGAGCTAGTATGCTAGTCATACTAGCTCATTATGCCTTTTTGTCTTGCAGGTTTTTATTTTATAAATTTTTTACATTTTTTTGGGTATACAACCGCTTTAATGAGTGTGAGAGAGAGAGCTGTGTATGATGTCATAAGCCTAGGCTAATGACTAGACAAGAAACAGGAAGTGGGCTGTATAAGGATTTTACTGGCAGAAAAAAAATGTTTTACGATCAAAAGTTAAAACGAGAAGGGCAGAAGATTAATGGAAAGTTGAAAAAATGACTGAAGGTCGGTAAAGTACCATGGGGAAATGTGTTGTATAATTGTGTATCTGGCTCAGTAAATACCGGTAAGCAGATATATTGTTGCTTTGTACAGATGTCATATGGGCTAATCATTCATACAAATTGGAGCAGGCTGGGAGAAAGCGATACATAATTGCTTTCACCATTTCTCCCTAGACAGCAGCTGTTCCACTCTCACCAATAGCTGTTTAGATGTCCTAGTGCCCTAGGCACACCCAATGATACCTTTCTGTACAAACTCTGCATTATGTGTCTTGTGATGGTTGTAGTTTGAAGCTTTCCCCTAGGCAGATCTAAAGCACACAAATGAATGCAGCTCTGTAATCAATCATTCATACATTATTACATGTTAGCAGTGAAGTCACTGAATTTGACCTGGTATCAGCCTCTTGCAGACCCTATGTAGCAGGGCTGGACTGAGAGGAAGAAGCAGCACAAGGAGTAGGGGCCCTATATGTAGAATCGATAGATTAATGCATAGCACAAATCTATCCATGGCCACCTCTATCTAGGTGTCCGGACCCTTTTTCAGGCACCTGAATTACAGCGGCGGGGGTGTTATATTATTATATATATATTTTTTTTATTAGCACCTGACTAGAGACGTAGGCTTAAAGGGGTTGTAAAGGTACAATTTTTTTTTTTTTTTTCCTAAATGGCTTCCTTTACCTTAGTGCAGTCCTCCTTCACTTACCTCATCCTTCGATTTTGCTTTTAACCTCTACAGGCCCGCGCTATAGCCGAATGACGGCTGCAGCGCGGACCTAGAATGCCGGGAGGACGTCAATTGACGTCCGCCCCTTTCCTTGTTCCGAGCGCACATCGGGGAACTTACGTGCCCGCCGCGTCACGCAGGTGCCGATGCGCGTGCCTGGCGGCTGCGATGTCCACCAGGTACCCGCGATCGGCATTTACAGAGACAGGGATGTGGATCTCTGTGTGTAAACACACAGATCCATGTCCTGTCATGGAGAGGAGACCGATGGTGTGTCCCTTGTACATAGGGACAACCATCGGTCACCTCCCCCCCCCCACAATAAGAATCACTCCCTTAGGTACACTTAACCCCTTCACTGCCAGTGTAATTTTTACAGTAACCAGTGCATTTTTTTATAGCACTGATCGCTGTAATAATGACAATGGTCCCAAAATGGTGTCAAAAGTGTCCGATGTGTCCGCCATAATGCCGCAGTCACAATAAAAATCACTGATCGCCGCCATTACTAGTAAAAAAAAAAAAAAATATTAATAAAAATGCTATAAAACTATGCCCCATTTTGTAGACGCTATAACTTTTTCGCAAACCAATCAATTTTTTTTACCAGAAATACGTAGAAGAATACGTATCGGCCTAAACTGAGGGAAAAAAAAATATATATTTTTTTTTTAAAAATGGGGATATTTATAATAGCAAAAAGTAAAAAATATTGTTTTTTTGGTTTTTTTTTTCAAAATTGTCGCTCTTCTTTTTTTTGTGTATAGCGCAAAAAAATTAAAAATGCAGAGGTGATCAAATACCACCAAAAGAAAGCTCTATTTGTGGGGGGGGGGGAAAAGACGTAAATTTTGTTTGGGAGCCACGTCGCAGGACCGCGCAATTGTCATTCAAAGAGTGACAGCGCTGAAAGCTGAAAAAATTGGCCTGGGCAGGAAGGGGGTTTAAGTGCCCAGTAAGCAAGTGGTTAAATGTCCTTCAAAAACAGAAACCGCTCAGGTGTAGACGTCCTCCAGGTGACTATCTCCTCCCAACAGCCAAGGGTTCAGGCAAAACAAAAGATCAAGTCTTCTGGACAGCAGCACTCCAATAAAAAGCCTTTATTATGTAAAATCTTCAAAAATCCAAATACAGCACAGCAAGTCACAAAATTCTGTTTAGAGCTGACTAGTTTCACACTTTTAGTGTTTAATCATTTCTTCTTCTTTCTTCTTCATGGAGAGTGAATGGCCATGAAATGGTCTTTATTCCCATCCTGGATTGTTGGGGGATCTAATGACACCTTAGGGCAGCATTCATGCCTGCCAACACGTTCTGGGCCTACGCTAATCTCCTGGGTTCTTTTTTTTTTTTTTCACAGAAATGGATGTCGTTTTTGATAGTCGGTTTCTGTTATCAGTTAGGGCTCTGTTGATGTGCATATTTCAACGTAGGCTCCACTAGAAGCATGTCCTGTTCACACCCCAATGTTGTGTTGCATTTTATAAGAATGCAGAGATGTTGCATTTTTACACAATGCACCTCACCACATCATTTAACTTCAGCGCAACAAAGCACTGATGTGTAGAGATACGCGGTGCAAAGCAACACACAGCCGCACCAAATTCCTAAAATGGCAGGAGCCTGCAGGGAGAAGAAGCTCCAGATTCAGTAGAGAGGGGGTGAATTTGGGGTGGGTGGGTGGCTGTGGACTGTGACTGTTTCACGCTGCATCCTAAATATGAGTGTAAATGAAACCTGGTCAGAAAGGTGGCCTTGGCATTTAAAAGTAGTGTTGCATTTTCTGCAGGCTATACATAGTTTGTCCCTGCGGGGCTTTGGGCTCACTGTGGGTAGTTGCTAAGTGAACATTATTCTTATGGTGATGTGTATCTTCTCACTTGTGTTGCTTGCCTCTGAGCTTGTGCACTACTCTCGGGGACATCTGCGGAATCCTCCTCTGGGTTTTTTTGTTTTGATGAGCCTGCTTTATTTCTTGATTTTGTAAGGCTGGCCATACATAGTAGTTACATAGTAGGTGAGGTTGAAACACGAGTCCAAGTCCAACGTGTGTGTGAGATTATATGTCAGTATTACATTGTATGTCCCTGTATGTTGTGGTCGTTCAGGTGCTTATCTAATAGTTTTTTGAAATTATCGATGCCCCCCCCCCGCTGAAACCCACTGCCTGTGGAAGGGAATTCCACATCCTTGCTGCTCTTACAGTAAAGAACCCTCTACACAGTTTAAGGTTAAACCTCTTTTCTTCTAATTTTAGTGAGTGACCACGTGTCTTATTAAACTTCCTCCCGTGAAAAAGTTTTGTCCCTATTGTGGGGTCACCAGTACGGTATTTGCAAATTGAAATCATCATTCCATCTCAAGCGTCTCTTCTCCAGAGAGAATAAGTTCAGTGCTCGCAACCTTTCTTCATAACTAATATCATCCAGTCCCTTTTATTAGCTTTGTTGCCCTTCTTTGTACTCGCTCCATTTCCAACACATCCTTCCTGAGAACTGGTGCCCAGAACTGGACAGCATACTCCAGGTGCGGCCGGACCAGAGTCTTGTAGAGTGGGAGAATTATCGTTTTATCTCTGGAGTTAATCCCCTTTTAATGCATGCCAATATTCTGTTTGCTTTGTTAGCAGCAGCTTGGCATTGCATGCCATTGCTGAGCCTGTCATCTACTAGGACCCCCAGGTTCTTTTCTATCCCAGATTCCCCCAGAGGTTCTCCCCCCCCCCCCCCTGTGTATAGATTGCATTCATATTTTTGCCACCCAAATGCATTATTTTACATTTTTCTACATTAAACGTCATTTGCTATGTAGTTGCCCACCCCATTAGTTTGTTCAGATCTTCTTGCAAGGTTTCCACATCCTGCAGAGAAGTTATTGCCCTGCTTGGCTTAGTGACGTTCTCAAATACAGAGATTGAGCCGTTTATCCCATCCTTCAGGTCGTTGAACAAATTTAAATAGGATTGGTCCCGGCACAGAACACTGGGGGACCCCACTACCCACCCCTGACCATTCCGAGTACTCCCCGTTTATCACCACCCTCTGAACTCGCCCTTGTAGCCAGTTTTCAATCCATGTACTCACCCTATGGTCCATGCCAACAGACCTTATTTTGTACAGTAAACGTTTGTGGGGAACTGTGTCAAATGCTTTTGCAAAATCCAGATACACCACGTCTACGGGCCTACCTTTAGCTAGATGGCAGCTCACCTACTCATAGAAGGTTAATAGATTGCATTTGTGATCCGATGGTGCCACCATTGGTTTTCGAAATTCGACCAACCGAGCCTTCAATTTCACCTCCTGCTACAGAAAATTACATTTTGTTGCTGGGAATCTTAATTTCTTTCCAGGAATTTTCTTTTCTTGTACATGCACATTTTCTTTTTTGATTTACATTTCTCGCACGATTCACCCATCATTGATTAGAAAATCGTTTGTTTTTCCAAAAATTTACAATACATGCTTGATTACTCAAATTCAATGGCTGGGCGGAAATCGGCTGTTGCTAGCTAGAGCCCACTAATGGTGTGAAACTCGAACTAAAATTCATAGCTAAGATTTTCGAAAGAAAATTCTTTCGAAATTTGACCAAAGTGCGTGTGTGAGGTGTTCTTCTTTTTTTTTTTTTTTTTTAAGTCTGTATTGCATTTTGATCGTCACCTCCCCCGCCCCCCAGCTGCAAGGCAATGTAGTATGCACTGTAGCCCGCTATAGTTTTGATGGGCATATTTAAACAATGGTATAGCGAATTTGGAGGGACTGTCGCACGCCCCCCCTCCCTTTCATCCTTAGTTGTCCCTCATATTGGTTTGATGTATAGACCTCTATATAAAAATATACTATTTATAGGTATAGTCCAACTTCTAGAAAAAAATTATAAATGCACCACATTGATGGAAAGAAAAAAGAAATTGTGCATTTATAAACGTTTGCATTTGCTGCTGCAGAGCATTGCAGCTGTGATCAGCGCCAATGCTGTATCCTGGCCTAGGCCAACAAGGCCCAGGCCTAAGGCAGCACTTTGCAGGGGGGCAGCACGGAAAGAGTCCCCGCCGGCTTGCGCTACACTGTTAGTGTAGCGCCAGTGTTATGGGGCGAACTGGGCTTAGAGGCAAATTAGTCTAGCGCCCCAATAAAGCAGCCGCACAGCTTCTCGTATGCGGGTGGCCGGCATTCCGCAACTATTGCTTCTAATTTTGACTGTCCTATCATCCTGGACCACAAATCTTCCTCGCTGTGCTATATGTTTTCTGCTGCACCATTGGCATGGTTATATCTTCTTAGTCCTCTCCATAAAATTATCAGAAATTTGTGCTTAAAGTAGAACTATAGGCAACACTTATTTTTTTTCATTTTGGATAAAGTAAGGGAGGGTTATAGCCCATCAGTTTATTTTTTACCATCCCTGTCCCATTGCAGAGATTTCCCTTAATTTTTCTGCCCCATAGCCAAACAGGAAGTGAGAGAAAATCTATGCAAATTAAGGGAATTCATTGCCGCCAGGCCCTCAGAACTAGTGTCCCCACTCGAAAGGGGTGTGGCCTTGACAGGAAGGGGTGGGTCAAATTTAAATTAGTTGGTGCACAAGTTTAGTCAGGCCTAGGGCAGCACAAAACCTAAATACACTACTGATCAGCGCATAGCAGGTGGAATGAACAGGCTTCTTTAGACTCTTTCCCCAAATCCGGGTCTGTGCCAAGGTATGGACTTACTGTTATAGGGCTAGAGGAAGTAAACCCTGGACTAAAAGTGTGGTGCTTCATGGAGCTCTGCAAGTCCCTTTGCTGTGATGAACTACCGTGTTTTTCGGACCATAAGGCGCACTTAAAATCCTTTTACTTTCTCAAAAATCGCCAGTGCGCCTTATACTGCGGTGCGCCTAATGTATGGATGGATTCGTAGTCGGGAGGTACGGCCATCGTAGTCGGGAGGTACGGCCATCGTAGTCGGGAGGTACGGCCATCGTAGTCGGGAGGTACGGCCATCGTAGTCGGGAGGTACGGCCATTGTAGTCGGGAGGTACGGCCATTGTAGTCGGGAGGTACGGCCATTGTAGTCGGGAGGTGTGTGTGTAGAGGTGTGCACATTCATTCGTTCATTTTCTATACCCGCTGCCCCAAAAATGGCTCCTGGTAAGAGACATGCTTACGAAGCGGATTTCAAACTCAACGCTGTCAGTCACGCAGTACAACATGGAAATAGAGCAGCTGCGAGAGAATTCAACATTAACCACTTAAGCCCCGAACCATTTCGGGCCATTAGGACCAGGCCTGTTTTTGGGATTCGGCACTGCGCTGCTTTAACTGTAAATTGTGCGGACATGCAATGTTGTACCCAAATGAAATTTGCGTCCTTTTCTTCCCACAAATAGAGCTTTCTTTTAATGGTATTTGATTGCCTCTGCGATTTTTATTTTTTGCGATATAAACAGAAAAAGACCGAAAATTTTGAAAAAAAATGATATTTTCTACTTTTTGTTATAAGAAAAATCGAATAAACTCAATTTTAGTCATACATTTAGGCCAAAATGTATTCAGCCACATGTCTTTAGTAAAAAAAATGTGAATAAGCGTATATTTATTGGTTTGCGCAAAAGTTATAGCGTTTACAAACTAGGGTACATTTTCTGAAATTTACACAGCTTTAAATTTATGACTGCCTATCTCATTTCTTGAGGTGCTAAAATGGCAGGGCAGTACAAAACCCCCCCAAATGACCCCATTTTGGAAAGTAGACACCCCAAGGAAATTGCTGAGAGGCATGTTGAGCCCATTGAATATTTTTTTTTTTTTTGTCCCAAGTGATTGAATAATGACAAAAAAAAAAAAAAATTACAAAAAGTTGTCACTAAATGATATATTGCTCACACATGCCATGGTTATATGTGGAATTGCACCCCAAAATACATTCTGCTGCTTCTCCTGAGTACGGGGATACCACATGTGTGGGACTTTTTAGGAGCCTAGCCGCGTACGGGACCCCGGAAACCAAGCACCGCCTTCAGGATTTCTAAGGGCGCAAATTTTTGATTTCACTCCTCACTACCTATCACAGTTTTGAAGGCCATAAAATGCCAAGATGGCACAAAACCCCCCCAAATGACCCCATTTTGGAAAGTAGACACCCCAAGCTATTTGCTGAGAGGCATGTTGACCCCATTGAATATTTTTTTTTTGTCCCAAATGATTGAATAATGACAAAAAGAAAAAAAAAATGTACAAAAAGTTGTCACTAAATGATATATTGCTCACACATGCCATGGTTATATGTGGAATTGCACCCCAAAATACATTCTGCTGCTTTTCCTGAGTACGGGGATACCACATGTGTGGGACTTTTTGGGAGCCTAGCCGCGTACAGGGCCCCAAAAACCAAGCACCGCCTTCAGGATTTCTAAGGGCGTAAATTTTTGATTTCACTCCTCACTACCTATCACAGTTTCGAAGGCCATAAAATGCCAAAATAGCACAAAACCCCCCCAAATTACCCCATTTTGGAAAGTAGACACCCCAAGCTATTTGCTGAGAGGCATGTTGAGTCCATGGAATATTTTATATTTTGCCACAGGTTGCGGGAATATGACAAACTTTTTTTTTTTGCACAAAGTTGTCACTAAATGATATATTGCTCAAACATGCCATGGGCATATGTGAAATTACACCCCAAAATACATTCTGCTGCTTCTCCTGAGTACGGGGATACCACATGTGTGGGACTTTTTGGGAGCCTAGCCGCGTACGGGACCCCAAAAACCAAGCACCGCCTTCAAGGTTTCTAAGGGCATAAATTTTTGATTTCACTCCTCACTACCTATCACAGTTTTGAAGGCCATAAAATGTCAAAATAGCCCAAAACCCCCACAAATGACCCCATTTTGGAAAGTAGACACCCCAAGCTATTTGCTGAGAGGCATGGTGAGTATTTTACAGCTCTCATTTGTTTTTGAAAATTAAGAAAGACATTTTTTTTCTTTTTTTTTTTTTCTTTTTTTACATTTTCAAAACTTTGTGACAAAAAGCGAGATCTGCAAAATACTCAACATACCTCTCAGCAAATAGCTTGGGGTGTCTACTTTCCAAAATGGGGTCATTTGGGGGGGTTTTGTGCCATCTGGGCATTCCATGGCCTCCGAAACTGTGATAGGCAGTGAGGAGTGAAATCAAAAATTTACACCCATAGAAATCCTGAAGGCGGTGCTTGGTTTTTGGGGTCCCGTACGCGACTAGGCTCCCAAAAAGTCCCACACATGTGGTATCCCCGTACTCAGGAGAAGCAACAGAATGTATTTTGGGGTGTAATTCCACATATGCCCATGGCATGTTTGAGCAATATATCATTTAGTGACAACTTTTTGTACATTTTTTTTTTTTTTTGGTCATTATTCAATCACTTGGGACAAAAAAAAAAATATTCAATGGGCTCAACATGCCTCTCAGCAAATAGCTTGAGGTGTCTACTTTACAAAATGGGGTCATTTGGGGGGGTTTTGAACTGTCCTGGCATTTTATGCACAACATTAGGAAGCTTATGTCACACATCATCCACTCTTCTAACCACTTGAAGACAAAGCCCTTTCTGACACTTTTTGTTTACATGAAAAAACATTTTTTTTTGCAAGAAAATTATGTTGAACCCCCAAACATTATATATTTTTTTAAAGCAAAGGCCCTACAGATTAAAATAGTGGGTGTTGCATTTTTTTTTTCCACACAGTATTTGCGCAGCGATTTTTCAAACGCATTTTTTGGGGGAAAAACACACTTTTTTTATTTTTAATGCACTAAAAAACACTATATTGCCCAAATGTTTGATGAAATAAAAAAGATGATCATAGGCCGAGTACATGGATACCAAACACGACATGCTTTAAAATTGCGCACAAACGCGCAGCGGCGACAAACTACATTCATTTTTAAAAGCATTTAAAAGCCTTTACAGGTTACCACGTTAGATTTACAGAGGAGGTCTACTGCTAAAATGACTGCCCTCGATCTGACCTTCGCGGTGATACCTCACATGCATGATGCAATTGCTGTTTACATATGACACTAGACCGACGCTTGCGTTCGCCTTTGCGCAAGAGCAGGGGGGGACAGCGGTGCTTTTTTTTTTTTTTTTTTTTATTTTATTTTTAAACTGTGCCTTCCATATTTTATTTTTTTACCATTTTTATCGTTATCTCAGGGAATGTAAATATCCCCTATGATAGCAATAAGTAGTGACAGGTACTCTTTTTTTGAAAAAAATTGGGGGGTTAGACCCTAGATCTTTCCTCTGCCCTCAAAGCATCTGACCACACCAAGATCGGTGTGATAAAATGCTTTCCCAATTTCCCAATGGCGCTTTTTATATCCGGGGGGGGGGGGACATTCCCTCCCACTGCTTGTAAAAGCAGTCTAGAGGCTAATTATCTGCTAGAATTGCTTTTACATGAAAGCCGGCTGCTGGCTGAAAAGAATGATACCAAGATGATACCTAAACCCGCAGGCATCATTCTGGTATAAACATTCAAAGTCCAGCAACATACCAGTACGTTGCTGGTCCTTGTTGGACATGTATTGTAATTTTTTTTTCATACAGCCTATTGGCTGAACAAAAAAAAGAGATTGATTGGTGGGTATGCCCACCATTAGAATACCTCCCTTCATCCACCCACTTCTAATGATGGGCATATATGCCGAAGCATGGGGGCATCCTCCCGCAAAAAAGTTATGCCGCGTACACACGGTCAAGCCTTCGTCGGAATTTCGACCGTATGTACGCGGCATAAAAGGTTATGCCGCGTACACACGGTCGGACTTTTCCACGGGCAAGCCTCCGTTGGAATTTCGACCATATATACGCGGCATTAGGAGCAAAATCGCCCCTGCTGCCCCCATGCTTCGGCATATATGCTCTTTTTTTTAACTGTGGTGGTGAAATCACCTCCTACAGCGTTGGAGTCACGGCTTTATGTATCGTGGGAGCAAACGCTGTTGCTGTCAAGATAAATAGATCCGCGCTGCAACTGAATGGCGTACCTGCTAAGCAAATGGTGGTTAACATTAAAACAAAGTAACATTACAGTACAACAGTAAGACCTTACCATGCCATACCTGCAAAGCAAATACCAAAACAAAACCTAGTAAAAAATAAAAAAATGTTTTAACGCATCCTGTGCCTAAAATATATATATATGCCGAAGCATGGGGGCATCCTCCCGCAAAAAAGTTATGCCGCGTACACACGGTCGGAATTTTCCACGGGCAGGCCTCCGTCGGAATTTCGACCATATGTACGCGGCATTAGGAGCAAAATCGCTCCTCCGCCCCTGCTGCCCCCATGCTTCGGCATATATGCTCTTTTTTTTAACTGTGGTGGTGAAATCACCTCCTACAGCACTGGAGTCACGGCTTTATGTATCGTGGGAGCAAACGCTGTTGCTGTCAAGATAAATAATTCTGCGCTGCAGTTGAATGGCGCACCTGAAAACAAAAAATTACATACCTGAAAAGCAAGCATGATAAAACATTGCAAAATAGAATACAGTAAAAAAGAGCAGAACAATAGAGAGAAAATAGAGAGAGAGAACAATAAAACGACAACTATTTTTGGTTTTTTTATTTTATATTTTTTTGTGTTTTGTTTTTTACGTTTTTTTTTGTTTTTTTTTCTTTTTTACACTTTTTTTTGTAACTTTACAACTGTAATGGTTCGGGTCTCTCAAAATGTAATGGCATCTTGGGAGACCCTGTGTAAGTGTGTCCTTGTCTGTGAAATGCTGTACCCTACGCTAAAACTTCACTTTTGAGTGGTAGCGTTCAAAACATTCACCTTGGCAAAGACCAGGCTTGTCAGGACAGAGTGGACAAAAACTACGGGTGTCACGCCTAAATCCGCGCTTGCTACAGACACGACATCTTTTTTGGGGGTTGCTTTGGGTAGGGGTACTCGGGAGGACATACGAATAATGCCTCTCATGCAGCCGGCTTACTGCATTTGGTTGGGGATGGTGAGGTGCAGAACCGCCTGGATACAGGAGTTCTGTGACTATCTCATTCTGGAATTTTAGAAGAGATAACGTCCCACTTGAAGCTCTGTATAGCACATGAGCGTTCAGCAAAGCCAATTGGAATAATGATAGAGACACTTTTTTTGTACCAGCGTCTCGCCTTACGGTCAATTAGATACGGCGCCATCAACTGGTCGTTGAGGTCCACCCCTCCCATATTTTGGTTATATTCGTGGACACAGAGGGGTTTCTCCACAACACCAGTCGCCGTACGAATTTGGACTGTCGTGTCTGCATGAAGGGAGGTAAGAAGGAAAACATTCTTATTGTCCCTCCACTTCATAGAGAGCAAGTTATTACACTTTACGCAGGCTCTCTCCCCCAGCCTAAGACGGGCATCTACAAGCCGCTGGGGAAAGCCCCGGCGATTAGGTCGCACGGTGCCACATGCTCCAATCTGATGATCAAACAAGTGACTAAACAGTGGCACGCTCGTGTAATAATTGTCCACCCTTTCCGAATAAGGGTGACACCAAGTTCCACACTATCTTGCCAGCGCTCCCTATGTAATCTGGGCAGTTGACCGACTCAATCTGACTATCTTTTCCCTCATAAACCGTAAAGTTCACTACATAGCCTGTTGCCCTGTCACAGAACTTGTAGAGCTTGACCCCGTATCTGGCACGCTTGCTGGGAAGGTACTGCTTGAAAGACAAGCGGCCAGAAAATTTAATCAGGGACTCATCAACGCAGACAACTTGATCGGGAGTAAACAAGGCTGCAAAACGTTCGTTGAAGTGGTTTATGAGGGGCCGAATTTTATAGAGCCGGTCGTATTCAGGGTCCCCACGTGGACGACAAAGTTCATTGTCGTTGAAGTGCATGAACCGCAAAATCTGCTCGTATCGTGCCCTGGACATGGAGGCAGAGAACACGGGCATGTGGTCAATTGGGTGCGTGGACCAATAAGCACGCAATGACGGAAATTTATGTGTGCCCATGTTGAGGGAAAGGCCCAGAAAGGTCTTAAATTCGGAAACCGTAATTGGTTTCCAATTTCTGGCAATTTTAGGCAACTGGGGGTTAGCGGCGATAAATTGACCAGCATATAAATTACTCTGGTCCACAATAGATCTATAGAGATCTTCCGTGAAAAACAGCGAATAAAAATCAATTGGAATAAAATCAGCTGTTTCCACCTGAATACCGGGTTGGGCAGTGAATGGGGGAAGTACGGGTTCTGCAGAAGTGGTGGGGACCCAATCAGGATAGGCGAATTCTGCAGGAAGGGCAGTATGGGCACGACGGGCCTGCCTTTGTCTTCTTGGTGGCAGCGGGACACTACTTGTGCTTGCCACCTCGCCAGCTTGAACTGCACTTATGGGACTCGCCACGTCACCAAGTGTTACTGCAGTGCTGGATGTACGTCCAGGCTGTACTAGGCCGCTGGTGCTTGCCAGTTCACCAGAAGGAATAGCGGCGCTAGTACTACTCTGCTCCATGATACGAGAGACCTGCGGTTCTTGCTCCTCAACAACCTCAGAAGATCGGGATCGGGTACACCTGACCTTAGCAGGGACCTCAACTTCCTCGTCAGAGCTATCTGACGTGGGGCCGCTGACGTCACTGTCTTCTACGGGAAGATATTCTGAGCCTGAATCTGACAGATACGTGACCTCCTCTTCACTATCTGTCATGCTCAGAATCTCGTAGGCCTCTTTACTAGTGTACCTTCGTCTTGCCATTTTGGGCTCTAAATTTAGGGGTACACTAGTAAGATTCACAGGAAAAAAAGCACCTGACTGTCGTCAGCAAATATATCAAACGCTACAAAAAAACTGTTAGCGATCGCAGGGATCAGGCCTGTCTCTGCGAACGCTGCAGTTATGTGTGTTGTGTTTGGTAAGTGACAGTGATCGATTGATACTGCACTTGGGTGGGCTGGGCTGGGCGGAGGGGCTAAACGCAGGCGCTAGCAGGTATCTGGGCTGATCCCGCTAACACTGCGTTTTTGGGAACCCTAAACCGCTGGGGATGCTAGTATAGATCTGATCAGATACTATACCACTAAGGGGGGTGTATGCTTTGCGCGTGGGTGTTAGCGTTACTGGCACTAACCTAACACTGCCTGGGGCGACGCAGACCCTCTCTGGCGCTAAAACCTAATTGATCTCACCCGCCGGGCGATCAGGGGGGTTAAACCTTTATTGGGTTATATACGGCGGGTGCCCTGATGCTATAAAAAGCAAACTAATCAACCAGCGTCACCCGTAACCTTTATATGGTGATCACTGGTGAAAGGGTTAACTAGGGGCAATCAGGGGGTTAAAACCTTTATTAGGTTAAATATGGGGGTACCCAACGCTATATAAAAACCTGACGGGTAACCTAAATAACTAAATAACTTACTGGCTAACCAGTGACACCAGTGACGCTTATACGGCGATCACTGGTGAAAGGGTTAACTCTAGGGGCAATCAGGGGGTTAAAATAATATATGGGGGTACCTGACACTAATAAAAACCTGCGGCGAACCTAAAAAAAAATAACTGCCTATCTAAAACACCAGCGACACGAATACAGCGATCGGAAAAACAATCGCTTAGTGACGCTGAAGTTAGGGGGTGAAAGGGTTACCTGGGGGGTGATCAAGGGGTTAAACCTTTATTAGGGGGGGTTAGGGGGCTACCCTGGACCTAAAGGGGCCTAATCCTAACTGCCCTGCAACTTTTTACAATCACAGATGACACTAAATGCAGTGATCAGTAAAATAAATGATCACTGCAATCAGTGACACTGTGATCTGGGGGTGACTGGGGGGTGATTTGTGTGCCTATGTGTACCTACGTGTCAGTGGACTGTTGGAGCACTAACCTCTGTCTTCTCTCCTCGGCGCCGGTAACGAAAAGACCGCGGCGAGGGAGATGACATCACTTCCTCCAGCCTGTGTTTACATTTCAGGCAGGAGGAAGCATTTTAATTGGCCGGGAGCGATCGCGAGGGGGGGGGGCGGAATCGAGCGGCCGCCCCCTCATGCCTGATCGCTCCCGAACACTTAACGGCCGCTCACTGCAGTGAAGGGGGGTCCGGATGGACCCCCCAACTGCACAAAGGCGATCACGTAGATCTACGCGATTCTGCCTGTCGGTGCCATTCTGCCGACGTAAATCGGCGGTGGGCGGTCGTTAAGTGGTTAATGAATCTATGGTACGGAAGTGGAGGAAGCAAGAAGACGCCCTGCGCCAGGTAAAGAAGACCAAACTGAGTTTCCGAGGGCACAAAGCGAGGTGGCCACAGTTGGAGGACAAAATTCGAACAGTGGGTTATTGAACAGAGAACCGCAGGTAGAAGCGTCTCTACTGTCTCTATTCGACTCAAAGCAACAGCGATAGCAAGCGACATGAAGATCAACGACTTTCGAGGAGGTCCTTCTTGGTGCTTCCGTTTTATGAAAAGGCGTAATCTCTCCATCCACACAAGAACTACTGTCTCGCAGCAACTGCCAAAGGATTACAAAGAAAAGCTGGCCATTTTCCGCACCTACTGCACGAACAAGATCAACGAAAAGAAGATTCGGCCAGAACACATCACCAACATGGACGAGGTCCCCCTCACGTTTGATATCCCTGTAAACCGTACTGTCGAGAAAACAGGGACCAGTACGGTATCTATTCGCACTACAGGAAACGAGAAGTCGTCCTTCACTGTCGTTCTCGGTTGCCAGGCTAATGGCCAGAAACTGCCACCCATGGTCATTTTCAAGAGGAAGACTTTGCCAAAAGAAAAGTTTCTGGTTGGCGTCATCATTAAGGATAACCCAAAGGGCTGGATGGACGAAGAGAAGATGAGTGAGTGGCTTAGAGAGGTTTACGTCAAGCGACCGAATGGCTTTTTCCACCAATCTCTGTCCCTATTGATCTACGACTCCATGCGCGCCCATCTGACCGATTCTGTCAAAGCCCAAGTGAAGAAAACAAATTTGTTGCTTGCCGTCATTCCGGGTGGATTAACCAAAGAACTCCAGCCGCTAGATATTGGTGTCAACAGGTCGTTTAAAGTTAAATTGCGAGCTGCGTGGGAGCATTGGATGACAGAAGGCGAACACACATTCACCAAGACAGGAAGGCAACGCTGGGCGAGTTACGCCACTATCTGCCAGTGGATCGTGGATGCCTGGGCGAAGGTATCAGTCTCCAGTGTCATCCGAGCTTTCAGGAAGGCCGGAATCATCACCGAACAGCTAGGTAACAGCAACGAGACTGACTCGGATAATGATAACGATGATAACGACGAGAGGGATCCGGGCATGCTTGATGCCGAAATCGCCCAACTGTTAAACTCAGACACCGAAGATGAAGAATTTGATGGATTTGAGGTGGAGGAATAAACTGAAAAAGTGAGTGTATTGTTTTGTATTTTATATAACTGAACAATGTTGAGAGTTATTGTTATTGTGAAAGAGTTGAATAAAGTTTGACTTATCAGAGTTTTGTTTCATTTAATTCGCCTTATAACCCGGTGCGTCTTATGTACGAACATAAACCCGTTACCAGTCGATCATTGTTGTTGCGCCTTATAACCCGGTGCGCCTTATGGTCCGAAAAATACGGTATGTTTTTCCATTGACACGTGCCTGTGAATGGAAGCCATAGTGGCTGTGTAGGTGGAGTTACACATAGTCTGCTGGAAAAAGCAATTCAGGTAAGTGAGGGAGGGTGGCTGGGGAATGTGATTATGTATTCTGTTACACCCTCGGGCCCCATGCACATGGATGTTTAATTGCTCAACAATCCTTGAGCGTAAAAGCCCTGGGGTGCTTTCCCGTGCCCAGGGATCAGCCAGAACAGCATTCAGTTGCCAAATCAAGTGAATGGCTGACTGTACGAGGCCGTACTTGTGTGTAAGGCCTGCCATACACGATTTGTACCATTAATGGGCAGGCTGAATGTACCATGTTGATTAATCGATCAACCTGAGTACAACCAGCCTGCCGGATTCACTTCTGATTACGACTGCCGACGCTAGCGATAATCACTGTCTTCACCTGGCGGTGACCGATTTCCCCCCCCCCCCCTTGCTGGAAGAAGACAATGGCCCGGCAGGAGGGATTCTCCTGTCGGTGCTGTCTATGCATATGGGGAAATTGTGAAAATTTTCTTTCCGGGGACGCGTGGCTGCAGAAAATTAATTTTGCACCGTCTATGGCCAGCCTAACGTTAATCATGGTCACAAAGATAGACTTTTAACAGAAGTGTTATACTACACTAATAAATTTTATCTAAGACATTATTATAATGTATTATTATAAATACATTATTTATACTTTGAATAGCCAAGGGGTCGAACGGAAAAAAAAAGACCTGATTCCACCATCCACACGCTTCTTGTGGATGGGGGAATCCTTCTCGCTGAGTTTTTATATTCCGACAGCGGGGAAACTTCTCCACTATGATCGGTGCTGCAGGTAGATCAGCTTCTATCCGACCAACCTACCCAGGCTTTTATTTGTGAATAAAGCAAAAATAACGCTTAATTCAGCACACAGAAAAGTATAAACTAAAGTCCACTTATCTTCCAGCATAAATCAAAAGTCCTGCTTGTCTTCAGCACAAAAATAAACCAAAGGAAAGACACATACAGTTTTGTAGGGGAACTTCCAGAGCCCTTGCTGAATCTTTCCAAGCTCCCAGCAAACAGACAGCTCCTCTCCACAGGTGCAATCCTCATACTCCTTCCACCCACCTCTAGCATCACTTCCTGTTTTATGAGCTGTCTTCTTGGAAGCCCTTAACCCCCTGTGTGCTGACTCCCAGTGGTCAGGAGTGGAGGCTCTATCCCACCCGAATGTCACTTTAGAGCCTCCGAAATTCCGGGCCCCAAATACCTCTCTATTAAGACAAAGAGGACTGCGAGCCAGTCCTCTCTGGACTATTTATTTTGCCAGAAATTCCTCACCCATTGGGTGACCTCCTGAACACTATTACCACTCGTTAAAGGGACCATAACCCAAATATTGGTGCTACATAGCACCCGTCCAGGACCCAACCTTGGCGTCCTGTACATTTCCCCCCCCCCTCTGCCTCAACGCGGAGGTGTTGGAGGCACCACTCGACACCATACAATGGACTCGGGAGAGGGCATCGGCATTCTGATGTTGTCTCCCGGGTCTGTGTTCTACCATGAAATTGACGCTCATAGCTATGAGTAAGCGTCAATTCGTGACGTGAAACGCGTTAGCCACCCTTCCCTGCATGCACACCATCTGCATTTGTTGTTTTGGATTTATGGATTTATTTTGAATTTGGATTTTTTACCTGAAATTTTGGAATAAATAACTGTCTATACAGAGTGCGGCAGTCCAGGGTTTCTTTTTCTCCCATGCATCAGTGCAGAGCCAGCACCTGTGTGAGTGACCGGGCGGAAGCAGCTATTTGGTGAATTCTCAAGCTTTTGAGCGGTACGTTTTTTCCTTTCCACAATATACCCTAGGTACTTGGCTTCCTCCATCCCAATGGCACACTTCTCCGGATTGATGGTGAACCCTGCTCTTCTCAAGGAGTCTACCACTGCCTGAACCCGGGGAAGATGGGACTCCCAATCAGTGCTGAAGATGACTATGTCATCTAAGTAGACGGAAGCGTACTGTTGATGTGGGCGCAGAGTTTTGTCCATGGCCCTTTGGAACGTGGCAGGGGCAGAGTGTAGACCAAATGGCATCCTTTTGTATTGGAAGTGGCCTTCCGGGGTAGAGAAGGCCGTTTTCTCCCTGGCTTCCTTGGTCAGGGGAATCTGCCAGTACCCTTTTGTGAGGTCCAGCGTGGTGATGTACCTGGCAGGACCTAACCTCTCAATTAGCTCATCTACTCGTGGCATGGGATACGCATCAAACTTGGAGACTTCATTAAGTTTTCTGAAGTCGTTACAGAAGCGGAGGGTGCCGTTGGGTTTGGGTACCAACACGATTGGACTTGACCACTCGCTTTGTGACTCTTCAATGATTTCAAGTTCGAGCATTCTTTTAACCTCGTCAGATACCGCCACCCTATGAGCTTCTGGGATACGGTAAGGCTTTAACCGGATTTTTACATTGGGTTCGGTTACGATGTCATGCTTGATGACATTGGTGAGACCAGGCAATTCTGAAAACATGACCCTATTTCTTTGCAGAAACTCTTTTGCTTGCTGGGTTTGGGGTCTAGTCAGGGTGGCAGCAAACTGCACCAGGTCGATCCCTGCATGGTCCCCTGACTGTACCCCTACCACCGCAGATACCTGTTCCCTGTCTCTCCAGGGTTTCAATAAATTCACGTGATAGATTTGGTAGGGTTTTCTTTTCCCTGGCTGGTGTATCTTGTAGTTCACCTCACCTACTTTCTCTACTACCTCAAATGGGCCTTGCCACTTGGCCAAGAATTTGCTCTCCACCGTGGGTATTAGAACAGCCACCCGGTCTCCTACTTGAAACTGTCTAATTGTAGCCGACCGGTTATACACTCTTCTTTGGGCATCCTGAGCCTTCTGCATGTGCTCCCTCACCAGCGGCATCACCTTAGCCACCCTCTCTCGCATTTGAGAGATATGTTCTACCACAGTTTTATGTGGTGAGGACTCACTTTCCCATGTTTCTGTCATGGATATGCAGTAGTGTTTGTCAGCTTACCTTCCTTCCCATGTGTTCATCTTAGAGGCCAGAACCCTTTCACCTGGCTTCCTTTATAATCTCCTCCCAGCCTGACTCCACCCCAGGCCCTATCACAGAACACTATATTAACCTGTGCACTGCAAGCCTGCTTTGCTGATCAACGTGTTTGTTAGGCATTGTGTGTTTGGGTTCCTGCCTGCCGTGTGCTACGTCTGTCTCTCTGTTACGTTATTGGCTTGTCCCCGACTATCCCTGTCTGCTCGTGACCCTTGACCTCCGGCTTGTCTTTCGTTATCCTTGTCTGCTTGTGGCCCTTGACTTTCAGCTTGTTATTCGTTACTCTTATATCTCGTGCTGCTGCTTCCCCTCTTGTCCCCTTATCCTACGGGGCGTGAGCTAGGAGACTCTAGGGGCTGTGACCTGGACCCAGCCTGCAGCATAACATCCTCACCACTAGAGGCTCTGGAGAAGACCTGCTGGGTCTTAGACTCCGCGCCCTGGGGAATCTTGGCTCTAGCTTCCCATAGGATCCCGGTTGTGCTCCTCTGGTCCCGCTTTCCACAACCACCCAGTTTCCTATCCGCAGCAGTCAGCCATAGGGTTCACTACCTTGCGGTGCACTCCTGTCCCCCTACGGTGTGCATCTGTCACCTGGCCACAGGTGACCTGACAGTTTCTTTTACTAGGTCGAGCAACCCCCGGGGCCTTCGTCCATACACTAGCTCAAACGGCGAGAAGCCCGTGGATGCTTGTGGAACCTCCCGGATGGCAAACAACAAGGCAGGGAGTAACATATCCCAATCCTTCCCGTCTTTCTGGACCACTCCTTTCAACATGGACTTTAGAGTTTTATTAAATCTCTCGACTAGGCCATCGGTCTGTGGATGATAAACGGACGTCCGCAACTGCTTAATCTGAAACAGTTTGCATAAGTCCGCCATCACCTTTGACATAAAAGGGGTGCCCTGGTCCGTCAGTATCTGTTTGGGGAACCCAGTCCGTGAGAACATTTGAAACAACTCCCGGGAAATGGCCTTAGAGGAAGCTTTCCTCAAAGGGATTGCTTCTGGATACCTAGTTGCGTAATCTAGTATGACCAATATGTATTGGTGCCCCCTTGCCGACTTTACCAGGGGTCCCACCAGATCCATAGCGATCCGCTCTAATGGGACCTCAATAATTGGCAAGGGTACTAGAGGGTTTCTATAGTGGGGCATCGGGGCAGTTAACTGGCAAATGGGACAAGATGTACAATATTTTTTAACCTCGGCCTTCACTCCTGGCCAATAAAACCGGTCGGTTATCCTGGCCTCTGTTTTCTCTGCCCCCAGGTGTCCTCCTAGTGCGTCGTTGTGGGCTAGATCAAGGAGCATCCGCCGATATGGTTGGGGAACCAGCAACTGCTCTACAGTTTCCCCTCGGCTCTCAGCTACTCGATATACCAAGTCCCCCTTCAATGCAAAACGAGGAAACCTCTGATCTGCCCCTGGCATTTGTAAGACCCCATCAATAACAGAAACCTGCTCTCGAGCATTGATCAAGGTAGGATCCTGTAATTGGGCGGTGCCGAATGCACCCCTGGATACATCCAGGTCTGGATGCACTGGCCTCGAGGATGTTTCCCCCTCATCCTCCTCAGCCGGAGAGAGCTCCTCATCTTCCTCCCCCAGCATGACTTGTAATGGGAAAACTTCCCCCCCCCCCTCAGAGATCAACTCGGTTTTAAGATCTGGAACAGAAACATTATCGCCCACATTAGTATTCTCTGTAACTTCACTATCAGTGACGGGTATCTCCATATTAGAGGGGTGTGTTGTGGGGGTTTCAGGCCCGGATCCCTCAGACTCTGTCCCTTCCAGGCCCTGTGTCCCCAGTACTCCGGGCAGCCCCATCTGTACCTGGTTCCATAGTTCAAGAAATAGTGGACAGTCCCGCCCCACTATGATGTCATGTATTAAGCTTTTCACCACCCCAACCTCTTGTGTAACTGAAATATGGCCATAGGAAACCGTTACAGGGACCAGGGGGTACTCCCTGGTGTCCCCATGGATACACACTACCCGTAGAGTCTTATTCACTGGGCCGAGTCTCCCGAGCACCCTGGCATGTACCAGTGTTATCATGCTGCCGGAGTCCAGGAGCGCCTTGGCAGGAAGGTGGTTCACCCACACTTCACACTCGAACCATCCTTCAGCCAGATCAAGATGAGTGGCACACACTCTTTGCACATAGAAGGAGCTTCTCCGACCGGTCCCACAGTCCATAGGCTCCTCCTGCAGCGGGCACTGTGCCCAGGTATGCCCCCAGGACCGACATCGCCAACACTGTAGGTCCCCCATCCGTGGGACAGGAACCAACCTTCGTGGTTCTGCGGAGGATGATGCAGGTTTGTGGGTTCCAACGTCAGGCAGGGCTTCTCTCCTCTGTGCTGTGGCTGGTCTGGTTGCCCTTGGTGTGGGTTCCCGACGCTTGGCAGGCCCAAGCAGGTCCTCTACCACGGTGTACCTTTCGACCAACTCAACCAGCTGGTCAGCAGTTGCAGGGTCTCCGTGGCTTACCCAGCGCTGTAGGTCATCTGGCAGGGACCGCAGGTACCAATCCATCACCACCCGTTCCACCATTTGTGGGCCTGACAATTTTTCCGGCTGCAGCCACTTTTTCACCAGCTGCACTAGTTCGTGCATTTGGGACCTAGGTGGTCGGTCAGGTTTGTACCGCCAGCGATGCACCCTCTGAGCCCGGATGGCTGTGGTCACTCCCAGGCGGGCCAGGATCTCTGCCTTCAGACGCTCATAGTCGCTGATGTGCTCAGATGGGAGATCAAAATAGGCCTTTTGCGGGTCACCGGTGAGGAAAGGGGAGATAATGCCAGCCCATTGGTCACGGGGCCACCCCTCTCTCTCCGCTATTCTTTCAAAGGTGGTGAGAAAGGCCTCTACATCATCGCTGGGTGTTCGTTTTTGTAAGAAATGGGTGGCTCTCACGGACACTTGGTTGCCAGCGGCAATGACCGCTTGCTCTCGTCCCTGAGCCAGCCGCTGTACTGCCTCCTGCAAGGCAGCCACCTGTGCTCGAGTGGACTCCTGCTGGGCCGTAAACTGGGTAGTTAGCAGCAGTGTGCTTTCCTCATGGCGACGGTTTGCCTCTGCTAAAGCTTGCTGTTGGGTCGCAATGGCTTGTTGCTGGGT
Source organism: Rana muscosa (assembly GCA_029206835.1). NCBI lineage: Eukaryota > Metazoa > Chordata > Amphibia > Anura > Ranidae > Rana > Rana muscosa. The sequence goes on from CM055128.1 coordinate 106,901,578, forward strand.
CGCAGTGGCTTGTGCCAAAGCCTTGATGACCTCCTCCATGCCTTTGTCTGCTGTTTGCAATGTCTGAGCTGACTTCACCCAAGACATGTCATAAGCCCACTGTTTCTTTAAATGTCAGTTTGTTTTTTAAACGGTTTTTGCAGCTGCAAATGCACTTTGCACGCATCCAAGGCACCAGTTGTGAACTTTTGGGGATTATAGCTCCACGGGACTAAGTGCATAAACCGTTGACTTTTAAACAGAAAGGCTTTTATTTGTGAATAAAGCAAAAATAACGCTTAATTCAGCACACAGAAAAGTATAAACTAAAGTCCACTTATCTTCCAGCATAAATCAAAAGTCCTGCTTGTCTTCAGCACAAAAATAAACCAAAGGAAAGACACATACAGTTTTGTAGGGGAACTTCCAGAGCCCTTGCTGAATCTTTCCAAGCTCCCAGCAAACAGACAGCTCCTCTCCACAGGTGCAATCCTCATACTCCTTCCACCCACCTCTAGCATCACTTCCTGTTTTATGAGCTGTCTTCCTGGAAGCCCTTAACCCCCTGTGTGCTGACTCCCAGTGGTCAGGAGTGGAGGCTCTATCCCACCCGAATGTCACTTTAGAGCAGGGGTCTCAAACTCAAATTGCCTGAGGGCCACATGACAAGTTTTGATATCCCATGGGGGCCGCATGCAAACTTTTAAAACTTCAAAAACAATAAACTATACCAGCAATAATATACTATACCCAGCACTGATGTCAGCAAATGCATTATTAACCCCCATCACTGGTGTCAGCAAACACATTATTAACCCCCAGCACTGGTGTCAGCAAATTGATTATTAACCCCCAGGACTGGTGTCAGCAAACGCATTATTAACCCCCATCACTGGTGTCAGCAAACGCATTATTAACCCCCATCACTGGTGTCAGCAAACACATTATTAACCCCCAGCACTGGTGTCAGCAAACACATTATTAACCCCCATCACTGGTGTCAGCAAACGCATTATTAACCCCCATCACTGGTGTCAGCAAACGCATTATTAACCCCCATCACTGGTGTCAGCAAACACATTATTAACCCCCAGCACTGGTGTCAGAAAATTGATTATTAACCCCCAGCACTGGTGTCAGCAAACGCATTATTAACCCCCAGCACTGGTGTCAGCAAACGCATAATTAACCCCCATCACTGGTGTCAGCAAACACATTATTAACCCCCAGCACTGGTGTCAGCAAACGCATTATTAACCCCCAGCACTGGTGTCAGCAAACGCATTATTAACCCCCATCACTGGTGTCAGCAAATTGATTATTAACCCCCAGCACTGGTGTCAGCAAACGCATTATTAACCCCCATCACTGGTGTCAGCAAACGCATTATTAACCCCATCACTGGTGTCAGCAAATTGATTATTAACCCCCAGCACTGGTGTCAGCAAACGCATTATTAACCCCCATCACTGGTGTCAAACGCATTATTAACCCCCATCACTGGTGTCAGCAAACACATTATTAACCCCCAGCACTGGTGTCAGAAAATTGATTATTAACCCCCAGCACTGGTGTCAGCAAACGCATTATTAACCCCCAGCACTGGTGTCAGCAAACGCATAATTAACCCCCATCACTGGTGTCAGCAAACACATTATTAACCCCCAGCACTGGTGTCAGCAAACGCATTATTAACCCCCAGCTGGTGTCAGCCAAACGCATTATTAACCCCCATCACTGGTGTCAGCAAATTGATTATTAACCCCCAGCACTGGTGTCAGCAAACGCATTATTAACCCCCATCACTGGTGTCAGCAAACGCATTATTAACCCCATCACTGGTGTCAGCAAATTGATTATTAACCCCCAGCACTGGTGTCAGCAAACGCATTATTAACCCCCATCACTGGTGTCAAACGCATTATTAACCCCCATCACTGGTGTCAGCAAACGCATTATTAACCCCCAGCATTACCCCCCCCCCCCCACACTGCACAAATACCCTCCACACTCCATAATTACCCCCAACATTGCACAAATCCCCCCACACTCCATAAAATACCCCCCACACTACACAAATACCCCCCCAAACTCGATAAAATACCCCCCACACTGCACAAATCCCCCCACACTGCACAAATACCCCCACGCTCCATAAAATACCCCCCACACTGCACAAATACCCCCCACACTCCATTAAATAACCCCCCACACTCCATTAAATAACCCCCCACACTCCATTAAATAGCCCCCCACACTCCATTAAATAGCCCCCCACACTCCATTAAATAGCCCCACACTGCACAAGTACCCCCACACTCCATAAGATACCCCCCCACACTCCATAAGATACCCCCCCACACTCCATAAGATACCCCCCCCACACTCCATAAGATACCCCCCCCACACTCCATAAGATACCCCCCCCACACTCCATAAGATAGCCCCCACACTCCATAAAATAGCCCCCACACTGCACAATTAACCCCCAGACTACACAATTAACCCCCACACTACACAAGTACCCTCACACTGCACAAATCCCCCCACACTCCATAAAATACCCCCCACCACACTCCATAAAATACTCCATTCACCCCACTAAGGACTTTGCCTTACTCACCTCTCCTGGCAGTCAGGATCGTCTGGCTCCCGAGTCCTCTCCTCCTGGCTTCCACAGAGGCCTAGTGACAGGGCACCCAGAGAACACAATCTCCCGCTCTGAGCAGCAGGACCCTGGATCGGGGCTCTGATCGTCAGTGCTTAGGTGGGCGGGGCGATGGGCGGATCCTTCCTCCGCTCTGTTCTCTCTCTGGGCTGCGGCAGTGTGCAGCGGAGAGGACAGAGGTGATGGAGAGGTAAAGCTCTTCGGCGCCTCCCCCTCTGCGGTGCCTGTGAAAAAAGACGTCCTGGATCGGGCCTGCGGGCCATTTTTAACCAGTCCGCGGGCCGGTACTTTGAGACCCCTGCTTTAGAGCCTCCGAAATTCCGGGCCCCAAATACCTCTCTATTAAGACAAAGAGGACTGCGAGCCAGTCCTCTCTGGACTATTTATTTTGCCAGAAATTCCTCACCCATTGGGTGACCTCCTGAACACTATTACCACTCGTTAAAGGGACCATAACCCAAATATTGGTGCTACATAGCACCCGTCCAGGACCCAACCTTGGCGTCCTGTAAAAAAAATATATACTTTTTATTTCTTTTTTTACGCATGAGCAGAAGTGTGTCCTTTGCCTACATATTGTATCTTGCACTAAAAGGCATCCATTTTCCTCATCTCAAAGTATGCAGTGTCATGGGAAATAAGAGTGATAAAAAACGCCTAATACGGTGATAACAGGGATCTGGAAACATATGTGCCTAGTCATAAAACTGAACAGAGGGAGAAAAGCACACCGGTGGAAGGACACAGGAAAGAAATAGTTTAAATAAAAGGAAGAGAACTTGAGCTGTAAGGATTGATGGCTGTGGGAATTTCCTTGCTTGTTTTGTGTACAAGGTTCTTTGGGCTGAACAATTGCATACCTTGATGTCAATTGCCCTGAAAGTAAATGTGTGGACAGAAATGTGTGGGCTACCATAGGCGTGTGCTAGTTTTGCCTGGGCACACCCTAATCACCCCAATGGCAGGACTATTTTTATTTTTTTTAGCCAGAAAGTGTCAGAACATCATTCTGCCATCTGCCCTGTCTTCTGAAACATCCTGATGCTGCAACCACTGGCATCTGTTTTATTTGGTGCTTCGGGAAATCCTGTCCCCATCTGCCGCTTATCAGCCCTATGTAGCACATAGCCGAGTGAAGTGTTCTTAAACTCCTCTACGGCGCTGTGGTTGGGGCGAAAAGTGGTGAGGGGTGAGCTGTGGATGAGGGTGGGAAGAGGTGAGCTGTGGACGGGGGAAGAAGAGGTGAGCTATGGTTGGTGGGGATGCACCATGTTTTCTATGCATTCCAGAGTCCTGTATAGGACTCCGGAAATTTTGAAGCTCGGAAAAATATATATATATTTTTTTCCGGGTTTTTGGGGGGGGGGGGGAAATTTCAAAAGATATGCTACATTAGCACTTTTTTGTCTTTTTAAGATTGAAAGTCATTCTGTTACGAGAACGTTGAGAAAAACGATGTGCGTTGTCATCATTGTTGTCCTCTTCACTTCGATCCATGAAGGATTTTTTAATATCTACAGGACACTTGTTACATACAAGAATGTGTTTTGTCATCCTGGTAGCATTTGGAAATGCATATTTCATCTGACAATATTTGCAGATCACATTTTTCTTTTCAGAAGAACTTGTAATGTGAAAATGCCTCCATATGCTAGATGTTGGTCTCACCATTTTTCTGAGGGGAGTAGGAAATAAAAACAAGAAAAAATTACTACCGTATATACTCAAGTATAAGCCCACCCGAATATAAGCCGAGGCACCTAATTTTACCACAAAAAACTGGGAAAAATGATTGACTCGAGTATAAGCCTAGGGTGTCCATCTGCATGCCTCACTGTATCCATGTGCATGCCTCACTGTGCCCATGCCTCACTGTGCCCATGACTAGACTGATGTTTAACATGGAAGTCTATGGAAGGGGCTACATGTGTGCCACGTTTGGGGTCCAGGGGACCTACGGCTGGCCGGTACCGGGTCCCCAAAGTCCGGGAGATCAGGCGCAAAAAGGTGACTCGAGTATAAGCCGAGGGGGGCATTTTCAGCACAAAAAATGTGCTAAAAAATTCGGCTTATACTCGAGTATATACAGTACTTTGCAAGAAGACACTAATCTATGGTTGTGTGTGGGGGTAGGGGAAGAACCAGATTACTGGTAATTAAATTATTATTTACACAAATGTTTATAAAGATAAGCTAATGTAGCTAAATGATTCAGTTTTCTCGATTCAGATAAATTTTAACTCTTACCTTTTTTTAATTAAGTATATACTTTCAGGTCCTTTTTGTTGCTCTGTATTTTCTTCCAATGCTTTTGAGGCCTAGTGAAGAGGACAGAACAAACCAAACACACCCACTAACATGCAAAAGCAAAACTGAAACCTTTTTCTTGTTACAATAGCAGAACACCACATCCTAAAGGGAGAAATGTGTACTGTTCTTGCATTGGAGGGTTCAGTTTGTTACCTAAAAAGACAAAGTAAGTTTGGGACTTTGAGTGAAACAGTGGGCTCAAGGGGGTAAAAAAAATTAAATTGAATATTGCATGCGTGTATTGTAGTGGTGGAGAACACATGTAAAAAAGTTAGCGTTTGCACAAGCATAAGGCATAGCCAATGGTACATACATGTATAAAGGGTAATATAGTAACAAATAGCAATACATTCATTGTAAGTCAAATGAGCGTATAAAAACATAAAAGCTGAGCAGCACACAGCAATAAAGGATGATACAAATGCACAAATAGAAATAAAAAGTATATAGCTACATCATTCAAAGTCCTACGCGTTTCGTGTAAAAAAAAACACTCCTCAGGGGCAGATGCAATGGGGTATCTGAAATAACACAGTAAAATCCAATCAGAGTATGAACTTGGTTTCACCAGAAAGGACAAGGTCAATTCTGGGTACTTACAGAAATGTGTCGAGCTGGCGTGTGTGTGTGTGTGTGTGTGTGTGTGTGTGTGTGTGTGTGTGTGTGAGAGAGAGAAATGGGCCAGGAAGTTGTCCGTACCGAGACTGAGGCGGCAGAAACTCCAGCAGGTTGCAGGGCGCAAAGGCATCATCCCAAGACAGCACGCTGCCATTGCAGTAATGGGACCAAGTATTCCTTCATGGTGCTGTGTAAGCATCTATAATGGATGGATGGGTAGATCCATCAGGATTAGCCCACAGGGATGAGAATGTCTATTAGAGTAGTAAACTAAGTATAGGAGTAGCTGGGTATTACCTTATGGACACGCTGGAAGGCAGAGACTTGTCAAGGCAATGGCGTCAATATGAGAATGGCAACAGGCTGGATGACTGAGGAGACGCCTATGTAGCGTCCCGCACGTGCGCGAGACTGCCACCAGCGTCACGCTAGCTCAACAATGCGGGAGGCGGGGCCCCAGCCGGGCGGTATGGATACCCGCCCAAGGCTGATGTCACGCGTACCAGCTATGTCGGCTCAGATGGAATTGCTCGCCAGCGTGACGTGCGAGGGGCGTCACCCGGACAAGTGGCGCCGATGCGCCAAGGACATCCGCCCAAACCCCCCAGCAAGCCACCGCCCCAAGACGGGCGGAAGCAGAGGGGAAGGGGAGGCAGGCAACCAAAGCGCATCGCAATCCCGGGTAGCGGACAGGAAGTGGCACAAAAAAGTCACAGTACCGCACCAAAACTCGATGGTGAGCTAATAAATAAAGCGATGTATGCTTAAAATTTTGTGTGTGTGTGTGAACACAATGGTGCACACATAAACATGAAATAACCCCATCTAGGGAGCTGGTAGGGGAACACTACCGGCTCAAGTACACTGTTTCCATCCCTGTTGCCATTCTCATATTGACGCCATTACCTTGACAAGTCTCTGCCTTCCAGCGTGTCCATAAGGTAATACGCAGCTACTCCTATACTTAGTTTACTACTCCTAATACACATTCTCATCCCTGTGGGCTAATCCTGATGGATCTATCCATCCATTATAGATGCTTACACAGCACCATGAAGGAATACTTGGTCCCATTACTGCAATGGCAGCGTGCTGTCTGGGGATGATGCCTTTGCGCCCTGCAACCTGCTGTAGTTTCTGCCACCTTAGTCCCGGTACGGACAATTTCCTGGCTAATTTCTCACACACACACGCCAGCTCGACACATTTCTGTAAGTACCCAGAATTGACCGTGTCCTTTCTGGTGAAACCAAGTTTATACCCTGATTGGATTTTACTCTATTTCAAATACCCCATTGCATCTGGCCCTGAGGAATGTTTTTTTTACACGAAACGCGCCGGGCTTTGAATGATGTAGCTATATGTGCAAATGGGACTCTTTTCAGTTCTTATATACTTTTTATTTCTATTTTCTGCATTTGTCCTATATCATCCTATATTGCTGTGTGCTGCTCAGCTTTTATGTTTTTATACGCTCATTTGACTTACAATGTATTGCTATGTGTTACTATATTACCCTTTTATACATGTATGTACCATTGGCTATGCCTTATGCTTGTGCAAACGATAACTTTTTTATATGTGTTCTCCACCACTATAATACACGCATGCAATATTCAATTGTTTAAATTTTCATTTTTTACCCCCTTGAGCCCACTGTTTCACTCAAAGTCCCAAACCTCCTTTGTCTTTTTCTCAAACACGGGATGGAGATGCATCTTTGATGCAATCTCATTAAAAGTCCCAAAATGCCAGTCAGCGTCCCCCCTCATTCTCCAGTTTGTTACCTAGGACTTGTTTGTCCTCACTCAGTGCACAGAAAGTAGAATAATCTGTAAAATTAAATATTCCACTATTTTTTTTTTTTTCCGGGCCTTCACATCTCTAGTCCTGTACTCTGTTTTGTTATTCATTCCTAAACCTGAAGCCTCGTACACAAGGCCAGTTTTCTCGTCAAACAACAAGAAAACTGCCGGGAGAGCTTTCTTGCCGAGAAAACCGGCCATGTGTACGAGGCTTTCAGGTTTCTCGTCAAGAAAACTGGCCAGAATCTCGACGAGAAAAATAGAGAACCTGCGGTTTTTTCCTGCCGAGATTCTCGGCCGTGTGTACGAGGCCTTACACCTTTTTGTGATACCCGCAAGGAAGGACGGAAACTTGGCCAGAGAAGGGCTTTGAGCTCTAGCGTGCACACCCTAATGCCATAGACTGCATACACCTATGTGGGCTACCATTATTGACTTCCAATAAAAAATGTTCAGTTGCCCAATCGCACCTGCTGCACTGTTAGGTGGGTGCACGTTAACAGGCATTGTCACATATTAAGGTGTGGACTGCCTAATTCACCACAATTGACTAAAAACTTCAGCATTGCCCCGCACTGCAATACACTTTAGTGCATTGTTGCACCATCAGCAAGGTGCGTTGGGGTGCCATTTTTTGAATTTATTGAACAAAACATTTAATTTAAAGTGCCTCACCACTGCTAATAGATCCAGCTACAACTTTATAAAAGTCAATGGGACAATCCAAAAAGTAGCCAACACATTTCAGGGGCTCAAAACGCCACCTTCCTCAGGACTTTATTGATGGTCTCTTCTAAATCGGCTGTTAAGACTTGTTCTGATAATCACAGTGGAAGAAATGCCAATTAAAGGTCCAGCCCACTTCTATATTAAAATTGTTTTCAATCGAGCCTTGGTGCAGGGATATTTGTATGCCGCTATAATAATGATTAAAAAAAGGTGTATATAACAAAACCTCGCCTTCACAGTGCACAGAATAAAGCACGACTACTGGTGTGAATGAACCATAAAACTGTCTAAGCTTGTAATGGTATTATAAAATCATTTGTGCACTTTTTTTCTTCCCTAAATAATGCTCTCTCTCTCCCTCCAATGTGTGTTTCTTGCAGCCTGTGGAAGCCACAGATGATGCCTTCTGGGATCAATTTTGGTCAGATACTGCCACCTCTGTACAGGACGTGTTTGCTTTAATCCCAGCTGCCGAGATTCGTGCTGTTCGAGAGGAGTCCCCATCAAATCTAGCTACACTATGTTACAAGGTGATGTCATGGAGATGACCTAGAAAGCTATTAAAGGAAATTCCTGTGAATAAATATGTGCGCTGCCATTCCTGACATGGTTTTTATAGGTGCAGCATGTGGGGCTGTCATCCACTCTGCTACCTAGAAAGTCACAGACCTGAAACAATCCTACAGAATGAAATTTAGGCTTCAAGTCCCCCATCTACTCTAATCGTGTGGATGGAGGAATCTCCATATGCTGGCTATTGTATCCTGACAGCTGCACCCATAGCTGTCAACATACTGAATCAGTGAATGTATCTGACTGGATGCAGCCGCCATTCGGCTGACCACTTTCCTTTTGGCTTGTTTGATTTTTGACTTAATGGATGTTGGGTGGGAGGGTACTGACTTTTGCCACCCATGGTTTGAAGTTTGGTCCGTTCAGCAGGAACCAGATGAAGGCGCTTCATGTATGGCCAGCTTAAAAGAGAAGTATGCGTTTTATTTTATATTCATACTTACCTCGGTGGATAGAGCATCAGACCGATGCTCCAGCTGTCCCCTGCCGTCTCTTCACTAAGAACCGAGCCACTGAACATCGCCACTGGCTCGGTTCTCACCGATCCCAGAGAGGAAATCTACTGACCGCCAGTCAGGGTCTTTCCTCTCTGCTTCTCCACGCTCATTGGAGAGCTGAGCAGTGGAGGGGCGGGGAGAGGCTGTCTCAGCGGCTTGCTGAGACTGCCATCAATCGGGGCAGCTGGCGGATCCCGACTTGGAAGTCGTGATGACGCGCTGCCCCGACTGATGGCAGTGACGTCAGCGGAGAGCGGACTTCAGACCGCTCTCCGCTGAAAACGGGTCACAGGAGTGCAAAACGAATTGCACTCCTGTGACCCAGAGGAGAAGCCCAACCTAAAAAGCTCAGGCTGGACTTCTCCTTTAAGGTGGAATTAAAGTTACAATAGTTACCCCCTCTCCAATGATCCATTGACCGTGATGGGTCAGTTGGAAGCATCTGCATTTTCTCCCCAGCTTCTTCTGGGTGCCGTTTAGAGGTCGACCGATATATCGGCCGGCCGATATATCGGCCGATATTTGGCCATTTTGGAGAAATCGGCATCGGCCGATTATTCTCCAAATTAGGCCGATATATCGCTGACCGCAGTCACCGCACCTCTGCCTGCAGAGTGTGGAGAATCCTTCTCCCTTCTCCACACTGCAGAGCAGCGCCGCGGTATGTGAAACTGTAAGGGAGAGAGAGAGAGAGAGAGAGGAGCTGTCAAAAATTAGGTTGAATGTCGGGGTGGGTGGGACCCGTGGTGGGCGGGACCCAGCTATCCAACACCTGCTAATGGAATGGGATCTGGGTGGGCCGCTGCGTGTATGTGGCCACGCCCCTTTCTTAAACAGCCCAACCATTGGCTGGATAGCTGCTGGGTCCCGCCCACCTCCGACATCACGCTGAATGCTTCAGCTCTTCTCTCTCTCCATAGTTTCACACACGCGACGCTGCAGAGAGCAGTTTCACAGTCACACTATCGGCTGTGAAACTTGCCAGTGTCATCTGCCAATGCCTGCCAGTGCCATCTGCCAATGCCAACCAGTGCCATCTGCCAATGCAATCTGCCAATGCCAACCAGTGCCTGCCAGTGCCACTTGCTAAGGTCAACCAGTGCCACCTGCCAGTGCTATCTGCCAGTCAGTGCCACCTGCCAGTGCCACGTTCCAGTGCCACCTGCCCAAAAAAAAAAAATCTGCCTAAAATATCGGCCGCAAAAATCGGCCATCAGCCGCCCCGATTTCTAAATATCGGCATCGGCCAGAGAAAAACCCATATCGGTCGACCTCTAGTGCCGTTCCTCAGCAATTTTCATTGCGGCACACAGAGACAATGCTGGTGATTTAACTGAGCTGCACATTTCACAGAAGACTTCAAGTTGGCAGGTAGGCATATTTTAATGCAGATCAGAACATTGCATGTTTCTTCTGTGATAAATAACCTGCCTGCCTGTAGTGTTGCCTTTAGTTCCACTTTAAGTCTTCCTACTTTGCTAGCTTCACTCTTGTTCCAGGTCATTAATTGCCAAGTAACGAAACCATGATTAGACTAACCGTTCTGGAGCTTGCAACTAGGACATATTTATGTTCACCCTTTCATGTTTAATTTAAAGTGATGTATACAGACTACCATCTGTTCAGTAGTTTAATATGTTTTCCATGGCTTCATTGCTAGAACTTAACACGATGGATAATTGTGCTTTGCAGGCAGTGGAAAAGCTGGTGGCTGGTGCAGACAGTGGGAGTCACTCAGACAAAGAAAGACAGATGGTATTGAATTGTGCTCGGTTGCTGACTCGGGTACTCCCATACATCTTCGAGGACCCGGACTGGAGAGGATTTTTCTGGTCCTCTGTGCCTGGAGCAGGGAGGAGCCAGGTGAGCTACATTTCATGTATCGATACTGATGCATTGCATTCCATTATTTAAAATAAGTCATTATTTTAGTAAAATGTCTAAAACGTACAATGTAACATCCTACAATGATACTAATACAAGCTCCTGCCTTCTGCTCAGTTCCTCTATTCTCAGCATGAGTCACCTCTGACACGTTTTCTTGACACCAAGAGAAAAAAGGTGACAGGAAGGTAGCTACAGCACACAGCTTGTGATTGACCACCACAGCTTTGTTCCTCTGTGCTGTTTGAAGGGGGGTGCGTCCCATCAATCAGCTTTCAGAGCTCTTGTACAGTGTGTACCTGCAGCTCTCCACCCTCTGCTTTTGGGAGTCTGTAAATTTAAATAATTTTCTTTTCTAAATTGCCATGAGCAGCTATGATCCACATATCACCTCTCCCATCCGAGGATGTACAGGTATGTCCCAAGGTTGGGAAGCGGTTAAAACAAATTTGAATAGCAATTCGCTTAATAACTGGTGCATGTATGAATATATTCAGTGTGAATAGAGCAAAAAAAAAAAAAAGATATGTTATTAGGCCTTTTTCTGCACTGGTTGAATGTTGTTTTTTTCATTGCTTTAAAGTTGAAAATGCCTATTTGGGCCAATAGATGGCGCCAAGTATCATAGGAAATTGTTTAGTGCAATTGGGCCCCTCCACACTTGTCCGACTTTGGACCCCAAAGTCGCACAACAAGTCATGCCCCATGTTTCCTAATGAGCACCGTTCATATCTGTGTGACTTAAAGTCGCAGCGACTTTAAATTCATTCCTGCACTACTTTGGCATGACTTTTATGGAGCTTGAGGGCCATTTTTAAGTTGCACAATAATGGACATTTAGTGGCCTAAAATGGTATTTACCAATTTTAAGTAAATGAAAAACATTTTACTAGCACGGGAAATGGTGTAATAAGAAAAAAAAATGTTTTCCTCTGTTAAATGTACATGCACTTTCTTTGATCAAATTTCTATGTTTTATAAATTATACCCCTAAGTGATATTTGTTTACTAGCTGATGTTGGGAGTTGCACAGAAAAAACAAGTACCTCAATGATGTACATTGAACCAAAGCTTAGAAAAAAAAAATGCCTCTCAAGCCCCCCTGGTGTGAAAGCCCAAGCGCTTTCACACTGGGGCATTGCACTTGCAGGATGGGGGGAAAAAAAGTCCCACAAGCAGCATCTTTGGGGAGGTGTGGAAGCGGTGTATACACTGCTTTTCCACCGCCCCTGCCCATTTGAAATGAATGTACAGCGCTGCCGAAGCCCCTGCAAAGCGCTTCGGCAGCACTGCGACATGGGTGCTATTAACCCTTTATTCTGCCACTAGCGGGGGTTAAAAGCACCACACTAGTGGCCGAAAAGCGCCGCTAAAACTAGCGGCACTTTACCGCTAATGCCCGCACTGCCCCAGTGTGAAAGGGGTCTTAATGAGTAGCACAGAAGTGTTAACAAAAGTAGGTCTTGGAGATGGAGGTAGTCAGAACCTGGGAATATGTGTACAAAAAGGGAAAATGAATGCATGTGGTAGCTGAATTAATTTCTCTGCCCAAGAGAAGGTTCATGCTGAGATCTTGCCTACTGGCCTTATTGACTACACAGGGCTTCAGTTTCCCAAGGAAGCCAAGAGTTATTTATATTCTGCCGATTGTGCAAAATTTATCTGGCAGAACTATGTCTTAATCAATTTATTGGCTGTTTCCAGAAATTGCAAAAATAAGATCTTCCATAGTGGTGTGTGTGTGCGTGTGCGTGTGTGTGTGTGTGTGTGTTCTTATAACCTTTTGTATGCTTGCCTGCTCTGTGCAGTGGTTTTGCACAGAGCCGCTCCGATCTTCTTCTGTTTGGGTCCCCTGCCAGTGCCCCTGGCTCCTAACCCCCCCACTTGAGCAGTGTCCCCAGTGCTTGCCCTGGGGGCACCGCTGCATGCTTGCTTCCGAGCCACTGCTCTGTGTCCATAAGACACACATAGAGCCGTGACTTGGCCCCACTCTCTCCTCATTGGCTTACTGGCTGTGATTGACACATGTCTGTGAAGGTTCTCCTTTATCTAGAGCATTGCTCAAAATTTCAAGTCCTGAGCTACTAGCCAGGCCTCAAGGGATACTCGACACCAGTTGCCCCGCCCCTAATTCCACCCCCATAAATCCCATGAAATTGCACCTTTTTAAATGTTTTATGCAGAATTAAGTTATAAATATTAACAACAACAACGTTATCCGTGCCCACCAATGCAGCCTTGTGCCCACCATTCAGCCTGTGTCCACTATGCAGCCTACCTGTGCAGGGGAGGAAAGGAACAGGAGAGCCGCCCAGGTGATCAGAGCGCAGGGAACACAGCGATAACAGCTTTCATTTCAATTGCTGTGTTCCCGCCTCTCAACGTCATATACAGACCCGCCTCCTGGCCAGGGAACTTTCATTGACAGATCATCCGTCACCGGGATTGGACGGTTGATCTGTCAAAGTCCCGGGACCAGAAGGCGGGGCTGTATCTGACAGCGAGCGGCGGGGAACACGGCAATTGAAATGAAAGCTGTGTTCCCTGCGCTCTGATCACCTGAGCCTCTCTGTGTCTCTGTCTTTGTCTCTCCCTCTCTCCCCTCCCCCTCCGCGATCGCTGGGAGAAGGACTCCCATTCCACCCAGGCTGTCGGTGGTGCTCACTCCCAGGCAGCCATAGCTCGCCAGCCCTCAAAATCCACTCGCAAAAAGCAGACAAGTGGAATTTTTGAGGGCTGATTTAGATCATGATATACTGTATCTAGTAGTATTTGGTTACATTTAGCTAGACCGGTCTGTAATTTTGAAGATGTTTCGTGGCTTTTCCAAGCTGACTCTTCACTAATAATGCGTGTCAGGGGTGTCATTAGAACAGAAGAAGTGGCTTGGATAAGGTATGAAACCTCTTGAACATTACACGTTTTAAGTAAATGTATATTTAAAAAGTAGTTAGTTACAAAATATCTGTGAAGGATCTCATTCATGATATACCTAGTAGTAGTTAGTCGTATTCATTTGGACTTGTCTTTATGGACCATTTCATAGCTAATCCAGGACACTTCAGTTCCAGTGAGTGTCAGGAGTGTCATTAGAACTGAAAAAAGGACTTGGATATGCTTTGAAATGTCTCCAACATTATAGAACAAGTTCAATTAAATGTGACTTACTACTACTGGATATATAAAATGTCTTCTCATTTATCAAGGTCGTGATATACCTAGTAGTGGCTAGCCACATTTAACTGGACTTGATCTATAATGCTGAAGACATTTCATAGCTTTTCCAAGCCAATTCTTTAATTCTGAGTGTCAGGGGTGACAGAGCTGACAAAATGGCTTGGATAAGCTACAAAATGTCTACAACATTATAGAACAAGTCCAGTTAAAGGGGTTGTAAACCCTCTAGATTTTTCACCTTTTAATGCATTAAGGTGAAAAACCTTCTGTACTGCAGAACCCCCTCAGAGCCTCCCTTTTTTACTTACCTGAACCCTGTCTTTCCAGCAACAGGGACGAGCACCCCAGCTCCAGCCGGTGTCTTGGGTCCTGATTGGATAGATTCATAGCAGTGCAGCTATTGGCTCCTGCTGCTGTCAATCAAACCCAATGATGCGGGGGCGGGGCCGAGTCCTGCTGTCTGTGTCAATGGACGCAGCAGCAGGACTCCGGAGCACGCCCGCACGAGTGCTCCGAGGGAGCGTGGCTCGGCAACAGGGCATTCGAGAAGAGAAGAAGCCAAGAGTGCCGCTGAGGGACTTCAGAAGGCGATAAACGGGGCCACTCTGTGCAAAACCAACTGCACCGAGGAGGGGATTATGACATGTTTGTGACATGTTTGTGCTTTTTGTGCTTTTTTTTAAATTTATTTTTATTTTATTTATATATATATGTGTATATATATTGTGAGGGGGTTAACTCGGTAGCGGGTGTGTGTGACCCCCTGGTTGGGCTCCCCACACAAAAACAGGGCCAGCAGACGGAGGTTGTGGTTTTCAAAATCAAAAGGTGCGGTTTATTTCTCTATGTACAGTGACAAAAACACAGCAAAGCCAAAAAGAAACATAAACAAAATAAATCCTGGTCAGTTTGACCTCTGACTAAACATGCAGGTTTCCTAAACTAACAACTGGGATCAGCCTGGTGCTGTCCTAGTCCCTAAGTCCCTGGTTTAGTAAAAGTCCAAACAAATAGCCACACAGGCTTTACCTCACCGCACAGGGGTTCACTCTCCCTAGACAGTCCACACAGGTCTGGGTCCAGGCATGAGCTAACATCTAATGAAGCTGGGAGTTTTTATAGAGGCCTTAAACGAACTGACAGGCTTCAGCTGGTCTCATCAACTCCCTGCCTGCACGACGCCCAGCCCTCTCCCTAGAGGTATGAGTCATCCATGAGCCCACTAGCCTCAGCTGGGCTTCATCAACTCCCTCCCTAGTTGTATAAGTCAGCATAAAGCCTGAATCTGGGAGAAATATATCTACCCCCCTGGATGCAACCAGGTGACTTTACCTTCCTGCTGTCACATACCCCCCCCTCTTGTTTTAACCTTGGGGTTGGAACACCAGCAATCAGGCATTCATGTACTCGAGACAAAGCATCCACATTCCCCATTTGAACGCCAGGGCGATGCTTTACTGTGAAGTTGAATTCCTGTAGGGCCAGGAACCACCTATTCACTCTTCTATTTGTCTCCTTGTTTTGAGCCATCCACTTTAACGGAGCGTGATCCGTAACCATGTCAAAGTGCCTACCTAGCAGATAGTACCGAAGGGAATCTAGAGCCCACTTCACCGCTAAACACTCCTTTTCAACCGTGGCGTAATTTACCTCATGGGACTTCAACTTCCTGCTGAGGTAAATGACTGGGTGCTCTTCCCCGTTCCAGACCTGGGACAATACTGCTCCTAACCCCACATCTGACGCATCACTTTGTACGACAAAGTCTTTAGAGAAGTCGGGTGAGTACAACACTGGCTGGCTACATAAGGCTTGTTTCAAGAATTGGAATGCTGCCTCAGCCTCGGGGGTCCATTTAATCATGACCGACCCTTTCCCTTTCGTCAGGTTGGTTAGGGGCACAGCCTTAGAAGCAAAGTGGGGAATGAAGCGCCGATAATAACCCGCGATTCCCAGAAAGGCCCGTACCTGCTTCTTGCTGTTGGGACGTGGCCAACTCTGGATGGCCTCGACTTTGTTGAGTTGGGGTTTTATCACTCCCCTGCCAATGGTGTACCCAAGATATTTGGCCTCCTCCTGCCCAATGGTACACTTCTTGGGGTTAGCCGTAAACCCCGCTTCCCGGATAGAGTCTAGGACTGCTTGCACTTTTGGCAGATGTGAGGCCCAATCTGTGCTATGGACAATTACGTCATCCAGGTAAGCCGCAGCATACTTCCGATGGGGCCTCAGTATCTGGTCCATTTTCCGCTGGAATGTGGCCGGCGCATTCTGTAACCCGAACGGCATTCTCTTATATTGGAACGCCCCGTCTGGGGTTACAAATGCGGTTTTCTCTTTGGCCGACTTGGCCAGGGGAATTTGCCAATACCCTTTTGTGAGGTCAAGAGTCGTCATGTATCGGGCTGTTCCCAGCCGGTCGATCAACTCATCTATACGTGGCATGGGGTAGGTGTCAAATTTTGTAACTTTGTTCAACTGACGAAAATCGTTACAAAATCGCCAGCTCCCATCCGGTTTAGGCACCAACACAATGGGACTAGACCAATCACTTTGGGACTCCTCTATCACCCCTAAGTTCAGCATTTTCTGTACTTCCTCCCGTATTGCCTCCCGTCGGGCCTCTGGGATCCGATAGGGTTTTAACTTCACCCTTTCACCGGGCGGGGTAATAATATCATGCTCTACCCCAGATGTTTGTCCCGGCAGCTCAGAGAACACCTCCTTGTTGCGAAGCACAAACTCCTTAACCTCCTGTTGTTGGGGTTGTGACAAGGTGGCTGCTATTCCAACCTCCGGAATCACGCAACCAGTTTGAGCTGGTGACCAAGTTTCTGCGACTAGGGACTCTCTATCCCTCCAGGCTTTCAACAGATTAACGTGATATATCTGTTCGGGCTTTCGCCTTCCTGGTTGTCTGACCTTGTAATTCACTTCGCTCACTTTTTCCATTATCTCGTAGGGGCCTTGCCATTTGGCAAGGAATTTACTTTCAACCGTAGGGACAAGTACCAATATCCTATCCCCCGGGGAAAAGGTACGGGTCTTTGCTCCACGGTTGTACACTCTCTGCTGTGCCAACTGCGCTTGGGCCAAATGTTCCTTCACGATGGGCATTACCTGTGCAATTCGATCTTGCATCAGGGCGACATGCTCAATCACACTCCTGTGGGGAGAACTCTCACTTTCCCAAGTTTCCTTGGCAATATCCAACAGCCCTCTTGGGTGTCTCCCATACAGTAACTCAAAGGGGGAGAATCCCGTAGAGGATTGGGGCACCTCCCTAATAGCAAACATCAAATAAGGAAGTAGACAGTCCCAATCCTTTCCATCTCTATCCACCACTTTCTTCAACATTTGTTTTAGGGTTTTGTTGAATCTTTCAACCAGCCCATCGGTTTGGGGGTGATACACAGATGTACGCAATTGCGTCACTTTGAACAATTTACACAGCTCTTTCATAACCCGGGACATAAAGGGTGTACCTTGGTCCGTAAGCAGTTCTTTACAAATACCCACCCGGCTAAAAACAAGAGATAGCTCTTTGGCTATGGTTTTGGCCGAGGTATTTCTGAGAGGGATCGCTTCTGGATAACGGGTGGCATAGTCCATTATAACCAATATGTACTGGTGCCCCCTAGCGGACTTGATTATAGGACCTACCAAATCCATTGCGATTCTCTCAAACGGGACCTCAATGATGGGTAGAGGGACCAGCGGGCTACGGAAATGTGGCATCGGGGCCGACCTCTGACACACAGGGCAGGAGGAACAATAATTTTCTATGTCCTTCATCACCCCAGGCCAATAGAATCTCTGTAATACCCTCTCTCGGGTTTTCTCTGTCCCCAGATGACCTCCAAGAATGTGCCCATGGGCCAACTCCAACACAAACTTCCTGTAAGGTTTGGGCACCACAAGCTGCTCAACGGTTTCTTCTGCCCTTTTTGCCACCCGATACAGTAGGTCCTTCTCTACGCTGAAGTATGGGTAAGTGCAGGTATTATCTGGGTTCACTAACTCGCCATCTATTTCCACTACGTTTTCCCGTGCCTTTATTAGGGCAGGGTCTTTTAACTGTTCTGTGGCAAAATTTTCCCTGTGAACCTCCAGATCAGAAAACTCCACAGACGGTAGGTTTTCGTCTGAGGAGGTGGGCTCCTCTCCAGTTTCTTGAGTCTCCCCTGCCAATACTGACAAGGGAAATTCTGGAGAGTCCTCACCACTCTCAGAGGAGTTCTGGCTATCACATTCCTGGTACATAGGGGCACCAGTGGGGGGCTCAGGATCATCCCACAGTTCCCAGAACTTCGGAAAATCCCTTCCCACAATGGCATCATGCGGTAATTGAGATACTAACCCCACTGGATGAGAGAGGGTACCTTTGGGGGTCTCGAAACACACTGTAGTCACTGGATACTCTCGGGTGTCCCCATGCACACAAATAACAGCTACCTTGCTATTCCCAGAGACCTCTGTTTTAACTAATTCAGCCTTTATCAGGGTCACAAGGCTACCTGAATCCAGTAATACCACAACATTTCTACCATTAATACACATTTTGCATAAATGTTTCTCAGTTCCCCGAATGGCAGTGCATGCGACTGTCGCACACAGCGACTGACGTCTGTCCATCAGAAAGTCACATTGCATGGGTTCCTCCACAACCGGGCAATTTGCTGCAATATGTCCCGCTTGCCGGCAGCGGTAGCAAACAATCCATTTGGCTGCCTCTTGAGCCCCTGACTTCCCAGGCTGTTCTCGCCAAACTTTGGGTAGAGCTCCCACCCTCTCACTCTCTCCACCCTCACCCCTTGGAATCCTCTTATCCGCCCCTGGGGATGGTCTGGTCTTAGGGTGGAAAGTCCGAGAGTCTCTGGAAGAGGCCGTCAGGTTCTCTGTAGCCAAGTATTTCTCTACACGATCCACAAGACCACCGGCCGTCTCTGGGTCTCCATGGCTTACCCACTTTTGGATGGCAGTAGGAAGAGCTCTCAAAAACCGATCCATTACAACACGTTCCACAATCTCTGGTGCGGACAAAGTCTCTGGCTGTAGCCACTTCCTGCTCAGGTGAATGAGATCATACATTTGAGACCTGGGGGGTTTTCCAAGCTGGAAAGTCCAGTTATGCACACGCTGAGCCCGGACAGCCAGGGTGACACCCAGCCTTGCCAATATTTCAGCTTTTAGCATCACATAGTCTTTTGCTTGGTCAGGCTCTAGGTCATAGTAAGCCTTCTGCGATTCACCAGTTAACAGAGGAGCCACCAGTCCAGCCCACTGCTCCTCAGGCCACTTTTCTCTTTCAGCAGTCCTTTCAAATGTGGTCAAAAATACCTCTGGATCATCCTCTCCGGTCATTTTTGTCAATAAACGACTCACCCCAAAGGACGCGGTATTAGTGGGACGGCTTTCCTCACTGGTCTGCGGACGTTGCTGCATTACTGCTTCCATTTGTTGTAGTCTCTGCTCTTGCTTCTGTAACAGGTCTATGAAGCGGGCCTCAGATTGCTGCTGGGCTTGTTGATGAGCTTGCTGCTGGGCTGCAAGGCTCCTTTGCAAACCTGCATTTGTCTGCTGTTGATTGGCATTTGCTAGAGCCAGCTGTTTCAGTATCTCCTCCATGCTGGCTTAAAAAAAACTGCCACTGGTTCTCCACCAACTGTGAGGGGGTTAACTCGGTAGCGGGTGTGTGTGACCCCCTGGTTGGGCTCCCCACACAAAAACAGGGCCAGCAGACGGAGGTTGTGGTTTTCAAAATCAAAAGGTGCGGTTTATTTCTCTATGTACAGTGACAAAAACACAGCAAAGCCAAAAAGAAACATAAACAAAATAAATCCTGGTCAGTTTGACCTCTGACTAAACATGCAGGTTTCCTAAACTAACAACTGGGATCAGCCTGGTGCTGTCCTAGTCCCTAAGTCCCTGGTTTAGTAAAAGTCCAAACAAATAGCCACACAGGCTTTGCCTCACCGCACAGGGGTTCACTCTCCCTAGACAGTCCACACAGGTCTGGGTCCAGGCATGAGCTAACATCTAATGAAGCTGGGAGTTTTTATAGAGGCCTTAAACGAACTGACAGGCTTCAGCTGGTCTCATCAACTCCCTGCCTGCACGACGCCCAGCCCTCTCCCTAGAGGTATGAGTCATCCATGAGCCCACTAGCCTCAGCTGGGCTTCATCAACTCCCTCCCTAGTTGTATAAGTCAGCATAAAGCCTGAATCTGGGAGAAATATATCTACCCCCCTGGATGCAACCAGGTGACTTTACCTTCCTGCTGTCACAATATATATATATATATATATATATATATATATATAAGCCTTTACATATCCTTTTAAATGTGACTAACCACTACTGGATAAATCGTGACCTAGATGAACGAGATCCATCATAGTTATTTAGTAGAAGTCCTTTCTTCATAATCACACCATTGGGTGTCAAACTGTGTTGTCACACAAATCAAAGTTGTTCTTCCTTGAAGTTGGCAATATGTCATATTAACATCATAATCCTTAATCCATTACCTATATTAAAGGACCAGCTGTCGCCTTTTGGATATGACCCTTAAACTTTAAAGATCATAAACCACAGATGTTGTTACAAGCCCACAACAAGGGTCATTCTGCACAATCTGTGTTCCACTCCTCTCAATGTATCAAAAAAGTGTGTGTGTGTGTTAAATGTATGTATGCGATGTTTCAAATAACTCAACAGAAGCATTCAGAATATGGCTGTAGAGGGCTTGTCCACAGTTAATGAAACTGATACAGATCTTCCACCTTCATAATGCTGGGATTCGGCATATGTAGTGAGCTTTACAATCAGGGATTGGACAAGTTCTCAGAAATGGCATTAATGGATCTGTCTCAATTTCAGAAGACGTAAGCCTACTAGAGTATATAAATGAATAAAATAATTCAAATGGTTGTAATATACAGCCTACTGTTGAAACCTCATAGGCCCACCCTCTAGAGGACAGCATGTAGGGCTTATAAACAAGCGAGGATTGTGCTGGCAAAAGCTCAGCAGCATGATCCTGCATTTTTAAAGTTGTCTGTAGGCATGTAACCTTTTGTGCTGTGTTTTACATGCCAATGTGCACCTTAATGGCTGCTGCCACTACCTAGGACTGACATGTTAATGCCACGATGTGTATCCAGTGGTGCCTGTACACTATTGATGTTGATTCATGCAGTTGATGGCACATTAACAAGACCTGAGTTGATTCTGAACGCTTTAAGGTCTAAACCTCTGCGCATGCCTCGCCACTGCATAAATGACTCATTCGGAACTTCAGCATTGTGTAGTTGGCAGCACTGACGACACACTTGTTGATGTTGACATGTGCACAACTGTACGCTGTCTCCATGTAAATTGTGTAAATGTTAGGATAAACATGTTTTTGTTTGCATGGGCCCATAGATTTGTACATTGCTGTGTACAGATGCACAATAAATAAATTCATTAATAAATAGCAAAATTGGGTCCAGCTCATTCTATAACAAAGTGAAGTGTACAGCTCGTGGCATTGGTTTTTTCGCATACACTTATTGTGATCTAGCATTGCAACCATCACCAGCAGCTTACTGGAGCTCTCGTTTTCCAGGATGAGGAGGATGAAGAAGAAGGTTCTCGTCCCCTTGCTGAATCTCTGCTTCTGGCTATTGCAGACCTTCTCTTCTGTCCAGATTTTACAGTACAGAGCCACAGGAAAAGTGGAACGGTGAGAGATGTCTAAATCTTCATATACATACTTCTTTTTTTATTTATCTACTGTGAAAACAAATCTACAGTACATATTTTTATGTTCTTTTTCAATTACTTTGTGGTCACTCTGCAAATATAGCTCAAGTGTGCGCGAGTCCAGGCTTTCTGCTGTCACTATATGAGCAAATCAAAAATAATGCCCTATTTAAGTGATACAGCTATGGGATAAGGTGGCCAGATTTTCAAAATGAAATCTGGGGACGCTCTACTGACCATGCCCACTTTTATTGGGGACAGGGATATTGGTGGCATGCGAAGCGTGTGTGTGTGACCTAATTAATAAAGGGCTATCGTTGGTGCCAATGCCTTGGTCTTCCTCCTCCCCCCCCCCCAATACAGTCTCCACCTAGGACAAAACTACTTCCAGCACAAATTCCCCACTTCCTGAATTGTACTCGCTGGACCATGCTATGGGGTTGCTGATCAGTTCCCACTGCCCGCCATCTGCTTGTGAGTTCTCCACTCATCTCCAGTGGCAATCACCCACATGCTTATGTGACAGGTCGTGATTCAGGCTGCAAGAAAAACAGAAATGGAAGACGCGCACACCTAGTGCATTACCAGAGATAATTTATTAATGAGACATTTTTGTATAAAAGTGGGTACTCACAAAAGGCCATAAACACAGTGCATGGACATGCACAGAACACGGGGTACACTAACACGTTTTGGGGGTGCACCTCCTTCCCCTTCCTCAGAGCTAGTGATCCAGGCTGCATTTAGAGGTGTCAGCCAGCAGAGGCTCTCCAGTCACAATCCAGTTTAGTATAGTCCTGTCATAAAGTGCCATTTGTGCCTACTGCTATTGACTTTCTTTAGCCACATGATGCCCCCCCCTCCCCCAATTAAAACATTGTGCACTGGGGCACCAATCCCCCTGGATGCCCACCCACACAATGATGGCTCAGATCACAGCCATTCATTGGCTCATTGGCCACTTGTGTGTGATTTCTGGAGCACCATTTATAAATGTCACTCTATAAAATAGCATTTAGCTCTGCTGGTTTCTTACAATATGGTGGTATTGAGGTAGGTAAGGTGTTTCCTGTGCTTTGCCCATGCAGGGCAAATTAACGGTAAAATGTAATGCTGGCAACTTGTACTCCCCGCTTCTCTTGTCTGCCACTGAGATTGAACAGCAACACCCAGTACTTCTGGGTATATGGGAGGAGCATCTAAGTTGGTCGTCTTCCTCCCATATGACATTCTGATACTTGGCAGTTTGCTGCTCATGCACCAGTGGTGTCACATGGGGGGGTGGGGAGAGTCTTCTGCCATGTGTAATCTGCTGGAAGCTTACACAGGGCTGATTCTCTTCACTGCCGGCTGCAAGTGAAGCATAGTACAGGTGACAGAATGAGGAAATATGGGGAGTATTCCTGCACTGCCCTTTATAGTTCTGTCATTTCACAACAAAAAAAATTCTAATGATTCTTCTTCTGATTTTAAATGGGAAAAATGTTGGAACAGCAATGTCTAAGTGAAGCAGATGAAATAAGAATATGGGGCCACAATTAGCTTTTCTCTTTTATCAGAGTTGTGCATTGTGTATTAATGTGACTTTGTTGGCCGCTGTGTAGGATCCAGCAGAAGATATTCATACCTTAGACAGCTGTGAATACATCTGGGAGGCCGGCGTTGGCTTTGCACATTCTCCAACCCCTAACCATGCACATGACCTCAACAGGTAGGTGAGCATCTCAACAGCCATCAAACTCAACAAGGAAAAGTCTACACAGCCGGATATCTTGGCTATTCTAAATTCTGCTTCCTTCACATAAATTGATTATGTTGCTTTTTAGGACGGAACTACTTAAACTACTATTGACTTGCTTCTCAGAGGTCATGTATCTCCCACCATCATCAGAGAGTAGTAGCACAGCCAACCCATGGGTGCAGTTTTTCTGCTCTACTGAAAACAGGTAAGTAAATAGTCTATTGGTGTATTTCCTTTGCTTTATGCATACATACATAACTTTACTACATACAGCATTGCTATTTAACAAACCGCTTACAGCGATACCCCCTATTTTTTTAACTGCATGTTAAAGCCAAAGTACGTATTGACATATATTAGGTCGGTTTTCCTTTTAGTCAACTCATGTAAAGTCATGTATTGTCAATGTAAGCTGGCATTAATGCATGTAATGCACATAAATCAAAGTACAACATCCAATGTCACAAATACTTGTACATGCTGAGAAAAATTATCTACATATATTCTGTATGTATAGACGACAAAATATATTGTGTATATGTGTGTGTGTGTGTGTGTGTGTGTATATTTTTTTTATATATATTAAGGCCTTGGACTAAAGTTGTAGCGTATCTGTGCCCTAGTCTCATAACTTTGTCTTGTTCTATGACAGCTTCTTATCTCACCCACACTCTGATCTCTTGTGCTTGCTACTGACATTTTTGCATTTGGCTTTTCAGATTTATCTTCTGTCCTTGGTAACCAAAGTCCAAACACAGAGATCAAAATATCACAGCTAGTACAGATACCAACATGGTCAGCCATCCTAAATCAAGACTTGGTTACCAGGTGGAGATCCAACACATTCCAATTTTGGCTGGGGGAGGCAATAGATCCATGTGCTTCAGCATCAATAATTGCAGAGGGACCTCTTGGCACTCCACCCCCTCCCAAAAGTGCTAGAGATGTGTAGGATGGTGGGAGCATGTGGGGAAGGCTGCACACTTAAGCTGGCCATACATTATACGATTTTCTTTGTCAATTTTCTGTTAGATTTACCTTCAACTATGTAGTACAAGGGCCTACCTGAATGCATACAAATTGAAAGTGTTTAGGTTTGACCTCCTATTATATTTGTTTCGGTAAATCTAAAGGAAAATTGAAGAAGAAAATTGTATAATATACCGTATGTGCAGCTTTACTGCCCTTTAAACCATGAGTGATGCAGCTCACATGTCTGGTGTGCAGGCTTAGAATGGTCAGAGGGGTGAAAGCCATATCTGATTTTTGTTTCGTCAAAAATATTTAAAGCAGATCTGCAGCAAAAAAAAGGCTAATTAAAAGATAAAATAAGCAAATTTTGCTGTAATTTTGAGTTTTAATCCAGATATTTGTGTGTTTCTTGTTTTTTGTTTTGTTTTTTTCCCTACCACTATGCCCTTTTGTCTAATTGCCAGTTTTATTAAAGTGGTTGTTAAGCCACTCTAACCTGTATACACCTTTAGCACTGCCTCATAATTATAGTATCCCCCTCTGTGTGTGTGATTCTGCGGAAACTTCCCGCACGGACACTAATTTCCCGCAGTCCCGCAAGAGCATCTAATTACCCGCAATCGAAGGAGGACCGGCCCCTTGTGAAATGATCTATTGTCAGCCCGCAGCACCCCCCCCCCCCCTGCTCAACAACTTAGATTAAACAAAAAACCTACGCCTGTGGTCGGTAGCAATCGCACCGCCCCCCCCCCCCGCTCAACAACTGTCGAATCAGAGAAGTTAGTAAAAACAAAAACTCCATCCCGCGGCAGCATCGGCCCCCCCCGGTCAACAACTCAGAACAGACGTTAGTATAAAAAACAAAAAACTCCCCCCCCCCATGGGTGGGGAAAAATATGTCCTGCAGTGGACATTTGAAAAGTTGGGAGGTATGCAAATACCTAATTTCACTGCAGAGATTGCGATGATCACATGACTGGTCAGCTTTCTCCTTTCCTCTTCTGAGAGATGCAGCGGGCGGGGCTAAGATTCCTCTGCTGATGTCAGTCTGGAGGAGAGAGCTGGCTGGTCATGTGATCCCAATCTTGGCTCTTAAATTGGGTATTTACAGCATTTATATTTATAAATCATTCACAGAGGGGGACACTGCAATAGGAGGCAGTGCTGATGGTGTATACAGGTTAGTGTTATGAGAGCAGCAGGAGGGGCAACTCGCACAAAGACAGAGGGGAGGGGAGGGTGAGGAGGACACATGAGCAGAGAGGAGAGCAGATAGCAGGCTACTGATGACAGAGGCACGTAAACTGACCACGGTGTCTGGTCTCAGCAGCCATAATACACCGTGGTCAGTTTACAGGGGGGTGGGGGGAAACTGGCAGAATCAGCCAGGTTTTTTAGGTGTTACAGGGGGCCAAATGACACAGGACAAGCACTGCGTCATATAACATGCTTTAAAGAAGCAGGATCCATTTATTTTTTGGGTTTTAATAAACGCTTTAAACTACCTTCCTCTGTGTCCAGGTCATCCTGGACCTGTCCCAGCCTACAGGACCGTAAGAGGAGAAGCCGCACAGTGATGCACTAATCACTCAGTCACTCTACTTTCAGTCAGTTCGCTTTCTCCTCCTATCGCCTTGCTTCTGGGCTTCTCGCAGCACATGAACTGGTTGTAATGTTGTATTGCTTCTTCCAGCTGTGCTCTACAGGGACAAAAAAAATATATTGATGAATTCATGATTAGAGATGCATTATTTAGTAGGGGTGCAACGGATCAAAAAAGTCACGGATCGGATCATTTTTCGGATTAGCAAAAAAAAAAAAGACACTCTTGTTACACCCACCGGAGTTTTAGATTTCAGTTATTTTCAACACAAAACGGAGCTTATATGCTTAAATACAGTATTTGTAAATCCGACGGACTCTTTACATGTTAAATTTAAAAGCAGCAGCAAACCTTACATGGTTGCTAATGTGACAGAACACCTCTGATTTTCACATTTAACTAAATGTTAAATGTGAAAATCAGAGGTGTTCCGTCACATTAGCAAGCATGTAAGGTTTGCTGCTGCTTTTAAATTTAACATGTAAACAGTCCGATGGATTTCCAAATAATGTATTAAAGCTGATAAGCTCCGTTTTGTGTTGAAATGAACTGAAATCTAAAACTCCGTTGGGTGTAACAAGATGTCCGCTTGGCCCATTCTCTATCATTACTGTGCAGGAGTGTGGGGTGGAGCAAGATGGAGGTGAAACGTCACTACAGCGGCCGCCGCCGGGTGTACCAAGATGGCCGCCGCTCCGGAGCTAGGCCGAAGCTGCGGCCTTTCCTACGGCCGAGGCTCCGGAGCGCTCCGCGGATCGCGTGGTGATCCGATCCGAACAGGGTGACCCGTTCGGATCACGGATCACCACCGAGCCGTTGCACCACTATAATATTTACTGTATTTTTTCTCTGCCTAAAATTCTGCTTTAAAGCCCAACGTTTTTTTTTTAATCCAAATTGGCTTCCAGGCAGGATACCAAATAAACAGCAGCTCTGCCTGCAATAGACCTCTTGATTCTGGAGCTGTCCCCTGCAGTACCTGCAGTACTTTTTCAACCCAAGATGTCCCATGTGTGTGTTTCTTTACTTTTTGAGGTTGTGATAAAGTGGAATTTCAGGCTATTGCTAACTATACTCAAATAGGAACCCCAAAACATACTTGGGGTACCTGTTGACATAAGATCACCTAGTAGACCTGTATGATCTTCTATGATTGTCTGTCTGTGAATGCTCTGTAACCTCTGCAGACTTTGGGAACCATCAGTTATCTGAATTTGATTAGGTCAGATGCTAGCCCACCGCACTGCAAAGGTTAAATGCCCATTTAGGTTTATGGGTTTATGGGACCGCAAAAATCATTTATTTCCCGATCCTCTGCTTTCGCACGCTCCTCCAGGTTGTAGGACCAGTCCCTGCAGCCTCTTCTCCCCTATGCTCCGGCAGCCTCTTCTCCCCTATGCTCCGGCAGTCCGATGCCTTCCAATGTCATAAAAACCTATGAAGATCCCATAGCCCATTGGATGGGAGGACACAGAGGGATAGTACACTGTCAGAGCATGGGGCAGCAGAGTAGAGCACCGGCTGCTCTAGAAGTGGAGGACTGGGTAAGTAAAACTTCTTTCTCTTTCGTCCATGGATGGACACAGCTCCTGTCTATTAGGAGAGGACTAGGCAGACATATTAATAGTTAAAAAACATTAAAATTTAGCACAGCTGAACAGCCCCGCCCAGGGGGCCATCCCTCTGGTCATAACCCCTCACACAGCAGTTAGCTCGGTTTTTTTCTGCCTGGTAGAGGAGAAGGACCTGGCTCCCTTTTGTGCCCATGGTCCTGAAGAAATTTTATTTTTATTTTTCTATCAACTGCCGGCTGGGTGACAGGCTGGGTATTATAGATCCTTGTAGTCTCCCCAGTTCCAGCCATCGAGCGTGAGCAGACCTTAGCTATGCGCTGGGTCGGCCACGACATACCCCGCGGCTCCAGGGGTGGCCGGTGAACTATATGCTCCGGGGTTCACATATGACTGGGCTACTGCTGTCTAAGTCACAGTGAACCGTGGCCGACAGCTACTCCATACTGCTCGGATGTAGGTCTGTCAGGAACGCGCCAGCGGTCCTCGCAGGAAGGGTGAGTACTTTCCTCCTGTCTTGGCAGGTTGGAACAGCTGGGCTTTCCTGAGGGGGGTCGTTAGGGGGTCTCTTGTCCTCCCATTTCCTCTTCCCCCTGTCCCTTCCCTCCTCCCCTTGCTCGGGCCTGCTGTGACTGACCGGGGGGTACCTGAGGGCTTTCCCATGTCTTGGCCGGGGGCTGCGGGGGTGTCCGGGTCCGCTCTCTGTCTGGGTGGTCTGCCTGTAAAAGAGCCCCCCTCGGGGGCCACTATGTGGTATGGCCTACTCGTCCGCCTCCTGGTGTTGGCGCGTTTGTTTTTTTTCAAATCGGCGCCATTTTCCTGTGGCCGTGCCGCTATTATAGCAATAAAGCAGGCAGCCATTTTCTTGTAGTCTCCCTGACATTCAAGCGGGCGGCCATATTCTTGAGGCCCGCGCGGTTTTTCACTGAGGCGAACGGCGGCAATCTTGGTGTAGGTTTTGGCCTCTAGTGTCCCTATGGCTTCTGAATGGCGCGATTAGCGCAGTTTGTACCTCAGAGGCACCCAGACACACACGCTGTGTGGAGAGAGGCAGCGGGATGCGGCGCTTAAGCTGATCGGTTCTGGTCAGGTTGGTGGGTCCCCTGGTCGGTTGCAGCACGGAGGGTGGGCCCCCTTTTTTTTTAAGTGTCCCTTATACTTGACTGTAGTCCCTGGGGATGTCAAGTGAGCGGGTCAGCATGGCGTCAGAAGCTTCTTCCCCAGATACTCCAGTAGTGGCAACCGGTGAACCTGCACCTGCGGTTCCTGTGGACACGTTGTCGGCGGTCCTGGAATCATTTGTTGCCAGGGTGGAAGCGGTGTGTGGGCGCAAAGGGGGTAAAAAGCGCCCCCTCCCCCCACCGTCTTATGGGAATAGCTCAGACTTGGACCGAGCTGGGACCCAGGGCCCCTGTTCTGAGGTATCAGAGGATTCGGACCAGGACCATTCAGGCAGTGAGAGTGACTCCATGTCCGGGTCAGCGCAGGATAAGGCACTTGTTGGAGCACTTATCACTGCAGTGCAGTGAAACCCACAAACTGGAGGATAAGGCTGGGACTTCTGCTGAGGTATCTGTCCCTTTTGGGTCCCATGAGCCGGCCCGCACTGCAAAAGACGAGGAATGGGAACGGCCGCAGAGGACCTTTTCTGTCAAACGCTTGGCAGTCCGTTATCCTTTTGAGGAGAGCCTTCTGAAAAAATGGGCATCTCCCCCGGTTGTGGACCTCCCAGTATCTAGGTTAAATAAAGTAACCACGATTCCGGTGGAAGGGTCCGCTGCATTTAAGGATCCTGCAGATAGGAGATCTGAGGCAGTGGGCCGGTCCTTGTACACCTTGCTGGGATCAGCATTGCGGCCTATTCTGGCCACGGCACTGGTGTCTCAAACTCTGACTGAGTAGGCAAAGTTGTTGCACTGGGAGTTGGGGGACCATCATGCTCCTCCAGGCTGCGTGGAACTGGCTGACCAGTTAGTGCATGGCCTCAAATATGTCTGTTATGCAGCCCTGGATGCTGCTCCTTTGATTTCCAGAGCCTCGATGTCTGCAGTAGTTCTGCGGCACCTGATTTGGCTAAAATCCTGGTCCGCGGACCAGGCTTCTAAGAAGGCTCTGGCAGACTTGCCCTTCAAGGGAGAGAGGCTATTTGGAGCCTCGCTCGATGACATTAAGGATGTCGCGGGAGGTAAGAGCACGCTACTCCCTCAGTCCAGAAAAGGTAAGGAGCCGAGACGTAGACCGGGGGCCCTCCTTTTCCGTGCAAAAGCGTTTTTTTCGTTAGGGCCCGCAGGCAGACCTTTTAAGGCCAACAAGGGCTCATCTGGGGGACAGAAGCGTCCCTGGTTTCGCAAGCAAGACAAGCCCATGAACAAACCTGCTTCCGCATGAAGGTCTGCCCCCGCCCGATCTCCGGGTGGGGGGGACGTCTTCAGGAGTTTGCGGCTCGGTGGACCTCCCTGCTTTCCGACCGGAGGGTCTGCAAAGTGGTTTCTTCGGGGTCCAAGATAGTTTCTTTCCTGTCCACAAAACAGATTCTTTCCCGCAAACCTTCCTCTTCTTCCGGCCTGTCGGGCCGCCCTAAGAGGGGCAGTACAGGACTTGCTGAAGTGCGGGATAATCGTACCTGTACCGCTGCAGGAAAGGTTTCAGGGATTTTACTCAAATCTGTTTGTAGTCCCGAAGGACGGAGTCCGTCCGATCCTGGACTTCAAGGCCCTCAATGTCTTTGTGAGGGTTTGGAAGTTCAGGATGGAATCAATTCTCTCTGGTCACTGCACTCCATCCGGGGGACTTTCTGGCGTCCTTGGACATCAAGGACGCTTACTTGCATGTCCCCGTTTTCGTCGGACACCAGGGGTTCCTGCGCTTTGCAGTAGAGGGCGACCACTATCAATTCGTGGCTCTCCCCTTTGGCCTGGCGTCGGCGCCAAGCGTGTTCACCAAGGTGCTTGTCCCACTTCTGTCCTTGCTGAGACAGCGAGGGATCGCCATTGTGGGCTATTTGAACGATCTACTTCTGAGAGCTGTTTCAAGCTCAGAATTAGAGGAGGACGTGGCGATTGACAGTCAGACCCTCCGAGAATTTGGCTGGGTGCTGAACTTCCAGAAGTCAGTGTTGGTGCCGACTCAGCGCCTAGAATATCTGGGGTTGATTCTAGACTCCTCAAAGGCGAGAGTTTTTCTCCCTTTGGAAAAGTTTCAGACTCTTCGGACTGCGGTGAAGCTGCTAGCAATCCCGCAAATGGTCGTCGCTCCGCTTTTTGCATGCGGGTCTTGGGCCTGATGGTAGCCTCCTTCGAGGCGGTACCGTATCCTCAATTCCACACTCGAGTTTTGCAGAGGGAGATTCTGTCCAAGTGGGACAAGGCTCCGTTGTCCTTGGATTGTCAAATCCGGGTGAGCCAACTAGTCAGGGACACCCTGGTCTGGTAGCTGACATCTCCGGCTCTTCAGTCCGGAAAGTCGTTCCTCCCCTTTCAGTGGACGGTGATCATGACGGACGCCAGCCTGACCGGTTGGGGAGGAGTTTTGGGGTGTTCAGTCGACACAAGGGCGCTGGACACAGGAAAAATCTCGCCTGACAATCAATGTTCTGGAGCTCCGGGCGATCAGGCAGTGCCTCTCCACTTGGTCACAGAGGCTACAGGGGCATCCGATCAGGATCCAGTTGGACAACGCCATGGCGGGGGCATATGTCATCCATCAAGGCGGAACAAGAAGCGTGGCTGCAGCCTCAGAGGTAGCTCACATCTTGAGGTGGGCAGAGAGGAGCGTTCCGGCTCTATCAGGCATTTACGTTCTGGGCGTAGAAAACTGGCAAGCGGACTACCTCAGTCGCCAGATGCTGGACCAAGGAGAATGGTCACTACACCCAGAGGTATTTCACCTCCTTTGCCTGAGATGGGGCGAGCCAGACGTGGATCTCCTGGCTTCTCGACTCAATCGAAAGGTGTCGAGGTTCGTGGCCAGGTCAAAAGATCCTTCGGCAGACGCAACAGACGCGTTGGTGGCACCATGGGGACAGTATCGGCTGATTTATGCCTATGCCTTTCCACCACTGAATCTGCTTTCTCGTCTGCTTCAGAGTGGAGGCCGAGGGGATCCCGATGATCCTAATTGCCCCGGATTGGCCTCGGTGTCCCTGGTACGCCGACCTGATAAAACTAGTGGCGGACACTCTTTGGCAACTGCCGTTGTGAAAGGACCTTCTGTCACAAGGTCCCATCCTTCATCCTGCTTTACAGTCGCTGGCTTTAACGGCTTGGCTGTTAAAAGCCAGGTGCTAAGGGACCGGGGCCTGTCGGATTCGGTTATCTCCACCATGCTGAGGGCACGGAAGTCTTCTTCCCAGAAGATTTACCACCGCACATGGAAGGCCTACATCTCTGTGTGAAGAGATGGGGTGGCATCCACGTACATATTTGGTTTTTAGGATCCTGCTGTTTCTACAGCGTGGCGTGGATCAGAAAACTTGCCTTAGGCATGATTTAAAGGGCAGATTTCAGCATTCGCTGTTTTCTTTTGGCGACTCACTCCCTGGTGAGTACTTTTGTTCAATTGGTTCGACATGTGGCTCCACCGGTTCTATCACTACTACCACCGTGGGATCTGAATCTGGTGCTTTCGGCACTTCAGGAACCCCCCCTTTGAGAACATCAGGGAGATTCCGCTCTTGACTCTCTCCCAGAAGGTTGTTTTTCTGGTAGCCATTACTTCGGTTAGACGTGTTTCTGAGTTGGCGGCCTTGTCTTGCAAGGCCCCCTACTTAATCCTCCATAGGGATAAAGCAGTGCTGCGCCCGCAGCCTTCGTTTCTACTAAAGGTAGTTTCGGCCTTTCATCTAAACGAGGACATTGTACTTCCATCCTTGTGTCCTCGGCCGTCGAATCCAAAAGAGGCTGCTTTTCATTCCCTAGACGTGGTACGTGCTCTACGGGTGTATCTGTCTGCTACGGCTCCGTTTCGGAGGTCAGACTCTCTGTTCGTGTCCGTATCTGGTCCCAAGAAGGGCCTGGCGGTCTCGTCGGCCACCATTTCTCGTGGATCAGACAGATCGTGGTTCAGGCCTACGCCCTGAAGGGGCAGGCGCCACCTTTTCCTGTTACGGCGCACTCTACCAGGGCAATTGGTGCTTCCTGGGCTTTCCGACATCAAGTGTCTGTCTCACAGGTGTGCAAAGCGGCGACCTGGTCGTCCATTCACACTTTCAGCAAGTTTTATATGGTTGATGTGAGTGCATCTTCGGATGTTTCCTTCGGCCGCAAAGTTTTGCAGGCGGCCGTTTAAAGGTTGCAACTCCTCCGTTGAGAAGCTCTGGTTGCGTTGGGGTGACGTTAGTTTTTGATTGCTCTTCCCACCCCTCGTGTGTGTGTGTGTGTGTGTGTTTTTTTTTATTTTTATACTGCTTAGAGACGTCCCTACAGTTAAGAGTATAAGAAGGCTGTGTCCGTCCATGGACGAAAGAGAAAATTTAGGATTTTTGTACTCACCGTAAAATCCTTTTCTCTGACGTCCATGGACCCACCCCACCCCTCCTTTTTAAGTTTGTACTGCTTTTTGATGAACTGAGCTGCTAACTGTTGTGTGAGGGGTTACGACCAGAGGGACGGCCCCCTGGGCGGGGCTGTTCAGCTGTGCTAAAGATTAATGTTTTTAACTATTAACATGTCTGCCTAGTCCTCTCCTAATAGACAGGAACATAACCCTACAGTTAAGAGTATAAGAAGGCTGTGGACGTCAGAGAAAAGGATTTTATGGTGAGTACAAAAATCCTACTTTTCAATCACCTTGTGTATTTAGGATTATTTGGAGGCCAACCTTGTACCTCTGCTACACAAAGGAAAATGTGGGTGCTGGTGCAGATTTCCCCTATTGGTAGTAGGCAGATTAAACCTGCTTAAAGTGATTTGGGCTCCACAACTCCTATATATATTTTGCACAACTCTCCTATATGGGTCATCCAAAAATGGTATAAATGCACAAATTTGAGATTTAATCTTGAAAAGATCCATCGGAGGATTAAACTTTCAAAACTAAAATTACGAAGGATGCGGAGGGGGTGGCAGTTCCCAATTCTAAAAATTAGGTTTACTGCAAAATCCAACCTGCAATACAAGGGTCTTAATTCATCCATCCCTATTTAGAATAATGTGCATTTTAATGAATTACATTCCTACATCAAATATATTCTTCCAATACTTTGAAATCCTTTTAGTTCACAACAGGAAGATTTTGACCTCCCAAAGCAGACCTCCTTTTTTTTTTTTTTTCAATGTTTTTTTTTTCAATGTTTGCAGCTACGACACGCTGCGCAAGACTACTCCTATACCATTAATCTGGATAAAGTTACAGTGTGATCCGACATCAGAAAAGCATCACAATCTAGCGGCCTTATAACTCATATACAGTATGCTTCCTTAATGTCCATTCATGGCACCAAAACTCCATTACCTTGTAAAGATGTAGATACTGTATTGTCATGGAAGAACATGGGACTTGGCACTTACCCTTCTAACCAACGTATCCCACCCCCTTCACAAAAGTAATTCGGACCTTCATTTGTGCATGGGGTATATCGCACCCCTAAACAGCTGTAAAGGTGGGGGTATCCGGATACTTCTAACCCCTAGTTGTGATACTAGCTCAGGTGACCTTATCCACATGCTATGAAGATGCCTTAAGTTAACTAGACACTAGAGAGGTTTGTGATTGGCCTTTAAACATGCATGTGTCTTTCGGTCATTTTTTATCATAATGCTTTTGTGTAGAGTGATTAATACTGAAGTGTTCATGTTGCTGTGTTACCATTTTATTATATACAGGCATGCTCTGCCCCTCTTCACGTCTCTATTGAATATAGTGTGTGCTTATGATCCTGTTGGTTATGGGATTCCTTACAATCATCTCCTGTTCTGGGACTCGCGTGAGCCACTGGTTGAGATCTCTGCCCAGCTTCTTATTGTAACACTGGACTCTGATTCATCTACTTCCTCTGGGCCAAGCATGGATGGAACCACCACAAGCACCGCCATGGACGAGGGTGAGGTAGGTCACAACGCTAAGCTTTTATTGATCTGAGCAGTGCTTCTCTGACAAAAGAATCTAACTCTTCATTTCCATGTTTTAAGAGCTCCGTACCAGACAATCTTTTTGTGAATTATCTGTCTCGGATCCATAGAGAAGAGGTAAGGAAATGTAGAATTATGCTGTTTGATTTCTGACTCTGACTCTGAGCATGCATACTTTGCATCTAGTTAAAGCTGGCCATGCAGGAGAAGAATTAAATTAGAAAAATGCCAGGAGTATTCGTTCAATTTTCAAATTGTTAGTGGGGTCAAATTGACGTTGAATTCCAACCACAGTGACAAGATTTGAAGAAGCAGGATTTCCTTTTTTCATTTAAAGAAAAAATTAATTACTCTTTCGTCCATGGACCGACACAGCTTCTCTATTGACAAAGTGGGTATTATCCGTTAATTAGGAGTGACTAGGCAGAAAAACTTGTAAAAAGTGTTGCATCACACCTTCTACAGCGGACCCTCTGGGTATACCCTCTCAGTCTGCATCTTCGCAGATCAGTTTTTTTTCTGTCTAGCAAGGAGTAGGACATGGCTCCCTTCGGGCCCATTGGTCCGGGGAAAAAAGATATATATATATATATATATATATATATATATATATATATATATATATATATATATATATATTGTGACAGCAGGAAGGTAAAGTCACCTGGTTGCATCCAGGGGGGTAGATATATTTCGCCCAGATTCAGGCTTTACGCCGACTTATACAACTAGGTGGAGAGTTGTATAAGGCTAGTGGGCTCATGGATGACTCATACCTCTAGGGAGAGTGTGGGGCGTCGTGCAGACAGGGAGTTGATGAGACCAGCTGAAGCTTGTCAGCTCATTTAGGCCTCTATAAGAACTCCCAGCTTCATTAGATGTTAGCTCATGCCTGGACCCAGACCTGTGTGGACTGTCTAGGGAGAGTGAACCCCTGTGCGGTGAGACAAAGCCTGTGTGGCTATTTGCTTGGACATTTAAAACCAGGGACTTGGGGACTAGGACAGCACTAGGCTGATCCCAGTTGTTAGTTAGGAAACCTGTATGTTTAGTCAGAGGTCAAGTTGACCAGGATTTATTTTGTTTATGTTTCTTTTGCTTTGCTGTGTTTTGTCACTGTAAATAGAAAATAAACCGCACCTTTTTGATTTTGAAAACCACAACCTCCGTTTGCTGGGCCTGTTTTTGTGTGGGGAGCCCATCTCGGGGGTCACACACACCCGCTGCCGAGCTAACCCCCTCACAATATATATATATAAAATAAATGTAATTAATTATTTAATTTTTTTTACTACATTTGTTGTTTCCTGCGATCTTCGATCAACTGCCGACTGGGTGACAGGCTGGATCCTCGATCCTTGTAGTCTCCCCAGTTTCGGCCATCGAGCGTGTGCCGACCCTAGCTACGCGCTGGGTTTTCCACGACATGCCCGTCGCTCCACGGGTGGCCGGTGAGCTTACGCTCCAAGGCTTGCATCGGACCGCTCAGCTTCGGCTGACCTTACGGCCGAGTCGCAGCAGCCTGTCCGGTGAGCGTCATGCTCCAGGGCATACATATGATCGTCCCTTCTGGGTCCAATCACAGCATGCCTGGCCAACAGTCACCTTCCGTGCGCGGACGATGATCTGTTTGGAATGTCTTCCAGCAGAATACATGCAGGATAGGTAAGTAAAACTCCCCTGCCTCGGCTGGGTGATTTAGCTGGACATTCCTGGAGAGATCAAGTAAGTGGTTGTGGCCCCTTTCTTCCCTCTCTCCCTGCCTTTCCCTCCTCTCTGGGCTTCTAGCTAAAGGTTGCTGGGTGCTGGGGGTCACCTAGGGGGTCCCACTGGAGCGGGGCTGGCTGTAACTAACATTTAAAAGAAATGTCATTTTTTCTTACCTGTGTTTGTGTCCTTCCTCCTCCATGCTGTCGGCGGCCATTTTGAGGTGGTCCATGCCAAGTTTGGCCTCTTGTGACTGCCCGGCGGCCATCTTCCTGTGGTTCGGCCACACCCACTGGCCCCTATCAGCTGATCGGCGGCCATGTTTGTCCACCCTGTATGCAGATATTGCCGTTCCGCGGCCATCTTTTTGTGGGCTATGGCTGCTTGACCTCTATCTTCTGTCGGCGGCCATTTTCTTAGAGCCCACATTATCTTCCATACAGACGTTTTTGGCAACCATTTTTTGAGAGCCTCCGGCCTCTAGGGTGCATTACACTGGCGCGAAAATTCACACAGGAAGTGCTGATAAAAGAAGCAGACTGACACAGCAGCAGAGGGACAGCATCACAGGCGCAGCATAGCAGTACCTATCCAGGGTGGTGAGTCCTCTGGGTGACCCGGCCTCTCTGCAGCACAGGAGGGTGGCCTATTGATATCTTGCCTGGAGCCCTGTGAGTGTCAGCGTGTGGTCAGCATGGCATCGGAGCCAGATGTCTTCTCCCCTGAAACACCAGATTTAGCAGCTGGTGCCCCTGAGGTGTCTATGAACGCTATGACTGCAGTCCTAGAGGCGTTTGCTGCCAGGGTGGAAGCAGCACACGGGAATACAGGGGGTAGTAAACGCCCCATCCCCTGCAAGCTTCTGGGGATAATTCTGGTGCAGAACCAGGTCCAGCTACGGCTCAGGGCCCAGATTCTGACGCATCAGAGACTGCAGACCGTGACCGGACAGTGAGAATGACTCAAAGTCCAGGTCAGTACGCGAGACGGCTTTGGTATCTGACCTTATTACTGCAGTGCGGGATATGCTAAAATTGGAAAATACTGCAGAAGCAGCAGAGACTCCGGTCCACTTGGGTTTCATAGACCTGCCCGCACTGCTAAGGTGTTCCCTTGTGTGTCTTTTGATAAACTCTTATACAAGGAATGGGAGAACCCACTGAGGGTCTTTACAGCCCCAAAGAGGTTTGCGGTACGGTACCCTTTTTGAGGAGAGTTTTCTGAAGAAATGGACCTCTCCCCCCTATAGTGGACCCTCCGGTGTCCAGACTTAATAGAGCCACCACAATTCCTGTAGAAGGGGCTCCTGTTTTCTAGGACCCTGTGGATAAGAAGGCTGAAGCACTCGCTTGCTACCTATACTCAGTGGTAGGCTCGGCAGTACGCCCGGCATTGGCGGGGGCCCTAGTGTCTCACACACTTACTGAATGGGCAAGATTGCTACTCCAGGGGTTAAGGAGCGAGATGCTCCTCCTGATGAGATAACATTGGCCAACCTGTTGATCCAGGGCCTTAGGTTTGTCTGCGAGTCAGACATGAATACTATTCCCCTGCTGTCTAAAACTTCGGTTTATGCAGTAGCAATACGCCGCCTGATCTGGCTAAAAGGTTGGTCTGTGGACCAGACTTCCAAGAAAGCCCTGTTGGATCTGCCTTTTAAGGGCGACAGACTTTTTGGGGCTTCTCTGGATGACATCATCAAGGATGCCACAAGAAGTAAAAGCACTTTGCTTCCCCAAATTAGCAAGGGTAAGGGGCCACGCCAAGGGCAAGGGCCCTCCTTTACTGCACACAAGTGTTTTTTTCGTCCCCCTAGGGCGACAGGGAAAAGACCCCAGGCCGATAAAGCACCTGCCCAAGGACAAAAGCGTCCCTGGTCCCGCATACCCAATAAGCCTGCGGACAAATTTGCGTCCGCATGAAGGTCCACCCCCACCCAGCTCTCGGGTGGGGAGACGTCTTCGCAAATTCGCGACTCAGTGGACAGCACTAATCTCCGACAGGTGGGTTTGCGAAGTAATCTCCTCAGGCTACAAGATAGAGTTTCTCTCTTGTCCACCGGACAGATTCAACACCTCCAATCTCCAGCTACTACCGAACCGTCGGGAGGCCGTGTATGGGGCGGTCCAGGGTCTACTGGAACGCGGGGTAGTTATTCCAGTTCCAGAACTGGAACGGGGTTTTTACTCAAATCTGTTCATTGTGCCGAAGAAGGAGGGGGTTCGTCCAAGCTTGGATCTCAGAGCCCTCAATTGCTTTGTGAAGGTACAAAGTTTTCGGATGGAGTCGGTTCGATCTGTAGTCGCGGCTCTCCATCCGGGGGACTTTCTGGCCTCCTTGGACATCAAGGACGCATACCTGCATGTCCCCATATACTCCAGACACCAGAGGTTTCTGCGATTTGCTATCGGGAAGGACCACTACCAGTTGGTGGCCCTCCCGTTGGGCCTTGCCTCAGCACCCAGGACGTTCACCAAGGTGCTCGCTCCGATTCTGGCACTTCTAAGACAGCGGGGTATCGCTATCACAGGCTACTTATACGATCTTCTGCTGAAGGCCCCTTCAAGCTCAGAATTAGAGGTAAGCGTGTCCATTACCTGTCAGACTCTTTGAGACTGTGGTTGGATACTAAACACGCAAAAGTCAGTATTGGTGCCCACTCAACGCCTAGGGTACCTGGGGTTGATTCTGGATTCTTCAGAGGCAAAGGTATTCCTCCCTGTGGAGAAGTTGCAGACCCTCCGGGCTGCAGTACGGCAGCTGACTTCCAGGAATTGGTCGTCACTCCGTGTTTTGCAGGCGAGTGTTGGGCCTCAGGGTAGCCTCCTTCGAGGTGGTTCCATATGCTCAATACCACACTCGAGTGTTACAGAAGGAAGTTCTGTCCAGATGGAACAGATGTCCATCATCTCTGGATTATCAAATCCGAGTGAGCCACATAGTCAGGAGATCCCTGGTATGGTGGCTGACAGCACCGGCTCTAATGGCCGGGAAGTCATTTCTTCCGGTTTACTGGATAGTGATCACGACGGACGCCAGCCTTACAGGTTGGGGGGGGAGTCTGGGGTGTCCAGTCGGCGCAGGGTCGCTGGACCCCAGAGGAAGCCCTCCTGCTGATCAATATCCTGGAGATCCGGGCGATCAAGCTGTGCCTCTTCAAATGGTCTCAGAGACTGCAAGGGCGTCCAGTCAGGATCCAGTCAGACAACGCCACAGCAGTGGCATATGTCAATCATCAAGGAGGAACAAGAAGCTCAGCTGCAGCATCGGAGATCGCTCGCATCCTGAAGTGGGCAGAGAGGAGTGTACCGGCACTGTCGGCCGTGTACATTCCGGGTGTGGAAAACTGGCAGGCGGACTTCCTGAGCCGCCAGATGCTGGACCAGGGAGAATGGTCCTTACACCCGGAGGTGTTCCAACTCCTCTGCCAAAGATGGGCACACCAGACGTAGATCTTCTGGCTTCCCGACTCAATCGGAAGGTATTGAGATTTGTGGCCCGGTCAAGAGACCCATGGGCAGACGCAACGGACGCGTTGGTAGCATCGTGGGGTCAGTATCGGCTAATCTATGCCTTCCCTCCCTTAAGGCTTCTTCCTCTTCTGCTCCGCAGAGTGGAGGCAGAGGGAATTCCAATGATCCTAATCGCTCCAGATTGGCCTCAGCGTCCTTGGTACGACGATCTAGTACGTCTGGTAGCAGACGTCCCCTGGCGCCTACCACTACGGAAGGACCTGCTATCGCAAGGTCCCATATTCCATCCTGCTTTACAGTCATTGGCTTTAACGGCATGGCTGTTGAGAACCAGGTACTGAGAGACCGGGGCCTGTCAGACTCAGTAATCTCTACTATGAGAAGTGCTTGAAAACCGTCCTCTAGGAAGGTCTATCACCGCACTTGGAGGGCCTACATCTCCAGGTGTGAGGAAATGAAATGGCATCCGCGTACCTATTTGGTTTCCAGAATCCTGCTGTTTTTACAGCATGGGCTGGACCAAGGGCTTGCCCTAAGTACGATTTAAGGGACAGATCTCTGCCCTGGCTGTCTTTTTTCAGCGACCCCTGGTGACTCACTCTCTCGTGAGTACATTTTGTGCAGGGGGTCCGACAGGTGGCCCTTCCGGTCCGTCCCCCGTTACCTCCGTGGGACTTGAACCTGGTCCTCTCGGTGCTTCAGAAGGCACCGTTTGAGAATATTAGAGATATTCCCCTGTTGACACTTTCTCAGAAAGTGGTCTTTTTGGTGGCTCCCTATTTGATTTTCCACAAGGATAAGGTGGTGCTGCGGCCGCAGCCTTCCTTTCTTCCGAAAGTCGTTTCGGCTTTTCATCTCAACGAAGACATTGTACTTCCATCCTTGTGTCCTCAGCCGTCGAATCCTAAGGAGTCGGCGTTGCATTCCTTGGACGTTGTCCGAGCTTTGAGAGTATACCTATCTGCTACTTCCCTGTTCCGGAAGTCAGACTCACTGTTTGTTTCGGTGGCTGATCCCAAGAAGGGCCAAGCAGTCTCATCGGCCACCATCTCTAGGTGGATCCGACAGATAGTAATCCAGGCTTACGCCTTAAAGGGTCAGGCGCCCCCCTTTCCTGTCACGGCGCATTCGACCAGGGCAATAGGTGCCTCTTGGGCTTTCCGACATCAAGCGTCTGTTTCCCAATTATGTAAAGCGGCGACTTGGTCGTCCGCTCGCACTTTCACAAAATTCTACAAAATTGATGTAGGTGCATCTTCGGATGCCTCTTTTGGCCGCAAGGTTTTGCAAGCGGCTGTTTAGAGTTGCAACTCCTCCGCTGGAGGAGTGCTGTTTTGTGTTTGGGGTGAAGTTTATTTTTATGCTGTTACCACCCCTCGTTTTTTCTCTGACACTGCTTTGGGACGTCCCACTTTGTCAATAGAGAAGCTGTGTCGGTCCATGGACGAAAGAGTAAATAGGATTTTTTACTCGCCGTAAAATCCTTTTCTCTGAGTCAATGGACCGACACAGCACCCACGCCTCCTTTTAAGTTTGTACTGCTTTTTGACGAACTGATCTGCGAAGATGCAGACTGAGAGGGTATACCCAGAGGGTCCGCCCCCTGGGCGGTACTGTAGAAGGTGTGATGCAACACTTTTTACAAGTTTTTCTGCCTAGTCACTCCTAATTAACGGATAATACCCACTTTGTCAATAGAGAAGCTGTGTCAGTCCATGGACTCAGAGAAAAGGATTTTACGGTGAGTAAAAAATCCTATTTTTTTGATTAAAATGACATTCATTTTAAAATCCAATGTTAAAGGCAAACAAAATTACTGGCAAAATACATTTGTCAAGTCATCAAATGTACTGATGAGCATTTTCATACAAATGTTCGTATGGTAAAAATCCACTAGTGTATGGCCAGCTTAAGAAGACCGGTGTAGTTTTCTATTGACCATACCTAAGGCATCATGTTACAGAAGTCCTTAGAACCAATAATGCATTTATTGTATAATGTGTTTTTCAGATGTGCAAACTAATTAAGTTTAGCGATCTCCCAAGGGCCTGATGGTGATCCCCAGAGCCAGGGAG
Organism: Rana muscosa; assembly: GCA_029206835.1. Classification (NCBI taxonomy): domain Eukaryota; kingdom Metazoa; phylum Chordata; class Amphibia; order Anura; family Ranidae; genus Rana; species Rana muscosa. Next base: position 106,943,777 of record CM055128.1, read on the forward strand.
AACTGACATTCCTCCTCAGGGTGCAGGTTACTAGGCATAGTCGGTGTGGTGCAAAGTGAAAAGATTGGGCACCAGTCACTTTTTTGTAAAAATGAACATCGTTTTATTTCTTATTACCGGAATGGTGGGAGAGAGAGTGAGGGCTCAGGGACACCCTTAGGCAAATGCAATAGCAATCAGGCAAATTCCGTAGACAAAAATAGAACTAGGCTGACAGCAATACAGATAAAAGAGCCTTTAAGCTTAATGCAGCAATCTACAGATTGTAGCAACTGCTGTCTCTTATAGCAACAACTTCTTGCACAGTATACCACTGTAGATCCTCCAGCTCAGCTCGCCGTCTCTCACTAGACTTCTTGGACTCTCAGCTACCTGCTGCATCCCTTGAGCTTCACCCACAGCTAACCTCTGTACTTATCTTCAAGCTTTACTTACAGCTACCCGCTGTACTCCTGCAAGCTTTACTCACAGCTACCCGATGCATTCCTGGATGAGTCTCCACTGAAGCTTTCCCACTTACTTCACCATCCTCGGCTAGTGAAGCTTCTGCTCTGGTAATCCTTCAGAACTTCATCCCTTCCAAACTTGCCTCTGGTAACAGGAGTGGTCGTTCCTTTGTGGCAACTGCTTCTCCTTTACTTTGAAACGATCAGACTCCTCTCGGGCTGAGCCTCTAACGCACGTGGTTTTGCTTCGGGCTTAACCTTTGCTGCTCCTCCTTTGCAGAGCCCTGAACTACTGTATAGGCCTTACGTAGACCTAGCAGCCAGTCTGACTCCTGGATAGGCTTCAGGCCTAGCAACCAGGAGTTACTCGACACACGCCCACCTACCTGGGGCTGCGGCCTGACGCCCTGTGTGGGAAGAACCCCAATCACCTGACTCCTCATGAATAGTCTATCCCAGCATGCGCAGCGGCCAAAAGAAACTCCTGCTGATTGGCTGAGATCTCATTTACCCATCGCCTGAAATCACTGTAATCCATCATCCTAATGCCAAAGGCAACAGTGCCACCTATTGACAGAAGAGAGAGACTACCAATTAAACTCTGACTTGGGACAGAAATCAGTGGATCAAACTATCAATTAGCCAGGCTAGTTACCACCTAGCACAACTAGATTTATTAGAAGCCCTGTTTAGGACTAGGGTGCTACATAAGGTTTGCCATTTCTTTATTTAAACGGCATTCTGCAAATGTTGGTTACTTGGCTGTCTAAGTCTCAGCCACTGATTCCAAGCAAGCAGATCAGAGGGGAAGTGTATGTCCAGAAGAGTACATTTTTTTTTTTGTGGGTTTTTTTTTGGGTTTTTTTTAGATAGAATTCTAGATATAAATGGAACCTTACAGTGGTTCTAACCCTTCCCCGAACTGTTAGGGAGATTTTCTGTCTCTCTGACAGCACTTTCATCAGATGGGAATTTTAATTTATCCAATCTATTAAAAATTATTTTATTATTTTTATTTTTATCTATGTTGCCATTGAATATATGCTCTCACTTCCTGTCTGAAAAAGGAATAGTCCTGGACTGGGTTCTAAAACCCCAAAAATGAGGGGAAAAAACCCATAATACATTTGATTTCAGAAAACCAGATCAGCATACAGGGGGTCCCTGGGTTACAAACAAGATAGGGACTGTAGGTTTGTTAAGTTGAATTTGTTTTTAAGTCGGAACAGGTACATTTTTTAGGGGTAGCTTCAGCCAAAAAAATCGTTTTTATACTTTTTGGATAACATAGGGAAGGGTTACACCCCTGTAACATTTGTTTTGTTGTCTGTGCACCTGTTGAGAAGATTTCACCTCACTTTCCATCCCAATGACAAATGGATTTTGAAAATTTTTGGTTGTTAGGGAAACATGGACTGGTGATAAAGCTCCAGTGGAGGTATCTTTTTCCCATAAAAATGCTTACAGGAGTGAATTTCCATTCCTAGGGGTAGATTTCCTCTCACTTCCTGTTGTCTCCCTCCGTTTGTAAGTCGGATGTTTGTAAGTAGGGGACCGCCTGTATTTCCTCTGGTTTAATATTAAACCCATTGATTGATTAAACCCATGATAGACTTTTTTTTTTTTTTTTTCTGTAGGTTTCCTGTAAGTAACTAATTGGCTCCCACAATCCGAACATATGCTTATAGCTCAAACGGCTGCCTGATGTAATTGCAATAGAGAGAAATTTACACAACGATGTAATGCTGCCTGAAATGTGCTTCCCACTTAGTGCAAAATGAGAAGCTGAGCTAGTTTGAAACAAATAAAAAAAAGTGAAAAATAAATATGCAGGTGTAGCTATCAAACCATTATGTATTTATAGTACATATAAACATAGCATGTAAAGCTACATAATATTTCCCCCAACAATATGACAAGGATTTATGAGAACAATATAATCTCTTATTCTCCACATGTAAAAGTACTATAACTTCAAAGTGTCCGTGCAGTTATGAATAAGTGCTTCAAGTTTACAACTTTTGTGTAAAACACCAAATATACCAGTCATTATGGCACTTCACACCACCATTAACCTTCAGTGTTGTGCTCTCCAGTGCCTCATATAAATATATCTTATGCACTCACCAGAACCCAATGACCCTTTATTGATAAATGGGTCAAAGTCTGCTTTTTATAATATCCGGGCTTCACCACTCCTCCAATCCAAGTCAAAAAGGACCCCAACACTTGAATGAATTCCCACTATGAGGCTCATACAAGAGAGTAAGACCGCAAGGCGGAGATCATTGTGCAACTAATTTATTTAAAGGGGAACTCCACTTTCATGGGGAATAAAAATAGTGTATTCAAATGCGATTCAAGTCCTAGTGTAATTAAATGTTATTAAAAATTACCTTTCCAATCTGCAGTGCTTTTCATTTTTTGTAAAATGCATTGTGATATGGCTACCTGGAGGCGTTCTGTACACAGATGGTGTACAGAATGCCCCCCAGAAATGTAAATAGATTACCCAGAGGTAATTTTTATTTATTTTTTCTTTCCTTATTTAAAGGTGAACTTTAGCATTTAATAATGTTACGGTTATGATGGTGTCTGAATGACTAAGGAAAGACCAATTTCGCTTCCTCAGAGAATATTTGCAGTTCAGCTTTGCATACTTTACTAGTCAACGTGGTAACTTGATGAATACCTACCTTTTTTATCTTATTTCAGGATTTCCAGTTCATTCTGAAGGGCCTGGCCCGGCTACTCCTGAACCCCCTTACTCAGACATACCTGCCAAACTCCACTAAGAAGATCCAGTTCCACCAAGAATTACTGGTCCTGTTCTGGAAACTATGTGACTTCAACAAGGTCAGGATGTTGCCTGTTCTCTTCTGTCTGTGCAGTCAGTGGACAAGTCTCCTGCACGATCTGGGTGGTTTGTCTTATGGGCTTGTTTCTTCTTTTCTCACCATTGCTGTCTCTCACTCCTACAGAAGTTCCTGTTCTTTGTTCTGAAGAGCAGTGATGTCCTGGATATACTGGTTCCAATTCTGTACTACCTGAACGATGCACGAGCTGATCAGTGTGAGACTGCACTTCCCACCTCTGTCTTCACTTATCTCCTCTCCCATTTTCCCTATTACACTAAAGCTGGCTGTACACTGTTGGAATTTTGGCTGATTCATAGGAATTGGCCAAAAGTTTAACAGTAGGTGGCCCTGTCAGCTCTACAAAAGTAGATTACTTGATGGACTTCTATCAAAGGAGTCAGGCTGAAAATTGTCGGCTGAACAATGCCTCCAGCCATTCGGCTTGGGAATTCTGACAACCCGCACTCGTTACCATCATACTATGAAGTCCAGGGGGGGGGGGGGGGGGTTTGTCCATCTGAGCTGTTTGGTGGCTGGAGGGAGCTATGTGATTTTCTTTCATTCAACCCACTGGCTGAATGAAAGAAATCTAATAGTGTATGGCCAGCTTATTCCTTGGCCATCTTTTATCCAATTCAATACAAATTCTATAGGACATTATGGAGTACATAGACCATTCACATTATAGCTTAAATCAGTGGTTCTCAACCTTTGAGACCAGGGCCTGGTTAACTCTTCCAAAACCTCCCTTACCGCAACAGAAAAATATTAAGGCTTATACTCCCACAAAAAAAAGTATGGGAATGCAAAACCTGTATTGAAATGCTGGATTGGGCTGGGTGTTGCTGTGGGAGTATCTGGGTTATGGAATTGGTTAAGAGACTCTGCAGCAGACTTGTTGGGCTATGTAGGTGATGAGGTTTCTAGAGGGGGCTGGGGAACACTCTGGGAGGTTGGGGAGCACTGTTGGACTCTTAAACAGGTTAGAGGGCACTATGGAGGGCTTAAGGCTCTGCGCCAGGCTGGGCAATACTATGGGGAATTATGGGATATGTAACTGGCTTGGAGGCTGTGGAGAGGGAGGCTGCAGCCTGGCAGAGTGGGCCATGGCCCAGTGGATAAGAACCACTGGTCTAAATAACACACACTCACTGGGGCCATTTTTTAAGAGGAAAACGGGACACTGGAGAAAACTAACACAAACTAGTGAGAGCATACATATATCCTGCAGATGATGTAAATTTATCACAGTACCATTGTTTCTATAATCTTATGTTCTCTGTATATCATTGCCTTGTTCTAACTAAATACCCATTCATATCTTTACATACATACAGCCCGTGTTGGTCTTATGCATATCGGAGTGTTTATACTTTTGCTGCTTAGTGGTGAGAGGAATTTTGGTGTTCGCTTGAACAAACCATACTCTGTAAGAGTCCCATTGGATATCCCGGTGTTTACTGGAACGCATGCAGACCTGCTCATTGTGGTGAGTTTTTGTATAATGTTGGCTCCAAATTCAGCTCTGTAAAGTTTACCCAAACTGTGATGTAAAGCAATGCAGCATTTATTACTCTACACCAGACAAATGCCACCATAGTGGCAAGTGCAAGTTTAAGGACACAAATTTTGCATTAGCTTTATGTGAAGTTGGCAAACCATTGCAAGCAATGTTTCTGGTGTGTTCACTTCAAGCAAATATTTACATTGTGTTTTACTGTACTTGATCAAAGGCACAAATCAATGGTTGTGACATCAGTCTACCATTTAGTTGCCATGCATTGCAAGTAGCAACCATTTGAGAGGAGAGTTCCACGTCCTTGACATCATCATGAATGTGTATAGATCTAAATACAAGGTGTGCCCACCATACATTTAGTGATCCATTATAACATGACCACCCACCTAAAGTTGAATAGGTCCCCCTTTTGCTGCCAAAACAGGCCTATCCCATCGTGGCATGGACTCCACTAGACCTCTAATGGTATGTTGTGGTATCTGGCACCAAGCTGTCACTATCGGGTCACGGCCTCCGCCGGCTTACCTTTTTCCCACCCATTGCGCATCCTGGTGCCATCTCTTCCCCAAATAAGTGAGGCACACTCATGCGGCCATCCACAGGAAAGAGAAAAGGTGATTCATAAGACCCAGAGCCATAATGTGGTATTTTCCCCATTCATACTGTGACAGCAGGAAGGTAAAGTCACCTGGTTGCATCCAGGGGGGTAGATATATTTCGCCCAGATTCAGGCTTTACGCCGACTTATACAGCTAGGTGGAGAGTTGTATAAGCCCAGCTGAGACTAGTGGGCTCATGGATGACTCATACCTCTAGGGAGAGGGCTGGGCGTCGTGCAGACAGGGAGTTGATGAGACCAGCTGAACCTTGTCAGCTCATTTAGGCCTCTATAAGAAACTCCCAGATTCATTAGATGTTAGCTCATGCCTGGAAGCAGACCTGTGTGGACTGTCTAGGGAGAGTGAACCCCTGTGCGGTGAGAGAAAGCCTGTGTGGCTATATATTTGCTTGGACATTTAAAACCAGGGACTTAGGGACTAGGACAGCACTAGGCTGATCCCAGTTGTTAGTTAGGAAACCTGTATGTTTAGTCAGAGGTCAAGTTGACCAGGATTTATTTTGTTTATGTTTTTTTTTGCCTTGCTGTGTTTTTGTCACTGTAAATAGAAAATAAACCGCACCTTTTTGATTTTGAAAACCACAACCTCCGTCTGCTGGGCCTGTTTTTGGGTGGGGAGCCCATCCCGGGGGTCACACACACCCGCTGCCGAGCTAACCCCCTCACAGTTGGTGGAGAATGCGGGCAGTTTTTTTTTAAGCCAGCATGGAGGAGATACTGAAACAGCTGGCTCTAGCAAATGCCAATCAACAGCAGACAAATGCAGGTTTGCAAAGGAGCCTTGCAGCCCAGCAGCAAGCTCATCAACAGAGCCTTGCAACTTTACAACAGAGTCTGGAGGCTCAGCAACAAGCCCAACAGCAATCTGAGGCCCGCTTCATAGACCTGTTGCAGAAGCAAGAGCAGAGACTACAACAACAGATGGAAGCAGTAATGCAGCAACGTCCGCAGACCAGTGAGGAAAGCCGTCCCACTAATACCGCGTCCTTTGGGGTGAGTCGTTTATTGACAAAAATGACTGGAGAGGATGATCCAGAGGTATTTTTGACCACATTTGAAAGGACCGCTGAAAGAGAAAAGTGGCCTGAGGAGCAGTGGGCTGGACTAGTGGCTCCTCTGTTAACTGGTGAATCGCAGAAAGCTTACTATGACCTAGAGCCTAACCAAGCAAAAGACTATGTGATGCTAAAAGCTGAAATATTGGCAAGGCTGGGTGTCACCCTGGCTGTCCGGGCTCAGCGTGTGCATAACTGGACTTTCCAGCTTGGAAAACCCCCCAGGTCTCAAATGTATGATCTCATTCACCTGAGCAGAAAGTGGCTACAGCCAGAGACTTTGTCCGCACCAAAGATTGTGGAACGTGTTGTAATGGATCGGTTTTTGAGAGCTCTTCCTACTGCCATCCAAAAGTGGGTAAGCCATGGAGACCCAGAGACGGCCGATGGTCTTGTGGATCGTGTGGAGAAATACTTGGCTACAGAGAACCTGACGGCCTCTTCCAGAGACACTCGGACTTTCCACCCTAAGACCAGACCATCCCCAGGGGCGGATAAGAGGATTCCAAGGAGTGAGAGGGTGGGAGCTCTACCCCAAGTTTGGCGAGAACAGCCTGGGAAATCAGCGGCTCAAGAGGCCGCAAGAAGGATCGTTTGCTACCGCTGCCGGCAAGCGGGACATATTGCAGCAAATTGCCCGGTTGTGGAGGAACCCATGCAGTGTGACTTTCTGACGGGCAGACGTCAGTCGCTGTGTGCGACAGTCGCATGCACTGCCATTCGGGGAACTGAGAAACATTTATGCAAAATGTGTATTAATGGTAGAAATGTTGTGGTATTGCTGGATTCAGGTAGCCTTGTGACCCTGATAAAGGCTGAGTTAGTTAAAACAGAGGTCTCTGGGAATAGCAAGGTAGCCGTTATTTGTGTGCATGGGGACACCCGAGAGTATCCAGTGACTACAGTGTGTTTCGAGACCCCCAGAGGTACCCTCTCTCATCCAGTGGGCTTAGTATCTCAGTTACCGCATGACGCCATTGTGGGAAGGGATTTTCCGAAGTTCTGGGAACTGTGGGATGATCCTGAGCCCCCCACTGGTGCCCCTATGTACCAGGAATGTGATAGCCAGAACTCCCCTGAGAGTGGTGAGGACTCTCCGGAATTTCCCTTGTCAGTATTGGCAGGGGAGACTCAAGAAACTGGAGAGGAGCCCACCTCCTCAGACGAAAACCTACCGTCTGTGGAGTTTTCTGATCTTGAGGTTCACAGGGAAAACTTTGCCACAGAACAGTTGAAAGACCCCGCCCTAATAAAGGCACGGGAAAACGTAGTGAAAATAGATGGCGAGTTAGTGAACCCAGATAATACCGGCACTTACCCATACTTCAGCGTAGAGAAGGACCTACTGTATCGGGTGGCAAAAAGGGCAGAAGAAACCGTTGAGCAGCTTGTGGTGCCCAAACCTTACAGGAAGTTGGTGTTGGAGTTGGCCCATGGGCACATTCTTGGAGGTCATCTGGGGACAGAGAAAACCCGAGAGAGGGTATTACAGAGATTCTATTGGCCTGGGGTGATGAAGGACATAGAAAATTATTGTTCCTCCTGCCCTGTGTGTCAGAGGTCGGCCCCGATGCCACATTTCCGTAGCCCGCTGGTCCCTCTACCCATCATTGAGGTCCCGTTTGAGAGAATCGCAATGGATTTGGTAGGTCCTATAATCAAGTCCGCTAGGGGGCACCAGTACATATTGGTTATAATGGACTATGCCACCCGTTATCCAGAAGCGATCCCTCTCAGAAATACCTCGGCCAAAACCATAGCCAAAGAGCTATCTCTTGTTTTTAGCCGGGTGGGTATTTGTAAAGAACTGCTTACGGACCAAGGTACACCCTTTATGTCCCGGGTTATGAAAGAGCTGTGTAAATTGTTCAAAGTGACGCAATTGCGTACATCTGTGTATCACCCCCAAACCGATGGGCTGGTTGAAAGATTCAACAAAACCCTAAAACAAATGTTGAAGAAAGTGGTGGATAGAGATGGAAGGGATTGGGACTGTCTACTTCCTTATTTGATGTTTGCTATTAGGGAGGTGCCCCAATCCTCTACGGGATTCTCCCCCTTTGAGTTACTGTATGGGAGACACCCAAGAGGGCTGTTGGATATTGCCAAGGAAACTTGGGAAAGTGAGAGTTCTCCCCACAGGAGTGTGATTGAGCATGTCGCCCTGATGCAAGATCGAATTGCACAGGTAATGCCCATCGTGAAGGAACATTTGGCCCAAGCGCAGTTGGCACAGCAGAGAGTGTACAACCGTGGAGCCAAGACCCGTACCTTTTCCCCGGGGGATAGGATATTGGTACTTGTCCCTACGGTTGAAAGTAAATTCCTTGCCAAATGGCAAGGCCCCTACGAGATAATGGAAAAAGTGAGCGAAGTGAATTACAAGGTCAGACAACCAGGAAGGCGAAAGCCCGAACAGATCTATCACGTTAATCTGTTGAAAGCCTGGAGGGATAGAGAGTCCCTAGTCGCAGACACTTGGTCACCAGCTCAAACTGGTTGCGTGATTCCTGAGGTTGGAATCGCAGCCACCTTGTCACAACCCCAACAACAGGAGGTTAAGGAGTTTGTGCTTCGCAACAAGGAGGTATTCTCTGAACTGCCGGGACAAACATCTGGGGTAGAGCATGACATTATTACCCCGCCCGGTGAAAGGGTGAAGTTAAAACCCTATCGGATCCCAGAGGCCCGACGGGAGGCAATACGGGAGGAAGTACAGAAAATGCTGAACTTAGGGGTGATAGAGGAGTCCCAAAGTGATTGGTCTAGTCCCATTGTGTTGGTGCCTAAACCGGATGGGAGCTGGCGATTTTGTAACGATTTTCGTCAGTTGAACAAAGTTACAAAATTTGACACCTACCCCATGCCACGTATAGATGAGTTGATCGACCGGCTGGGAACAGCCCGATACATGACGACTCTTGACCTCACAAAAGGGTATTGGCAAATCCCCCTGGCCAAGTCGGCCAAAGAGAAAACCGCATTTGTAACCCCAGACGGGGCGTTCCAATATAAAAGAATGCCGTTCGGGTTACAGAATGCGCCGGCCACATTCCAGCGGAAAATGGACCAGATGCTGAGGCCCCATCGGAAGTATGCTGCGGCTTACCTGGATGACATAATTGTCCATAGCACAGATTGGGCCTCACATCTGCCAAAAGTGCAAGCAGTCCTGGACTCTGTTCGGGAAGCAGGGTTTACGGCTAACCCCAAGAAGTGTACCATTGGGCAGGAGGAGGCCAAATATCTTGGGTACACCATTGGGAGGGGAGTAATAAAACCCCAACTCAACAAAGTCGAGGCCATCCAGAGTTGGCCACGTCCCAACAGCAAGAAGCAGGTACGAGCCTTTCTGGGAATCGCTGGGTATTATCGGCGATTCATTCCCCACTTTGCTTCTAAGGCTGTGCCCCTAACCAACCTGACGAAGGGGAAAGGGTCGGTCATGATTAAATGGACCCCCGAGGCTGAGGCAGCATTCCAATTCTTGAAACAAGCCTTATGTAGCCAGCCAGTGTTGTACTCACCCGACTTCTCTAGAGACTTTGTCGTACAAAGTGATGCGTCAGATGTGGGGTTAGGAGCAGTATTGTCCCAGGTCTGGAACGGGGAAGAGCACCCAGTCATTTACCTCAGCAGGAAGTTGAAGTCCCATGAGGTAAATTACGCCACCGTTGAAAAGGAGTGTTTAGCGGTGAAGTGGGCTCTAGATTCCCTTCGGTACTACCTGCTAGGTAGGCACTTTGACATGGTTACGGATCACGCTCCGTTAAAGTGGATGGCTCAAAACAAGGAAACAAATAGAAGAGTGAATAGGTGGTTCCTGGCCCTCCAGGAATTCAACTTCACAGTAAAGCATCGCCCTGGCGTTCAAATGGGGAATGTGGATGCTTTGTCTCGAGTACATGAATGCCTGATTGCTGGTGTTCCAACCCCGAGGTTAAAACAAGAGGGGGGGGTATGTGACAGCAGGAAGGTAAAGTCACCTGGTTGCATCCAGGGGGGTAGATATATTTCGCCCAGATTCAGGCTTTACGCCGACTTATACAGCTAGGTGGAGAGTTGTATAAGCCCAGCTGAGACTAGTGGGCTCATGGATGACTCATACCTCTAGGGAGAGGGCTGGGCGTCGTGCAGACAGGGAGTTGATGAGACCAGCTGAACCTTGTCAGCTCATTTAGGCCTCTATAAGAAACTCCCAGATTCATTAGATGTTAGCTCATGCCTGGAAGCAGACCTGTGTGGACTGTCTAGGGAGAGTGAACCCCTGTGCGGTGAGAGAAAGCCTGTGTGGCTATATATTTGCTTGGACATTTAAAACCAGGGACTTAGGGACTAGGACAGCACTAGGCTGATCCCAGTTGTTAGTTAGGAAACCTGTATGTTTAGTCAGAGGTCAAGTTGACCAGGATTTATTTTGTTTATGTTTTTTTTTGCCTTGCTGTGTTTTTGTCACTGTAAATAGAAAATAAACCGCACCTTTTTGATTTTGAAAACCACAACCTCCGTCTGCTGGGCCTGTTTTTGGGTGGGGAGCCCATCCCGGGGGTCACACACACCCGCTGCCGAGCTAACCCCCTCACAATACATATGAACTGTAGAGGATATAGCCTGAGAATATTAAATTTTTGCCCTATTCATGATGTATGAATAGTGATATAGATAGATAATCTATATCTATATTTATTATACGTGTGTGTGTGTGTGTGTGTGTGTGTGTGTGTGTGTGTACAGGGCTGGCCCAAGACATTGTGCTGCCTGGGTCTAAGAATGACACGCTGCCACCCCCCAAAAAAATCACAACCACCAAAAGGCCCCCACATCCCTTATTTTATATCATGATAATTAGAACTAAAATTATATGTAATCATGAAGTCAGATTTACATGCAACAGCACCTTGTTTATATGCAAAATTATATGACCTACCATTATGTTCATTTCCTAGGGGCAGGCTAGGGCTGTATAGTGATTTGAGCATGACGGGTTATGCAACATCCAGCAGATCAGCAGCCACTACTGCAAAACAATTATGGACGCACTTTGTGTCCTGTCACACAGAACTAACTTATATTACCTCTCTGTTGCTCTTTCCCAGTGCTCCAACAGTCTTCAGTGCCTAGCATGCACCAGAGCAGAAGAAGGTGAGCCGGGCGCGAGGCTGGTTGCACCACCCTCCTTCAGTTCCACCCAATAGAAAGCTGCACCCGAACATCGGCTGCTGGCGGAGCCAGTGGGAAATGGATCTTTCATTGCTCTCCTGTGGGTACCCGCCCATGGCTTGGGTGTTTAACAGCCGGTGTTAGACTGTGTGCGAGCACCCTCGCACTTCGCAACTATGAGTATGAGGGCAGCAGGGCGGCCTTTTTACAGGGCAGCAAAGCGGTATGGGGGGCAGTTGTCACCAGTGGCAGCTGGTGCTCAAAATTTTGGGGGGGCACAAACAAACTGAAATATACTGAAAAAAAACACCAATTGCAGCCACTGTGCCCATAGAATGCTGCCACTGTGCCCATCCAATGCCGCCACTGTGGCCCGCTCACCGCCTGCCCGGCACTTACCCTGACTCGTGGGGCAGCGGGTGACGGCGTTGAGCGGTGTCCTCTGAGCGGTGTCTTCATGTGTATCTTCCCGGCCTCTCCTCCCGTCCAGGCGTCCAGTCGTTTCAGCCAATGAGGTGACAGGTAACAGACCCGAGCACCTAATTGGCAGAGAGGCGGTTCAGTGATAGGACAGCGAATATTCATTCGCTCTTCTAACACACCTGGGTGAACTGCGAGCGGCAAGCATGGCGCTCGCAGTTCACCTATTTTGAATCAGGTGCTTCAAAAACACCCCCAGCCACTGTAATTCAGGCACCCGGTGGGGGTGGCAGCGGCAGCCATGGATAGATTCATGCAACGCATGAATCTATCCATTGGTCATATGGCTGGTGCCCTTATGGACACACCGCCACTGGTTGTCACCCTGTCCCCCGACCCAGTCCGCCCCTGGATGACGCACCAAACTGCTGGAATTTGCCGCCCCTCAAAGTGCCGCCTGGGTCCAATGGACGTGTGTGTGTGTGTCTGTCTCTGTGTCTCTACTTTTTGTCTCTGTATGCCACCAGAATAAAATGAAAACAAAACAAGCCAAATGATTTTGAAGTGCAGACTTTCAATTCAAGGGGTTAAACATAAAGATAAAGTACAAATTTTAGGAACTACAACCCTTTTTATACACAGTCCCCCAGTTTTCAGGGGCTCGAATGTAATTGGACAAATGAATATAATCATAAATGTTCATTTTAAATATTTTGTTGAGAATCCTTTACTGGCAATAACTGCCTGAAGTCTGGAACCCGTGGACATTACCAAAGAGGTTTCCACCTTTCTGGTGCTTTGCCGGGCTCTAACTGCAGCTGTCTTCAGTTGTTCTTTGTTTGTGGCTCTTTCTATATTTTAGTTTTGCCTTCGGCAAGTGAAATGCATGCTCAATTGGGTTAAGATCAGGTGATTGACTTGGCCATTGCAAAATATTCCACTTTTCCTTCAAAAGCTTCTGGGTTGCTTTTGCAGTGTGTTTTGGATCATTGTCAATCTGTACTGTAAAGCGCAGCCCAATCAACTTTGCTGCATTTGACTGAATCTGGGCTCACAGTATATCTCTTAACACGGCAGAATTCATCCGGCTGCCTCTGTCTTTTGTCACATCATCAATAAACACCAATGACCCAGTGCCACTGGAAGCCATGCATGCCCATGCCATCCCACTGCCTCCACCATGTTTTACAGATGACGCTGTGTGCTTTTGGATCATGAGCTGTTCTAAGCCTTCTCCACACTTTTTTTTTTTTTTTTTTTCTTCCCCTCATTCTGGTACAGATTAATCTTCGTTTCATTCGTCCAAAGAATGCTTTTCCAGAACTGGTTCTGGCTTTTCTATTCTTCAGGCTTATGAATGGTTTGCACCTTGTGGTGAACCCTCTGTATTTGCTCTTGTAAAGTCTACCTCTTGATTTGTAGACTTTGACAATGATAAATACGCCCACCTCCTGGAGAGTGTCCTTCACTTGTCTGGATGTTGTCAATGGGTTTTTCTTTACCATAGAGAGGATCCTGCGATCATCCACCACTGTTGTCTTCCGTGGACATCCAGGCCTTTTTATGTTGCTGACCTCACCAGTGCATTCTTTCTTCAGAATGTACCAAACTGTTGATTTGGCCACTGCTAATGTTTCTCTCTGGTGGATTTTGTTTCATTTTTGAAGCCTTACAATGGCCTGTTTCACTTGCATAGACAGCTCCTTTAACTGCACCATGTAGGTTCACAGCAATAGATTCCAAATTCAAATACCACACTTAGAATAAACTTCAGACCTTCTACCTGCTTAATTGATGAAATAACGACAGAGTAGCCAACACCTGGCCATTAAACCACTTTTGATTCAATTGTCCATTTACTTTTGGCCCCTTGAAAAAGGGGGGATGGCTACTCTTAAAGAGGAAGTAAACCCTGATGGGTTTTACTTCCTCTTTTGCTCGCTGCAAAGCCTGCAAATGAATAGCATAATGGGCTAGTATGCATCGTAGGGGTGCCAAAATTAATCGCTGCATCGCGATTCGGGTGTCCCCCGATGCGATTCTGATGCATGCGACCGGGGAAAATCGATTACCGGGATGATGCCCGCAGCTGCAGGCATCAACCCGGTACCGTTTTTCGAGTGGGCGGTCGGCTTTCCAGTGATAACAACCGATGCGGCTAAAAGCCCCCCCTCCCGCCACCTGTCGCCGCTGTTACCGGGCCTCCCATCCCACCGGGAGACCCGATCAGCGAGCCGCTACTTCCAGCGGCTAGAGACAGACTGGAACGAAGCGTCTGCTTCGTTCCAGTCTGTAAACACGGAAGCGACATCACAACGTCACTTCCGCTTTACTCGGCTGCCATTGGCGCCAGTTTAAAAAAAATAAAATGCAGTATTCAGAATCGCCGTTTATGGCGATCTAAATACTTTGAAGTGCAAAGGAGGGATTTGGGGTCTTTTAGACCCCCGATCCCTCCATAAAGAGTACCTGTCACCACCTATTACTGTCACAAGGAATATTTACACAATGTAAAAAAAAAGAAATAAAATAAATATAATTTTTTTTTTTTTTTTTTTTTAAGCGCCCCTGTCCCTGCGAGCTTGCGCAGCAAAGAAAACACATACTCATGCCACGCCCGCATATGTAAACTGTGTTCAAATCACATGTGAGGTATTGCCGCGATCGTCAGAGTGAGGGAAACAATTCTAGCACTAGACGTCCTCTGTAACTCTAACCTGGTAACCGTTCATTTTTTTTAAAGCGTCGCCTATGGAGATTTTTAGGTACTGTAGTTTGACGCCATTCCACAAGTGTGCGCAGAAAGACACTCACCTGTCCCACAATCCAGCGACGTGGCCACCCGAATACTCCATTCTCTCCCCCGCCTGTCCACGGCGCTGGCAATACTACTGTAGGCATCCAGCTGTGACAGCTTGCAGCTTCACAGCCGGGTGCGCATGTCTCACTGCACTGTCCTGCATAGCCGGGCAATCTTCTGGGACCTGTGATATGTCCCAGAAGATCGCAGGGAGGAAGGGACGCCTAGGCAGCTCAAGCGGAAGTGAGAGCTCGTCGGTAATCGTGATGCATCGCGGAATCGAATCAAATCAAATCTTACCAGATAATCGTAATCCAATCGTGAGACCAGTGAAGATGCGCACCCCTAATGCATCGCATACGACCCCATTATGTGACACTTACCTGCAAAAGAATCCAGTGATGTCCCCTGTGCAGGCTGCGTCCATCTTCTGTCTCCTCTTCCTTCCGGGCCGCGGACTCCGGCTCTGTGATTCGCCGGAGCCGCGTGACGTCACTCCCGCACATGTGCACGGGAGCCGCCATTAACGGCACAGGCTAGGGAAGAAACGGCACTTAGTTTTGTTTCTTCCCAGCGCATACGCTGTTTACATTATCGGCAGACTACAAGTGAAATATCTCCTAAACGGTGCAAGTTTAGTAGATATTTCCACTACCTATAGGTAAGCCTTATTCTAGGCTTACCTATAAGTAGAAGTAATAAATAAGGGTTTACAACCACTTTAAGAGCTGTAATTCCTAAACCCTTCCTCCGATTTGGATGTACATGCCCTCAAATTAAACCTGAATGTGTGCACTTTCAGACCATATCCATTATGTAAGTATAGTCTGAATATGTTCTGGTAAATACTTGAAAAAAAATAAAATTGTTCCCATGTCCAAATATATATGGACCTAACTGTGTGTGTGTACATATATATGTGTATATATAATAATAATCTCTCTCCCATAGTACTAACACTCTTGCATTGCCATGTAAAAGTGCCTACACAGTAATGGTATATGACTTTGGTTACACAATTTGCGGCTCTGTGTAAACTGCCATTGCAGGATAAATTATGAAACCAAATGACAGTTCTCTTCTATGGAATTATTTTACTGGATTAATAAAAATTACAATTTTCTTCCTTTTATTACTATGTGCAGTGTTTGGTTTTTTTCCTTTTACTGCTTTTTTTCTTTTTTCAATGTAAAGTGCCTATGTAACATTTTACTGAATTCAAAATAAGTAATTGGCATCTACTATGCCAACTATGAGTTTCTAAACATGGTGGTTAACAGCATGCCTAATAGTCATGGAAGTTTTAATTTAGCATATTAGATGATAGATTCTGTTTTAAAAAGAATTTGGCCAAAAAAGGGAATAATCCAAAACAGAACATTGTATGTTTGCGTGGCCAAGCTGTAAAAACATACAATTTTATATTATATTAAAGCGGAATTAAACCCAGCGATTTAACAGTTTCAAAAAGCAGTTACATTCCTGGCATGCCGGGAATGCCAACCGTCACATTGGTTGTGCTCTCAACCAAACTGTCAAACCATCCAATGGCTGGTGTCATAACTGATCACATGTGCAGCATCATGGCAGTTGAAGATTAAACAGAGGCCAAGATGGCGGCTTCCTTGCCTGAAAATGATAGGAGGGTTTACTTCCACTTTAAATGTTTTAAGTAACTGGTCTGCCCAGTGCTTGTTTCACTAGGTGAGTAAAAAGGAAAGTTATGAAAATTGTCATCCCTAACAGGTCTTTACTTCAGACCATACACTTCTACAGTATATGTACAGTATCTACTGACTACAGGGGACAAACACATCTTCTGCACACTGGCAGGGATACATGGGAAGCTCTATACCTTTTTTGTATGACTCGGACCTGCCAGCAGTGAGGTAGGGTAACTAAATGCTAGATATTTATTAGGGCCATGTGGATAAAATATGGGACAAGTTCCAGGGCTAGCTCCCTTTTTTATATTTGTTTTACTGATTTTGGAATAAGCATGTGTATATGAGGTGTCAGGTAACCTAATATGCACATTTCTGTTTGTTGTCAGTACATCACGATGTAGTGAAACAAAAATCAATGACAGCAATGGGGCTTGCACTTACATACTCAAGTCCAGAAATCACAACCTTGGTAAAAACGTTTTACTTTTTTTGTTCTTTAAATATACATAAATAACGCAGGTACAAATAATAGGGAACCAGTCATTCACTTGGTACTGGCTTTTGACTGTAATTGCAGCCAGCTTATAATATATTACCACTTTGTTGCATTTTATTTATTTTTTTCTTACTTTTGTCTTTCTTCCTCTCCAGGTTTTCCACAAGATCATCACCAGTGGACACCAGCGTCTGCAGCCTCTGTATGACTGTCTGCTTACCATCATAGTAAATGGTACAAAATGTAGTTACTGGCAACAAAAGACTGATTTTTGTCTTGGCTTTGAGGGTTGATCTTTCTTTCCTGCATAGTGTTATTTGCCCACATGGTGGCGCTATCCAGCATTTCTTGGTGCATTGGTAGATGAGCAATGGAGGTTAAAGTTTTTTTTATCTTGATGCAGTATGATAAAAAAATTCTGTTTCTGACCGCAGCCACCCCCCCCCCCTTCAAGTACCACCGCAGCCACCCCCCCCTCAAGTACCACCGCCTCAAGTACCACCGCTACCACCCCCCCCTCAAGTACCAGCGGTGGTACTTGAGGGGGGGTGGCTGTGGTGGTACTTGAGGGGGGGTGGCTGCGGCGGCAGTGGTGGTGCCATCCTCTCCCACCACCACCTGTGCCTCTTACTGATCCCATCCCCCCACCACTGATCTCATCCCTATCCCCCACCATCACCTCTGTTGTAGAAGTAATGGGGGGATAGGGATGATGAGATCAGTGGTGGGGGGATGGGATCAGTAAGAGGCACAGGTGGTGGAGGTTGGCATCGATTGCTGAGCTGAGCTCTGTCACTTGATTGACTTACCGTCAATCAATCGATTCCCCGGGAATTCCGTTCGACTTCGATCTGTTCTGTGAGTCTGAGTGAGTCACCTTCACTGTGCCTTCTCCTGCCAGGATGCCTTGCCTCATGGTTAGACGCCGGGTAGGTACTCCTCCCCTGACTTCTCTCATTTGGTGTCAGGGTCTGCTTACTTAATTATTCAGAGTCCGCCCTGCCTCCCTACATCTCTGTGTCTCTGGATAGGCGGTCCACAGTCTTAGTCAGTGAGTGCTGCCTCAGCCTCTGCATTCTCTCTGTCTTCCTCTAGCGGCAAAAGCACGCCCCGCAGCCGAATAAACAGCACGCAGTGCGCACCGCACAAGCCAACAGAACACAGTGACAGTCAGGTAGGACATTCACACGGGCGACGGGCGGGCTCCTCACATGGACGGGTGGCGGGCCCCCCGGACTTGGCGGAACTACAGGGCCCAGTCGCAACGGTGACTGTTGTGACCATGAAAATTCCGCCACTGGCTGAGACACAGCAGCGGCGCCATTGGCTGTCGCTGCTGTCATTTCTTTCTAAAAGTGGGGGTATTTTCTATAAGTGGGAGCACTTCTGACTCTGCACTTCAGCAAATGCACCAGGCAAAGGAACACAAGAAAACACCTTAAACTTCCAAACAGGTGACCTTGTTTACATTATCAGCTCTTCTTCCCCCTTCTAAAATACACTGTCTACCACTCCTTCTGACAGCTGTGTCTTCTATCCTTAAACTAACTCTCCTGCACACCTCTCCTCCACCCCACACCTTATATATATATATATCGCCATCACTTCTGTCCTCTCCTTATTACTGCACCCACCAAGTCCTGCTAATTCTAAATCCACACGCCCAATACTCCAGACCACTGTGGCATGTCCCTTCATATAAATCACACTCCCACATTACCTCCCTCACACTTCTGCTTCTCCTATCCTCTGGTGATGTATCCCCAAACCCTGGGCCTCCTTCATTTAACTGTATTCAACGCACCCATTACCCTACACCCTCTGGCTGCAGCCGCAATGCACACAATGTAGTTCCCATTTCCCCTCTTCCCAAGACCAGATTCCCTTTCTCTTGTGCCCTTTGGAATGCCCGCTCTGTCTGTAACAAACTCGCCTCCCTCCGTGATCTCTTTATCGCTAACTCATTTAATCTACTCTCCATTACCAAAACCTGGCTTCACGAACCAAACTCTGCGTCTTCTGCTGCTCATTCCCACGGTGGACTTCTGTGGACTCACTCCCCCAGACCCAGTGGACTCAAAGGAGGGGGTGTTGGAATTCTTTTAGCCCCACATAGCACCTTTCAAGTACTCCACCCACCTCCCTCTCTGTCACAGTGCACCTCAAATGAGGAGAGTATTAGTCTCTTCTCCCCAGTTTCTCTTAGGATAGCTGTGATCTACTGGCCCCCTGGACCAGTATCTACCTTTCTCTTTTTGATAAAAAAAGAAAAAAAAAAGTTTTTATTGAACATAAGATGTACCACAACAGTTTGCATTGTACAAAAACTTGCAGAGATTTCACTCTGCGGACTAACACCAAATCTACCTTTCTTGTTGACTTCTCTGCCTGGATACCCTACTTTCTCTCTTCTGAAATCCCCACAATCATCCTCCGGTGACTTTAACATCACTACTAATACCAACATTCCTGCAACTTCCAAACTTCTCAGTCTAGCCTCCTCCTTTGACCTGAAGCAATGGATACATGCTCCTACTCAAGCTGAAGGCAATACCCTTGACCTTGTCTTTTCCCACCTATGCACTTCATGCAACCTCTCCAACTATCCCTACCCTCTCTCTGATCACTACCTTATTAATTTCACTCTTTCCCTCTACTCCACCTCCTCTCCCTCCAAACGTCTAACGGTTACCCGTAGAAACCTTCGCCATCTCAACTCTTCTATTCTCTACTCTGCGACTGACCACCTCTATGACAAAATCGCACCACTGTCCTGCACCGACCTAGCCACTTCTGTCTACAACACCTCACTTCTAGCCTCACTGGACACACTGGCCCCCCTCACTACACACAGAATAAGGCCCCGTCCCCTTCAACCCTGGCAAACGGATGATACTAGAAGTCTGAAAAAACACAGCCGTGCTCTCGAGCGCCTGTGGCGCAAGACAAAGTCCCAGACAGATTTCAGCCAGTATAAATCTGACCTCCAAAAATACAATTCCAGCCTCCTCACTGCCAAGCAGACCTATTTCATCACCCTCATTAAAAACGTATCATCCCGTCCCCGTCAACTCTTCTCTACCTTTAAACTCTCTACTTCTTCCTCCACCCACTAACTCACTCACCGCCCAGGAGATCGCCAATCACTTCAAACAGAAGATTGATACAATTCGCAAGGAGATCTCTACAGTTCAGATACCCTCCACACCTTACACCTCATGTTCACAGGTACAATCATTGCTCCCCTCTTTCAACCCCACCACTATTGACGAGGTTGCTAAATTACTACCCCAACGTCCATCTTGCCACCTGCCCTCTGGATCCTGTTCCCTCGCAAATGCTACATTCACCCTCTGTCTCTATTCTACACTCTCTAACCCACATCTTCAATCTCTCCCTCTCTTCTGGCATCTTCCCTAACTCTCTAAAACATGCACTTGTCAGCCCCATACTTAAAAAGCCCACACTGGACCCATCCATTCTTAACAACCTACGCCCCATCTCCTTGCTCCCCTTTTTATCCAAACTCCTTGAAAGTCTAGTCTACAACCGGCTGAGCGTCCACCTTGCCAATAATAGGATTTTTATAACAGCTTACCTGTAAAATCCTTTTCTTGGAGTACATCACGGGACACAGAGCGACATAGTCATTACTATGTGTGTGTTATATAGATACCTTCAGGTGCTGGCACTGGCAACTTCCAAAACCGGAAGTACCCTCCCCTATATAAGCCCCTCCCATCCGGGAGTACCTCAGTTTTGTAGCAAAGCAATAAGTGTCCCAAAAAGAGGGGTGGGAGCTCTGTGTCCCGTGATGTACTCCAAGAAAAGGATTTTACAGGTAAGCTGTTATAAAAATCCTATTTTCTTTCTCGTACATCACGGGACACAGAGCGACATAGTCATTACTATGTGGGACGTCCCAAAGCAATGCCCAATGAGGGGGGGATACACCATACATAAGCTGAGCGCTATCAGACATGAGGATCTTTTGCGGCCTGCAACACACTGCGCCCAAAGGTGACATCCTCCTGACTTCTAACGTCCACCTGGTAGAACCTAGTAAACGTGTGTACTGAAGACCATGTTGCGGCCTTACAGATTTGAGCCAGGGAGGCCTGGTGATGCACTGCCCATGAAGTTCCAACTGCTCTCGTGGAGTGCGCCCTAACTTTGAACGGAGGCGGTCTCCTTCTCAAGCCATAGGCTTGCATTATGACCTGTCGAATCCACTTGGCTAAAGTAGATTTTGACGCTGCCTGACCCTTTCTGGGGCCTTCCGGCAGAATAAACAAAGTATCCGTTCTGCGAATATGAGCAGTGGCTTTTAGATAAGCTTTAACTGCTCTTACTACATCCAAAGAATGCAATAACTTTTCCTCTACCGAACTAGGTTTGGGGAAAAAAGAAGGAAGAACCACATCTTGGTTCAAATGAAACCTCGATACCACCTTAGGAAGAAAGGCTGGATGAGGATGTAACACTACTCTGTCCTTATGGATAACCAGATATGGCTCTTTACAGGACATAGCTGCTAATTCCGACACTCTTTTAGCCGAACAAATGGCTACTAGAAAAATCTATTTCCTGGTGAGAAGAACCAAGGAAATATGCTGTAATGGTTCAAATGGTTGTTTCTGTAGAACCGACAGAACCAGGTTTAGATCCCATGGACATATGGGAATATTAACCGGAGGATTAATACGCATCACTCCTTGTATAAAGGCTTTGACTAGTGAATGCGAAGCCAAGGGCCTTTGAAAAAATATTGACAAGGCCGAAATCTGACCCTTGATAGTACTCAAGGCCAGATTCCTATCTACAGCCCACTGTAGGAAGTCCAGAATCCTACCTATTACGTACTTACGTGGATGCCATTTCTTGGCCTCACACCACGCGATGTACGCCTTCCAGATTCTATAGTAGATCTGCCTGGATACCGGCTTCCTGGCATTGATCATGGTAGATACCACAGGATTAGAGAGCCCTCTCTTTTTTAGAATGTGGGCTTCAATAGCCAGGCCGTCAAACCTAGGGCTGGTAAGGAAGGGTGGTATATCGGTCCTTGCGAAAGCAGGTCCGGATGATGTGGGAGAGTCCAAGGACTCCCCACTGACATTTTTACAATCTCCGCGTACCATGCTCTTCGGGCCACGCTGGAGCCACCAGAATCACTGGTTTCTTTTCTACCCTGATTCTGCGGAGTAATCGAGGTAACAATTGTGGCGGTGGGAACGCATATATCAGCTTGAACTGATCCCAAGGGAACACTAGGGCATCCGAGCCGCAAGCTAGGGGATCCCTTGTCCGAGAGACAAACCTGTCCACCTTTGCGTTGAATCTGGATGCTAGCAGATCTACATCCGGTGTTCCCCACCGCTGACATATTGTCCGGAAAACCTCGGGGTGAAGGGACCATTCCCCTGGGCATAATTGTTGGCGACTTAGAAAGTCCGCCTTCCAATTCTCCACTCCTGGAATGAATACCGCGGATATGGCTGGGACATATCTTTCTGCCCATTTCAGGATGTAATTTACTTCCCTCTGGGCTGCACGACTCCTGGTGCCACCCTGATGATTGATATATGCCACTGCTGTGGCATTGTCTGATTGAATTCTGACAGGGGACCCTTGGAGTTTGGATGTCCATGCTACTAGGGCATACCGTGCTGCTCGTATCTCTAAGAGATTGATGGGCAGGGCCTTTTCTGCATCCGACCATCTGCCCTGGAGAGACTATTGCTCCAGTACTGCTCCCCAGCCTATAAGGCTGGCATCTGTAGTGACCACCTTCCAAGAAATCGGACTGAAGGATTTCCCTTTTTCCAGATTCTGGAGAACCAACCACCAACGGAGGCTCTTGCGAACGGAAGGGGACAAGGACATTGGTAAGTCTAGGGCCTGAAATTTTTTGTTCCAGGCTGACAGTATGGCCCTTTGCAAATTCCTTGAATGGAATTGACCATAGGGTACTGCTTCGAATGATGCCACCATTTTTCCCAGCAGCCTCATGCACAGGTGTATGGACGGCTGTCTTTTTGTACCCACTAGGTGGATCAAATCTCTCAAAGACAACACCTTTTCTCGAGGCAAGAATATTTTCCTCTGGCCTGAATCCAGCCTTAGCCCCAAGTATTCCAGACTTTTGACTGGTTTTAGGGCTTACTTGTCTCGGTTGATAATCCAACCGTGAGATTCCAGATACTTGATTGTCTTGTGAACGACCACTTCTAGTTTTTTCACTGAGTGGTCTATCAGCAACAAGTCGTCTAGATATGCCATTATCGTTACACCTTGTGTTCTTTAGATTGGCCAATAATGGGGCCAGAATTTTTGTGAACACTCGTGGTGCTGTGGCCAGACCGAAGGGTAAGGCTCTGAACTGAAAATGGCGCCCTTCTACTGCAAAGCGTAGAAATTTTTGGTGGACTGGAAAGATGGGAATGTGCAAATAAGCATCTTTGATGTCGATCGAGGCTAACCATTCCTCCCCTTGTAGGGCAGTGGCCACCGATAGGATCGACTCCATCCGGAAAGTCCTGATATGTAGGAATTTGTTTAGCCCTTTTAGATTTAATATGGGCCTCACGTCCCCGTTTGGCTTCGGGACTGTAAAGAGGTTTGAGTAAAACCCGAACCCCCATTCTTCCAGGGGAACCTCCATAATTACTCCTTGGAGCAATAGTTGTTCTAGTGCCAACAGGAGGGACTCTCTCTTCCGGGGATCCCTTGGCACGTTTGACCTCATAAAATGGGAAGGAGGAGAGTCTTTTAACTCCAATCTGTATCCCAGACTTACTGCGGAGAGCACCCATCTGTCTCTGATCGTGTCCCGCCAGGTCTCTACGAACAACTGGAGTCTTCCCCCCCACCCGATTGAGTGGGGGCAACCCTTCATGAATTTGACTTTGGGGGAGGTTTTGTACCTCTCCTGACCCAGGGTTTCTTATTACCCTGCGATTGTCCCTGATTTTTACCCCCGGGATTTGACCGAGGAGGCCGTCGGAACTGTTTCACAGGGACTGGAGAAGCAGGCCTCTTAAAAGAGGGACCTCTAACTCTGTTTTTAACCGGCAAGAGTGTACTTTTACCGCTGGAAATTTTCTGGATATATTTGTCCAGGTCTTCCCCGAATAAGCGTTCACCATGAAATGGGAAGCTTACCAGCAATTTTTTACAGGGAGCTTCAGCAGACCAGTTTTTGAGCCATAGAAGCCTGCGCATATGTACTACAGACAGCGTAAGGCGGGAGGCCTGATGGATTGAATCCTTTATGGCGTCAACCGCAAAGCATAAGGCTCTAGGTAGATCAGCTAGGGCAAGGGCCTGCTGATCTGGCAAGTCCCTTAAGACCTGTTTCAACTGATCCTTCACTGCTTGGCAGACCCCAATAGCTGCCACTGCTGGTTGTGTCACCAAGCTTGCTGTAGAAAAAGCAGATTTTAATAAGGACTCCAATTTTTTATCTATTGGGTCCTTGAACATTTGGACATTATCCACTGGACATGTCAGTGATTTATTCACACAAGAGATGGCTGCGTCCACTGTAGGGACCCTCCATTTTTTGATGAACTTATCCTCCATGGGATAGACCACCGGAAATCTCTTGGGGGGAGTAAATATTTTATCAGGATGTTCCCAATCCTGGTAAATGAGCCCTTCCAGTAAAGGGTGAAGTGGAAAGAAACAGACAGTCTGGGGAGCTTTTAGCGACCCCAGCGAGGAGACAGTAGTGGTTGATGGTTCCGCAAGGTGCATTTTAAATGCTGATCGGACCATGTTAGTCAGAGACTGAACCCATAATCTTTCAGCTTGAGATGCTGAGAAAGGTTCCTCCACTGTTGATTCCTCTATAACAGAATCAACCTCATCCTGATCCCCTTCAGGCAGGTCGATCCCTGTATGGGACTGTTGCTCCGCTAACAGGCACTCTGAAGGAGGAGACGGAGATCGGGCGTGCTTTCCCTGTGACAGGGAGGCAGCGATCAATGTTGACAATCTCTCTTCTAATCCTCCCAGAGCTGAGGAAAAAACCTCCTCTGTTACATACACAGGAGCAGGTGAACTGAGGACAGCCACAGTACCAGGTACTCCTGCGGGGTCTCTACGGTCACTAACCTCTGAATTTTCTGGGGAGACTGGTGCAGCAGAAGCATGCCCAAGATCCTCAGAGCCCGATGGAGACCCCCTTCGCTTCCTGGAAGATTTAGTTCCGGAGCTTCTGGACGGCATATTCCTAAGCCCAAAGCTGAGGTATTCCAGCCGTAATACACCACTTTTACTGATAATAGTCTAGCACAATTTGCTGCTATATAACAGTTGGTGTCTACTAAAGTGCCTTTCTAGGGGATGCCTGCATCAACCGCCTCTGTGTGCCTTATTTACTGTTGCTAGCTCTGTCTGTGCACTTCAATAGCCAGCTGTGATTGTGCCTTTAAACACGCTGGACGCCCGCACATGCGCAGTAGCGCCGCGGCGCACACCGAGCGTCATCCACCAGCTCCGCCCCTTTTTCCAGATCGCCTCTATATATAGAGGCGCGTGCACGCGCGTGGGCACGTGCGCCTTCGGCGCTCTTTTAAAAAAAAATAAGGAGCTAGATGGGAGCCAGGGTCCCTGCCGCAGGGCCCGGGGATGGATGAGCGCAGCAACAGGGCAGAGGAGACAGCTTCCCAGCAGAGAACTTACCAACTGCCTGGATTTGACTTTGGAAGAAAAAAATCCACATTACAAGAAAAAAGAACTATAGCGGCCTCTAGTGTTTAACACAGGTACCGCGGTCTTACCATTTTTTTTTTTTTTTCTTGCCTACTATTAAATTTTTTTACATTTTCTTAGTAATAACAGGCATGCACAGATATTAGCGGGAATACCTTAGGTAACAGGCAGAAAGACAAATTAGGCTTGGGGGTCCCCCAATAGAACCAAGTTCCTGAGGGCCCCCACTTACCTTTTCCTCGCCGCAGGACTCTGTTTGGTCCACAGAAGCCCAAACTTCACCTATCACGGCAGGCATTGTAATTAAACCTTCAGGGACCGGGTTCCCAAGGATTCCACTCCCCTGGACCTGTATAGCACCCTGCACAGAAAACATCTTGGTCGTGGGTATGACCAGAGCTCTGGATCCCAGGTCCAGCCCTCCTAAGAGAGGCATTACAGGCAAAACCTTGCTCTTCTCTTGCAAGGCCCGGGTACCGACCGTTTAGCTATGAAGCTTTTTTGGTCGGATCCGGAATAGCTTACTGAGGCCCAAAAGAACCTGTACGCAAGCTCAGTGAAAAACACATGTTACTTCTTGGCCAACACCTTAGACACTGGCAAAAAACTGAGGTACTCCCGGATGGGAGGGGCTTATATAGGGGAGGGTACTTCCGGTTTTGGAAGTTGCCAGTGCCAGCACCTGAAGGTATCTATATAACCCACATAGTAATGACTATGTCGCTCTGTGTCCCGTGATGTACGAGAAAGAAAATGGCCTTCTTGATTCCCTTCAGTCTGGATTTCGCCTTCAACACTCCACAGAAACTGCTCTCCTAAAACTAACAAATGATCTACTAAAGGCCAAAACTAAGGGACACTATTCTGTACTCCTACTCCTGGACCTCTCTGCTGCCTTTGATACGGTTGACCAACCCCCCCCCCCTCCTCCTCAAAAAACTCCACACCTTTGGTCTCCGTGACAGTACTCTTCGCTGGTTCTCTACCTACTTATCCAACTTCACCTTTAGCGTGCCTTACAATTCTACTTCCTCCTCTCCTCTTCCTTTCTCTGTTGGGGTCCCCCAAGGTTCTGTTCTTTGATCCCTCCTTTTTTCAATCTACACTTCCACCCTGGGTCAGCTTATAGCCTCCCACGGCTTCCAATACCATCTCTACGCTGATGACACCCAAATCTATTTCTCTACCCCTCAACTCTCTCCATCATTCTCCTCACATATCACTAATTTACTATCAGATATATCAGTCTGAATGTCACACCACTTCCAAACTTAATTTATCCAAAACCGAACTTATAATTTTTCCTCCCCCACGTGCCTCTTCCCCTGATCTCTCTGTCAAAATCGATGGCACAGCTATCAGCCCATCCCCGCATGCCAAGGTTCTAGGTGTAGTCCTGGACTCTGAACTCTCCTTTTAAGCCCCACATCCAATCACTGTCCAAATCTTGTCGCCTCAACCTCCACAACATCTCCAAAATACGCCCCTTTCTAACCAATGACACCACAAAGCTCTTCACTCCCTAGTCATCTCTCGCCTTGATTACTGCAACTCCCTCCTCATTGGCTTACCTCTGCATACTATATCCCCCCTTCAATCAATCCATCATGAATGCTGCTGCCAGACTCATCCACCTTACTAATCGCGCTGTGTCTGCTACTCCTCTGTCAATCCCTCCACTGGCTTCCGCTCACCCAACAAATGAAATTCAAAATACTAACTACTACCTACAAAGCCATCCACAACTCTGCCCCTAGCTACATTACTGACCTAGTCTCAAAATACCAACCTAATCGTTCTCTTCGTTCTTCTCAAGACCTCCTGCTCTCTAGCTCTCTCATCACCTCCTCCCACACTCGCCTCCAGGACTTTTCCAGAGCCTCTCCAAGCCTATGGAACGCCTTACCCCAATCTGTCCACTTATCTCCTACTCTATTAGCTTTTAGACAATCCCTGAAAACCCTTCTCTTCAGAGAAGCCTATCCTACCCACACCTAACAACTGTTTTTTCATCTTGTCCATCTGATCATTCCCCCACAGCTACTACCCTTTGTTCCACTTGACCCTCCCTTCTAGATTGTAAGTTCTAATGAGCAGGGCCCTCTGATTCCTCCTGTATTGTATTGTATTGTATTGTAATTGTACTGTCTTCACCGATGTTGTAAAGCGCTGCGCCAACTGTTGGCGCTATATAAA
This sequence comes from Rana muscosa, assembly GCA_029206835.1. Taxonomy (NCBI): domain Eukaryota; kingdom Metazoa; phylum Chordata; class Amphibia; order Anura; family Ranidae; genus Rana; species Rana muscosa. The sequence goes on from CM055128.1 coordinate 106,971,731, forward strand.
TCCTGTATAATAATACAGGTTAGACTCCCCCCTGACGGGGGTGGGATGGAGGATTTTTTGGCGGGCATCCCGATTTCCTAGGTTGACTGACGAACAAGTGACCCTTCTAGAAGAACCAATTAAAGCAGAGGAGATTACTGGGGCTATAGCGGGTTTTACCAAGTCCAAGGCCCCGGGATCGGACGGACTGCCCATTGAGTTCTACGCACAGTTTAGTGACATACTTACTCCAAAGCTCCTCACCCTATACAACTACTTATTTGATAATCAGGTGTGGCCCCTATCCATGAGAGAGGCCATAATAGTACTAATCCCCAAACCGGGGAAAGATCCGGGATATCCAGAATCTTATAGACCCATCTCCCTCCTCCAGGTGGATATTAAGATCCTAGCTAAAATCCTCGCCAATCGGTTGAAGCAAGTTATTCTATCCCTGATACACGATGACCAGGCGGGTTTTATGCCTGGCCGTAACACCTCTTTTAACCTCTGAAAGCTGTTTATCAATCTTCAGGCCTCGCATGACATTGTCGGAGAACGCGTGGTGGTGACACTTGACACCTCCAAGGCATTCGACTCCGTGGAGTGGAGATACCTCTGGGCTTGTCTAGAACGTTATGGCTTTGGCACCAGATTCCTTACGTGGGTCCGTCTCCTATATCAGGATCCTACTGAGTGGTGGCGAATGGATGGCCCTCTGATTCCTTTGGGCTTACCAGGGGCACCCGTCAATGGTGTCCTCTCTCTCCCCTACTATATGCCCTTGCGGCAGAACCATTGGCCATTTCCATTCGAGAGAATCCTGAGATACGCGGACTGACCTCTGGGGGACTATTGGAAAAGATCAGTATGTACGCGGATGATACCCTGTTATACCTGGCCGATTCGGGCCCCTCCCTACGGCACGCGCTCGACACCATCGAACACTTTGGGACCTTCTCGGGCTTAAAAATTAATTGGGGTAAGTCACAGATCCTTCCCATTGACCCCTATACACCCCCTCGGACGCAGTCGGAGCTCCCGCTACTGCGAGTGAGTGCTGTGAAATATCTGGGAGTTCAGATCACTAGGTCACCGTCAGACTACATCGCCCTTAACATAGACCCTCTCTATTCTCTAGTGAAGGATAAAATACAAATATGGTCACGACTGCCTCTTGGAGTATGGGGCAGAATAAACCTGATAAAAATGGTATTGCTCCCCAAACTGCTTTATGTACTTTGGCACTCCCCGGTATACATCCCTCTCAAATATTTTAAATGCTTTGATTCCTTACTCAAGCCCTTCGTGTGGGGTGGGAACAGACACAAGTTGGCCTGGCGGACCCTTAAGAATCCCACAGATTTGGGGGGGAACTGCCATGCCCAACTTACACCTCTACTACACTGCATCACAGCTCTCCCAACTGTTTCATGTTGATAAAACCGACAGGGACAGGTTCGGGACTCTACTCTGCCCTCGCTTAACACATCACACACGGGACCCTATTGCCGCAATTGCACTAGGAGTACGAGGCACCCGCTCTACACAGGCCAAATCTACTCTATACCAATATAGAAAAATCTGAGACATTGCTATGACTAAGCTGACCATAGACCCGTTCAATGACTACACTCCCCTCTGACACAATGGTCACCTGCCTGAACTCTCTCGAATTCCTGACCCTGAACTGTGGTGCTCTCGGGGGGTGATCTACCTCTCACAGGTCACAGGCGGCAACATTAAATCTTTCCCTGCTCTCCAAGATGAGTTTGCGCTCCCTGACAGTATGTACTTTCGATATATTCAGGTACACCATGCCCTCACTACACAATTTTGGGGGCACTGCCACAGTCTTCCCCTAACTCTGTTATGGCCATAGTTAAGGGCACAGACCCCCAAAAGCTCATCTCCTATTTCTACAATATGCTGCTCATACCTTCTTCGACGAAACTAGCGTATGCTCTTAAGCCCCGATGGGAGAGGGAGGTAGGGGACCTTGGGGATGAGGAATGGAGTGAGGCCCTAGACACCTGCAAGGAGGCTTCCCCAAAACTCTCGGATAGACTCACCCAAATATACATCGTTCATAGATCTTATCTCGCCCCGCTCCGAGTGTCCAGATATAAGAGAGACCTCCCCAATACCTGCCCCATGTGTACGCGGGAGCTGGGTACGTTCTTCCATCTAATCTGGTCCTGCCATGTGATCCAGGGCTTCTGGAAGCAAATAGTGGACTTCCTCCACGACAACATGGGCTCACCTCTTACGCTGAACCCACGGTCATGCTTACTGGGGGATCTACCCCGGCCCTGAACTGGATAACAGGAAACACTTTTTTTTCAGCAAGGAAACTGATCGCGAGGAAGTGGATGAGATCATCCCCTCCGAATATGGCTGAATGGAAAGCTGATGTTAATGGTGCTCTTTCATACCGTAAAATTTATGTATATTAATAGAGGGTGTCCGGCTAAGTACAATAAAATCTGGGACCGGTGGCTGGGAGTTGCAGACACCCTCTTTTAATGGTTCTCAATGTACCCCTCAGATATGTATGTGACTCCCTTTCACTATACTGTACTTAAGTTTGCCGTTTGTTTTCATATTATTGACCTGCATGTATACTCTGTATGCGCATATTGCCAAATAAAAACCCTTTGTTAAAAAAAAAATAATACAGGTTAGATTTATCTAAGCAGTAGGAGTGGAGGGGGCGGCACTGTCACGAGCTGACAGGCAGGTAGGGGAGGGGTAAGGAGGAGACACAGGACAGCAGGCTGCGGATGACGGAGGCACACAAACTGACCACAGTGTCGGCTATGATTACTGTGGTCAGTTTACAGAGAGGAGGGAAGAAACTGTCAGGATCAGCCAGGTTTTTTAGGAGTTGCATGCGGCCAAATGACACAGGTCACGCACTTAAAGGAGCAGGATCTATTTTTCTTTTTCTTTTTTTTGTGGTAACAAAATCTTTAGGTTAAAGTGATTGTAAAGCTTTACTCCTCTTCTTCTGGGGTACCTCGCTGGCTCTCCCGGCTAGAAAGCTGCTTTCTATGGGGGCACTCATGCAGGCTCACTCCTGAGCTGCCCTATTGACATAGACAGTGTGGCTGAGCCCCGCCCCGGCTCCCTTGTCACAGAATTTGATTGACAGCAGTGGGAGCCAATGCCTCCCGTTGCTATCAATCTGCCCAGTAAAAAGGGACAGAGCAGAGAGAGCCGCTACTCTCATGCACAGTGCTGGATCGAGATCAGGCTCAGATAAGTATAAGGAGAGTGAGGGGGGAATCCTGTGACTGAGTTTTTTTGTACTTTTTAATGCATAGCATGCAATAAGGTAAAAAAAACTTTAGGCTTTAGAACCACTTTACTGTGTTGTGTACTGTATTCAACTTTATAGTTGTGCTCAAAAGTTTAAACACCCTTGAAGAATTGGAACCTGTACAGTACCATTTTTAAAGAAAACATGGATGAGCAGGCAAAACTCACTACTTTTTTTTTTTTTTTTTTCTTTTGGGATTTTTTATCAAAATATTTATTGGATATGTGTTATAACGGGAAGTAAAAAATATTGTTTTTGAAAAAAAAATGTATGCTCTTTTTTTCATTTAAAGCACAGAAAATAAAAAACCCAGTGGTGGTCAAAAACCACCAAAAGAAAGCTCTATTTGTGGGGAAAAAAATGCTATACATTTTGTTTGAGTACAGCATTGCATGACCACACAGTTATCAGTTAAATTAGCGCAGTGCTGAATAGCAAAAAATGCGCTGGTCATGAAGGGGGTTAACACTTCCAGAGCTGAAGTGGTTAATAAGTGATTGAACAGTACTGACTGGCATATTCTGATATTTGGATATTTCCTTTTCCATTTTAATAAAGTTCCAATACCTTGTTACACAGGTCTTTTGACAGTTCTTTTTTGCTCCCTGTGGCTCAGTATCTAGCCTGCTCAGTACATCCTGTGAGAGTGAGAGCCCCTGTCTTAGTGAAAATGTGTTTTAAAATGGACACAGGACTCTCAAAGAAGCAATTTGAGAAGTTACAGCAAAAGATTGGTGAGCAGAGAAAACTATGCTTTAAGTTTTCTCTGGATTTTGTAATTCTGGATTGGGGCTGGAAACTTGAAGACTTCAAAGAGCATTGGGAGGGATGGAGTCTTCAGTCATGTGTCCGGGTTTTCCAGGAGCTCTGCAGGTTGTGTGTGTCCAGGTGCACACACTCGTTATAATAGGATTTTTATAACAGCTTACCTGTAAAATCCTTTTCTTGGAGTACATCACGGGACACAGAGCGACATAGTCATTACTAATGGGTTATATAGTTACCGTCAGGTGCTGGCACTGGCAACTTCCAAAACCGGAAGTACCCTCCCCTATATAAGCCCCTCCCATCCGGGAGCACCTCAGTTTTGTAGCAAAGCAATAAGTGTCCCCAAAAGAGGGGTGGGAGCTCTGTGTCCCGTGATGTACTCCAAGAAAAGGATTTTACAGGTAAGCTGTTATAAAAATCCTATTTTCTTTTTCGTACATCACGGGACACAGAGCGACATAGTCATTACTAATGGGATGTCCTAAAGCAATGCCAAATGAGGGGGGGGATACACCATATATAAGCTGAGCGCTATCAGACATGAGGATCTTTTGCGGCCTGCAACACACTGCGCCCAAAGGCGACATCCTCCTGACTTCTAACGTCCACCTGGTAGAACCTAGTAAACGTGTGTACTGAAGACCATGTTGCGGCCTTACAGACTTGAGCCAGGGAGGCCTGGTGATGCACTGCCCATGAAGTTCCAACTGCTCTCGTGGAGTGCGCCCTAACTTTGAACGGAGGCGGTCTACTTCTCAAGCTATAGGCTTGTATTATGACCTGTCGAATCCACTTGGCTAAAGTAGATTTTGACGCTGCCTGACCCTTTCTGGGGCCTTCCGGCAGAATAAACAAAGTATCCGTTCTGCGAATCTGAGCAGTGGCTTTTAGATAAGCTTTAACTGCTCTTACTACATCCAAAGAATGCAATAACTTTTCCTCTACCGAAGTAGGCTTGGGGAAAAAAGAAGGAAGAACCACATCTTGGTTCAAATGAAAACTCGATACCACCTTAGGAAGAAAGGCTGGATGAGGACGTAACACTACTCTGTCCTTATGGATAACCAGATATGGCTCCTTACAGGACATAGCTGCTAATTCCGATACTCTTTTAGCCGAACAAATGGCTACTAGAAAAATCAATTTCCTGGTGAGAAGCACCAAGGAAATATGCTGTAATGGTTCAAATGGTTGTTTCTGTAGAACCGACAGAACCAAGTTTAGATCCCATGGACATATGGGAATATTAACCGGAGGACTAATACGCATCACTCCTTGTATAAAGGCTTTGACTAGTGAATGCGAAGCCAAGGGCCTTTGAAAAAATATTGACAAGGCCGAAATCTGACCCTTGATAGTACTCAAGGCAAGCTTCCTATCTACAGCCCACTGTAGGAAGTCCAGAATCCTACCTATTACGTACTTATGTGGATGCCATTTCTTGGCCTCACACCACGCGATGTACGCCTTCCAGATTCTATAGTAGATCTGCCTGGATACCGGCTTCCTGGCATTGATCATGGTAGATACCACAGCATTAGAGAGCCCTCTCTTTTTTAGAATGTGGGCTTCAATAGCCAGGCCGTCAAACCTAGGGCTGGTAAGGAAGGGTGGTATATCAGTCCTTGCGAAAGCCGGACGACGTGGGAGAGTCCAAGGACTCCCCACTGAAATTTTACAATCTCCGCGTACCACGCTCTTCGGGGCCACGCTGGAGCCACCGGAATCACCGGTTTCTTTTCTACCCTGATTCTGCGGAGTAATCGAGGTAACCATTGTGGCGGTGTGAATGCATATATCAGCTTGAACTGATCCCAAGGGAACACTAGGGCATCCGAGCTGCAAGCTAGGGGATCCCTTGTCCGAGAGACAAACCTGTCCCCCTTTGTGTTGAATCTGGATGCTAGAAGATCTACATCCGATGTTCCCCACCACTGACATATTGTCCAGAAAACCTCGGGGTGAAGGGACCCTTCCTCTGGGCCTAATTGCTGGCGACTTAGAAAGTCCGCCTTCCAATTCTCCACTCCTGGAATGAATACCGCAGATATGGCTGGGACATATTTTTCTGCCCATTTCAGGATGTAATTTACTTCCCTCTGGGCTGCACGACTCCTGGTGCCCCCCTGATGATTGATATATGCCACTGCTGTGGCATTGTCTGATTGCATTCTGACAGGGGACCCTTGGAGTTTGGATGTCCATGCTACTAGGGCATACCGGGCTGCTCGTATCTCTAAGAGATTGATGGGCAGGGCCTTTTCTGCATCCGACCATCTGCCCTGTAGAGACTATTGCTCCAGTACTGCTCCCCAGCCTATAAGGCTGGCATCTGTAGTGACCACCTTCCAAGAAATCGGACTGAAGGATTTCCTTTTTTCCAGATTCTGGGGAACCAACCACCAACGGAGGCTCTTGCGAACGGAAGGGGACAAGGACATTGTAAGTCTAGGGCCTGAACTTTTTTGTTCCAGGCTGACAGTATGGCCCCTTGCAAATTCCTTGAATGGAATTGACCGTAGGGTACTGCTTCGAATGATGCCACCATTTTTCCCAGCAGCCTCATATACAGGCGTATGGACGGCTGTCTTTTTTGTACCCACTAAGTGGATCAAATCTTTCAAAGACAACACCTTTCCTCGAGGCAAGAATATTTTTCTCTGGCCTGAATCCAACCTTAGCCCCAAGTATTCCAGACTTTTGACTGGTTTTTAGGGCTGACTTGTCTCGGTTGATAATCCAACCGTGAGATTCCAGATACTTGATCGTCTTGTGAACGACCACGTCTAGTTTTTTCACTGAGTGGTCTATCAGCAACAAGTCATCCAGATATGCCATTATCATTACACCTTGTGTTCTTAGATTGGCCAATAAAGGGCCAGAATTTTTGTAAACACTCGTGGTGCTGTGGCCAAACCGAAGGGTAAGGCTCTGAACTGAAAATGGCGCCCTTCTACTGCAAAGCGTAGAAATTTTTGGTGGACTGGAAAGATGGGAATGTGCAAATAAGCATCTTTGATGTCGATCGTGGCTAACCAATCCTCCCCTTGTAGGGCAGTGGCCACCGATCGGATCGACTCCATCGGAAAGTCCTGATATACAGGAATTTGTATAGCCCTTTTAGAATTAATATGGGCCTCCCGTCCGCGTTTGCTTCGGGACTGTAAAGAGGTTTGAGTAAAACCCGAACCCTCATTCTTCCAGGGGAACCTCCATAATTACTCCTTGGAGCAATAGTTGTTCTAGTGCCAACAGGAGGGACTCTCTCTTCCGGGGATCCCTTGGCACGTTTGACCTCAAAAATGGGAAGGAGGAGAGTCTTTTAACTCCAAACTGTATCCCAAACCTACTGCGGAGAGCACCTATCTGTCTTGATCGTGTCCCGCCAGGTCTCTTGCGAACAACTGGAGTCCTCCCCCCACCCGACTGAGTGGGGGCTTCAATGAATTTAACTTTGGGGGAGGTTTTGTACCTCCCCTGACCCAGGGTTTCTCATTACCCTGCTACTGTCCCTGTTTTTTACCCCCGGGATTTAACCGAGGAGGCCGTCGGAACTGTTACACAGCCGATGCCCCAGGGACTGGAGAAGCAGGCCTCTTAAAGAGGGACCTCTAACTCTGCTTTTAACCGGCAAGAGCGTATTTTTACCGCTGGAAATTTTCTGGATATATTTGTCCAGGTTTTCCCTGAATAAGCGTTCACCATGAAATGGGACGCTAACCAGCCATTCTTTACAGGGAGCTTCAGCAGACCAGTTTTTGAGCCATAGGAGCCTACGCATATGTACTATAGACAGCGTAAGGCGGGAGGCCTGATGGACTGAATCCTCTATGGCGTCAACCGCAAAGCCTAAGGCTCTAGGTAGATCAGCTAGGGCAAAGCCTGCTGATCTGTCAAGTCCCTCAAGACCTGTTTCAACTGATCCTTCACTGCTTAGCAGACCCCAATAGCTGCTACTGCTGGTTGTATCACCAAGCAGATTTTCATAAGGACTCCAATCTTTTATCTATTGGGTTCTTGAACATTTGGACATTATCCACTGGACATGTCAGTGATTTATACATACAAGAGATGGCTGCGTCCACTGTAGGGACCTTCCATTTTTTTTTTTTTTTTTTTTTTTTTTATTTTTTTTTTTTTTTGATGAACTTATCCTCCATGGGATAGACCACCGGAAATCTCTTGGGGGAATAAATATTTTCTCAGGACGTTCCCAATCCTGGTAAATGAGCCCTTTCAGTAAAGGGTGAAGTGGAAAAGAACAAACAGTCTGGGGGCTTCTAGCGACCCCAACGAGGATACAGTAGTGGTTGATGGTTCCGCAAGGTGCATTTTTAAATGCTGATCGGACCATGTTAGTCAGAGACTGAACCCATAATCTTTCAGCTTGAGATGCTGAGAAAAGGTTCCCCCACTGTTGATTCCTCTATAACAGAATCAACCTTATCCTGATCCCCTTCAGGCAGGTCGATCCCTGTATGGGACTGTTGCTCTGCTAACAGGCACTCTGAAGGAGGAGACGGAGATCGGGCGTGCTTTCCCTGACAGGGAGGCAGCGATAAATTTTGACAATCTCTCTCTAATCCTCCCAGAGCTGAGGAAAAAACCTCCTCTGTTACATACACAGGAGCAGGTGACTGAGGACAGCCACAGTACCAAGTACCCCTGCGGGGTCTCTACGGTCACTTACCTCTGAACTTCAGGGGAGACTGGTGCAGCAGGAGTATGCCCAAGATCCTCAGAGCCCGATGAGACCCCCTTCGCTTCCTGGAAGATTCAGTTCCGGAGCTACTGGACGGCATATTCCTAAGCCTAAAGCTGAGGTATTCCAGCCGTAATACACCACTTTTACTGAGAATAGTCTAGCACAATTGCTGCTATATAACAGTTGGTGTCTACTAATGTGCCTTTCTAGGGGATGCCTGTATCAACCGCTTGCTGTATGCCTTTAAATGTTGCCAGCTCTGTCTCTGTACTTCATAGCCAGCTTACTGCAATAATGTGACTTTTTAAAAACCTGCTGGGACGCCCGCACATGCGCAGAAGCGCTGCGGCGCACAGAGCGTCATCCCCCAGGCCCCGCCCCTTTTTCCGGCCACCTCTATATATAGAGGCGCGTGCACGCGCACGCGCGCGGCCACGTGCGCCTCGGCGCTAATTTTCAAACATGGAAACCAGGGACAGGAGCCAGGGCCCCCTTTGCCGCAGGCCGGGGGATAGACGAACACTGCAACATGGCAGAGGAAACAGTTTCCTGTAGGAGAACTCACCAGCTGCCTGGACTTTGTTCTCTGAGAAGAAACTAGTCCATATGACAAGAAAAACATTCCACAGCGGCCTCTAGTGGACAAACACAGGTACCGCAGTTTAATATACTAAACATATATATAAAAAAACATTCCCTTTTTTTTTTTTTTTTTTTCTTGACCACCATTAAAAATTATTACATTTTTTTAGTAGTTACAGGCATGCACAGATATTAGCGGGAATACCGTTAGGTAACAGACAGAAAGACAAATTAGGCTTGGGGGTCCCCCAATAGAACCAAGTTCCTGGGGGCCCCCACTTACCTGTTCCCCGCCGCAGGACTTTGTTTGGTCCACAAAAGCCCAAACTTCACCTATCACGGCAGGCATTGTAATCAAACCTTCAGGGACCGGGTTCCCAAGGATTCCACTCCCCTGGACCTGTATAGCACCCTGCACAGAAAACATCTTGGTCGTGGGTATGACCAGAGCTCTGGATCCCAGGGTCCAGCTCTCCTAAGAGAAGCATTACAGGCAGAACCTTGCTCTTCTCTGCAAGGCCCGGGTACCGACCGTTTAGCTATGAAGCTTTTTTGGTCGGATCCGGAATAGCTTACTGAGGCCCAAAAGAACCTGTACGCAAGCTCAGTGAAAAACACATGTTTCTTCTTGGCCAACACCTTAGACACTGGCAAAAAACTGAGGTGCTCCCGGATGGGAGGGGCTTATATAGGGGAGGGTACTTCCGGTTTTGGAAGTTGCCAGTGCCAGCACCTGACGGTAACTATATAACCCATTAGTAATGACTATGTCGCTCTGTGTCCCGTGATGTACGAAAAAGAAAAGGCAGAGCTGAAGATGGCTCAGTGTGTGTGGGAAAGGAGTTGGTGTGCCAGCATTTGCTGGAGGGAAGTGTGCTACTGATAAAGAACTCCGGTAACATCCTTAAGACGTTTCTCCATGTGGGAGAGGTTCCAGGTCAGTGGACTGAGAGAGTTGGGCCAGCTGAGAGAGTCGGGGAGACTATAGCTGAGACAACTGGAAGAGAGTCTTGGGGACCAGAGGGGACTGTAAGTCTTGGAGGAGTGTGGAAGCCTGGAGTGTCAGGAGAGCCCTTCCTAGAGGCCAGGAGTGGGCCTGTGCAGCAAGGAACTGCGCCCAAGGCTGAGCGAGCCTTAAGAGCCAGGTGGATTGGCATTTTCATGTGTTGATGTTTTTGGGAGAAGAACCCCTGTGTGGGAAACCAAATGCACGTATGAACTTTCCTTTTTGTTTCTTTCAATAAAAGTGGGCTACCACGCCCTTAAACCTTCATTTCTGTTGGCTGTGAACACACTTAAAACGTATCTATCATTGAGCTAGACATCCCCCAATGCTAACAAGCTCATTAACTATTTATACACAATTGCAATTTATAAAACCACAGACGATGGAAATTAACCTTTTTAATTGCAGTTTTAAACTTGTGCTTGTCACCTTATGTGTCTGTACTAAGGCCAAGCATTTTGGGTGATTTCTATTATCGTTCTCATTTAAAAAGGAGCCAAACCACTATGTGATAATAAATGGCTTCATACATTTTTTTGCCATAATCGGTAATTTTTCAATATCCATGCCAAAATTCACGATTTCTGCCAGGGTATGCAAACCTTTGAGTCCAACTGTATAGCTGTGTAAGGTTTATGTCTACTGCCTTCTTTTTGTTTACTTTTTTTGTTTTTGTTGTTGGTGCTTGCAGTATCTCCATACTTGAAATCCCTCTCCATGGTGGCTGCCAACAAGCTTTTACATCTCCTTGAAGCTTTCTCCAGTCCTTGGTTCCTCTTCTCATCTCCACAGAATCATCATCTCGTCTTCTTCCTGCTTGAGGTTTTCAACAATATTATTCAGTACCAGTTTGATGGTGAGTCGGTTTACTCTTCCTTTTTTCCTGTCTCATATACAGTATTTATCATCATGATACAATTTTTAGGACAATCTTCTTTAAAGTCTGCCAATTTCCCCTTTTCTTTTTTCATGTATAGGTAATTCTAGTTTAGTTTATGCCATTATTCGAAAGCGCACTGTATTTCACCAGTTGGCAAACCTGCCTTCAGATCCTCCATCCATACAGCGAGCGCTGCAACGCAAAAAAAAACCACCCGAGCCAATATTGCGCACAAATTCTCAAGAGGGAGCATCAATGGAAGGCTCACGCCCCGCTGTCCCAGCAGAGCCTGGCACTCTTAAAGCAAGTCTCATAGCCACACCTGGTAAGCATTAAAGGAAAAGTATAATGTGTTGTATATGTTGTCTGCCTTTATTACAATTAGGAATAACAAATACAAGGAGGGGACTTTACTAAAACGGGAGCAGGCAGAAACTTGAGCAGCTGTGCATGGTAACAAATCGGCTTTTAGCTTTCATTTTCAAAACTTAAAACGGAGCGCCACCCAAAAGGGGAAGTTCCGCTTGAAGTACACCTCCCCACCCCCGCCACTTTTGGCATAATAATTTTTTTGGGGGGGGGGCGGGTACCTAGATTTGACAGGTACATGCAGGGCTGGTGCAAGTATTTTTGACACCCTATGTGAAACTAAATTTTGCCGCCCCCATGGCTCCACCTCCTTTCCCCTGCCCATGTAAACCCCAGCTTTTTAATGCAGTCCCCATCAAATTTGGCCCCACCAGTGCCCATCAAATTTGGCCCCACCAGCGCCCATCAAATTTGACCCCACCAGCGCCCATCAATTAATGTTTGCTTCCATTCATTCAGGAGTTAGGACACTATATGCAAACGGAGCGACGGCAGCCTGCTAATGCTGAGACTTGGTTGCTTGCTGCAGAGAGCAGGAACACCAGTGGTCGGGCACCCTAGGCGGCTGCCAAGTGGTAGCACCGGCCCTGGGTACATGCTTCCACTTCTGCTCGGATTGCCTCCTTTCCCTCCCTGCAGTCATCTGGGACCTTCCAGCTGCCCACAGTTGACATGCCAGCACTGGGGAGAGAAGAGAGAGAAGCGAAGCAATGGGGTGAGCACATCGCTGGATCCTGGGACAGGTGAGTATATGTTTTTTATTGAAAGTCAGCAGCTTCACTTTTTGTAGCTGCTGACTTTTAATAAATGACTGGAGCTAATCTTTTTTTAAAGTGGTATTAAAGTAATTATTTTCTTAAATCGGATCAAAATAACAAAATTTGTGTGCGTTTTTTACTTTTCTCCTCCAAGCTTGGCTTTTCAGTTGTTCCCTGACTACGCTGCTTGATACCAGTTGTGTCTGTGCCACTAGGATCTATTGAGTCCTGTAAAAGTCTCCATTATGCTCCTGCTCTTTACCCCAAGTCTACATGTAGTGGCACGGAGCGCCACATACACAGCCATCATGAGAGGGAACACTGAGGAAAAGCCACGCCATTTTCACTGGGCACATTGCTATGCAATTTAGGAAAAATAATAATAAAATGCACCCCTAAATATCTACAGTAAATGTAATCTCCAGTCAGAAATTAATACATTTTATTTAAAGTGTAAGCTCAGGAAGATTTTTTAAATATCCACGTATGCAGTTCAATATCCTGTGAATAGTAGTGCTCCTCCTGTATTAGATGGTGCTCATCCTTCCATTACACATGCAGTTGGATTGGGGGGCGTTTCCACGAAAAAAACGCTGGCTTCTCATCCCCCCTCCATTTTGCTGTTCACAGGAAAGGCTGAACATTACAATATTGCATCCCCTAGCATGTTCTCTGGGCTGTTTACAATGCATGTCTGCACCATGCCCTCTTCCTGATCCCAACGGGCTCCATAGCAGCCACTCTGAGCTGTTCAAACTGCATGCGTGCGCAGTGAGCGCTCTCCTTTAGCTGCGATCAAAACAAGTAATGTACCAATACAGGTCAGTCTTAAAGCGGAGCTCCACCCTAAAGTGGAACTTCCGCTGATCGGAACCCTCCCTCCCCCTGGTGTCACAATTGACACCTTTCAGGGGAGAGGGGGGTGCAGATACCTGTCTAAGACAGGTATTTTCACCCACTTCCGGGAGTCCTCTCTGCGGGAAATTTGCGGGAAGCACGTCACTTCCCGCAGATTCCCAGTTGTGTTCTGGGAGACACTCGGCTCCCAGAACACAGGAGGACCAGTCAGAATGGCACAGCGCGACTCGCGCATGCGCCGTAGGGAACCGGGCATGAAGCCGCAAGGCTTCACTTCCTGGTTCCCTCACCGAGGATGGCGGTGGGGGCAGCAGAGTGACGAGCGATTGCTCGTCCTCTGCTGCGGACGTCGCTGGACTCCAGGACAGGTAAGTGTCCTAATATTGAAAGTCAGCAGCTGCTGTATTTGCAGCTCCTGGCTTTTAATATTTTTTTTTTCCGTGGCACCTCCGCTTTAAGGAAGACCTTTCAGAAATGGGCAAGAAAATCGCCTTCCTTTTTAAGTCTTTTCTCACAGGATGTGGAAACCTTGCAAGAAGATCTGAACAAACTAATGGGGTGGTCAACTACATGGCAAATGAGGTTTAATGTGGAAAAATGTAAAATAATGCATTTGGGTGGCAAAAATATGAATGCAATCTACTCACTGGGGGGAGAACCTCTGGGGGAATCTAGAATGGAAAAAGGACCTGGGGGTCCTAGTAGATGACAGGCTCGGCAATGGCATGCAATGCCAAGCTGCTGCTAACAAAGCAAACAGAATATTGGCATGCATTAAAAAGGGGATTAACTCCAGAGATAAAATGATAATTCTTCCGCTCGACAAGACTCTGGTCCGGCCGCACTGGAGTATGCTGTCCAGTTCTGGGCACCGGTTCTCAGGAAGGATGTACTGAAAAAGTACAAAGAAGGGCAATAAAACTAAAAAAGTGTCTGGAGGATATTTGTTATGAAGAAAGGTTGCGAGCACTGAACTTCTTCTCTCTGGAGAAGAGATGCTTGAGAGGGGATATGATTTCAATTTACAAATACCGTACTGGTGACCCCACAATAGGGATAAAACGTTTTTTTTGTGGAAGGGAATTTAGAAACACGTGGCCACTTGCTAAAATTAGAAGAAAAGAGGTTTAACCTTAAACTGCTGTGACAGCAGGAAGGTAAAGTCACCTGGTTGCATCCAGGGGGGTAGATATATTTCTCCCAGATTCAGGCTTTATGCCGACTTATACAACTAGGGAGTTGATGAAGCCCAGCTGAGGCTAGTGGGCTCATGAATGACTCATACCTCTAGGGAGAGTGCTGGGCGTCGTGAGGCAGGGAGTTGATGAGACCAGCTGAAGCCTGTCAGTTCGTTTAAGGCCTCTATAAAAACTCCCAGATTCATTAGATGTTAGCTCATGCCTGGAACCAGACCTGTGTGGACTGTCTAGGGAGAGTGAACCCCTGTGCGGTGAGGCAAAGCCTGTGTGGCTATTTGTTTGGACTTTTACTAAACCAGGGACTTAGGGACTAGGACAGCACCAGGCTGATCCCAGTTGTTAGTTTAGGAAACCTGCATGTTTAGTCAGAGGTCAAACTGACCAGGATTTATTTTGTTTGTTTCTTTTTGGCTTTGCTGTGTTTTTGTCACTGTACATAGAGAAATAAACCGCACCTTTTGATTTTGAAAACCACAACCTCCGTCTGCTGGCCCTGTTTTTGTGTGGGGAGCCCAACCAGGGGGTCACACACACCCGCTACCGAGTTAACCCCCTCACAGTTGGTGGAGAATGCGGGCAGTTTTTTTTAAGCCAGCATGGAGGAGATACTGAAACAGCTGGCTCTAGCAAATGCCAATCAACAGCAGACAAATGCAGGTTTGCAAAGGAGCCTTGCAGCCCAGCAGCAAGCTCATCAACAAGCCCAGCAGCAATCTGAGGCCCGCTTCATAGACCTGTTACAGAAGCAAGAGCAGAGACTACAACAAATGGAAGCAGTAATGCAGCAACGTCCGCAGACCAGTGAGGAAAGCCGTCCCACTAATACCGCGTCCTTTGGGGTGAGTCGTTTATTGACAAAAATGACTGGAGAGGATGATCCAGAGGTATTTTTGACCACATTTGAAAGGACTGCTGAAAGAGAAAAGTGGCCTGAGGAGCAGTGGGCTGGACTGGTGGCTCCTCTGTTAACTGGTGAATCGCAGAAGGCTTACTATGACCTAGAGCCTGACCAAGCAAAAGACTATGTGATGCTAAAAGCTGAAATATTGGCAAGGCTGGGTGTCACCCTGGCTGTCCGGGCTCAGCGTGTGCATAACTGGACTTTCCAGCTTGGAAAACCCCCCAGGTCTCAAATGTATGATCTCATTCACCTGAGCAGGAAGTGGCTACAGCCAGAGACTTTGTCCGCACCGGAGATTGTGGAACGTGTTGTGATGGATCGTTTCTTGAGAGCTCTTCCTACCGCCATTCAAAAGTGGGTAAGCCATGGAGACCCAGAAACGGACGGTAAACTTGTGGATCGTGTAGAGAGATACTTGGCTACAGAGAACCTGACGGCCTCTTCCAGAGACTCTCGGACTTTCCACCCTAAGACCAGACCATCCCCAGGGGCGGATAAGAGGATTCCAAGGGGTGAGGGTGGAGAGAGTGAGAGGGTGGGAGCTCTACCCCAAGTTTGGCGAGAACAGCCTGGGAAATCAGCGGCTCAAGAGGCCGCAAGAAGGATCGTTTGCTACCGCTGCCGGCAAGCGGGACATATTGCAGCAAATTGCCCGGTTGTGGAGGAACCCATGCAATGTGACTTTCTGATGGACAGACGTCAGTCGCTGTGTGCGACAGTCGCATGCACTGCCATTCGGGGAACTGAGAAACATTTATGCAAAATGTGTATTAATGGTAGAAATGTTGTGGTATTACTGGATTCAGGTAGCCTTGTGACCCTGATAAAGGCTGAATTAGTTAAAACAGAGGTCTCTGGGAATAGCAAGGTAGCTGTTATTTGTGTGTCAGAGGTCGGCCCCGATGCCACATTTCCGTAGCCCGCTGGTCCCTCTACCCATCATTGAGGTCCCGTTTGAGAGAATCGCAATGGATTTGGTAGGTCCTATAATCAAGTCCGCTAGGGGGCACCAGTACATATTGGTTATAATGGACTATGCCACCCGTTATCCAGAAGCGATCCCTCTCAGAAATACCTCGGCCAAAACCATAGCCAAAGAGCTATCTCTTGTTTTTAGCCGGGTGGGTATTTGTAAAGCACTGCTTACGGACCAAGGTACACCCTTTATGTCCCGGGTTAGGAAAGAGCTGTGTAAATTGTTCAAAGTGACGCAATTGCGTACATCTGTGTATCACCCCCAAACCGATGGGCTGGTTGAAAGATTCAACAAAACCCTAAAACAAATGTTGAAGAAAGTGGTGGATAGAGATGGAAAGGATTGGGACTGTCTACTTCCTTATTTGATGTTTGCTATTAGGGAGGTGCCCCAATCCTCTACGGGATTCTCCCCCTTTGAGTTACTGTATGGGAGACACCCAAGAGGGCTGTTGGATATTGCCAAGGAAACTTGGGAAAGTGAGAGTTCTCCCCACAGGAGTGTGATTGAGCATGTCGCCCTGATGCAAGATCGAATTGCACAGGTAATGCCCATCGTGAAGGAACATTTGGCCCAAGCGCAGTTGGCACAGCAGAGAGTGTACAACCGTGGAGCAAAGACCCGTACCTTTTCCCCGGGGGATAGGATATTGGTACTTGTCCCTACGGTTGAAAGTAAATTCCTTGCCAAATGGCAAGGCCCCTACGAGATAATGGAAAAAGTGAGCGAAGTGAATTACAAGGTCAGACAACCAGGAAGGCGAAAGCCCGAACAGATATATCACGTTAATCTGTTGAAAGCCTGGAGGGATAGAGAGTCCCTAGTCGCAGAAACTTGGTCACCAGCTCAAACTGGTTGCGTGATTCCGGAGGTTGGAATAGCAGCCACCTTGTCACAACCCCAACAACAGGAGGTTAAGGAGTTTGTGCTTCGCAACAAGGAGGTGTTCTCTGAGCTGCCGGGACAAACATCTGGGGTAGAGCATGATATTATTACCCCGCCCGGTGAAAGGGTGAAGTTAAAACCCTATCGGATCCCAGAGGCCCGACGGGAGGCAATACGGGAGGAAGTACAGAAAATGCTGAACTTAGGGGTGATAGAGGAGTCCCAAAGTGATTGGTCTAGTCCCATTGTGTTGGTGCCTAAACCGGATGGGAGCTGGCGATTTTGTAACGATTTTCGTCAGTTGAACAAAGTTACAAAATTTGACACCTACCCCATGCCACGTATAGATGAGTTGATCGACCGGCTGGGAACAGCCCGATACATGACGACTCTTGACCTCACAAAAGGGTATTGGCAAATTCCCCTGGCCAAGTCGGCCAAAGAGAAAACCGCATTTGTAACCCCAGACGGGGCGTTCCAATATAAGAGAATGCCGTTCGGGTTACAGAATGCGCCGGCCACATTCCAGCGGAAAATGGACCAGATGCTGAGGCCCCATCGGAAGTATGCTGCGGCTTACCTGGATGACGTAATTGTCCATAGCACAGATTGGGCCTCACATCTGCCAAAAGTGCAAGCAGTCCTGGACTCTGTTCGGGAAGCGGGGTTTACGGCTAACCCCAAGAAGTGTACCATTGGGCAGGAGGAGGCCAAATATCTTGGGTACACCATTGGCAGGGGAGTAATAAAACCCCAACTCAACAAAGTCGAGGCCATCCAGAGTTGGCCACGTCCCAACAGCAAGAAGCAGGTACGAGCCTTTCTGGGAATCGCGGGTTATTATCGGCGCTTCATTCCCCACTTTGCTTCTAAGGCTGTGCCCCTAACCAACCTGACGAAAGGGAAAGGGTCGGTCATGATTAAATGGACCCCCGAGGCTGAGGCAGCATTCCAATTCTTGAAACAAGCCTTATGTAGCCAGCCAGTGTTGTACTCACCCGACTTCTCTAAAGACTTTGTCGTACAAAGTGATGCGTCAGATGTGGGGTTAGGAGCAGTATTGTCCCAGGTCTGGAACGGGGAAGAGCACCCAGTCATTTACCTCAGCAGGAAGTTGAAGTCCCATGAGGTAAATTACGCCACGGTTGAAAAGGAGTGTTTAGCGGTGAAGTGGGCTCTAGATTCCCTTCGGTACTATCTGCTAGGTAGGCACTTTGACATGGTTACGGATCACGCTCCGTTAAAGTGGATGGCTCAAAACAAGGAAACAAATAGAAGAGTGAATAGGTGGTTCCTGGCCCTCCAGGAATTCAACTTCACAGTAAAGCATCGCCCTGGCGTTCAAATGGGGAATGTGGATGCTTTGTCTCGAGTACATGAATGCCTGATTGCTGGTGTTCCAACCCCGAGGTTAAAACAAGAGGGGGGGGGTATGTGACAGCAGGAAGGTAAAGTCACCTGGTTGCATCCAGGGGGGTAGATATATTTCTCCCAGATTCAGGCTTTATGCCGACTTATACAACTAGGGAGTTGATGAAGCCCAGCTGAGGCTAGTGGGCTCATGAATGACTCATACCTCTAGGGAGAGTGCTGGGCGTCGTGAGGCAGGGAGTTGATGAGACCAGCTGAAGCCTGTCAGTTCGTTTAAGGCCTCTATAAAAACTCCCAGATTCATTAGATGTTAGCTCATGCCTGGAACCAGACCTGTGTGGACTGTCTAGGGAGAGTGAACCCCTGTGCGGTGAGGCAAAGCCTGTGTGGCTATTTGTTTGGACTTTTACTAAACCAGGGACTTAGGGACTAGGACAGCACCAGGCTGATCCCAGTTGTTAGTTTAGGAAACCTGCATGTTTAGTCAGAGGTCAAACTGACCAGGATTTATTTTGTTTGTTTCTTTTTGGCTTTGCTGTGTTTTTGTCACTGTACATAGAGAAATAAACCGCACCTTTTGATTTTGAAAACCACAACCTCCGTCTGCTGGCCCTGTTTTTGTGTGGGGAGCCCAACCAGGGGGTCACACACACCCGCTACCGAGTTAACCCCCTCACACTGCGTAAAGGGTTCTTTACTGTAAGAGCGGCAAGGATGTGGAATTCTCTTCCACAGGCGGTGGCTTCAGCGGTGAGGGGTATCGATAGTTTAAAAAAACTATTAGATAAGCACCTGAACGACCGCAACATAAAGGGATATACAATGTAATACTGACATAAAATCGCACACGTAGGTTGGACTTGTCTTTTTTCAACATCACCTACTATGTAACATCGTAATGTGTTTGCAAAGTAGCAGATCCAGAGTGATGACTTATGGAGGGTACTTATCGAAGCGTTTCTGGATAGTTTCTGGCACATGGAGGCCTGCCATACACATTAAGATTTCACTTGTTCAGCCCAAATGCATAGATTTTCCCCTATCCACTATAAACGGCATGGATGGAGGATTTTGCCCTGCCAGCTATTGTATTCTGACAGCTTCTGCTCCCATGGCTGTCTAAATGTCTGGAAAGTGACTGCAGCCAATTCGAGTTTACCACTCAGCTTCATCAATTTTTATATCAGTTTGTCAGCTGTTTGGTGCCTACAGGGACACTCTATGGCTGAATTTCAGCTGATTCAACAGGAGTTGGCTGAAATCCAAGCGTTGTATGGCCAGCATAAGCCCGCTAATCAGGTCTGCTCATAACTGATAAAGTACGGAGAAATACATTTCAGATTGGCACATCTTCCTTTAAATCTGAGTCTGTGACACACTAGGTTGGTTTCAGTGAAGTGATTTCAGAATCCTGTGACAAGAACTGCATGTAAATTAAAACTCCCCGAAGTGCTGTAAAAAAACTGCAGAAACTGATTTCTAGTGGGTTGGCCAACATTGCACAGGAGGGGCACTGGGTTTGTTGCAACATTTTCTGCATAGTATTTCCAATAAAATTTTGCTTGTATCCTACATATCGGAAGCTTTAATATAGGGGATGTATTGGAAGATGTTTACTGATGGCAGGTTTGAAAATAAATCAAGCATAATGTGTGTGTTATCTTCTTTACTCACTAGGTATAGAAAAGCTTACAGAGAAAGCCCAGGTATCAGAGGATGGCACACTACGAGTTGTTGACACTGAAGTTCCATCATCACCTGGAGAGAGTGGACCATCCCGTCCCCTGAGTGACACAGAGTCTCAGACTGGGGTGTGTGGATGTTTTGTCAAATTACAGAAAAGTCTTCTTTTTTTTATTTATTTATTTTTATGCACAATTCATTTTCTCTTTCTCCTTCTTATATACCAATGTTAATTTCACATAGTTGACAGCCACTGTCTCTTACCTTGAGAAAATGGTGGTCTTCAGAAATAGAGAGACTGTGTGATGGCAGCCTTGTAAGCACACAGTATATGTTTTTAAACCTGCACACAATGTTAATTTCCTTGGCAGAGAGGGACTTTACGGTGTTCTAAATAATTGTGCCTAAACCGTTCACTGAAAAATCTACCCTTCTTTTTTTTTTTCTGAATTTTTTTTCTGAATTCCTCCTGAAAAATAGCATTGTACTTCCTGGTACGTGAGTGTTCCTAGGCACTCCTGTTCCCCATAGTTTATATCTGCAGTCTGATATCTAAAGCACTGCTGCCTTTCATAACCTGCCATATAGTAATTTTGTTGAATGAAAAAAAATACATGATTTCCCCATCCACACATTCAAGGTGGATGGGGGAATCACTCCTGTGCTGTTGTGTGTTTTTTTTTTTTTGGATAATCAGTATTTATTGTCAAGATAACATATGACAAGACATGCCCAACAAATTATAAAGGCATAAGACCATCGACTGCGCAGGGTCATAAAGTGACAATTATTCAGTGATCATGCTGAGCAGAGACCCATACAAAAAAACAATAAAAAAAAAAAAAAAAATGGAAAGAACACAGAAAAAGGATAACGAGCAGTGCAAACAGCTGCTCAGTCGAAAAAGTTCAGCTTTCCTAGGTATGGTGAACAACATAGTGAGCCCAAAAGAAGGGACAACAGTATAATACTAAGAAGGTTATGAGGGTGAGGGGGGGCACAAAAAAGCGCCCCCCCCTCACCCTCATATGACGGTGAGACTTCTGGTGACACTGATCATTTGGGAAGACCCCAATAGGCTGGTTGTGCATAAGTCAACCTGCCTGCACATATATGGATTGAAATTCAGCCAGTCCCTGCTGAACCGGCCAAATTTCGATCCATGTATTCTTTCTTTCTTTCTCTCTCTCTCTCTCACTCACTCACTCACTCACTCACTCACTCACTCACTCACTCTCACTCTCACATCCCCTGGGTTACTAATGCAGCAAGTGAGGTCAGAGTTAAGTCCTAATTCCTTATGTGCCAAATGCTAGAATTGGTCAGAAAATTTGCATTTCATGGAGTTCAACAATGGCAGCCTTCATGTTTCTGTCATTCCATGTTTCTTTTTAAGGTTGCATGCTTTGAAGGGCATTTGTCCTCACTATGGCTACATTTTACATTCATTTTGCAGGATGGTGCACAAAACCTGCCGAGAAGGCGGCTATCAAGTGCCTCATCTCAGTGGAATCCATCTACAGAGTGGGTGAGTCCTAATTGAAATAAACAATATATGGGTGGGCAAAGACTATGCATGGCAGAAAGTAAAGTTGTCACTAGCATTGACACAGGGAGCTAACCTTTTAATGTTACACTTCATCAGTGCTTCCCACTACTTGTTCTGCTGGATTCCTTCAGTATTATTTTGAGTTGCTGGTCCCAAAAGGCATTGTAGGGTGTGTGTGCGCAGAGGTTGCTCCGTTCCCTCACTGCATTGTGGGGATGTTGCAGGTTTTCTAAAAATGTGAATATTCAAATCCAATCATTGTCAAAAGTTTGTAGATTTCACCTCCGTAACCTCTCTAAAATTCACCCCTTTTTAACAAATGAAACCACCAAGCTCCTCATTTACTCCCTTGTAATCTCTCGTCTCCCGAAACCTCCTACTCTCAAGCTTCCTCATCTCCTCCTCCCATGCTGGTCTCCAGAGCCTCTCCCATCTTCTGGCACTCGCTACCTCAACCTGACCGGCTATCCCCTACTCTTACTATCTTCAGGCGATCCCTGAAAACTCATCTCTTCATGGAAGCCTATCACGCCTCCAGCTAATCTTTTACCACTTCCATCAGCTCATTCCCCACAGTTGCAACCTTTTGTACCACCTGCCCCATCCTATTAGATTGTAAACTCTTCAGAGCAGGGTCCTCTTAATCCTTGTATTTTATTGTATTATAACTGTATTGTCTCCCTTTTTATATTGTAAAGCACTGCAAAAACTGTTGGCGCTATGTAAACCCTGAATAATAATATGCATGTTACAGATTCCCGGGGGTTTGCTAATTTCTTTGGCAGCTAACACTTAGGAAGGTCTGCTAGTATTTGGCTCAAAAGTTTTATTTTCTGTGTTTTTAGTAATTGCCAAAGATATACCTTAAGGGCATTTGCACCTGCCCTCCTGTGGCCTGGCATAAAGTTTTAGCTTTTTTCCCAGCAGGTCCTGTGTACAGTCGCCCCATAAACATGAAAGCCTGTATGCAGGTATGCCCCAGTAGTTGCGTATATCTCTGCAAGCGTACAAAGGTAAAATCCTAAACGCAGGCTGTCTTTCCCAAAGCTTGTTCAGGAAATTATGTGTTGGGGCTTTTCTTAGCTTTAGGTTGTAGTTGGGTTAGTGCAAAGGTAAGGATTTCTGTGCATCAGAGGCTGTGTTGCCCACTACCTAAAGGAAGCTAAGAGAGATAATGCATGTTATTTTTATTTATTTTTCTTATTTTATGCAGACAAACACTTTAAATTGCACATAAATTAAAAATACATTAATACCAAATCTTCTGTAAGATAGACAATATACCCAATAATCTATCACAACTTTACACAAAGTCGAATTCTGAAAGATGCTAACCCAGTTCCATCTCAAATCCCTGCTTGCTTTAAGTCTGTTTCTTGTTCAAGTATTACCAAATTGTCAGCCCTCATTGTATAGCAACTTTCTCTTGGAACCATTTGAAAATGTCACCTTTGTCGCTCCAAAAAAGAAATTCCTTTGATGAAGCTTGTTTCCTTGGGTTAAATTCTTGTATTAGCAAGACTGTTGAAAACAGAAAATGCATATCCAGCCACATTCTAAATGGCTTCCAGGCCATAAATTGAGGGTGCTAGGTAAAAAACAGCAGATGCCTGCCATATAAATTGCAGTCCCTGTATAACTATCCTTGTATAACTACCAGCGCCCCACATCGTTCAAAAAGCCCACATATAATTATCACATAAAGCAAAGTGCCTTTTTGGAGCCTTACAGGCCACATTTATCATGCTGCAGATGGTCTCTGAGCCTGAAGAAGGGGTCCACTGAGGCTCTGAAACTTCACTTTTTCTCAGTGCCATGCATTATTACAACGCATCACACTGTTTTTTTCTTTTTTTTTCTTGACGTGTCGCAAAATGACACTTCAACTCTATGCACTGCATCGGATTGGGATATGCTGCAGTGCAATGACACACGGTGCAGTGAGTTCCACTGCATAGAGATGCATATACAGTAAAACCTTGGTTTGAGAGTAACTTGGTTTGAGAGCGTTTTGCATGACAAGCAAAAATTTTTAATACATTTTGACTTGATATACAAGCGATGTCTTGCTATAAGAGTAGCGACATGTCACAACGGAGTATAAAATAGAAGAGAGGCGCCTCTAAGTGTAGCAATATGGTTCCATTTAATGAAGGTACAACATTTAGAAACTCACATGGTTGATGATTAAAACAGGCACATCTAAGTATGTAGGCATCCAGGGTAAAGCTGTCCACATAGCTCATCCCCCACTCCGACACTGATGTCGTCCCTTCCACGAGTGGTTCAAGCCTCGCTTTCAGACCGCTCTACTGCAGGGTTGTCTTCCCGGTCACGATTGCAGACTGATAGCAGTGAGGATGACGGTGTATGTGGACAGCTTTACCCTGGATGCCTGCATACTTAAATGTGCCTCTTTTAATCATCAACCATGTGAGTTGCTAAATGTTGTAGCTTCATCAAATGTAACCATATTGCTACACTTTTTTTTTTTTATAAATTCTTTTTATTAGTTTTTAATACAGTACAATGTAACTACATACAAAGACACACATCTTACATAGAAAAAATATCCGGGTAAGCCACTTACCCACCCGGCATGTGCCATGCTTGGCTTTACTTACTCAGACTAACATAGTCTTCCTAATCTTCCTAAATCAGTATCTATAACCCCCCCCACCCCCCTCCCGTCTTGACCAAAGCCCGGCAGTCAAGCAATTTAAGCATTAAACCTTAGAAATAAAAACATTTTTTTTAAAAGAATAGCCAGTATCTGTACCAAGTTCCACTCATTTCAACAATAAATAGCAAAATATGCTTTATCCCCCCTCCATACCCATTACACATTAGCAGTTGACATTGACATATTAATCATTAATACTCACAATTATGTCTTATGCAGTACTTTCGGCCAATTGTGAAAACGTAATTATAAAGAACTCCATACAACCCACTAACCTATATCATTAATCAACCCACCGTTGCCGATGAGTCTAACCAGGCCCGCCAGATCTTCATAAACTTTTTTGCACAACCCCTAGTTTTGTAAGTGGCTTT
Organism: Rana muscosa; assembly: GCA_029206835.1. Classification (NCBI taxonomy): domain Eukaryota; kingdom Metazoa; phylum Chordata; class Amphibia; order Anura; family Ranidae; genus Rana; species Rana muscosa. Next base: position 106,996,579 of record CM055128.1, read on the forward strand.
ATATAAATGGATAACGGAATTGATCAGGCCTTTCCAGAATGAGATAGTAGGGGCGCTAGGGTTCTTCCACTTTAATAAAATGGCCTTCCTACCATAAAATAACCCAATATTTAGCAAAGTTCGGAGAGCCAAAGACGGAACCACCTCCTCCACCAGCCCCAGGAGACAAACCCTAGGTGATAGAGGAACCGGGACACCGAGCACCTCCGACAGGCATCCCACCACCCCAGCCCAGAAAACCTGAACCAAAGGGCAGGTCCAAAAAATGTGTTCCGAGTCCGCCGGAGTGTGCGGACACCGCCAGCATTGACCACTAGAGGACGGATATATACGAGTAAGTCTAGCCGGGGTGAGGTACACTCTATGTAAGAATTTGAATTGAATTAGACGGTCCCTAGCCGAAACCAAGTGCCTAAAAGGATGGTCCCACATCTTTTCCCAATCCTCCCCTTTTATTCCCGGAATTTCTCTTCCCCACCTCTCCCTACATCTAATGACCCCCAGGGGCGATTTAGTAAACAAGGATTTATACACCGTTGATAGAGGTTTGATCAGGTCCTCATCTTTTAGAAGGGTTTCTAGCGCTGATGGAAGTAACTCAATTCTCCGGCCATCAAACTGCGCCTGAAAAGCATGGCGCAGTTGTAAATAGCGGAAGAAGAAGGAATTTGGCAGGTCATGTCTATCCTTTAATTGGTCAAACGAAATAAGTTCACCTTCCCTAGTAACATCCTCCAGTAATTTAACCCCCCTGCATGCCCATATCATAGGGTCGGGAAGCGAGCAAAAGTCTGGAAGGTTCGGGTTCAGCCACAATGGGGCCGAGGGCGACACTCGTGTATACGACAGGGACATTAGGAGGGTAGTAGCCCCCCATGCCCTAACCGTGGCCTTCATTGAGACTGTTAGAGGTAGACTAGACCTAGGACCCCTATAGAGAGCCAACCTCAGGCTCTCATATGATCCCAGATGTGCCGCCTCCAAGACCGTGGCAGCATCTCCCTCGTCCGCCAACAGCCAGCGCCTGGCAAACACCATCTGGCCTGCCATATAATATTTCTGCCAGTCTGGAAGTGCCAACCCACCCTGCCCCCATGGCTCCTGCAGGACCGCTATACTGATACGAGGTGATTGCGGGGACCACAAAAAGGATCCTACTATTCCATTTAATGTAGTAAAAAAATGTTTGGGGATCCAAACTGGGGAGTGACGCAGGAAATATAGAATCACTGGGAGAAATTTCATTTTAATAAGACTAATTCGTCCAATCAACGAGAGAGGGAGCTTCCGCCATACCTGCGTCTTTTGTTTGAGACTTGACACCAGTGAAAGAAGGTTAAGGGTCATGTAATCATTAATTTCTGCTGTGACCCTGACACCTAAATAGGTGACAGAGGTCACCCACTGCAATGGCAACTCATTATCCCTTAATGACCGAGCTTCCGGACCCAGCGGCAGAATGGAGGACTTGCCCCAGTTCACCCGTAGGCCCGAAAAGGAGGCAAATTGATTCATAATTTGTAAGGCGGCTTTGAGAGAAGGTCCCGGGTCCCTGAGGAACAGTAGCAAGTCATCTGCGTAGAGGGCCACACATTCCCTAATGGAGCCGACCTGTATACCCCCCACTCCATTGGATTGTCTAAGAGCTCTGGCAATGGGCTCCATCATCAGCGCGAAAATAAACGGTGATAGCGGACACCCCTGTCTGGTACCCCTGCCCAGGGGAAAAAACTCGGAGACTGTTGCACCCAGCCGAATCGCCGTCCGAGGATCCTTATATAGCATAGTGATCCACCGACGGAAACCAGGTCCGAACCCCATTACCTCTAACACCCTGTGCATATAGTCCCAATCCACGGAGTCGAAAGCCTTTTCTATATCGATCGTAACAATTACTTTGGCAGGGGCATCCGTTGCATCAATTTGGAGATGTGTAAACAATCTCCTCAGATTGGTGTCTGTGGACATGCCCGGGATAAAACCTGTTTGGTCAATGTCGACCAGAGTTGAAATAACCCCGGCCAACCTTGACGCCAGCACCTTTGCAAGGATCTTCAGATCCGCATTCAAAAGTGCTATGGGGCGATATGACGAGCATTCCAGGGGATCCTTCCCCGGCTTCAAGAGGAGGACCATGTAAGCCTCCATCATCAAGGCCGGTAAGGACCCATGCTCCCAGCAGTGCCGGAAGAGAACATTGAGCCTAGGGGCCAAACGAGACCTAAAAGCCCTGTAGAAGTCCGCCGGGAATCCATCAGGCCCCGGCGCCTTCTGTGGAGGGAAAGAGAGCATGGCTGCTTCGATTTCCAGGGCAGAAATGGGTTCATCTAAAGCTGCCATATCAGTATCCGACAATTTCGGCATAGATAAGGACCGCAACAATTCCTCCAATTCTAAAGGGTTGTAAGATGGAATGGGCGAGTATAGTGTTGAGTAGAATTGTACAAATTCCTCCAGTATCTCCTTGGGGTCAGTGACTAAGGATCCCCCCTTGTTCCTCACCACCGGTACACAGACCGGTGTCTTACAATCAGCAGCAAGGTTAGCCAGCAACTTACCATTTTTCCATATTGCTACACTTAAAGGCGACTCTCTTTTCTTCTCTTTTTATACTCTATAGCTCCTGCTGGATACTGCTTCTAATCCCCTTGTGGAGGCCGCCATTTGTGGATGGACATTTTATGGTTGCACAACCTATCACATTGCTATAATCTTTTTATATGGACTATAAACTGAAGGACTTATGAATAAATGGTTGTGGAACGAATCATTTGAGTTTCCATTATTTCTTATGGGAAATTTTGCTTTGATATACAAGTGCTTTAGATTACAAGCATGCTTCCGGAAAACATTATGCTTGAAATCCAAGGTTTTACTGTATCTCTACACACCACCACACCTGTATAGTATGCATAGGGTACATTTTGTCTACAATTTGTCTCCTATGTGTTCTTGGGTTGAGCCTCTGTTGATCTATACAGATCCACAGACATGGTGTGAATGAAACCTAAATTGGAGAAGAACCTGCCAAAACTGACCTACTTAGCGATGGATGCTTACCCTCCACTGCATGCTACTTTGTATTAGTGTAAGAGCCTGTTTGTAGCATAGTACTGTAGTTCTTTCACAGATATCCAATTGGTCACTTAGTTATTCCTTAAAGTGTTTGTAAACCCAACTACTAACATCAGTTCAGTAGCTTCATTCCCTGTATGCACTTTATAGAATCATGTGCATGTTTACACTGTAGTGCTGTGGCAAAGCATTGGTGCACTGCAGTGCGGTTCATTCATAATGGCAGCCAAACGCACCTACATTGCAGATCCCCACTATGGTAATACACTGCTATCTGTTGTGGCACACTGTTACAAAAATAGTGCATGCCTTTCTTTCCCCCTTTTTTTATATTTTTTTTGCCATAGGCAGCCTATTCAAATGAATGTGTAGGTATGAACAGAAAGTATATTTCTCCTGCGCTCGTAAAGGCGGTATTGGTGTGAAATGGTAGTAATTTCAGAAGGTGGATTTGTGTAGGATAAACATGCGAATCCCGCTGCCTAAACTGACCTGGGGTGGTCCGTAGATAGCCATGTAAAAGAAGAGGAAAAAGGCACGTGATCTAACACATGGATCAAATGGATACAGTTTATTAGAAACAAAGTAGATAAATAAATAAAAATAAATTACTACGTATTCATAGAGACTAGGTTACAAAATGTTCATTTAAAATGAGTAGTGCCCCTGAAGAGGGAACCCCTCAAAACGCGTGAGCCTACCACTCAGCATCTGCCCTTGCATGGGCACTACTCATTTTAAATGAACATTTTGTAACCTAGTCTCTATGAATACGTAGTAATTTCTTTTTTATTTATCTACTTTTTGTTTCTAATAAACTGTATCCATTTGATCCATGCATTAGATCATGCGCCTTTTTCCTCTTCTTTCACTTTATTCGAATGGGCTGGCGCTATGCATAATAACATACACACGTGGTTATTGCACTGCAAACGTGTATATACAAAGTAGAGCTATGCCTTTTACAAAAGCATCTGCACTTGCAGTTTTCTCTTATTTCCCCTGCAAAGTGGCATAAATACCCGTCAATCCTGACAGTGAATTTCATCGAATGCAGCTTCCTGTGATGGTGTGGCAGTGATGCTGCACTGCTTCTGAATTCACAGCAGAGTAGCTACTCTGATGTAGGCTCTACCTGCTTGCACTGCAGGGGGCATGACTATTTAGCTGATTTGGAAGCCTGTAGTATATAAATCAGCACCTGGCCACAAAGTCCTAACCACTGCTTTCTGGATTGGCAGCACTGCCTCTGTTGCTTAAACCCTCCCAATCTGAGCTGCAGTGTCTGGGAGGGGGGGCCAACTGAGAAATAAATGGAGGATTTTGCTCAGTCAGGGAAGTTGAAGGAAGTTTGTTTATTTCTCGAGGCTTGTACATTACAAAGTAGCTGAATAGCTGGATTTGGGACTTGTTTAGGTTGTCATACAGGAGCCTTCAGATATACTTTATATTAAAGAGAAACTTCGCCCTTTAAAAAAAATTAAAAAAAATCAACAGTTGCAAATACTCAAATACTGTAGCTGCTGACTTTTAAAAATCAGGTACTTATCAGTACATGGAGTCCAGTGCTGTCTTCCTACAACTGTTTCTTCTCACCTCTGCAGTTCCCAGGCTCCCCCCCACCCCCAATCTTGGACTTGGGAGCCAGCTGTGACTTCCTGATGAATCAAAGCTGGCTCACCACTGGCACATGACTGTTTCTCTTATCATCCATGGACCGACACGGCGGCTCTTAATCACTGAACGTGTGGGTATATGTCCCTGCTTGCAGGAGAAGACCTAGGCAGAATGTTAAATGTTAAAACATTCTAGAACAAACCAGAGCTGAACAGCCCCGCCCAGGGGGGCGGTCCCTCCGGACATTACCCTCCCACCTGCAGCTAGCAGACCTCAGTTTTTTTCTGCCTTGCAGAAGGAGAAGACGTGGCTCTCTCAGGAGCCAGTCTCCTGGAAGATTTTACTTTTAAATTGTATTCCTTTTGGGAATTTTATTATTTTATTTTTGAGACCTTCAATCAACTGTCGGCTGGGCAACAGGTTGGGTACACTGGTATCCTCGTAGTCTTCCCTGTCCGACCTTCGAGCGTGCTGATCCTCGCCTTGTGTGCGTGAGACTCAGTTCACGACATACCGCATGGCTCCAGGGGTGGCCGGGTTGCTTTCATGCTCCCGCGGTCCTCTCAAGATCGAACAGTACCTACTGTATCTTTCGCGGTGGACCGGGCCGACAGCTACGCAGTATGACTCTGTGATAGGTCTGTCTGAAACAAGCCAGTGGGTCCCTCTATTGGCACCGGGGGTGTTCTCCAAGGTGCTTGCAGGGACGGGTAAGTAGTCTCTCCTGCTGCAAGGTGAGTACATGCTGGCTGTGTTTCTGTGTGTTGGGGGTTCTCCCTGTCTCCCCCCTGTTATGCTGCTCTCTGCACCCTGTTGTGCTGTGTGGGGATGCTTGGGGGGTCACTCTGCCCTGGGTGGGGGCGCTCCATGACTGTTATTTTGCATGGGAAGTGTTCTGGGGGACTGGTTGTGTGTTTTTTTTCTGTGCGCCATTGGCGCGGTGTTTTATTTTTTAAAAAGTGCGCCATTTTGCCGAGGCTCAAAACACAGTTATACTGGCGCCCGGCGGCCATTTTCTTGTAGCCGTGGCGCTTTCAGTTTAGTTTTCGGCCTCTAGCAGCGCTGCGTAACGGCGCAAAATACATCTCCTCACAGATTCTTCACTCTCCTCAGGCTGCACCCGCACTACAGCGCGGCTCATACAGCGGTCCCTAAGGGTGGTGAGTACTCCGGGTATCCCCTCCTCAGCCCCAGCACAGCCAGTGGGTGGACTGTATTATTCACTGTAATGGTGAATAAGGTCTCAGAGGGTGGCAATATTGGAGTCTGGTTCACCTGTTTCTTCACATGTTAGAGACAACTGGCAGTGCTCCTGCACCTGCGGTCCTTATGGACCAGTTGTCGGCAGTCCTGGAATCATTAATCTGACCAGGAGGAAGCAGTGTGTGAGCGCAAGGGAGCAAAATGGCCCCTTTCCCCACTTTTTTTCCAAAAAAAACCCAAAAAAAACAAAAGGGGGGTGTGCGCTGATTCAGATATGGGCCTAGCCAATACCGCTCAGGACCCTAGCTCTGAATATATTTGATGGTTTTGAATAGGACATTCCTTGCAAGGAAGACTCCAGTTCTGTGTCAGAAAATGACAGGGTGCTTGTTTTGTGAACTCATTGATGCAGTGAGGGACACTCGCAAGCTGAATGCTGCGGATGTAGAACCTCAGGCGGACAGTCTCCTCTGGTTCCTTAGGGCCGGGCCTTCTAAAAAGTGTTTTTTCCATATGTACCTTTGTTTGACCAGCTCATTGATCAGGTCTGGGGAAAAAGCCGCAGAAGACTTTTTTATGGTCCCACGGCGTTTGCCTATAGATACCCCTTTGAAGATGCTCTACTTAAAACGTGGGCTTCTCCCCCAGTGGTCGACCCTCCAGTCGCCCGGTTGAACAAGGCCACCACTCTCCCGGTGGAGGGGACTCCTGCATTTAAGGACCCCACTCACAGGAGGTCAGAAGTGGTAAGTAGAGCCATGTTTGCCTTGTTGGGGTCCGCCCTACGGCCTGTGGTAGCGGCGACCCTTGTGTCTCCAACACTTGCGGGATGGGCAAAAAATGTTGCACCAAACTGTACAGGAGCATAATCTTCCCCCAGACACTATTGCTCTGGCCCACAAAATGGTGCAGGGCCTGGTTTATGTTGCGACGCCACGTTAGACGCAGCCCCTTATAACTCAGGGCCTCTGTTTGAAATGCTGGTCTGCTGACCTAGCTTCTATGAAGCTTCTGACGAATCTACCATTTAAAGTTGGTAGGCTTGACATCATCAAGGATGTCACGGGAGGTAAAAGCACTGTTCTTCCTCAGGCGAGCAAGGGTAAGGAGGCCGCCGTAAGCAGGGTCCTTCCTTTCCAGCAAAAAAGGTTTTTTTTTCGTCAGTCAATGGGGAGGCCCTCCCAGACTGACAGCGGTACGGCTGGTGGACACGATTGCCCCTGGGTGCGTAAGCCGAACAAGCCGGCTCCCAAGCCCGCCTCCGCGTGAAGTCTTGCCCCCACCCGACTCTGGGGTAGGGGGGACGACTTTGCAGGTCCACGGATCGATGGACCTCCCGGATCTCCTACCGGTGGGTGTGCGAGATGATCACCTCAGGTTACAGGATAGGTTCCGTTCCTGATACCAGACAGATTCTTCCTCGAATCTTCCTCTCCTTCCTGCCCATCGGGCGGCCCTATGGGGCCTATTCAGGTTTGCTCAGGTCCGGAGTGATTGTGCCGGTTCCATCACAGGAGAGTTTTCAGGGATTCTACTCGATTTCGTTTGACGTTCCAACAAAGGGACGGGGTTCGGCCTATCTTGGACCTCAGATCCTGAATGCCTTCGTGAAGGTGCAAAAGTTCCGTATGGAATCCATTCGCACGGTGATCAATACACTCCGTCAGGGGGATTTCTGGCGACCTTGGACATCAAGGACGCCTACTTACATGTTCCGATCTGCGCAAGTCACCAGAAGTTTCTACGCTTGAGATCGGTGAAGTCCACTATCAAATTGTGGCTCTTCCCTCGGCCTAGCCTTGGCACTGAGGGTGTTCTCCAAGGTGCTTGCGCCGGTTCTAGCCTTGCTGAGATGGGCTATCTGGACGATCTTCTTCTCAGAGCTGGAAATGGCTCAGAATTAGAAGACAGCATGACTATCGTCAGTCAGACCCTCAGAGACTTCGGGTGGTTCCTGAACATTCAGGTGTCCGTCCTGGTCCCGACTCAACATCTGGAGTACCTAGGTCTGTTTCTAGACTCCTTGGAGGCAAAGGTATCCTACCTCCGGGGAAGTTACTGACACTTCAGTCTGCAGTGCGGGAAGTCGTCCCTCTCCGTCCAATGGACGGTGTTCACTACGGACGCCAGCCTGAAAGGCTGGGGTGTAGTCTGGGGAGTCCTGTTGGCCCAAGGGCTTGGACTCCGGACGAAGCCCGTTTACCGATGTTCTGGAAATACGGGCCATCAGACTGTGCCTCTCCTCGTGGTCTGAGAGATTGCAGGATCGCTCCATTAAGATCCAGTCGGACAAGTTACGGCGGTGGCGTATGTCGACCATCAAGGGGGGACTCGGAGCTCAGTTGCGGCTTCCGAGGTCCCCTGTACCCTGAAGTGGGCTAAAAGAAGCGTGCCGGCTCTGTCGGCCGTTTACATTCCGGGCATAGAACTGGCGGACTATTTGAGTCACCAGACGCTGGACCAGGGAGAGTGGTCCTTGCACCCGGAGGTAGTTCAACTCCTTTGCCACACAAGACGGTGGGGCACGCCGGAGGTGGACCCGATGGCCTCTCGACTCAATCGCTAGGTGTCGAGGTTTGTGGCCAGATCCAGGGACCCTTGGGCGGTCATTATCACCTGATATACGTTTATCCTTTGCTGCAGTTGCTTCCTCGCCTGCTGCGCAGGGTGATGACCGAGGGTATTCCGGTGATCCTCCTTGCTCCGGATTGGCCTCGGCTTCACTGGTACGCCGATCAGGTATGTCTCGTCGCGAACGTTCCCTGGCGGTTGCCAATAAGGGAGGACTTTCTGTCTCAAAGTCATATAGTTCATCCTGCTTTACAGTCTCTGGCCTTAACGGCATGGCTGTTAAAGCCAGGTGTTGAGCGACCGAGGTCTCTCAGTCTCGGTCATTTTGTCCATATTAAGGGCACGGAAGTCTTCCTCCAGGATGGTCTATCATACCTGGAAAGCTTACATCGCCATGTGCGAAGAGCTGGACTGACGTCCTCGGACGTATTCCGTCCCTAGAATCCTGCGTTTCCTGCGGCATGGAGTGGCCCAAAAGCTCGCTTTGAGTATCATTAAGGGTCAGATTTCGGCCTTGGCCGTCTTTTTTCAGCGACCACTAGCGGGTCATTCCTTGGTTAGCACCCATGTGCAGGGGGTTCGCCATGTGCTCCCTCCTGTCAAGTCTCCTCTCCCCTTGTGGGATCGGATTTGGTACTCTCGGTTCTCCAGGAACCTCCTTTTGAGAATATCAGGGTTATTCCCCGCTTGACTTTGTCTCAGAAGGTGGCCCTTTTAGTGGCAATCACTTCTGTTAGACGAGTGTCTGAGTTGGCGACCTTGTCCTGCAAGTCGCCATATTTAGTCATCCATAAAGATGAGGAGGGGTTGCATCCGCGACTTTCTCTTGTCAAAGGTGATCTCGACCTTTCACCTAAACGAGGACATTGTCCTCTCTCCCAGAGAGTTTGCGCGGCACGCTTTGGATGTGGTACGAGCCTTGCGGGTGTACCTGTCTGCTACTGCTTCCCTCGGAAGTCTGACTCTCGGACTGTCTCTGGTCAAAAAACAGGGCCAAGCGGCTTCGTCTGCCACCATTTTCTAGGTGGATCGGATAAACCGTCATTCAAGCCTATGATCTCATGGGGCGGGCGCCTCCCTTTCCGGTTACGGCGCTTCCCACCAGGGCAATTGGTGTTTCCTGGGCTTTCTGACATAAAGCGTCGGTTGCACAAGTGTGCAAGGCGGCGACCTGGTCGTCTGTTCATACTCTTTCTAAGTCTTATAGGGTTGATGTGGCTGCATCTCCGGATGCTTCCTTCGGCCGCAAGGTGTTGCAGGCCGCTCTTTAATGTGGCAACTCCTCCGTTGAGGAGCTCTGCCTTGTTTGGAGTGAAGTTTTTTGGTTTTTCCATTTATACTGCTCCCATCCCTCTTGACACTGCTTTGGGACGTCCCACACGTTCAGTGATTTAAGAGCCGCCGTGTCGGTCCATGGATAATAAGAGAAAATAGGATTTTTGTACTCACTCACCGTAAAATCCATTTCTCTGACATCCATGGACCGGCACGGCACCCACCCTTCCTTTTTTAGTTTGTACTGCTTTGTTACGAACTGAGGTCTGCTAGCTGCAGGTGGGAGGGTAATGTCTGGAGGGACCGCCCCCCTGGGCGGGGCTGTTCAGCTCTGGTTTGTTCTAGAATGTTTTAATATTTAACATTCTGCCTAGGTCTTCTCCTGCAAGCAGGGACATATACCCACACGTTCAGTGATTAAGAGCCGCCGTGTCGGTCCATGGATGTCAGAGAAATGGATTTTACGGTGAGTACAAAAATCCTATTTTTTGCAGCCTTCATTTCCCAGGAGGCTGCAGCAGGCATTGAGGGGGGAGGGTGGAACAAGTGACGTTCTTCTTGCCTAGGTGAGAATCAAGGAAGTTTGAGCGGGAAACTGTGAAAAATTGTCCACTTTAGGTATTTTCAGGCCCAAAATGCACATTTTAGCAAGTATGTGATAAGTGGATGGAGCATTGAGAGGGCTAAATGGCGGTGGGTCCAGACTGCTAGAGGGGCTTGGTTCCACACTGGGCAAAGGTTGAGGTCCTGTGTGTAGAAAATGAATAAAAGATTTTTCAAATGTATTTATTATTGCAGGCTCTTTGGCAGTATCTGCTTTCTATCAAGGAGCAGATTTTTGAGCTATACAAAGATGACGCAGTTGTGGTCAAGATGGTGGCTCTGGTCTCTCTTTAGGCCTCATTATAATATAGAATATTGCGGTGTTCACATTTAATCCTATCCCTTCTTTAGGTCACTAAAAGTCCCCCTATTGAAGTGTTCTCAGTTTTGTAAAAGCTTTCTGCCACTGGAAGGTCTTTCCTGCTTTTGAATTCAAGACAAACCTGTGGCCCTAGAAATATAAACTGCCACCCAAAAATGCAGAAACCTCCTGTTCTCTGCATTTTAGCTTGGATGTCCAGCAATGAGCCACATCAATGTGTAATCCAACCAGAGACTAGCTTTCATGGTTCCTGGCACTGGTCTGATCCTTCCTGTCTCATGATCCTTCCTATTGGCCCATCCCTGTGATGGTAAAACAATGCTCTTGAACAGGATCTTCAAACCTTATAATGAACTGTTAAGTCTCTTGAAATATAGGTAGGAGACCAGCATTGCACCTATGAGCCACTGATCACAGTTGCAATGCTTTGCAGGCTCGTTTGCAAAAAAAAAAAAGTATTAAATGTATTTATTTTTTGCTGCAGATTGTTTTAATGCATAAGGTGGACATAACCTTTTAATGTGGTAAAAGTAGAACATTTTACTTTTGATCATCAAAATTTTACAAATGAGTCAAATTGTGTCTCGTATACACATTTTTCTTGCATTTTTGGTATTCAATGTTTAGTACCGTATACGTGAAGCTCAGCATTTCTGTTTTGTAAATACCAACAGGTCTTGTCCTGGAAGGTGAAACTACCTCTTCAGACAATCATGCGGCTTCTACAGGTCTTGGTTCCACAAGTGGAGAAGATCTGCATTGACAAGTAAGAATTGGGCTGGGAACTCAATCATGGTGATGGCAGTTATAAGCTTTAAGCCTTTCCTGAAGGGAAATTGCAGTATTTTTGTATAGATTTTCTTTGACGTTCAGGACAATGTGGTGTGTGTTTTGCTTAAAAAAAATAATAATAATGTTTTATCGTTTTATGAATATTTATGATCAACCTGTAGCATAGAGCTTCACCTGTCTGGAAAAGGTAAACATGAACTGCAAAACCTGCTTGCAGCAGGTCAAATTCAGGTCAAAAATTGGTCAACCGTCAATCACATTTACCTGTCAATTAATTCTGAATGATCTTGGAAGTGTCTCCAACTAATGCCATTGGCACAGCCAGGGGAGGGCTGAGCCAGGGGGCAGGGTGGCAATTGCCCCCCAGGCCGCCCTAACTTATGTCCAAAATGGCCGGCAGCCGCTGCCCGCTACCATTTTTCTTTTTTATTCTGGTCTAGTAAGTCGGGCCGGGGGCAACCACTAGCTGTTGCATTCCGGGAGTTGTAGTCTGCACTCAAGCTTCTGGTGGGTGGAAAACACAGCAGCGCATAGGAAACTACAACTCCCTGGGACCGGATTCTTGGAAGCAGACAGAGGCAGGGCGTGCCAGGGAGTCGGTACGCAAGGCTGCAGGGCTGGGTGCTGGCTGCAACTTGACCCCAGGATCAGGAGTGTTACCCCCCAGGACAGTGTTTCTCAACTCCAGTCCTCAAGGCGCCCCAACAGGTCATGTTTTCAGGCTTTCCATTATTTTGCACAGGTGATTTGATCAGTTTCACTGCCTTAGTAATTACCACAGCTGTTTCAACTGAGGGAAATCCTGAAAACATGGCCTGTTAGTGCGCCTTGAGGACTGGAGTTGAGAAACACTGCCCCAGGAGACCGTGGCGTGCAAGGAACTGCTGAGCTGAGATCGCTGAGGTGAGAGACCCTGACACCCCTAGCTGACCCCCCATCTCCCCCCATACACCCCTTGTAACCTGCTCCAGTGATCAGGCTGCATTGATGGGCACTGGAGTTGGCTGCACTGATGGGCACTGGTGAGGCTGCATTGAAAAACCAGGTGGGCCATGGATGGTGAGCTGATTCGGAGGTTCAATGGGCCACTTGACTGGATTTGCCCCCCAGGCCTAAGGCCGCCAGCCCTCCCCTGGGCACAGCTCAAAACCTTTTGAGGCAGTCCATTACCACAGTAGCAAAAGGAACCACCAGCCTCTACCAACATGCTCAAAACCCTACAGCTGATTTGTGCAAATGGGCAAGCTTTTACCTTAACTACTTCATTCCCTTAGGACATACCTGTACATTCCCAGGTTGAAGTGGTTGTACCGGAGCTGCAGCCATGATCACGGTACCATAATTTTCACCCAGTGCTGGTCTTTAATTTAGAAGTGATCGAGATGCTCTACAGCTGACCGATCACCTCTACAGGGCATGGAAGGGGGACCCCACCACTCCACAGGCGTTTGAAATTTTAAAGCGTGACATTTTAGGTTTCTATTTCCTTTTTAATTAAATGACCTAATCTTTTATATTTTACCAAAATATTAGTATTATATTGTGTTTGGGCGCACTTAAAATGGTTCTAATGGCAGAAGGTTTTTTATCTTTATGCATTAAGATAAATAACCTTCTGTGTGCCTGAGCCCCATCTCGATTCAGCAATGTTGTATGAGAGACTGCTGTTTGGGGACTCTCCCTTCTGATTGGCTGAGACACACAGCAGGTGCCATTGGCTCCCCCTGCTGTTAATCAAAGTCAGGGAGCCAATGAGGAGAGAGGAGGCGGGACTGAGCCACAGCTCCGTGTCTGAATGGACACAGAGCAACAGATCAGTTCGGGTGCCCCCATAGCAAGCTGCTAGCTGTGGGGGCACTTGGCAGGAGGGAGGGGCCAGGAGCGCCAGCGAGGGACCCAAGAAGTGGAAGATCTGGGCTGCCTTGTGCAAAACCACCGCAGAGAGCAGGTAAATATAACATGTTTGTTAAACAAAAATTATTTTTTTAAATCTAATAAAGTGTATTTTTTTTTTCCTGAAAATGTGTGGTTTAAACTGCACAAAAATATATGTTTGGGGGCTCCAAGTAATTTTCTAGCCTAAAAAAAAAAAAAAAGCAGATTTCTTTATCATACATCACAGGACACAGAGATGGGCTAATATTCATGACCTACTGGGTTATACACCATCCCTAGGTGAATGGACACTGGTAAACAAAGTCTTAAGACAGGAAGTGATCCCCTATATAACCTCTCCCATACAGGAAGTACTTCAGTTTTTTTATTAGTGTCTGCAAGGTGACTGGGCACGTTTGTTGAGCTCTCTGAGCTCCAGGTCTTTAGTGCCAAAAACGGTTCTTAAATAAATCAAGGGATTGACCGATCGGATCCATTTGACACAGGCCTATATGCTTGGATAAATGGTACCCGAGCCTCGCAAAGAAGACTGATCCTGCAAGGTTTTGCCTGTAATGGAACCTTTGGGCGCTGGACCCTGCATAGTTTAATCCTGGACACCACAGAGCTAAGGTATTCCTGCAGGGTACTGTACAGGTCCAAGAGAGTGGACCCTAAAACATGGAAAAAGGTACTCAGTCCTTGAAGGTCCTCACAGGAACCTGCCGTGATGGGTAACGATTGGGCTCTTAATTCCTAAGGCTGCCCTGCCACTGGATGGGTAAGTGAAACCCCCTTATTTACTTATAATGGGGTGCCCCAGTGATTGTTACAATAAGTTAAGCTAGCTAGAGGCTTGACACCTGTGTGCGGTGACCACAGGGGGGGAGTTTTGGGCTAGCTGTCGGTGTTTTCAAAGGGTACCTTTTTTATTTATTTTTCTTGTTGTCTGGCTGTCTTTGCCTTAAATAGATGGTCCGCGCATGAGGGTGCGCCATTGCGTATCTTGGTTCGCATGGTACACGTGCTTCAGCACGGGCGTTGTGCGCACACAGAGCCACGCATGCGCCGTAGCCTAATCTGGGCGCACAAAGATTTGCGTCATATGTAAATACAGCCGAGCCCGTTCGCCGGGACCGCGCACACGTGGAACGTCCTGACGCACAGCCAGCTTATTTAAGCTGTGTATGCCAAACATGCGGTCCTTCCAGAGGTCAGCTGTGGGACACAGAGCAGGCATTTCCAGCAGATCATTTCTCCTTACCCGGGTCTCGTGAGTCACCAGGTGTTGCTTGGCAGGCTAAGGTGCTTAGCAGGATTGTTGCATAGGGGCTTGATGAGCCCTATTAAGGGGTCTCCCTTCTGGTGTATGTAAATACTAAACCCAGGTACTCCCTTTTTGTGGCTTGCAATGTTTTAAAAAAAGAGGAGCAGGGTTAACACTACAGGCAAAGGCACACCTATGTCGTCAGTAGCTCCTGAGGAGCCTAGTCGTAACCCTAGTGTTGTATCCCCTGAGAGACCAGAGGCCTGTCTGGTATTGTGCCTACAATCAACGCTGCTGCTTCACCCTTTATCACCAAGGATGAACTGTCCTCAGCCCTAGCTGGGTTAGAGCACAGGATTGCTGCCATGATTGCCTCCATCCTGCAGGGTGGCAAGAAGCACGACAGACCCACCTTCCCCTGAGCCTCCTAATTTGGAGCAGGAATGGGTTGAGGATGGGGAAGAGCTAAATGCCAAGGATTCTGTGGAGGGCCTGGCAGATGAGTCTGCTTCTGAGCAATCTGGGCCAGAAGATGTCCAGTTGGTGTCTGCCTCTCAGTCACAGAGGCTTTTGATCAGACTCTTACCGAGATGGTTCGTTCTCCCTTAAAAAATCTGTAAGGTGAACTTGCACAAGACCAATCTCTCGTTCTGAGCCCTGGTATATCTGTGTCAGGAGTCTGGGGCTTATAAATCCCCTCAGCTGAATGTCCAAAACATACCCCGTCAGGAGAGTTGTTTCAGGAGCATTCTAATTGGTCGGCGCCATCACATGGGCGGCGCTGACCAATACGAAGCCACATAGCCCGTCCTGTCAGCTGGGAAGAAGACTTGTGGATGCCGAGGGGATTTATAAGCCCCGGACTCCTGGCGCGGATATACCGGGGCTCAGAACGGGAGATTGCTGCGGTCCAGGTCAGCGGGACTGGGGGGAGCTGAGGAGCGGGTCCTGTGTAAGTTCACCTTACAGATTTTTCTGTAAAGGTGAACCTACCCTTTAACTTGTTCGGTGGATAACACACATGGCTTGAAAGACCCTGTTGACAAGAAACCTGGAGTCCCTATTAAAGGCTTCCTTTTCTTTGGCCAGTTCAGCCTGACAGGCCTAACCAGGAGGCTGATCCTGCTGAAAGCGGAGCAGATATACCTTGAGCATTGTGTTTTGCTGTTGATGCCTTAAAGCATGGATGCTCAACCTGTGGCCCTCCAGCTGTTGCGGAACTACAAGTCCTGTCATGCCTCAGGCTTTGGGAGTCATGCGTTTAACTGTCAACCTTGCAATACCCCATGGGACTTGTAGTTCTGCAACAGCTGGAGGGCCACAGGTTGAGCACCAATGCCCTAAAGGATTTAATGCAGCAGGTTGCTCGTTTTGGGTCTCCTGTCTGTAACACATGTGCAGACTTGTGGCTTAAGAACTGGTCCGCCGAAATTCCTTGTAAGAAGTTTTTGGCAGGGTTCCCCTTTCATGGGGAACGTTTTGTTTGGAGATGATTTGGACAAATATATCCAAAAGATTTCCGGAGGGAAGAGTTCTCTACTTCCTGTGAAGAGAAAGACTAGGCATCCCTCGTTTAAAACCTCAGAGACCACTTTCTCAGGTGTCTCAGCGCCAAGGCAGTTCGGCCACCAACAGGGCGCTAGAGCCGGGGCAAGCCCCAGAGCCAGAAGAAACCCTGGGTCCAAAACGGACATTTAGAGAACAGTGGTTCAGGACAAGTGGGTCACCTCAAAGAGGTGTCTAAGATCCAACGTTCCCTCGGATCCTCCAAAGAGAAACTTATTGTTTCAGGCACTAGATCATTCAGGGAGTGATTATACAGGTTCCTGTATCCAAAAGGGGTGTGGGGTTTGTTTTTGAACTGTAAATTCGAATAAACGATGGCACTAGGCCTATTTTGGATCTAAGATCCAGTGAACCAGTATCTATTAATTTAGTCCTTTTCAGATGGAGCCGGCTCAGTAGTAGCCTCGCTCCAGATGGGAGACTTTCTTGCCTCCCATCTACATCAAGGATGCGTATTTACACGTACCTATCTTTCAACTTCATCAGAGGTTCCTGCGATTTGCAGTAGAGAAACGTCATTTTCAGTTTGTGGCTCTTCCCTTTGTGCTTGCCACAGCTCCCCGGGTGTTCACAAAGGTCCTAGCACCAGTATTGGGTCTTTTAAGGGCCCAGGGGATCTTGGTGCTTGGGTACCTGGATGACCTGCTCAGAGTTCACTCACTTCAGGCTCTAGAACAGAGCATAGCCTGCACAGTACAGTATTTGGAAAGCTTGGGCTGGGTCATAAATACAGAGAAGTCAGCCTTGAGACCAGCTCAAAGTCTGAAGTATTTAGGTCTGATCCTAGCATATTTTTGCCACCCGTAAGGATCTGTGCCCTGAAGGATCAGGTGCGTCAGATAAGGGGCACCAGACAACCCTCCATTTGGCTCTGTAAGAGTCTTCTGGGAAGTATGGTGTCTTCCTTCGAGGCAGTGCCCTATGCCCAGTTCCATTCCAGGCCTATACAACAAGACTTCTTGTTGGCTTTGAACAGGAGAGGGCAAGCCCTGGATTATCCCATGTTCTTATCTCCTCAGGCGCGCTTAAGCCTAAGCTGGTGGTTGAAGGATCAGAACCTATGAAAGGGAAGATCCTTCCTCCATTATCTCTCACCCATCCTGCTATTGGCAATGCAGTATGGATGGTAACTGTGTACTTTACATGGTCTCTACGTGTTGAAGTGCTGTGTAGGCCCCAAACAGGTACTTCTCTAGGGGCGTGTATCTCGTCTGTGCCCCTGTCAGTTGTTTGGACCAAAATCCAATAGGTATTGCTCTCAGTCCTTTCTTTTCATTTGGCTGCCACAGACTCCAAGATATGGTACCATTCTGCTCCACTACATCCAGCTGAAGACAAGATACTCTTTGTCTCACGGGTCCAAATCCCTAATGCTGCAAAATAGCTTCTTTAGCAGCCAGAAATGCAGTCCGCTGTTCTGAACCCCATGAGAACTCAGTCTTTTTTCTGGTAACATTGTATATAGGCCTCAATATCAGTCCAAGATGTGGGATGAACGATCTCCAGAATCCTACAACTCCAATGAACTTCTGTGCCTCCTTTTTGGTAGTAGGGGGTGACAGCGCCTGGATAGTTTGCACAACTGTCTCTAGAAATCTTCCTCTGTGGCCCAGTCCACATCATTCCTAGGAATTTCACCTCTGCGCCAGGTCCTTGGACTTTGTCTCTGTTGATAGCCCACCCTCTGTTCTCCAAGTGCTGTATCAGCAGGTGCAGTGCTTCAGTTACATCTTCTTTTGTCCCAGAGATCATGATGTCATCAATGTAGTGAAACACAGCGACTTTCAAATTCAGGGTTCTTAAATCTCGGGCAATCAGTCCATGACAAATCGTTGGAGAATGAAGATAGCCTTGCGGAAGGACAGTGAAAGTGTCCCACACCATAGCAAACTGGTCTTGACAATCTGGGTCTATCAAAATTGAAAAGAAAGCATTAGCCAGGTCTATCACAGCATGATATTCTCCTGCATCTTTAGCAATTTTCTCAACAATTGAGATCATATCTGGTACAGCTGACTTCAATGGAGGTGCCACTTTGTTTAGACCTCTGTAATCCACAGTCATTCTATATGTCCCATCAGGTTTCTTTACTGGGAACACCGGAGACGAGAAAGGACTTGCAGCAGGTCTAAGGATCCCTACTCTCAACAGTTCTTGAATGGTCTCCCCAATTTCTTTGTGGCCTCCAGGAAGTCTGTACTGCTTGAGACAGACTGGCTTCTCTGGTGGAGGAATGTAGACAGTGGTCCATTTCGCATGACCTCTGACCACAGCCTTCACCGCCCTTACCAGATACGCTTCATCAGGATACCCGAATGTGAATGTACCTCTTTCAGTCTGAATTGACTGACCTTGAAGTACATCCATCTCAAGAATATTTTCGGGTAACTCTGATACCAAAACATTTGTCATAAATCCTGATCCCTTGCCAATAGCCAATTTCACCCGTATCCTAACTGCTGGTGTAGTTTGCCCTCCCAAACCTTCTACATAAATCAATTCTCCTTTGTGATGGGAAGGATTTCCTTGCAAAAGTGTAACTTCAGCTCCGCTATCAACTAAAGCCATTACATGTGTAGGAGAAGATGACTTCCCCCACCATACAGTGACAGGTGCATATGGGCGTCGGTCTCCTGCTCTCACTGCCCTCACTGCTATTACAGGAGACTCACCTTCCCTTCATAAAGGATATTGAACCTCCCAATCCCCTTTTCTGATTCTCTCTAACTCCTCCCCAGGATAAAGGGATTTGGGTTTGGGTTCATGTTCACTTTTGGGAATTGGTTTGGGGCTAACAGGAGGGGTCTGTTCTGTTT
Source organism: Rana muscosa (assembly GCA_029206835.1). Lineage (NCBI taxonomy): Eukaryota > Metazoa > Chordata > Amphibia > Anura > Ranidae > Rana > Rana muscosa. The sequence goes on from CM055128.1 coordinate 107,015,561, forward strand.
CCTCTAGGTCTAGGCTGATGTTATCTTCACTAGGAGTAGTGTTTCTAACCCTGACAGTTTTACCTACTAAATGTTTCCACCTCTTCAGCATTTCTGCAGTAGGAATGTCATCTATCTCATCTCTAGGTACTTCTGCCTTTAATAGGTCCACCCACATTTCTTTCCTAGAAACAACTAGCCTGGTTTCCTCTTCACCTTCTGTCTTCTCTACCCCATTCCGTTTCTTCTCTGTTCTTTTCTGCTTGTATTCTTCCTGTCTGGCCTTGACCTTATCTACTGCCCTGACAGGTTTTGTTTTAGTCTCCTCTATCTCCCCCAACTGGCTTAGAAGGGTGGCGGACAGTGTTGTTTTGTCAGGTAAGGAAGCAGTGGCTATGGGAGTGTTAACCCATGATCCACAAGTGCGTCAGGCAATGCGAAAAGCCAGAGAGTTTAGCGTGAATTTTTCACTGTTAGACCTTGTGAGAGATGGAATAGTCCGAGTATACGCCAGTCCCACGGACCTGGAAAATACCTACTCCTGGAGATCAATAGGAGAGGGTATTTCCAGGTTACGTGAGATGGGTTGTATAACCGGATTAAATACATTTCCAGAATGGATAGGTCCAGATATGGAACCCTTTACGTCTGCTCTGCGCTCTAAGCTGAAGTCTGCGCCATTTAATCTCAGGGCTCCATTATTGTCTTTGTTGGGAGGCCTGGGGTTAAACAGCAAGATTCATGAAGGGCTGATGATTTGCAAGAGCGGTGTGCAGCCCTCATGACTGAATCTTTTGCAAGGAAATCCTTCCCGTGGCTTCTTCTGATCTTACAGCAACATGATGTGTGTGTGTGTGTGTGTGTGTGTTTCCTAGCTTATGCCTGCTTTTATGTGTCAGGCTGAGTTACCAAACAACAGAAACCTACCTGTTTACTGTAGCTGTAGAATACAACAATGCTATCTACCTATTGTCTACTTAAACCAAATCTGTCAGTAATCTAACACTCATTCTTTCAGTTTGAGAGCTGAAAGAAATCTCAAACAAGTAATGTCTTACTTGTTTACTGTAGCTATAGACATGAATACAACAATGGTATCTAACCCCATTGTATGAAAACAACATTTGTTTGAGAAATCTACTCAAACCAAAAAAGACTGACTGACCAACTCACTATTGTAAAATTGTCCCATGTATCCTATGTCTGAGTAATATAATAAAAATCATATTTTTAACAAACGCAACACACCTATGTGTCCTTGGGACTTAAATTTGGTGCTGTCTGTGTTACAAAAACAACCATTTGAGCTTATCAAGGAAATTCCATTAGTCCTGCTGTCATGCAAGCTAGCCTTCCTGATGGCCATCACCTCGGCTAGAAGGGTGTCGGAATTGGCGGCCCTTTCGTGTAAGGAACCATACCCAATTCTTCACCATGACAAGGTGGTGTTGCGTCATGTTCCATCCTTCTTACCAAAGGTGGTGTTGGCCTTTCATTTAAATCAGGACATTGTTTTGCCCTCCTTTTTTTTTTTTTCTCTGCCTCGTTCGGCGGAAGAGAGATGACTGCATTCCTTGGACGTCGTCCGGGCAGTAAGAGTTTTTGTCTAGATCTGCGGAGATCCGAGGATCAGACTCCTTCCTTCTTCTTTTTTTTTTTTTTTTTTAACCAGAAGGACCCAAGAAGGGGCAGACAGCCTACAAAGCTTCCATTGCCAATTGGGTCCGTAAATTGGTCATTCAGGCCTATGGTCTGAAATGTAAGGCTCCTCCCTTCAGGGTGAGAGCTCATTCTACCAGGGGTGTAGGAACCTCTTGGGCTTTTTGCCATCAGGTAACTGTGGCTCAGATTTGTAAGGCTGCCACCTCGTCTTCAGTGCATACGTTCACAAAATTTTATCAGGTGGTTGTTCGAGCAGCCGAGGATTCGGCTTTTGTACTGCAGGCTGCCGTGTAAGGTCTGATGGCTATTGTTTGGCAGGGTGTCTCCCTCCCCTCAAGCCTATTGCTCTGTCCCAGTAGGTAATGAATATTTGCCTAACTCTGATGTATGATAAAGGAAATAGGATTTTTTCATCATACTTGCCTGTAAAATCCTTTTCTTTGCGTACATCACGGGACACAGAGGTCCCGCCTCTCTTTATGAGGATTCAGTGCTTGCGACAAAACTGAAGTACTTCCTGTATGGGAGGGGTTATATGGGATCACTTCCTGTGTAAGACTTGGTGTCCATTCACCTAGAGAATGGCGTATAACCCAGTAGGTAATGAATATTAGCCAACTCTGTGTCCCATGATGTACTCGAAGAAAAGGATTTTACAGGTAAGTATGACAAAGAAATTTAAATTTTTTCCATATATGTTAGAAATCTCAGAATTGGCCTGACTTTTAAAGTGGTTATAAAGCCTCAAGGTTTTAAACCTTAATGCATTTTGTGCATGTTTGCCTTTCAAAAACCCTCACAGGTATGCAGAGCACTGGCATACAGTAGGGCGAAAATGTCATATGTAGCCATGTACACACTCTTAGTGTTTGTGACTTAGAAATGTTTTACATTCAGTTAAAAGTATCTTATTTATGGTGTTTATTCTTGTAAGCTGCATGCGTAAGTAATTTCCCACCTAAAAAGTCAAGTAATTGAAGTATTTTGTAACCTGCAGGGGATTGACTGATGAGTCAGAAATTTTAAAGTTTCTGCAGCATGGGACCTTGGTGGGATTACTGCCTGTGCCTCATCCCATTCTGATCCGCAAATACCAGGCCAATGCTGGCACAGCTATGTGGTTCCGCACATATATGTGGGGGGTCATCTACCTTAGGTGAGTATGTATGATAATTAGACTGCAGCTTGCTGGAGAAGGAAGGAAAATTTGAGACTTGAACATTAAGTGTAATCACAACTAAAACAACTCTCACTTTTCTCTCTTTCTTTCTCTTTCTTTCTCTTTTTCTCTTTCTCTTTCTCTTTCTTTTTCTCTTTCTCTTTTTCTCTTTCTCTTTCTCTCTTTCTTTCTCCTTTCTTTCTTTCTCTTTCTTTCTTTCTCCTTTCTTTCTTTCTCTTTCTTTCTTTCTCTCTTTCTCTCTATTACTCGTAGACAAGCAGTATGATTTGACTGTGGTGGTGGTGCCTTAGAGTCTTCATTTATTAAAGAAGAGGAACAAAAATTTAAAGTTCTCCTCATTGCAAACAGTCGCATTCCAAATTTTGAAAATTAAATTTTTTATTTAATTTGGTTCTGCATAGAACACAATTTTTTCTTTCCTTTTTTGTGAGGTGTTTTTACTAAATTATCCCAATTTGTTTATTTTCAGTTAGTGTTTAACCACTTGACTACCAGCCTGTAATACCCCTTCGTTGCAAGACCCTTTTTTCCGTTTCCAATGCTGTGATAGTTTGACTGACATTTATTCTGTCCTTGCGACACTGCACCCAAATTGTAATACTTTTTTTTAGAAAGATAGAGCTTTCATTTAGTGTTATTTTAGTAACCAATGAGCTTAGTTTTTTTTTTTTTTTTTATAAAATTGGCAGCTCCTTTTAAGATGTGTAAATTGTAAACATAAAGAAAATAATTGCCATAAATCAATATTGCTGAGAAAAATTACCAGAAAAATCGCTGCTAGCACAGGTCAATAGAAAAAAACAAACAATAAATCATATAAAAAGTGCAGCGCTCTCAGATAATATGAACATGATTCAAAATAAAATAATCATGATAAATAAATTCATCAATAAAAAGTCCATTGAAAAAGTCCATAAAAAAAAAAAGGGGGGGTTTAGAGATAAAATCCTAATCGGATACAGTAAGTGGAAGGTGGAGAGAGGATATACATAGGAAGAAAAACACCAGCTTCCCCGGATCTTCCGTGTAAAAAAACACCTCCAAGATAGAAAGATGGCAGCTTACACGAAGGTGTTGGCCTCCAAACTAATGTAAGAGCCAACAGCGCAGTGGGGAAAAATGTTTCCCAGGTGTGTCAACGTAGGTACTGTCAGTTTTGGAAAATCCCGCATCACAGCGTATCCAGCGTCACAGCATCACATAGGTACATATGAATGTAAAAAGGACCATAGCGTTATACTTTATAAACGGCTTATTTAGGTGTGAAAAAGCAGGATGCACTTGCATGATGTCTATTAGGAACGTGATAGCGTAAATTACACTGTGAAAATCCACTGTGCCAAAGCCACCACCAGCACTCTGCAAACACCGGGGCATGTGGCTGCCAAAGGTCATCTGGGTGAATACAAAGAGCGTTGTTGCTGCTTATAACTATTGGCGCCCTGGGCCCACCCAATTTTGTGACATTAGCAAATTAGTATTCGCTAATGTCTTCCTGCTTCTCCTCCTGGCCAGCCGGGAAGCGGGTCCTGAGACCCGATTGGCCAGGGAGTCTTGGGACTCCCGGCCAATCGGATCTCAAGACCCACTTCCTGTTCAGCTGGGAGAAGAGCCACGCCTGTTTGGCCGGGAGTCTGCAGCAAGGAGCCGCCTCCTAAGGTGAGGCCGGACTGATCGCCGAATTCCCGTCCGTCTCCCGTGCGGTGGGGTTGTGGTGGCTGCCACATGTGCTGGTGTGTGCGGAGTACTGTTGGTCATTTTGGCACAGTTGATTTTCAGTCTAATTTACACATCTTGAATGAAGTTAAGGAGAAATTTATACACCATATGTCCAATAATTGGTGGACTTGGTATACACATTGATATATAGACTATTGATTGGTCAAAATTTTATTTTTTCTTGTGAATTTAGTTCTATATAATAATTTTAAATTTGCACTGAGGTTTTTTCACTGATTAATGGTATGTCATTTTTGATGTTACAATTTTGTTTAGCACTGTACCCATATTTTACAAGCGTAAGGATTTGAGCAATTTTGACAAGGGCCAAATTGGAATGTCTTGACGACTGGGTTAGAGCAACTCCAAAACTTCAGCTCTTGTGGGAGGTTCCCAGTCTGCAGTGGTGAGCACCTACCAAAAGTGGTTCAAGGACGGAAAACCAGCAAAGTGGGCAACCAAGGCTCATTAATGCACGTGGAGAGGGAAGTCTGGCCCACATAGCCCAAACCAATAAAAGAGCTACTTTAGCTTAGATGGCTGAAAAAGTTAATACTGGTTCCGATAGAAAGGTGTCAGAAAACATCATGCATTGCAGTTTGTGTATGGGGTTGCATAGCCACATACCAGTCAGGGTGCCCACGCTGACCCGTGTCCACTGGACCATGGAAGAATGAAAGAAGGTGGCCTGGTCTGATGAATCATGTTTTGTTTTTTTTTGCATCATGCGGATGGCCGGGTGAGTGTGTCGCTTACCTGGGGAAGAGATGCACTGTGGGAAGAAAGCAATCCTGCTACTGATGCTTTGGTGACAGATTCCACAGCATACTTGTAGGTCTAGTGGGGTCCTTGCTTCAACAAGTCAGGCCTCTTTTGGCAGCAAAAGGGAACCTACTCAATATTAGGTGGGTGGTCATAATGTTATCTGTTGCTGATCATTGTAAGTTTAGATGCACTTATAATTCGGTGCTGCAGCACATATTTTTAGTGAAAGGACATAGTTCATAGTTCTAATTTAATGTGCTAAATATTGAATTTGCACCTCTCAACACCAAGAACCACATGGCATGGCATGTGCATTATGGTGTGCTGGTACGTTGCCCACTACTGTAAAGCCTGGTACACACAATCGTATTTTCTGCGGACAAAGCGTAGGGCTTTTGTCTGAAGGGCGTTGGCCAGGAATTTGTCTTGCATACAAACGGCACACAATTGTTGGCCAACAAACACAAAACCACGTGTTTTTTCAGCTCTTTAGCACCACCCTTTGGGCAACTTCTGCTAATGTTGTTGTGTTATGGTTAGCATTGCTTCTGAGCACGCGTGTTTGTACTTTGGAGTTTTGTCCGATGGACTTGTGTACACACAATCGGATAATCCATCAACACACATTTGTTGTCGGAAAATTTTAAAGCATGCTTTCCAACATTTGCTGCCGTAAAATCCGACAACAATTGTCCAATGGAGCATACAACAGCCTATCATCACACAAAATTCCCTTGGAAAATCCGATCCTGTGTATGAGGCTTAACAGTGCGTTTAGGTGCTATTCAAACTGAATCACAAGGCACAGTGGTACGCATGTTGCTGTGTAAGGATGAGCTCCGGTGTGTTCGCACAGCCCACGTGCAGAGCCCGCCAGGAAGTCGGCACTGCGAGACATTGTCCCGATGCGCGGCTGCGGAGATCGGGAAATGTCTCACTGCCTGTGATTAGCGCAGCACAATGCCGACTTCCTGACGGGCTCTCTGCACGTGGACTGTGCGAACACGCCGGAACTCCTCCTTATTGCTGTGCAATGCAGCCACCTGTGTTAAAATGCTCATTACTATAACAAAACAATGTGAAGGAGGCCTTTAATATAGAAGCATTTGAAATGAATACTGTTTGCATTATTTATGAAAGATATACTCACTAAAGTTCTTTTTTGTTTCGTTTGTAGGAACATGGACCCTCCAGTCTGGTATGACACTGATGTGAAGCTGTTTGAAATCCAGAGAGTTTAAACATCATCTTTTGAATATCAACACCTGCTCAGTACCTGTCATGCATATCTGAAGCCTTGTCATAGGATACTTCACCCCCTTCATGAATTTCAATGTATCTGACCACAAGCATACTAAATCATTCCATAAAAACGCATATCCAACCTCCTGCATTTCTATAAAGCTTTTTATTTCCCCATTTATTGTTTTTATGTTGATTTTTGATCAGGGTTAGATGACTATCTTGACTGCTGAACTAAAAATCCCCAAATTTGCTCTGGCAGCATGCTGCTACTTCTAGTTCAGTGCTTGGTAGAGGGTGGTTCATATGAGTTTAATTTGCTGAATGGTTTCCCTCTTCTGTGACATTTTGCACATTCTCTGTATGTGGGGGAGGTCCTATGTACCAATCCCACACTCGGTGGCACTCAACGACTATGTGAAACCAGATGTAATGTATTAAATTATATTAATAAAATGGTCTATGGATATGAATTGACTTTGCGTGCATTTGGGTTGCAAATCTGTTCTTTGACTGCTCTATAAATCTATTATTCAGATTTTCTGAGTAAATTACTATGACATTTATAGGCAGGGGTGGCATTTGTATATTTGCTGTCTTTGTGTGTGTGTGTGTGGTGTTTTTTTATGTTCTGGAGCTGGTTTAAGCTAACCATACACTATACAATTTTCTTATTCAATTTCTTTTAGATTTACCTTCAAGTATGTAGTGCAAGGGCCTGCCTGATTGCATTCAAATTGAATACTATGTGGTTTTGGTAAATCTAAAGGAAAGTTGTACAAGAAAGTTGTATAATGTATGGCCAGCCTTAGATAAATACTTTCCCACCTAAGGTAGCCCATGCATTTTTTTTTTTTTTCATCAACCAGTGGGTTTAACAAAAATAAACAAATAACCTGATTCCCCCATCAACACATTTGATGGGGGAATCACTGATGCTGAGTTATTGTATTCTGACAACGGGGAGACTTCCCTGCCATCAGAACACACCGATCAGCGCTGCCAGCTATAACCGGTGGCACTGATCGATTTGGGAAAAATCCAACAGGCTGTACCAAAGTCCATCTGTAGATCGACTTCTATATAACCAGCCTGCTCATACATTTTGGTTGGTCTCTGCTGAACTGGACAAATATCGATCCATGTATGGCCGACTTAAATCTTCTACCAAGTTCTTGTTTGCACAGAGTGATGTGCAGATATTTTGAAGTCCAGTGTGTGTTGAAGCCAACTGATAATTCAGCACATCTCGCTGTGTATTTCTTTATTTAGATAGATGGGCAGCAGACATAGTTTAACTTTAAAAATCTTTAGACCAAAATTTGGAAGAAGTAACTATGTAGGATGCCACACGATGGCTCTCGTTTTTTATTTTTATAGGAAACAACTTGACCATGGTAGGATTTTATTCCTTCCTGACCAACTATATTAACCACTTCAGCCCCAGAAGAATTTGCTGCTCAATGACCAGGCCATTTTTTGCGATACGGCACTGCGTCGCTTTAACTGACAATTGCGCAGTCGTGCGACGCTGTACCCAAACAAAATTGGCATCCTTTTTTTCCCACAAATCGAGCTTTCTTTTGGTGGTCTTTGATCAGCTCTGCGGTTTTTATTTTTTGCGCTATAAAACACGAAAAAAGCGCAAAAAAAAACACTTTTGTACTTTTTGCTGTAATAAATAGCCAAATTATTATTTATTTTTAAAAAAGCAAATTTTTCCATCAGTTTAGGCCGATATGTATTCTTCTACATATTTTTGGTAATAAAAATCGCAAAAATCGTATATTGATTGGTTTGCGCAAAAGTTATAGCGTCTACATAATAGGGGATAGATGGGGCATTTTAATTTAATTTTTTTACTAGTAATCGTGGCGATCTGCCATTTTATCGGGACAGCGACATTATGGCGGACATATCGGACACTTTTGGGACACATTTTTGGGACCATTGGCATTTATACAGCGATCAGTGCTAAAAAAAATGCACTGATTACTGTGTAAATGTCACTGGCGGGGAAGAGGTTAACACTAGGGGGCGATCAAGGGGTTGATTGTGTTCCCTATGTGTGTGTTTTCTAACTGGGGGTGGTTCCCAGCTCGTAGGAACTCACGATCTCTCTCTCCTCAGAGAACTGGGACGTGTGTGTTTACACACACACACACGTCCCTGTTCTGCCTTTCATGCCCGCGATCGCGCATGGCCAGCGGTCATCGCAACTGCTGGCCACGAACATAGACACCCCCGCTATGCCGCTCAAAGGGACCGACGTAGAGCTACAACAGTTCGCAGTATCATGCCAACCTGCCGCAGTATGACGGCGGCTGGTCGGCAAGCAGTTAAACCCTTTCTCTCAGGCCTGGTATCCCTTTATCAAGGCTATTACACCTAGGGGGTGGGAGGGTCTGCCCAGTCAGGTAACCACTGTGATTGGCTGTCATAGTGGTCACATGATTGGGAGCTAGTCTCACTGGCTCCCGATCATTTCTAGAGAACAGAAAAGAGACCGGACCCCTGTGGGTGGGACTTTAAAGGCACTAGAAACAGTACAAATGAATATAGTAATAAACAATTTTTTGAAGGATAAAATCAGAAACATGGACTGTACATGGCCTAGATAACTAGAAGAGCAAGATATACAACATGTATAGATACAGTATCCTACAGCCGACGCGTTTCAGAGCTGATTGTCATCTTTCATCAGGGATAACAGGATGTCAATGGTATCTATTCCAGTCATATATACATGAGAGTTCCATGTTGAGTTTAAAAACACTGTCACATGAAGTCTCCAGTAACTCTGCCCACACTGCAGCTGCTTCCAAAAGGGTATTCATAATGGGAGCACCCCAGTATATTTGGGGGGGGGGAAACACCCAGAAGAGGGAGGAAAACTCCCTAAAGGAAAAGACCATGGACACTGAGGCCAGAGAAAGGAGTCATATAGAGTCACATTCAAATCATGATATTAGGACCTGGAGTGGCTGGACTCCAGAGTGTGTAGGTTGCAGGCTTGAACACGGCATGGAGGTACCCAGCTCGTCTCAATGGCCCAATTATGTAACCACTGTGATTGGCTGTCATAGCGGTCACATGATTGGGAGTCAGTCCCACTGGCTCCCGATCATTTCTAGAGAACAGTTGCTGTTTTTGAAAGCTTGATCACTGTGCTGGGAACATACAGTGAAGCCTCGTACACACGACCGAGTTTCTCGGCAAGAACCAGCAAGAAACTTGCTGGCAGAGATGTCTTGTCGAGAAACTCGTTCGTGTGTATGGTTTCTCGTCAAGAAAACCGACAAGTAATCTCGACGAGAAAATAGAGAACCTGCTCTCTATTTTCTCGTTGAGATTCTCGTCGGCATGTTTCTCGACGAGAAAAGTGAGTGTGTGTACACTTACCTGTCCTCCCGGAAGCCCGCGCATGTTCGAAATGAATTCGACGCATGCGCGGTAGCTTCCTAGGCATAGGTAGGGTATACCAAGATGGCGGCGAGCGCATGCTTGTCGTAGTCGATGACGTCACCGCGTACGCTCCATTCAAAGAACCGCGGGTTCTTTGAATCGAGCGTGTGTACACTCGGCCGGGACAAGTTTCTTGTCCAAGAATCTCGTCGAAAAAAACGACATGTTTTTTTCGACGAGAATCTCGGCCGTGTGTACGAGGCTTGAGTGTGTGCTCAAAAAAAACAAAAACTCTACTACCTACGGACTGTGTGGGTGTTAAAGCACATGTGTGTCCCATGGGTGGCAACAGGTTAAATAAGTACTTGATGGGTTTTAAAGCATTGTACTAGGTTAAGTTCTGATGGTGGTGATTTGGTTTTGGTTCAAAAGACATATGACCTGATGGTGACTTTCTAGCCATCTGATTTGGCAATATGTAGCCCTGTTGGAATATAAGCCTGAATATGTCAAACCTATTTTCATGCAACCATCTTCTCAAGTATATGGGGGCTCAGGGGCTCAGGGGTGTAGTATAACTATAGTCATTAAGGCCAGATTTATTTATGTATCCCATTTTTTTGTTACACACACACACACACACACACACACACAAGCAACATGCAGAATCAAAACAAATTTACTAAAGCAGGTACAACCAGCCTGTTGGATTTTACATGCGATTATTGCTGGCCGCTAACAATAATCACTGTGTTCTCCCGGCAGGGACGGCTCCCCCCCCACCCCCGCTGGTAGAACACAATGGCCCTGTGGGAGGGATTTCACCATCACCCTGTGGTTGAAGGAACTAAAATTGCTCCGTCAATGGCCAGCCTAAAGCCTAGTACCCATGAGCTGAATGTCAGGCGGCATTGCTCGCCAAATGATCCGACAGAAGCCAGACAATAGGCCGGCTTCTATCGAAGGGTCATGACTGAAAAAGGTCTTTGGACTGGCTCCCGATCAGTGCTCTTAGTCAATGGCTGACAGCGCTGACCAAGTGTAATTCAAAGATTACATTACATATAATTGAAAATAAATAAAGTCCACTGAAGAGGTGTCAGTCTAATAAAGTGCCCAGTGCTTCACAACACGGAATCACTCCAAAGGTGCTCCCGTGTGGCAAAAGGTGCTCCTAGGTGTAAATAGATGGCCTCTTACCAAAACATATGGATCTCGATTACAGAGATCAAAAACAGCCTGTGTTAAATCTCCACAGTGGAAACCTCACGGAAAGCATGTCGCCATACATAAATCACTCTTAAGCCTTATATACACGATCGGTTTATCCAACAGGAATTGTGTGATGACAGGCTGTTGTCAGAAAATCTGACCGTTTGTATGCTCCATCGGACAATTGTTGTCAGATTTTTCGCCAACAAATGTGGGATAGCAGGCTTTAAAATTGTCTGCCAACCAATGTGTGTTGATGGATTATCCGATCGTGTTTACACAAGTCCGTTGGACGAAACTCCAAAGTACAAAAACACATTCTCAGAAGCAATGCTAACCATAACACAACATTTGCAGAAGTTGCCCAAAGGGTGGCGCTAAAGCGCTAGAAAAAACACGTAGTGTTTGTTGGCCGACAATTCTTTGCCGTTTGTATGCAATACAAGTTCCTGGCCAACGCCCTTTGGACAAAAGTCCTACACTTTGTCCGCAGAAAATCCGAACGTGTGTATGAGGCTTAAGGATGAGAATTGCTCATCAGGGCAGCATATAAAATGGGGAGAAGCCTCAAAGCGAGAACCAGTAAGGTATATTTTTCTAAAATAATAAAGAAATGCACTTGCTAAAGGGGTGTATTTTGTTGCGTGACAAAACACACAAGTCACGCTTCCAAAAAACGGGTGCAGGAGCTACTTTAGGACATTTGTGAATGGGCTGCCTAGGCAGGGCATAAGCTCATCAGGCAGGTGTCAGTGAAGCCTTACAGGACACTCTGGAATAAATTGTACATATTGTGTTGTACACATGTATCCCCAAATTGAATGTCAAATTCAAAACCCTGGCATGGCCATGGAACAAAAATTTTCAGAGTTTTTATATGAAATCTGCCCAGTTACAACAGTACCATTGTTTGAACATTTGTACTGCAATTTAGAAACAAAATTCTGCTGGTGTATGGCCAGCTTAAGGCTGGATTCACATATCTGCATTTATAGTGCATTTTGCAGATTTGCACTACAGTCCATTTAACATGGTTTCCTATGGAACACGTTCTGTAGTACAAAACTGCAAAATGCAAAAAGCACTAAAAATGCATAGGTGTGAATCCAGCCTTAGGGCTCCTTTCACCTCAATCCCCATGTTCAGTCTGCAGTTCCACATGTGTGCTTATATGTGTTTGTGGTGCATTTTTGTCACGATTAATTTTTTTGCTGAGTTGCGTTTACGTACATTTGTGGTGCATTTTTGTGTGAAATAATTCAGACTGCTGTACTTTTTCTTTAGGGATGGTCCACACCAGTGGCTGCATTAGAATGCAGCCGCTAGTGTGCTGCAGAATCATGTGATCGCTATCACCAGTAATGGCAATTACATATAAGGATAACTGTTATGAATGAAAGACATTCATTACAGCTTGCTTACTATTGTGATGCTGTGATTGGCCAACAGCTATCACATGGTACCTGGGCCAGTCACAGCACCCTGTACCCTGTGATTAGCTGTAGCCAACCACAACATCACAATAGTAAGCAAGCTGGCACGAATGAAAGCCATTTAAAGTGGTTGTTAAGCCACTCTGACTAATTTATACCATCCCTTCTGTGTCCCCCTGTGTGTGTGATTTTATTTAAAAAAAAATGCTGATTAAACCTCATTTCAGAGGGCCGATCGGCGCTCACGTGACCAGCCAGCTCTCTCCTCTCCCCCATCTGACAGCTGCAGCGTGTGGGGCCAAGATTCCCCCCCCCCCCCGCTGATGTCAGGAGGGACGAGAGGAAGAGAGAGCCGGCCAATCACGTGAACACCACTCTGAAATGAGGTATAATCAGCATTTTTTTTTTAATAAATCACACACACTAGGTGACACAGCGGGATGGTATAAAATAACCCTGTTATTTTAGCAGCAGGAGGGGCGGGGTGGACACTGTCACGAGCTGACAGGTAGAGAGGGAGGGGGAGAGCAGAGCTGCAGATGACGGAGGCATGTAAACTGACCAGTGTCGGGGCTCAGCAGCCATGATGAACCGTGGTCAGTTTAGAGGAGAGGGTAGAAACTGGCAGGATCAGCCAGGTATTTTCAGATGTTACAGGAAGCCAAATGACACAGCACAAGCCCTGTGCTGTATAACATGCTTTAAAGTGACAGGATCCATATTATGTTTTTATTTTTTTGGTTAACAATCATGAAAAATCGTGGGTGCGTGTTATACACCGATCCCCGCTGATTGGGAGCGGAGCGATTGCCGCCGAGGTACACATAGCCGAGTGTACTCGGCTCTTCTTGGCTTCGCTCACAGTCATGCCCAGTCCCACCATTGGACCTGTGTTATGTCCATCTTAGGGCGGGACTGGGCGTGACTGTGAGCGGAGCCAAGAAGAGCCGAGTATACTTGGCTATGTGTATCTCGGCTCCGCCCAGTCTCGGCGGCGATCTCGGCTGCATTTGCTCCGCCCAGTCTCGGCGGCGCCAATTTTAAATTCATCCAAGGCTGCACTGGGGCAAGGCTGCCCTGACAAGGCTGCAAATGACACGGATAAGGCTGCATTGATGGGCATTTAAATGTACGTTTTTTTTCCCTTAAAATTCCCTCCTAAACTTGTTATACGTGTTATACGCCGGCGCGTGTTATACGCCGGCGCGTGTTATACGCCGATAAATACGGTAATTTCTTAATTTTCCAAAAACTTGTGACAAAAAAATTACAACTTCAAAAAACTTGCAATGCCTCTTACTACATACCTTGGACTGTACTTTATAAAAAGGGGTAATTTGGGGGTTATTTGTACTGTCTCGGCATTTTGGGCATAAAGAAATTATACATTTTCTAATCTACAGTATATACCATAGTTTGTAGCCTCTAACTTTCACACAGAATAAATAATATACACGGATCTTGGTTATTTTTACCAAAGAAATATAGCAGACTACATTTTGGTCTAAAAATGTTTATAATAAACTAAGAAAAACGTTTTATTTATTGTTTTTTTTTTTTTAAATTGTTGGTATTTTTTTGTTTTATATAGCAAAAAAACAAACAAAAAAAAAAAAAACAGTAATGATTAAATACCACCAAAAGAAAGCTTGATTGTGTGAAAAAATTAATTCTATACATTTTATATGGGTATAATGTTGCAGGATTGCGCAATTAAAGTAGCATAGTGCTAAATAGCAAAAAAATTACGCTGCTCGTGAAGAGGGTAAAACTTTCTTGAGCTAAAGTGGGTAAATCGTAACCCTTTAAGCCCTCACGATCTTAATCTGGCATCTCCACGATTCTGTGTAACAAGTGCAGGGCCGTTCTCTGTTTAGAGCTGTAAAAAAAAAAAAAAAAAAAGTCAAATGTTTATTAACATTGCTCAGGGCTGAGGTAACTATAGAGACTATATAATTTGGTTCTTTTAGATCAAAGGGATGAACTTCGGTCTGTAAATTAGGTCAGTTTAACCACTTAAAGTACATCTAAAAGGCAAAACTTATTTTTTTTCGTTTTGGATAGACTGGAGAGGGATTAGAAGCCCTGTCAGTTTTTATTGCTGTCTGTGCCCCCGTTGGGGAGATTCACCCTCTGTTTGTCCTGTTTACTATTATCATTGAAAGTGAAATGAAAGAAAATTTTGGGTTGCCCCCAAAAAAATAATAGATGGGAATTCTTTCAATGGGGACCTTAGTTCTGATGACCTAGGGGTCCCCAAGGAAGTCCCTTGATTTTCAGAGATTTGCTCTCACTTCCTGTTTGGCTATGGGACAGGAAGTGAAGAGAAATCTCCGTAATGGGACACAGATGGCAAAAAAATGTTTTAACAAGGGTTATAACCCTCCCTTGCTCTATCCAAAATTAAAAAAAATGTTTTGCCTATAGTTCTACATTAAAAAGGAAGTAAGCCCTGATGGGTTTTACTTCCTCTGTTTCCCTGCAAAGGTAAAGCATAATGGGCTATTTATTATGCATCGCATAGTAGCCCATTATGTGACACTTACCTGCAGGAGAAGTCCGCAATGTCACCGTTTTCCACGCTGGCAGCGAGCATCCATTCTTCACCCCTCTTCTTCCGGGGGCCGCGAACTCCGGCTCTGTGACTGGCCGGAGCCGCCTTTAACGGCATGACCCCAGCTTGAAACGGCAAAGCGTACCCTTTCAAGACGGCGCATGCGCCGTTGAAGGCGTTGCTCGGGGAAATTGCAAATATCTCCTAGACCCTGTAGGTCTCGGAGATATTGCAAGCACCTACACGTAAGCCTTAATCAAGGCTTGCCTGTAGGTGTAAGTTGTCCCTGAGGGTTTACAACCACTTTAAAGGCTAAGCCTTTTTGTGACATTTGTTGCTTACAAGTTAAAGCCAGTATTTTTGCAAAAAAATTACTTAGAACTAGGGCTGTGGAAATTAACTATTAATTCCTCGATTCCTCGATTAATCGATTAAGTTTTTTGATCGATCAAAATTCCGGGTCTTCAGGGAGTTCCGTCGGAGATCCAGTGACATCACGGACACAGGCGGGGCTTGCCGTGTCCATCTGAAGGGCTCCTTTGCTGTGCCTTCATATTTGCATGCCGGTGGGACCTTACTATCTGCCACACGCAAGGGCTGTTACACTTCCCTCTATCTACCTGGGATTCTACAGCCATCCACTGGGAGTTGTGATAGTTCCCTTCACGGGACATCTACATGCCGACGGACTGATGTTAGCCCCTCCTCATCTGGATTCAGCAGTGGTATCATTGTACACATTTTTATACCAGTATCATACTTAGCTACATGTTTTTATGACTGCTTTTGCTACCGTTTGGTATTACTCGCACCATTTTTACAGTTTATGTAGCTACATCGATTTTATCTCCAGTGCAATATTTATTTTGTTACCTGCTTGAAGACTATAAAAGTTTTAATGCTATTCCCATTGAGCGCTGCCTTTGTTTTTTTTTCTGTATCCTGCTAATCATTTTTCCAGTGGTTGGTAGCTGCACTGGGAATCAGCCTGCAAGGAGATCAGCTAAAAGTAGTTGGATCTGTATGTGCGTTATAATTAATCGAAATTAGTCGATTAATCGATTTAAAAAAAATCGATTAATCGAACACGAAAATTTTAATCAGTAACAGCCCTACTTAGAACCCCCAAAGATATATATATATATATATATAATATTTTTAGCAGAGATCCTAGAGAATAAAATGGTGGTTGTTGCAATATTTTATGTCGCACTGTATTTGCGCAGCGGTCTTTCAAAAACAATTTCATGGGGAAAAATACACTTCAATTAATTATAAAAAAAATTGTCAAGTTAGCCCAATTTTTTTGTATAATTTGAAAGCTGATGTTATGCCACGCGAATCTTAATCTTTATTCTAAGCAAAAATAAATAAAATTGTGATACTCATGTTAGCCAGAATCGTGCAGCTCTACTAAATACCTTTTTCTTACACCGCAGCTGTGCAGTCACGTGATCCCCCCTCCGCTCTTCTTCCCCGATTTATGGAGAGAAGCGAGAGGGGCTGAGTTTGCCCTGCAACGTCAGCTGGCCAGCAGAGGGGGATCATGTGACCGCACAGCGGCGGTGTGGGAAAAGGTATTTGGCTTTTTAATAAAAAAAATAAAAACACACACTGTAATTATTGACTGCGTAATCTGGAGGGGATACATGTATATTTGCTGCATAGTGCAGCTGAATAGCGGATGGAGGGGGGGGGGGAGCTGCTGTTACGCTGACAGGCAGGGAGGGGGAGAGGGGAGAGACTCACAGCAGAGAGTGGGCTGATGGAGGCAACGTAACCTGACCACGGCAGCAAAGATGTAAAGAAGTAAAAATGTTTATATTTTATGTTTTTATTTATTTGTTTATATTTCATCCAAGATTTCACATGTGATTATGTTAACGCTTACCCATTAGGGTAACCTTTCTCTCCCCCCTGCGTTATTGGGATTTGTGCACGTTCATTGGTCGTGACACTTACATATTTCACATCTGTGTCACTATCATGCCACTTATCTCTAGCCCCTGTATATTAGACCAGCCCACAGCCCTTCCCTCATTCTCTTTTTTTCCTTAGTGTAATCACAGCGCAGTCACCATCATTTATCTGTAACCTGACCACGGTATCATGGCTCAGCAGCCATGATTACCATGGTCAGCACAGAAAGTGGTACACCGGAACAGGCAGGATCAACCAGGTATATTACAACACAGGAAGGGACACATTACACAGCACCAGCACTCTGCTATAGATCATGCCTTAAAGCAGGGTTCTCAAACTGGTGGCCCTCCAGCTGTTGCAGAACTACAAGTCCCATCATGCCTCTGTCTGAAGGAGTCATGCTTGTAACTGTCAACCTTGCAATGCCTCATGTGACTTGTAGATTTCGCAACAGCTGGAGGGCCGCCAGTTTGAGACCCCTGCCTTAACCTCCCTGGCGCGGTATTCCCGAGTGTGGCTTGGGGTGAATTTTTCATACCAAAAGCGGTAACCCCGAGCCACACTCGGGATTGCCTCGCAGAATCCATGTCCAGCGCACTTACCTTGTCCCCTGGATCCTGCGATGTCTCCCCGCTGTGATCTGCGAGCCGCCGTGTCTCGCTCGATTCACAGTGCCGAGCTCCGTTCCCTGCGAGCGTTGCGACGCGCGGGGACGGAGTTCGGAGCCAAATTCAAAAAGTATAGATACAGTACACTGTAATCTTACAGATTACAGTACTGTATCAAATAGTTTCACATCCCTTTTCTCCCTACTGGTTTGTCCAGTGTCCTGCATGTAGTTTTATATTATAAAAACTGTTCTTTCTGCCTGGAAACTGGAGATTGTCAATAGCAACCAAAAAGTGTCCCTTTATGTCAAAAGTGGTTTTAGACCAGCTAGAAAACAGCGATAATAAATTAGAATCACTCGCAGAATTGAGCGATAGCGATTTGTGGGGAAATTTGTCATCAAACACTAAATCTAATGACGGCGACAATTCTGCAACTGAGCAAAATTCAGTGTTTTTGATTTGATTACATTATTGAATAATTTTTATTATTATTTTATTATTATTTGTTATAATTATTTATAGTTATTTATTATATTATAATTTATGATTTTGTGTTTCAAACTTTATCATACCCGGGATGTCTACTAGACTCTGGTTTGGACAGATTTAAGGTAGTTATTCCTAAAAATTACAGGCCTACAATATAAAACGCCAAATTTCCATGCAAAATAATTGTACCGCTTTCAGCATCAAAAATCTGACAGAATCATACCGCCAGGGAGGTTAAAGGAATGGGATCTTTTTCTTTTCTTTTTTAGGGTTACAACCACTTTAGAGTCAAATATATGTTTATTAAATTTTCAATTTTATACAGTTAAAATTACACAAATAATCATTCGGGTGTCAGCCGAGAATGTAAACAAGCATAAGATATAATCTCACAAAAATAAGATTATCATCTGTATAAAGCATATTAATTTCACAATTTCAATCAATTTATGGGATAGTAACTATATTGACACCCATTGTATTTTATATCCATAAAAACAAAAAACAAGAACCAAAACAAAACAAAACAAGACAAAAACAAAAAAAAAAAAAAGAAGGAGGGGGAAGCAGGGGATAGGGCAGATAAGAAAAAACAAGTAGGGAAAGGTAAAGAGGTCCGGGCAGACCCCAACGTAACACATCTAATCAATGGATGCAGATCGTAATTTGAGCTATTCTCTAAGATAATATTAAATTTTTCAAGGTATCCGATGAGGAGCTTATGTTTTTTAAAATTATCATTCTCTAAGGCCAACATCTCCTCCATCCGCATTATGTCATTAACTGCAGAGACCCATAAAGTTAAGGGGGGACTAGTAGTCGTTTTCCAAAATATGGGGATAATTTGTCTTGCGGCAGATAAGAAAAACCGTAACAAGGAACCTTTCTGTGAGGAAATCGAGCCTGGAAGCATAGACAATAGGGCAATTTCGGGAGACGGCTGTAAAGGTTTATCATATAAGCTACTGTAGATTAAAAAAACCTGTGTCCAAAGAGATCTAACGGCTTGACACTCCCACCATATATGTAAGTAGCTACCATCCACCGATCCACACCTCCAGCAGTTAGGGGACACAGATGGAAAGATTTTGTGAAGAGATTGAGGATCTCTGTACCATCTTGCAAGAAGCTTAAAGTTTTTCTCCTGTGTATAACAGGAAGTTGAGGTCTTGTGCGTAAAATAATATGATTTCTGCCAGTCCGCAACAGTGAATTCCTTTCTCAGATCCATAGACCACTTCCTGGAGTAACATGGGAGTTGTTTATGTATCAGCGTATGTAACATATTATACATAGTAGAGAGTGTATGTTGTGGGAGTTCAGAAAGAGAGCACAGTTTTTCAAATTCTGTGAGAGGTCTATGAATTCGGGAGGTGGAGAAAAGGGTAGAACAAAAAGATGTAATCCGTAGTGCCGTAAGCCAGTTACCCCGAACCTCTGGTAATACCGGCTTACCAGAGATAGGATCTACAAACGAGCCCGCTATAGGCCACTCCGCACGGGAGTAAGGACCTATTATATGAGAACCTTCGCCTTGGGGCACAGCTGGGTGGTCGAATAAAGATGTGAGAGGAGATGGTTCAGAGGACAGGAGTGACTGCATACCCTTACTGTACCACAAATGTAAGACAGCAGATGTTAATGGGGAGATTAGGGTCTTGTGAATATACTGTCCGTGTCCCCAAAGTAAGGCTCGAAGGTCATGTAGAGATAGGTCCTGTTCTACCATAGTGGATGCTTTAATGAAGGGACGGGGGAACCATTCAATGAGCCTAGCCAGAAGAGTCGCTCTATGGTATAGTTCAAAATCGGGAAGGCCCGCACCCCCTTGGGTTTTAGGATATGTTAATAAAGTATGTTTGATACGGGGTATACCTTGGTGCCATACAAATCGTATGGACATGGAGCGTAATAATATAAAAAAACGTTTAGGGACATGTAAAGCAGTTTAGGTAAGGTATCCATTTTCAAAGCATTTATGCGTCCAAACCACGGTAGGGAAGAAGTATTCCAGCTGTCTACGTCTTTACGTAATCGGGTCAATAGAGGTAAATAATTTAGGGCATATAGTTCTGATAAATCAGATGGAACCTTTATCCCTAAATAAGATATACTTCTAGTACTCCATTGAAAGGAAAAATTAGCTTGTACTCGGATTAAAGTATTGGTGGGCAGGGAGACATTAAGGGCTTCTGTTTTAGATATATTAAGTTTAAAGTCACTGAATTTCCCAAACCTACTAAATTCTAACATCAACGAGGGCAAGGATGTATGTGGTTGCTGTATATAGGCCAAAAGATCGTCAGCATATAAGGATAACTTATGCACTGAGGAAGGTGTCTGTATCCCTACAATAGAGGCATTACGTCTTATTGCCTGGGCTAAATGTTCTATCACTATAACAAAAAGTAACGGGGATAAGGGGCACCCTTGCCGAGTGCCATTCGATATTCGAAACGATGCGGATGAAGAGCCGCCGACCAAGACTGAGGCAAAGGGATTGGAATACAATGCCATTATTTTGGACACGAACACCGGTCGGAGACCTATCTGTTCAAGAGAAAGACGTAAAAAGTCCCAGTTAACTCGGTCGAAGGCCTTCTCCGCATCGAACGATAACATGCAGGCCTTCAGGTTATGTTTCTGTATATAGGAAATAAGGTGGATGGTTTTCGTGGTATTGTCCCTGGCCTCACGACCAGGGACAAAACCCACCTGGTCCCTATGTATAATGGAAGATAAAGAAGGGGAAAAACGAGTTGCTAGAACTTTTGCGTAAAGCTTAATGTCAATATTGAGTAGCGATATTGGCCTGTAACTGCCACATTGTGAAGGGTCCTTGCCGGGTTTCAAAATAATTGATATATTAGCGGATAGGAGGTTATGGGAGGGCAGATGGGTGTCATCAATTGAATTGAATGCCGAGACTAACAACGGGGCTATCGATTGGGCAAACAATTTGTAAAACCTAGGGGAAAAGCCATCGGGGCCTGGACATTTGCCCGATTTTAAACCATTAATAGCGACGAGAAATTCCGCCATCGTCAATGATTCCTCCAAACTAGATGCCTCTTCAGGATCAATTTGTGGTAGAGCGGTCTCTGTTATATAATTCCTCATCTCAGTGAGGTGTGTGTCGACCTTGGTGCGTGCTACCGGTAAAAGATGAAGATTATAGAGGTCGGAATAGTAAGATTTAAAGGCCTCAGCTATGCCTCGAGAACTACTTATTTTCTGATATCCTGGCATACATATATGTGGAATCGGTTTACGAGGGGAGCGGGGATGTACAACCCTGGCAAGATGTTGTCCGCATTTGTTTGCAAAAGCGTAGTGATTATTACGACCTCTATCTCTGGCTATAAGAGAATGTGCATCCAAGAGGCTAAGTAATTCTCTACGGGCATTAGAAAGATCTACATATGTTACCGGATTGACATCTTTTTTATGTGATGTTTCAAGCAGTTTTATCATTGCCAATAAACGAGAGATATCTGCTGTTCTGGCTTTTTTAAGGCGTGAACCATGTTGAATAAAAACCCCTCTCAGGACACACTTCAAGGCCTCCCACTTAGTTAATGAGTTGGTGTCATCAAAGCGATGGACCATAATAAAGTCCTGGATCGCTTGTTCTATTGCTGCGACACATATAGTGTCTTTCAATAAATTGTCATTCAATCTCCATGACGATCTTGTACGGGACGACTGGGGAGGGGCTAAGCTGAGATGTACAGGGGCATGATCAGACCATAATATGCTACCCAAAGAAGTCTTTGGTGATGTATCTAATAAAGTTTGGGAAATTAAAAAATAATCAATACGGCTATATGAATCATGTGCTACAGAAAAATAGCTGTAATCTCTTTCGAACGGGTGTTGCACCCGCCACACATCTACCAATTGTGCAGTATGCAAAAATGTCTTTATCTGTGTGAGTGCAATATGAGAAGTATTTGACTTACCCGAAGAAGAGTCCAGGTCCGGAGAAAGGGTCACATTGAGGTCATCACCTAAAATAAAACAGGGGCCCCCAAATGAAAGCAGTTTACCTACAACCTTAGAAAGGTAGGACGCCTGGTCCTGGTTAGGTCCATATATATTAGCCACTGTAAAAATAGAAGAATTGCACTTTAGTTTAAGAAATAGAAATCGACCTAACGGATCAATAAAGGAATCTAGGACTTCCGGATGGAATGATTTATGGAAGGCTATAGATACTCCTTTAGACTTCGACTCTGGGTTAGTACTATGAAACCACTGATAATAGTGGGGATTTTTAAGAATCGGAATCGCCGATTTCCTAAAGTGCGTTTCCTGTAATAATAAAATTTTAGTCTTGATCTTATGAAAGTGATATAACACCTGGCTTCTCTTCTCAGATGAATTGAGGCCTCTACAGTTAAAGGAGGCCAAAGTTATGTTGTCATATGCCATCATGGTGGAAACATGGATAGGAGGGAAGAACACAATTCCTTACCTATACCTATATCTATACTTCTGCAAACATGGGGATCTGCCCGGACAAAGAAAGAAAAAATGGGAAAGGGAAGGGAACAGGCTAGGAAGGGAAAGAAAAAAAGGGGGGAGTAAAACATAAAAAAATAAAAAAACATCAGACCACTAAATACCATTGGTAGATAGACAGGGAGCTTTATAAAGAGGAAAAAAATAAATAAAAATGTTTGGTTTAAAAAAAAACAAAAACAAAACAAAAAACCAGTGCACTGATCGGCACTAGTAGTCCTATTGGGGGGTGACTGTGGTAGGCACATAGAGTGCCTCCCGGTCCAAGGACTCCCAGGAATACAATAATTAAGGTCATATGATAAGTAGTCAACATCAGATAGTACAAACCATTATCCACTTTCCATATAAATAAAGGCGGGCCATAAATTCTGAGCCCTAAAAAAAAAAGGGCTCCTAATAGAAAACCTAATTTACAACATATTATCATGGCAAAAAACTGTCAAAAACTGAAGAAAAAAAAAACCTATAAAAAACTGTGCCACTTAACAATATAGGTTATTAGTCTTAAAGTAGTGATCCTAGAGAATGCTGGCTCATAACTCACTGTATAGCCTCCCTAGAAGTGGTAGAGGGGGTAAATTGACATTCACGTCAACTTCAAAAAAAAAAAAAAGAAGAGAAGAAAAATAAATAAATAAATAAATAAATAAATTGTAATGTTGCTTTCCCTCTCTTCTTTTTCTCTTCCCCCTTTCCCCTTCCTTTTCCCCTTTTCGCCCCCCAACCATAAAGAGAACCAAAAGAAGCAAAAAAAAACAATATTAATGGGGGTGAAAAAAAAATCTAAATTCAATCCATCCTCATACACTCTTGCATTCCCATATTTATATATTCATATATATTCATATATTTCATTTCGCTGTGTAATCGTCATCTGATGAAATATATTTATAAGTATATATGAAAAAAAAAAAAAAAAGGCCAACCTAATAAAAAAAAAAAAAAAAAAACCACTCAGATACTCCTAATCACTTCTCCTAGGTACTCCTAAACATATTTCTCCATAATTTACAGTCGAACTATACACTATACACAGCAAGCACAAAAATGTAATGAAGTAAGAATGCGAGAGTGTAAAAAAAATAAAAAAAATTATAGGAAACAGTCTATATAGGAAAACAGCCTGGCAACTGGTGACTGCATATCTATATCTATAGGATCAAAAAACAACGGTAATATCCGCCACATAAATATCAATCTACTAGGAGTCTATGTGGAAGTCTATGTGGGTCTATGTGGGGGGCCCCTGTTGCGCCCCTGTTGCGCCTGTCCTTGCCGACCTTCTGCCATGTTGACTGGGGTGGAAATCCTAAAGTAGTGGACTGGAGTGGCTGAAATGGCCAATCAGGTAATGCTATTTGCGGTAGTTCCAACATGTTTAAAAAACGGGGAAGATCACCCAGTGTTCGAAACAACGCAGTCTTTCCTGCATGGTGAACCCGGAGTTGAAAGGGAAATCTCCATTGATACTTTATTTGTCTCTCCTGTAGGATAAATGTAATGGGTTTAAGTGCTCGACGCATAGCTAGAGTCTGGCGCGAGAGATCCTGCAAAAGCATAACTGGGACATCATTATAACAGATGGAGTCCTGTGTACTGGCAGCCTTCATGATCTCCTCTTTGATTTTATAAAAATGCACTCTGCAAAGCGTGTCTCGGACAAAAGCGGAGTCAATATTTCTGGGGCCTGAAGTCCTATGGACCCTATCCAGGTCTATGTGGGCCTCCTTGGGTTTCTGTAGTAATTGATTAAAAATAATAGTTACCGCCTCTGTTAAGTCCTTGGGTTCCACTGTTTCAGGGATGCCACGTATCCTGACATTATTCCTCGTATTACGGTTCTCAATGTCATCTTGACGATACATGAGCTGCTGTAACAGGACTGTGTGGGTGTTAAGGGTCTCCTCATGTGACTGCAAGGTATTGCCAATGCCCTCTGTTGCACTTTCTATGTCTTCCATGCGTGTCCCCAGATCTCGTTTAAGATCTGCAATCTCCCTCTTATAACTCTTCTCCATACGGGAGACACAGTGCTCAAGATCATGTTTGGTTGGGAGGGAGCGTAGGTATGCATGCATGGATCGCATCTGGGATTCCATATCCCATCCATCCCCAGAGCACAGCGATGCCTGGGAAAGGCTATGCGAGCTGCGCGGGCTATGCGGGCTTTGTAGATTATGAGAGGAAGGATCTAAATCAGCCAAAGAAGCTGAACGACCCCTGCTGTGTACCTGAGCAGCAACCGCTACGTCCACCACAGCGTCTGTCGGCCCTGAGCGGGCTGGAGATGAAGGCGCCGTCGCCATCTTGGAAGACTGCTGCTGCTGATTCCTGTAAGCCACGGTGGAGCGAGTCACAAATCGGCTAATGTCTCCTTGTTTTTGATCCCCGTCCGGCTTGGAGTGGTCTTTAGGCTTCCCCTTCCCCATCGGAGCGATTAAAGGGTAGGTGCAAGTGATGGATCTATATTATAATAGGATCCTGTGAGAGCCAAACGACCGGGAGCAATCGCAATGTGCGTCCTACAGCACCATGCGCTAGACCACTTTAAAGCGGAGTTCCACCCAAAAGTTGAAGCCCCACTTATCTGCTCCCCCATCTGGTGCCACATTTGGCACCTTTTAGGCGGAAACGGGTACCTGTTTTTGACAGGTACCCGTCCCTGCTTCAGAGAGACTGTGCCGCAGCGACGTCCCTTGGAAGTTCGGCCCCCCCTCCTCCTTCCTCTGCCGCTGGGTCAGTTAGAAAGCGCAGTAGGGAACCGGCGAAAGGCTCCACTCCCGGTTTCTCTTACTACGAATAGCGGCAGCACCCGAGAGCCGACCTGAAAATCGTCTGGGGTGCTGACATCACAAAATCCCTGGACAGGTAAGTGTCCTAATATTAAGTCAGCAGCTACAGGATTTGTAGCTGATGACTTTTTCGTGGTGGGGGGGGGGACTCACTCCGCTTTAAAGCGGAGCTCCACCCTTAAGTGGAACTTCCGCTCATCGGATTCCTTTCCCCCTCTGGTGCCACTAATGGCACCTTTAAGGGGGGAGGGGGGTGCAGATACCTATATAATACATGTATTTGCACCACTTCCAGGCATAGATAGCGGCAGAATCTGCCCAAACACACATTTCCCAGAACACAGCGGGGACCAGTGAAAGACGCGCAGTGCAACTCGCGCATACGCAGTAGGGAACCGGGTAGTGAAGCTGCAACGCTTCACTTCCTGATTCCCTCACTGAGGATGGCGGCGCTTTAAGCCGGAAAGAGAACGTTATTTCCAGCAATTTTGAATAATTTTTTGGGGGTAATTAATAAACACTGGGTTTTATATTTTTACTGTATAAAGTAAAACTAAATGACTCCACCAATGTTGTGGGATTACCCTGATGGGCTGCCGTGGGTGGTAAAAT
The DNA here is from genome assembly GCA_029206835.1 of Rana muscosa. Lineage (NCBI taxonomy): Eukaryota > Metazoa > Chordata > Amphibia > Anura > Ranidae > Rana > Rana muscosa. The sequence continues at coordinate 107,041,666 of CM055128.1, forward strand.
TGTGACCTGGTCGCCTGTGTTTACCCCTCGACCGTCTGTCTAAAAGAGGTCTAAATAAGTCAGAGATGAGGAAGTGGTTATAAATGAGAGGTGTGTATATTATATAATATTAATGGGACATCCAGATCCAATGCTCCACGTTTTATGTACAGCCGGAGCCCGCACATGGCTCCCCATAGCTCCTAGTAGAGGCCCGCACTCTGATAGCTGCCCCTGGCTGCCTGTCATATTAAAAGTATTATTCTGTACTCCACAGTGACTGGAATATAAATCGGAATATTTGTCTTATCGTGTGTTCTATGACTCCGGGCTCAGCCCTCACTCACTCCTGCTGTAGAGCGCTGTGCCTCGGTATCAGGCAGTAGCGAGGACAGACCCGGGGTCCTTAGAGAGGACCATGAGCTGTAGCGGGAATCAGGAAGACGGCGGAGAACCATGGAGGAGCTGGACGTGGAGCCGGCCGAGATAGTGAGTGTATCCGGGTCCTGTGTGATGTACTGTGCATGGAGGGGGCCGGGGAGGCGGCAGGCTTCGCTTCTACATTGTGTGCGGGAGCTGCTGACTGACTGAGACCGCTGCCATGACCACATCCATTCACCACAAGCCCAGCATTGAACCCTTCTACATGGCAACACTGCTAATGAGTGGGCTGCACTGGACACATTCCTAGATCGAGCGGGGGAGGGGGAGACCTCCCCCTTATGGCTCCGCACCCCAAAAAAGGGTTACTACAAGATGGCAGCACACATGGGGGGGATTCTTATTTCATTACATGACATGTCCGACTATGGAGGAGACCAGGGACGAGTGATACCATTCATAGGTGAGACTCATATGGAGGAGACCAGGGACGAGTGACACCATTCATAGATGAGACTCATATGGAGGAGACCAGGGACGAGTGACACCATTCATAGGTGAGACTCATATGGAGGAGACCAGGGACGAGTGACACCATTCATAGGTGAGACTCATATGGAGGAGACCAGGGACGAGTGACACCATTCATAGGTGAGACTCATATGGAGGAGACCAGAGACGAGTGACACCATTCATAGATGAGACTCATATGGAGGAGACCAGGGACGAGTGACACCATTCATAGGTGAGACTCATATGGAGGAGACCAGGGACGAGTGACACCATTCATAGGTGAGACTCATATGGAGGAGACCAGGGACGAGTGACACCATTCATAGGTGAGACTCATATGGAGGAGACCAGAGACGAGTGACACCATTCATAGATGAGACTCATATGGAGGAGACCAGGGACGAGTGACACCATTCATAGGTGAGACTCATATGGAGGAGACCAGGGACGAGTGACACCATTCATAGGTGAGACTCATATGGAGGAGACCAGGGACGAGTGACACCATTCATAGGTGAGACTCATATGGAGGAGACCAGGGACGAGTGACACCATTCATAGGTGAGACTCATATGGAGGAGACCAGGGACGAGTGACACCATTCATAGGTGAGACTCATATGGAGGAGACCAGAGACGAGTGACACCATTCATAGATGAGACTCATATGGAGGAGACCAGGGACGAGTGACACCATTCATAGGTGAGACTCATATGGAGGAGACCAGGGACGAGTGACACCATTCATAGGTGAGACTCATATGGAGGAGACCAGAGACGAGTGACACCATTCATAGATGAGACTCATATGGAGGAGACCAGGGACGAGTGACACCATTCATAGGTGAGACTCATATGGAGGAGACCAGGGACGAGTGACACCATTCATAGGTGAGACTCATATGGAGGAGACCAGGGACGAGGGACACCATTCATAGGTGAGACTCATATGGAGGAGACCAGGGACGAGGGACACCATTCATAGGTGAGACTCATATGGAGGAGACCAGGGACGAGTGACACCATTCATAGGTGAGACTCATATGGAGGAGACCAGGGACGAGTGACACCATTCATAGGTGAGACTCATATGGAGGAGACCAGGGACGAGTGACACCATTCATAGGTGAGACTCATATGGAGGAGACCAGAGACGAGTGACACCATTCATAGATGAGACTCATATGGAGGAGACCAGGGACGAGTGACACCATTCATAGGTGAGACTCATATGGAGGAGACCAGGGACGAGTGACACCATTCATAGGTGAGACTCATATGGAGGAGACCAGGGACGAGTGACACCATTCATAGGTGAGACTCATATGGAGGAGACCAGGGACGAGTGACACCATTCATAGGTGAGACTCATATGGAGGAGACCAGAGACGAGTGACACCATTCATAGATGAGACTCATATGGAGGAGACCAGGGACGAGTGACACCATTCATAGGTGAGACTCATATGGAGGAGACCAGGGACGAGTGACACCATTCATAGGTGAGACTCATATGGAGGAGACCAGGGACGAGTGACACCATTCATAGGTGAGACTCATATGGAGGAGACCAGGGACGAGGGACACCATTCATAGGTGAGACTCATATGGAGGAGACCAGGGACGAGGGACACCATTCATAGGTGAGACTCATATGGAGGAGACCAGGGACGAGGGACACCATTCATAGGTGAGACTCATATGGAGGAGACCAGGGACGAGTGACACCATTCATAGGTGAGACTCATATGGAGGAGACCAGGGACGAGTGACACCATTCATAGGTGAGACTCATATGGAGGAGACCAGGGACGAGTGACACCATTCATAGGTGAGACTCATATGGAGGAGACCAGAGACGAGTGACACCATTCATAGATGAGACTCATATGGAGGAGACCAGGGACGAGTGACACCATTCATAGGTGAGACTCATATGGAGGAGACCAGGGACGAGTGACACCATTCATAGGTGAGACTCATATGGAGGAGACCAGGGACGAGTGACACCATTCATAGATGAGACTCATATGGAGGAGACCAGGGACGAGTGACACCATTCATAGGTGAGACTCATATGGAGGAGACCAGGGACGAGTGACACCATTCATAGGTGAGACTCATATGGAGGAGACCAGGGACGAGTGACACCATTCATAGGTGAGACTCATATGGAGGAGACCAGGGACGAGTGACACCATTCATAGGTGAGACTCATATGGAGGAGACCAGGGACGAGTGACACCATTCATAGGTGAGACTCATATGGAGGAGACCAGGGACGAGTGACACCATTCATAGATGAGACTCATATGGAGGAGACCAGGGACGAGTGACACCATTCATAGATGAGACTCATATGGAGGAGACCAGGGACGAGTGACACCATTCATAGATGAGACTCATATGGAGGAGACCAGGGACGAGTGACACCATTCATAGATGAGACTCATGGAGGAGACCAGGGATGAGTGACACCGTTCATAGATGACAGTCCTATGGAGGAGATCAGGGACGAGTGACACCATTCATAGGTGAGACTCATATGGAGGAGACCTGGGACGAGTGACACCATTCATAGATTAGTCCTATGGAGGAGACCTGGGACGAGTGACACCATTCATAGATTAGTCCTATGGAGGAGACCAGGGACGAGTGACACCATTCATAGATGAGACTCATATGGAGGAGACCAGGGACGAGTGACACCATTCATAGATGACAGTCCTATGGAGGAGACCAGGGACGAGTGACACCATTCATAGATGACAGTCCTATGGAGGAGACCAGGGACGAGTGACACCATTCATAGATGACAGTCCTATGGAGGAGATCAGGGATGAGTGACACCATTCAAAGATGACAGTCCTATGGAGGAGACCAGGGACGAGTGACACCATTCATAGGTGAGACTCATGGAGAAGATCAGGGACGAGTGACACCATTCATAGATGAGTCCTATGGAGGAGATCAGGGACGAGTGACACCATTCATAGATGACAGTCATATGGAGGAGATCAGGGACGAGTGACACCATTCATAGATGAGTCCTATGGAGGATACCGGGGATGAGTGACACCATTCATAGATGAGTCCTATGGAGGAGACCAGGGACGAGTGACACCATAGATTAGTCCTATGGAGGAGACCAGGGACGAGTGACACCATTCATAGACTAGTCCTATGGAGGAGACCAGGGACGAGTGACACCATTCATAGATGACAGTCATATGGAGGAGACCAGGGACGAGTGACACCATTCATAGATGACAGTCCTATGGAGGAGACCAGGGACGAGTGACACCATTCATAGATGACAGTCCTATGGAGGAGACCAGGGACGAGTGACACCATTCATAGGTGAGACTCATATGGAGGAGACCAGGGACGAGTGACACCATTCATAGGTGAGACTCATATGGAGGAGACCAGGGACGAGTGACACCATTCATAGGTGAGACTCATATGGAGGAGACCAGGGACGAGTGACACCATTCATAGGTGAGACTCATATGGAGGAGACCAGGGACGAGTGACACCATTCATAGATTAGTCCTATGGAGGAGACCTGGGACGAGTGACACCATTCATAGATTAGTCCTATGGAGGAGACCAGGGACGAGTGACACCATTCATAGATGAGTCCTATGGAGGAGACCAGGGACGAGTGACACCATTCATAGATGAGTCCTATGGAGGAGACCAGGGACGAGTGACACCATTCATAGATTAGTCCTATGGAGGAGACCAGGGACGAGTGACACCATTCATAGATGACAGTCCTATGGAGGAGATCAGGGACGAGTGACACCATTCATAGATGACAGTCATATGGAGGAGACCAGGGACGAGTGACACCATTCATAGATGAGTCTCATATGGAGGAGATCAGGGACGAGTGACACTATTCATAGATGACAGTCATATGGAGGAGACCATGGACGAGTGACACCATTCATAGATGAGACTCATATGGAGGAGATCAGGGACGAGTGACACCATTCATAGATGACAGTCCTATGGAGGAGACCAGGGACGAGTGACACCATTCATAGATGACAGTCCTATGGAGGAGACCAGGGACGAGTGACACCATTCATAGGTGAGACCTATGGAGGACACCAGGGACGAGTGACACCATTCATAGATTAGTCCTATGGAGGAGACCAGGGACGAGTGACACCATTCATAGATTAGTCCTATGGAGGAGACCAGGGACGAGTGACACCATTCATAGATGAGTCCTATGGAGGAGACCAGGGACGAGTGACACCATTCATAGACGACATGTATATGGAGGAGACCAGGGACGAGTGACACCATTCATAGATGACAGTCCTATGGAGGAGATCAGGGACGAGTGACACCATTCATAGATGAGACTCATATGGAGAAGATCAGGGACGAGTGACACCATTCATAGATTAGTCCTATGGAGGAGATCAGGGACGAGTGACACCATTCATAGATGACTCATATGGAGAAGATCAGGGACGAGTGACACCATTCATAGATTAGTCCTATGGAGGAGACCAGGGACGAGTGACACCATTCATAGATTAGTCCTATGGAGGAGACCAGGGACGAGTGACACCATTCATAGATTAGTCCTATGGAGGAGACCAGGGACGAGTGACACCATTCATAGATGACAGTCCTATGGAGGAGATCAGGGACGAGTGACACCATTCATAGATGACAGTCCTATGGAGGAGATCAGGGACGAGTGACACCATTCATAGATTAGTCCTATGGAGGAGACCAGGGACGAGTGACACCATTCATAGATGACAGTCATATGGAGGAGACCAGGGACGAGTGACACCATTCATAGATGAATCATATGGAGGAGACCAGGGACGAGTGACACCATTCATAGATTAGTCCTATGGAGGAGACCAGGGACGAGTGACACCATTCATAGATGAGACTCATATGGAGAAGATCAGGGACGAGTGACACCATTCATAGATTAGTCCTATGGAGGAGACCAGGGACGAGTGACACCATTCATAGATTAGTCCTATGGAGGAGACCAGGGACGAGTGACACCATTCATAGATTAGTCCTATGGAGGAGACCAGGGACGAGTGACACCATTCATAGATGACAGTCCTATGGAGGAGATCAGGGACGAGTGACACCATTCATAGATGACAGTCCTATGGAGGAGATCAGGGACGAGTGACACCATTCATAGATTAGTCCTATGGAGGAGACCAGGGACGAGTGACACCATTCATAGATGACAGTCATATGGAGGAGACCAGGGACGAGTGACACCATTCATAGATGAATCATATGGAGGAGACCAGGGATGAGTGACACCATTCATAGATTAGTCCTATGGAGGAGACCAGGGATGAGTGACACCATTCATAGATTAGTCCTATGGAGGAGACCAGGGACGAGTGACACCATTCATAGATTAGTCCTATGGAGGAGACCAGGGACGAGTGACACCATTCATAGATGACAGTCCTATGGAGGAAACCAGGGACGAGTGACACCATTCATAGATGAGTCATATGAAGGAGACCAGGGACGAGTGACACCATTCATAGATGACAGTCCTATGGAGGAGACCAGGGACGAGTGACACCATTCATAGATGACAGTCCTATGGAGGAGACCAGGGACGAGTGACACCATTCATAGATTAGTCCTATGGAGGAGACCAGGGACGAGTGACACCATTCATAGATTAGTCCTATGGAGGAGACTAGGGACGAGTGACACCATTCATGGATGAGACTCATATGGAGGAGACCAGGGACGAGTCTCACCATTCATAGATGACAGTCATATGGGGGAGACCAGGGACGAGTGACACCATTCATAGATGAGTCATATGGAGGAGATCAGGGACGAGTGACACCATTCATAGATGACAGTCATATGGAGGAGACCAGGGACGAGTGACACCATTCATAGATTAGTCCTATGGAGCAGATCAGGGACGAGTGACACCATTCATAGACGACATATATATGGAGGAGACCAGGGACGAGTGACACCATTCATAGATGACAGTCCTATGGAGAAGATCAGGGACGAGTGACACCATTCATAGATTAGTCCTATGGAGGAGATCAGGGACGAGTGACACCATTCATGGATGAGACTCGTATGGAGAAGATCAGGGACGAGTGACACCATTCATAGATGAGTCCTATGGAGGAGACCAGGGACGAGTGGCACCATTCATAGATGAGTCATATGGAGGAGATCAGGGACGAGTGACACCATTCATAGACGACATATATATGGAGGAGACCAGGGACGAGTGACACCATTCATAGATGAGTCCTATGGAGGAGATCAGGGACGAGTGACACCATTCATAGACGACATATATATGGAGGAGATCAGGGACGAGTGACACCATTCATAGATGAGTCCTATGGAGGAGATCAGGGACGAGTGACACCATTCATAGATGAGTCCTATGGAGGAGATCAGGGACGAGTGACACCATTCATAGATGAGTCATATGGAGGAGACCAGGGACGAGTGACACCATTCATAGATTAGTCCTATGGAGGAGACCAGGGACGAGTGACACCATTCATAGATGACAGTCCTATGGAGGAGATCAGGGACGAGTGACACCATTCATAGACGACAGTCATATGGAGGAGACCAGGGACGAGTGACACCATTCATAGATGACAGTCATATGGAGGAGACCAAGGACGAGTGACACCATTCATAGATGAGTCCTATGGAGGAGACCAGGGACGAGTGACACCATTCATAGATGAGACTCATATGGAGGAGACCAGGGACGAGTGACACCATTCATAGGTGAGACTCATATGGAGGAGACCAGGGACGAGTGACACCATAGATGAGAGTCCTAGAGCCCCTTCAGGGTCTGATCCAGCAGGGCCAGTCATCAGGCGTCCATACAGATTCCTGGTGATCTGGGCTGTGTACATATAGAAAAGTTCAGCTGGTGCTCATCTCACCACCTGCCTGCCTCATCTACAGTCCATGGCAAGCTGAACAATAAGTTCCCCACATTGCTTCTCACTTGGATTCATCCAACCAGTGCTGCCTCAGGTACGTCCGCATCAACCCACATAGCTGACCTACAGCTCCCACCACAGTGGGTGAAGGTGGCATCTGTACACACAATCTGGCTTCGTCAGGATTGTTGACTTAGCCATTCCATGTCTGTTCATTCTGGCTATACTGACTGTACCCGTCCTCCTCTGTGCTGCACATACTGACTGTACCTGCCGTCCTATACAGCACATACTGACTGTACCCGCCCTCTGCTGTGCTGTACATACTGACTGTACCCGCCCTCTGCTGTGCTGTACATACTGACTGTACCCGCCCTCCGCTGTGCTGTACATACTGACTGTACCCACCCTCCCCTGCTGTACGTACTGACTGTACCAGCCCTCCTCTGTGCTGTACGTGCTGACTGTACCCGCCCTCCTCTGTGCTGTACGTGCTGACTGTACCCGCCCTCCTCTGTGCTGTACGTGCTGACTGTACCCGCCCTCCTCTGTGCTGTACGTGCTGACTGTACCCGCCCTCCTCTGTGCTGTACGTGCTGACTGTACCCGCCCTCCTCTGTGCTGTACGTGCTGACTGTACCCGCCCTCCTCTGTGCTGTACGTGCTGACTGTACCCGCCCTCCTCTGTGCTGTACGTGCTGACTGTACCCGCCCTCCTCTGTGCTGTACGTGCTGACTGTACCCATCATCCTCCTTTTTGTGTTAATGAAAGGGCTAGAATTAATGATTGACAGTGTCAACACGGGTGCTTAATTTTAGCACAGGTCCATGAAAAAGCTGTGATTGTCAAATATAAACAATACATGTGCAGCGCCCCCCAATATTTGGGGGCGCTATGTGGAAATATAGGGGTAGTCTGAGCCGGTAGTTGGGCTCAGGCCAATCACTGGTTCATTATTGCTTCTGCTCTGGGTGCGATACTGCCTGGCTGTAGTGTTCTCTGTTGCCTGTAGGTTGCTCTGTCACCGCCGGCATAGGTTGAACTACAGGGGGGGTATCACAGCACCTTGGGTGTCCTCTCTCTCGGCAGCCGTGCAGTGGGCGTGGTCAACCCGCTGTGCATGCTGGGAGAGGGTACATAAGGGGCAGACACCATTAGACAGGGGGGGGGGGCATCCAGGGGAGGCGTTCCAGGGGACCTTCGGTCCTGTAAGTGTACCTCGTGGCCTGCATGGCACGAGGTGCGCGAGTGTGTTTGGGCCTCGGGCACCTTCAGCCCGAAGTTTCGATGCTGCAATGTAGGCCCAGCTCTGCTGGCAAGGGCCTACACCTCCAGAGAAGAATCCCAGGCTGCCCACTTGTATGGAGCCCACCTTTAAGAAAGGAGTCCAGGGGAGGATCAGTCCCAGAGGAGATTAGTGACGGTACTGCTGTCTCGGGAAGAGGCCTGGAAACTCGCCTAAAGAGGGATTAATCGTCTCTATTATCCATGCTCCATCCCGGCTGCTAGGACTGCTCTCAAAGGGACTATCCGGGTGAGCAATAGCCACTCAGGCTTGAGTGGCGACAAAAGACTGACACTGAGCTCTAAGTGTTGCGTGTCTGAACCTTCCCCTACTTTCTCAACTTCCTACTCTCTCTCTTCAAGTTTACCTCCAAGTATTAAAGAATAAAACCTTGTTGATTTGGGTTTTACTCCTGTGTGGACATTGGCCTTATTCTGAAAGATTCCTGCCTGGACAACGGAGAGAAGGGATCCACTCTAGAGAGGTAATTGCTGCAAGACCCAAACAATAACACCGCTCGCTCCTCTCTATACACAGGGAGGGGATACCGGGCAAGTAGCAGGTGTGCCGCGCTATTGGCGGAAAAAAGTGGGGTCTGTGAGCTACACATAAAATTATGCTAATTTATAACGCACAGGTATAACTTTTATTTTGGATAGAGTAAAGGAGGGTTTTACCCCTGTCAGGTTTTTTTTGCCACCTGCTTCCCATTGGGCAGATTTCCCTTAATTTCAGGGCCCATAGCAAAAACGGGAAGTGAGAGGAAATCCCTCCAAGGAGAAGGAATCCTGGAATGTGACCAGGATCACCAAAACGTAGTTTCTTTATTGGAAGACTTCCCTATTCTTGTTCTGATGTCAACCGAAAATTTGGGATTTTTTTGCTATCACTTTTGATGATAATGGTAAACCAGACAAAGAGAGAGGGTGAATATACCTAACGGTGTGCACAGACGGCAATAAAAACTGACATGGGTTTCTAATCCCTCTCCACTCTATCCAAAATTAAGAAAAAAAAAATTGCCTTTAGCCCTGGTTCACACTGGTGCGATTTGACATGTCAAATCGCATGTCAAATCGGCGATATTTGCCGCAAATTGCGGGCAATGGCACCGTCCTAATCGGTGCGACGCCGCATCTGCGGCGCTGCACCGATTTTAAAAAGTAGTTTCTGTACTACTTTTTGCGATTTCGGCCGCGATTTACATTGACATCTTTGTCAGATGTCTTTGTAATCGCGACTGCCAGTGGGAGTGAAATCGTGCGAGTTCAGCTGAACTCGCACTGCTTCACTCCCGCAGCCCAGTGTGAACCTGGGCTGAGCGACACTTTAATCTCTTAGAAAACATACGTCACATGACATTCAGTTATAAAAGGAATGTTTTAAAAAGACCCAATAGTGTTCTAGTTCTTGTAGTAATCTCTTATTACAATTTGTCTCATTGCAGAACATACCTGGATTTGGACAGCAAAACAGAAACATTGGATTCAGCTGGGGACCCGGAGAATTGCTTCTATATGAAACTCATTACAAGAGTAAAGGTGCACGCAGTATTTTCGATTTAAAAAGTAACACATAGGGGTTGTTTTACTAAAACCGGTGAGTGCAAAATCTGGTACAGCTCTGAATAGAAACCAATTGGCCTCCAGGTTTTAGGCTGGGTTCACACTAGTGCGACACGACAGCCGTCCTACTTTGGATCCGACTTTGCCCCGCGACATGAAGCCGACATATGTCCGACTTTCAATGAACGGGGATCCGACTTGGATCCCCGCCAATACCAGGCACTGTGTTTGGTATGAATCTTGAGGGGGAACTCCAGGCCAAATTTTAAATAAAAAACCGGCATGGGTTCCCCCTCCAGGAGCATACCAGGCCCTTGGGTCTCCCCTGGATTTGAAGGGGAACCCCTACGCTGAAAAAACGGCGTGGGGGTCCCCCCCAAAGTCCAAACTAGACCCTTATCCGAGCACGCAACCTGGCATGCTGCAGGGGAAGAGGGGGGGCCGAGAGAGCCTGAGCCGTACCAGGCCGCATGCCCTCAACATGGTGGGTTTTGTGCTCTGGGGCAGGGGGGCGACCTGCGGCCCCCCCACCCCAAAGCACCCTGTCCCCATGTTGATGAGGACAGGGCCTCTTCCCGACAACCCTGGCCGTTGGTTGTCGGGGTCTGCGGGCGGGGGCTTATCGGAATCCGGGAGCCCTCCTTTAATAAGGGGGCCCCCAGATCCCGGCCCCCCACCCTATGTGAATGAGTATGGGGTACATCGTACCCCTACCCATTCACCTGGTGGGAAAAAAGTCAATAAAAAACACACACAGCTTTTTAAATTAATTTATTGCACAGCTCCGGAGGTCTTCTTCCGACTTCGGGGGTCTCCGGTTCTTTCTTCTGCCGGGCCTCCGCTATCTTCTTCCAGCTCTTTTGCTAGCGGGGCCCGGTCTTCTCCGTCGCCTTCTTCTTCTCTCGCTCTCCGGTTCTTCTCTCGCTCTCCGGTTCTTCTCTCGCTCTCCGGTTCTTTCTCCCGCCGGGCCTCCGCTATCTTTTTCCAGCTCTTTTGCTAGCAGAGGCCCGGTCTTCCCGTCGTCTCGTCCGGCTCTCCGTTGTTCTTCTGCCGGCCCCTCCACTATCTTCTTCCAGCTCTTTTGCTAGTGGAGGGGCCGGTCTTCCCGTCGCCGTCTTCTTCTCTCTTCTCCTCCTCGATGTTGACACGTCACTTCCTCCCGCTGTAATACTGGCTGTTCGCTCCGCTCCGAATTATGTGACTGTGACGTCATGAGAAGCCTATATTAATGCGGGGAAAAAAAGGGGGAGAAAATCGCGCTAACCCGTGACCAAACACTAGAAAGTGATGGGATGAATAATGAATAACCAATGAAACACACATCAATGAAATTAAAACTAATGAGTGAAAAAATGTAATTGAGAAAATGAACTATAAATATAAAAGTGTACTGTGATCTACATTAAAAATAAAAAATAGTCCATGAGAAAAGTCGTTAAACGAAGTCCAATAAATAACACCAGTGCTCCGTGTAGAAATCATATAAAGTAACGTGTTGTGTCCACATTCATTTGTGACGTTCCACCACCAAATAGCAGGATTTCTCCTTACCAGCTGTGCATGACCCCCCGTGACAGAGGGTCAGTGTATGCAGAAATCAAACAATTTCTCCCACGAATCACCGCAGCACACAGCACATAAGATTCCTAGAGCACCGGCCTCCAATGGTCATCAATGGGCACATGCGGTATATAAAAAATGGAACACACTCCACATAGTGCATTAAACATTAAACAGATTTATTCCATTAAAAATAAATTGCACTTACAAACATGCAGTTTAAAATTCGCCTTTTGAGTCTGGTGTGCCGGCCGTTGCACATTCGTCAGACACCCGTCCTTGTCGGAAGTGTTAGAGGTGACGTCAGCGCGTCGCTCCGCCCTACGTCCGTTTCGTAAAAAACGTACTTCTTCCAGGGGCACCTATTTTTAATGGAATAAATCTTTTTAATGTTTAATGCACTATGTGGAGTGTGTTCCATTTTTTTATATACCGCATGTGCCCATTGATGACCATTGGAGGCCGGTGCTCTAGGAATCTTATGTGCTGTGTGCTGCGGTAATTCGTGGGAGAAATTGTTTGATTTCTGCATACACTGACCCTCTGTCACGGGGGGTCATGCACAGCTGGTAAGGAGAAATCCTGCTATTTGGTGGTGGAACGTCACAAATGAATGTGGACACAACACGTTACTTTATATGATTTCTACACGGAGCACTGGTGTTATTTATTGGACTTCGTTTAACGACTTTTCTCATGGACTATTTTTTATTTTTAATGTAGATCACAGTACACTTTTATATTTATAGTTCATTTTCTCAATTAAATTTTTTCACTCATTAGTTTTCATTTGATTGATGTGTGTGTCATTGGTTATTCATTATTCATCCCATCACTTTCTAGTGTTTGGTCACGGGTTAGCGTGATTTTTTTTCCCTTTTTTGCTACCATGTATGGTGGTTTACATTTCAATCGCAGCTCCCACTATACATTGAGCTACCAGTGAGAACATCTGGGGCCTTTTCTTTTCTATTTAGTATATCTAGCGCAGTTTCTACACATTTTTCTCATATATTAATGCGGAGCGGAGCGAACAGCCAGTATTACAGCGGGAGGAAGCGACGCGTCAACATTGAGGAGGAGAAGAGAGAAGAAGACGGCGACGGGAAGACCGGCCCCTCCACTAGCAAAAGAGCTGGAAGAAGATAGTGGAGGGGCCGGCAGAAGGACAACGGAGAGCCGGACGAGACGAGGGGAAGACTGGGCCTCCGCTAGCAAAAGAGCTGGAAGAAGATACCGGAGGCCCGGCGGAAGAAAGAACCGGAGAGCGGGAGAAGAAGAAGGTGACGGAGAAGACCGGGTCCCGCTAGCAAAAGAGCTGGAAGAAGATAGCGGAGGCCCGGCAGAAGAAAGAACCGGAGACCCCCGAAGTCGGAAGAAGACCCCCGGAGCTGTGCAATAAATGAATTTAAAAAGCCGTGTGTGTTTTTTATTGACTTTTTTTTTTCACCAGGTGAATGGGTAGGGGTACGATGTACCCCATACTCATTCACATAGGGTGGGGGCCCAGGATCTGGGGGCTCCCGGATTCCGATAAGCCCCCGCCCGCAGACCCCGACAACCAACGGCCAGGGTTGTCGGGAAGAGGCCCTGTCCTCATCAACATGGGGACAGGGTGCTTTGGGGTGGGGGGGCCGCAGGTCGCCCCCCTGTCCCAGAGCGCCAAACCCCCCATGTTGAGGGCATGCGGCCTGGTACGGTTCAGGAGGGAGGGGGGCCGCTCTCTCGTCCCGCCCCCCTCTTCCCCTGCGGCCTGCCAGGTTGCGTGCTCGGATAAGGGTCTGGTTTGGATTTTGGGGGGGACCCCCACGCCGTTTTTTTCGGCGTAGGGGTTCCCCTTAAAATCCATACCAGACCGAAGGGCCTGGTATGCCCCTGGAGGGGGAACCCATGCCGGTTTTTTATTTAAAATTTGGCCTGGAGTTCCCCCTCAAGAGCAGCACAGCACAAGTCGCATGCCAAAGTCGGATCATGCAAGACTGCGGTCCGACTTCAATGATGGTCAATGGGCTGAAGTCGGACCGAAGTAGTACAGGGAGCATTTTCAAAGTCGGACCGGCATGTGTCGGACCAGTTAAGACGGCACCCATAGGGAAACATTGATTTTCACACGTCATGCGACATGAGCTCCCAATGTCGGAGCGTTTGTCACCCCAGTGTGAACCCGGCCTTATTGTCAAAGCTTAATTGAACAAGCTGAAGTTAGAAGCTGATTGGCGAACATGCGCAGCTGCACCAAATTTTGCACTCTCCAAGTTTAGTAAATAGACCCCATAAAGTCAATAGGCATGTAAATGTAATCAATACATTATTAAGGGGAACCAATGAGATGACTCACTTTTATTCATGTATTTTTGAGCTGCAAGTTTATCGGTATATGTAGTAGAATGTGTAGAATATATTAGCAAATAGAGCCTTTAATAATTGTAAACTGGACGTACTGTAAATGTGTCATTAAAACTGATCTTCAGCTTTACTGTTCCTTTTAAATAGTCTGGTGGGCCCTGCTTTCTTGCCCGTACCTCCATACAGGCTTTCTGTTAGAAAGCTGGAGGACATATCAGTGGACTACAAGAGCGCCCTCACAAGTCCTGTGCCATGGTGGAAGACGGGACTTGTAGTTTTCTTACTCACCGGTTGCTGTGAATAAATCATGCAACTGTGTGGGCAAAGCCCCGTACAGCCGCGCCGTTTTCAAATGGGACAGCTGGTGTGGGAAGATGAACCCCCGCCGCTATCACAGGGAGGAGGGGGGCGATCGAGGGACTGTGGGGACTAGTGCTGGCGCATGTTACACCCTAAATACAAGTGTAACATGTAATATGCTGCAAAAGCTGCTCCCCTCCCCCCGGACACGTCGCTCATTCGCAGTGCTCTATAAATAAAAAAACTGCAAGGTAGCCTTTGCGGCTGTCGACTTGTACTTTTCAATGAACTACCAGGGCACTGTGGTAGTTTATTCTCTCTTCCTATCAGATTGCCCATACGGGATGTATGGCACACAGATACACTGACAGATCTGCAGGAGGACCTGCTGATTGCTGGTGCAATGCTTTAGAGCAAGGGTGTCCAAACTATTTTCAAAGAGGGCCAGATTTGATGAAGTGAACATGCGTGAGGGCCGACCATTTTGCCTGACATTCTTTAAGCCATTAAAATTCTGTCTAAGTGTGTTCGTCCGAGCACTAATACACTGCCCAACAAGAATTCTCTTGCCTTGCCTTTGTGGCCGTGTGTGGTGAAGAGATGAGCTTGGGCTTGTTGTGTGTGTGTGTGTGTGTGTGTGTGTGTGTGTGTGTGTGTGTGTATGTATGTGTATAATATTATATTATGTTCTCTTTTGTGGTCCCTAACGAATCCCAGAGAGCCACTCAGGACTAAGGATGAGCTCCAGCGTGTTGTTTGGATATACCGTATTTTTTTTTTTTTTTTTTAACAAGAAGTGGATATACCGTATTTATCGGCGTATAACATACACACCTTCACTTTAAGAGGGAAGTTTCCGGGAAAAACGTACATTTTAAATGAAGGAACTGTGAAGCAAAATAAGGGTCAGTGCCCATCTGCAGCCTCACCAGTGCAGCCTAATCCATGGCCATCTGCAGCCACAGAGGGGACAGGGAGGGGTGCAGGACGAGCACCGGCAGATTACCTACAGCAGAATCTCCTGTTTACCCTAGCGGCCTCTTTAACACAAAGTCCCGCCTCCTATGATGGACAGAACAGTGGTCCATTGCCAGCCTAGGAGACAGGACTTCCTATTACAGATGCCACTGACTAAACGGGAGATTCTCCTATATGTAATTTGGCGGCACTCGTCCCGCCCCCTCCCTGTCCCCTCTGAGGCCGTGCCGATAAATATGGTATATATCTTTTGTGTCACTGGGGGCCAAAATTTTTGATGGATAGATATCTCTATATCGCTCCAATTTACCAGGGGGGCTGTTTGAACCCGGACCGCGGGCCGAACTTTGGACATGCCTGCTTTAGAGGCTTCTGAAACAAAACAAAAAAAGAAGCAAAGTTTTTTTTTTTTACCTGCAAAACAAAAAGTAAATTTTTATTATTATTTTTTTTGTTAAAAGGTGAACTTATTCTTTTAAGAAGGTTCCAGGTCGACCGATATATCGGCCGATATTTGCCCTTTTTTAAGAAATCGGCATCAGACAATTTTTGTGCAAATTCAGCCGATTACTGACTGCACTCCTCCCTTCCCCACACTCCACTGGCAGTTTCACACACTGATTGGCTCTGCCGCTCAGTGTGTGAAACTGAAGTTTGTAACTGAATGCAGAGAGAGGAGCTGTCAGAATTTAGCAGTGATGTCGGGGGTGGGCAGGACCCAGCAGCTTTCAAACACCAGCCAATGGGGTGGGATCTGGGCGGGCCGCTACGTGTATGTGGCCCGCCCCCTTTCTTAAGCAGCCCAATCATTGGCTGGTGTTAGCTGCAGGGCCCCGCCCACCCCCGACATCACCGCTGAATTTTGACAGCTGTCTTTCTCTGCATTCAGTTACATATAGTGTAATTGTGAAACTGACAAATCAGTTCAGTGTGAAACCTGCCAATGCCACCTATCAGTGGCAACTGCCAAAAAAAAGGCAAAATTGATCTAAAATATCGGGCGCAACGAATGGCATCATATATCGGCCGTCCCGATTTTCTAAATATCCCCATTGGAATCGGCCAGAGAAAAACCCATATCGGTCGACCTCTAATCCATATATTACAAGACCCCAAGAGACTGTCCCAGAATAGGGACAGGAGACCTGTGAAATTTGATGGTCACGTTATTTTCCAGTTTTCACAATTGTATATTGCGATATGTAGTAACATGTTCTTCCCATATTCACTGTCAGCGCTGCTTCCTTTATGATGGAACGGTTGTTTAAAAACCTAGATGTAATCAAAATACACCTTTAAAGGGGTTGTAAAGGTTTGTGTTTTTTCACCTTAATGCATCCTATGCATTAAGGTGAAAAAACACCTGGCAATCACCAGCCCCCCTGTTTTACTTACCTAAGCCAGATCACCTGTTTGGCGCGTCCCTGGCGTCCTCTTCTCCAGGGAGTCCTGGCGTTGATTGGATAGATTGATAGCAGCGCAGCCATTGGCTCCCGCTGCTGTCAATCAAATCCAAAGACCGGGGGGGCGGGGCTGAGTCATACACTCAGCGTCTATGGATGCCAAATGAATGACTCAGGAGCGCGCCCGCAAGGTAACCCCCCTCATGAGAGCGCTTCTTCTAGGGGGTTATCCAATGCAGGGAGGAGCCGCCAGGGGACCCCAGAAGAGGATGTTCGGGGCCACTCTGTGCAAAATGAGCTGCACAGTGGAGGTAAGTATGACATGTTTGTTATTTTAAAAAAAAAAAAAAAAAAATTCACATTTAAACAGTTAAATTACAAAACCTCCTTTATCAATATATGGTACCTACTCTGGGACCGTATTCTGCACTGACCTTTTATATGTTCTTAAATGGGTTTTGTATGTTTTTGGATACTTTTGAGATTTTAGATGTTATGAATAAATTGTATGTTTTTATGATTAATTTGGCTGCCTAGTGGTGTACTTTTAAAATCTGACATAATGGAGTCACAATAATGTTCCTCTATTTTCTTGGGGTCTTAGCCTTTAAGAGTTACGTATCGTCTGCATTGTACTGAGGATAAACCTAAAGCTACACTCTAGACTGATATATTACAAATCATTTAATGCAGTTATGTAGTCATTTAATAATTACATGCATCTTTAAATTGCAACAAGTATAAATACCTTGAACTGTCTTTATACTAGTCATTTCTAAACCTCTGTACAATAGAATTCGGAAAGTCAGCACGCTGAGGCTGCTCTGCAAGCATGTAATGGCAGGAGGGGAGAGATTTTATCACGAGCTGTGATTTCTGTGCCCCTGTTGTGAATGTTGAGGATTAATTTCTCTACAGTACCCACAGCTGCAGCGGTCAGTAAGGGCTTGTTTTAAAGCTCATTTGCTACATATTAAGAATTTTATAAATATTTGAATGTACATATAATTATCCATAGCCTGGTCACCTGTTCATTTCAGACCCAGGGCTTACATGTTCTGTCCCACTTATATCAGAAGAAATTTTGCAATAATCCATCTTTTGCTGTGTGTCCAATAAGCAGTTGTCACACTAATGCCGCGTACACACGATCGGTTTTTCTGATGAAAAAAGACAGATGGACTTTTTTTCATCGGAAAAACCGATAGTGTGTGGGCCCCATCGGTCTTTTTTCCATCGTTGTAAAAAAATAGAACATGTTTTAAATTTTACCGATGGGGGGGAAAAAAAACGATAGCAAATTCCGATCGTCTGTGGGGAACTCCATCGGAGAAAAATCCAGGCATGCTCAGACTAAATTACAAGACGGGAGCGCTCTTTCTGGTAAAACTAGCGTTCGTAATGGAGATCGCACATTCGTCATGCTGTAACGGACTGAAAAGCACGGAAAATGAAAAGCGCGAATCGGCGAACACCAAACTTTTACTAACACGCGGTAACACGAAATCGGCAAAAGCAGCCCAAAGGGTGGCGCCGTTGGATTTGAACTTCCCCTTTATAGTGCCGTTGTACGTCACGGCGTTTTGGGCGGTCGGAATTTTGTCTGATGGTGTGTAGGCAAGACTGATGAAAGTCTGCTTCATCGGAATGCCGACGGAAAAATCCATCGGATTTTATTCCATCGGAAATCCGATCGTGTGTACAGGGCAATACAGTTTAAGCTGGCCATACACTGATTGAAATTCATGAGATTCAACAGGGACTGTCTGAATTTCAGTGTGTGGCTGTCCCCGCTCGACAGAAGTTGTTAGACTTCTGTTGCAGGGACACTCTGGAAATGTTTTTTCGATCAGCGACTGTAGCTGTAGTGATCAGTGTATTCTGACGGCAGCGGTTCAGTTGTCAGAATACAATGTCCAGCGGAGGTGGGGAAATCCTCCATCCACCTCATTTGTGTATATGGAGGAATCTATTAGTTAATTTTTTTTTTCAATCAGCCACCTTTCTGGAAAAAAAAAAAAAAAAACACTAAGAGCCGGTTCACACAGGGGCAACACAACTTTGAGCGCGACTCTGTAAGGCAACTTGAACACGACTTGAGCCTGAACCACAGCGCGACTTGAAGTTGCCTCCAGGACAGGCTGCCCCCTGTGTTTGGTATGAATCATGAGGGGGAACTCCACGCCAAATTTTTTTTTTTAATATTAAACGGTTTTTATTGAACAATGTTCAGGTGAAACATGACAATGCAACGTACATGACAATAAGCCTAGCATGTCAAGCCATCAAAAATAGTATACAGACAACGTAATCAACTCCATATTATTCCACTGAATGCATAGTACAACATAGAGGTATTATTTAAGTCAGAAGGGAGTGAGCAACCGGGCTTCCGGGCCAGTCAATAACAATAAGAAGGACAACACAGCAGACCCCCCCTTTTTTTTTTTAAAGAAAATATGTTGGTGTGTTCTCAGGGCCAGTTCACACAAGTGTCAGCGGATTCGAGCCATCTATCCCAGATTTTATTATATTTATCGGGGCAACCACGGTTAATATATATGATTTTTTTATACGGGAGGGCAGCATTAATGTCGGCTTTCCACTCAGACCAACAGGGCGGTATGGGCCTCATCCAGTGCCTGGCTATGATCCTCCGAGCTGAGAAGAGTGTCTCATGCAAAAATGTTTTCGTAAATTTATTAAGCTCGGAGTCAGGGAAAATACCCAGCAGGCACTGTTTAGGGTCCAAGGACAGGGGGGAGCCCATATCATCGTGTAGGAAGTCCACAACCTGCTTCCAGAGTACCTGGAGTTTGGGACATGACCAAATCAAGTGGAAGAACGTGCCCGGGTCACGTCTGCACATTGGGCAGACTGTCGGGGCATCAGGTTTAAAGCGCGCCAACCTAAGAGGGGTGAGGTACGATCGGTGCAAAATAAACAGTTGCGATAGCCGATCAGAGAGCCTGGGTGACACCAGTCTACATGTATCTAAAGCCTCGCTCCACTCCTCATCCTCCAGCGGCCCCACATCTCTCTCCCACCTCGGCTTCAAGTTATATGCTAGTGTGGTGGCCGTCGGGGTGATGAGCATGTTATAGAAATCGGATATGAGCCTACGGGGATCTGATCCCTTGATCACTGCGATCAGTGCATTTGGGGCTGGCTGTGGAATATCTGCCGGAAACTGGGAGCAGGCCGCATGAACCAGCTGAAGAAACCTGAACTGCATGAAGTCAGGCAATGAGTATTGTTCCTAAAGTTCAAGGAAAGACCTGAGGGACCCACCAGAAATGATGTGGTGCAGATAAAACACTCCCCTCCTACTCCATAGCTCTGTGTCCGGGAGCAACCTAAGCTCAGGCAGGGATTTGTTATGCCACAAAGGGGTGTAATTAAATACAGGGGTCCCAATCAGCCCAGTAGCTATGTCCCAGATCCGTCTATATTGATATAAAAGTGATTTGCGGTTACCCTCAGACTCGTTGCCTCCCAGTCCAACTGCCACCGCCGTTATGGGGTCGGCAGTGCATTGGGCCCAATGCGGACAGAGGAGGACAAGGAATCGCCACCTATCTGTCTTATCGATGTGATACAACTGGGATAACTGGGACGCCAAATAATAGGAATTCAAATCAGGCAGGGCTGTACCCCCTAAATCAGTGGGGTTTTTGAGGGCTTTCCAGGTCAGTTTATGTCTATTCTTCCCCCATATAAACGAGTTCAGCAGAGTGTCTATGATTTTGATGTATTTGAGGGGGATGTATACTGGTGCCTCCACGCCAAATTTTAAATAAAAAAACGGCATGGGTTCCCCTTAAGAGCATACCAGGCCCTTAGGTCTGGTATGGATTTTAAGGGGAACCCCCTACGCCGAAAAAAACAGCGTGGGGGTCCCCCCAAAATCCATACCAGACCCTTATCCGAGCACGCAGCCCGGCCGGTCATGAAAGGGGGTGGGGACGAGCGAGCGCCCTGCAGCCCCCCCACCCCAAAGCACCCTGTCCCCATGTTGATGAGGACAGGGCCTCTTCCCGACAACCCTGGCCGTTGGTTGTCAGGGTCTGCGGGCGGGGGGCTTATCGGAATCCGGGAGCCCCCTTTAATAAGGGGGCCCCCAGATCCCGGCCCCCCACCCTATGTGAATGAGTATAGGGTACATCGTACCCCTACCCATTCACCTGGGGGAAAAGTGTCAATAAAAAAAACACACTAGACAGCTTTTTAAAGTCATTTATTAGGCAGCTCCAGGGGTCTTCTTCCGACTTCGGGGGTCTTCTTCCGACTCTCCGGTGCCTTCTCCGCGCTCTCCGGTTCTTCTCCCGCTCTCTGGTGCTTTCTGTCTTCTGCCGGCCCCTCCGCTATCTTCTTCCAGCTTTTTTGCTAGCGGGGGCCCGGTCTTCATCGTCGTCTTCTTCCCTCTTCTGTCCTTGAGATGTTGACATGACGAGGTCTCCCGCTGTAATGCAGTGTGAGCGGCACACAATAATTTATATAGACATGGGGCGTGGTCACCGGGTGATGTGACCCTGCCCCTATGACGCCACAGCCCGGGGCATTATGGGACTGTGACGTAATAAGGGGGCGGGGTCATATCACCCGGTGACCACGCCCCATGCCTATATAAATTATTGCGTGCCGCTCACACTGCATTACAGCGGGAGACTTCGTCGTGTCAACATCTCCAGGAGAGAAGAGGGAAGAAGACGACGATGAAGACCGGGCCCCCCCCCCGCTAGCAAAAGAGCTGGAAGAAGATAGCGGAGGGGCCGGCAGATGGCAAAAAGCACCGGAGAGTCGGAAAAAGACCCCCGGAGCTGCCTAATAAATGACTTTAAAAAGCTGTCTGTCTAGTGTTTTTTTTATTGACACTTTTCGCCCAGGTGAATGGGTAGGGGTACGATGTACCCCATACTCATTCACATAGGGTGGGGGGGGCCGGGATCTGGGGGCCCCCTTTATTAAAGGGGGCTCCCGGATTCTGATAGGCCCCCGCCCGCAGACCCCGACAACCAACGGCCAGGGTTGTCGGGAAGAGGCCCTGTCCTCATCAACATGGGGGCAGGGTGCTTTGGGGTGGGGGGCCGCAGTGCGCCCCCCTGCCCCAAAGCACCCACCCCCCCATGTTGAGGGCATGCGGCCTGGTACGTTTCAGGAGGGGGGGGCGCTCGCTCGTCCCCCACCCCCTTTCCTGACCGGCCGGTCTGCGTGCTCGGATAAGGGTCTGGTATGGATTTTGGGGGGACCCCCACACCGTTTTTTTACGGCGTAGGGGGTTCCCCCTAAAATCCATACCAGACCTAAGAGCCTGGTATGCTCTTGGAGGGGAACCCATGCCGGATTTTTATTTAAAATTTGGCGTGGAGTTCCCCCTCATGATTCATACCAAATACCAGCTCCGTGGGAGGGGTTTGCCTTAGAGCCGGTTCACAGAGGGGCGACTTCCTGTAAAGTTGCCTCTCTATGAACGGGGATCCGACTTGGAGGCGACTTCCATTGAAATCAATGGGTACAAGTCGCCTAGAAGTCGGATTGAAGTCGTATAGGAACCTTTTTTTAAGTCAGAGCGACTGCAGTAGTGTACATTAAGACGACTCCATTCACTTCCATTCGTTTTAAAAACAGCGCGACTTGGGGCGACTTGAACTCAGATCCCGAGTCGCCCCTGTGTGAACCGGCTCTAACAGTGTATGGCTAGCTTTAGACTGCAGTGGAATTATGATAATAAAACAATATCTTGACTTGTAGTTTAAACATGATTAAAAAGTACCTTTCAATAATTTATTAATTTTATTTTTTTTACTCTGCAGATGTCAGACGCTCTATCCTGCACCTGTGTCCATTCATGTATATTGTTAGTAACGATGAAGATCTCTATTCTCATGTCCTGCGTAAACTGTTTAATGAGTCTCACAGCATATTTGTGAGCTTGCAGAAGAGTGAAGAAGAGTCATCTAGCAGGACACGTAAAGCAGAGTATGTAACAACTATATGGCATACGGCCTTTGGGGGACATGTATGAAAAAATACAAAGCTTGTATGTATGGACAAGTGTACACCTTTTATTCAGCACTCAGAAAATTATTAAAGTTTTCATTCGTATTTACAGAAATGGTAAATCCCCACCTCTCCCTCCCCAGTCTGTGCTGTACTTCCGGTGATGCTGAGCTTTCAGTGCCCACACAGCCGGTCCAGTGGTCTGGGGATTTGAAATCCCCACTCTTCTCGCTCTATTCACTGCAGGCACTGACCAATCGGAATCACTCTGGTCCATCCCGGAAGCACTGCACAGACAAGAGGGAGAAGAGCGGTTTTTCAAATCCCTGGACTGCTGCATGGGCAATGACAGTTCAGAATCGCTGGAGGTAAGTACATTGGGGACTGGGGGGGCTGTCTGCTCCCCCTTTTCGTAGTTTTTTTCTGAAAAGGTGAACTAACACACTAAATCAATTTGTAGAAAAAGGAGAGCTGTGGGACTTTGTGAGGCTACCACCATGTCAGATATTCAACAGAAACGTAAAATTTACAGTACATAATTTATAGTAAAAAATATTGTATCAAATAAATAGGTAGTCGCATGACTTACACTAAAGCAGCAGCATATTTAGTGTAAGTCATGCGACTACCTATTTATTTGATACAATATTTTTTACAATGTAACAATAAATTATGTACTGTAAATTTTACGTTTCTGTTGAATATCTGACATGGTGGTAGCCTCACTCAAGGTCCCACAGCTCTCCTTTTTCTACAAATTAATTTAGGGATGGAGGTCGCCATGTTGTGCTATAGTGTGTGTCAGGTCACATCCAATTCACTGTTTTGACACTAAATCAATGTTTTCCAACTTCAGGCATTCTACTTTCAAAGGGTCATATGTTGCATATTCTATTTATACTGCTCTCACCCATACAGTTTCCATTGGAGATGTTGCATTGCTACCTGCTTCTCCTCAATCAGTAGTCCCTTCTCTGGAAAAGAGGTTCATGCGCCTCATTTCTTGAATGGAAGGAAGATGCCATCACTGAATGAACCAATGTGCCCCTGGATTGTTGGCAGACAGCACAAGCCGAGATCCTGTTGCAGGTTCTCTCTATAGGTGATAAAGTACACCTGGAGGCCTTCACTGGACTGGATCTCTTTGAGCTAGGTCCTTCTATTGTGGCTCATATACAGCCTCCTGAGGAGGTTTGTTCTGATTCATTCCTTGGTTCTGATCCTTTTCAGGTGAATGTTTTTAACTGTTCAACTAAGGTTCCAGTCCCTCTCTTCACAACTGGATGCTTCATTGCTTTGGTAATGCTTGAACATGCTGGATAGAGGACAGGTTATATGGGGGCTAGCTTGCAACTTTTCTGTTAGCGTGTGACCCAGCCTCCTGTAGGCTGCAGTAAAACCCACTGTTTCTGATCACCTACGACCCTCAAAATATTATGAGAAGTACAAAAATCTTATTTTAAAAGGCAAAATGCTATAATGTCATCGGCTACAACAATTGAAATGTCAGAAGTTCCTGTGACTGCCAGCAGCTATTTTTAGACACCCTGTAATATAGCCTACACTATAGTTTTTATTGCCCATAGTTATTAAATGCAGAGTTATAGCTAGCAGAAAAATGAGAAGAATCTAGGAAAGTTTCCAATTCTGCTCTTTACCCACTGCCAGTTACTGTCAAACCCCCCTCCAGCCACTATTCCAGCCTGGTCTGACTGTTTATCCTGAACAGTCTTAAGAAATTACAACTGACAGCACTAAGGCTTTGTCTGTGCAGGGCCTCACTGGCATGATATTTGTTGATGCCCTTATAGCAAAAGATAACTGGAGTAATGATTTATTAATTCTCTTTTTCATAAGTAATCTTACTGCAGAAATGCATCTCCTCTGACCTCATCTAATCCTTCCATGAAGAGAAAAACTATAACATGAATAAAAAATTATAAATTAAGATAAAAGTATTCTTTCCAACCAGTAATGTTGAATGTTGTGAACTACAGTATCCCATAAAAGTGAGTACACCCCTCACATTGAGTTATTTTGAAGGGACATCAAATTTACACTGTTATACAAGCTGTACATTCACTACTTTACATTGTAGCAAAGTGTAATTTCTTCAGTGTTGTACACAAGTCGGTCATTAGAGCGACTTGTGTACAACCAGCTAGCCCATACATGGACTGAAATTCAGCTGAATCCTGCTGAACTGTCCGAATTTCGATCCATGTATGGCCAGCTTAAAGTGGATGTCCACCCTAAAAAAAAAAATTGCCAAAAAGGCTAAAAAAAAAAAATTGGAAAAAAAAAATATATATATATATATATTTTTTTATACTTGCCAGAAATGGCTGTTACTAGGCAGATCTTCCTAATCTGCCCCTTCCTTGTCCGCGGTGCTCCTCGGTCTCGTCGTCCTCACGTTGTCTTCTGGGGAATGGGGCGCGCTGACTTCTGGGAACTGTGTGTCTCCCAGAAGTCAGCCGCCCATTCACAAAGCGCCGCGTGACTCGCAGTAGGAAATGGGCAGTGAAGCCGCAAGGCTCCACTGCCTGTTTCCCTTAGTGAGGATGGCGGCGCCGGGACCAGCCACAATCAACGGATCGGCCTCGGGCTGCCGACATCGGGGGCAACCTGGACAGGTAAGTGTGCTTATTAAAGGGGAGGTTCACCCAAAATATCAACTATATTCTAACACAATCATTGCACTACATCATCAAAAGCCACAACAATTTTTTTTTGGCATAGATAAATACCGTATTATTGCCTTTCATAATGAGACTTCTCGGATTCCCCTCCCGCAGGAGTAGGCGTTTCTAATGCCGCGTACACACGATCGTTTTTCACGTCGTTAAAAATGCCATTTTTTAAATTGGGCATTAAAAACGATCGTGTGTAGGCTCCAGAGCATTTTTAACGACGTGAAAAATGGCCTAAAAAAATTAGAACCTGCTCTATTTTTTCACGTCGTTTTGTTTAACGACGTGAAAAACGGTAGTGTGTATGCTTTTACGAGGGGGAAAAAAACACGCATGCTCAGAATCAAGTATGAGACGGGAGCGCTCATTCTGGTAAAACTAGCGTTCGTAATTGAGATAGCACATTCGTCACGCTGTAACGGACTGAAAAGCGCGAATCGTCGCTCAACAAACTTTACTAACATGAAGTGTGGCGCCATTCGAACGGAACTTCCCCTTTTATAGTGCCGTTGTACGTCACTGCGCTTTGCTCGAGCGTTTTTTTTAATGAACGTGTGTATGCAAGACAGGCTTGAGAGGAAACAAGAAAAATAACGCAGAGAAAAACGTTTTTGAAAATGACATTAAAAACGATCGTGTGTACGCGGCATTAGCCTTTCCCCGGCGCCGCAATGCAATGTGGGACTTCGCTGCAATGTCTTCTGGGAGCACAGTGTCGTGCTTCCCAAGATATATTGTGGAACGCCGTGCAGCGAAATCTCGAGAGATTTCACAACGAAGTGACGCTGTTTTTTTGGTTGTGCATATATCATCACAACGGGGCGCGAACTTTCAATGACGCCGCCCGTTGTGATGGCAACCAGTTAGTTTACGGTGCTACTCGCCGTAAACACTGCGCAGGCGCGAGAATGAGCGGTGAATGCTGGGAAATGAGCATTCACCGCTTCCTGGAAATGATTGCTTGTGGGCTTCACAATGCCCACAAGCAATATGGAAACTCCCTGCAACAGATTTTATAACTCCTTCTTTGCCACGGAAATGGACACCGGATATTTGCAGAGACCAAACAAGTGAGTGTACCTTAGTATTGTTAAACCCCATTGAATGCTGAAAAAAAAAAAACACTTTGCTGCGGAACCCCCGCTTTAAAAGTCAGCAGCTACAGTGTTTGTAGCTGCTGACTTTTAAAAAAAAATAAAAATTTAAAGCTGGACCTCCGCTATAAGTGTCAAATCCTAATGCACGTAAGTGAAATGTTTTCCAGAATTTATGATAAACCTATGTAAATTGGACTGTTTGTGTTTAAATCCTTTTAGCATAAACCTCGCTTGATCTTATCTTTAATGTAAAACTAACCATTTATGGAAACTTATTACTAATCCTGTGTGGGCCACTGTATCATCGAATAAAGGACAATCTGTGATTGGGTAAAAACATTTTTTAAACAATCCCCTAAGATTCGCACTCAAAACCAATTCGAAAAATGTGTAAATTTTGGATGACGCACCTAAGTTTTATTTTTTTAATCATTGCTTTACATAAAAATTGTCCTTATGAAATTTTTAATCACAGGACTATTAAGTTATCTTTTGGGGTATATATTTGGGACTGCGAAAATCTACATTGGAGAAAAATGACAGAAAAGTGATTTATTATTTTTTTTCTATTAAAAGAGAAGTATTGTGTTTTTTTTTTTGTTTTTTGTTTTTTAAGATTCATACTTACTTACCTCGGTGGATGGAGCATCAGACCGATGCTCCATCTGTCCCCCGGTGTCTGTGCACTGAGAACCGAGCCACCGAACATCGCCATTGGCTCGATTCTCACAGATCCCCGAGAGGAAAGCTGCTGACTGTCAGTCAGCGTCTTTTCTCTCTGCTTCTCCACGCTCATTGGATTGCTGAGCAGTGGAGGGGCGGGGAGAGGCTGTCTCAGCATCTTGGCGGCTCGCTGAGACTGCCATCAATCAAGGCAGCTGGACGGATCCCGACTTGGAAGTCGTGATGATGAGCGTTCCCCCGACTGATGGCAGTGACGTCAGCGGAGAGCGGACTTGAGACCACTCTCCTCTGAAAACGGGTCACAGGAGTGCAAAATGAATTGCACTCCTGTGACCCAGAGGAGAAGCCCAACCTAAAAAGCTCAGGCTGGACTTCTCCTTTTAACCTAGGACATAAAACTACACATAGCCAGATATGCATCTTTTTTTTTTTTTTTTGAGAAAAAAAGTTTTTTATTGAACAATTTACATTTGGAACATAATTCTGCAAGTTACAAGGCAATACTGGAGAAATGCATAAAACAAGAAATGTGGCTTATACATATATATAGGCACAGTAGATCAAAAAACTTGTTCAGATTGAACACTGGATTCAGTGACTATCAATAAGTGGAAAACCCTATGTCCACGCTATTCATGGAATTGCACGCTAGAAGGATGTATAGTATTACGGACCATCAGTGCATGTGTCTGCGGACTCAAGCCATCGATCCCAGATTTTGTAGTACTTATCTGGACAACCTCTGTTGATGTATATGAACTTTTTGTAGGGAAGAGTGTTATTTATATCTAGTTTCCAATCGTTGAAGCTGGGGGGAGTGGGTCTCATCCACTGTCTGGCTATAATTTTTCTAGCATTAAACAATGTTTCATGCAAGAATGTTTTAGTGAATTTGTCCATCTCAGAGTCGGGGAATATCCCCAGTAAGCATTGTTTGGGGTCCAGGGTCAATGGGGATCCCATGTCATCATGGAGGAAGTCAACAATCTGCTTCCACAGACCCTGAAGGACCGGGCACGCCCAGAGTAGATGGAAGAATGTGCCCGTCGTTTGGTTACACATTGTGCACAAGGTAGAAAACTGTCGTCTAAAGCGGGCGATTCTTAGGGGGGTGAGATACGCTCGGTGCACCACGTATAACTGGGTCAGCCTGTCAGAGAGCTTGGGGGATACAGTCTTGCACGAGTCTAGGGCTTCACTCCACTCCTCATCCTCCAGTGGGCCCACCTCTCTTTCCCATCTTGGTTTAAGGCTGTAAGCTAGCGTGGTAGATGATGGGGTGAGAAGCATGACATAAAAATCAGAGATCAGCTTTCGCGGGTCCACACCCTTAACCACAGCCATAATAACATTAGGCGTAGATTGTGGCAAAGGCTGGGGAAACTGAGCTTGGGCTGCGTGACGCACCTGGAAGAATCTAAAAAGCATAGAATTGGGCAGCAGGAACTCATTTTGGAGGTCCTCAAAGTTTTTAAGTGTGCCATCGGAAATTATGTGGTGCAAATAATATATTCCATATTCGCACCATATCTCTGTGTCAGGGATCAAGAGAAACTCTGAGAGTAGTCTATTGTGCCATAAGGGGGTATAGTTGTTGTATTTAGGGGTCGTTAATGTTTTAGTGGTGATGTCCCATACGCGCCTATATTGGTATAATAGGGACCCACGGTCTCTATTGGAGTTATTCCCACTATGTCCCACTGCAATTGCAGTGAGTGGGTCAGTGGTCAGTTGTGCCCACCGTGGACAGAGGAGGGTGAGGAATCTGAGTCTGTCGGTTTTATCTATGTGGTATAGTTGAGACAGTTGGGACGCAAGGTAATAAAGATTTAAGTCAGGGAGGGCTGTTCCACCTAGGTCAGTAGGGTTCTTAAGGACTCTCCAGGCCAGCTTGTGTCTGTTGTTACCCCAAATAAATGTCTTGAGTATGGCCTCCATTGACTTGAAAAATTTCAAGGGTAAGTATACGGGTGTGTGCCAGAGTATATACAATATTTTCGGAAATAATATCATTTTAACAATGTTAATACGGCCCCACACGCCGAGCGGCAGTCTCGCCCATACCTGGGTTCTAGACTTGATGAGATCGAAAAGGGGTTCTATGTTCAGGGATATATAGTCAGCCGGTGTTCTATTCACCAATACTCCAAGATATTTGATAGTGTTCACTCGCTGGAGTGGTAACTGTGCCTGTAGCTTGGGAGAGGGGAAACTATCCATAGGCAGTATTTGAGATTTCTCCCAATTAATTTTAAGGCCAGAGAACTGACCAAAGTGTTCAATTGTATGCAACGCCTTCTGAAGCGATGTGGCAGAGTCGGCCAGGTATAGTAGCGTGTCGTCTGCGTATAAGCTAATTTTTTCAGTCAGGGAACCAAGGCAGAGACCCTGAATCTCGGGGTCCCCTCTAATGGAGATTGCAAGGGGCTCCGCCGCCAAGGCATAGAGGAGCGGAGACAGTGGGCAGCCCTGTCTAGTGCCCCTGGATAAGTCAAATGTCTGGGAGGCCCTCCCGTTGGCCACTACTTTACCCCTGGGTGCCAGATATAATAATTGAACCCACTTAATAAATTTAGGTCCAAAACCAAAGCCACGGAGGCATCCCCAAAGGTACCGCCACTCCACTGAGTCAAAGGCCTTGGCAGTATCCAAAGCCACCACCACCCGGGACCCAACATTAGTATGTGTCGCTTGTAAGTTAATATACAATTTTCTGAGGTTGAAGGAGGTGTTACGCCCCGGCATAAATCCAGCTTGGTCAGCATGGATCAGGGTTAGAATCACTTGGTTAAGGCGTAGGGCAAGTACTTTAGCCAGAATCTTTATGTCTACCTGGAGTAGCGATATTGGTCTATAAGATTCCGGGAGGCCTGGGTCCTTGCCTGGCTTAGGTATGAGGATAATTACCGCCTCGCCCATCGATGGGGGTAAGGTGAAATTGTCAAATAGATGGTTGAAGAGGGACAATAACTTGGGGGCAAGTATCTCGATGTATTGGGCGTAAAATTCTATGGGCAACCCATCTGAACCCGGGGCCTTGGATCTGGCGAAGCTCCCAATCGCTGTGGTTATTTCGTCGAGTGTAATAGGTGCGTCTAGCATAGCCATTTGGGCATCGTCTAGCTGTGGAAAGATGATTTCCGCCAGTAGATCTTCCAATTGAGAGTCAGTGGTAGAAACCTGGGACGTATATAGTTGAGAAAAGAAGTCCCTAAATTCAGAAGTGACAGCCTGGGGTTCCGTAATCTTTTCCCCATTAGGACCAGTGAGGGAAATGACAGTAGGGGGTCTATCCTCTCTATGTGCCAAGTAGGCCAACAGTTTACCCGCTCTCTCCCCATGTTCATATAATTTTTGTCTGGCAAAGAAAAGTTTTTTCCTGGCCGTCTCGTGTTGTAGCTGATTAACCACCCTGGTTTGTAACCTGAGTCGGGCAGCTCCATCAGGAGAGGGGTTCGACATGTACCCCTGTTCAGAGGAGGACAGATCCCGCATTGCCCCGTCCAGTATGGCTGATGAATTAGCCTTCAGCCTGTTGATAAAGGAGGTCAGAGTCATACGTGCATGCAGTTTGAAGGCTTCCCATACTACGTCTGGGGATGCAGATCCGTCATTCTCTAAAAAGTAAGTTCTCCAACTGTTACCAAGCTCGTCATCCTCCGATAACAGGGTGAGCCAAAACGGATTCAGGCGCCACGTACGGGGCGGTTTGTCTAATGGGATGGAGAGGCTAATGAAATATGGGCTATGGTCTGAAAGTAATCTGAGGGCAAATTCAGCTTCCAGTAATCTTGGGGCAAGGGTACTAGAAATGAATATAAAATCTATACGGGACATGGTGTTATGGGTAGTTGAGAAACAGGAGTAAGCTCGAGTGAGCGGGAATTTAAAACGCCAGGTGTCAGTGAGATTAAAGGAAGAGATAAGTCGGGAGAATCTAGTGTGGGTTGGAGCTGTAGTAGATAATGGCGAGGGCGACAGTTTGTCTAATGTAGGGTTCAACGTAGCGTTAAAATCCCCCAGCCACACCGCCTGAATCGAAGGATGACGAGTCATATATAGCAAGCCCTCTGTGACTATAGTAGAATTAAATGGTGGAGGTACATAGAATGCCATCAGTAGGAAAGGTTCACCATACAATTTAACCGAAAGAAAGACATAGCGCCCCTGTGGGTCAGACTGAACATCACACAGCTCAAAATGTACCGTCTTGGCAATCAAAACTGAGACTCCGCGGGCGTGGGACGAGTGGGATGAATGATATGCCCACCCAATCCATGGCCGGCGGAGTGCCATCTGGAGCCGACCAGATATGCATCTTTAAATCAATGCCCTGTTTTGTTTCAAATGATGTATCATACACAATTACAGTGCATCCGTAAAGTATTCATAGCGCTTCACTATTTCCACATTTTGTTATGTTATAGCCTGATTCCCCAAAAATTCTACAAACAATTAGGGGTGTTGAAAACGATCGATGCATCACGATTATACCCTTCCCGATTCGGCATCATTGTGGTATTCAGCAATAATCAATTGTGAATGATGTAATTCCGGCTCCTCCCCCCGCACAGCAGTGTCTTTGCTGGAATGAAAAGCCGCCGATCGGCTAGCTGCGCCTGGCACTGTTCCCTCCACAATGGACATTCGGACAATGTAGCCTCAGAGTGCTGCCCCCACCCCCATGCTCTCCCCCTCCTCTGGGATTTGTAGCTCTGGACAGTGACACTGGTCATCTCCCCGATGGACAGCGCCGAGCCGCATGGGGAACTGAGACACAGATCACTGCACGGAGCTGACACACAGATCACTGCAGCTGTTTTACATCCATGGGATGAGGCATAGAGTCGGCTTCAGGAAACGAGCTGAGAGGAGGGGGGATGGGAGTGCTCCGGAGGTGAGAGATAAGCCTGTCATGCTTGATATATGGGTGAGTGTATAGAAGTGGCACCCCCCCCCCCCACCTGCTGAACCTATCCAGTGTGTGTGTACTGTGTGCCTAACACATTGGGGGCTGCACAAACTCTTTTATTGTCTAATTTCTTCCTGTGATTTCCCTATCATTTCTCCCCTCTGGAACCATCGACTGATCTGCAAGCAGTATATTTCTTGCTGATTGGAATGTCTTCCTTTTTTTTATTTTTGCAGTGATGTTGACCTGTTTACTATCCAAGTTGTTGCCAAGTCTCTGATCATCTCCTGTAGCACGTCCGCAGTCTCTGATAATCTTCTGTAGCACGTCCGCAGTCTCTGATCATCTTCTGTAGCGCGTCCGCAGTCTCTGATCATCTTCTGTAGCACGTCCGCAGTCTCTGACCATCTTCTGTAGCATATCCGCAGTCTCTAATCCTCTCCTGTAGCATTTCTGCAGTCTCTGTTCATCACCTGTACTAGGTCTGCACTCTCTGACCATCTCCTGTATCATGCCTGCAGTCTCTGACCATCTCCTCCGTATTTTGGGGGAGAGCCTGGAGCTCCTTTTAAGTTGTTGTCTGCTGTGTTAAGATTTTGCTACATGCAGGGAGTGGTTTTTTTTTTTTTTTTAAAGAACAGATAGAATAAAAAAAATGGAGTTCTCCTGACTGCTTGAATTTTTTTGATGAAAAGCATGCGCACTTGCGTAATAATCGTGATGCATCGCAGAATCGCATCGTTGACAGAATCGAATCGTGAGGCCAGTGAAGATGCGCACCTCTACAAACAATACCCCATAACGACAACGTGAAAGACGTTTGTTTGAAATCTTTGCAATTTTTATATAAAAAAATAAAAATCACATTGATGGTTTCAAAAAACTATTAGATAAGCACCTGAATGACCGCAACATACAGGGATATACAATGTAATACTGACATCTAATTACACACACAGGTTGGACTTGTCTTTTTTCAACCTCCCCTACTATGTAACCTGTACATAAGTATTCACAGCCTTTGCTCAATACTTGCTACAAGCTTGGCACACCTATTTTTGGGCAGTTCCTCCCATTCTTTGCAGGACTTCTCAAGCTCTATCAGGTTGGATGGGGAGTGTCGGTGCACAGCCCATTTTCAGATCTATCCAGAGATGTTCAATCAGGTTCAAGTCTGGGTTCTTACTGGGCCACTTAAGGGCATTCACTGAGTTGTCCTGTAGCCACTCCTTTGTTATCTTGGCTGTGTGCTTACTGTCGTTGTCCTGTTGAAAGATGACACTTCACAACCATGCGTCACTGTAGGGATGGTATTGAGTAGGTGATAAGTGGTGCCTGGTTTCCTCCAGACAATCTTTGTTTCCAGAGAATTTTGTTTCTCATGGTTTGAGAGTCCTTCAGGTACCTTCTGGCAAACTCCAGGCGGGCTGTCATGTGCCTTTTACTGAGGTGTGGCTTCCGTCTGGCCACTCTACCATATAGGCCTGATTGGTGGGGTTCTGCAGAGATCATTGTTCTTCTGGAAGTTTCTCCTCTCTCCACAGAAAAACGTGGAGCTCTGTCACCACTCTGTCAGTGACCATTGGGGTTCTTGGTCACCTCCCTGACCCTTCTCCCCTGATCACTCAGTTTGGCCCAGCGCCCCACTCTAGGAAGAGTCCTGGTGGTTCCAAACTTCTTCCATTTATGGATGATGGAGGCCACTGTGCTCGTTGGGACCTTCAATGCTGCAGAAATTTGTCTGTACCCTTCCCCAGATCTGCGCCTCGATACAATCCTGTCTCAGAGGTTTACAGACAATTCCTTGGACTTCATGGCTTGGTTTGTGCTCTGACCTTATATAGACAGGTGTGTGCCTTTCCAAATCATGTCCAATCAACTGAATTTACCACAGGTGGACTCCAATCAAGTTGTACAAACATCTCAAGGATGATCAGTGCAAACAAGATGCACCTGGGCTCAATTTTAAGTGTCATGGCAATGGCAAAGATATCGGATCTTCAAAAAAGATTGTAGAATTTTAAAGGAAAATAATGAATTTCATCCATTTAGAATAAGGCTGTAACAAAAAAAATGTGGAAAAAGTGAAGTGCTGTGAATACTTTCCAGATGCACTATATAAGGTAGGGATGCTACACAGCCTAAGTACAAAATAAGCTTTGGAACTGAACTGGTTAAAAAGTCAGAGAATAGCTTCCTTTCTTTTAAGTAAGAAAACCTGAAGTGTCTCCAGGACTGCCAGAAAAGTACGAACTCCCGATCAAAGCTGGGGGTGGAAGTACAGTTATTATACAGCTTGACAAAAAATTACAATGAAATAATTTAATCCAAGGAGGTTGGGTAATGAGTGACAATGTAGTGAGCCATTTCTTAAACACGGACATCATTTCAAATGACCTTTTCTGTCTTGATTCATCTTTTATGATTTGTTTTTTCACAGGCTTGTCCAAGTCAGTAAAAATTATCGCTCAGTTCTGCGTGCCTGCATGCTTGACATGCTCTCATTGAGGGGTAAGTAATTGTTTCCAGTATGTAATTGATGAGCCATTGGTTCGCTGAATGACACATGATTGTAAATATTATAATATTCTTTTCAAAGACCTGTTTTGGGGGGCCTTTAATAATGAAATCTGGGTTCATTCAAATCTATTTTGCCCGTTTCTAGCAGCCTGCTTTTTTATTTACCGTCCAAATATTTTTCTGTCTGTAAAAATTGAATGTATTTCTCGTCCATTTGAGGGACAATGGAAAGTTGTTTACCTTTTGGGTTATACTGCTGCCTACAGACAGATTGAACAAAAGGTAAAATTCAGAATCTTTAATACTGAGTGGGTTGAGGAAAAATAACTCCCTTCATTTGTCTATGCTGCGCTATTTATGGCAGAATGGAACTTTATCTTATCCAGGTGTTCTCTGGATTTAATGGGATTTACCCTTTCACTGCCAGGTCCATACGCCGTACGGACGTACAGAAGTGCACGCATGTGGCCAGGTCAGTACAGACCTAATTTCTCCCTCTCCTATAAGCTTATGGCCACTTCAATGACCATGAGCTTATATCAGAATTGTTCAGCAACTGAACAACTCGCTGATCAGAGATAATAACCACTAATGTGACCGTCCCTACCCACACCGCCGCCTCCCTGTCCCCTGCCTCGCCACCCTTGTCACACCCTTTCATCTAAAACTGCCCCCCCCCCCACTGTCCTCTCCCCTCCCCAGCACTAATTGCCCCCCCCTGCAAACGCACTCCCTGCAGCCACCATCATTAGCCGGCATCCCTCCTCTTCCACTCCTTTTCCATGGGGCTTGGGGGGTCCAGAATATGTCCCCATGCCAGTCAGAGACAGCGGGGAGCTTTTAACCCCCGCTAGTGGCTGAATAAAATGTTAAAAGTGCCTGCAAAGCACTGCTGCCGAGGTGCTTCGGCGGTGCTGCCCATTGATTTCATTGGGCAGGGGTGCTTTAGGATACACCGCTCCTAAAGCACCTCGAAGAAGCTGCTTGCAGGACTTTTTTGACGTCCTGCCAGCGCAGCGCCCCAATGTGAAAACACTCAGGCTTTCACACTCGGATTGCAGGTGAGGCTTTTTTCAGGTCCGCCCGCACTCACCCCTCCATGGATACCTCAGCTTCTCCCGGCCGACCCGATCATCCTGATTGGCCAAGAGGAGAAACCGGAAGACGATAGCGACTATTAATTCACTATTGTCACAAGTGGGTCGGTTCGGGGTGCAATGCTATGTGCCCGAGCCCAAACTTTTTCAAGCCAATTGGAGCCTCAGGCTCTAATCATGTGGCTTGAAACAAAAAAAAAAAACGAATGGACAGGCCGCTCCTGGTAAGACCCCTTTCACATTGAGAAGACTCTGAAAAAAAAAGCAGATCCGCCTCCTCAGCGGGGGATCTGTCTGCTGATCCCCGCTGAGCAGGTGGATGACAGGTCCGTGTCCGCTCCACTGATGCAGAGCGGACACGGACACAGCTCGCTATTCTCTATGGGACAGTCAGATGGAAACGGACCGCCTGTCCATTTCCATCGGACGCCATCCGATCTGATCTGCTAGATGGATGGGGAATGGAATTCCCATCCGTCTGTTTTTAGCAGACTGGATCGGATGCAGGCGGGTGTAAACGGACACATGTCCATTTACATCAGTCTCTCCATGGAGAACAATGGGTGGTCTGATTGGGCCCGCCTGAAAAACGGACAGGCAGACCCAATCGGTGTGCTTGTGTGAAAGGGGCCTAAGGCCTTGTTCACACAGGGTATACACAGCGTACCTTTATAGGGATGCACGGGTGTTCCGTGCATCTCTGTGCAGGCAGTCCCGTTGATGTCATTTGGGATGTAGCAACTGCGCCAACAGAGCCGTTGCTCCCAATTATTTATCCATGTAGGTCCGCATGCATGTCTCTGAGCTCACACTGTCTGCATTCAAGGTCATGTACCCACACGGATGTCAGATTGGGAACAGCAGCTATGCCTGTGCAGCCGTTGCATCCCAATTGACATAAATGGGACTGCCTGTATGGGGATGCATGGAACCACCTGTACATCCCTGTGTGGGTAAACATGGCCCTTCATGGGCATACACTTTGGTATGCCACATGTGAACGAGGCTTTAGTTTTTATTTAGCAGGAATTATGTAAGTTACGTTGTGTTTATGTGCAATATTAATGATTTTGGTGTATTTTTTTGTGAAAATGGCGATATGATGAACATTTTGCGCAAATATTGCAGGGCCAAAAAAAACAGTAGCACTTTTTTTTGTTCTACAGGTCATGTGCTTTTAGAAAATGTCTAGTTTGAGGGGTCTTTTCAAATTCTGAAAGCTGTAAGTGAAAAATGAAAACCTCCAGATTTTTAGAGCAATTTTTGGGTACGTTCGATTTTCACTGATTTGCAAAAAGGCGCAATTTAAAATTTACAAATATTTGTTATTTATTAACTCCATACAGGTTAACCTTTTATATTTAGCAGGAATTTTGTAAAATTAGCTGTGTTTTTATCTGCTGCTGCTGTTTTAGTGTATTTTTTTCCAATATATTGGAATATATTGGTTTGCTAAACATTTGCGCAAATACCGCGGGCTCTAAAAAAATCAGTAGCACCTTCTTTTTATTCTACTTATCATATGCTTTCAGAAAATATATGGTTTTGGGTATCTTCTTTCACAAATTCTTTTTTTTTTTGGAATTTTGGATATTTATATTTTTGCGTACGTTCGATTTTCACCATTTTGTAAAAGGGCGCAATGTAAAAATAAAACTTTTTGTTATTTTATTAAGTCCATAGAGGTTGAGCTTTTATATTTAGTAGGAATTTTGTAAAATTTGCTGTGTTTTTATCAGCTAATAATGGTTTTAGTGTATTTTTTGCAAATATATTGGTTTGATAAACATTTGCGCACATACCGCTGGGTCTAAAAAACCTGTAGCACCTTCTTTTTATTCTACTTATCATGTGCTTTCAGAAAATATATGGTTTTCACAAATTCTGAAAGCTATAAGTGAAAAATAAAAAACAAAGAAAAAATTGCAAAAATGGTCTGGCCACCTGAGTGTACAAAATGGAGCACAGGGCCTGGCAGCGTAAGGGTTAAGGGCCAATTCACACAGAACAGACAGCTGCTAGAGTGGTAAACCACAGCGGTTTGCTCTCCGACAGCTGCCTGTTCTGGCTGCGTGTGGTG
This sequence comes from Rana muscosa, assembly GCA_029206835.1. Lineage (NCBI taxonomy): Eukaryota > Metazoa > Chordata > Amphibia > Anura > Ranidae > Rana > Rana muscosa. Next base: position 107,080,030 of record CM055128.1, read on the forward strand.
CACGGTTCAGTGCATCATGCAGCTCATGGTTTTGTTTTTGTGTTGTTTTTTTTGTTTTGTTTTTATGGAACTTTATTTACATGTGATCCTGTATGGTGTTCTGTGATGAAATGCAGCATGTCTGTATTTTATCTGTGCTCTGAGCTGTGTTGCAGTGAGAATGGGGGGACACAGAAAAAAATTGCTTTCTGTTTGTCCTTGCAGTGACTGGGGTTTTTAGAATGCAGTACAACACCAGTCACCGCACATATTGTAAATTCAGCCTAATTTTATCATACGGACAGAAGTTAAAGGGGTTGTAAAGGTTCGTTTTTTATTTTCTAAATAGGTTCCTTTAAGCTAGTGCATTGTTGGTTCACTTACCTTTTCCTTCGATTTCCCTTCTAAATGTTTTTTTTTCTTTGTCTGAATTTCTCACTTCCTGTTCCTCATTAAGCTTGCCCCCATTATCCGATCCGTTCTGGCTGGGGGTTAGTCGGCGTGCTCGCCCCCTCCCTTGGGACTGCATCCCTGCAGGGAGACGCTGTGAACATTCACAGCATCTCCCCGCAGGGATGTAGTCCCAAGGGAGGGGGCGAGCACGCCGACTAACCCCCAGCCAGAACGGCTCGGATGATGGGGGCAAGCTTACAGGAAGTGAGAAATTCAGACAGAAAAAAAACATTTAGAAGGGAAATCGAAGGAAAAGGTAAGTGAATCAACAATGCACTAGCTTAAAGGAACCTATTTAGAAAATAAAAAACTAACCTTTACAACACCTTTAATGTTTGACACACAGCGGAAATTTAAACATTTAAAGGATACTTTTTTTTGCAATATAGCCATTTACCAATATATGAAGAATCCTTTAACAAATTAGCCAAGGTAATAAAGGCAATGGAAGCATTTATTATGGAAGCTTAACACATTAAATTGGAACGTTAGTCAGAAAATTAAGTCCTGCTAGATCACATCATGCTGGCCTCTCTTGCAGGTATAGCTATGTAAAACAATAAAAATAAGTGCTTATACTGTTTAAAATCCCCTGGTACATTGTCTCGTTCTTCTCTGCACATGCTCAGTTGCTCCATTTTTTGGCATTGTGCCTAAAATCAGAGCCACTAGAGGCCAATCTAATCACGGCCTTAAGATTTATGCTGCAGAGGGGTTTTGGGCTTCAGCAAAATGGCAGTCTCCAGCAAGAAGAAGGTGTAATCCCGAAGGCAATTTACAGCACACAAGAATTTTGGTAGCATAATTATTAATGTGGAATGGATGCTTCTTGCTAAAAAAAAGTTTTTTTTTTTTTTTTTTTTTTAATATATCACCCCCTCCCTAAATGGCAAAATCTTACGAGAGAGAGAGAGCTGTGCATGATGTCATAAGCTTTTTTACTATACAAGAAACAGGAAGTGGGCTGTATAAGGTATTTACTGGCAGAAAAAAAAATGTTTTACTATTCAAAGTTAAAACGACAAGGGCAGAGGATTTAAAAGATGGGGAAAAATGAAAAAATGACTGAAGTTCCGCTTTAAAGTTGTTATGGGTAAAGTTTTGCTTTAAAACGGTTGTATACCCGCTTTTACATTTTTACTTACAGGTAAGCCTATAATAAGACTTGCCTGTAGGTAAAATTAATATCTCCTAAACCTGAACGGTGAACTTGCATGCACCGTTCAGGTTTAGGAGATAATAGGATTTTTATAACAGCTTACCTGTAAAATCCTTTTCTTAGGAGTACATCACGGGACACAGAGCGACATAGTCATTACTAATGGGTTATATAGATACCGTCAGGTGCTGGCACTGGCAACTTCCAAAACCGGAAGTACCCTCCCCTATATAAGCCCCTCCCATCCGGGAGCACCTCAGTTTTGTAGCAAAGCAATAAGTGTCCCCAAAGAGGGGCGGGAGCTCTGTGTCCCGTGATGTACTCCTAAGAAAAGGATTTTACAGGTAAGCTGTTATAAAAATCCTATTTTCTTTCTCGTACATCACGGGACACAGAGCGACATAGTCATTACTAATGGGATGTCCTAAAGCAATGCCCAATGAGGGGGGGGGATACACCATATATAAGCTGAGCGCTATCAGACATGAGGATCTTTTGCGGCCTGCAACACACTGCGCCCAAAGGCGACATCCTCCTGACTTCTAACGTCCACCTGGTAGAACCTAGTAAACGTGTGAACTGAAGACCACGTTGCGGCCTTACAGATTTGAGCCAGGGAGGCCTGGTGATGCACTGCCCATGAAGTTCCAACTGCTCTCGTGGAGTGCGCTCTAACTTTGAACGGAGGCGGTCTCCTTCTCAAGCCATAAGCTTGCATAATGACCTGTCGAATCCACTTGGCTAAAGTAGATTTTGACGCTGCCTGACCCTTTCTGGGGCCTTCCGGCAGAATAAACAAAGTATCCGTTCTGCGAATCTGAGCAGTGGCTTTTAGATAAGCTTTAACTGCTCTTACTACATCCAAAGAATGCAATAACTTTTCCTCTACCGAAGTAGGTTTGGGGAAAAAAGAAGGAAGAACCACATCTTGGTTCAAATGAAACCTCGATACCACCTTAGGAAGAAAGGCTGGATGAGGACGTAACACTACTCTGTCCTTATGGATAACCAGATATGGCTCCTTACAGGACATAGCTGCTAATTCCGATACTCTTTTAGCCGAACAAATGGCTACTAGAAAAATCAATTTCCTGGTGAGAAGCACCAAGGAAATATGCTGTAATGGTTCAAATGGTTGTTTCTGTAGAACCGACAGAACCAAGTTTAGATCCCATGGACATATGGGAATATTAACCGGAGGACTAATACGCATCACTCCTTGTATAAAGGCTTTGACTAGTGAATGCGAAGCCAAGGGCCTTTGAAAAAATATTGACAAGGCCGAAATCTGACCCTTGATAGTACTCAAGGCAAGCTTCCTATCTACAGCCCACTGTAGGAAGTCCAGAATCCTACCTATTACGTACTTATGTGGATGCCATTTCTTGGCCTCACACCACGCGATGTACGCCTTCCAGATTCTATAGTAGATCTGCCTGGATACCGGCTTCCTGGCATTGATCATGGTAGATACCACAGCATTAGAGAGCCCTCTCTTTTTTAGAATGTGGGCTTCAATAGCCAGGCCGTCAAACCTAGGGCTGGTAAGGAAGGGTGGTATATCGGTCCTTGTGAAAGCCGGACGACGTGGGAGAGTCCAAGGACTCCCCACTGAAATTTTACAATCTCCGCGTACCACGCTCTTCGGGGCCACGCTGGAGCCACCGGAATCACCGGTTTTTTTTCTACCCTGATTCTGCGGAGTAATCGAGGTAACCATTGTGGCGGTGTGAATGCATATATCAGCTTGAACTGATCCCAAGGGAACACTAGGGCATCCGAGCCGCAAGCTAGGGGATCCCTTGTCCGAGAGACAAACCTGTCCCCCTTTGCGTTGAATCTGGATGCTAGAAGATCTACATCCGATGTTCCCCACCGCTGACATATTGTCCAGAAAACCTCGGGGTGAAGGGACCCTTCCTCTGGGCCTAATTGCTGGCGACTTAGAAAGTCCGCCTTCCAATTCTCCACTCCTGGAATGAATACCGCAGATATGGCTGGGACATATTTTTCCTGCCCATTTCAGGATGTAATTTACTTCCCTCTGGGCTGCACGACTCCTGGTGCCCCCCTGATGATTGATATATGCCACTGCTGTGGCATTGTCTGATTGAATTCTGACAGGGGACCCTTGGAGTTTGGATGTCCATGCTACTAGGGCATACCGGGCTGCTCGTATCTCTAAGAGATTGATGGGCAGGGCCTTTTCTGCATCCGACCATCTGCCCTGGAGAGACTATTGCTCCAGTACTGCTCCCCAGCCTATAAGGCTGGCATCTGTAGTGACCACCTTCCAAGAAATCGGACTGAAGGATTTCCTTTTTTCCAGATTCTGGGGAACCAACCACCAACGGAGGCTCTTGCGAACGGAAGGGGACAAGGACATTGTAAGTCTAGGGCCTGAACTTTTTTGTTCCAGGCTGACAGTATGGCCCCTTGCAAATTCCTTGAATGGAATTGACCGTAGGGTACTGCTTCGAATGATGCCACCATTTTTCCCAGCAGCCTCATATACAGGCGTATGGACGGCTGTCTTTTTTGTACCCACTAAGTGGATCAAATCTTTCAAAGACAACACCTTTCCTCGAGGCAAGAATATTTTTCTCTGGCCTGAATCCAACCTTAGCCCCAAGTATTCCAGACTTTTGACTGGTTTTTAGGGCTGACTTGTCTCGGTTGATAATCCAACCGTGAGATTCCAGATACTTGATTGTCTTGTGAACGACCACTTCTAGTTTCTTCACTGAGTGGTCTATCAGCAACAAGTCATCCAGATATGCCATTATCATTACACCTTGTGTTCTTAGATTGGCCAATAAAGGGCCAGAATTTTTGTAAACACTCGTGGTGCTGTGGCCAAACCGAAGGGTAAGGCTCTGAACTGAAAATGGCGCCCTTCTACTGCAAAGCGTAGAAATTTTTGGTGGACTGGAAAGATGGGAATGTGCAAATAAGCATCTTTGATGTCGATCGTGGCTAACCAATCCTCCCCTTGTATGGCAGTGGCCACCGATCGGATCGACTCCATCGGAAAGTCCTGATATACAGGAATTTGTATAGCCCTTTTAGAATTAATATGGGCCTCCCGTCCGCGTTTGCTTCGGGACTGTAAAGAGGTTTGAGTAAAACCCGAACCCTCATTCTTCCAGGGGAACCTCCATAATTACTCCTTGGAGCAATAGTTGTTCTAGTGCCAACAGGAGGGACTCTCTCTTCCGGGGATCCCTTGGCACGTTTGACCTCAAAAATGGGAAGGAGGAGAGTCTTTTAACTCCAAACTGTATCCCAAACCTACTGCGGAGAGCACCTATCTGTCTTGATCGTGTCCCGCCAGGTCTCTTGCGAACAACTGGAGTCCTCCCCCCACCCGACTGAGTGGGGGCTTCATGAATTTAACTTTGGGGGAGGTTTTGTACCTCCCCTGACCCAGGGTTTCTCATTACCCTGCTACTGTCCCTGTTTTTTACCCCCGGGATTTGACCGAGGAGGCCGTCGGAACTGTTACACAGCCGATGCCCCAGGGACTGGAGAAGCAGGCCTCTTAAAGAGGGACCTCTAACTCTGCTTTTAACCGGCAAGAGCGTATTTTTACCGCTGGAAATTTTCTGGATATATTTGTCCAGGTTTTCCCTGAATAAGCGTTCACCATGAAATGGGACGCTAACCAGCCATTCTTTACAGGGAGCTTCAGCAGACCAGTTTTTGAGCCATAGGAGCCTACGCATATGTACTATAGACAGCGTAAGGCGGGAGGCCTGATGGACTGAATCCTCTATGGCGTCAACCGCAAAGCCTAAGGCTCTAGGTAGATCAGCTAGGGCAAAGCCTGCTGATCTGTCAAGTCCCTCAAGACCTGTTTCAACTGATCCTTCACTGCTTAGCAGACCCCAATAGCTGCTACTGCTGGTTGTATCACCAAGCAGATTTTCATAAGGACTCCAATCTTTTATCTATTGGGTTCTTGAACATTTGGACATTATCCACTGGACATGTCAGTGTTTTATACATACAAGAGATGGCTGCGTCCATTGTAGGGACCTTCCATTTTTTTTTTTTTTTGATGAACTTATCCTCCATGGGATAGACCACCGGAAATCTCTTGGGAATAAATATTTTCTCAGGACGTTCCCAATCCTGGTAAATGAGCCCTTTCAGTAAAGGGTGAAGTGGAAAAGAACAAACAGTCTGGGGGCTTCTAGCGACCCCAACGAGGATACAGTAGTGGTTGATGGTTCCGCAAGGTGCATTTTTAAATGCTGATCGGACCATGTTAGTCAGAGACTGAACCCATAATCTTTCAGCTTGAGATGCTGAGAAAAGGTTCCCCCACTGTTGATTCCTCTATAACAGAATCAACCTTATCCTGATCCCCTTCAGGCAGGTCGATCCCTGTATGGGACTGTTGCTCTGCTAACAGGCATTCTGAAGGAGGAGACGGAGATCGGGCGTGCTTTCCCTGACAGGGAGGCAGCGATAAATGTTGACAATCTCTCTCTAATCCTCCCAGAGCTGAGGAAAAAACCTCCTCTGTTACATACACAGGAGCAGGTGACTGAGGACAGCCACAGTACCAAGTACCCCTGCGGGGTCTCTACGGTCACTTACCTCTGAACTTCAGGGGAGACTGGTGCAGCAGGAGTATGCCCAAGATCCTCCGAGCCCGATGAGACCCCCTTCGCTTCCTGGAAGATTCAGTTCCGGAGCTTCTGGACGGCATATTCCTAAAGCTGAGGTATTCCAGCCGTAATACACCACTTTTACTGAGAATAGTCTAGCACAATTGCTGCTATATCACAGTTGGTGTCTACTAATGTGCCTTTCTAGGGGATGCCTGTATCAACCGCTTGCTGTATGCCTTTAAATGTTGCCAGCTCTGTCTCTGTACTTCATAGCCAGCTCACTACAATATTGTGTTTTTTTTAAACTGCTGGGACGCCCGCACATGCGCAGAAGCGCTGCGGCGCGCACAGAGCGTCATCCCCCAGGCTCCGCCCCCTTTCCCGGCTCACCTCTATATATAGAGGCGCGTGCACACGCGCGGGCACGTGCGCCTTCGGCGCTAATTTCAAATAGGGTAACAAGGGACAGGAGCCAGGGCCCCTCTTTGCCGCAGGCCGGGGGATGGACGAGCACTGCAACATGGCAGAGGAAGCAGTTTCCTATAAGAGAACTCACCATCTGCCTGGACTTTGCTCTGCTGAGAAGAAGCTAGTCCACATGACAAGAAAACATTGCACAGCGGCCTCTAGTGGACAAACACAGGTACCGCAGTCTAATATATTAAATATATATATATAAAAAAAAAATTATTTTTTTTTTTTTCTTGACCACCATTAAAAATTATTACATTTTTTTAGTAGTTACAGGCATGCACAGAATTTTGCGGGAATACCATTAGGTAACAGACAGAAAGACAAATTAGGCTTGGGGGTCCCCCAATAGAACCAAGTTCCTGGGGGCCCCCACTTACCTGTTCCCCGCCGCAGGACTTTGTTTGGTCCACAAAAGCCCAAACTTCACCTATCACGGCAGGCATTGTAATCAAACCTTCAGGGACCGGGTTCCCAAGGATTCCACTCCCCTGGACCTGTATAGCACCCTGCACAGAAAACATCTTGGTCGTGGGTATGACCAGAGCTCTGGATCCCAGGGTCCAGCTCTCCTAAGAGAAGCATTACAGGCAAAACCTTGCTCTTCTCTGCAAGGCCCGGGTACCGACCGTTTAGCTATGAAGCTTTTTTGGTCGGATCCGGAATAGCTTACTGAGGCCCAAAAGAACCTGTACGCAAGCTCAGTGAAAAACACATGTTTCTTCTTGGCCAACACCTTAGACACTGGCAAAAAACTGAGGTGCTCCCGGATGGGAGGGGCTTATATAGGGGAGGGTACTTCCGGTTTTGGAAGTTGCCAGTGCCAGCACCTGACGGTATCTATATAACCCATTAGTAATGACTATGTCGCTCTGTGTCCCGTGATGTACGAGAAAGAAATTAATTTTACCTACAGGCAAGCCTTATTATAGGCTTACCTGTAAGTAAAAATGTAAAAGCGGGTATACAACCGTTTTAAAGCAAAACTTTACCCATAACAACTTTAATGTCAGAGCTCCTTGCCGGAAAGAGGACTCCCACGTGCATGCCACTCACAGCTAGGTTTGCCACACCATCCCTTTATTCCAGGACACACTTTAATTACACAGGTTCTGTGGCTGTTTAATGTGGTAATTAAAGTGGTTGTAAACCCTGTAGACAAATTTTTTTTTTTTTACTTACCTGCAAGACAAAGCTATAATGAGCTAGTATGACTAGCATACTAGCTCATTATGTACCACTTACCTTCGATCAGGGCCCCCGAAGTCGTCCGTGTCCCTCCTCTAGCCGCATCCATCGCTGCGGCGATAGCCGGAATGTTACGTCCGGGTATCGCCGCTGCAGCCAATCACAGCGCCGCTCCGGCGCTGTGATTGGCCGGAGCGGCGAAGACGTGACTCCGCGCATGCGCGCGTGAGCTGTCGAATTCGGCTACGTCGTCGAATGTTGCGACCTAGCCGAATTTGTGAATGGGGTGACGTCAGCGTCGCCGCATTTACATACAAATATCTCCTTAACCGTGTAGGTTAAGGAGATATTTCATGCACCTACAGGTAAGCCTTAATCTAGGCTTACCTGTAGGTCTTTGTTTAAAAAGTGGGTTTACAACCACTTTAAACTCTTTGCCTTTTCTGCATTAAATTAGCTTCAGAACCTGTGTAATTCATGTGTCCTGGATTAAAGGGATGATGTGGCAATCCTACTCACAGCGCCAGAGCTGCGAACCCAAAAGAAACGCAGGGGGAACATGTCTGCTCCCTCAGCGGTGACCGGGAGGCGATGCCGGCACTTCATTCTAAGGTAAGTACTTAAAGCGGAGGTTCTGCCGAAATTTTTTTTTTTTTTTTTTTTTTAAAGCCAGCAGCTACAAATACTGCAGCTGCTGAACCCGCCACCATCCTCGGTGAGGGAATCGGGATTTTTTTTGTAATATGCCAAGTGTAATAACGAATTTAACTTGGATTTACTTGTTTTCTTTTTCTTTTCAGATTCTACACGTGATGGTGCTCAAAATGCCAAATACTCTGAGCAGGTAAATGCTGGAGAAGGGTTACTAAGTAACAACTGATTGCAATTAATTATTTGAGCTTTATAAGACCACTTTCACACTGAGGCTCTTTACAGGCACTATAGCACTAAAAATAGCTCCTGCAAAGTGCCTCTCCTGTCACTCCAATGTAAAAGCCTGAGTGCTTTCGAACTGGAGCCGTGCGCTGGCAGGACATCATAAAAAGTCCTGAAAGCAGCTTCTTTGAGGTGCTTTAGGAGCGGTGTATACACTGCTCCTAAAGCACTCCTGCCCATTGAAATCAATGGGCAGCGCCGGCAAATCGCAGCTTTTAACCCTTTTTCGGCCGCTAGTAGGGGTTAAAAGCGCTCCACTAGCGGCCGAAAAGCGACGGTAAAGAGGCGCTTTACCGCCGACGCCCGGGCGCTGTGAGGGTAAAAGGGCTCTAAAGCTGTAGTATGAACTCAGACTATTTGACTTCCAAACAAAGGATAATGTGCTGTGGATCTGGAGCGCTGTATGCTGCTCTATACACAACACTGAGCAGTACACATGGTTTGATATGATGTATGCAGAGTTTGAAAATTGCTATGCAAACAGATTTAAAGGGATACTAGCACATTTAGCATGTGGGAGCTCCGCACCACTTTTGAATATTATTTTGCACATTGATACACGTTTAGAGAGTGTGTATAGTAGGGATGAGCTCAGGCATGTTCGCATTGAACACGTGCAGAGCCCGCCAAGGAAGTCGGCACCGTCGGAACTGCGCTGCGCTAATCACAGGCAGGGAGACATTGTCCTGATGCTCGGCTGCATAGATCGGGAAATGTCTCCCTGCCTGTGATTAGTGCAGAGCGGTTCAGACGGTGCCGACTTCCTTGGCGGGCTCTGCACGTGTTCAATGCGAACACGCCTGAGCTCATCCTTGTTGTATAGGTGTGAGCGATCCGCTTAGTACGTTTTGTAGTCTTATAGCACCCAATAGCACAACATAGCAGCGCGCAAATACACCCATTTTTAAATGTCTCATTCATTACAAATGGTGAGTTGATAAACTTGAAAGCCTTACGTGAAATATTAGCTAATGCTTCCCTTTTTAAAAATGAAATCCAGGAAACGCTAAATGCCCAGTTGAAATGCATATATGAAAGCTCTTTTACCTGCCAAATTTTATTTCTGTCCATCTATTCCTGAGAATTGTACAACCCTGTCATGTAGAACAGCCACATTCTGGAGACCTGACTTTCTTTACTGCATTTAAATAATGTCCCTCCTTCCAGCCTGTGATTGGGAAGTAAAAATCAGTAGTAGACTGATGAGCTCGTATCCTTGTTACTTTGCTCTCACCTCATGACAGCATTCTTCTTGTTATCACATAAATCCTGCAGCACAACTGGTTTGTTTCTTGTACTGCCTCTCCTTCTCCCAGTCTGAACTCTGCTGATGAGATCATTTTAGAAACTACAAATTCCCTTCTGTGTTTTTTGTTTGTTTTTGTTTTTTTGCTTTGGGCATTTTTTTGAGCTTTGAGAGCCATTGCTTTGGAAACTATATAGAACATTTTACCTCAGTCGATATCCTTTCAGTTTGGACAAAAGCTATATTACCTACTCCTAAACACAGCAGAAACATATGTTCTAATGGCATCTAAACAGAACACTAGTACTTCAGTAAATCAATGCTAATTACTGCACCACAGCTTCCAAGTAAAATAAAAAAAGTAATTGTGAATATTTATCTAAAAAAAGTAAAATTTTGATTTGTTTTAGCTCTCTATACTGTCTGCCATGGAGCTTTGCTGGAGCCTTTGTGAAATACTCTTTGTTGAAGCTGCTACAGGTAAGGATCCTTAATGCATGGCATTTCCAATAGCTTTCTGCACAGTCCAATGACCAGCTTTGTAAAATGACATAATGACAAGTGTTTATTTTTACTCTGCCCACAGTACAGTCTCTCTCATTCAGTGCCAGGTGCTGGAACACTCTGTGTTCCAGCTCCCGACACCTTGCTGCTACCCTGATTTCTCTATAGTGCCCATTGGCCTGCGGGTCATGTTTTGGGCACCAGGGGTCTAAAGTATCATTAAGGCAAACAAAAAATTCTTACTGTCATTAACCGGTTCCCGACCAGCTCACGCATATTTACTGTGGCACAATGGCACCGCTGCGCGAAACCCTGTACGGGTTTCCTTTTAAAAGCCGCCATAAGGCACGCGCCTGCTGCACGGCGGGGGACGTGATGCGCGTGGCTGGTGGACGCGATCGCTGCCGGCCACGCACAATTGCGTGCACGAGAGCCCGCACAGGGATTTGTGTGTTAACACACAAATCCCTGTTCTGTCAGGGGAGAGAAGACATATCGTTTGTTGCTACCAAGTAGGAACAACGATATGTCTCCTCCCCCAGTCAGTCCTATCCCCTCACAGTTAGAACACATCTAGGGAATATATGTAACCCCTTGATCGCCCCCTAGTGTTAACCCCTTCCCTACCAGTGACATTTACACAGTAATCAGTGCATATTTGTAGCAATAATCACTGTATTAAATGTCAATGGTCACAAAAATGTGTCAAAAGTGTTCGATCTGTCCGTCGCAGTACCGCTAAAAATCAGATCACCGCCATTACTAGTAAAAAATAAATAATAAAAATGCCATAAATCTTTCCCATAGTTTTTAGACGCTATAACTTTTGCGCAAATCAATATATGCTTATTGCGATTTTTTTATTTTTTTAAAAAATTGGGGATATTTATTATAGCAAAAAGTAAAAAATATTGTGTTTTTTTTTTTTTTTTTTTTTTTATTTTTTTTTTTTAAATTGCTGCTTTTTTTGTTTAAAGCACCAAAAAAATACCAGAGAGGTGATCAAATACCACCAAAAGAAAGCTCTATTTGTGGGGGAAAAAGGACGCAAATGTCGTTTGGGTACAGCATTGCATGACCGTGCAATTGTCGGTTAAAGCAGAACTACACTGCATCTGAGCACCGCAAACCAAAATCGCTATTTAATTAATTTTTAATATTTAACGCAAACTAATCCATCCATCCATGCCTCCATGCTTTATTTTGCTTTTATTTACTTTCACCTCCATAACCTCCCTCAGCCTCCATAATCCATATCGACTCAGTGATCAGGTTTAAACCTTTTTAAACTGGATAGACCATGTTTTCATGAATTCCTTGTTTACTCTATAATACTTTTAATCCTCCCTCACCTAACCTCATTATTATTATTAAGGGGGCTGTTCATCGCAACCCAGTAATGGGGGTGGTATTGTGCATAATTCAGTGCCCCTGTTTTGGCATTCTCTGAAATATCTGCAGTTTGGGAATTTTTTAAGCTGTTAATCTCCTTTTCTTTATCGTACATCATGGGACACAGAGCCTTCAGTAATTTACTTAATGGGTAATAGGCCTACCTTCAGGTGTTGACACTGGTAAACCCTAATTAAGGAAGTTTACTCCCTATATAACCCCTCCTCCTTCCAGGAGCACATCAGTTTTTTCGCCAGTGTCTAAAGGTGTTGGTCACGAGTGAAGATGTGCTCTGAGGAGCTCCAGGAGGGATCCATGCTGGATTTAAATTCCTCCATAAAAATAAGCCAGATCCACCACAGTGCCACTGTGGCCTAAATGGATGGTACCTGGGACCTCGTATCCGAAGCACGAGGTTTTGCCTGTAACGCCTCTGTTTGTAGGGCTGGACCCCAGGAAACCAGGGCTTAGGCCTTGTTACATTACCTATTTGCTTCCTGATGGGGTGCTATACATGGCCCAAGGCAGTGGAAATCCCTTTTCAGGGACCACCGTCCTTGAAGGTTTGGCTAAACAAAACCCACCGTGATGGGTGAAAGCTGGATTTTTTCTGTTAATTCAGAAAAATCCTGCGACGATGATAAGGTAAGGAAGAAACTTAGGTATTTTCAATGTCTATGTATTTCTTCCATTAAGGAAAAGAGATTGTCATGCCTTAAAGTCTCCACTAGAGGGAGCCTATGCATTTACCATACTCTGTCGTCTTCACTAAGCTCAGTCCGTGCTTGATTGGTACAGCAGGTGGAGGGGATATTCTTACCAAGGTAAGATAAAGCCTTTTAAAAGAGTTTTTTTCCAAGTCATCTTCCAGGACGGCTTACAGAGATAAGCTCCTCCCACCTAGAACAGGAAACACATGATCCACATCATAAAAGTCTTACTCATGCATTAGCCCCTCAGTATTTGTGTTTCCTCAGGCTAGACAGGCACTATCCAAGGGATGTTTGTTATTTTTTTGGGCCTTCGTGCCAGGCGGCAGGGGCCCCCCCGACGTCCATACCCAGTCAACAGGGGTAGTTCCCCTGGGGTATGAGTCAGTTTGGGGCCACCCAGGAGACCCGAAACAGGGGTCATGGGTGATGGTATGGGACCCCACCTCCCAAGTCGGGTGTATCCTCAGCGAGGTTACCTGTGAGGGTGGAGGAGGTGATCCAGTGGGTCCAGCCGCGGCACAGCAGGGTATCCTCCTGGCGGAGGCTCGGGCAGCCGTAGAGCCGGTATCCTTCCCGGGCAGATGGATCTCCAGAGGGGAGTCTCTAGCTCCAGGACAGCATGGAGCTGGGCGCACAGCTAGTGTGTCACTTCCGGCGCAGAAAACAGGAAGTGACACGACAGGAAGTCCCGCGGCGGCCATCTTGGTACACCCATTTGGAAGCCTAGTTGAAAATAACAGGCGTGCTGTGCCGTGGGGCGGCGTCGGATCCACAGCGCCGCTCCGGACCTTCACTCCTCTCATATTTAAGGGACCCGGACCTAAAGATGGCGCCGCGCAACATGGAAGGACCCAGAGACGCAGATCTGGAGGCGCCATCGGTCGCATCGGGCCCTAAGGTAAGAAAATAAGGGGCAGACCGCTTCTTTCCTTTTCTTACCCTCCTGTGGGGGCGGCACAGGGGGAGTCTGTTTTATTCCAGAGACCGTTTGTTTCTCCTATGCTGATGGTGGCAGACGTCACATATTCTAACATAGGCTCTGGTGGTGGGTACTTCTCATAATTCTTAGACTAGAATAAGAGAGTCCACGTGGTGTTTCTGGTTTGGGTGTTTACTTCAGTGTAAGTAATATGCAGGCGCTTGTCATTTACTGTATTACAGGACAGGACCCACGAGCCCAGAGATAAAACAGAAACACCTAGAAAAAGATGCCCAATATGTACCAGGAAGATGCAAATTGGGTGGAAAAAGAATGCTTGTCAGGACTGCATAGACAGACTTATCAAGGGAGAAACAGGCCCTGTTCTCAAAGGCTTTATGGACTCATTAAAGTCAGGGATGAAACAGACGTTTCAGTCCTTTAAGCCCACACAGCAAGAGACACTTGCTGAACCCAGCCCAGGTACTTCAGGCACCAGTACTACCGTGAGGCCAGAAGTTAGGGCCCAGGTACGGGCAGTCCACCAGCATCGAGTCCTGGAGGACGGGGAGGACAACTCAGGCTCAGCCTCAGACCCTGAGGAGATAGACCCGAGCGAGGAAGGGCCAGAAAAGATGCAAAAATTCCTTTTTCCTTCAGAGGAGACAGAGGAGCTCCTGAAAGCAATCTACGACACCCTGGAACTGGAGTCCCCAGAGAACCGGGAGTTGTCAGTGCATGACCTCCTATATGAAAGCCTTCAGCCTAGACAGGGCAGAACCTTTCCGGTGCATGGATCCCTAAGGGAGACCATACTTCATGAATGGAGGAAGCCGGAGAAAGCAGTATTCTTCCCTAAAAATTTAAAGAGAAGGTTCCCCTTTAAGGAGGAGGATACAAAGCTGTGGGATAGATGTCCCAGACTGGACGCTTCCATAGCCAAGGTCTCTAGAGCTTCAGAACTTTCCTTTGAGGATACAGGTATCCTGAAGGACCCAATAGACAGGAAGGCGGAGGGCTATTTAAAAAAGGCGTGGGAAGCTTGCTCCGCCAACTTTAGACCCGCACTAGCCACCACATGCATGGCGCGTACACTTGACTTATGGCTTAAACAGCTCCGCACTCTTCTGGAGTCAGACACTCCTAGGGAAGAGATTCTGGATGCTTTACCCACGCTAAGTAAGGCAGTGGCCTATATAGCGGATGCATCCACGGAGTCGGTCACATTCTCGGCCAGATCCACAGCCTTGGTTAATGAAGCCAGGAGGGCTATCTGGCTGAAGACCTGGGGAGGAGACTGTCTCAAAGACAAGACTCTGTTCCCTCCCGTTTGATGGAGATCTGCTCTTTGGAAAGGAGCTGGAATCCGTCCTAGAGAGGTCGGCCGATAAAAAGAAAGGGTTCCCTTTTCCCAAGAGGCAACAACAACAACAACAAAAGAGGAGTTTTCGTCCCTTTCAGGTGTCAAGTGAAAGGAACTCTCACCGGGGGGATAGGAGACGGAATAACAGAGCCCAAGACCAGAAAGGGGGTTGGCAATACAGGAGGGGAAGGGGCAGAGGAGGTTTCCTCTTTAGACCCTCCCAGCCTAAGAACACTTCCCAGTGACTCAGTCGGGCCTGTGGGGGGGAGATTGGGGTCATTCCTTCCACAGTGGCAGACCATCTCCAGCAGCCGTTTTATCCTAGATCTGATCGCATCAGGGTACAGGATAGAACTTTTAGGCTGCCCCCCTCAAAAAAATGTCATAACAAGTCTCCCAAGAGACGCGGAAAAAGCCACAGCTATGTCTTCCCTCCTGCAGAGTATGCTAGAAGAGAAGGTGATAAGCTTCATCCCCGAATCTCTAAGGAAAGAGGGATTCTACTCTCAAGTTTTTCTGATAAAGAAATCATCAGGAAAATTTCGACTGATTCTAAATCTGAGACAAGTAAAGATGTACGTGAAGTACAGACGTTTCAAGATGGAATCAATCTACTCCACCAGAGAGCTGTTAACCCCTGGGGTCTTCATGGTCTCATTGGACCTAAGGGACGCCTATCTTCACGTCCCTATTCGAGAGGAGTCCCAACAATTTCTCAGATTTGCAGTAAGAAAAGGGTTCAGAACCCTCTATTTTCAATTCAATGATCTGCCCTTCGGACTAGCGTCAGCTCCACGCATTTTTACGAAGATACTGGCAGAAGCGCTTGGGACTCTGAGATCAGAGGGAATTCAGATTATCCCCTATCTGGACGACCTACTGATTTTTGCAGACTCAGCAGACGAAGTCAGACGGAACCTGAGCAGAACTACCAGACACCTTCAGCAACTAGGGTGGCTGGTAAATCAGGAGAAGTCACAATTAGTACCTACTCAGAGCATTGTATACCTAGGATACCTGATAGACTCAAGGAAGTCCAAGATATTCCTGACAAAGGAAAAGGTAGAGACAATTTTGACAGAGGTGAGGAACCTCTGCACTTGTTCAAGGACCTCAATTCAGAATATAATGAGGGTCCTTGGGTTAATGACAGCGGCCATCCCAGGAGTCCAGTGGGCTCATTTCCATACTCGAGCGCTTCAGGCGTTCATGCTTTCTCTCTGGGATGGACAAACAAATTCACTTCAGAGACAGACGGAAATTCCGCAGGAAGTAAAGCTCTCAATAGAATGGTGGTTGATCCCTGCAAACCTCTCGGCTGGCCGACTCTGGTCCCAACACTGTCCTCTGGCAGTCACCACGGACGCCAGCGGGCAGGGCTGGGGGGCCCATTCAGGCACTCTGATAGCCCAGGGGCTCTGGAACCGGCAGGAAGCCGGCCTCTCCTCCAATGCGAGGGAGATGAAGGCGGTTCTAAAGGCCCTAGTAGCCTTTTGCCCATCCCTAAGGGGAAGACATGTGCAGGTCCTTTCGGACAACATTACCACGGTTTGTTACCTCAACAAGCAAGGGGGTACGATAGTCCCGGGTCTGATGAGGATAGCAAGAGAGATCCTTCAATGGGCAGAAGAAAACCGGTTATCCCTATCTTCCATTCACCTAAAAGGGGAATTAAATTCTCTGGCAGATGCCCTAAGCAGAGAGATGCTGTCTTCGACAGAATGGTGCTTGAATAGAACAGTGTTCGAAGAAATAGTGCAGAAGTGGGGAGACCCACAGATAGACCTTTTTGCTACAAGACACAACAGGCAGGTGAAACAGTTCTATTCCCTACAGAGAGATCGTCTCAGTCGGGGCCTAGATGCCCTATCCCAGTCTTGGGAGGCAGATTTGGTGTACGCATTTCCACCGTTTGCCCTCATTCCGAGGATTATCCGGAAGATAAGAGGGTCCAACACAAAGGTCATCCTGATCGCGCCATTTTGGCCAAGGAGGTCTTGGTTCTCAGGTCTTCTAAGACTCAGCATTGCAGAACCTTGGAGACTACCTTACAGGTCGGACCTCTTATACCAGGGAGAAGCGAATCATCCAGAACTGAGCTCTCTTTCTCTGACGGCTTGGCTTCTGAAAGGGAGCTGTTAGAGCTGAGAGGGTTATCGGCCAAGGTAATCGATACCATTCTTAGCAGCCGAAAGCCGTCCACTAACACAATTTATAATAAAATTTGGAAGAGATTTGGGGACTGGCGCAGGCTCAACAACAGAGTGTCAGGTGCCATGGTCCCGGCGGTTCTAGATTTACTCCAAGCCGGAGCAGATCTAAACCTTGCAGTTAGTACTCTTAAGGTTCAGGTGGCCGCCCTGTCCAACTTTTTAAATCCAAGACTGTCAGAAGAACCATTGATCAAAAGATTTCTTGTGTCCATCAGCCGGAAACGAGTCCCCAAAGCAAGGAGGTTCCCTCCCTGGGACTTATCAACAGTATTACAGGGTCTCGGTAGGGCACCATTTGAACCTATAGATGAACTACCCATAAAACTGTTAACCCTGAGGACAGTAGTTTTGGTGGCCCTAGTCTCGGCTAGGAGAGTCAGTGAGATCCAGGCACTTTCAGTGATCGAGCCTTTCTGCACCATTTTACAAGACAAAATTATCCTCTCGCTGGACCCAGCTTTTCTCCCCAAGGTATCGTCTAACTTCCATAGGTCAGAAGAAATCGTGATACCATCATTCTGCGTAAATCCAAAGAATGATAAGGAAGCAGGATTTAATAAAATAGACGTCAGGAGATGCCTGATTGCCTACATAGAGCACACCAAGGAGTGGCGACGCTCCACCAGCTTGTTTGTTTTATTCGCAGGTCCTAACAAGGGGAAAGAGGCATCCAAAGGTACCATCGCCAGGTGGATGAAGTCGGCCATTGCGGAGGCATACAAGGCAGTCTCCCGCACACCTCCATTAGGTATAAATGCTCACTCCACAAGAGCGGTTTCTACTTCTTGGGCTGAAAGGGCAGGAGCATCTCCCCTCCAGATCTGCAAGGCCGCAACCTGGTCCAGTTTCCAGACTTTTGTGAAGCATTACAGACTGGACCTGCTTGCCAGCCAGGACCAGTCTTTCGGCAGGAAAGTGCTGCAGGATGTGGTCCCGCCCTGATCAGGTAGTACTATATTGTCCTCTCTGTAAGCCGTCCTGGAAGATGACTTGGAAAAACAGTGTTATTACCTGTTAACTACTTTTTCCAGGAATCTTCCAGGACGGCGTCAGTTCCCTCCCTTTTTATGAGGTGAGTAGCAATGTAAAGCATATATAAGGATAGAGCTACGCTGATCCAGGTTTAATGATTCTGAGGCCTTCGGTTATTTGTTAAATACTGAGGGGCTAATACATGAGTAAGACTTTTATGATGTGGATCATGTGTTTCCTGTTCTAGGTGGGAGGAGCCTATCTCTGTAAGCCGTTCTGGAAGATTCCTGGAAAAAGTAGTTAACAGGTAATAACACTGTTTTCCCCCTCTGATGGGACCAGTGGGTTAGGGAGACAGTAAAGCGGCACCCCCCTTACTTACCCCCTCCCCCCAACGTGGGGGACGTAGAGGTCCCGCTATGTACCACGATAGGATTGTCTGGCTGTTTTTTTGTTTCTCTGCCTCATTTCAGTCTCTGCTCCCCTCCCCCTCCCCTTCTCTTGTTTGGTCAGGGATCCATAGAAAAAAATTAAATAATTTTATTTATTTTTTTAAATGGAAAAAGGGGACGGAATTTTTTCCGGAGGGGGTGGAGCCTAATCGCAGTACCGCGAAAATGGGAAACATATTGCCATGTCAGTCTCTCCTCCGCTGCTGAGGAGGAAGCATACACAGAGACACACGAGCTGTGAGACACGTATGGGTTGCACTGGCATTCCTGATTCAGGAAAGACACTCTTTTCAGCACTAGGCTGAAACTTTATAGCGGCTTTTAAAGTCATGACTATTTTCAGCGATTTAGTGCAAATTGTATCGCGCCTCTGTTTTTGTACTTAGGACTATGCCTACCAAAAAAGACACCTCAAAAGCCAAAAAAGCAAAGATTTCACCCCCAGGCATTGAGACTTCTAGCTGTAATTCCATGCTGTCATTCTCACCTGAATTACCAATTATGGCAACACAGGGTGAGCCATTGGAACAAATTGATGGTGCAACTGCCTCTCACATCTCAGCACCTAGTGTGAGGGGGCTAGCTCGGCAGCGGGTATGTGTGACCCCCGGGATGGGCTCCCCACCCAAAAACAGGCCCAGCAGACGGAGGTTGTGGTTTTCAAAAACAAAAAGGTGCGGTTTATTTTCTATTTACAGTGACAAAAACACAGCAAGGCAAAAAAAACAAACACAAAATAAATCCTGGTCAACTTGACCTCTGACTAAACTTACAGGTTTCCTAACTAACGACTGGGATCAGCCTAGTGCTGTCCTAGTCCCTGGTTTTAAATGTCCAAGCAAAATATAGCCACACAGGCTTTCTCTCACCGCACAGGGGTTCACTCTCCCTAGACAGTCCACACAGGTCTGCTTCCAGGCATGAGCTAACATCTAATGAAGCTGGGAGTTCTTATAGAGGCCTAAATGAGCTGACAAGTTTCAGCTGGTCTCATCAACTCCCTGTCTGTACGACGCCCCACACTCTCCCTAGAGGTATGAGTCATCAATGAGCCCACTAGTCTCAGCTGGGCTTATACAACTCTCCACCTAGCTGTATAAATCGGCGTAAAGCCTGAATCTGGGCGAAATATATCTACCCCCCTGGATGCAACCAGGTGACTTTACCTTCCTGCTGTCACATACCCCCCCCTCTTGTTTTAACCTCGGGGTTGGAACACCAGCAATCAGGCATTCATGTACTCGAGACAAAGCATCCACATTCCCCATTTGAACGCCAGGGCGATGCTTTACTGTGAAGTTGAATTCCTGGAGGGCCAGGAACCACCTATTCACTCTTCTATTTGTTTCCTTGTTTTGAGCCATCCACTTTAACGGAGCGTGATCCGTAACCATGTCAAAGTGCCTACCTAGCAGGTAGTACCGAAGGGAATCTAGAGCCCACTTCACCGCTAAACACTCCTTTTCAACGGTGGCGTAATTTACCTCATGGGACTTCAACTTCCTGCTGAGGTAAATGACTGGGTGCTCTTCCCCGTTCCAGACCTGGGACAATACTGCTCCTAACCCCACATCTGACACATCACTTTGTACGACAAAGTCTTTAGAGAAGTCGGGTGAGTACAACACTGGCTGGCTACATAAGGCTTGTTTCAAGAATTGGAATGCTGCCTCAGCCTCGGGGGTCCATTTAATCATGACCGACCCTTTCCCCTTCGTCAGGTTGGTTAGGGGCACAGCCTTAGAAGCAAAGTGGGGAATGAATCGCCGATAATACCCAGCGATTCCCAGAAAGGCTCGTACCTGCTTCTTGCTGTTGGGACGTGGCCAACTCTGGATGGCCTCGACTTTGTTGAGTTGGGGTTTTATTACTCCCCTCCCAATGGTGTACCCAAGATATTTGGCCTCCTCCTGCCCAATGGTACACTTCTTGGGGTTAGCCGTAAACCCTGCTTCCCGAACAGAGTCCAGGACTGCTTGCACTTTTGGCAGATGTGAGGCCCAATCTGTGCTATGGACAATTACGTCATCCAGGTAAGCCGCAGCATACTTCCGATGGGGCCTCAGCATCTGGTCCATTTTCCGCTGGAATGTGGCCGGCGCATTCTGTAACCCGAACGGCATTCTTTTATATTGGAACGCCCCGTCTGGGGTTACAAATGCGGTTTTCTCTTTGGCTGACTTGGCCAGGGGGATTTGCCAATACCCTTTTGTGAGGTCAAGAGTCGTCATGTATCGGGCTGTTCCCAGCCGGTCGATCAACTCATCTATACGTGGCATGGGGTAGGTGTCAAATTTTGTAACTTTGTTCAACTGACGAAAATCGTTACAAAATCGCCAGCTCCCATCCGGTTTAGGCACCAACACAATGGGACTAGACCAATCACTTTGGGACTCCTCTATCACCCCTAAGTTCAGCATTTTCTGTACTTCCTCCCGTATTGCCTCCCGTCGGGCCTCTGGGATCCGATAGGGTTTTAACTTCACCCTTTCACCGGGCGGGGTAATAATGTCATGCTCTACCCCAGATGTTTGTCCCGGCAGCTCAGAGAATACCTCCTTGTTGCGAAGCACAAACTCCTTAACCTCCTGTTGTTGGGGTTGTGACAAGGTGGCTGCGATTCCAACCTCAGGAATCACGCAACCAGTTTGAGCTGGTGACCAAGTGTCTGCGACTAGGGACTCTCTATCCCTCCAGGCTTTCAACAGATTAACGTGATAGATCTGTTCGGGCTTTCGCCTTCCTGGTTGTCTGACCTTGTAATTCACTTCGCTCACTTTTTCCATTATCTCGTAGGGGCCTTGCCATTTGGCAAGGAATTTACTTTCAACCGTAGGGACAAGTACCAATATCCTATCCCCCGGGGAAAAGGTACGGGTCTTGGCTCCACGGTTGTACACTCTCTGCTGTGCCAACTGCGCTTGGGCCAAATGTTCCTTCACGATGGGCATTACCTGTGCAATTCGATCTTGCATCAGGGCGACATGCTCAATCACACTCCTGTGGGGAGAACTCTCACTTTCCCAAGTTTCCTTGGCAATATCCAACAGCCCTCTTGGGTGTCTCCCATACAGTAACTCAAAGGGGGAGAATCCCGTAGAGGATTGGGGCACCTCCCTAATAGCAAACATCAAATAAGGAAGTAGACAGTCCCAATCCTTTCCATCCCTATCCACCACTTTCTTCAACATTTGTTTTAGGGTTTTGTTGAATCTTTCAACCAGCCCATCGGTTTGGGGGTGATACACAGATGTACGTAATTGCGTCACTTTGAACAATTTACACAGCTCCTTCATAACCCGGGACATAAAGGGTGTACCTTGGTCCGTAAGCAGTTCTTTACAAATACCCACCCGGCTAAAAACAAGAGATAGCTCTTTGGCTATGGTTTTGGCCGAGGTATTTCTGAGAGGGATCGCTTCTGGATAACGGGTGGCATAGTCCATTATAACCAATATGTACTGGTGCCCCCTAGCGGACTTGATTATAGGACCTACCAAATCCATTGCGATTCTCTCAAACGGGACCTCAATGATGGGTAGAGGGACCAGCGGGCTACGGAAGTGTGGCATCGGGGCCGACCTCTGACACACAGGGCAGGAGGAACAATAATTTTCTATGTCCTTCATCACCCCAGGCCAATAGAATCTCTGTAATACCCTCTCTCGGGTTTTCTCTGTCCCCAGATGACCTCCAAGAATGTGCCCATGGGCCAACTCCAACACCAACTTCCTGTAAGGTTTGGGCACCACCAGCTGCTCAACGGTTTCTTCTGCCCTTTTTGCCACCCGATACAGTAGGTCCTTCTCTACGCTGAAGTATGGGTAAGTGCAGGTATTATCTGGGTTCACTAACTCGCCATCTATTTTCACTACGTTTTCCCGTGCCTTTATTAGGGCGGGGTCTTTCAACTGTTCTGTGGCAAAGTTTTCCCTGTGAACCTCAAGATCAGAAAACTCCACAGACGGTAGGTTTTCGTCTGAGGAGGTGGGCTCCTCTCCAGTTTCTTGAGTCTCCCCTGCCAATACTGACAAGGGAAATTCGGGAGAGTCCTCACCACTCTCAGAGGAGTTCTGGCTATCATATTCCTGGTACATAGGGGCACCAGTGGGGGGCTCATGATCATCCCACAGTTCCCAGAACTTCGGAAAATCCCTTCCCACAATGGCGTCATGCGGTAACTGAGACACTAAGCCCACTGGATGAGAAAGGGTACCTTTGGGGGTCTCGAAACACACTGTAGTCACTGGATACTCTCGGGTGTCCCCATGCACACAAATAACGGCTACCTTGCTATTCCCAGAGACCTCTGTTTTAACTAACTCAGCCTTTATCAGGGTCACAAGGCTACCTGAATCCAGCAATACCACAACATTTCTACCATTAATACACATTTTGCATAAATGTTTCTCAGTTCCCCGAATGGCAGTGCATGCGACTGTCGCACACAGCGACTGACGTCTGCCCGTCAGAAAGTCACACTGCATGGGTTCCTCCAAAACCGGGCAATTTGCTGCAATATGTCCCGCTTGCCGGCAGCGGTAGCAAATGATCCTTCTTGCCGCTCTTGAGCCGCTGATTTCCCAGGCTGTTCTCGCCAAACTTGGGGTAGAGCTCCCACCCTCTCACTCTCTCCACCCTTACCCCTTGGAATCATCTTATCCGCCCCTGGGGATGGTCTGGTCTTAGGGTGGAAAGTCCGAGTGTCTCTGGAAGAGGCCGTCAGGTTCTCTGTAGCCAAGTATTTCTCCACACGATCCACAAGACCATCGGCCGTCTCTGGGTCTCCATGGCTTACCCACTTTTGGATGGCAGTAGGAAGAGCTCTCAAAAACCGATCCATTACAACACGTTCCACAATCTTTGGTGCGGACAAAGTCTCTGGCTGTAGCCACTTTCTGCTCAGGTGAATGAGATCATACATTTGAGACCTGGGGGGTTTTCCAAGCTGGAAAGTCCAGTTATGCACACGCTGAGCCCGGACAGCCAGGGTGACACCCAGCCTTGCCAATATTTCAGCTTTTAGCATCACATAGTCTTTTGCTTGGTCAGGCTCTAGGTCATAGTAAGCTTTCTGCGATTCACCCGTTAACAGAGGAGCCACCAGTCCAGCCCACTGCTCCTCAGGCCACTTTTCTCTTTCAGCGGTCCTTTCAAATGTGGTCAAAAATACCTCTGGATCATCCTCTCCAGTCATTTTTGTCAATAAACGACTCACCCCAAAGGACGCGGTATTAGTGGGACGGCTTTCCTCACCGGTCTGCGGACGTTGCTGCATTACTGCTTCCATCTGTTGTTGTAGTCTCTGCTCTTGCTTCTGCAACAGGTCTATGAAGCGGGCCTCAGATTGCTGTTGGGCTTGTTGCTGAGCCTCCAGACTCTGTTGTAAAGTTGCAAGGCTCTGTTGATGAGCTTGCTGCTGGGCTGCAAGGCTCCTTTGCAAACCTGCATTTGTCTGCTGTTGATTGGCATTTGCTAGAGCCAGCTGTTTCAGTATCTCCTCCATGCTGGCTTAAAAAAAAACTGCCACTGGTTCTCCACCAACTGTGAGGGGGCTAGCTCGGCAGCGGGTATGTGTGACCCCCGGGATGGGCTCCCCACCCAAAAACAGGCCCAGCAGACGGAGGTTGTGGTTTTCAAAAACAAAAAGGTGCGGTTTATTTTCTATTTACAGTGACAAAAACACAGCAAGGCAAAAAAAACAAACACAAAATAAATCCTGGTCAACTTGACCTCTGACTAAACTTACAGGTTTCCTAACTAACGACTGGGATCAGCCTAGTGCTGTCCTAGTCCCTGGTTTTAAATGTCCAAGCAAAATATAGCCACACAGGCTTTCTCTCACCGCACAGGGGTTCACTCTCCCTAGACAGTCCACACAGGTCTGCTTCCAGGCATGAGCTAACATCTAATGAAGCTGGGAGTTCTTATAGAGGCCTAAATGAGCTGACAAGTTTCAGCTGGTCTCATCAACTCCCTGTCTGTACGACGCCCCACACTCTCCCTAGAGGTATGAGTCATCAATGAGCCCACTAGTCTCAGCTGGGCTTATACAACTCTCCACCTAGCTGTATAAATCGGCGTAAAGCCTGAATCTGGGCGAAATATATCTACCCCCCTGGATGCAACCAGGTGACTTTACCTTCCTGCTGTCACACTAGATATGTGACTGAACATGCCCTCTCCTCCTCCCTCCCAGGGTATGGAAGAAAGATTAGCGGCTTTAATCGCATCCTCTATTCAGAGTGATAAGAAACGTACTAGCCCTTCCCCCACTTTAGCTTTACTAGGGGAACCGTGGACTCACGATGAGGTGTTACCCTCAATAGATCAGGAAGAAAGACAAACCGATGATTCCTCCTTGGAGGAGACAACGGTAGATGAACCTTTTTCAGCTTCCCAAACTGAGAAATTGCTGATACAATCTCTTACAGAAATGGTTCGCTCCACCTTCATGCTGCCTCTAACAGAGTCTCATGAAAACCCGGCCTCTTCCTTAGGTTCTTTGAAACCTTCCCATGCTTTGCATGCGTTTCCAGCACATGCATTGCTAGAACAGCTTATTTTTCCGGAATGGGATCATCCGGATAAACATTTTCTCCCTCCTAAGAGTTTTGCAAATCGCTATCCTCTGGAGGAAAGATTCTCCAAAAGATGGAAAGTACCAGCAGTTGACGCTGCGATTTCCAATGTGAATAATAACTTGACTTGTCCTGTAGACAATGCACAAATGCTTAAGGATCCAACAGATAAGAAGTTGGAATCCCTGCTAAAAATCTGCCTTTTCCATAGCAGGTGCCGTCACTCAGCCAGCAGTCGCTGCAATAGGCGTCTGCCAATCCCTAAAGGACCAATTAAATTTGGCCCTTAGAGAACTTTCTACACAACAAGCTCGGGATTTGGCTGAACTACCTAAGGCATTATGTTTTGCCATAGATGCCATTAAAGATTCCATTCACCAGGCATCCCGCCTTACGCTTATGCTTGTACATATGCGCAGGATCCTGTGGCTAAAGAATTGGTCAGCTGAAACACCATGTAAGAACCTCCTAACTGGGTTTCCCTTCCATGGGGAGTGACTTTTCGGAGAGGACTTGGATAAATATATCAAGACAATTTCTAGTGGGAAAAGCACGCTTTTACCCGTCAAAAGAAAATACAAACGCCCTTCATTTAAACAGGCCCTTTCCCCTGCGCCAAGGGCTTCCGCCTCTAAGCAGTGGCAACGGCCTCCGCCGTCAGACTCTAGAGGAAGACCTCAGAGTCAGACCCAGGCTCAAAAGAAGCCCTGGGGTAGGAAATCTGCAAAACAGAATCCTAAAGCCTCGTCATGAAGAGGCAACCCCCCTCACCAAGGTGGGGGGAAGACTTCTGCACTTTTCAGAATTATGGAAAAAGGAAATTCAGGACACATGGGTCATCTCCACGGTAACGCTGGGATACAAGCTGGAATTCCGGAACTTTCCACCATCTCGTTTCCTAAGATCAAGCGTACCCAAGGATCCAGAGAAGAAACAATCTCTGTTTCAAGCACCGATTTAAGATCTCAAGGGGTGATCATACAGATCCCCACAAGGGAACAAGGTCTGGGGTTTTATTCAAATCTTTTCATGGTACCAAAACCAAATGGAGACGTCAGACCCATTCTAGATCTAAGAAAGCTAAATCAATTCCTGAAGATCCGCTCCTTTCGCATGGAGACAATCAGATCAGTAGTTTCTATCCTTCTAGGAGGAGAACTTCTCGTGTCAATCGACATCAGGGATGCATATCTGCATATCCCTATATTCCCTCCTCATCAAAAATTTCTGCGGTTCGAATTAGAACAGCAGCATTTCCAGTTTGTAGCCCTGCCCTTCGGGCTAGCCACAGCACCCCGGGTGTTCACCAAGGTGCTGGCCCCACCTCTAGCCAGGTTAAGAGCACAGGGCATAACAATCATAGCGTACCTAGACGATCTATTACTTATAGATCAATCAGTGATTCGCTTGGAGCAAGCTGCACGCACTACAACAGACTATCTGAAGGCATTGGGTTGGATTCTCAATCTGGAGAAATCTTCCTTAATACCGCTAAAAAGACTGGAGTACTTGGGTCTGATCATAGACACAGCCCAGGAAAAGGTGTTCTTGCCTCTAGCAAAGATCAACTCCATAAAAGAATTGGTACGGCGGGTCAGGTCAAATGGCAATCCCTCCATTCGCCTCTGCATGAGGTTACTAGGAACCATGGTGGCTTCATTCGAAGCAGTTCCTTTTGCCCAGTTCCATTCAAGACTGTTGCAAAACAGTATCCTGTCTGCTTGGAACAAAACAATTCAAGCCTTAGACTCGCCAATGCGGCTGTCCCCAAGAGTGGCCCAAAGCCTCACTTGGTGGTTACTAACCCAGAATCTGCTGAAAGGAAGATCCTTCAGACCAGTTATCTGGAAGGTCGTAACGACGGATGCCAGCCTCTCAGGCTGGGGAGCAGTACTAGAAAGGACAACTGTCCAAGGACAATGGTCAAGGACCGAAAGAGGCTTGCTCATCAATATCCTAGAGATTCGGGCAGTACGTCCTGGCTCTAAAGGCCTGGACTTCCAGGCTACAGAATTACCCTGTCAGGATTCAATCCGACAATACCCCAGCTGTGGCCTATATCAATCACCAAGGGGGCACCAAGAGTCTCTCAGCGCAGAGAGAGGTGAACCATATTCTAACTTGGGCAGAAAGGAATGTTCCTTGCCTTTCTGCAATATTCATTCCCGGAGTAGAGAATTGGCAGGCGGACTACTTAAGTCGCCAGCAGTTATTCCCAGGGGAATGGTCGCTTCACCCCGACATATTTCGGGCTGTTTGCCAAAGATGGGGGACTCCGGACGTAGATCTCCTAGCATCCAGATTCAACACAAAGTTGGTCAACTTTGTGGCCAGAACAAGGGATCCATTCGCATGCGGAACGGATACGTTGGTGACCCCATGGGATCAGTTCTCACTGATATATGCATTTCCCCCCATCCAGTTGCTGCCTCGACTTCTTTGCAGAATCAAGCTGGAAAGGAAGCCGATTTATTCTGGTAGCACCAGCATGGCCCAGAAGGTCATGGTATGCAGAAATCGTAAAGATGGCAGTGGAGGGCCCATGGTCCCTCCCACTACGGTCAGATCTGCTCTCTCAGGGACCGATATTCCATCCTTCCTTACGGTCTCTAAATTTAACGGCTTGGCTATTGAAACCCACATTCTAAAGAGACGTAGGTTTTCCGGGTCAGTTATCTCCACCCTGATCAATGCCAGGAAGCCAGCTTCCAGAACTATATATTATAGAGTCTGGAAGGCTTATGTTTGATGGTGTGAATCCAAGGGTTGGCACCCTCGGAGATATATCATAGGCAGAATTCTTGCCTTTCTACAATTAGGGGTAGAGATGAAATTGGCCTTAAGTACTATTAAGGGCCAAGTCTCAGCTTTATTGGTCTTATTTCAGAGACCACTTGCTACTCATTCTTTAGTCCGGGGCTTTATACAAGGAGTAACGCGGCTTAATCCGCCCGTCAAACCTCCCTTGAATCCCTGGGACTTAAATGTAGTTTTGTCTGTGTTACAAAAACAGCCATTTGAACCGATGCAACATATTCTCCTAGTCCTTCTGACAAGGAAGTTAGTATTTTTGGTTGCTATATCCTCAGCAAGGAGGGTATCGGAGTTGGCTGCTCTTTCTTGTAAAGAGCCGTATTTAATTTTTCATGAGGACAGAGTGGTACTACGCCCTCGTCCAGGCTTTTTGCCAAAAGTAATTTCAGGTTTTCACCTGAACCAAGATATTGTCCTGCCATAGTTTTTTCCAAAACCATGTTCCAGGGAAGAAAAGTCACTACATTGTCTTGATGTGGTGAGAGCAGTGAAAATCTATTTAAAGAAAACTGCTCAGATTCGTAAGACTGATGTCCTTTTTATTCTGCCGGAGGGTCCTAAGAAGCGTCGAAATCCACTGTCGCTAAGTGGATTCGGCAAGTGATAATTCAAACTTATGATTTAAGGGGCAAGATTCCCCCGTTTCGAGTTAAGGCGCACTCTACCAAGTCGGTTAGTGCTTCTTGGGCAGTGCGTCATCAGGCCTCCATGGCTCAGATCTGTAAGGCCGCAACTTGGTCTTCAGTGCATACATTCACAAACTTTTATCAGGTGGATGTAAGGAGGTATGAGGATATCGCCTTCGGGCGCAGTGTGCTGCAAGCAGCAGTGTAGATCCTCAAGTCTGGGTGTACCCTGCGGGTTGTTTCTCCCACCCCTCAAGTGGCATTGCTATGGGACGTCCCATTAAGTAAATTACTTAAGGCTCTGTGTCCCATGATGTACGATAAAGAAAATAGGATTTTTATTACAGCTTACCTGTAAAATCCTTTTCTTGGAGTACATCATGGGACACAGAGGTCCCTCCCCTCTTTTGGGATTTAGACATATTGCTTTGCTACAAAAACTGATGTGCTCCTGGAAGGAGGAGGGGTTATATAGGGAGTAAACTTCCTTAATTAGGGTTTACCAGTGTCAACACCTAAAGGTAGGCCTATTACCCATTAAGTAAATTACTTAAGGCTCTGTGTCCCATGATGTACTCCAAGAAAAGGATTTTACAGGTAAGCTGTAATAAAAATCCTATTTTTTCTTCTTTCTGAAAATGTTTGCTACCTTACTGCATCTGATTTTAATACTTCAGTCACAGACCTGGAGCAAGCAAACTAGAGGAAAGTAATGATTCCATATCTGTAGTTCTGTGATGGGTCCGAGATCAGTTAAAAAGTTTTAAATACTCACATTATTTCTCTTGTTTTGTCTTTCAG
The DNA here is from genome assembly GCA_029206835.1 of Rana muscosa. Classification (NCBI taxonomy): domain Eukaryota; kingdom Metazoa; phylum Chordata; class Amphibia; order Anura; family Ranidae; genus Rana; species Rana muscosa. The sequence goes on from CM055128.1 coordinate 107,109,431, forward strand.
CTGGATCCCTCTTGATACTGCTGCTGGATTGGGTACGAGCCCATGTGTCTGAAGTAGACAATATAGTTCAAGATGTGCTCCAAAGCGAAAGTCCCCCACAGCATGACAGGTTTTGGGATGCGGTACGTGTTCATATAATAATTGAGATCTGCTGACTGCAAGTATGTTCACAGGCTGCCTTTGTACAAGGGGTTGGTGCCAGATTTGGCATTTTATTTATTTATGGGACCCAGTTCTGTGCTTTAAAAGCACTGTAAATATAATTGCTATTTGAGTATGATGTTGGCAACCCTGAAGTTGTAATGAAATGTTGGAATGTTTATAGCTGTTAGGCCTTGTTCGCACTTGCTTAAAATACTGACACTTAACAAAAGCGCCTATAGCATTAATGCGAGTTGTTCGTTGAGTTTGATGTGCATTTAACACGTGTTAAAAATGCTGACCAAATGCCCTGTGTTTTGTTTGACATGCATTAAAAACGCAGAGCAATCCTCCTATCTTCACTAGTCTACCACAAGGACAATGTGGAATGGGTTGATGAAGTGAATTCCAGCCATCGGGACCACCTTTTTTTTTAAATTGTTTAGGACAGCCCTTATGTTTTATAGGTCAACTCTTCTCTCCTCAGATTGGAATTAAATGCGTCTGTCCATTGAGTGCATGTTGGTGGAGTAGACAAGATCCATTTCTGCAGTATGAGTTTACGGGCTAAATATAAGGATCTCGTCCACATCAATTGTACATCAAATGGAAGAAGGTCTCCCAGGATCACCCCCAGAAGGGTAACCTTCGGGTCAGACAAAACATGTGTAGGGCAAAGTGTGTTTAGGGTATTAAAAATAAACTTCCAGTAGCGGTGAAGTTTAGGGCAATGCCACAACATGTGAATGAGGATGCCCGTAGCCGTAACACATCTGGGACATTGTGGTGATTCCACCCTACCCCAAGCATGTAGCTTCTGTGGAGTGTAGTGTACTCTGTGGATAATGAACAATTGGGTCAGATATTGTGAGGAGGATAAGGAGACCTGGGTTACGTTTTCCAAAGACTGAATCCACTGCTTTTAAGTATCTTACTATTAAAATGGCCTTTGTGTAATCAGTACAACTGATGCTAGACCCACTACTAGGAACCAGGGGTCCCAATTTTGAAGCATTCCTGTAGACAGACCCTGTGTTGAAACACAAATTCCTACCTCAATGAAATATAATTCACCCATGTTCTCTATTAATCAGAAGTTGGTGGGTTGGGTACAGCTATTTTTGTGTCTGTTTTGTTTGTAACATCCTCTGTGAGCTCCTAAACCTCTAATTTTCCTTCTAATTTTTGTTTGCTTGGAACAAGCAGTACACTTTAGTTTGTCTTGTGCACTGCTCAAGAACACTACAAATCCCAGAGTGCCTAGTCCAACTCTGGAGACACTAAGAGTGGGTAGCTACATTCCTACATACAGTGGGAGCATGGAGAACAAATGTAACCACCTTCTAACTGAGTCAGCCCACAGGAAAAAAAAAAGGGGGGGGAATTTGGAGCATTGAAGGAAGACAAGAGCAATAAAAAGTACTTTTTTACTTGCATAGAATTGCTTTTGTTAAAGTCAGAGTTTAGTATTGTTTTAAGTAAATTTTTTTGTGTGATTGATGGACAGTATAGGGACATCCTTTGTTGCTAGCATCCAGCTAAACAGTAGTAGTGGCCAAATTTAAGCTGTTATGCTGTATGCATGTAAATGGTATTTAGACGTTACATGCATACTATGTAGGAAGCACTTGTACGCGGAATCTTTGGTTCATACAGGTCAACAACAAGATCATTGGGAAACTAGAGGATATAATATGATTTCATAATCTACTTTTTTATATTTCTGCAGATAACTGGACTTGTTCTGCAAGGTCGTATAGATGAAGCACGACAGTTGCTAGCCAAAGAAGCTGCTGCTTCCTTAGAAACAAGGAGCATGTGCAGAGCACTGGATGATCTTATGAGGAAAATGCCAGTTCTTAATGTATGTTATTTATCATATGGTCAATGCTGTATTTTACATTTTATAGGGGTTGTCTTGTTTCCCCTATGCCAGTGAATATATTGTGCTTTGTTTTCTCAAATCGGATTTTATGTCCGTGCGATAAATTGAATCATTGAAAAAAATGATCCCTGCCAAACTGTTCATTTGTTTAATTCCAGAAATATAAACAGGGAAACTATATTTAGAAGTCCAAAGCATGTAGTATCTTAAGTGCAATGAGCAAACATTGGATTTATGGAGTAGGGTATCTATAAATACAATGAGTCTATAGGATTGCACCCTAAATTTTGATAAGCAGGGGAGAAGGTAGAACAAGTTCATGGGTGAGAAAATAGTTGGTTAGGTATTAGGGGCTTCTTTGTGCTTTAAAAGATAAGTTCACCCTTTTACAAAATTATTATTTTTAGTTGGGAGCCTGGAAAGCATTGCATTCACAATCAACAGATCATCGGTGCAATGCAGGGCTCTTGCAGAAAACCGTTACACATTAACAGGAAGCATCAATGAACTATAACGGCGCTATAAAAGCGCTGTGGTAGTTCATTGAGAACTACAATCCAACAGCCGCAAAGGCTGCCGGACCTTGTAGTTTTCTATTCATAAAACTGTGAATGAGCCCCGCCTGCCCGGCCATGTTCTTTGCAGAGAATGGCAGAGCGATGGGAAAGAAGATCGCCTGGCATCTGTCACATTGGGGAGCCGGTGGATATGTTACACCCTGAATATCTGTATAAAATGTTACAAAAAGGTGGTGAACTTATCCGTTAAGACCAAATCATAAACAGGTTAGTTACATTAAATATATAAATGTTGAGAGTGCTTTGTATTGAAGCTAATTTTCATGTCCGGTTTTTTATGCAAAGTCTGTTCATGCTAGGTAATGTGTGGACATGACAATTGCAGGCATGTATTACCTTTCATAGGTCACAATACTCCCATGACCCAGCCTTCATCTTCTGATTTTCCCAGTTATCTGCTCCGTCTTTGTTCAGGCTTCATCATGTCAGCATCTACTTCCTAAATTGAGATGCTGTCCCATTAATGTCACAATCATGTGAAGCCTGGTGACTGACTGGCAAATAGCCTTTGTACAGCTGGCCTTTACGCAAGTAGTTTTAACTAGAGGTGCACCGAATCGAAATTTTGGTAGCGAAACCAAAAATTCAGAATGCACTTAACCGAAACCAACCAGTTAAATTATATATATATATATATATATATATATAATTAGATTTTTCATATATAATGCCGCGTACACACGATCATTATTCACGGCGGTTAAAAAATCGCCGTGAATAATGTCATTAAAAACGAGGGAACAGCTTGTTCCCCACACACGGTCGTTTTTCACGTCGTTTTTCACGTCGTTTTTTCTCTTGTCGAGAAAAACGACCGTCTGTGGGCTCCACGGCAGTGTTTCCCTATGGGAAACACTGACGCGGAAAACATGTCGAAAAAAACGACGAGAAAAATTAGAACATGTTCTAATTTTTCTCGTCGTTTTTAATGCCGTTTTTCTCGTCGAAAAAAAACAACAGCCCACAGACTATCGTTTTTCTCGTCGAATGGGAAAAATTTCGTTTTTCTCGACGAGAAAAACGGCCGTGTGTACGCGGCATAATTGTCTTATATTCAACTTTTTAATCAGTATCATGAATTTAAATGAATATGAATTTTGTTGTCTGCCACACCTCCCTGTTGAAATGCGTTGAAAACGCAGCAAGAACGCATCAATAACACACCTGTGTTAAGTTTTTGGTGCAAGTTTTTGAGCCACATAACCTATGAAAAACGCACCATAAGCACAGTAAAATTGGGTGCATTTTTTTTTTTCTTGCTTTAGTCAACAGGTTTGCAGACACTGACAGAGTTTGAACTAAAGTGGCAGCATTGGCAAGAGATATGTGCACGCCATCTGCAGGAGGGAACCTTTGCATCTAGTCCACCTATGGAAACCATATGTCAGGTTAGTGGTCTGCTTGGAAAGTCAATTCTTACTTATCCTTTTTGTGTAATCCTCTGACAGAGCTGATTATTCTTCTCCTCTGCCACCACCAATAGGTGTTACAGGGTGATGAGGAAACGTTGCTAATGAAGAAGGACCTCATGGCTACATGGTATCATTTTCTCGTTTCGCGATTGCTTTTCACTTACCCAACAGTGAAACCGACAGAATTGCATTCATATGCTCAGGTAACAGACGACATTTAAATTCTTTCCTCCATGAAAATCTCCAGCGTTCAACCACAATTTTTACAAAATTCATTCACAGTTCTCTCCTTTCAGGTCTGTTTAAACCTTTTTTCGGCAAGTGAAAGTGATCCAGAACCACTAGACAGTATCCTACTGGCTGCGTTTGAGCTAGACATTCATCAAGTCATCAAGGAATTTAGGTATTCTTTTGGCACTTTTTATTTAAATTTATTTAGTTATTAGTCAATTGAAACTTGGTATAAATGGCGCATTGTTGCATAGTAGACAAGGTTGAAAAAAGACACAAGTCCATCAAGTCCAACCTATGTGTGTGATTTTAGCAAAGAGGGGGGATTTTCATGACTTTGAATGAGGTGGGTGGGAGTGGCTAAATGATAAGGCGGTTTTCAAAAGGATACATTTTTATTGTCAAAAAGCATCATAACATAAATGCAATGAGTAAAGATGCAATCACATGTTAAACATGTATGGTGAAAACAGTAATACAGCATGGCAGGCCCATACAATAGCATGGAAAATAGTAGGATCTTCCATTTGCAAACAAAATAAGATCACAGAAATCTAGTACATACAGTATATTAAAATCAATCATCTACAGAATTGGTGCATCCAGTGGGCCCAACGCATTTCGTGTATATAAAAGTACACTCTCTTCAGGGGCAGGTGCACTTGGGTCTACAACAAAACATGAATAAATAAATATGTACCATGGTTGAAACCATATGTGGGAGAAGTATATACATATAGGGAGAGAAGTGTAAACTCATCCCTATGGATATAGAGAACATACACTCATCCCTATGGATACTTACAAGCCTGAAGAGTCTTAAAGCGGAGTTCTGACTATAAAAAAAATTAAGTCAGCAGCACTACAAATACTGCAGCTGCTGACTTTTAATAATCGGACGCTCACCTGTCCCAGGGTCCAGCGATGCGGGGGAACGAAGCCTCGCTCGTCTCCCCCTCCTCTCCACAGCACCGGCATGGTCACTGTGGGTGCCCGCCTGTGGCTGCGCACTGTGATTGGCCGGGCAATCATCTGGGACATGTCCCAGATGATTGCCGAGAGGGAGGGGAGAGAGGTGAACTTCCTTCCGGCACTGCAGAGCCACGGGAGGAAGTGGGATGTCAGGGGGTCACGGTGATCTATGCCCGGAAGTGGGAGAAAATACCTGGATTACACAGGTATCTGCTCCCTCTGCTCCCCCCTGAAAGGTGCCAAATGTGACACCGGAGGGGGGAGGATTCCAAAAAGCGGAAGTTCCATTTTTGGGTGGAACGCCGCTTTAAAGCGGAGCTCCACCCTAAAGTGGAACTCCCGCTCATCTGAACCCTCCACCCACCTCCCCCGCTCCGGTGTCACATTTGACACCTTCCAGTGGGGAGGGGGCTGCAGATACCTGTCTAAGACAGGTATTTGCACCCACTTCCGGGAGTCCTCTCTGTGGGAAATACGTCACTTCCCGCAGAATACCCGTAGTGTTCTGGGAGACACTTGGCTCCCAGAACACAGGAGGACCAGTCAGAACGGCGCAGCGCGACTCGTGCATGCGCTGTAGGGAACCGGGCAGTGAAGCTGCAAGGCTTCACTTCCTGGTTCCCTCACCGAGGATGGCGGTGGGGGCAGCAGAGTGACGAGCGATTGCTCGTCCTCTGCTGCGGACGTCGCTGGACTCCAGGACAGGTAAGTGTCCTAATAGTAAAAGTCAGCAGCTGCAGTATTTGTAGCTGCTGGCTTTTAATATATTTTTTTTCGGCGGAGCTCCGCTTTAAGAAGCGCAGGTGTATAGATTATTTTTGCAGAATAAGGATATGATTTAGTGTCACTTTATGTTGAATTTTGTCATATGCGGTGTTCTTTTCCTCCCTTCAGTTTCAGTTTCCTTTTGTTTCAGCTTTGTGTCCAACAATTGGTGGTTTGTGGCCCATCTGACTGACCTGCTGGATCATTGCCAACTTTTCCAGACCCACAGTTTATAGTAAGCTATAATTAATTTGTAAATGGTACCACGTAAAAAATCAATGTAGCCTGCTTGTAATATTTATATGTTTTGTATCCGAACAATTGCCAAAGATTAACATAGCTGTAAACGGGATAGAATTTAGATGGTTGTTGAAAGATCAAAGCGCTGTGCATTAATTAATTTCAAATGGCCAAAGCATAGGCATGCGCAAAGCTCCATCATATATATGCTTTAATGCACCAAGCAGACATCCCTGCCATTGGTTTTATAGAAGGGAAACCATATCAATTACCTTTGAGGGATAATCAGTCCTGTTACTAATCCTGAAATTGTTCAGCCAGGGAACCATAATTATATGGTAATAATCTCATGACTGTGGGTAGAATTTATTAGCCAAACTTAGCCAGATTTTTCATGGAAATTACTTCAGCCCCATACCTGCACTAAGTTTTGTTACCCATTATACTTGTGACTATGATGTCTGTGCAAGGGAAAAAAATTGTAAACTTCCGATGCATGTTTGTTATGCAATAGTATTTTATTTTATTTCTTTTTTTCACTTTATGCTGGTCCCTGTATGAGAACTTGTCTTTTTTTTTATATATTTACATAGTTGGTAAGGTTGAATGAAGACTCCATCCAGCTCAACGTGTGTGTGTGTGTGTGTGTGTGTGTGTGTGTGTGGCACTACCATTTCCCATATACCTGCTTGCTGACACCAACTGTAGAAGGGAATTCCACATCCTCACCACCCTAACAGTAAAGAACCCCTTATACAATTTATGGTTAAACCACTTCACTTCTCTTCCAGCTTGAGCGTGTGTGTCTTCTTAACAGACCTAAGATTGAATAGTTTACCCCCATGCTAGAATCACCATTTAGTTATTTGTATATTGCAATCATATCTCCTCCTAAGTTTCTCTTCTAAAGGGAGAATACATTTAGGGCCAGTTCACACCATAGAAACACAGTCTGGATGCGTTCCAGATGCTTTTCTAAATGCGCTTTTTTGATGCTTTCCAGTGCGTTTTTGATGCAGTTCAGTGCTTGTCCCCCCCCCCCCACTTTTTTTTTTTCTTAACCACTTCACACCCGGCCTATAGCAAAATGGCGGCCGGGCAGTGGTTCAGTTATCCAGTTACGCCTTGGGGGCGCGCATCGTGGCGATCGGTGGTGCGTTGTGTCACTCTGACACACCGCTACACCGATCTTGGTAAAGAGCCTCAGACGGAGGCTCTTTACCACGTGATCAGCCATGTCCAATCACGGCTGATCACGGTATAAACAGGAAGAGCCGTTGATCGGCTGTTCCTCCCTCGCGTCTGACAGACGCAAGTAGAGGAGAGCCGATCGGCGGCTCTCCTGACAGGGGGTGTCTGTGCTGATTGTTTATCGACGCAGCCCCCCCCCGCGGATGCCCACACTGGACCCCAACATGTGGATGGCCAGGTACGTACCCCATGGCCATCCACATATGCAGAAAATATGCCCAATATATGCTTATCAGTGCCCACAAATGGGCACTGACTGGCAACATTATGGATCAGATCAGGCAAGTGATACCCAGCAATGCCATCCATCAGTACCATCCATGCCACCTATCAGTGCCACCCATAAGTACCCATCTGTTCCGCCTATAATTTTTTCTAAATTTACGATCTTTATTTGTTGCACAAAAAATAACGGCAGAGGTGATCAAATACCACCAAAAGAAAGCTCTATTTGTGGGAACAAAATAAAAAATAATTGTTTGGGTACAGTCTAGCATAACCGCGCAATTGTCATTCAAATTGCGACAGTGCTGAAAATTGGCTTGGTGTATAAGTGCCTGGTATTGAAGTGGTTAACCTTGAATAAGGACAGATGTGCTACAGTGTGTTTTTGGTGCGTTCCAGTGCATTTTTGATGCATTTTAAAGCATACTAGTGCTGGTAAAAATGCAACATTTTTTTTTTTTTCTGGAACGCACTGGTACTGCAAGCACTGGTGTGAACTATGCCACTGAAAAAAAAGTACTGGACTGCATGTGGTGTGAACTGGCCCTCTGTTTGTAGTCATTCCTTATAACTGAGGTCCTCCGGCCCTCTTATTCGTTTTGTTGCCCTTCTCTGTACTCTCCATTTCCAGCACATCCTTCCTGGGGATTGATGACCAGAACTGGACTGCATATTCGAGATGTGGCTGGACCAGAGTTTTGTAAAGGTGGTAGAATTATAGTTTTACAGTGGGAGAAATAATTATTTGATCCCCTGCAAATTTTGAAAGTTTGCCCACTTGCAAAGAAATGAAGGGTCTACATTTTTTATCATAGGTGTATTTTAAATGGTAGAGACAGAATATCAACCAAAAATACAGAAAAAACACGATACAAATGTTATAAATTGTGTAGCAGTTTAGTGAGTAAAATAAGTAAGCATTTGATCCCCCAAGCAAAACATGACTTTGTGCTTGCCAACAAGGGTTTCTCCAAGTACTGAGGTAAGACCCTTCTTGTAGTTAATGACCAGGTTTGCACACATCTCAGGAGGGATTTTGGTCTACTCTTCTTTACAGATCTTTTCTAAATCCTTAAAGTGGAGTTCCACCCTGATTTTTTTATTTTTTTCCCAAAAATCTAAAAAAATATAGATTTTTTTTTTATACTCACCAGAAAGGGCGGTTGCTATGCGGAACTAGCTCTTCTGCCTCTTCTTCCACCGCGGTGGTCTTCTTCCTCGTCCTCTGTCACAGTGTCTTCTGGTGAATGGGGCATGCTGCCTTCTGGGAACTGTGTGTATCCCAGGAGGTAGCCGCCCATTCACAAAGCACCGCGCGAGTCACACATGTGCCGTACGAAACGGGCAGTGAAGCCGTAAGTCTTTACTGCCTGTTTCCCTTAGTCAGGATGGAGGCGCCGGGACCTGCCAGGACTGAGCGATCGCCGCCGGGGGCCCGACATCGCGGGCGAGTAGGACAGGTAAGTGCCCTTATTAAAAGTCAGCAGCTACAGTGTTAGTAGCTGCTGACTTTTAAAAAAAAAAAAAAATCGCAGGTGGAATCCCGCTTTTAAGGTTTCTTGGCAGTTTAAAGTTTCAGCTCCCTCCATAAATTTTCTATAGGTTTAAGGTCTGGAGACTGACTAGGCCACTCCATGACCCTAATGGACTTCTTCTTGAGCCACTCCTTTGTTGCCTTGATGGTATGCTTTGGGTCATTGCCAGGCTGAAAGACTCATCCATGACCCATCTTCAGTGTTCTGGCTGAGGGAAGAATGTTCTCATCCAAAATTTTACAATACATGGCCCCATCCATTGGCACCTCAATGTGTCAGTCGAACTGGACCTTTGGCATTAAACATAGTTTTTATTGAAGTATAAAGCATGGTTACATGTTCAAACTGTACATGACAGGTCTTGGATTTACAATCGCTGATAATGAAGATATCTTGACATGACTTTCCTGGGTAATGTACATAGCAACTGAAATGTCTCATGTTTTCAACAGGCACGTTAAAACTGAGAAAGAGAAATGCGATCAGTATTGTGATCATTGAAAGATTATTGTTGCACCATTCCCGGGTCACATAATGGTCTCCGAGGCCCCGAGCCATCTATCCCAAATCTTGTCATATTTTGAGGGACACCCCCTATGAGAGTAAACAATTTTCTTATAGGGTAGAGTAGCATTTACCTCCGCTATCCAGTGTGACAGCCCCGGTGGCTCTGTCGACCTGTACCTTTACCAGAGAAACAGTCCCAAAGCATAATGTTTCCACCTCCGTGCTTGACTGTAGGGATGGTGTTCTTAGGGTCATAGTCAACATTTCTCTTCCTCCAAACACGGCTAGTTTCCCTCCTCAAGAAGGCACGTGTACAGTCATGCCAATGAACATCTAAATGATTCAGAGAAGGATTGGGAGAAAGTGCGGTGGGTAGATGAGACCAAAATTTTAGCTCTTTGGCATTAACTCCACTCGCCATGTTGGGAGGACAAAAAATGCTGACTATGACCCTAAGAACACCATTCCTACAGTCAAGCACGGAGGTGGAAACATGATACTTTGGGTCTGTTTCTCTGCTAATGATACAGGCCAACTTTTCCGCATTGAAGGGCCAATGGACGGGGCCAAGTATTGTAAAATCATGGATGAGAACCTTCTTCCCTCTGTAGATGTGTTGTGGATGGGTCTTCCAGCATGACAATGAACCAAAACATTACCACCAAGTTCACAAAGGAGTGGCTCAAGAGAAGCACATTAAGGTCACGGAGTGGCCTAGTCAGTCTCCAGACCTTAATCGTATAGAAAATTTATGGAGGGAGCTGAAACTTTGAGTTGCCAAGAGACTGCCAAGAAAGCTTAAGGATTTAGAAAAGATCTGTAAAGAAGAGTGGACCAAAATCCCTCCTGAGATGTGTGCAAACCTGGTCACCAACTTCAAGAAATGTCTTACCTTTGTGCTTGCCAACAAGTGTTTCTGCACAAAGTCCTGCTTTGCTTGGGGATCAAATACTTATTTTACTCACTGAACTGCAACTTAATTTATAGCATGTGTATCGTGTTTTTTTCTGGATTTTAGATATTCGCTCTCTATCATTTAACCACTTCCCACTGGGAGAGTGTACATGGACATTCTCCCGTTTCAGTGGTTATACTGGGCTGGCTGATGCCTGCATCAACCCGGTATCGTTCTCTTCAGCCGGCGATTCCCTGCACCGTAAGAACAATCATAGCAGCAGTTCAGCCACTTGATTGATCTTACAGTCTACAGTCGTTCCCCCCCCAAACACCCCCCCCCCCCCCGTGCTGGAAGTTGACTTAGAGATTTCCAGGGAACAGATGGTCCCCGGTCATCTCTATGACTCTCCGAGGCCCAGCCATGACGTCATAACGTTGTAAATACTGCAATATACTGCCGAGTTCTTCCTTGTTTTTGTTTTTTGTTTGTGTTTTTTAGCTCAGGCTTTCCAGCTTGAAGGAGAGATGTGAGGTCTTTTTGACCCCATGAAGAGGACCTGTCACGCACTATTCCTATTACAAGGGATGTTTACATTCCTTGTAATAGGAATAAAAGTGATCACATTTTTTATTTTATTTTTAAAAGAAAAGTGTAAAAATCTAAAAGTTTTTAATAAAATAAACAATAATAAAAAAAAAAAAACTTAAAGCGCCCCAGTCCCTGCGAGCTTGTATGCAGAAGTGAACATGTGTATATCGCGCCCACATATGTAAACGGCATTCAATCCAGGTATCGCCGTGAACAATAGAGTGAGCAACAATCCTATCCCAAGACCTGCTCTGTAACTCTAAACCGGTAACGTGTAAAAATGTTTAATGCATTGTCTTATGAGATTTTTGAGTACCAAAGTTTGGCGCCATTCCACGAGTGTGCGCAATTTTCAAGCATGACATGTTGGGTATATGTTTACTCGGCGTAACATCATCTTTCACATTATACAAATGGGCTAACTTTAGTGCTTGTGTTTTATTTTTGTTTTTTATTTCATTAATTACCCCCCCCCCCCCACCACCAAAAAAAAGGGGATTCGAAAAATTGCTGCGCAAATAACATGACATAAAAAGTTGCAACGACCGCCATTTTATTCCCTAGGGTCTCTGCTAAAAAAAATATATAATATTTGGGGGTTTTGAGTAATTTTCTACCAAAAAATTATGATTTTTACATGTAGGGGCAAAGTGCCAGAATTGGCCAAGATGGGAAGTGGTTAAAATACACCTATGATAAAAATTATAGACCCTTTATTTATTTGGAAGTGGACAAACTTACAAAATCTGCAGGGGATCAAATGATAATTTTCCCCACTGTATCTCTTGGGTAAATATCCTTTTTAATGCATGCTAATACTATTCTAGCCTTGCATGCTGCTGCCCTGCTTTGCTTGCAATGAATAATATTACTTTTAGGTAAACAACACAGTACTTTAAGAGCCGGTTTACACAGGGGCTTCCAGCGCGACTTTGGGAGGCAACTTGGACACGACTTGAGTATGAATCACAGTGCGACTCCAGGCAACTTACAAGGCAACTTCAAGTTGCCTCCAGGACAGGCGACTTTCCAGTGGCCAATCAAACAATAATCAGCGAGGGGGGAGGGAGGGGTTTGCCTGGAAAACTATTTTTACTTACTGGAAAGTTGCTTCAGTTAAGACAGGGGATCCAACTTGGAGGCAACTTCCATTGAAATCAATTGGTACAAGTCGCCTAGAAGTCGGACAGGAACCTTTTCTGAAGTCGGAGCGAATGCAGTAGTGTACATTAAGACTGCTCCATTCACTTCCATTACTTTTCTAAACCGCGCGACTTGGGGCGACTTGAAGTCGGATCCCAGGACACCCCTGTGTGAACTGGCTATTAGGGTTTAGATGTGGTGTATAAGGTTGCCAGTGAGCAGAACTCCAGGCTAACAGCTAAGTTGAATTATGTGTGTATAAATTGCCTTAACTGCCAGATTTCGAATTCTGTTTAGCCAGTCTGGTGACCCTTACATGCCCGCAGCACTCCACACTCAGCAGTTGGTTATCCCATTTCCAGCTTCAGTTTTGAAACTTTCAATGCTACTGCTTTACTTTCTCATTGACCAGTAAATTGGCATCAATAACTCCTTGTGAACTGAGGTAACGATGGAAGCTGGTAAAACAAAAGAGGAAATTCTAGCGAAATCCTGTTCCCTATGCAGAGGTGCATGAATCGCACAACTATCCATACAGAATTACAACTTTCTTTCTCGTACATCACGGGACACAGAGCGACATAGTCATTACTAATGGGTTATATAGATACCGTCAGGTGCTGGCACTGGCAACTTCCAAAACCGGAAGTACCCTCCCCTATATAAGCCCCTCCCATCCGGGAGCACCTCAGTTTTTTGCCAGTGTCTAAGGTGTTGGCCAAGAAGAAACATGTGTTTTTCACTGAGCTTGCGTACAGGTTCTTTTGGGCCTCAGTAAGCTATTCCGGATCCGACCAAAAAAGCTTCATAGCTAAACGGTCGGTACCCGGGCCTTGCAGAGAAGAGCAAGGTTTTGCCTGTAATGCTTCTCTTAGGAGAGCTGGACCCTGGGATCCAGAGCTCTGGTCATACCCACGACCAAGATGTTTTCTGTGCAGGGTGCTATACAGGTCCAGGGGAGTGGAATCCTTGGGAACCCGGTCCCTGAAGGTTTGATTACAATGCCTGCCGTGATAGGTGAAGTTTGGGCTTCTGTGGACCAAACAAAGTCCTGCGGCGAGGAAAAGGTAAGTGGGGGCCCTCAGGAACTTGGTTCTATTGAGGGACCCCCAAGCCTATTTTGTCTTTCTGCCTGTTACCTAAGGTATTCCCGCTAATATTCTGTGTATGCCTGTTACTACTGAGAAAATGTAAAAATTTTAATAGTAGGCAAGAAAAAATAAATAAAAAAAATGTAAGACCGCGGTACCTGTGTTAGACACTAGAGGCCGCTATGGTTCTTTTTCTTGTAATGTGGATTTTTTTCTTCCAGAATCAAATCCAGGCAGTTGGTATGTTCTCTGCTGGGAAGCTGTCTCCTCTGCCCTGTTGCTGCGCTCATCCATCCCCGGGCCCTGCGGCAAAGGGGGCCCTGGCTCCCGTCTAGCTCCTTATTGTTTTTAAAAAAGGGCGCCGAAGGCGCACGTGCGCGTGCACGCGCCTCTATTCATAGAGGCGATCTGAAAAAAGGGGCGGAGCGGGTGGATGACGCTCAGGTGTGCGCCGCGGCGCTGCTGCGCATGTGCGGGCGTCCAGCGTGTTTTAAAGCACATTATAGCTGGCTATTGAATGCACAGACAGAGCTAGCAACAGATAAAGGCACACAGAGGCGGTTGATGCAGGCATCCCCTAGAAAGGCACTTTAGTAGACACCAACTGTGATATAGCAGCAATTGTGCTAGACTATTCTCAGTAAAAGTGGTGTATTACGGCTGGAATACCTCAGCTTTAGGCTTAAGAATATGCCGTCCAGAAGCTCCGGAACTGAATCTTCCAGGAAGCGAAGGGGGTCTCATCGGGCTCTGAGGTGGGCATGCTTCTGCTGCACCAGTCTCCCCTGAAGTTCAGAGGTAAGTGACCATAGAGACCCCGCAGGGGTACTTGGTACTGTGGCTGTCCTCAGTCACCTGCTCCTGTGTATGTAACAGAGGAGGTTTTTTCCTCAGCTCTGGGAGGATTAGAGAGAGATTGTCAACATTGATCGCTGCCTCCCTGTCAGGGAAAGCACGCCGATCTCCGTCTCCTCCTTCAGAGTGCCTGTTAGCAGAGCAACAGTCCCATACAGGGATCGACCTGCCTGAAGGGGATCAGGATGAGGTTGATTCTGTTATAGAGGAATCAACAGTGGAGGAACCTTTCTCAGCAGCTCAAGCTGAAAGATTATGGGTTCAGTCTCTGACTAACATGGTCCGATCGGCATTAAAAATGCACCTTGCGGAACCATCAACCACTACTGTATCCTCGTTGGGGTCGCTAGAAGCCCCCAGACTGTCTGTTCTTTTCCACTTCACCCTTTTACTGAAAGGGCTTATTTACCAGGATTGGGAACGTCCTGAGAAAATATTATTCCCCCAAGAGATTTCCGGTGGTCTATCCCATGGAGGATAAGTTCATCAAAAAAAAAAAAAAAAAAAAAATGGAAGGTCCCTACAGTGGACGCAGCCATCTCTTGTATGTATAAATCACTGACATGTCCAGTGGATAATGTCCAAATGTTCAAGAACCCAATAGATAAAAGATTGGAGTCCTTATGAAAGTCTGCTTCTTTCTACAGCAAGCTTGGTGACACAACCAGCAGTAGCAGCTATTGGGGTCTGCTAAGCAGTGAAGGATCAGTTAAAACAGGTCTTGAGGGACTTGACAGATCAGCAGGCCTTGCCCTAGCTGATCTACCTAGAGCCTTAGGCTTTGCGGTTGACGCCATAAAGGATTCAGTCCATCAGGCCTCCCGCCTTACGCTGTCTAGAGTACATATGCGTAGGCTTCTATGGCTCAAAAACTGGTCTGCTGAAGCTCCCTGTAAGGAATGGCTGGTTAGCGTCCCATTTCATGGTGAACGCTTATTCAGGGAAAACCTGGACAAATATATCCAGAAAATTTCCAGCGGTAAAAATACGCTCTTGCCGGTTAAAAACAGAGTTAGAGGTCCCTCTTTAAGAGGCCTGCTTCTCCAGTCCCTGGGGCATCGGCTGTGTAACAGTTCCGACGGCCTCCTCGGTCAATTCCCCGGGGGTAAAAAACAGGGACAATAGCAGGGTAATGAGAAACCCTGGGTCAGGGGAGGTACAAAACCTCCCCCAAAGTTAAATTCATTGAAGGGTTGCCCCCACTCAGTCGGGTGGGGGGAGGACTCCAGTTGTTCACAAGAGACCTGGCGGGACGCGATCAAGACAGATAGGTGCTCTCCGCAGTATGTTGGGGATACAGATTGGAGTTAAGAGACTCTCCTCCTTCCCATTTTTGAGGTCAAACGTGCCAAGGGATCCCCGGAAGAGAGGATCCCTCCTGTTGGCACTAGAACAACTATTGCTCCAAGGAGTAATTATGGAGGTTCCCCTGGAAGAATGAGGGTTCGGGTTTTACTCAAACCTCTCTACAGTCCCGAAGCAAACGCGGACGGGAGGCCCATATTAATTCTAAAAGGGCTATACAAATTCCTGTATATCAGGACTTTCCGATGAAGTCGATCCGATCGGTGGCCACTGCCCTACAAGGGGAGGATTGGTTAGCCGCGATCGACATCAAAGATGCTTATCTGCACATTCCCATCTTTCCAGTCTACCAAAAGTTTCTACGCTTTGCAGTAGAAGGGCGCCATTTTCAGTTCAGAGCCTTACCCTTCGGTTTGGCCACAGCACCACGAGTGTTTACAAAAATTCTGGCCCTTTATTGGCCAATCTAAGAACACAAGGTGTAATGATAATGGCATATCTAGATGACTTGTTGCTGATAGACCACTCAGTGAAAAAACTAGAAGTGGTCGTTCACAAGACAATCAAGTATCTGGAATCTCACGGTTGGATTATCAACCGAGAAAAGTCAGCCCTAAAAACCAGTCAAAAGTCTGGAATACTTGGGGCTAAGGTTGGATTCAGGCCAGAGAAAAATATTCTTGCCTCGAGGAAAGGTGTTGTCTTTGAAAGATTTGATACACTTAGTGGGTACAAAAAAGACAGCCGTCCATACGCCTGTGCATGAGGCTGCTGGGAAAAATGGTGGCATCATTCGAAGCAGTACCCTACGGTCAATTCCATTCAAGGAATTTGCAGGGGGCCATACTGTCAGCCTGGAACAAAAAAGTTCAGGCCCTAGACTTACAATGTCCTTGTCCCCTTCCGTTCGCAAGAGCCTCCGTTAGTGGTTGGTTCCCCAGAATCTGGAAAAAGGGAAATCCTTCAGTCTGATTTCTTGGAAGGTGGTCACTACAGATGCCAGCCTTATAGGCTGGGGAGCAGTGCTGGAGCAATGGTCTCTCCAGGGCAGATGGTCGGATGCGGAAAAGGCCCTGCCCATCAATCTCTTAGAGATACGAGCAGCCCGGTATGCCCTAGTAGCATGGACATCCAAACTCCAAGGGTCCCCTGTCAGAATTCAATCAGACAATGCCACAGCAGTGGCATATATCAATCATCAGGGGGGCACCAGGAGTCGTGCAGCCCAGAGGGAAGTAAATTACATCCTGAAATGGGCAGAAAAATATGTCCCAGCCATATCTGCGGTATTCATTCCAGGAGTGGAGAATTGGAAGGCGGACTTTCTAAGTCGCCAGCAATTAGGCCCAGAGGAAGGGTCCCTTCACCCCGAGGTTTTCTGGACAATATGTCAGCGGTGGGGAACATCGGATGTAGATCTTCTAGCATCCAGATTCAACGCAAAGGGGGACAGGTTTGTCTCTCGGACAAGGGATCCCCTAGCTTGCGGCTCGGATGCCCTAGTGTTCCCTTGGGATCAGTTCAAGCTGATATATGCATTCACACCGCCACAATGGTTACCTCGATTACTCCGCAGAATCAGGGTAGAAAAGAAACCAGTGATTCCGGTGGCTCCAGCGTGGCCCCGAAGAGCGTGGTACGCGGAGATTGTAAAATTTCAGTGGGGAGTCCTTGGACTCTCCCACGTCGTCCGGACCTGCTTTCGCAAGGACCGATATACCACCCTTCCTTACCAGCCCTAGGTTTGACGACCTGGCTATGGAAGCCCACATTCTAAAAAAGAGAGGGCTCTCTAATCCTGTGGTATCTACCATGATCAATGCCAGGAAGCCGGTATCCAGGCAGATCTAATATAGAATCTGGAAGGCGTACATCGCGTGGTGTGAGGCCAAGAAATGGCATCCACATAAGTACGTAATAGGTAGGATTCTGGACTTCCTACAATGGGCTGTAGATAGGAAGCTTGCCTTGAGTACTATCAAGGGTCAGATTTCGGCCTTGTCAATATTTTTTCAAAGGCCCTTGGCTTCGCATTCACTAGTCAAAGCCTTTATACAAGGAGTGATGCGTATTAGTCCTCCGGTTAATATTCCCATATGTCCATGGGATCTAAACTTGGTTCTGTCGGTTCTACAGAAACAACCATTTGAACCATTACAGCATATTTCTTTGGTGCTTCTCACCAGGAAATTGATTTTTCTAGTAGCCATTTGTTCGGCTAAAAGAGTGTCGGAATTAGCAGCTATGTCCTGTAAGGAGCCATATCTGGTTATCCATAAGGATAGAGTAGTGTTACGTCCTCATCCAGCCTTTCTTCCTAGGGTGGTATCGAGGTTTCATTTGAACCAAGATGTGGTTCTTCCTTCTTTTTTCCCCAAACCTACTTCGGTAGAGGAAAAGTTATTGCATTCTTTGGATGTAGTAAGAGCAGTTAAAGCTTATCTAAAGGCCACTGCTCAGATTCGCAGAACGGATACTTTGGTTATTCTGCCGGAAGGCCCCAGAAAGGGTCAGGCAGCGTCAAAATCTACTTTAGCCAAGTGGATTCGACAGGTCATAATACAAGCCTATGGCTTGAGAAGGAGACCGCCTCCGTTCAAAGTTAGAGCGCACTCCACGAGAGCAGTTGGAACTTCATGGGCAGTGCATCACCAGGCCTCCCTGGCTCAAATCTGTAAGGCCGCAACATGGTCTTCAGTACACACGTTTACTAGGTTCTACCAGGTGGACGTTAGAAGTCAGGAGGATGTCGCCTTTGGGCGCAGTGTGTTGCAGGCCGCAAAAGATCCTCATGTCTGATAGCGCTCAGCTTATATATGGTGTATCCCCCCCCCCTCATTGGGCATTGCTTTAGGACATCCCATTAGTAATGACTATGTCGCTCTGTGTCCCGTGATGTACGAGAAAGAAAATAGGATTTTTATAACAGCTTACCTGTAAAATCCTTTTCTTGGAGTACATCACGGGACACAGAGCTCCCGCCCCTCTTTGGGGACACTTATTGCTTTGCTACAAAACTGAGGTGCTCCCGGATGGGAGGGGCTTATATAGGGGAGGGTACTTCCGGTTTTGGAAGTTGCCAGTGCCAGCACCTGACGGTATCTATATAACCCATTAGTAATGACTATGTCGCTCTGTGTCCCGTGATGTACTCCAAGAAAAGGATTTTACAGGTAAGCTGTTATAAAAATCCTATTTTTTGGAAGATAAACATTTAATATTTGTGTCTCCAAATTTTATTCTTGTTTTTCAGTTTTGGGGCCAACATGAGAGAATACCTTCTGCTTGAGTATGCGTCTGGTCTTTTCTCACACCATAGGTATGCCAATTTTCTCTTCCTAAGGTCTATATTCTGTCTTGACTTTGTGACATTTGCTTTTCCTAATGTAAGTACATTGTGTTGCACTGGCATTAACCTCATTTAAACTATGCTGGGTATGGCATTACCTTGTTAAATGTGTACTATATCACATGTGCATGATTCTTTAAGGGGTTATACAAGTTTGAGATTGATTATATTTGAAGTGGATGTAGCGCTTGAACACATTTAACAGTATTGGAGGACACAGAGGGTGTTATATTTTTCTAGCTGCTGTAGTAGTGTATGGGGAGGGATTTTTATTTTGATAGCGCAGAGTTTATGAATTTCAGTGGTATTATCTTGACAGTGGACCTGTCACTTGAATGTGAAGACAGGTAGTAAAACCCTTCCAAGGATCTTGTATATTACAGAAGCTGATAATACTGTTGGCATTTTCACGTCGGTTCTTCAAAGACTAATCACTGGTAGAGATTAAAGTACCTATGCATGGATAGTTTTATCGTAATACTACTAACTGTTCCAGTTATTTACTATAACTGTGTAATGTATTGTATGTGCACTGAAACAAGGGTAGTAGATTACCATTCTAGATCAAACCATCAGTTTGGATCTCTTTAGTCATTGTGGCCCAATTCACAGAAAAGATACAGGTGTTTTATTTTTTCATAGCCCTTGGACTTTATGCATACACCACATCCTGGAATGGCAACCAACTTAAAAACACCCTGGACTGAAGGTCTCCCGCAGAGTGCACAGCGTTTATTAGTTACAGCTGTACAGTTTACCTTTACTGTGCACACTTTGGCCGTGTTAGACCAGCCATACATGGAGCAAATTTCTTTCATGCAACCACAGACAGTGTTGATGCGGGAATCCCCTCCTGCCGGGCCATTGTCTTCTCCCGGCAGGGGCGGCTTCCCCCGCCGGGAGAAGACGGTGATTATTGCTAGCGGCTATACGTTCAGCCTGCCCATACACGGTTCGAATCTCAGCCGGTTCTTGCTGTATGGCCTGCCTCAAGCCCCATACACACTATCAGTTTTCTTGCACGTTTTTGTCTTCAGGTTTACCAAAACCATCTAATATGAGGTCAAACCTTAAGAGTTTAAATTCGTATGCAATCAGGCAGGCCCTTGTACTACATGGTTTTGGTAAACCTGAAGACAAAAACCTGCAAGAAAACTGATAGTGTGTATGGGGCTTTAGTCTTAGTCCTTGTTAGTGGGGCTCCTGCAGGGTCTTATCACTGTGTTAAGTCTTCTTTTCCCAGTCCCTTTCCGATTCTTAACCTGTTCCAATGGGTAATAAAAAATGGAAAAAAATAAGATAAGCATTGTTTTCTTACAGCCTGTGGCAGCTGGCGGTGGATTATTTGGATCATTGTCCAGAGCTTGGTAGAGTTTACCTCGAACTTCTCATAGAGAGGATCCCACTGACTACTGAAAAGAAGGCGTTAAAGGCATTGAGAATTTGTGAGAAGAGGCAGATGACTGAACAAGGTATGTTGGAATAAATACAAATTCAACTTAACCATGCAATCTGCATATTGAGAACCTTTGCATTGGATATACTGCATTTTAGGTTATTGAGATGAGAATGAGGGAATCCTGGTGTTGTAATTCATCTTGTTCATTTAGTTACCATGGTAGTTCTGGCACTATTGTCCTTCCCAACCACGACACTACCTGCCTGGAGTTTGCATGTTCTCCCTGTGCCTGCATGGGTTTCCTCAGGTTACTCTGGTTTCCTCCCACACTCCAAAGACATGCTGGTAGGTTAATTGGCTTCTGTCCAAAATTGTCCCTAGTATATGAATGTGAGTTGGGGACCTTGGATTATGGGCTCCTTGAGGGTAGGGACCAATCTGAGTGTGTGGAGCGCTGCGTAAATTGACGGCGCTATATGGGTACCTTAAATAAATAATAATATAATAGATGAGCATCTTAATGAGATGTACAGGGATAGGGAGAATTGTAGACAAGCACCCACACTCACTCAGGTTGAACTGGATGGACTGGTGTCTTTATTCAACCTTACTAACTATGTAACAATATTAGCTAAAATCTAATTTATTTCAATAATCAAGCAGTGCCCAGTTGTATTTTCTATTTGTTGCCAACAATTCTTTTTTATGTTATCTAGTTCGAAGTATCTGTAAGACAATGTCAATGCAAGCTTTGCGCAATAATCGTTTGGGTTCAGCTTTGTCCTGGAGTATTCGAGCGAAGGATGCAGCTTTTGCAACACTCATATCAGACCGGTAAGAAGAACACAAGAGTCACTAACTGTCCTGTTTTTAAGAGGAATCAGTTATGGTCCAAAAAGTGTCAGGATAACAATAACTTGTGTTTTTTTTTAGTCTTAAGATCAGTTCAGGTGTCCCTTTTAGAACCCCAAAAGGTTTCTAGGCAGAGTTTATCACTGAGAAATGCGTGGCATAGTCCCGACCTGCAAAGAATCCAAGTTCCCATTTTCATTTTTTGTGGCAGCCATCCGATGCCTTTGTGTTTTTCCTTTTTTAACATTACATTGAATGTGATTGATAACACAAATAGTCCAGCCACAACATAGACTAAGAACTTAGAATGTACCTGTATAGCATTAGCTATTGTCTCTAATACGTGTACTGCTATATATTGTATGCTGTACATTCATAGCTGACCTTGGCTGTTTGCGATGTGTGAACACACACAGGGTGCCATTAAATGGGGGAGGCATCTGCAGTTACATAATCGGAGGATTAAACAAGCTTGTGTAGTAAGCCTACGCATT
Organism: Rana muscosa; assembly: GCA_029206835.1. Classification (NCBI taxonomy): domain Eukaryota; kingdom Metazoa; phylum Chordata; class Amphibia; order Anura; family Ranidae; genus Rana; species Rana muscosa. The sequence goes on from CM055128.1 coordinate 107,131,147, forward strand.
TTGCAAATGGATTTGTGATCAGTCAGCCATACTGTCTCTGTGTAACAGTATTTTGAAAACCTCCATCGCTGCCTTGGAATCTTATTAAACAGTGGGCTGGCAGCTGGATTCAAGTATTATTCACAAAGCACAGAATAGTTAATGTATGAAAGGGCGCTAATCGCACTTAATTAAAATTAAATGCTCTGTGACAACATGTATCTTTAAATTAATTAAGTGGAAAACCGTGTATAATAAAAACACCACAGTGGTGTGATAATTGATATACACCTAAAAAATAATTGTAACAATCACCATACAAAATTAATTGAACAATAATTCTAATTATATAATATTCAGTCCCAATAGTGATGATTGACGTGCTCCTACACAAAAATCAATCAAAAAAATTATATTTCTTTCTCGTACATCACGGGACACAGAGCGACATAGTCATTACTAATGGGTTATATAGTTACCGTCAGGTGCTGGCACTGGCAACTTCCAAAACCGGAAGTACCCTCCCCTATATAAGCCCCTCCCATCCGGGAGCACCTCAGTTTTTTGCCAGTGTCTAAGGTGTTGGCCAAGAAGAAACATGTGTTTTTCACTGAGCTTGCGTACAGGTTCTTTTGGGCCTCAGTAAGCTATTCCGGATCCGACCAAAAAAGCTTCATAGCTAAACGGTCGGTACCCGGGCCTTGCAGAGAAGAGCAAGGTTCTGCCTGTAATGCTTCTCTTAGGAGAGCTGGACCCTGGGATCCAGAGCTCTGGTCATACCCACGACCAAGATGTTTTCTGTGCAGGGTGCTATACAGGTCCAGGGGAGTGGAATCCTTGGGAACCCGGTCCCTGAAGGTTTGATTACAATGCCTGCCGTGATAGGTGAAGTTTGGGCTTTTGTGGACCAAACAAAGTCCTGCGGCGGGGAACAGGTAAGTGGGGGCCCCCAGGAACTTGGTTCTATTGGGGGACCCCCAAGCCTAATTTGTCTTTCTGTCTGTTACCTAACGGTATTCCCGCTAATATCTGTGCATGCCTGTAACTACAAAAAAAAAAAATGTAATAATTTTTAATGGTGGTCAAGAAAAAAAAAAAAAAAAAAGAATGTTTTTTTATATATGTTTAGTATATTAAACTGCGGTACCTGTGTTTGTCCACTAGAGGCCGCTGTGGAATGTTTTTCTTGTCATATGGACTAGTTTCTTCTCAGAGAGCAAAGTCCAGGCAGCTGGTGAGTTCTCCTACAGGAAACTGTTTCCTCTGCCATGTTGCAGTGTTCGTCTATCCCCCGGCCTGCGGCAAAGGGGGCCCTGGCTCCTGTCCCTGGTTTCCATGTTTGAAAATTAGCGCCGAGGCGCACGTGGCCGCGCGCGTGCGCGTGCACGCGCCTCTATATATAGAGGTGGCCGGAAAAAGGGGCGGGGCCTGGGGGATGACGCTCTGTGCGCGCCGCAGCGCTTCTGCGCATGTGCGGGCGTCCCAGCAGGTTTTTAAAAAGCCACATTATTGCAGTAAGCTGGCTATGAAGTACAGAGACAGAGCTGGCAACATTTAAAGGCATACAGCAAGCGGTTGATACAGGCATCCCCTAGAAAGGCACATTAGTAGACACCAACTGTTTATTATAGCAGCATTTATGCTAGACTATTATCAGTAACTGGTGTATTTTCGGCTGGAATACCTCAGCTTTGTGGCTTAGGAATATGCCGTCTAAAAACTCCGGGACTAGAAATTCCAGGAGGAATAGGGGGTCTCCATCGGGCTCTGAGGATCTTGGGCATGCTTTGGCTGCACCAGTCTCCCCTGAAGAATCAGAGGTTAGTGACCGTAGGGCACCCCCAGGAGTACCTGGTACTGTGGCTGTCCCCAGTTCACCTGCTCCTGTGTATGTAACAGAGGAGGTTTTTTCCTCAGCTCTGGGAGGGCTGGAAGAGAGATTGTCAGCACTAATTGCTGCTTCCCTGTCACAGGAGAAAAGCGCTCGATCTCCGTCTCCTCCCTCAGAGTGCCTGTTAACAGAGCAACAGTCCCATACAGAGAACGACCTACCTGAGGGGGATCAGGATGAGGTTGATTCAGTTGTAGAGGAATCAACAGTGGAGGAGCCGTTCTCAGCATCACATGCTGAGAGGTTATGGGTGCAGTCCCTGACTAATATGGTCCGATCAGCATTTAAAATGCCACTTGCGGAGCCATCCTCCTCTTCTGTCTCCTCGTTGGGGTCGCTAAAAGCTCCCCAGACTGTTTGTTCTTTTCCGATCCATCCTTTACTGGAGGGGCTCATTTACCAGGATTGGGAGCATCCTGACAAAATATTTACTCCCCCCAAGAGATTTCCGGTGGTCTATCCTATGGAGGATAAGTTCGTCAGAAAATGGAAGGTCCCTACAGTGGACGCAGCCATCTCTTGTGTGAATAAATCACTGACATGTCCGGTGGAAAATGTCCAAATGTTCAAGGACCCAATAGATAAAAAATTGGAGTCCTTATTGAAATCTGCTTTTTCTACAGCAGGATTGGTGACACAACCAGCAGTGGCAGCTATAGGGGTCTGCCAAGCAGTGAAGGATCAGTTGAAACAGGTCTTAAGGGACGTGCCAGATCAGCAGGCTCTTGCTCTAGCTGATCTACCTAGAGCCTTATGCTTTGCGGTGGACGCTATAAAGGATTCAATCCATCAGGCCTCCCGCCTTACGCTGTCTGTAGTACATATGCGCAGGCTTCTATGGCTCAAAAACTGGTCTGCTGAAGCTCCCTGTAAAAAATTGCTGGTCAGCTTCCCATTTCATGGGGAGCGCTTATTCGGGGAAGACCTGGACAAGTATATCCAGAGAATTTCCAGCGGTAAAAGTACACTCTTGCCGGTCAAAAATAGAGTTAGAGGTCCCTCTTTTAAGAGGCCGGCTTCTCCAGTCCCTAGGACATCGGCTGTGAAACAGTTCCGACGGCCTCCCCGGTCAAATCCCGGAGGTAAAAATCAGGGACAGTTGCAGGGTAACAAGAAGCCCTGGAGCAGGAGAGGTACAAAACCTCCCCCAAAGTCAAATGCATGAAGGGTTGCCCCCACCCAATCGGGTGGGGGGAAGACTTCAGTTGTTCACAGAAACCTGGCGGGACACGATCCGAGACAGATGGGTGCTCTCCGCAGTAAATCTGGGATACAAATTGGAGTTAAAAAACTCCCCTCCTTCCCGCTTTATAAGGTCGAACGTGCCAAGGGATCCCCAGAAGAGAGGATCCCTCCTGTTGGCACTAGAACAATTATTGCTTCAAGCAGTAATTATAGAGGTCCCCCTGGAAGAATGGGGGTTCGGGTTTTACTCAAACCTCTTTACAGTTCCGAAGCCAAACGGGGACGTGAGGCCCATATTAAATCTAAAAGGGCTAAACAAATTCCTACATATCAGGACTTTCCGGATGGAGTCGATCCGATCGGTAGCCACTGCCCTACAAGGGGAGGAATGGTTAGCCTCGATCGACATCAAAGATGCGTATTTGCACATCCCCATCTTTCCAGCCCACCAAAAATTTCTACGCTTTGCGATAGAAGGGCGCCATTTTCAGTTCAGAGCCTTACCCTTCGGTCTGGCCACAGCACCAAGAGTGTTCACAAAAATTCTGGCCCCATTATTGGCCAATCTAAGAACACGAGGTGTAACGATAATGGCATATCTAGACGACTTGTTGCTGATAGACCACTCAGTGGAAAAACTAGAAGTGGTTGTTCACGAGACAATCAAGTATCTGGAATATCACGGTTGGATTATCAACCGAGACAAGTCAGCCCTAAAACCAGTCAAAAGTCTGGAATACTTGGGGCTAAGGCTGGATTCAGACCAGAGAAAAATTTTCTTGCCTCGAGAAAAGGGGTCGTCTTTGAGAGATTTGATCCACTTAGTGGGTTCAAAAAGACAGCCATCCATACGCCTGTGCATGAGGCTGCTGGGAAAAATGGTGGCATCATTCGAAGCAGTACCCTACGGTCAATTCCATTCAAGGAAGTTGCAAAGGGCCATACTGTCAGCCTGGAACAAAAAAGTTCAGGCTCTGGACGTACCAATGTCCTTGTCCCCTTCCGTTCGCAGAAGCCTCCGTTGGTGGTTGGTTCCCCGGAATCTGGAAAGAGGGAAATCCTTCAGTCCGATTTCTTGGAAGGTGGTCACTACAGATGCCAGCCTTTTAGGCTGGGGAGCAGTACTGGAGCAATGGTCTCTCCAGGGCAGATGGTCGGATGCGGAAAAGGCCCTGCCCATCAATCTCTTAGAGATACGAGCAGCCCGGTATGCCCTAGTAGCATGGACATCCAAACTCCAAGGGTCCCCTGTCAGAGTTCAGTCAGACAATGCCACAGCAGTGGCATATATCAATCGTCAGGGGGGCACCAGGAGTCGTGCAGCCCAAAGGGAAGTAAATTACATCCTGAGATGGGCAGAAAGATATGTCCCAGCCATATCTGCGGTATTCATTCCAGGGGTGGAGAATTGGAAGGCGGACTTTCTAAGTCGCCAACAATTATGCCCAGGGGAATGGTCCCTTCATCCCGAGGTTTTCCGGACAATATGTCAGCGGTGGGGAACACCGGATGTAGATCTGCTAGCATCCAGGTTCAACACGAAAGTGGACAGGTTTGTCTCTTGGACAAGGGATCCCCTAGCGTGCGGCTCGGATGCCCTAGTGTTCCCTTGGGATCAGTTCAAGCTGATATATGCATTCCCACCGCCACAATTGTTACCTCGATTACTCCGCAGAATCAGGGTAGAAAAGAAACCAGTGATTCTGGTGGCTCCAGCGTGGCCCCGAAGAGCATGGTACGCGGAGATTGTAAAAATGTCTGTGGGGAGTCCTTGGACCCTCCCACATCGTCCGGACCTGCTTTCGCAGGGACCGATATACCACCCTTCCTTACCAGCCCTAGGTTTGACGGCCTGGCTATTGAAGCCCACATTCTAAAAAGGAGAGGGCTCTCTAATGCTGTGGTGTCTACCATGATCAATGCCAGGAAACCGGTATCCAGGCAGATCTACTATAGAATCTGGAAGGCGTACATCGCCTGGTGTGAGGCCAGGAAATGGCATCCACGTAAATACGTAATAGGTAGAATTCTGGACTTCCTACAATGGGCTGTAGATAGGAAGCTTGCCTTGAGTACTATCAAAGGTCAGATTTCGGCCTTGTCAATATTTTTTCAAAGGCCCTTGGCTTCGCATTCACTAGTCAAAGCCTTTATACAAGGAGTGATGCGTATTAGTCCTCCGGTTAATATTCCCATATGTCCATGGGATCTAAACTTGGTTCTGTCGGTTCTACAGAAACAACCATTTGAACCATTACAGCATATTTCCTTAGTGCTTCTCACCAGGAAATTGATTTTTCTAGTAGCCATTTGTTCGGCTAAAAGAGTATCGGAATTAGCAGCTATGTCCTGTAAGGAGCCATATCTGGTTATCCATAAGGACAGAGTAGTGTTACGTCCTCATCCAGCCTTTCTTCCTAAGGTGGTATCGAGTTTTCATTTGAACCAAGATGTGGTTCTTCCTTCTTTTTTCCCCAAGCCTACTTCGGTAGAGGAAAAGTTATTGCATTCTTTGGATGTAGTAAGAGCAGTTAAAGCTTATCTAAAAGCCACTGCTCAGATTCGCAGAACGGATACTTTGTTTATTCTGCCGGAAGGCCCCAGAAAGGGTCAGGCAGCGTCAAAATCTACTTTAGCCAAGTGGATTCGACAGGTCATAATACAAGCCTATAGCTTGAGAAGTAGACCGCCTCCGTTCAAAGTTAGGGCGCACTCCACGAGAGCAGTTGGAACTTCATGGGCAGTGCATCACCAGGCCTCCCTGGCTCAAGTCTGTAAGGCCGCAACATGGTCTTCAGTACACACGTTTACTAGGTTCTACCAGGTGGACGTTAGAAGTCAGGAGGATGTCGCCTTTGGGCGCAGTGTGTTGCAGGCCGCAAAAGATCCTCATGTCTGATAGCGCTCAGCTTATATATGGTGTATCCCCCCCCCCTCATTTGGCATTGCTTTAGGACATCCCATTAGTAATGACTATGTCGCTCTGTGTCCCGTGATGTACGAGAAAGAAAATAGGATTTTTATAACAGCTTACCTGTAAAATCCTTTTCTTGGAGTACATCACGGGACACAGAGCTCCCGCCCCTCTTTGGGGACACTTATTGCTTTGCTACAAAACTGAGGTGCTCCCGGATGGGAGGGGCTTATATAGGGGAGGGTACTTCCGGTTTTGGAAGTTGCCAGTGCCAGCACCTGACGGTAACTATATAACCCATTAGTAATGACTATGTCGCTCTGTGTCCCGTGATGTACTCCAAGAAAAGGATTTTACAGGTAAGCTGTTATAAAAATCCTATTATAAAGGAATAGCCTGGTCACGTGATACACACAGAACGCTCCATCCGGGATTCTGACTGCAGCGAACGGTGGCTTCGATGCACGCTGCTTCCACAGGGTCACGAGCCGCTGGCTCCACACCACACGCTTGCAGCCCCAGTGCCGGGATGGGCACTTTATAATGTAAGAGGCCACCCAGGCCATACGTTCTTTTATATATTTTTCACTGTTTTTTTATAAATAAATATATGGGTGGCACTATGGAGTTTTCCATTTTGTGTTTCATATCCTTTGCCTGAGACCGAGGAAGGAGGTTCATATTCACCAGTTTCTGTCCGTATGTGTGCAGGCACAATCCTGCTCAAGCTGTTTGTGACCATCTTTTTAATTAAAGAGGTCCACTTCATTTGGTAAGCGCAATCCACTACCTGTGCACTTTGGGTGTCTTCATTGGAAGATTTGGTGAAGGAATAAATTTGTGCACTCCTTTGAAGGAAGAATCACAGTATAGCATGAACTTTTTTTTTTTTTTTGCATTTTTTTTTTTTAATTGAAAAAAAACAACTTTATTAAGAAGTATATGCATGGTACATACATCAGTAAAATCCAGTATGGCCAAAGCAATAGTACATACATGAACATAATGAAACATCTGTGTGACATAAAAGATGAAGACACCGATGAGAGTGGAGCCGGCATACAACAAAGATGAGAAATCAACATGTCAAGTACACGTTTCCCCATCCGCCAACCATCTATCCCATACCCTCTCATACTTTAGGGGACACCCTCTATGCACATAAATCAGTTTTTTATATGGGAGAGCATCGTTAACCGCCTTTTTCCAGCACTGGACTGTGGGGGACAGAGCCTGCATCCAGTTTCGGGCCACTACTTTTCTCGCCAAGAATAGCGTCTCATGTAAGAAGGTACGCAGGGGTTTGTCAGCATCTAGTTCTGGCAACAGGCCAAGTAGGCACATCTTTGGGTCAAGGGTAGCAGGGGAGCCCATCTGGTCGTGTAGGAAGCGTATCACCTGTGTCCAGTATGTCTGGATAATGGGGGAGGACCAAATAAGGTGGTAAAAGGAGCCCGGGGTGCGGTCGCAGAGGCGGCATCCTGGATTGTACGTGGGTTTGAAACGTGCTATTCTCTGAGGGGTCAGGTACGTTCTGTGTATAATGTACAACTGTGTGAGGCGGTCCGATAGCTTGGGGGAGACTTTTTTCACGTCTTCCAAGATCTCATCCCAATCCTCATCCTCCACTAGTCCAACATCCACCTCCCATCTGGTCTTGGCCACGTAGGCCAATGCTGTGGCGCTAGGGAGACGAATGGCGGAGTACAGAGTGGAGATGAGTTTGGCGGGCTCATTCCCCGTGACTGTGTCCACTATAGAGGGGACTGCCATGGACGGGTTGGAGCCAGAGAACTGGGCCTGTATAGCGTGGCGGAGTTGCAGATACCTGAAGAAACGGCAATTGGGGAGGGAAAATTCATCTTTTAGCATTTGAAATGTTTTAAGGCCTGTGGTGGTCATGATCTGATGTAAATATAAGATCCCATGGCGTGTCCACACCGCGGGGTCTGGGATGGACAATAATTCTGGCAAACATGTATTGAACCAGAGAGGGGTATGAGAGTGTACTTGCGGGGTTCCAATTTTTTGTAGTGCCATCCGCCATACCCTCCGGTGGTGAGCCAACATGTCAGCTTTGTGTTGGGAGGGGCGTCTCGTCGATGGGGTTCTAAGGACTGACTGAAGTGGGGTATGGGCTGGGTCGTCGGGATGCTCACAGAGAAGTGTCTGGTATCTTGGTAGCTCACATTTGTCAAAGTAATAGAAGTGTGACAGTTGGGAGGCAAGATAATAGTCCTGGAAGTCTGGGAGAGCAGCTCCTCCCAATGTCACGGGGTTCTTCAGAATTTTCCAAGATAATTTGTGTCTGCCATGACCCCATATAAATGAATTCAGAATGGATTCAATTATTTTGAAACATTTTTGCGGTATATAGAGGGGAGCATGCCAGACCAAATACAGTATTTTTGGAAGGAGTATCATCTTAACCAGACTAATGCGACCCATAACACCCAGGGGTAGTCTGGCCCAGGTCTGTGTCTTGGTCTTGATCAGGGCATACAGGGGTTCAATGTTCAGTAGTTTGTAGTCCGAGAGCGATCTGGTGACCTGCACCCCAAGGTATTTGATCAGGGAGACCCTTGGAAGAGCCAGAGGAGGAGACGTGAATGAGGGGGGGAAATGGTCAATCGGGAGAATCTGGGACTTGGACCAATTAATACTCAGACCTGAGTGTCCACCCATACGCTCTATGGACTGGAGGGCTGCTACAAGAGAGGGACCCGAGTCCGCCAGATACAGGAGTGTATCATCGGCATACATCCCGATCTTTTCTTCCAAGTTCCCCATCCTGAGGCCTCGGATACAGGCATCTGCGCGGACCATAATGGCCAACGGTTCCACAGCCAATGCGTACAGCATGGGGGAAAGGGGGCAGCCTTGTCGGGTCCCTCTTTCCAGCGGGAACTGGTCGGAAAGCCAACCGTTCACAAATACTCTGGCCCTCGGGGATTGATAGAGGAGTTGGACCCAGCGAATGAAGCTGGGGCCAAATCCAAATCTTGAGAGGCACTCCCACAGGTAGTTCCACTCCACGGAGTCGAAGGCGTATAGCATGAACTTTATTGAAGGTGTTTTCACTTGTCGGATTTGAAGCAACACCGTTTTATTTTTCACAGTTAAAGGGGACTTTCTTCTTAATTTTTATATATAATTTTTTATATATATAATTTTTCTGATTGATTTTTGTGTGGGAGCACGTCAATCATCACTATTGGGACTGAATATTATATAATTAGAATTATTGTTCAATTAATTTTGTATGGTGATTGTTATAATTTTCTTTTTCGTACATCACGGGACACAGAGCGACTTAGTCATTACTAATGGGTTATATAGTTTACCTTCAGGTGCTGGCACTGGCAACTTCCAAACCGGAAGTACCCTCCCCTATATAAGCCCCTCCCATCCGGGAGCACCTCAGTTTTTTGCCAGTGTCTAAGGTGTTGGCCAAAGAGTAACATGTGTTTTCCTGGGCTTGCGTACAGGTTCTTTTACGGGCCTTAGTAAGCTGTTCCGGATCCCACCAAAAAAGCTTCATAGCTAAACGGTCGGTACCCGGGCCTTGCAACAGAAGAGCAAGGTTTTGCCTGTAATGCCTCTCTTAGGAGGGCTGGACCCTGGGATCCAGAGCTCTGGTCATACCCACGACCAAGATGTTTTCTGTGCAGGGTGCTATACAGGTCCAGGGGAGTGGAATCCTTGGGAACCCGGTCCCTGAAGGTTTAATTACAATGCCTGCCGTGATAGGTGAAGTTTGGGCTTCTGTGGACCAAACAGAGTCCTGCGGCGGGGAACAGGTAAGTGGGGGCCCCCAGGAACTTGGTTCTATTGGGGGACCCCCAAGCCTAATTTGTCTTTCTGTCTGTTACCTAACGGTATTCCCGCTAATATCTGTGTATGCCTATAACTACTGGAAAATGTAAAATTTTAATAGTAGTCAAGAAAAAAAAAAAAGAGGACCGCGGTACCTGTGTTAAACCACTAGAGGCCGCTGTGGTCCATTTTTCTTGTCATGTGGATCTTTGGTTTTCTCAAGTCAAAAGATCCAGGCAGTTGGTAAGTTTCTCTGTGGGAATCCAGTTCCTCTGCCCTGTTGCTGCGCTCATCCACCGCACAGGCCCTCCGGCAAAAAGGGCCCTGGCTCCTAGTCCCTGCTTGGTTTCAAAAAAGGGCGCCAATGGCGCACGGGCGCGTGCACACGCCTCCTATGAAAAAAAAGGGGCGGGGCGGGTGGATGACGCTCGATGCGCGCCGCGGCGCTTCTGCGCATGTGCAGGCGTCCCAGCATGTATAAAAGACACAGTACAAGTGTCAGCTGGATGCAAACAGAGCTAGCAACAAAACGGTGGCACACAGAGGCGGTTGATGCAGGCATCCCCATAGAAAGGCACTTTAGTGGACACCAGCTGGTATATAGCAGCAACTGTGTTAGACTATTACCAGCAAAATTGGTGTATGACGACGGGAATACCTCAGCTTTGTGCTTAAAGGATATGTCGTCCAGACGCTCCGGAAATAAGTCTTCCAGGAAGCCAAAGGGGTCTCCATCAGGCTCTGAGGATATTGGGCATGCTTGTACTGCACCAATCTCCCCTGAAAAATTCAGAGGTCAGTATCCGTAGGAACCCCGCAGGAGTGCCTGGTGCTGCGGCTGTCCCCAGTCCACCTGCTCCTGTATATATAACAGAGGAGGTTTTATCCTCAACTCTGGGAGGTTTGGAAGAGAGATTAACAGCATTGATCGCTGCTTCCCTGTCACAGGGAAAGCGCGTCCGATCTCCGTCTCCTCCTTCAGAGTGCCTGTTAGTGGAGGAACAGCCCCACACAGAGATCGACCTACCTGAAGGGGATCAGGATGAGGTTGATTCAGTTATAGAGGAATCAACAGTGGAAGAACCTTTCTCAGCATCTCAGGCTGAAGATTATGGGTTCAGTCTCTGACTAACATGGTCCGATCAGCATTTAAAATGCCTCTGGCGGAACCATCAACCACTACGGTTTCCTCGCTGGGGTCGCTGAAAGCTCCCCAGGCTGTCTGTTCCTTCCCAATCCACCCTTTATTGGAAGGGCTTATTTACCAGGATTGGGAGCATCCTGATAAAATATTTACTCCCCCCAAGAGATTTCCAGTGATCTATCCCATGGAGGATAAGTTCATTAAAAAAAATGGAGGGTCCCTACAGTGGACGCAGCCGTCTCTTCTGTGAACAAATCACTGACATGTCCAGTAGATAATGTTCCAATGTTCAAAGACCCAATAGATAAAAAATTGGAGTCTTTACTAAAATCTGCTTTCTCTACAGCAAGCATGGTGACACAACCTGCAGTAGCAGCGATTGGAGTCTGCCAAGCAATGAAAGATCAGTTGAAACAAGTCTTAAGGGACTTACCAGATCAGCAGGCTCTTGCCCTAGCTGACCTACCTAGAGCCTTGTGTTGCGGAGGACGCCATAAAGGATACAATCCAACAGGCATCCCGCTTTACGCTGTCTGTAGACATATGCGTAGGCTTCTATGGCTCAAAAACTGGTCTGCTGAAGCTCCCTGTAAGAAATTGCTGATTAGCTTCCCATTTCATGGAGAACGCTTATCTGGAGATGATCTGGACAAATATATCCAGAAAACTTCTGCCGGTAAAAGTACACTCTTGCCGGTTAAGAACAAGGGTAGAAGTCCTTCTTTTTTTTTTTTTTTTTGAGAAAAAAGTTTTTTATTGAACAATTTACATTTGGAACATAATTCTGCAAGTTACAAGGCAATACTGGAGAAATGCATAAAACAAGAAATGTGGCTTATACATATATAGGCACAGTAGATCAAAAAACTTGTTCAGATTGAACACTGGATTCAGTGACTATCAATAAGTGGAAAACCCTATGTCCACGCTATTCATGGAATTGCACGCTAGAAGGATGTATAGTATTACGGACCATCAGTGCATGTGTCTGCGGACTCAAGCCATCGATCCCAGATTTTGTAGTACTTATCTGGACAACCTCTGTTGATGTATATGAACTTTTTGTAGGGAAGAGTGTTATTTATATCTAGTTTCCAATCGTTGAAGCTGGGGGGAGTGGGTCTCATCCACTGTCTGGCTATAATTTTTCTAGCATTAAACAATGTTTCATGCAAGAATGTTTTAGTGAATTTGTCCATCTCAGAGTCGGGGAATATCCCCAGTAAGCATTGTTTGGGGTCCAGGGTCAATGGGGATCCCATGTCATCATGGAGGAAGTCAACAATCTGCTTCCACAGACCCTGAAGGACCGGGCACGCCCAGAGTAGATGGAAGAATGTGCCCGTCGTTTGGTTACACATTGTGCACAAGGTAGAAAACTGTCGTCTAAAGCGGGCGATTCTTAGGGGGGTGAGATACGCTCGGTGCACCACGTATAACTGGGTCAGCCTGTCAGAGAGCTTGGGGGATACAGTCTTGCACGAGTCTAGTGCTTCACTCCACTCCTCATCCTACAGTGGGCCCACCTCTCTTTCCCATCTTGGTTTAAGGCTGTAAGCTAGCGTGGTAGATGATGGGGTGAGAAGCATGACATAAAAATCAGAGATCAGCTTTCGCGGGTCCACACCTTTAACCACAGCCATAATAACATTAGGCGTAGATTGTGGCAAAGGCTGGGGAAACTGAGCTTGGGCTGCGTGACGCACCTGGAAGAATCTAAAAAGCATAGAATTGGGCAGCAGGAACTCATTTTGGAGGTCCTCAAAGTTTTTAAGTGTGCCATCGGAAATTATGTGGTGCAAATAATATATTCCATATTCGCACCATATCTCTGTGTCAGGGATCAAGAGAAACTCTGAGAGTAGTCTATTGTGCCATAAGGGGGTATAGTTGTTGTGTTTAGGGGTCGTTAATGTTTTAGTGGTGATGTCCCATACGCGCCTATATTGGTATAATAGGGACCCACGGTCTCTATTGGAGTTATTCCCACTATGTCCCACTGCAATTGCAGTGAGTGGGTCAGTGGTCAGTTGTGCCCACCGTGGACAGAGGAGGGTGAGGAATCTGAGTCTGTCGGTTTTATCTATGTGGTATAGTTGAGACAGTTGGGACGCAAGGTAATAAAGATTTAAGTCAGGGAGGGCTGTTCCACCTAGGTCAGTAGGGTTCTTAAGGACTCTCCAGGCCAGCTTGTGTCTGTTGTTACCCCAAATAAATGTCTTGAGTATGGCCTCCATTGACTTGAAAAATTTCAAGGGTAAGTATACGGGTGTGTGCCAGAGTATATACAATATTTTCGGAAATAATATCATTTTAACAATGTTAATACGGCCCCACACGCCGAGCGGCAGTCTCGCCCATACCTGGGTTCTAGACTTGATGAGATCGAAAAGGGGTTCTATGTTCAGGGATATATAGTCAGCCGGTGTTCTATTCACCAATACTCCAAGATATTTGATAGTGTTCACTCGCTGGAGTGGTAACTGTGCCTGTAGCTTGGGAGAGGGGAAACTATCCATAGGCAGTATTTGAGATTTCTCCCAATTAATTTTAAGAGAAGTCCTTCTTTTAAGAGGCCTACTTCTCCAGTCCCTGGCACATCGGCTGTGAAACAGTTCCGACGGCCTCCGCGGTCAAATCCAGGGGGCAGAAATCAGGGACAATCACAGGGTAACAAGAAACCCTGGGTCAAGAGAGGTACAAAACCTCCCCCCAAGTCATGAAGGGTTGCCCCCACTCAATCGGGTGAGGGGAAGACTTCAGTTGTTCACAGAGACCTGGCGGGACACCATCAGAGACAGATGGGTGATCTCCGCAGTAAGTCTGGGATACAGGCTGGAGTTAAAAGACATTCCTCCTGCCCATTTTATAAGGTCAAACGTGCCAAGCGATCCCCAGAAGAGTGGATCCCTCCTTCTGGCACTAGAACAACTATTGCTCCAAGGGTAATCATGAAGGTTCCCTTGGAAGAAAGCGGGTTCGGGTTTTACTCAAACCTTGTCACAGTCCCCAAACCAAATGGGGAGGTGAGGCCCATATTAAATATAAAAGGGCTAAACAAGTTCCTACATATCAGGACTTTTTCGGATGGAGTCGATCCGATCGGTGGCCACCGCCCTACAAGGGCAGGAATGGTTAGCCTCGATCGACATAAGGGATGCTTATTTGCATATTCCCATCTGTCCGGCCCACCAGAAATTTCTACGCTTTGCAGTAGAAGGGTGCCATTTTCAGTTCAGAGCCTTACCTTTCGGTCTGGCCACAGCACCACGAGTGTTCACAAAAATTCTGGCCCTACGATTGGCCAAACTAGGAACACAAGGTGTAACGATAATGGCATATCTAGACGACTTGTTGCTGATAGACCACTCAGTGAAAAAAACTAGAAGTGGTCGTTCACAAGATAATCAAGTATCTGGAATCTCACGGTTGCATTATCAACCGAGACAAGTCAGCCCTAAAACCAGTCAAAAGTCTGGAATACTTGGGGGCTAAGACTGGATTCAAATCAGAGAAAGATTTTCTTACCTCCAGAGAAGGTGTCGTCTTTGAAAGATTTGACCCACTTAGTGGGTACAAAAAAGAAAACCATCCATACGCCTGTGTATGAGGCTGCTGGGAAAAATGGTGGCTTCATTCGAAGCAGTACCCTACGGTCAATTCCATTCAAGGAACTTGCAGAGGGCCATACTGTCAGCCTGGAACAAAAAAGTTCAGGCTTTAGACTTACCAATGTCCCTGTCCCCTTCCGTTCGCAAGAGCCTCCATTGGTGGTTGGTGCCCCAGAATCTGGAAAAGGGGAAACCCTTCAGTCCGGTTTCTTGGAAGGTGGTCACTACAGATGCCAGCCTCATAGGCTGGGGGGCAGTACTGGAGCAATGGTCTCTCCAGGGCAAGTGGTCAGAAGCAGAGAAGGCCCTGCCCACCAATCTCTTAGAGATACGAGCAGCCCGGTATGCCCTAGTAGCATGGACATCCAAACTCCAAGGGTCACCTGTCAGAATTCAATCAGACAATGCCACAGCAGTGGCATATATCAATCACCAGGGTGGCACCAGGAGTCGTGCAGCCCAGAGGGAAGCGAATTGCATCCTGGAATGGGCAGAAAGATATGTCCCAGCCATATCCGCGGTTTACATCCCAGGAGTGGAAAATTGGAGAGCGGACTTTTTAAGTCGCCAGCAATTATGCCCGGGGGAATGGTCTCTTCACCCCGAGGTTTTCCAGGCAATATGCCAGCGGTGGGGAACACCGGATGTAGATCTGCTAGCATCCAGATTCAACGCAAAGGTGGACAGATTTGTGTCTCGCACAAAGGATCCCCTAGCTTGCGGTTCGGATGCCCTAGTGTTCCCTTGGGATCAGTTCAAGCTGATATATGCATTCCCACCGCGATTAATCCGCAGAATCAGGGTAGAAAAGAAACCAGTGATTCTGGTGGCTCCAGCGTGGCCCCGAAGGGCATGGTACGCGGAGATTGTAAAAATGTCAGTGGGAAGTCCTTGGACCCTCCCACATCGTCCGGACCTGCTTTCGCAAGGACCGATATACCACCCTTCCTTACCAGCCCTAGGTTTGACGGCCTGGCTATTGAAGCCCACATTCTAAAAAAGAGAGGGCTCTCTAATCCTGTGGTATCTACCATGATCAATGCCAGGAAGCCGGTATCCAGGCAGATCTATTATAGGATCTAGAAGGCGTACATCACGTGGTGTGAGGCCAAGAAATGGCATCCACGTAAATACGTAATAGGTAGGATTCTGGACTTCCTACAGTGGGCTGTACATAGGAAGCTTGCCTTGAGTACTATCAAGGGTCAGACGGCCTTGTCAATATTTTTTCAAAGGCCCTTGGCTTTGCATTCATTAGTCAAAGCTTTCATACAAGGAGTGATGCGTATTAGCCCTCCGGTTAGTATTCCCATATGTCCATGGGACTTAAACCTGGTTCTGTCGGTTCTACAGAAACAACCATTTGAACCATTGCGGCACATTTCCTTGGTTCTTTTCACCAGGAAATTGATTTTCTTAGTAGCCATTTGTTCGGCTAAAAGAGTATCGGAATTAGCCGCCTTGTCCTGTAAGGAGCCATATCTGGTTGTCCATAAGGACAGAGTAGTATTACGTCCTCATCCAGCCTTTCTTCCTAAGGTGGTATCGAGGTTCCATTTGAACCAAGATGTGGTTCTTCCTTCCTTTTTCCCCAAACCTAGTTCGGTAGAGGAAAAGTTATTGCATTCTTTGGATGTAGTAAGAGCAGTTAAAGCTTATCTAAAAGCCACTGCTCAGATTCGCAGAACGGATACTTTGTTTGTTCTGCCGGAAGGCCCCAGAAAGGGTCAGGCAGCATCAAAAATCTACTTTAGCCAAGTGGATTCGACAGGTCATAATACAAGCCTATGGCTTGAAAAGGAGACCGCCTCCGTTCAAAGTTAGGGCGCACTCCACAAGAGCAGTTGGAACTTCATGGGCAGTGCATCACCAAGCCTCCCTGGCTCAAGTCTGTAAGGCCACAACATGGTCCTTAGTACACACGTTTACTAGATTCTACCAGGTAGACGTTAGAAGTCAGGAGGATGTCGCCTTTGGGCGCAGTGTGTTGCAGGCCGCAAAAGAGCCTCATGCCTGATGGCGCTCAGCTTATGTATGGTGTATCCCCCCCCCCCTCATTTGGCATTGCTTTGGGACGTCCCATTAGTAATGACTAAGTCGCTCTGTGTCCCGTGATGTACGAAAAAGAAAAAGGGATTTTTATAACAACAGCTTACCTGTAAAATCCTTTTCTTGGAGTACATCACGGGACACAGAGCTCCCACCCCTCTTTTTGGGACACTTATTGCTTTGCTACAAAACTGAGGTGCTCCCGGATGGGAGGGGCTTATATAGGGGAGGGTACTTCCGGTTTGGAAGTTGCCAGTGCCAGCACCTGAAGGTAAACTATATAACCCATTAGTAATGACTAAGTCGCTCTGTGTCCCGTGATGTACTCCAAGAAAAGGATTTTACAGGTAAGCTGTTATAAAAATCCCTTTATTTTTTAGGTGTATATCAATTATCACACCACTGTGGTGTTTTTATTATACACGGTTTTCCACTTTATTAATTTAACCACTTACGCCCCGGACCATTTGGTAGCTAAAGGACCAGAGGTGATTTCAGAATTTTGCACTGCGCTGGTTTAACTGTAAATTGTGCGGACATGCAATGTTGTACCCAAACGAAATTTGCGTCCTTTTCTTCCCACAAATAGAGCTTTCTTTTAATGGTATTTGATTGCCTCTGCGATTTTTATTTTTTGCGATATAAACGGAAAAAGACCGAAAATTTTGAAAAAAAATGATATTTTCTACTTTTTGTTATAAGAAAATCGAATAAACTCAATTTTAGTCATACATTTAGGCCAAAATGTATTCAGCCACATGTCTGTAGTAAAAAAAATGTCAATAAGCGTATATTTATTGGTTTGCGCAAAAGTTATAGCGTCTACAAACTAGGGTACATTTTCTGGAATTTACACAGCTTTTAATTTATGACTGCCTATCTAATTTCTTGAGGTGCTAAAATGGCAGGGCAGTACAAACCCCCCCCCCCCCCCAAATGACCCCATTTTGGAAAGTAGACACCCCAAGGAAATTGCTGAGAGGCATGTTGAGCCCATTGAATATTTTTTTTTTTTTGTCTCAAGTGATTGAATAATGACTAAAAAAAAAAAAAATTACAAAAAGTTGTCACTAAATGATATATTGCTCACACATGCCATGGTTATATGTGGAATTGCACCCCAAAATACATTTTGCTGTTTCTCCTGAGCACGGGGATACCACATGTGTGGGACTTTTTGGGAGCCTAGCCGCGTACGGGCCCCCGGAAACCAAGCACCGCCTTCAGGATTTCTAAGGGCGCAAATTTTTGATTTCACTCCTCACTACCTATCACAGTTTTGAAGGCCATAAAATGCCAAAATAGCACAAAACCCCCCCAAATGACCCCATTTTAGAAAGTAGACACCCCAAGGAAATTGCTGAGAGGCCTGTTGAGCCCATTGAATATTTTTATTTTTTTGTCCCAAGTGATTGAATAATGACAAAAAAAAAAAAAATTACAAAAAGTTGTCACTAAATGATATATTGCTCACACATGCCATGGTTATATGTGGAATTGCACCCCAAAATACATTTTGCTGTTTCTCCTGAGCACGGGGATACCACATGTGTGGGACTTTTTGGGAGCCTAGCCGCGTACGGGCCCCCGGAAACCAAGCACCGCCTTCAGGATTTCTAAGGGCGCAAATTTTTGATTTCACTCCTCACTACCTATCACAGTTTTGAAGGCCATAAAATGCCAAAATAGCACAAAACCCCCCCAAATGACCCCATTTTAGAAAGTAGACACCCCAAGGAAATTGCTGAGAGGCCTGTTGAGCCCATTGAATATTTTTATTTTTTTGTCCCAAGTGATTGAATAATGACAAAAAAAAAAAAAAATTACAAAAAGTTGTCACTAAATGATATATTGCTCACACATGCCATGGTTATATGTGGAATTACACCGCAAAATACATTTTGCTGCTTCTCCTGAGTACGGGGATACCACATGTGTGGGACTTTTTAGGAGCCTAGCCGCGTACGGGACCCCGAAAACCAAGCACCGCCTTCAGGATTTCTAGGCACAAATTTTTGATTTCACTCCTCACTACCTATCACAGTTTCGAAGGCCATAAAATGCCAAAATAGCACAAAACCCCCCCAAATGACCCCATTTTGGAAAGCAGACACCCCAAGCTATTTGCTGAGAGGCATGGTGAGTATTTTACAGCTCTCATTTGTTTTTGAAAATGAAGAAAGAAAATTTTTATTTTTTTTTTCAATTTTCAAAACTTTGTGACAAAAAGCGAGATCTACAAAATACTCACTCACAATACCTCTCAGCAAATAGCTTGGGATTGCTCTCTAGCTGATTGGAACCTTTAAACTACAGTACACAGCACACAATGTTTGCACTGCCATTTGCAGCAGTAGGAGAAAAAGCATTGAAAGAGACCTATTGTCAACCTGCTGTTTCAGTGCAGATATACCAACATCAAGTAGAAGTCCAATCATATCCTATCTAAACCCAAACATAGTTACATAGTTAGTCAGGTTGAAAAAAGACACAAGTCCATCCAGTTCAACCATAAAAAAAGAAAATAATATCATACAATCCCATATACCTAATTCTATACCCACAGTTGATCCAGAGGAAGGCAAAAAACCCCAGCAGAGCACGATCCCATTTGCTACAGCAGGGGAAAAAATTTCTTCCCGATCCCCTGAGAGGCAATTGGATATTCCCCAGATCAACTTTACCTATAAATGTTAGTACCCAGTTATATTATGTACATTTTAAGAAAGAATCCAGGCCTTTCTTAAAGCAATCTACTGAGCTGGCCAGAACCACCTCTGCAGGGAGTCTATTCCACATTTTCACAGCTCTTACGGTGAAGAAACCTTTCCGCATTTGGAGGTGAAATCTCTTTTCCTCTAGACGTAAAGAGTGCCCCCTTGTCCTTTGTGTTGACCGTAAAGTGAATAACTCAACACCAAGTTCACTATATGGACCCCTTATATATTTGTACATGTTGATCATATCCCCCCCCTTAATCTCCTCTTCTCAAGAGTGAATAAATTCAGTTCCTCTAATCTTTCCTCATAGCTGAGCTCCTCCGTGCCTCTTATCAGTTTGGTTGCCCTTCTCTGCACTTTCTCCAGTTCCCCGATATCCCTTTTGAGAACTGGGGCCCAAAACTGAACTGCATATTCCAGATGAGGTCTTACTAATGATTTGTACAGGGGCAAAATGATATCTCTCTCTCTGGAGTCCATTCCTCTCAATACAAGAAAGGACTTTGCTCGCTTTGGAAACCGCAGCTTGGCATTGCATGCCATTATTGAGCTTATGATCTACCAAAACCCCCAGATCCTTCTCCACTATGGATCCCCCCCAGTTGTACTCCCCCTAGTATGTATGATGCATTCATATTTTTAGCCACCAAGTGCATAACTTTACATTTATCAACATTAAACCTCATCTGCCACATAGTCGCCCAATTAGACAGGGCATTGAACCTGCTCCCACCACTATTCTAAGCCCTATACTAATTACCCCCTAGAGCAGCTATCTTCAAACTACGACCCCCTAGCTGTTGCAGAACTACACGTCCCATGAGGCATTGTAAAACACCGACATTCACAGACATGACCAGGCATGATGGGAATTGTAGTTCCTGAACAACTGGAGGGCCATAGTTTGGAGACCCCTGCCCTGGAGGAAAGATGTCTATACTTATTCTGAGGATGCTCCGGTCTGGTCGTATGATTAGTTCCCTGTGCTGGCTTCAGTATAGAGGGAAAGCTGACAAAGGATGCCCCATAGTAAGCCTGTGAGTGATGTCACTTCATAGGCATTGCAACCATTGTCGACGATCTCACCTCTTCACTGAAGTTGGCTGCTGGGGAGATCATGTGATTGGACCAGAGCGCCTAAGGAACAGGTAAGTATACACACATTTTCTTTTACAGGGTAGTTAGTATTGGGCTGGGAACAGGTTTAAAGCGGAGGTTCCGCGGTCCATATTTTTATTTTTTTTCATTCCATTCAATGTGGTTACATATGACTGTTTACTACATACTCGTCCTGCGCTTTAAATTATCCCCTGTCCGTTTTCATTCAAAATAAACATTTATAAAATCGTTTCCTGCTCTTTTCCATTTTGCTTGTGGGCATCGTGAAGCCCACAAGCACAGACTTCTGGGTATCTCGAGATCTTTTGCTAGCAGGCGTTACTATTTGTCTCCTGGGAAGCATGACACTTTGCTCCCAGGAGACATTGCGGAGACCTCCCGGCATACATAGCTCTGCTGGTGAAAGCTAACGACACGCCTACTCCCACGGGAGGAAATCCCGGAAGTAGGATTAAAGACAGCAGATTAATGCTAATTACACCCGCAGAAAAAAAAAAGGTTAGTCATATGTTTATGTTAATGATCAAAGTTAATGGATGAAATAATGTTTAAAATGTGGGTGAACCTCCGCTTTAAGTTCAGATAGACTTGACTGGACTTCCACTTTCAGTGGCAGAGATTCTAAGAGTAAAGCTGACTATAGACGGATCGAAAATAGGCTGGTTCATCAGGGACTTCCTCCATCCACCGTCTTTGTAATTATAGAGAAATCTGGTTTTCCCACTGGCTGAATGAACAAAAACTACCTGACTATGACTAGCTTAAAAAGGGGTTGTAAAATCAGAAGTTTTTTTTATCCTAATGCATTAAGATAAAAAAGCCTTCTATGTGCAAAAGCCCCCCTCAGCCCCCTACCGGTAATACTTACCTGAGCCCCATCTCTGTCCAGCAATGTCCACGAGTGTCTCCGCCAACCCGAGACTCTCCCTCCTGATTGGATGAGACATTGACTCCCGCTGCTGTCAATCAAAGTCAGTTGGCCAATCAGAAGAGAGAGAGGAGTGGGGCCGGGGCCACAGCTCCATGTCTGAATGGACACGGGTAGCTGCGACTCAGCTCGGGTGCCCCCACAGCAAGCTGCTTTCTGTGGGGGCACTCGACAGGAGGGAGGGGCCAGGAGCACAGAAGAGGGACCCGAAAAAAGGAGGGTCCGGGCTGCTCTGTGCAAATCCTCTGTACAGAGCAGGTAATTATAACATGTTTGTATGTTTAATAGAAAAAAAAAATTGACTTTACACTTCACTTTAAAGGGGTTGTAAAGGTTTGTGTTTTTTTTTACCTTAATGCATCCTATGAAAAAACACCTGGCTGTCACGAGCCCCCCGTTTTACTTACCTGAGCCTTGAGTGTATGAGACGGAAGCGCGCCCGCAAGGTAACCCCCTCGGGAGAGAGCTTCCCAGAGGGGGTTAGCTATTGCGGGGAGGACCTGAGAGAGCCGCCGAGGGACCCCAGAACAGGAGGATCGGGGCCACTCTGTGCAAAACGAACTGCACAGTGGAGGTAAGTATAACATGTTTGTTATTTAAAAAAAAAAAATGAACCTTTACAACCACTTTAAGCAATTTATAAAAAAAAAATTACAGCAAGGAAGAGGGTTACTTGGTATATTTTGCTTAGGATATATTAGAACCTTATGCAAGCCCTTTATACATTAGGATGCCCCTTACCTTTTGCTTTTTGTGAAGGTTCTTGAAGGATTACTGTGAACGAGGGAAATTTTCAGATTTGGACCTAATTGACAATCTTGGCCCAGCAATGCTACTGAGCGATCGTCTTACATTCCTTGGTAAGAAAGGTTTTATAAATCCCAATGTATGATACCTAGTGCATGAAACTGCTACACAGTTCTAATGTAACCTTTGTCAACTTCATCCCAGGGAAATACAGAGAGTTTCACCGGTTGTACAATGAGCAGGAGTTCCATGAAGCAGCTCGCCTGCTTCTTTCACTCATGACTGCTCGCATTGCTCCAGGTTACTTTTGGTTTTCCTTATTGTTGGATTCACTACCCCTTCTTGAACAGCAACAGGTGAGACATATCAATGTGAGATGACAGATTTACACTAATTTGCATTCAGAAGGTCTGATAATATGCAAACAAGTTCAGTCTGCATTAGGCGAGACTTTTAAGATGTAAGCGCTTGGACAAATAAAACCCTACCTCCACAGCAACTCTCTAGCTTTTACTACATTTCAGTACACTCGTTTTTTCTTTTAATAGCAATACAGTATACTTTGTACAGCTTCGGAAGCAGCCAGTGTTTCTTTTCTGACTGGATTTCCACAGTGGCCCCTGCTGCACAAGGTTATCCTTGCTGACCACTAAGCACCTTTTATTTCATGTGTATATGTGAGTGTACACAAAGTTTAGCTTTTTCATTAATAAAAGGTCTTGCAACATGTTGAATACCTGAAGAGACCCGTCATGATTAAAAAAAAAAAAAAATCTGCAGATAAAGGCACAGAGAAATTAAGTATTTTAAATGCTTTCTTTCAGCATGTTTTCGTCTTCACTTACAATGTTACTCTGAACTTGCTTGTTAATTTTACTTTTGAATTTTTTTTTTTAGGGCTGTTACTGATTAAAATTTTCGTGTTCGATTAATCGTTTTTTTTTAAAATCGATTAATCTACTAATTTCGATTAATTATAACGCACATAGATCCAACTACTTTTAGCTGATCTCCTTGCAGGCCGATTCCCAGTGCAGCTACCAACCACTGGAAAAATGGATAGCAGGATACAAAAAACACACAAAGGCAGCGCTCGATGGGAATAGCATTAAAACTTTTATAGTCTTCAAGTAGGTAACAAAATACATTTCTTTCTCGTACATCACGGGACACAGAGCGACATAGTCATTACTAATGGGTTATATAGATACCGTCAGGTGCTGGCACTGGCAACTTCCAAAACCGGAAGTACCCTCCCCTATATAAGCCCCTCCCATCCGGGAGCACCTCAGTTTTTTGCCAGTGTCTAAGGTGTTGGCCAAGAAGAAACATGTGTTTTTCACTGAGCTTGCGTACAGGTTCTTTTGGGCCTCAGTAAGCTATTCCGGATCCGACCAAAAAAGCTTCATAGCTAAACGGTCGGTACCCGGGCCTTGCAGAGAAGAGCAAGGTTTTGCCTGTCATGCTTCTCTTAGGAGAGCTGGACCCTGGGATCCAGAGCTCTGGTCATACCCACGACCAAGATGTTTTCTGTGCAGGGTGCTATACAGGTCCAGGGGAGTGGAATCCTTGGGAACCCGGTCCCTGAAGGTTTGATTACAATGCCTGCCGTGATAGGTGAAGTTTGGGCTTTTGTGGACCAAACAAAGTCCTGCGGCAGGGAACAGGTAAGTGGGGGCCCCCAGGAACTTGGTTCTATTGGGGGACCCTCAAGCCTAATGTGTCTTTCTGTCTGTTACCTAATGGTATTCCCGCAAAATTCTGTGCATGCCTGTAACTACTAAAAAAATGTAATAATTTTTAATGGTGGTCAAGAGAAAAAAAAAAAAAAAATGTTTTTTTTTATATATTTAATATATTAGACTGCGGTACCTGTGTTTGTCCACTAGAGGCCGCTGTGGAATGTTTTCTTGTCATGTGGACTAGTTTCTTCTCAGCAGAGCAAGTCCAGGCAGATGGTGAGTTCTCTTATGGGAAACTGCTTCCTCTGCCATGTTGCAATGCTCGTCCATCCCCCGGCCTGCGGCAAAGAGGGGCCCTGGCTCTTGTCCCTAGTTTCCATTTTTCGAAATTAGCGCCAAAGGCGCACGTGGCCGCGCGCGTGCGCGTGCACGCGCCTCTATATATAGAGGTGAGCCGGAAAAGGGGACGGAGCCTGGGGGATGACGCTCTGTGCGCGCCGCAGCGCTTCTGCGCATGTGCGGGCGTCCCAGCATGTTAAAAATCACAATTTTGTGTGGTGAGCTGGCTATGAAGTACAGAGACAGAGCTGGCAACATTTAAAAAAGGGCATACAGCAAGCGGTTGATACAGGCATCCCCTAGAAAGGCACATTAGTAGACACCAACTGTTTCTTATAGCAGCATTTATGCTAGACTATTGTCAGTAACTGGTGTATTTCGGCTGGAATACCTCAGCTTTGTGGCTTAGGAATATGCCGTCTAAAAACTCCGGGACTAGAAATTCCAGGAGGAATAGGGGGTCTCCATCGGGCTCTGAGGATCTTGGGCATGCTTTGGCTGCACCAGTCTCCCCTGAAGAATCAGAGGTTAGTGACCGTAGAGCACCCTCAGGAGTACCTGGTACTGTGGCTGTCCTCAGTTCACCTGCTCCTGTGTATGTAACAGAGGAGGTTTTTTCCTCAGCTCTGGGAGGGCTGGAAGAGAGATTGTCAGCATTGATCGCGGCTTCCCTGTCACAGGAGAAAAGCGCCCGATCTCCGTCTCCTCCCTCAGAGTGCCTGTTAACAGAGCAACAGTCCCATACAGGGATCGACCTACCTGAAGGGGATCAGGATGAGGTCGATTCGGTTGTAGAGGAATCAACAGTGGAAGAGCCGTTCTCAGCATCACATGCTGAAAGGTTATGGGTTCAGTCCCTGACTAATATGGTCCGATCAGCATTTAAAATGCCACTTGCGGAGCCATCATCCACTTCTGTCTCCTCGTTGGGGTCGCTAAAAGCTCCCCAGACTGTTTGTTCCTTTCCGATCCATCCTTTACTGGAAGGGCTCATTTACCAGGATTGGGAGCATCCTGACAAAATATTTACTCCCCCTAAGAGATTTCCGGTGGTCTATCCCATGGAGGATAAGTTCATCAGAAAATGGAAGGTCCCTACAGTGGACGCAGCCATCTCTTGTGTGAATAAATCACTGACATGTCCGGTGGATAATGTCCAAATGTTCAAGGACCCAATAGATAAAAAATTGGAGTCCTTATTAAAATCTGCTTTTTCTACAGCAGGATTGGTGACACAACCAGCAGTGGCAGCTATTGGGGTCTGCCAAGCAGTGAAGGATCAGTTGAAACAGGTCTTAAGGGACTTGCCAGATCAGCAGGCTCTTGCCCTAGCTGATCTACCTAGAGCCTTATGCTTTGCGGTGGACGCCATAAAGGATTCAATCCATCAGGCCTCCCGCCTTACGCTGTCTGTAGTACATATGCGCAGGCTTCTATGGCTCAAAAACTGGTCTGCTGAAGCTCCCTGTAAAAAATTGCTGGTCAGCTTCCCATTTCATGGTGAGCGCTTATTCGGGGAAGACCTGGACAAGTATATCCAGTTAAAAATAGAGTTAGAGGTCCCTCTTTTAAGAGGCCGGCTTCTCCAGTCCCTAGGACATCGGCTGTGAAACAGTTCCGACGGCCTCCTCGGTCAAATCCCGGAGGTAAAAATCAGGGACAGTTGCAGGGTAACAAGAAGCCCTGGAGCAGGAGAGGTACAAAACCTCCCCCAAAGTCAAATGCATGAAGGGTTGCCCCCACTCAATTGGGTGGGGGGGAAGACTTCAGTTGTTCACAGAGACCTGGCGGGACACGATCCGAGACAGATGGGTGCTCTCCGCAGTAAATCTGGGATACAAATTGGAGTTAAAAAACTCCCCTCCTTCCCGCTTTATAAGGTCAAACGTGCCAAGGGATCCCCAGAAGAGAGGATCCCTCCTGTTGGCACTGGAACAATTATTGCTCCAAGCAGTAATTATAGAGGTTCCCCTGGAAGAATGGGGGTTCGGGTTTTACTCAAACCTCTTTACAGTTCCGAAGCCAAACGGGGACGTGAGGCCCATATTAAATCTAAAAGGGCTAAACAAATTCCTACATATCAGGACTTTCCGGATGGAGTCGATCCGATCGGTAGCCACTGCCCTACAAGGGGAGGAATGGTTAGCCTCGATCGACATCAAAGATGCGTATTTGCACATCCCCATCTTTCCAGCCCACCAAAAATTTCTACGCTTTGCGATAGAAGGGCGCCATTTTCAGTTCAGAGCCTTACCCTTCGGTCTGGCCACAGCACCAAGAGTGTTCACAAAAATTCTGGCCCCATTATTGGCCAATCTAAGAACACGAGGTGTAACGATAATGGCATATCTAGACGACTTGTTGCTGATAGACCACTCAGTGGAAAAACTAGAAGTGGTTGTTCACGAGACAATCAAGTATCTGGAATATCACGGTTGGATTATCAACCGAGACAAGTCAGCCCTAAAACCAGTCAAAAGTCTGGAATACTTGGGGCTAAGGCTGGATTCAGACCAGAGAAAAATTTTCTTGCCTCAAGAAAAGGGGTCGTCTTTGAGAGATTTGATCCACTTAGTGGGTTCAAAAAGACAGCCATCCATACGCCTGTGCATGAGGCTGCTGGGAAAAATGGTGGCATCATTCGAAGCAGTACCCTACGGTCAATTCCATTCAAGGAAATTGCAAAGGGCCATACTGTCAGCCTGGAACAAAAAAGTTCAGGCTCTGGACTTACCAATGTCCTTGTCCCCTTCCGTTCGCAAGAGCCTCCGCTGGTGGTTGGTTCCCCAGAATCTGGAAAGAGGGAAATCCTTCAGTCCGATTTCCTGGAAGGTGGTCACTATAGATGCCAGCCTTATAGGCTGGGGAGCAGTACTGGAGCAATGGTCTCTCCAGGGCAAGTGGTCAGAAGCAGAAAAGGCCCTGCCCATCAATCTCTTAGAGATACGAGCAGCCCGGTATGCCCTAGTAGCATGGACATCCAAACTCCAAGGGTCCCCTGTCAGAATTCAATCAGACAATGCCACAGCAGTGGCATATATCAATCGTCAGGGGGGCACCAGGAGTCGTGCAGCCCAAAGGGAAGTAAATTACATCCTGAGATGGGCAGAAAGATATGTCCCAGCCATATCTGCGGTATTCATTCCAGGAGTGGAGAATTGGAAGGCGGACTTTCTAAGTCGCCAACAATTATGCCCAGGGGAATGGTCCCTTCATCCCGAGGTTTTCCGGACAATATGTCAGCGGTGGGGAACACCGGATGTAGATCTGCTAGCATCCAGATTCAACACAAAAGTGGACAGGTTTGTCTCTTGGACAAGGGATCCCCTAGCGTGCGGCTCGGATGCCCTAGTGTTCCCTTGGGATCAGTTCAAGCTGATATATGCATTCCCACCGCCACAATTGTTACCTCGATTACTCCGCAGAATCAGGGTAGAAAAGAAACCAGTGATTCTGGTGGCTCCAGCGTGGCCCCGAAGAGCATGGTACGCGGAGATTGTAAAAATGTCTGTGGGGAGTCCTTGGACCCTCCCACATCGTCCGGACCTGCTTTCGCAAGGACCGATATACCACCCTTCCTTACCAGCCCTAGGTTTGACGGCCTGGCTATTGAAGCCCACATTCTAAAAAAGAGAGGGCTCTCTAATTCTGTGGTATCTACCATGATCAATGCCAGGAAGCCGGTATCCAGGCAGATCTACTATAGAATCTGGAAGGCGTACATCGCCTGGTGTGAGGCCAAGAAATGGCATCCACGTAAATACGTAATAGGTAGGATTCTGGACTTCCTACAATGGGCTGTAGATAGGAAGCTTGCCTTGAGTACTATCAAGGGTCGGATTTCGGCCTTGTCAATATTTTTTCAAAGGCCCTTGGCTTCGCATTCACTAGTCAAAGCCTTTATACAAGGAGTGATGCGTATTAGTCCTCCGGTTAATATTCCCATATGTCCATGGGATCTAAACTTGGTTCTGTCGGTTCTACAGAAACAACCATTTGAACCATTACAGCATATTTCCTTGGTGCTTCTCACCAGGAAATTGATTTTTCTAGTAGCCATTTGTTCGGCTAAAAGAGTATCGGAATTAGCAGCTATGTCCTGTAAGGAGCCATATCTGGTTGTCCATAAGGACAGAGTAGTGTTACGTCCTCATCCAGCCTTTCTTCCTAAGGTGGTATCGAGTTTTCATTTGAACCAAGATGTGGTTCTTCCTTCTTTTTTCCCCAAACCTACTTCGGTAGAGGAAAAGTTATTGCATTCTTTGGATGTAGTAAGAGCAGTTAAAGCTTATCTAAAAGCCACTGCTCAGATTCGCAGAACGGATACTTTGTTTATTCTGCCGGAAGGCCCCAGAAAGGGTCAGGCAGCGTCAAAATCTACTTTAGCCAAGTGGATTCGACAGGTCATAATACAAGCCTATGGCTTGAGAAGGAGACCGCCTCCGTTCAAAGTTAGAGCGCACTTCACGAGAGCAGTTGGAACTTCATGGGCAGTGCATCACCAGGCCTCCCTGGCTCAAATCTGTAAGGCCGCAACATGGTCTTCAGTTCACACGTTTACTAGGTTCTACCAGGTGGACGTTAGAAGTCAGGAGGATGTCACCTTTGGGCGCAGTGTGTTGCAGGCCGCAAAAGATCCTCATGTCTGATAGCGCTCAGCTTATATATGGTGTATCCCCCCCCTCATTTGGCATTGCTTTAGGACATCCCATTAGTAATGACTATGTCGCTCTGTGTCCCGTGATGTACGAGAAAGAAAAATAGGATTTTTATAACAGCTTACCTGTAAAATCCTTTTCTTAGGAGTACATCACGGGACACAGAGCGACATAGTCATTACTAATGGGTTATATAGATACCGTCAGGTGCTGGCACTGGCAACTTCCAAAACCGGAAGTACCCTCCCCTATATAAGCCCCTCCCATCCGGGAGCACCTCAGTTTTGTAGCAAAGCAATAAGTGTCCCCAAAGAGGGGCGGGAGCTCTGTGTCCCGTAATGTACTCCTAAGAAAAGGATTTTACAGGTAAGCTGTTATAAAAATCCTATTTTCTTTCTCGTACATCACGGGACACAGAGCGACATAGTCATTACTAATGGGATGTCCTAAAGCAATGCCCAATGAGGGGGGGGATACACCATATATAAGCTGAGCGCTATCAGACATGAGGATCTTTTGCGGCCTGCAACACACTGCGCCCAAAGGCGACATCCTCCTGACTTCTAACGTCCACCTGGTAGAACCTAGTAAACGTGTGAACTGAAGACCACGTTGCGGCCTTACAGATTTGAGCCAGGGAGGCCTGGTGATGCACTGCCCATGAAGTTCCAACTGCTCTCGTGGAGTGCGCTCTAACTTTGAACGGAGGCGGTCTCCTTCTCAAGCCATAAGCTTGCATAATGACCTGTCGAATCCACTTGGCTAAAGTAGATTTTGACGCTGCCTGACCCTTTCTGGGGCCTTCCGGCAGAATAAACAAAGTATCCGTTCTGCGAATCTGAGCAGTGGCTTTTAGATAAGCTTTAACTGCTCTTACTACATCCAAAGAATGCAATAACTTTTCCTCTACCGAAGTAGGTTTGGGGAAAAAAGAAGGAAGAACCACATCTTGGTTCAAATGAAACCTCGATACCACCTTAGGAAGAAAGGCTGGATGAGGACGTAACACTACTCTGTCCTTATGGATAACCAGATATGGCTCCTTACAGGACATAGCTGCTAATTCCGAAACTCTTTTAGCCAAACAAATGGCTACTAGAAAAATCAATTTCCTGGTGAGAAGCACCAAGGAAATATGCTGTAATGGTTCAAATGGTTGTTTCTGTAGAACCGACAGAACCAAGTTTAGATCCCATGGACATATGGGAATATTAACCGGAGGACTAATACGCATCACTCCTTGTATAAAGGCTTTGACTAGTGAATGCGAAGCCAAGGGCCTTTGAAAAAATATTGACAAGGCCGAAATCTGACCCTTGATAGTACTCAAGGCAAGCTTCCTATCTACAGCCCACTGTAGAAAGTCCAGAATCCTACCTATTACGTACTTATGTGGATGCCATTTCTTGGCCTCACACCACGCGATGTACGCCTTCCAGATTCTATAGTAGATCTGCCTGGATACCGGCTTCCTGGCATTGATCATGGTAGATACCACAGCATTAGAGAGCCCTCTCTTTTTTAGAATGTGGGCTTCAATAGCCAGGCCGTCAAACCTAGGGCTGGTAAGGAAGGGTGGTATATCGGTCCTTGCGAAAGCCGGACGACGTGGGAGAGTCCAAGGACTCCCCACTGAAATTTTACAATCTCCGCGTACCACGCTCTTCGGGGCCACGCTGGAGCCACCGGAATCACCGGTTTCTTTTCTACCCTGATTCTGCGGAGTAATCGAGGTAACCATTGTGGCGGTGTGAATGCATATATCAGCTTGAACTGATCCCAAGGGAACACTAGGGCATCCGAGCCGCAAGCTAGGGGATCCCTTGTCCGAGAGACAAACCTGTCCCCCTTTGCGTTGAATCTGGATGCTAGAAGATCTACATCCGATGTTCCCCACCGCTGACATATTGTCCAGAAAACCTCGGGGTGAAGGGACCCTTCCTCTGGGCCTAATTGCTGGCGACTTAGAAAGTCCGCCTTCCAATTCTCCACTCCTGGAATGAATACCGCAGATATGGCTGGGACATATTTTTCTGCCCATTTCAGGATGTAATTTACTTCCCTCTGGGCTGCACGACTCCTGGTGCCCCCCTGATGATTGATATATGCCACTGCTGTGGCATTGTCTGATTGCATTCTGACAGGGGACCCTTGGAGTTTGGATGTCCATGCTACTAGGGCATACCGGGCTGCTCGTATCTCTAAGAGATTGATGGGCAGGGCCTTTTCTGCATCCGACCATCTGCCCTGGAGAGACTATTGCTCCAGTACTGCTCCCCAGCCTATAAGGCTGGCATCTGTAGTGACCACCTTCCAAGAAATCGGACTGAAGGATTTCCTTTTTTCCAGATTCTGGGGAACCAACCACCAACGGAGGCTCTTGCGAACGGAAGGGGACAAGGACATTGTAAGTCTAGGGCCTGAACTTTTTTGTTCCAGGCTGACAGTATGGCCCCTTGCAAATTCCTTGAATGGAATTGACCGTAGGGTACTGCTTCGAATGATGCCACCATTTTTCCCAGCAGCCTCATATACAGGCGTATGGACGGCTGTCTTTTTTGTACCCACTAAGTGGATCAAATCTTTCAAAGACAACACCTTTCCTCGAGGCAAGAATATTTTTCTCTGGCCTGAATCCAACCTTAGCCCCAAGTATTCCAGACTTTTGACTGGTTTTTAGGGCTGACTTGTCTCGGTTGATAATCCAACCGTGAGATTCCAGATACTTGATCGTCTTGTGAACGACCACGTCTAGTTTTTTCACTGAGTGGTCTATCAGCAACAAGTCATCCAGATATGCCATTATCATTACACCTTGTGTTCTTAGATTGGCCAATAAAGGGCCAGAATTTTTGTAAACACTCGTGGTGCTGTGGCCAAACCGAAGGGTAAGGCTCTGAACTGAAAATGGCGCCCTTCTACTGCAAAGCGTAGAAATTTTTGGTGGACTGGAAAGATGGGAATGTGCAAATAAGCATCTTTGATGTCGATCGTGGCTAACCAATCCTCCCCTTGTAGGGCAGTGGCCACCGATCGGATCGACTCCATCGGAAAGTCCTGATATACAGGAATTTGTATAGCCCTTTTAGAATTAATATGGGCCTCCCGTCCGCGTTTGCTTCGGGACTGTAAAGAGGTTTGAGTAAAACCCGAACCCTCATTCTTCCAGGGGAACCTCCATAATTACTCCTTGGAGCAATAGTTGTTCTAGTGCCAACAGGAGGGACTCTCTCTTCCGGGGATCCCTTGGCACGTTTGACCTCAAAAATGGGAAGGAGGAGAGTCTTTTAACTCCAAACTGTATCCCAAACCTACTGCGGAGAGCACCTATCTGTCTTGATCGTGTCCCGCCAGGTCTATTGCGAACAACTGGAGTCCTCCCCCCACCCGACTGAGTGGGGGCTTCATGAATTTAACTTTGGGGGAGGTTTTGTACCTCCCCTGACCCAGGGTTTCTCATTACCCTGCTACTGTCCCTGTTTTTTACCCCCGGGATTTGACCGAGGAGGCCGTCGGAACTGTTACACAGCCGATGCCCCAGGGATTGGAGAAGCAGGCCTCTTAAAGAGGGACCTCTAACTCTGCTTTTAACCGGCAAGAGCGTATTTTTACCGCTGGAAATTTTCTGGATATTTGTCCAGGTTTTCCCTGAATAAGCGTTCACCATGAAATGGGACGCTAACCAGCCATTCTTTACAGGGAACTTCAGCAGACCAGTTTTTGAGCCATAGGAGCCTACGCATATGTACTATAGACAGCGTAAGGCGGGAGGCCTGATGGACTGAATCCTCTATGGCGTCAACCGCAAAGCCTAAGGCTCTAGGTAGATCAGCTAGGGCAAAGCCTGCTGATCTGTCAAGTCCCTCAAGACCTGTTTCAACTGATCCTTCACTGCTTAGCAGACCCCAATAGCTGCTACTGCTGGTTGTATCACCAAGCAGATTTTCATAAGGACTCCAATCTTTTATCTATTGGGTTCTTGAACATTTGGACATTATCCACTGGACATGTCCGTGATTTATACATACAAGAGATGGCTGCGTCCATTGTAGGGACCTTCCATTTTTTTTTTTTTTTTTTTTTTTTTTGATGAACTTATCCTCCATGGGATAGACCACCGGAAATCTCTTGGGGGAATAAATATTTTCTCAGGACGTTCCCAATCCTGGTAAATGAGCCCTTTCAGTAAAGGGTGAAGTGGAAAAGAACAAACAGTCTGGGGGCTTCTAGCGACCCCAACGAGGATACAGTAGTGGTTGATGGTTCCGCAAGGTGCATTTTTAAATGCTGATCGGACCATGTTAGTCAGAGACTGAACCCATAATCTTTCAGCTTGAGATGCTGAGAAAAGGTTCCCCCACTGTTGATTCCTCTATAACAGAATCAACCTTATCCTGATCCCCTTCAGGCAGGTCGATCCCTGTATGGGACTGTTGCTCTGCTAACAGGCATTCTGAAGGAGGAGACGGAGATCGGGCGTGCTTTCCCTGACAGGGAGGCAGCGATAAATGTTGACAATCTCTCTCTAATCCTCCCAGAGCTGAGGAAAAAACCTCCTCTGTTACATACACAGGAGCAGGTGACTGAGGACAGCCACAGTACCAAGTACCCCTGCGGGGTCTCTACGGACACTTACCTCTGAACTTCAGGGGAGACTGGTGCAGCAGGAGTATGCCCAAGATCCTCCGAGCCCGATGAGACCCCCTTCGCTTCCTGGAAGATTCAGTTCCGGAGCTTCTGGACGGCATATTCCTAAGCCTAAAGCTGAGGTATTCCAGCCGTAATACACCACTTTTACTGAGAATAGTCTAGCACAATTGCTGCTATATCACAGTTGGTGTCTACTAATGTGCCTTTCTAGGGGATGCCTGTATCAACCGCTTGCTGTATGCCTTTAAATGTTGCCAGCTCTGTCTCTGTACTTCATAGCCAGCTCACTACAATATTGTGGTTTTTTTAAACTGCTGGGACGCCCGCACATGCGCAGAAGCGCTGCGGCGCGCACAGAGCGTCATCCCCCAGGCTCCGCCCCCTTTCCCGGCTCACCTCTATATATAGAGGCGCGTGCACGCGCGCGGGCACGTGCGCCTTCGGCGCTAATTTCAAATATGGTAACAAGGGACAGGAGCCAGGGCCCCTCTTTGCCGCAGGCCGGGGGATGGACGAGCACTGCAACATGGCAGAGGAAGCAGTTTCCTATAAGAGAACTCACCATCTGCCTGGACTTTGCTCTGCTGAGAAGAAGCTAGTCCACATGACAAGAAAACATTCCACAGCGGCCTCTAGTGGACAAACACAGGTACCGCAGTCTAATATATTAAATATATATATATAAAAAAAATTTTTTTTTTTTCTTGACCACCATTAAAAATTATTACATTTTTTTAGTAGTTACAGGCATGCACAGAATTTTGCGGGAATACCATTAGGTAACAGACAGAAAGACAAATTAGGCTTGGGGTCCCCCAATAGAACCAAGTTCCTGGGGGCCCCCACTTACCTGTTCCCCGCCGCAGGACTTTGTTTGGTCCACAAAAGCCCAAACTTCACCTATCACGGCAGGCATTGTAATCAAACCTTCAGGGACCGGGTTCCCAAGGATTCCACTCCCCTGGACCTGTATAGCACCCTGCACAGAAAACATCTTGGTCGTGGGTATGACCAGAGCTCTGGATCCCAGGGTCCAGCTCTCCTAAGAGAAGCATTACAGGCAAAACCTTGCTCTTCTCTGCAAGGCCCGGGTACCGACCGTTTAGCTATGAAGCTTTTTTGGTCGGATCCGGAATAGCTTACTGAGGCCCAAAAGAACCTGTACGCAAGCTCAGTGAAAAACACATGTTTCTTCTTGGCCAACACCTTAGACACTGGCAAAAAACTGAGGTGCTCCCGGATGGGAGGGGCTTATATAGGGGAGGGTACTTCCGGTTTTGGAAGTTGCCAGTGCCAGCACCTGACGGTATCTATATAACCCATTAGTAATGACTATGTCGCTCTGTGTCCCGTGATGTACGAGAAAGAAATAGGATTTTTATAACAGCTTACCTGTAAAATCCTTTTCTTGGAGTA
Organism: Rana muscosa; assembly: GCA_029206835.1. Lineage (NCBI taxonomy): Eukaryota > Metazoa > Chordata > Amphibia > Anura > Ranidae > Rana > Rana muscosa. The sequence goes on from CM055128.1 coordinate 107,165,995, forward strand.
CATCACGGGACACAGAGCTCCCGCCCCTCTTTGGGGACACTTATTGCTTTGCTACAAAACTGAGGTGCTCCCGGATGGGAGGGGCTTATATAGGGGAGGGTACTTCCGGTTTTGGAAGTTGCCAGTGCCAGCACCTGACGGTATCTATATAACCCATTAGTAATGACTATGTCGCTCTGTGTCCCGTGATGTACTCCAAGAAAAGGATTTTACAGGTAAGCGGTTATAAAAATCCTATTATTGCACTGGAGATAAAATCGATGTAGCTACATAAATTGTAAAAATGGTGAGAGTAATTCCAAACGGTAGCAAAAGCAGTCCTAAAAACCTGTAGCCAAGTATGATACTGGTATAAAAATGTGTACAACGATACCACTGCTGAATCCAGATGAGGAGGGGTTAACATCAGTCCGTCGGCATGTAGATATCCCGTGGAGGGAACTATCACAACTCCCAGTGGATGGCTGTAGAATCCCAGGTTGATAGAGGGAAGTGTAACAGCCATTGCGTATGGCAGATAGTAAGGTCCCGCCGGCATGCAGATATGAAGGCACAGCAAAGAAGCCCTTCAGATGGACACGGCAAGCCCAAAAAATTTTAATCGATCAAAATAATTTTGATCGATCAAAACAATTAATCGAGGAATTAATAGTTAATTTCCACAGCCCTAATTTTTTTACTATTTTTGACCAAATTTCATTTGATAATGAAACAAAAGAGGGCATTATTTATTCATTGACCTTTACCACCAAATAAAGACTAAATTTGTCCTTAAAAAAGGTATCATTCACAAAGTAGCTACAAAGATATGTACACTTTAACACATGCTCAAAGTGCAAAACTGCATTGAGGCATTAACGGTTTCTTTTACCTTCTGTATTAGGGGTGAATAGAAAATGTTGTATTACAATGAGTGAAATGTTGGGAAAAATAAGGCCCATAACTCTGCAGAACACCTATTTATAAGAATCATTTTATAATCAACTCCCAGCAGCATTTGAAGAGGAGAAAGCAGCAGGAAGCCATGTCTTTCTAATTGGTCCATAAGAGACCATGTGGATAGACCATTCATTTCAACAACAATCTTCAGATTTGTACATTTTAATATAATTTAATTTAGGTCTGTTATCTATCTGTAAAAGCCTCCCTTATGTAGACATGACCACCTGAGGAACGAGCCTCTTTCTGAGATTTGGTGTTTACAAGTTAAAAACATTTTTTGCTAGAAAATTACTTAGAACCCCCCTCACAATATATATATATATATATATATATATATATATATATATATATATATATATAATATAATATATATTGTGATATTGGGGTGTTTTAGCTCAAGTGGATAGATGCATTTTTATGCAGTGAGTCCATATCAGACAGGCATTCTAGTTAAGGGCCTGGTAGCCCACGTTTATTTTAACAGAAAAACAAAAGCAAAATGTCTATTCAGGATTCCCACGCAGGGGTTTAACTTCATTTAGTAGTCCAAAAATAAGAAAAACATACCAAGCCATCTGGCTCTCTTGTTAGCAGTTCCTCTGCTTGCTTTAGGTACGGATACCTTTAAACCACTAGATCCTCCAGTCTCACAGTCTTGGATGCACACAGCTTTGGGCTTCTTAAACGCACACAGTTTGAAGTCCCTTAATGCACACAGCTCCTTGGACGCACACAGCTTAAAGCCCTTCAACGCACACAGCGTTTGTCCTCACACAGAGACACTCACTAGCAGTCACTGCAGTTAGCAAGCTGCTCACCATCCTTCACTCTCTGCTCTCACCAGCCCCTCATTATATTGGTTGTGTGCACCTGAGCACACACCATGCTGGCTGTCCACAAGACCCGGACACAGGGTTGGAGATCCCATCCTACCCAAGACTCTGAAGGATCTCCAAGCCACAGAACCCCATGCAGAAATAGCAAAATCTGAGAAAACTGCCAGAGCAGTTTTCTCTGTTTTTAAATTTACGCTCTGTAGCTCTGCACTCAGGCGATATGCAGCCTCTGTGTCCACTTTAACCTAATTTTCATTGGGATAGAGCTTCGCTCTGCCACTATATATATATATATATATATAATGTTCGTTCATGGACGGACACGGCATCTTATTCTTGACATTCGGGTATTAGCCTTCTAAGTGTTAAACACACATCAAAACTGTACAGTACTGCCCTGGGGGCGGTCCCACTAGGTACAACCCCTCTCCCTGCAGCATGCAGCTCAGTTTTTTTCTGCCTAGCATAGGAGAAGGACCTGGCTCCCGGTGGGCCCCTGGTCTTGTGGATTTTTTAAAAAAAAATTCTACTTTTTGATCCTGAGATCTACTATCAACTGCCGACTGGGTGACAGGCTGGATCCCAGATCCTTGTAGTCTCCCCAGTTTCGGCCATCGAGCGTGTGCCGACTTCTAGCTACGCACTGGGTCATCCACGACATGCCCCGTTGCTCCAGGGGTTGCCGGTGAGCTATATGCTCCAGGGCACACATATGACCGGACTATATGTCCGTGTCACAGTGTGCCGGGCCGACAGCCATGCCGTAACCGCGCAGACGTTGGGTCTGTCAGGAATGCCTTCAGCTAGTCCACGCAGGATAGGTAAGTAGCAGTTCCCCTGCTCCGGCAGGGTGGCATGGTTGGGCATTCCCGGGGAGATAGATTAGGGGGTTCCCACCCTCCCTTTCCTCTCTCCCTGTCCTTTCCCTCCTTCTCATGCTCTGTGGGGTTGGGCCTGCTGTACTGACCGGGGGGGGGCTCCGTGTCCTGGCTGGGGGCTGTGCGGGGTGCCCAGGGTCCGCTCTCTGTGGGGGGTGTTGTTTGGTGCCATGGAGGGGCCTCTGCGCTGAGGCCTAGTGTGTTCCCTTTTTACCTCCGAAGTGCTCGGCGGCCATTTTGGCAGTGTCCGGCGCCATTTTCTTGTAGTCCACGCGCTTTATACAGGCGCGGCTGGCAGCCATTTTCTTGTAGTCCCGGCCCGGTTTTTGCATCTAGCGGTGAAAACATCCCTTCTGAACGGCGCAGAACACCTCAGGCACAGGAATACACCGCAGCCATGCCTGTTAGGAGGCATATGGGGACAGCGGCGCTGGCAGCACCTGGATCAGAGCGATGAGTCCCCTGGGGTCCCTCATTCTGAGCAGCTAGGGGGGTGGATTTTGTTTTTGCTGCCTTGCGGTGTGCGGGCGCAAGGGGGGTAAAAACGCCCCCTTCCCCACCATCTTCAGGGTAGAGTTCTGATTCAGACTTGGGCCTTGCTGTGGCAGATGTCCCCTGCTCTGACCTGTCAGAGGATGCAACCCAGGACCTTCGGACTGTGCGGAACTGCGTTCTTGCTTGCTTCCGTGTCAGCGCCAGACGGCGTTTGTTGGAGCACTTATCATCATAAAATGGAGGTTACGGCGAGTAGTACATCTATTATGGTGTCGGTCCCTTTTGGGTCCCACAAGCTGGCCCGCACCGCTGGGAGGTTTTCTCTACATAGCTTATTGGATAAGTTTACATGCTGAAAATGGGAAGGGCCGCAGCGTTTCTAGAAATCGCATGGCTGTCCGTTGTCCCTTTGCGGAATGTTTCCTAATAAAAGACATCCCCCCCCGATGGGGGCCCCCTGGTATCCTTGTTCATGGTATGGGGGTCTGCATTGCGGCCCCTGTTGGCCACGATCCTGGGGTCACTGATACGTCCTTAATGGACAAGATTTGCTGCACCGTGATTTGGATAGCGTCAGGCTTCCCCGGTCTGCATGATATTGGACCAGGTGGTGCATGGCATTAAGTATGTCTGCAATGCGGCCTTAGATACAGCTTCCTGGCTGTCAAGTACCATCAGTATCTGCGGTGGGGCTACACCTCATGATTTGACTGGGATGCTGGTCTGCGGACCAGACGTCCAGGAAGGCTCTGGCGGATTTGCTCTGTCGGGGTTAGAGGTTTTTGGAACCTCGCTGGATGACATTATTAAAAATGTTGTTTGGGGTGAGAGCACGGTGCTCCCACAAATGCTGAATGGATGCTCATGCGCAGGGGATAGTACCTGTGCCGGCGCTGGAAAGGTTTTCAAGGAATCTACAATCTGTTTGTAGTCCCAGAGAAGGGAGGGGTCGGTCCAGTCCTGGATCTCAGGTCCCTCAACAGCTTTGTGTTGGCACAAAGGTTCAGGATGGCAGCTTGTCACTTTGTGATCGCTGCACTACATCCGGGGAATTTTTTTGCTGCCATCCTTGGACATCAAGGACGCATTTTATTGCAGCCCCCATAGGCGTCAGGCATCAGAGGTTTCTGCGGTTTGCAGTCTAGGATGAGCACTACTAGATGGTGGTTCTCCCTTTTTGGCCTGGTGTTGGCACTGGGAGTTTCTTCAGGGTGCTAGCCCCGATCCTGGCCTTGCTTAGGCAGCGAGGGATCGCAATCATGGGCTATTTGGTCGATCTCCGTCTGAGAGCAGCTTCCGCCTTAGAATTCAGGGTGGATGTGGCGATCGCCAGTCTGACTCTTCGGGACTTTTGGTTGGGTACTGAACCTCCAGAAGTCGGTGTTGGTGCCCACGCCTGGAATACCTGGGTTTGATCTGGACTCCTCAAAGGTGAGAATCTTTTCTCCCTTCACAAGTTGCAGACTCTTCGGGCTGCGGTACAGCGGTGGGCGTCACGCTGGTGATGGTCGCTGCGCTTTTACATGCGAGTCCTGGGGTTTCATGGTAGCCACCTTCGAGGCGGTCCCGTGTGTTTATTTCCACACTCGAGTCTTGCAAACGGAGATCCTTTTAACATAGGACACATCTCCATTGTCCCTGGATTGTCAAATCCGGGTGAGCCGGCTAGTCAGGGATCCCTGATCCGGAGGCTGAGGTCCCCGGCCTTTCAGTCTGGGAAGTCGTTTCCTTTTGTTGGATGACACAGCGTCGCTGGACGCAGGAAGAACCCCGCCTGCCGATCAGGGTGCTCCTTCGGGCGTTCAGGCGGTACCCCTCCACTTGGTCACGGAGGCTGCGGGAACGTCCAGTCAGGATCCAGTTGGACAACGCCACGGCGGTGGCATATGTCACCCATCGAGGGGGAACAAGTCGCTCGGCTGCTGCATGCTGTCGCTCACGTCCTGCGGTAGCAGGACAAAGATGTGCTGGCTCTATCGCCCGCTTACAGTCTGGGCGCAGAACTCTAGCAGGCGGACACCCTGAGTCGGCAGTTGTTGGGCCATGGCCTATGGTCTCTACACCCGGACGTGTTTTGACTCCTCTACCGGAGATGGGGATCGCCTGATGGGGATCTCTTGGCTTCTCGACTCAATCGCAAGGTTTTGAGGTTGTGGCCAGGATCGAAGATTCCTGGGAGGACGCGTCAGACGCGTTGGTGGTCCTGTGGGGACAGTATTGGCCATGTATGCCTTCCTCCTTGAAAATACTCTTCCTCGTCTGCTCACAGAGTAGAGGCCGAGGGGATTCCGAGTAGTCTACTTGCCCCTGATTGATTCCGGCGTCCCTGGTACGCCGCTGTAGTGCGACTGGTGGCGGATGTTCCTTGGCTGCTGCCAATGCGAGAGGACATTTTATCGCAAGGTCATACATTTCATCCTGCTTGCAGTCGCTGGCCGTCACGACATGGCTGACAGTCAGATTCGGAGTGACCGTAGCCCGCCGGTTTCGGTGCTTCCACCATGCTGAGAGCACGGAAGTCATCTTTTCGGATGATTTACCATCGCACTTGGAGGGTCTACATCTCTAGGTGTGGAGATGGAGTGGCGTTCACGTACATATTCGGCTTCCAGGATCCTGCTGTTTTTGACAGCGTGGAGTGGTTAAAAGACTTGCTTTTCGCTCCATTGAGGGGCGGAAATCAGCCTTGGCTGTTTTCTTCCGCGGTTCATTCACTGGTGGGTACGTTTGTCCAAGGGGTTCTACATGTGGCCCCTCCGGTTCATTCACTGCTGCCTTTATGGGATTGAATCTGGTACCCTGGGTTTTTTCAGAAACCACCTTTTTTAAAAGTACATAGAAAGATTTGGCTTTCTCTTGGTAAGTAACTTTCGGGTGGCTGTTGCCTCTACCAGGGGGTTTTAGAGTTGGCGGCCTTGTCTTGCAAGTCTCCCTACTTACTCATCCAAAAGGATAAGGCATTGCTACGTCTGCAGCCTTTGTCTCTACCTAAAGTTTGTTTCGGCCTTTTTATCAAAATATGGACATTGTGCTTCATCTTTGTTTCCTCGGCCGTCGCATTCCAAGAGGTTGCTTGCTTTCCTTGGGCTTGGTACAAGCTCTGCGGGGATATCTGTCTGCTACGACTCCGTTTCAGGGGTCAGACTCGCTGTTTGTTTGTGTCAGTGACTGGTCCAAAAGGCGGTACTGTACAGTTTTGATGTGTGTTTAACACTTAGCATGCTTTTCTCCCTAGTCCTCTCCTGATAGAAGGCTAATACCCTAATGTCAAGAATAAGATGCTGTGTCCGTCCATGAACTCAGAGATAAGGATTTTACGGTGAGTACAAAAATCCCATTTTTTTTCTAGCACCCTAGAGAATAAAATGGCGGTCATTGCAATAATTTTTGTCACACCATATTTGCGCAGCGGTCTTGCAAGTGCACTTTTTGGGGAAAAAAAGTCAATTTTTTTTATTAAAAAATAAGACAACAGTGAAGTTAGCCCAATTTTTTTTTATATTGTGAAAGATAATGTTACGCCAAGAAAATTGATACCCAACATGTAACACTTCAAAGTTGCGCCCGCTCGTGGAATGGCGACAAACTTTTACCCTTTCAAATCTCCATAGGCGTTCTTGTGGGAATTTTTTTTTCCATAGGCGAGGTTTAAAAAATTCTACAGGTTGCATATTTTGAGTTACAGAGAAGGTCTAGGGCTAGAATTCTTGCCCTCGCTCCAACGTTTGCGGCGATACCTGTGGTTCGAACACCGTTTTCATATGCGGGCACTGCTTATTTATTTTACTTAAATTTTTTTTTTCACGGTTTTAAAAAAAATTGGGTCACTTTTATTCCTATTACAAGGAATGTAAACATCCCTTGTAATAGAAAAAAGCATGACAGGTCCTCTTAAATATGAGATCTGGGGTAAAAAAAGACCCCAGATCTCATATTTACACTAAAATGCAATAAAAAAATTAATACCTTTTTAATTATTTTTTTTATGTCATTTAAAATAAAATAAAAAAATTTTGCTTTAAGAGCAGTGGGCGGAAGTGACGTTTTGACGTAGTTTCCGCCCTGCAGTGGTATGGAGACGGGTGGGGGCCATCTTCCCCTCACTCGTCTCCAGGCCACTGACACAGAAGAGGGGGGGCCTCTCCCGCCGCGATAAAAGTAATCTTGCGACAAATCCGCCGCAAAGAACGCTTTTATCTTGAAGCGGACCGCCCGCTCTTGAAGAGGATACCAAGGTTATGGCAGCTAGCTGCTGCCATAACAACGGTATTTCTCTTCAAAGTAGCGACGTATAACGATGGCGGGCGGTCCGTAAGTGGTTAAAAAAAAAAAAAAAGCCTGGGTGCCACCATCTTGGATGTGATGTCAGAAGACTCAGAGCTGTCATTCAAGTATTATTCAGTCTATAGTATTCTCCATAGCACCCCCCCCCCCCCCCCACATGTTTATAAAAGGCTTTGCAGGGAAGTGACGTGAGGGCTTCTGTAAGCAATGAAGGGAGTGGGCTGCTCTAGTAAATTGACACTTTGATTGTAGCTCTGTATTTCTTGCAAGGATCCACCATCAATAAACAACACAAAATAAAATCTCTTACTCCTGACATTGCATGGGGAGACCACATATACAGTGGGGAAAATAATTCATGATCCCCTACAGATACTGTAAGTTTGCCCACTTACAAAGAAATGAAGGGTCTATCATTTTTATCATAGAGAGACAGACAGAATATAAACCAAAAATCCAGAAAAAAAACTAATTATACAAATGTTATAAATTGAGTTGCAGTTCAGTGAGTAAAATAAGTATTTGATCTCCTACCAACCAACAATAATTCTGGCTCCCACAGACTGTCTACAGTATGTGCTCATGTGGTACACAGATAAGTCCTGCCAATTTAAGAAGGTGCTCCTAATGTCAACACCTGTCCACAGAATATTTCTTCCATTCAAACTTCACCATCATGTGCAAGACCAAAGAGCTGTCAAAGGACATCAGGGACAAGATTGTAGACCTGAACAAGGCTGGAATGGGCTACAAGACCATCAGTAAGAAGCTTGGTGCAACGGAGACAACTGTTGGAGAGGTTATTTGCAGCTGGAGGAAATACAAAATAATCATCAATCGCCCTCGACCTGGAGCTCCATGCAAGATTTTGCCTCATTGGGGTAAGGATGATGATGATGAGAAAAGTGAGGGATCAGCCCAGAACTACATAGGAGGAGCTTGTGAATTATCTCAAGGCGGTTGGGACCACAGTCACCAAACAAACCATTGGTAACACAATACGCCACCATGGATTGAAATTCTGCAGCAGGCGCAAGTTCTCCCACCTCAAGAAGGCCCATGTACAGGCCCTTCTGAAGTTTGCTAATGAACATCTAAATGATTCGGAGAAGGATTGAGAGAAAGTGCTGTAGTCAGATAAGACCAAAATTGAGCTCTTTGGCATTAACTCAACTCGCCGTGTTTGGAGGAAGAAAAATACTGACTATGACCCTAAGAACACCATCCCTACAGTCAAGCAGGGAGATGGAAACATTATGCTTTGGGGCTGTTTCTCTGCTAAAGGTAAAGGCCGACTTTGCCGCATTGAGGGGCCAACAGATGGGGCCATGTATTGTAAAAAAAATTCCCTCAGCCAGAACACTGAAGATGGGTTGTGGATGGGTCTTCCAGCATGACATAGACCCAAAGCATACCACCAAGGCAACAAAGGAGTGGCTCCAGAACAAGCACAAGGTCATGGAGTGGCCTAGCCAGTCTCCAGACCTTAATCCTATAGAAAATTTATGGAGGGAGCTAAAACATTGAGTTGCCAAATGACAGACAAGAAACCTTAAGGATTTTTGAGAAGATCTGTAAAGAGTGGACCAAAATCCCTTCTGAGATGTGTGCAAACCTGGTAACTAACTACAAGAAACGTCTTACCTCTGTGCTTGCGAGCAAGAGTTTCTCCACCAAGTACTAAGCCATTTTTTGTTTGGGGATCAAATACTTATTTTACTCACTGAACTGCAACTCAATTTATAACATTTGCATCCAGTGTTTTTTCTGTATTTTTGTCTATCATTTATAGTACGCCTATTATATAAATAGACCCTTCATTTCTTTGTAAGTGAGCATCTGCAGGGGATCAAATCATTATGTTCCCCACTGTATGTGCATTATTCTTTCTAACGCTGACAGGAACAGGTCACTAGTGACAAAGCTTTGATCTAAAAATGGCTATATGAATGGGGTAGGTGGCGCTGCCGATTATTTGGGGGTAGTTAAATGAGATTAGAGTGCTGAAACTCAACATGAAAAACTCCAAGTGTAGTTGGTTAATCGTGATACTTTATCACAGGAAGTGTGAGATTGACTGTGTGCTGTGCAAAACAGTGATGTGCAAAGCAGAATTGCTTAAATGTGACACTTAGAGGTGTCCCCCCAAAAGGGACGTCCTCCAGGTAGGTGACCGTCTAGCCACACTAAAATTAAATAGTTAAATGTGCAAAATTAGCTGGTATCAAAATAATACTCCACAAATGGGCCCCTTGTGGAGGGCTGCCCACCTAATGAGGTGATTATAAGAATTATATGCAGCCTAACAGGCCACTAGTGCCTAAGTCTATAACGTGATGATATAGATCAGTGGTTCTCAACCTGGGGGTCGGGACCCCCTCGGGGGTCAAATTACGATTTGCCAGGGGTCACTAAATCCTTGGCTGTTCCTGAAGCCCGCATCGCTCTCTCAGCCTTTTCGTGGCTGCCCAGCAGGGCTGTCCCTGGAGTCTGTGGCTGCCCAGCTGGACTGTTCCTGGAGCCCGCAGCCACCAACTCAACCTCTTCGCAGCCGCCCATTCAGTTTATGGCATGGGTGGGGGGCAGAGACTAGAGGTCAGCTGACTGGTGAGGAATGTGAAGTGGGGGAGGGGATGGAGGAGACCCTATCTCCTGATTTTGGCATAGGTGTCACTGCTACGAGACACCACAAAGTCGGAGACACAGTGAGTAACACTACCTGTGATTATAGTTGGCATTAAAAGTCCCCACTACAGTTCTCAGATCAGCAGATGACCTTGATCAAGAGCACTTAATTTGGCTAATCAGAACTCCCACCAGCGCTGCCACTCATCTCCCCCCCCCCCCCCCATAAAGGAGTAATAGAAGGAATAAAAATAGAGAATACATGGAAGGGAGAGAAAAAGAGGAGAGAAACAAAGAAAAGGGGAGAGAAAGAACAAGAAAGATGGCTAGAGAGAGGGATGGGGGGAAAAAAAAGAGACATTTACATAGAGAGAGATAAAAGGGAAAGAAAGGAGAACAAAGAGAAAGAGGGTTACATCCGAAAATGTACCATAAGGGGTTTTAATACTGTACGAGTGGAAGGGACTCGGAGTGCTAAATGTCCGTGGGTCAGGGGCGCAAATTACTTGTCTTGCCTTGGATGCTGACAACCCACGCTACGAAAATAATTTTACTGTTAGGGGTCCCCACAACTTGGGAAATGTTATCAAGGGGTCGCGGCACTGGAAAGGTTAAGAACCACTGATATAGATTAAATCCAAAATAAATAAATCAATCAAAGTGACATATTCAGAAGCTGCCACCTGGGGCAGTGCACTAGTAATAGAAATTCATAAGTCCAAATAATAAAGAGACACCTGCGTTCCACACAGCAAAGGTAGAAAGTGTGACCAGTTGGCAGATGAGTTCTCTGCTTGTATGTTAGAATCATTTTCCGTGGTCAATGTGGCAATAGGTATAAAACAATGGATTTCTTAAAACCAGTTCAAAACAGCAGTAGGTGTAGAACAATAAACTTCTTATAACCAGTTCAATTATACGCTGAAAACTTGTGACTTTAGTGGGTATCCTTAGTTGCTGACAAACTCCAGGTGACACTTGTGCTCCCCCTTATGGTTCCCCACTCACCAGAAGTAGAAACCCCTGCAGGGGTGACAGGCAGGTAGGCAGATTTGTCAGAATTGTTCTTCCAAGTGGAACTTTCCCTTATCAACTTGATAAAAAAAAAAAAATGATGTTCTTTAGCAAGGAACATAAATCCCACCTCTAAAATTATGATTTGTGTTTGCTGTAAATTGCTTGCAGTATTGCTCCTGTTTCTTCTTCCCAGACGCTGCCATTTTGCTATAGCCAAGAGCCCTTATAGCAGTAAAGGAAGTCCCCAGGTTACAAACGAGATTCTGTAGGCTTGTTCTTAAGTTGAATTTATATGTAAGTTGGAACAGGTACATTTTCTAAGTTTAACTCCAGCCCAAAAAATATTTTTTACGTTTTTTGGATAGCATAGGGATGGGTTAACACCCCTGTAATGTTTGTTTTGCTGTCTGTGCCCCAGTTCAGAAGATTTCACCTCCCTTCCTGTCCCTGTGTCAATTGGAGTTTAAACATTTGGGATTATTGTGGAAACAAGGATTGGTGATAAAGCTTCAGTGGCGACACCTTTTTCCCCATGATAACTCTTACAGTGAATTTCCCTTCCTAGTGGTAGATTTCCTCTCACTTCCTGCTGTCTCCCTCCGTTTTGTATGTATGAGTCGTATGCAAGTCAGATGTGTTTAATTCAGGGACTGCCTGTAAATCTTTAGGTTGTCAGACCTCTAGTGGGTCTGATTTTCAGCACAGTGCCTAAAATATAGAGCAACTGAGCATGTGCAGAGCAGGGTGAGACAGTGTATTACTGGATTTTAAATAGGCACTTATTTTTAATGTTTTACATAATTACTTCAGGCTGGCCACTTTTGCAGTGCTATCAGGAATTAATTTTCTGACTAAAGTTCCACTTTAACCCTTTCGCACCTAAGGGTAAAACAAATCTTAATGCCTAAGCCCAATTTTACAACATTGACATGTGTTCGCAAAACTTTACATATCATAACAACAGATTACTGGGAGGAGCTGGGGAACACCCGGCTGTCATGGTGCCTGTTGGCACCAATGACAAAGTCATAGGCAGATGGAGTGTCCTAAAGAACGATTTTAGGGACTTGGGAGCTAAATTGAGGAAAAGGACCTCCCCAAGGTGGTAGTTTCAGGAATATTACCGGTACATCGAGCCACACCAGAAAGGCAGAAGGAGATTAGGAAAGTAAACAAGTGGCTGAGGAGCTAGTGTAGTAAGGAGGGGTTTGGGTTCCTGGAGGACTGGGCCGACTTCTCAGTCGATCACCAGTACTATAGAAGGGATAGACTGCACCAAGATGAGGAGGGTGCAGATCAGCTGGAAGACGAGGAGAGAGGCGCCTCTAAGTGCAATAGTGCTAAAAAAGTTTTTAATGGTAGAGACAAATACACTCACATTTAGATGGACAATGTAGGCGTTTAGAACATGTCAGGATGACAGTCATCAGCAGCAGGTCACAGGTCACAAGGGCTTCTCAGCTTCTGCAAAAGGTGGCAGGAGTGTCTCTAGGATGGAGCGGCCGACTTCCGGGGACAACGATCCTGTGATGAGTTGTTTCAAAGCGAGGCTAGGAGCGCACATGTGGTGAGACTGCAAGAAGTGACGTCATCAGCAGTGGATGCGTTTCGTGAGCGCAGACTTGCGATGTCCTGGCAAGTCGCGCTCCTTCTTCAGCAAGACATGAGGGCGGAAGTGAAAGGACGCTTAATATGGGGACGAATGCACTGAGTGGGGCGGAGCTGAATAATACTGGTGTCCAATGACGGAGGGGATGGGAAGGTCATGTGATCGGGAAGGCCAGGACGAAATAAGAGGGCTGGAGATAAACAATAATAAAAAGAAATAGGGAAGTAATATATAAGAATGGAAAAGAAAAGAAACAAGAGAGAAAAGTGTTTAGACCATATATATGGAGATAAAGAAACTAAGATCATATGGATTACGAATGATGATATTATGGCGGTGTAGGAAAGGAAATTATATATTAAGAATAAGGGATATGAGAGCGAAGTCTCAGGAAGTGCAAAGATATAAATGCACATATAAGGTATGGCCAAAATGGAAGCTGTGGAGATGATCAAGAGAACAAACGGCAAATTATGTATCCTGATAAAGTGGTATACAGCATATAGCATATAACTAAAGGTGTGAATGATGACCGCTGTATATCAGATGGATAAATAATAAAATGTAATACTGTAATACTTAAAAAATAATAAAGAAATGTACCGTATATACTCGAGTATAAGCCGAGTTTTTAAGCACAATTTTTTGTGCTGAAAGTGCCCCCCTTGGCTTATACTCGAGTCACCTTTTTGCGCCTGATCTCCCGAACTTTGGGGAGCCGGTACCGGCCGGCCATAGGTACCCTGGACCCCAAACCTGGCACACATATAGCCCCACTCTTCCTCTATAAGTGTGCGAAGTTTCTTGTCCGGAGGACCTACGGTCGGGGAGCACCGATTTTTCAAAACCGGGCACCCCTTCCATAGACTCCCATGTTAAACGGTAATTTCTCTGGTGAATTTGGGGACCCGGTATCGGCCGGTCGTAGGTCCTCTGGACCCCAAACTTGGCACACATGTAGTCCCACTCTTTCTCTACAGGTTTGCAAAGTTTCTTGTCGGGGGGACCTACGGCCGAGGAGCACCGATTTTTCAAAGCCAGGCACCCCTTCCATTGACTCCCATGTTAAACGTCAGTCTAGTCATGGGCACAGTGAGGCAAAGTGAGGCACACCCTAGGCTTATACTCGAGTCAATAAGTTTTCCCAGTTTTGTGGTAAAATTAGGTGCCTCGGCTTATATTCGGGTCGGCTTATACTCGAGTATATACGGTAATAACTTAAAAAAGAAATGTAATAACTTAAAAAAATTATTATAAGATGGACAGGGGAGTGGGGTTTGGAGGGAGGGAGGTAGGGGGGGGGGGCGGCGGGACAAAAAAGTATATATATATATTATTGGAGGGGGAGTGGATAGGAAAGAAGGAAAGGATAAGTCGAAGGGGGGGGGGGAATAATGGTGAAAGAAAGAAGGGAAGGGGGAGGGGGAAAGATGGGAAAGGTGCCATACTAATGCTTGTATGTGAAACTGTGAACATATATAGGTTTGTATATGGTTGGCAAATGGTCACGCAAATAGAACTTCAATGGAACAATAGCAAATGGTATAACACATCGTCTAAATGGATGTACAGTAAACATAAATGCTAGAATAAGAACTATGTTAACATGAGCCGGTAATGATATATGTACTCCAACAAGTGAGCAATAGGTTGGTCCCCAAGTGTAGAGAGAGATTAAAATATACATTATATATATATATATAATTACATACATATACATATATAAGAGAATTAAAAATATGTGAGAATATATATAAAATATATATAATTATATTATATAAAAATGGATTCCACAAAAGATCTAATCCTAGATGTGGGCCTCTACAATAATACAATAACAACTTACAGAGCCAGATATAGAACATAAAAAAATATATAAAATAAATAAAATATATCATATATAATGGAACATATGGGCCTCAACAATGGTATAAAAACGGGTGAGAAAGAACCCACAGGTGTGAGGAGGTGGAGTCATAAAATTTATAATTTATAAAAATTTATAATTTATAAAATGGTGGAATTCTCAATCCCTTCATTTATGCCACCAGGCGAGAGAACGTCTAAGGTGTAGATCCAAAAGGTCTCTCTAGCGCATAACTTTTTGAACCACTCTGCTGCTGGAAGTGAGCGTGGTATCTGTTCGATCACCCAAACCTTCAGACCGCTGGTGGATTTTTGGTGAGCTATGCAGAAGTGTTTGGGGACACTATGGGGGTCGGTACCACCTTCAATTAGCCTCCTGTGTTCTCCGAACCTGACTCGCAAGGCTCGTATGGTGCGGCCCACATACATAAGGCCGCAAGGGCAGCTGAGGCCATAAACTACAAACTCGGAGGAGCAGTTGTAGAACTCCCTGAGTGGGTAGGTCTTACCCTTCGTGGAAAAGTATTTTTGTTCATGTTGAACAAATTTGCATGTTTTACATAGGGTTTTGTTACATTTGTACATGCCAACTAACGGTATAAGGACTAGAGGGGTAGGGGTACAGTCACGAGAGCGAATCTTACTAGGAGCCAATTTGCTTTTAAGATTGGGTGCTCTACGGTAGGTGACTTTAGGACGACTGGATAATGGATTGGAGGACAGGATCCTGTAAAAGGATCTTCCAATGGTTGGCCAAAATACTTTCCATTTTTTTATATTCAAAGTGTAAAGTGGTGGTGAAGCGGAGTGTATGGTTCTCAGCTTCCCGGATCACCTTCGGAGGTTTACCCTTCAGGTAAAATTGGAAGGCTTTATCAATAAGGCCATCAGGGTATCCTTTCTCGCTAAATTTCTTCTTTAAAAGCTTGCTTTGGTCAACATAATCTTCATCTCTGGTACAGTTCTGCCTAAGTCGGCAGAACTGTCCTTTAGGGATGTTATCAATCCATTTAGGGAAGTGGCAGCTCTTGTGGTGTAGGTAGGAGTTGCCGGCTGTGGGCTTAATGTAATTTTTGGAGGTGATGGCTAAGGTATCTTTATCAGCGGCCAATTCCAAATCCAAAAAGGGTAAGGAAATAGGGTCGCTGACGGACGTGAAGGATAGGCCAAATGAATTATTGTTGCAGTATTCTACAAAAGGTAGAGTACTGTCCACAGAACCGTCCCAAACGACAATGATGTCAATATAGCGACCGAAGAAAACGATATTGCCCGAGAATGGATTGTTGTTGTTGTAGATATATTCTTTTTCCCAGAATCCCATCGCTAGGTTGGCATAGGAGGGTGCGAAATTGGCGCCCATAGCGGTTCCTTGTAGCTGTAGGTAAAAGTCGTCATCGAATTTAAAATAGTTGCGTGTAAGACAGAAGGTGGTGGCGTCTACGATAAATGAGGCTTGGCGTGAATTGATAAAGGGATCATGAAAGAGGAAAAATTCTAGTGCCCGAAGGCCAAACGCGTGGGGGATAGAGGTATAAAGGGAATTCACGTCAAGTGAAAGCCAAATGTAAGTGGGTTCCCATTTATACACTGAGAGTAGTTCTAAGAGGTGGCTCCCATCTCTGATGTATGAGTCTAGTTGCTGGACAATGGGCTGGAGGAACTGGTCTACATATAGACTGAGCCCTGTGGTGATACTGTCCATAGCGGCCACTATTGGTCTCCCTGGGGGATTGTCCAGACTTTTGTGCACTTTAGGGAGGTGGTAAAAATAAGGGATTTGATAAAAATTCTTTAAAAGAAAGGATTTTTCTACTTTGTTGAGGACGTTGTCTAGACAGGCAGCGGTGGCTAAGGAGTCAATTTCTGTAGCAAAATCCGAGGTGGGGTCTTTGGAGATTTTTTTGTACGTGTTACTATCGGAGAGTAATCTCCTGGCTTCACCTAGATAGTCATTCAGGTCCTGTATGACAATTCCTCCACCTTTATCGGCTAACTTGATGATTATGTCTCCAGCTTCAGTGAGGCATCGTAGGGCTCTGGTCTCAAGAGGAGAGAGATTGTTAGATCTTTTGTGGGCTGCTGATTGGCAGAGTTTTTGAAAGTCAGCATGGACTTGGGTTTAAAAGCGGTGTGGATGACGGGAGGGGAAGTGGATGGGTGTTGGGTGAGCACGTAAAACAATTCTTCGTCAACTAGAGGATCTTCCGTGTCATCAATAAAATTGGAATTCTATAAAAACAGATTGGAAGTGGTGGTAGGAGATATGGGAAGGGGAGGGGTGTTATTCAGATGATCCTTTTGTTCTTTTATATGGTAGTGCCTCTTAAGGGTAAGATTACGTATGTATCTATTTAAATCTTTGAATCGTAAAAACGGGTTGGCTTTATTAAGTGGTGCAAAATTAAGGCCTCTACTCAAGAGAGAAGTATCTGCAGGAGAGAGGATACGAGAGGATAAATTAAATATTTTTATAGTTTCCTTATCTTGAGTGCGTTGGGATTGTTTTCTATTTCGACCCCCTCTACAGCCTCTCCGGTGAGTTTTTTTTCTTTTTTTGTTGTAGTTTGTGTTGGGTGCTGTCAGAGGAGGACTGGAGACTAAAAAAGAGGACGGAATAACAGAGTTTTTAATTCAGTTGGAACAGAGGTGATGAGTGGATTCGGATGAACTACGGGAGGATCAGCATGAGTAGAAGTGGAGGGGACTTCCGTAGTATCCATGTTGTTAATCGAGGGGATATGGTTATGGGGTACAATAGGATTGGTGGAGGAACCAGGAGTAGTGGTAGGCTGGGTTAATGATCTATTATAAAATTTGTTCAAAGCATAAATAAGACTGGCATTACCATAGGTGGAGGTTTGTCTTTTCTGTTTATTTATGGTATTGTTGATCTTAGGCAGTTGTCCTTTGGTGGGGTCTGTAATTCTCGGAGTCAGGATGGGTCTCGTAGGTCTACGAGATATCCTTGGGCCAAACGGACTGGGTATTACTAAGCTCATAAGGGGACGGGAAGGCTCAAGGTTGGTAGCTGGAGAAATAGACTGAGATAGCAAACGAGGAGAGACCTCTGTGGGGGGTGTAACGGTAGGGGGGGCGTGGTGATAAGTATTTTTGGTTTTATTCCACGTGGAGACAATGTCATGGTTGAAGTCATCTAGGACCCGCCTGAACTTCCCCAACTTCATGTGTAATAGATCATCCTCATCCCTTTTGAGTATTTTACTTAAAGGGGTGTTCCAGCCGAAATTACACTTTTAAAAAAAAAATACCCCTATAATACACAAGCTTAATGTATTCTAGTAAAGTTAGTCTGTAAACTAAGGTCCGTTTCGTTCGGTTATTACAGCATTTAGAAAATGTATAAACTAGAAATAGGCTGTGGCCATCTTAAGTGTGGGCATCTGAAACCAGACCGTATTTCTTCCTGGATTTCAGGCTTGCAAATCTCGCACATGCTCAGTGCTACACAAGCAGTATAAAATGTTTCAGTTTCATGTTTACTTTTTTCTCCAGTGTCAGAGCAAGTTGCCACCCCCTATTTATGTAAACATCTCCTCCCCTTCTCCCTCCAGTATGTACAAGCAATATTATTCTAGACATACAGAAATCTGCTGATAAAGGTAACAGCTTTAAAAATATCCTAATTGTAAACAAAATCATTTGTTTCTGTGCAGATATATCTACATAATAAGATTATATTTATTTTTTTATATATATATATATATATATATATATATATATATATATATATATATATATATACACACACACTGTTTATATATAAATTGTATTGTTAGTATGTGTGCATATAATAAATATATATATATATATATCTTGTTTTCTATGTATCTTGCGCGCGTGTGTGTGGATATATATATATATATATATATATATATATATATATATATATATATATATATATATATACAAACCTTTATTAGAACATTATTATGTGTGTGTATGTATATAATAAGTGAGTGTGTATGTGTAAAATATATATAATATATATATACACACACACAGATATGTACACACACAATATTTATTATAATGAAGGTATGTATATATACTGTATATACTCGAGTATAAGCAGAGTTTTTCAGCAAATTTTTTGTGCTGAAAATGCCCCCCTCGGCTTATTCTCGAGTCACCTTTTTGCGCCTGATCTTCCGGATTTTGGGGACCCGGTACCGGACGGCCGTAGGTCCCCTGGACCCCAAACTTGGCACACATGTAGCCCCACTCTTCCTCTACAAGTGTGCAAAGTTTGTTGTCCGGGGGACCTACGGCCGGGGAGCACCCATTTTTCAAATCTGGGCACCCCTTCCATAGACTCCAATGTCAAACGGTCATTTCTTTGGTGAATTTGGGGACCCGATATCGGCCGGTTGTACGTCCCCTGGACCCAGAACTTTGCACACATATAGCCCCATTTCTCCTCTACAAATGTACAAAGTTTGTTGTCTGTGGGACCTATGGCCGGGGAGCACCGATTCTTCAAAGCTGGGCACCCCTTCCATAGACTCCCATGTTAAATGTCAGTCTAGTCGTGGGCACAGTGAGGCATGGGCACAGTGAGGTATGCAGATAGACACCCTAGGCTTATACTCGAGTCAATACGTTTTCCCATTTATTTTGGTGGTAAAATTAGGTTTCTCGGCTTATATTCGAGTATATACGGGGTGGGTGTGTGTGTGTGTGTGTGTGTGTGTGTGTATATTTATATATATACACTTATATTATAAAACTTATAAAAAACACAATCAAATCCCTGGGTAGGATAATGAAAGTTTTCTATAGCAGCGCTCAGGTGGTCAATAGACTCCCTTGTCCACTCACTCTTATTTACAGTTCATAAGAGTACATATAGAACTTATGAAAAAAATGTTGTTGTAAATGACATATAGCTCCGGATGTCTTCTTAATATGATCCACTTTAAATCATCAGTTGTATCCCCTTTCGGGTGGGTACTCACCACACACAGGATTTAAACAGGCACCTCACAGATCCCATCCGATGGTCATCCGATCATCCTAATCCTGGTTCTGATTACTCCTTCTAAAGCCTTCTAAAGCCTCCAGAGATCACCCGATAATCACCAGCAGATGTTCAAAGTGAAAAGAAAGAGAAGCCACCAATAGTGTAATCCCGTAGAGTATCTTTTAATCAGTCTATAAAAATTGTTTCCACAACATATCTTCCATATGGTAAAAATCAAGCAGTAAAATAGCAGCAGTGTAATTCAAAACCGCCGTGCTGTTCCCCCAGGCTCCTAACAGGTGCAGTGTATCAGCTGGTACAGCTTGTGTTTAACCAGACTTACTGCCGCTTCCTGTGTTTGGAGCGCACCTGGAACGCACCAACGTCACTTCCTTTCAGCCGCAAAGTCACACCCTGACGTTTCGTCTTCTCGACTTCCTCTGAGGGCGTGCACGCTGATACACTGCACCTGTTAGGAGCCTGGGGGAACAGCACGGCGGTTTTGAATTACACTGCTGCTGCTATTTTACTGCTGTGGAAACAATTTTTATAGACTGATTAAAAGATACTCTACGGGATTACACTATTGGTGGCTTCTCTTTCTTTTCACTTTGAACATCTGCTGGTGATTATCGGATCAGAACCAGGATTAGGATGATCGGATGACCATCGGATGGGATCTGTGAGGTGCCTGTTTAAATCCTGTGTGTGGTGAGTACCCACCCGAAAGGGGATACAACTGATGATTTAAAGTGGATCATATTAAGAAGACATCTGGAGCTATATGTCATTTACAACAACATTTTTTTCATAAGTTCTATATGTACTCTTATGAACTGTAAATAAGAGTGAGTGGACAAGGGAGTCTATTGACCACCTGAGCGCTGCTATAGAAAACTTTCATTATCCTACCCAGGGATTTGATTGTGTTTTTTATAAGTTTTATAGTTTTATGTTCTGCAAAATATTTGTTGTGTTTAAGCGGCTGCTGATATAGATACATATAGTGAACATTTGGGTTAATGAATATGGTCACGTATTCATTGTAGTCTGTTAAAAGTCACCTGTGAGCTTCTTTAGCGCTGGGATAGTGAAAGAAGCCCAGGGGAACTTCACTTTAATTTTTATATACACTTATATATTTCTTATATATAATATTACACACACAATATATACCGGTATATTAAATGTGTGTGTATGTATGTGTGTGTAATAATATATATATATATATATATATATATATATATATACACACACACCTTTATTATAATAAATATTGTGTGTGTGTACTTTATATAGAGAATATATACACACACGCATAATAATATTTTATAATAAAGGGGTGTGTGTAATAAAATATATTCCACTTTGATCAGAAGTTAAATCTGCAATAAACTGCAGCAACATTTCACCTCACACACATAAAGGAGTTTTGCAGGGAGAGGGCAGAATATACAATATGCACACTGAGCGCACATACTCCTCGCCAGTGCCATCACATGTTGTACAATGCCATGACTGTGCATGCGTGGTTCGTCGGATGCATTATTTGATGGGAGGCATTATTGGACAAGACACCTACAGTTGGCTACCAATGAGTTGATGGAGGGCCTGTAGACACACACAGAAGGTGACTTACCCCTCACACCATCTCCCTGCAGTGCATGCCTTCGGCTCAGGCCTCCTCTCAGTAGCAGGGCCAACATGGTAACAGATGATCAGCAGTTCCGTGTACTCCCTCTGTCGCCCCATTTCCCTCTGATAAGTGGCTCTCACTCCACCTCCGTCAACTCATTGGTAGCCAACTGTAGGTGTCTTGTCCAATAATGCCTCCCATTGGATAATGCATCCGATGAACCAAGCATGCACAGCGATGGCTCTGTACGGCATGCGCTGGCATTGTATGGCATGCCATGGCTCTGTACGGCATGCATGCCATGGTACAACGTGTGATGGCACTGTACGGCATGTCATGGCACTGGCGAGGAGTATGTCCGCTCACAGTGTGCATATTGTATATTCTGCCCTCTCCCTGCAAAACTCCTTGATGTGTGCGAGGTGAAATGTTGCTGCAGTTTATTGCAGATTTAACTTCTGATCAAAGTGGAATATTAGGCTATAATGTGACCCCCAAGACTTCCCCCTCCCCTTTAGAGCTTCCTTACACAGGCGTGGACAGAGCAAGGCACAATATGACTGTTGGATTTTGCCTCAGCGCTGTGTAGATAAGCAAATAATGCCTTCCATCGGATAATGCGTCCGACGATCCACGCGTGCGCAGTACGTAATGTCACTCTAGCTGGTCTCCCGATCAGCTGTAGCTACGTCATAACTGCGCATGCGCAGTGCGTCGGATGCTCTTTTCGACGGGAGGCATCATTTGACAGGACGATTTACAATGCTGTGCTGGCCGACATTGGATGCGATTAGCACCACACTGCAGTGCAAATCAAATGTGATGTCTGGGCAATGTAAACTCAGCCATACAGATTGTATGGCTGAATTTGCATTTGGACCGACCAAACTCACACAGGACCCATTTCTTTTTCGTACATCACGGGACACAGAGCGACATAGTCATTACTAATGGGTTATATAGATACCGTCAGGTGCTGGCACTGGCAACTTCCAAAACCGGAAGTACCCTCCCCTATATAAGCCCCTCCCATCCGGGAGCACCTCAGTTTTTTGCCAGTGCCTAAGGTGTTGGCCAAGAAGAAACATGTGTTTTTCACTGAGCTTGCGTACAGGTTCTTTTGGGCCTCAGTAAGCTATTCCGGATCCGACCAAAAAAGCTTCATAGCTAAACGGTCGGTACCCGGGCCTTGCAGAGAAGAGCAAGGTTTTGCCTGTAATGCTTCTCTTAGGAGAGCTGGACCCTGGGATCCAGAGCTCTGGTCATACCCACGACCAAGATGTTTTCTGTGCAGGGTGCTATACAGGTCCAGGGGAGTGGAATCCTTGGGAACCCGGTCCCTGAAGGTTTGATTACAATGCCTGCCGTGATAGGTGAAGTTTGGGCTTTTGTGGACCAAACAAAGTCCTGCGGCGGGGAACAGGTAAGTGGGGGCCCCCAGGAACTTGGTTCTATTGGGGGACCCCCAAGCCTAATTTGTCTTTGTCTGTTACCTAATGGTATTCCCGCAAAATTCTGTGCATGCCTGTAACTACTAAAAAAATGTAATAATTTTTAATGGTGGTCAAGAAAAAAAAATAAAATTTTTTTTTTTTATATATATATTTAATATATTAGACTGCGGTACCTGTGTTTGTCCACTAGAGGCCGCTGTGGAATGTTTTCTTGTCATGTGGACTAGCTTCTTCTCAGCAGAGCAAAGTCCAGGCAGATGGTGAGTTCTCTTATAGGAAACTGCTTCCTCTGCCATGTTGCAGTGCTCGTCCATCCCCCGGCCTGCGGCAAAGAGGGGCCCTGGCTCCTGTCCCTTGTTACCATATTTGAAATTAGCGCCGAAGGCGCACGTGCCCGCGCGCGTGCACGCGCCTCTATATATAGAGGTGAGCCGGGAAAGGGGGCGGAGCCTGGGGGATGACGCTCTGTGCGCGCCGCAGCGCTTCTGCGCATGTGCGGGCGTCCCAGCAGTTTTAAAAAAAAAAAAAAAAACAACAATATTGTAGTGAGCTGGCTATGAAGTACAGAGACAGAGCTGGCAACATTTAAAGGCATACAGCAAGCGGTTGATACAGGCATCCCCTAGAAAGGCACATTAGTAGACACCAACTGTGATATAGCAGCAATTGTGCTAGACTATTCTCAGTAAAAGTGGTGTATTACGGCTGGAATACCTCAGCCTTAGGCTTAGGAATATGCCGTCCAGAAGCTCCGGAACTGAATCTTCCAGGAAGCGAAGGGGGTCTCATCGGGCTCGGAGGATCTTGGGCATACTCCTGCTGCACCAGTCTCCCCTGAAGTTCAGAGGTAAGTGACCGTAGAGACCCCGCAGGGGTACTTGGTACTGTGGCTGTCCTCAGTCACCTGCTCCTGTGTATGTAACAGAGGAGGTTTTTTCCTCAGCTCTGGGAGGATTAGAGAGAGATTGTCAACATTTATCGCTGCCTCCCTGTCACAGGGAAAGCACGCCCGATCTCCGTCTCCTCCCTCAGAGTGCCTGTTAGCAGAGCAACAGTCCCATACAGGGATCGACCTGCCTGAAGGGGATCAGGATGAGGTTGATTCTGTTATAGAGGAATCAACAGTGGGGGAACCTTTTCTCAGCATCTCAAGCTGAAAGATTATGGGTTCAGTCTCTGACTAACATGGTCCGATCAGCATTTAAAAATGCACCTTGCGGAACCATCAACCACTACTGTATCCTCGTTGGGGTCGCTAGAAGCCCCCAGACTGTTTGTTCTTTTCCACTTCACCCTTTACTGAAAGGGCTCATTTACCAGGATTGGGAACGTCCTGAGAAAATATTTATTCCCCCAAGAGATTTCCGGTGGTCTATCCCATGGAGGATAAGTTCATCAAAAAAAAAAAAAAAAAAAAAATGGAAGGTCCCTACAGTGGACGCAGCCATCTCTTGTATGTATAAATCACTGACATGTCCAGTGGATAATGTCCAAATGTTCAAGAACCCAATAGATTAGAGGTCGACCGATATGGGTTTTTCTCTGGCCGATGCCGATGCCGATATTTAGAAATTGGGGCGGCCGATGGCCGATTTTTGTGGCCGATATTTTAGGCCGATTTAAAAAAAAAAAAAAAAAAAAAACTCACCCACTCAACTCCTTGCTTACTCCTGTCACTCTAGCACACCCTTGATGTCCTCAGTACAGATGGCACTGGTTTGGAACTGACAGATGGCACTGGCAGGTGGCACTGGTTTGGAACTGACAGATGGCACTGGCAGGTGGCACTGGTTTGGAACTGTCAGATGGCACTGGTTTGGAACTGACAGATGGCACTGGCAGGTGGCACTGGTTTGGAACTGACAGATGGCACTGGTTTGGAACTGACAGATGGCACTGGTTGGCATTGGCAGGTGGCACTGGTTTGGAACTGACAGATGGCACTATTGGCACTGGCAGGTGGCACTGGTTTGGAACTGTCAGATGGCATTGGCACTAGCAGGTGGCACTGGTTTGGAACTGACAGATGGCACTAGTTTGGGACAGATGGCACTGGCAATTGGCACTGGCTGGCAGGGGCGGGTGGCACTGGCTGGCAGGGGCGGGTGGCAGTGGTGGGTGGCACTGAGAGATGGCACTGATTGGCGGTGACACTGGCAGGTTTCACACTAAGCCGAGTGTAACTGTAACCAGTGCTGGGACAAGGTCATCCAGTGCCCAGGGCAAAGTGCGCCCCCTCGGGTTTCACACTGGTGCGCTTTGGTTTGACCACAGTGCGATTGTATGTGTGATTTACTTGCAGTTGTAGGTGTGCTCCTGATGAATTCTAGTGGACTGTGTGTTTTCTGATTGCGCATCAAAGATGCAGCACGCAAGACTGTAATTTGCTTTCGTGAAAACAGACAGTCTAATAGAATTGAATGGGAGCGCACCTAAAACTCTGGGTAAACTGAATATACAAATCGCACTGTGGCCAGACCACAGCACACCAGTGTGAACCTACTATTAGCCCCCGTTCTCATTGACTGTGGCTTTGAAATTGTGCGAATTAACCTGAAATCGCACAATTTCAGAGCTGCATCTCAGTGCGACTTTGGGTTGTGACTTTGAAGACATCTGTGTGGTTATTGAAGTCACACCCTAAATAGCAAAAGTAGTGCATGTACTACTTTTTCAAATTTATGCGGCAACTCAAAGTCAGTGTCGCATTGATTTGAACAGTGCCTTGCTGGCAATAGGATGTGACTTGTCAAATTGCTACAATGTGAAGGGGGGGGGTAAGATATTATAAAAGAGAGAATGGTGAGGAGGTTGGGGTGGTAAATGTATGTGCTAATGTCTTTATTAGTGACAGAATGCAGGGAATGTGCTAGGCTGCATGGTGGGGACAGGACAACTATGAGAGCTAAAAGCAAACCGGGATGGAAAGGGTGTAAGATCTGTGTGTGTGGAACTCTGAGCTGAGACAGGACAGGAGGCAGCATAAGTGTAGTGAAGATTTATGGAGAGGACAGCAGATAAGATACGGGAAAAATTATCTAGGCATGGGAGCGGGGATTGGTGCTGACTTACTGTGTGATCATGCAGCAAGGCAGAGAGATAAGTGCAGACGGGAGGAGCTGCCTGGACTGACCAGAGTAAAAGTAACAAGGAAGTGAAGTGATCTGCTACACCGCCCCGCCCCCTCCCCCCTACTCCCGACATCAAGCTGACAGCTTCTCTCTCCCTCCTCTCTGTTCACACACTCAGCGCGGCACTTGATGCTGCCAGAGCTGCTGAGTGTGGAGAAGAAAGGACAGGAGGGACGGCCAGTGTAAAATATCGGCCTAATTTTGATGATAATCGGCCCGATGCCGATTTATCAAAAATGGCCAAATATCGGCCGATATATCGGCCAGCCGATATATCGGTCGACCTCTACAATAGATAAAAGATTGGAGTCCTTATGAAAATCTGCTTGGTGATACAACCAGCAGTAGCAGCTATTGGGGTCTGCTAAGCAGTGAAGGATCAGTTGAAACAGGTCTTGAGGGACTTGACAGATCAGCAGGCTTTGCCCTAGCTGATCTACCTAGAGCCTTAGGCTTTGCGGTTGACGCCATAGAGGATTCAGTCCATCAGGCCTCCCGCCTTACGCTGTCTATAGTACATATGCGTAGGCTCCTATGGCTCAAAAACTGGTCTGCTGAAGCTCCCTGTAAAGAATGGCTGGTTAGCGTCCCATTTCATGGTGAACGCTTATTCAGGGAAAACCTGGACAAATATATCCAGAAAATTTCCAGCGGTAAAAATACGCTCTTGCCGGTTAAAAGCAGAGTTAGAGGTCCCTCTTTAAGGGGCCTGCTTCTCCAGTCCCTGGGGCATCGGCTGTGTAACAGTTCCGACGGCCTCCTCGGTCAAATCCCGGGGGTAAAAAACAGGGACAGTAGCAGGGTAATGAGAAACCCTGGGTCAGGGGAGGTACAAAACCTCCCCCAAAGTTAAATTCATTGAAGCCCCCACTCAGTCGGGTGGGGGGAGGACTCCAGTTGTTCGCAAGAGACCTGGCGGGACACGATCAAGACAGTTAGGTGCTCTCCGCAGTAGGTTTGGGATACAGTTTGGAGTTAAAAGACTCTCCTCCTTCCCATTTTTGAGGTCAAACGTGCCAAGGGATCCCCGGAAGAGAGAGTCCCTCCTGTTGGCACTAGAACAACTATTGCTCCAAGGAGTAATTATGGAGGTTCCCCTGGAAGAATGAGGGTTCGGGTTTTACTCAAACCTCTTTACAGTCCCGAAGCAAACGCGGACGGGAGGCCCATATTAATTCTAAAAGGGCTATACAAATTCCTGTATATCAGAACTTTCCGATGGAGTCGATCCGATCGGTGGCCACTGCCCTACAAGGGGAGGATTGGTTAGCCACGATCGACATCAAAGATGCTTATTTGCACATTCCCATCTTTCCAGTCCACCAAAAATTTCTACGCTTTGCAGTAGAAGGGCGCCATTTTCAGTTCAGAGCCTTACCCTTCGGTTTGGCCACAGCACCACGAGTGTTTACAAAAATTCTGGCCCTTTATTGGCCAATCTAAGAACACAAGGTGTAATGATAATGGCATATCTGGATGACTTGTTGCTGATAGACCACTCAGTGAAAAAACTAGACGTGGTCGTTCACAAGACGATCAAGTATCTGGAATCTCACGGTTGGATTATCAACCGAGACAAGTCAGCCCTAAAAACCAGTCAAAAGTCTGGAATACTTGGGGCTAAGGTTGGATTCAGGCCAGAGAAAAATATTCTTGCCTCGAGGAAAGGTGTTGTCTTTGAAAGATTTGATCCACTTAGTGGGTACAAAAAAGACAGCCGTCCATACGCCTGTATATGAGGCTGCTGGGAAAAATGGTGGCATCATTCGAAGCAGTACCCTACGGTCAATTCCATTCAAGGAATTTGCAAGGGGCCATACTGTCAGCCTGGAACAAAAAAGTTCAGGCCCTAGACTTACAATGTCCTTGTCCCCTTCCGTTCGCAAGAGCCTCCGTTGGTGGTTGGTTCCCCAGAATCTGGAAAAAAGGAAATCCTTCAGTCCGATTTCTTGGAAGGTGGTCACTACAGATGCCAGCCTTGTAGGCTGGGGAGCAGTACTGGAGCAATGGTCTCTCCAGGGCAAGTGGTCAGAAGCAGAAAAGGCCCTGCCCATCAATCTCTTAGAGATACGAGCAGCCCGGTATGCCCTAGTAGCATGGACATCCAAACTCCAAGGGTCCCCTGTCAGAGTTCAATCAGACAATGCCACAGCAGTGGCATATATCAATCGTCAGGGGGGCACCAGGAGTCGTGCAGCCCAAAGGGAAGTAAATTACATCCTGAGATGGGCAGAAAGATATGTCCCAGCCATATCTGCGGTATTCATTCCAGGAGTGGAGAATGGGAAGGCGGACTTTCTAAGTCGCCAACAATTATGCCCAGGGGAATGGTCCCTTCATCCCGAGGTTTTCCGGACAATATGTCAGCGGTGGGGAACACCGGATGTAGATCTGCTAGCATCCAGATTCAACACAAAAGTGGACAGGTTTGTCTCTTGGACAAGGGATCCCCTAGCTTGCGGCTCGGATGCCCTAGTGTTCCCTTGGGATCAGTTCAAGCTGATATATGCATTCCCACCGCCACAATTGTTACCTCGATTACTCCGCAGAATCAGGGTAGAAAAGAAACCAGTGATTCTGGTGGCTCCAGCGTGGCCCCGAAGAGCATGGTACGCGGAGATTGTAAAAATGTCTGTGGGGAGTCCTTGGACCCTCCCACATCGTCCGGACCTGCTTTCGCAGGGACCGATATACCACCCTTCCTTACCAGCCCTAGGTTTGACGGCCTGGCTATTGAAGCCCACATTCTAAAAAAGAGAGGGCTCTCTAATGCTGTGGTGTCTACCATGATCAATGCCAGGAAACCGGTATCCAGGCAGATCTACTATAGAATCTGGAAGGCGTACATCGCCTGGTGTGAGGCCAGAAAATGGCATCCACGTAAATACGTAATAGGTAGGATTCTGGACTTCCTACAATGGGCTGTAGATAGGAAGCTTGCCTTGAGTACTATCAAGGGTCAGATTTCGGCCTTGTCAATATTTTTTCAAAGGCCCTTGGCTTCGCATTCACTAGTCAAAGCCTTTATACAAGGAGTGATGCGTATTAGTCCTCCGGTTAATATTCCCATATGTCCATGGGATCTAAACTTGGTTCTGTCAGTTCTACAGAAACAACCATTTGAACCATTACAGCATATTTCCTTGGTGCTTCTCACCAGGAAATTGATTTTTCTAGTAGCCATTTGTTCGGCTAAAAGAGTGTCGGAATTAGCAGCTATGTCCTGTAAGGAGCCATATCTGGTTATCCATAAGGACAGAGTAGTGTTACGTCCTCATCCAGCCTTTCTTCCTAAGGTGGTATCGAGGTTTCATTTGAACCAAGATGTGGTTCTTCCTTCTTTTTTCCCCAAGCCTACTTCGGTAGAGGAAAAGTTATTGCATTCTTTGGATGTAGTAAGAGCAGTTAAAGCTTATCTAAAAGCCACTGCTCAGATTCGCAGAACGGATACTTTGTTTATTCTGCCGGAAGGCCCCAGAAGGGGTCAGGCAGCGTCAAAATCTACTTTAGCCAAGTGGATTCGACAGGTCATAATACAAGCCTATGGCTTGAGAAGTAGACCGCCTTCGTTCAAAGTTAGGGCGCACTCCACGAGAGCAGTTGGAACTTCATGGGCAGTGCATCACCAGGCCTCCCTGGCTCAAATCTGTAAGGCCGCAACATGGTCTTCAGTACACACGTTTACTAGGTTCTACCAGGTGGACGTTAGAAGTCAGGAGGATGTCGCCTTTGGGCGCAGTGTGTTGCAGGCCGCAAAAGATCCTCATGTCTGATAGCGCTCAGCTTATATATGGTGTATCCCCCCCCTCATTTGGCATTGCTTTAGGACATCCCATTAGTAATGACTATGTCGCTCTGTGTCCCGTGATGTACGAAAAAGAAAATAGGATTTTTATAACAGCTTACCTGTAAAATCCTTTTCTTGGAGTACATCACGGGACACAGAGCTCCCGCCCCTCTTTGGGGACACTTATTGCTTTGCTACAAAACTGAGGTGCTCCCGGATGGGAGGGGCTTATATAGGGGAGGGTACTTCCGGTTTTGGAAGTTGCCAGTGCCAGCACCTGACGGTATCTATATAACCCATTAGTAATGACTATGTCGCTCTGTGTCCCGTGATGTACTCCAAGAAAAGGATTTTACAGGTAAGCTGTTATAAAAATCCTATTTTTTTTGGTCCGCACCAGAATCAAATCGCATGGGTGTTCACCCATGCAATCCAATTCCTGTCCGAATTGACAGTTCGCACTGCAATATGTGAACTGATTTGGTGGTGTCATTAGCTTTCTATTGACACTCCCAGCAGTTCGCATATGGCAATGTGAACTGCCTGCGAGTTGTATGCGATGCGGGAACCCACATTGGATTCTCAGGGTTCCCACATCGCTGCAGTGTAAACCAGCCCTTAGAATGATTTAAGGGTTGCCAGTGTTTTGTGTACAGATTGTTCTGCTTTTAATTGTTGAAACTCAGTTCACATTGGTGCAATGCGAGAACCTTGCGACTCCACTGCAGATTTCCCTCATCGCACCTGACTTGCAGGCAATTCACCTCACACTGCCCTATGCGAAACACTGGGAGTGTCAATACAAATTTTATCACACCCCCAGTGCGAACTGTCAATTCAGACAGCAATTGGATGGCATGGGTGTGAATGATTCTGGTGCAGATCAAAAAAAAGGGGGTTCTGCACGCCTTTGGTCCAAATGTGATGTGATTTTAGCCATGCAATCTGTATGGCTGAAGCCAGGTTCACATTGGTGCAATGCGAGAACCAGCGCAATTCCAGTGCTGGTTCCCGCATTGCATCTCTCCTACAGACAGTTCAAATTGCCCTTTGTGAACCACTGTGGGTGACAAAACCAATGTTAATGACACCCCTGGATCGATTAACAGATTGCAGTGCGAACTTTGGAATTGGACTGAAAATCGGATCGCATAGGTTAGAACACCCATGCAATCCAATTCCAGTGTGGGGAAAAACAATTCCCTGCACCTTTTTTATGCAAATTCAATGTGGATTCAGCCATACAACTGTGTGGCTGAACTCGCATTGCTCAGACATTGCATGTGATTGGCACCGCAGTGCCAATCACATGCGATGTCTGATCAAAGCACAAGTGACGAACAGCGCACCAATGTGAACCAAGCCCAAATAGGTGGATTGTAGTCCCTTCTTTGCTTCCCCCTGTCTGAATGGTGATCTGCCTAGTTTACATAGGCAGATCCCTGTTTGGTGTGGTTTACAGAGAATAGGCGGTCACCGTAGCACATTCAGTGCTCGACATCTGCATATTGGATTCTCCCATTGTCTTTTACTAATCGCAGATGCAATGGCGCTCACCCAAGGCTGAAATGCCAAAGCATATATACAGTGGGTATCAGAAAAAAATTCACCTGCCTTTAAAATAAATATTTAAATATGATTTATTAAAAAAAGCAAATGCTAAATAAATGTTGTAAAATACACTTTTACTGACATAAATTTTTATTGGCAAATATACATTATTGTTATAATAAAACATTTCTTAGGTTAAATCCTAGTTGTCCAATTATACCTAAAAGAAAACAAAAAATAATAAAATGAACAAGGTGTACATAGAAAAATATAAAGCAATACAGAGATTAAGTAGGAAGTAAAAAAAAAAAAAAAAAAAGGAAGAAAAACAAGAAAGACAAAAAGGAAGAACACAGCGATAGATACGAAATAGCGAGTCACCCCCCTTCCCCCACAATTACCCCCCAGTCTGCACAATCACCCTTTCCCCAGTCTACACAATTACCCCCCTTCCCCCAGTCTGCACAATTACCCCCCCAGTCTGCACACTCACCCTTCCCCCCCAGTCTGCACAATCACCCTTCCCCCAGTCTACACAATTACCCCCCTTACCCCAGTCTGCACAATCACCCCCCTTCCCCACAGTCTGCACAATCACCCCCCCCCCCCACAGTCTGCACAATCACCCCCCCCCCCACAGTCTGCACAATCACCCCCCCCACAGTCTGCACAATCACCCCCCCCCCCACAGTCTGCACAATCACCCCCCCCCCCCACAGTCTGCACAATCACCCCCCCCCCCACAGTCTGCACAATCACCCCCCCCCACAGTCTGCACAATCACCCCCCCCCCCACAGTCTGCACAATCACCCCCCCCCCCACAGTCTGCACAATCACCCCCCCCCCACAGTCTGCACAATCACCCCCCCCCCCACAGTCTGCACAATCACCCCCCCCCCCACAGTCTGCACAATCACCCCCCCCACAGTCTGCACAATCACCCCCCCCTTCCCCCAGTCTGCACAATTACCCCCCCCCCCTTCCCCAGTCTGCACAATTACCCCCCCTTCCCCCAGTCTGCACAATTACCCCCCCTCCCCCAGTCTGCACAATTACCCCCCAGTCTGCACAATCACCCCCCTTCCCCCACAATTACCCCCCAGTCTGCACAATCACCGCCCCCCCACAGTCTGCACAATCACGCCCTCCCACAGTCTGCACAATCACCCCCTCCACCAGTCTGCACAATCACCCCCCCTTCCCCCACAATCACCCCCCCCCCCCCAGTCTGCACAATCACCCCCCTTCCCCCAGTCTGCACAATCACCCCCCTTCCCCCAGTCTGCACAATTACCCCCCAGTCTGCACAATCACCCCCCTTCCCCCACAATTACCCCCCAGTCTGCACAATCACCGCCCCCCCACAGTCTGCACAATCACGCCCCCCCACAGTCTGCACAATCACCCCCTCCACCAGTCTGCACAATCACCCCCCCCCCTTCCCCCAGTCTGCACAATCACCCCCCTTCCCCCACAATTACCCCCCAGTCTGCACAAATCACCCCCTTCCCCCACAATTACCCCCCAGTCTGCACAATCACCCTTCCCCCCAGTCTACACAATGACCCCCCTTCCCCCACAATTACCCCCCCTTCCCCCACAATTACCCCCCAGTCTGCACAATTACCCCCCCCTTCCCCCACAATCGCCCCCCCCAGTCTGCACAATCACCCCCCTTCCCCCAGTCTGCACAATAACACCCTTCCCCCAGTCTGCACAATCACCCCCCCTTCCCCCACAATCACCCCCCCCCCAGTCTGCACAATCACCCCCCTTCCCCCAGTCTGCACAATAACACCCCCCCCCCACAGTCTGCACAATCACCCCCTTCCCCCAGTCTACACAATCACCCCCCTTCCCCCAGTTTGCAGGGGGGAGTAAGATATGAGAGAGAAGTAGAGGCAAAGAAAAAATAATTCAGGAGGGAGAGGGGGTTGTGCAGATAGCTCACGTACCTTCCCACTCAGGTTAGTCTCTACAGGAGTCCATGCAAAAGGCTGGAGTGTGGGCGGGGTTTGGGCAGAAACAAAGGGGAGGAGGAATGTTGGATCGGACAGTGGCGACGGGCGACAAGCAGATACAGAGACTGACTCGTGTGTTTGTATGTATGTGAAACAAACAAGGAGAGGGAGGATGGAAGGGAGCATTATGGCACTTTGGCGCCCCCACCTCCGCAGGCACTAGGGTGCACTGCATCCGTCTCGGATCGGCCCTGCCTCCCATTCGTGTCATCTCCTTATCTGTAAAAAAACGCGAGATTTCGGCAATAGGCGATTCGCAAGGACTACTGGGATACATGATGCCTATCCCAGGAACCCTTGCGAATCGCCTAGTGACGTAATCGCCTAGGCGAATAAGGAGGAGGAAGTAATGAAGGAGTACAATAAAAAGGTATTTACGAGCAAAAAATAAATAAAAAAATGTCCATTGTGAAAACTATGAGCTTAGGGCATGCAGCACAGACGGAGATAAAAAAATGGGTGGAACTCCGCTTTAAGTATATCAAACCAAGAGAGGGGGAGGGGGGTGTTAAAACTAATGATGTTCTGTATGAGGGTATATACATCATTTTTAAGTTTGTCAAATCTGGAGGTTCTATGTGAGATGAGTATCCTCATCCATTTAGAGGTACAGAACTCGGCTATTTCTGCCCATTCCTTTTTGTTGTCAGCCTCAAGAAAATGACATTCTTTCATTACCCTAAGACCTCTGGGGGAGATCTTAGTATGAAGGTATTTTTCTAGAAAGAACTTGTCCCACCACTGTTGGTTAGCAGTGAGTACAAGTCTTTCTAGTTGTTTAAATCTCCCGCAAATGGAGTGGCGTACTTTACTTGGGAGGACATAATTTTCTATAAAGAGGGAAGTAGGGAAGTGGGTCCATATAGTATCCAGGACCGCATATTGGTTGGTTTCTATATCTTTAATGAGATCCATGGTCCAGGGATAGTGAGGAAAAAATGGAATATAAAAAAAAAAAGGAACTAAATTAATGGTTGATATAATATGATATTATGAACCATGAAAATATGGGAGCATAAAATGGGATGTGCTGCCCTATAGTTTTCAAAGACAAGTATACAGACAAGTGGTGGCGCACAATATCCACAAAAACATGTATTGCCCACAAAATAATCAAAAATAATAATCAATATAAGTAAAAGTCCTTAAAAGTCCTTTAAAGTCTGTTTTACACCCTAAGGTGTGTATGAGTAAGGCAGGGGTGAATGGAGATCCACCGTGCCCCAGGGCGGCCATCATAGGTGAACAGAAACCATGTTCAGGGGTATGGCTGGAAGACAAGGAGAGAGGCGCCTCTAAGTGCAATAGTGCTAAAAAAGTTTTTAATGGTAGAGACAAATACACTCACATTTAGATGGACAATGTAGGCGTTTACAGGATGACAGTCATCAGCAGCAGGTCACAGGTCACAAGGGCTTCTCAGCTTCTGCAAAAGGTGGCAGGAGTGTCTCTAGGATGGAGCGGCCGACTTCCGGGGACAACGATCCTGTGATGAGTTGTTTCAAAGCGAGGCTAGGAGCGCACATGTGGTGAGACTGCAAGAAGTGACGTCATCAGCAGTGGACGCGTTTCGTGAGCGCAGACTTGCGATGTCCTGGCAAGTCGCGCTCCTTCTTCAGCAAGACATGAGGGCGGAAGTGAAAGGACACTTAATATGGGGACGAATGCACTGAGTGGGGCGGAGCTGAATAATACTGGTGTCCAATGACGGAGGGGATGGGAAGGTCATGTGATCGGGAAGGCCAGGACGAAATAAGAGGGCTGGAGATAAACAATAATAAAAAGAAATAGGGAAGTAATATATAAGAATGGAAAAGAAAAGAAACAAGAGAGAAAAGTGTTTAGACCATATATAAAGAAATAAAGAAAATAAGATCATATGGATTAACGAATGATGATAGTATGGCGGTGTAGGAAAGAAAATTATATATTAAGAATAAGGGATATGAGAGCGAAGTCTCAGGAAGTGCAAAGATATAAATGCACATATAAGGTATGGCCAAAATGGAAGCTGTGGAGATGATCAAGAGAACAAACGGCAAATTATGTATCCTGATAAAGTGGTATACAGCATATAACATATAGCATATAACTAAAGGTGTGAATGATGACAGCTGTATATCAGATGGATAAATAATAAAATGTAATACTGTAATACTTAAAAAATAATAAAGGAAAGTAATAACTTAAAAAAGAAATGTAATAACTTAAAAAAATTATTATAAGATGGACAGGGGGGTGGGGTTTGGAGGGAGGGAGGGGGGGCGGCGGGACAAAAAAGTATATATATATATATTATTGGAGGGGGAGTGGATAGGAAAGAACATGGTTTCTGTTCACCTATGATGGCCGCCCTGGTGCACGGTGGATCTCCATTCACCCCTGCCTTACTCACACACACCTTAGGGTGTAAAACAGACTTTAAAGGACTTTTAAGGACTTTTACTTATATTGATTATTATTTTTGATTATTTTGTGGGTAATACATGTTTTTGTGGATATTGTGTGCCACCACTTGTCTGTATGCAGATCAGCTGGGACTAAAGGTGGCCAAAAAGTTAGAGGGGTTTTTAAATTAGGCGACGGGGGGAGGGCCCAGAGGTATAGATGGTCAGCGCGGAACATTTTCCAAAGGGTAGCATTGGGGGCATTAATAGTAGGTTGACCGAAGCACATAAACCCAAGGTAAGTATAGGAACAAGTCCTAGTTGCAGTCTCGGAACACCCAATAAGAGGATAGTATGCGACCGGTCTAAACTACGTGGCATGTTCACCAATGCCAGAAGCCTGGCGGACAAGATGGGTGAACTAGAGATACTGTTATATGAGGAGGATTTGGATTTTGTGGGAATTTCAGAGACTTGGTTCCACAGCTCTCAGGATTAGCTGGCAACCATTCAAGGGTATACCCTTTATCGCAGGGATAGAGAGGGTAAAAAAGTGGGAAGGGTATGTTTGTATATCAAGAATAATGTACAAGTGAATGTGAGAGATGACATCACTAAGGGAGCTAGGGAGGAGGTGAAATCCTTATGGGTAGAGCTCCAAAGGGATGAAGCTAAGGGGAAAATAATACTGGGAGTATGCTATAGGCCCCCTAACCTGAGGGAGGAGGGGCAGGCGGATCACCTATCACAAGTTGGATTAGCAGCAAGGATTGGAAGTGTTATCATAATGGGGGATTTTCTTTATCTGGACATAGACTGGGCAAAGGGAACCACGCATTTACCTAAGGCTCACCAGTTCCTAAATGTCTTGCAGGACAATTTCATGGTTCAGATGGTAGACGCACCAACTAGAAATAAAGCGTTACTGGATCTACTCATTACCAACAATACAGACCTGATCACGGATGTGGAAATAAAGGGCAATTTAGGAAACCGCGATCACAGGTCAATTGGCTTCAGTATAAATCACACACATAGGAAACATAAGGGGAATACAAAGACACTGAATTTCAAAAGAGCCAACTTCCCTAAACTACGAACCTTGCTAGAAGGCATGAATTGGGAAAAAATCTTAGGAACAAAGAACATGGAGGAGAGATGGGTTTGTTTTAAGAGCCTATTAAATAAGGGCATTAGCCAATGCATCCCATTGGGTAATAGATTTAAAAGAGCGAACAAAAGTCCTGGATAACTTCACTCCAATGTAAAAATGCATATAAAAGCAAAAGCCTTAAAAAAAAAAATAGGTTGAGGGATGATCATCAGCATTCAGACTTTATAAAGAATGCAACAAGAAATGTAAGGGTGCAATTAGGGTGGCTAAGATAGAACATGAAAGACACAGCGGAGGAGAGCAAAAAACATCCCAAGAAATTCTTTAAGTATGTAAACAGTAAAAAAAAGGACAGACCATATTGGCCCCATAAAGAATGAGGAAGGACATCTGGTTACAAAGGATGGGGAGATGACAAAGGTATTGAATTTTTATTCTTCTCCTCAGTCTTCACAAGGGATTCGAGGGGGGGGGGGGGGCTTCAGTAGTCAAAACTGCAGTGTTTATCCTTATGACACATCACAGGAAGCACCTCCATGGTTAACAGAGGACAGAATTGGGGGGCGTGGCCAGGCAGCGGATGTAGCCAGACGCACCTTCAGTTCTCTCCGCCGAAAATCCGCTCTTTTATCCTGAAAGCTTGCCCTAAACTCCAGCACGCACGGCTCACCGGTTGTTGGAAGACCCCCCCGAGTGCCATCCTACTTTCACCGACTCGATACCAGCCCGATGTCCACCGCAAGAAGACAGAACGCGGCCCGGACAGCATGGCCCAAAATGGCGTCCAGGCACAGCGCTCAGCTAAGGCGAAACACAGGGAGGCAGCAGCGAAGCTGTTCTCTCTGCCTTTGGTCTCAGAGCCCGCCCTATCATCTGGCACACCGGAGGACTCGTCTGGAGGTACATCCCGGGGCTGATGACACGGTGCCCCTGGAGGATGCCGGCGGATCAGGGTTTGCTTGGGACGCAGTGAGTACTCCAGAGGGTGGCTCCACTAGGCCTCACGTCCCCACCAGCCCCACTACTGATAGTGAACCCTCACTCAGAGACATTCTTGCGGCTGTGAACACCTGCAATGTCTCCTTGGCAGTCCTTACAGCCGAGATTAAAGGGGTAAAAGCGGAAATTACTTTCCTGCGGCAAGACACCCAAAAGCGGAGAGAGAGGACCTCTGCTTTAGAAGGGAGAGTGAGCTCCATAGAAGATGAAGATGACATGGCACCCATGCAAAGAGATCTCACGTACAATAATCATCTCCTCACACAACACTCCTCGCTTGGAGGAATTAGAGAACAGAATGAGAAGAAATAATGTCAGAGTGATAGGGCTGCCTGAAAGAATAGAGGGAAAGGAACCAGTGGAGTTCATTGAAAAATGTCTGGTTGCTGCATTTGGCAGAGAGGTGTTCACCCCCATGTTTTCTGTGGAGAGGGCACACAGGGTCCCGGCTAGGCCTCTGCAGCCAGGAGCTCCTCCAAGACCCTTTCTATTCAAGCTCCTTCATTTTAAAGACAGGGATGCTGTACTCCACAATGCCAGGATCAAACCTGAGGCCTTAAAAATTGATAACGCCAAATTATAATTTTTTCCAGACTTCTCTGCTGAGTTGCAGAGACAACGTGCAAAATTCATGGATATTAAATGTCGCCTCAGGACCCTTGATTTGAAATACGCTATGGTATACCCTGCTCGCCTTAGGATGGAAGCACTGGGCTCAGTGCACTTCTTTGATTTTACCAGCGACGGCTGCACAATGGTTGGATCGGGAAGAACAATCCATTCGGGAAGCTCGCAACCGGCGACCTGCCCCTCCTGATAGGTAAAGTACTCCTTCACTAGGCATCCTATTGCTCTTACATTTCTACTTGCCAAGGCGGAGAATTCTGTTGATGTATGGACCTCTATTTACCACCAGGGCTCCTTGTTTTAGCTGTTGAGAAGTTAAGACACTAAAGTGCGCTTCCACTGTTGCCCCCAAGATGGTCTGGTCCAGACCTCCCACTGCCTTATGGTGAATCAGGTTGGCCAGTTACTTATTATTTTCTTTTTTTTCTGACTGCTCCACTGTGGGATCTCCACCATTGTTGCCCCTTTTGCTTTTTACGGATCTTGTTCCTAGCATGACTCACTCGTGCCTCTTCTCGTCACTATGCCACTCATTGGAATTACTGACACCGTGCTGTTTTTTTTTGTTTTCTTTAGATCACTGGAACATGATATCCTCTCCAGTTTGCTCTCACCTTTTGTTTTCAGATCGTACTACAGTACTTAGATATCCTTGTTATTCTTGTTATAGCACTGCAACGTCTAAGATAACCAGAATTTTGGCCTGGAATGTCCGGGGTCTGAATAATCCTGTCAAACGCTTGGCCGTGCTTCGCACGATTAAGCGTCTGAATGCGGATATAATTTGCCTGCAGGAGACTCACTTCCACCCCTCAATTTGCTGTACGACAGTTTTGTCATCAATACCATGCCACTTATTCGGTGTACTCGAGGGGAGTGAGTCTCTTGGTAAAAAGGGGTATGCATTTCTCTGCTATAGAAGTCAAGATTGATTCAGATGGTCGTTATATTTTTCTTTTGTGCTCCCTTTATGGGACAAAATGTATATTGGCAGGGTTGTACATCCCTCCCCCATTCTCAACCAGTCTCCTTAAAACTTTTGCAGACTTTATGTCCCGCTTTCCGGGCATACTGGTCTTGGTCCTGGGGGACTTTAATAATTATATTGACCATGAGAGGGACAAGCTTCATACCCGGACAGGGGATGGAATACAGAAACGACATGGGCCTACCCCGTTTGCTCGCCTGCTATTGGAGATGGGTCTTACGGATGTCTGGAGGATGCGCAACCCAGAATCCAGGGTGTACTCATGTCAGTCAGCCTCGATGGGGGATCTATCCAGAATTGATATGGGATTGGGGAATGATCTTCTTCTGCCATTATTAGAATCCTCACAATATCACCCCAGACAGATCTCGGATCATTCCCCACTCTCGGTAGATATACGGGGGGGGGGGGAGCGGTTAGCGGTAATACACTATGGAAACTTAACCCTTTCTGGCTGTCAATCATTCCGAACCCTGATCCGATACTAGAACTTCTCACAAACTTTTTTAGACATAATGTAGAATCGACAACTATGGGGACGGTTTGGGAGACAGCAAAAGCATACTTACGCGGCCAGTTTATCAGAGTGATATCCCAGATTAAAACTTCTACTAAAGCATGGGAGGTTTCAGTCTTGGAGGAAGTGCAGCGCTCAGAGGCAAATTATGTTGCTGACCCCACAGATGATACAAAACGGTCATGGTTGGCAGCCCAATCCATGCCCTGAGGACTTGTCTCTACAGTTGCCAGAGAACAAACGATTCTTTCTCCAACAGAGTCATTTTGAGGAGGGGGAAAACACGGGGCATATGTTAGCATTATCTCACAAATAGTGGCTGTGGCTGATGCACAGGGTGCACCATGTTACTCCAATCATGCCATCATTGATGTCTTTAAGCAATTTTTTCAAGATGTTTATTCATCTAAAGTCAGACCTTCCCAAGAGGATATCTGCTCGCTCTTCGATAAATATCTCATGCCCTGCTTGTCCGCCTCGGATTCGTCCCTGCTTAATGCCCCTTTAACAGAAGATGAATTGTTGGAAGCGCTGGCTCATGCACAGAACGGACGGGCACCTGGGGCTGACGGCCTACCGTCAGAAGTGTACAAGCGCTACACTACACAACTCGTCCCAATCCTCCTAAAGGTTTACAACCAGGCTTTCGAGTCTGGGACTCTCCCTCCCCCTTCTATGAACGAGGCTCTTATAGTGGTGCTGTTGAAGCCCAGTAAGGATGCACTATCGCCGGACATGTACAGGTCTATCTCTTTACTCACATTTGATGTCAGGTGATCCACAAGGACCAATCCGGTTTTATACCAACAAGATCTACATCTCAAAATCTGCGTAGATTATTTCTTAATCTACAGGTTCCCACTGACAACACCGGTAATAGTGCCATCTTCTCTTTGGATGCTGCTAAAGCGTTCGATAGCGTTGAATGGCCCTATTTATAGGAAGTATTAGCCAGATTTGGGGTGGGTCCATCCTTTTTAAAATGGGTTCAGCTGCTATATAACTCCCCATCGGCGAGAATGCGCATTAACGGGGATGTGTCAGATTATTTCAAGCTTCATAGGGGTACACGTCAGGGGTGCCCATTGTCGCCCCTGTTGTTAGCCCTTGCCTTAGAACCTTTAGCCATACATATCAGAGCTTCACGCACTTCAATATGAGGGCAGAATATCTCCACTGGTGCCACTGATGAACGATGTACTATTGACGGATGAGAGGAAGGGTATGATATCAAGGGTGTATGTTAGACTGCTTAAATCCACGCATGATGCCAGTACACTTCCCTGCAGAAAAGGGGTGGGAACGAGACTTGGGACCTATAGACAGGGACACTTGGGAGTTATGTCTGACGTCTGCACCATTAGTGTCAGTATCTGCATCGCAGCGATTATCTCATCTTTATCTACTACATAGGGTATACAGAATCCCGGCCTAAACTGAGGAAAAAAATAAGTTTTTTTATATATTTTTTGGGGATATTTATTATAGCAAAAAGTAAAAAATATAGAATTTTTTTTTAAAATTGTCGCTCTATTTTTGTTTATAGCGCAAAAAATAAAAACCGCAGAGGTGCTCAAATACCACCAAAAGAAAGCTCTATTTGTGGGGAAAAAAGGACGTCAATTTTGTTTGGGAGTCATGTCGCATGACCGCGCAATTGTCATTCAAAGGGACGCAGTGCTGAATCGCAAAAAGGGGCCTGGTCTTTATGCTGCGTATTGGTCCAGGGCTTAAGTGGTTAAGCAGCGGGATTCGCATGGCTTTCCCACACAGCCCACTATCTGAAATTACTACCATTTTACACCAATACGAGCGCAGGAGAAATATATTTTCTGTCCGGATATACAATGTAATACTGACATATAATCACACACATAGGTTGGACTTGTGTCTTTTTTCAACCTCACCTACTATGTACTATGTAACTACTTTGTGCATCCAGGTGGAATCTACCTTTTTTATTTTTTTTATTTTCAGGATGAATTGGGCTTTTATTTGGTGGTAAATAGTAATGGATATCTCCTATTTATTTTTTTTATTATCAAAGGAAAACTGGCCCAAAATAGTAAAATTTTAACTGTATATTTCTTGCTACTACCATAACCTACTACCATAACCTACCACCAAAGAATAGCCCAAAATTAATTCTCCTGCTCCTGACGATTGCAGCAATACCACGTATGTGTATGTTAGTTATTGTTTGTACCCGTAGTACAGCCCAAAACCATAGTGCACAGTTTGCGTCTTTTTTTTTTTCTTTCTTTTTATCCTACCTAAAACACACTGATACTAATTTAAAAAAATTTTTTTTTTGAAACTATCGATGTCTTTCGACTATCGATAGTTTTTTTTTTTTAAACTATCGATGCTCCCCGCTGAGACCACCGCCTGTGGACAGTGCCTTGAAAAAGTATTCATACCCCTTGAACTTTTGCACATTTTGTTATGTTGCAACCAAAAATTTAAATGTCTTTTACTCTTTCGTCCATGGACCGACACAGCTTCTCTATTGACAAAGTGGGTATTATCCGTTAATTAGGAGTGACTAGGCAGAAAAACTTGTAAAAAGTGTTGCATCACACCTTCTACAGTACCGCCCAGGGGGCGGACCCTCTGGGTATACCCTCTCAGTCTGCATCTTCGCAGATCAGTTTTTTTCTGTCTAGCAAGGAGTAGGACATGGCTCCCTTCGGGCCCATTGGTCCGGGGAAAAAAGATATATGTATATATTTTTATTTTTTTTGCTACATTTGTTGTTTCCTGCGATCTTCGATCAACTGCCGACTGGGTGACAGGCTGGATCCTCGATCCTTGTAGTCTCCCCAGTTTCGGCCATCGAGCGTGTGCCGACCCTAGCTACGCGCTGGGTTTTCCACGACATGCCCGTCGCTCCACGGGTGGCCGGTGAGCTTACGCTCCAGGGCCTGCATCGGACCGCTCAGCTTCGGCTGACCTTACGGCCGAGTCGCAGCAGCCTGGCCGGTGGGCTTACGCTCCAAGGCTTGCATCGGACCACTCAGCTTCGGCTGACCTTACGGCCGAGTCGCAGCAGCCTGTCCGGTGAGCGTCATGCTCCAGGGCATACATATGATCGTCCCTTCTGGGTCCAATCACAGCATGCCTGGCCAACAGTCACCTTCCGTGCGCGGACGATGATCTGTTTGGAATGTCTTCCAGCAGAATACATGCAGGATAGGTAAGTAA
Source organism: Rana muscosa (assembly GCA_029206835.1). Taxonomy (NCBI): domain Eukaryota; kingdom Metazoa; phylum Chordata; class Amphibia; order Anura; family Ranidae; genus Rana; species Rana muscosa. Next base: position 107,208,948 of record CM055128.1, read on the forward strand.
AACTCCCCTGCCTCGGCTGGGTGATTTAGCTGGACATTCCTGGAGAGATCAAGTAAGTGGTTGTGGCCCCTTTCTTCCCTCTCTCCCTGCCTTTCCCTCCTCCCTGGGCTTCTAGCTAAAGGTTGCTGGGTGCTGGGGGTCACCTAGGGGGTCCCACTGGAGCGGGGCTGGCTGTAACTAACATTTAAAAGAAATGTCATTTTTTCTTACCTGTGTTTGTGTCCTTCCTCCTCCATGCTGTCGGCGGCCATTTTGAGGTGGTCCATGCCAAGTTTGGCCTCTTGTGACTGCCCGGCGGCCATCTTCCTGTGGTTCGGCCACACCCACTGGCCCCTATCAGCTGATCGGCGGCCATGTTTGTCCACCCTGTATGCAGATATTGCCGTTCGGCGGCCATCTTTTTGTGGGCTATGGCTGCTTGACCCCTATCTTCTGTCGGCGGCCATTTTCTTAGAGCCCACATTATCTTCCATACAGACGTTTTTGGCAACCATTTTTCGAGAGCCTCCGGCCTCTAGGGTGCATTACACTGGCGCGAAAATTCACACAGGAAGTGCTGATAAAAGAAGCAGACTGACACAGCAGCAGGGGGACAGCATCACAGGCGCAGCATAGCAGTACCTATCCAGGGTGGTGAGTCCTCTGGGTGACCCGGCCTCTCTGCAGCACAGGAGGGTGGCCTATTGATATCTTGCCTGGAGCCCTGTGAGTGTCAGCGTGTGGTCAGCATGGCATCTGAGCCAGATGTCTTCTCCCCTGAAACACCAGATTTAGCAGCTGGTGCCCCTGAGGTGTCTATGAACGCTATGACTGCAATCCTAGAGGCGTTTGCTGCCAGGGTGGAAGCAGCACACGGGAATACAGGGGGTAGTAAACGCCCCATCCCCTGCAAGCTTCTGGGGATAATTCTGGTGCAGAACCAGGTCCAGCTACGGCTCGGGGCCCAGATTCTGACGCATCAGAGACTGCAGACCGTGACCGAACAGTGAGAATGACTCAAAGTCCAGGTCAGTACGCGAGACGGCTTTGGTATCTGACCTTATTACTGCAGTGCGGGATATGCTAAAATTGGAAAATACTGCAGAAGCAGCAGAGACTCCGGTCCACTTGGGTTTCATAGACCTCCTCGCACTGCTAAGGTGTTCCCTTGTGTGTCTTATTTTGATAAACTCTTATACAAGGAATGGGAGAACCCACTGAGGGTCTTTACAGCCCCAAAGAGGTTTGCGGTACGGTACCCCTTTTGAGGAGAGTTTTCTGAAGAAATGGACCTCTCCCCCCTATAGTGGACCCTCCGGTGTCCAGACTTAATAGAGCCACCACAATTCCTGTAGAAGGGGCTCCTGTTTTCAAGGATCCTGTGGATAAGAAGGCTGAAGCACTCGCTTGCTACCTATACTCAGTGGTAGGCTCGGCAGTACGCCCGGCATTGGCGGGGGCCCTAGTGTCTCACACACTTACTGAATGGGCAAGATTGCTACTCCAGGGGTTAAGGAGCGAGATGCTCCTCCTGATGAGATAACATTGGCCGACCTGTTGGTCCAGGGCCTTAGGTTTGTCTGCGAGTCAGACATGAATACTATTCCCCTGCTGTCTAAAACTTCGGTTTATGCAGTAGCAATACGCCGCCTGATCTGGCTAAAAGGCTGGTCTGCGGACCAGACTTCCAAGAAAGCCCTGTTGGATCTGCCTTTTAAGGGCGACAGACTTTTTGGGGCTTCTCTGGATGACATCATCAAGGATGCCACAGGAAGTAAAAGCACTTTGCTTCCCCAAATTAGCAAGGGTAAGGGGCCACGCCAAGGGCAAGGGCCCTCCTTTACTGCACGCAAGTGGTTTTTTCGTCCCCCTAGGGCGACAGGGAAAAGACCCCAGGCCGATAAAGCGCCTGCCCAAGGACAAAAGCGTCCCTGGTCCCGCATACCCAATAAGCCTGCGGACAAATTTGCGTCCGCATGAAGGTCCACCCCCACCCAGCTCTCGGGTGGGGAGACGTCGTCGCAAATTCGCGACTCAGTGGACAGCACTAATCTCCGACAGGTGGGTTTGCGAAGTAATCTCCTCAGGCTACAAGATAGAGTTTCTCTCTTGTCCACCAGACAGATTCAACACCTCCAATCTCCAGCTACTACCGACCCGTCGGGAGGCCCTGTATGGGGCGGTCCAGGGTCTACTGGAACGCGGGGTAGTTATTCCAGTTCCAGAACTGGAACGGGGTTTTTACTCAAATCTGTTCATTGTGCCGAAGAAGGAGGGGGTTCGTCCAAGCTTGGATCTCAGAGCCCTCAATTGCTTTGTGAAGGTACAAAGTTTTCGGATGGAGTCGGTTCGATCTGTAGTCACGGCTCTCCATCCGGGGGACTTTCTGGCCTCCTTGGACATCAAGGACGCATACCTGCATGTCCCCATATACTCCAGACACCAGAGGTTTCTGCGTTTTGCTATCGGGAAGGACCACTACCAGTTTGTGGCCCTCCCGTTGGGCCTTGCCTCAGCACCCAGGACGTTCACCAAGGTGCTCGCTCCGATTCTGGCACTTCTAAGACAGCGGGGTATCGCTATCACAGGCTACTTATACGACCTTCTGCTGAAGGCCCCTTCAAGCTCAGAATTAGAGGTAAGCGTGTCCATTACATGTCAGACTCTTCGAGACTGTGGTTGGATACTAAACACGCAAAAGTCAGTATTGGTGCCCACTCAACGCCTAGGGTACCTGGGGTTGATTCTGGATTCTTCAGAGGCAAAGGTATTCCTCCCTGTGGAGAAGTTGCAGACCCTCCGGGCTGCAGTACGGCAGCTGACTTCCAGGAATTGGTCGTCACTCCGTTTTTTGCATGCGAGTGTTGGGCCTCAGGGTAGCCTCCTTCGAGGCGGTTCCATATGCTCAATACCACACTCGAGTGTTACAGAAGGAAGTTCTGTCCAGATGGAACAGATGTCCATCATCTCTGGATTATCAAATCCGAGTGAGCCACATAGTCAGGAGATCCCTGGTATGGTGGCTGACAGCACCGGCTCTAATGGCCGGGAAGTCATTTCTTCCGGTTTACTGGATAGTGATCACGACGGACGCCAGCCTTACAGGTTGGGGGGGAGTCTGGGGTGTTCAGTCGGCGCAAGGTCGCTGGACCCCAGAGGAAGCCCTCCTGCCGATCAATGTCCTGGTAATCCGGGCGATTAGGCTGTGCCTCTTCAAATGGTCTCAGAGGCTGCAAGGGCGTCCAGTCAGGATCCAGTCAGACAACGCCACAGCAGTGGCATATGTCAATCATCAAGGAGGAACAAGAAGCTCAGCTGCAGCATCGGAGATCGCTCGCATCCTGAAGTGGGCAGAGAGGAGCGTACCGGCACTGTCGGTCGTGTACATTCCGGGTGTGGAAAACTGGCAGGCGGACTACCTGAGCCGCCAGATGCTGGACCAGGGAGAAGGGTCCTTACACCCGGAGGTGTTCCAACTCCTCTGCCAAAGATGGGGCACACCAGACGTAGATCTTCTGGCTTCCCGACTCAATCGGAAGGTATTGAGATTTGTGGCCCGGTCAAGAGACCCATGGGCAGACGCAACGGACGCGTTGGTAGCATCGTGGGGTCAGTATCGGCTAATCTATGCCTTCCCTCCCTTAAGGCTTCTTCCTCTTCTGCTCCGCAGAGTGGAGGCAGAGGGAATTCCAATGATCCTAATCGCTCCAGATTGGCCTCAGCGTCCTTGGTACGCCGATCTAGTACGTCTGGTAGCAGACGTCCCCTGGCGCCTACCACTACGGAAGGACCTGCTATCGCAAGGTCCCATATTCCATCCTGCTTTACAGTCATTGGCTTTAATGGCATGGCTGTTGAGAACCAGGTACTGAGAGACCGGGGCCTGTCAGACTCAGTAATCTCTACTATGAGAAGTGCTCGAAAACCGTACTCTAGGAAGGTCTATCACCGCACTTGGAGGGCCTACATCTCCATGTGTGAGGAAATGAAATGGCATCCGCGTACCTATTTGGTTTCCAGAATCCTGCTGTTTTTACAGCATGGGGTGGACCAAGGGCTTGCCCTAAGTACGATTTTAAGGGACAGATATCTGCCCTGGCTGTCTTTTTTCAGCGACCCCTGGCGATTCACTCTCTCGTGAGTACATTTGTGCAGGGGGTCCGACATGTGGCCCCTCCGGTCCGTCCCCCGTTACCTCCGTGGGACTTGAACCTGGTCCTCTCGGTGCTTCAGAAGGCACCGTTTGAGAATATTAGAGAGATTCCCCTGTTGACACTTTCTCAGAAAGTGGTCTTTTTGGTGGCTGTTACGTCAGTTAGACGAGTCTCTGAGCTGGCAGCCTTGTCCTGCAAGGCTCCCTATTTGATTTTCCACAAGGATAAGGTGGTGCTGCGGCCGCAGCCTTCCTTTCTTCCGAAAGTCATTTCGGCTTTTCATCTCAACGAAGACATTGTACTTCCATCCTTGTGTCCTCAGCCGTCGAATCCTAAGGAGTCGGCTTTGCATTCCTTGGACGTTGTCCGAGCTTTGAGAGTATACCGATCTGCTACTTCCCTGTTCCGGAAGTCAGACTCACTGTTTGTTTCGGTGGCTGGTCCCAAGAAGGGCCAAGCAGTCTCATCGGCCACCATCTCTAGGTGGATCCGACAGATAGTAATCCAGGCTTACGCCTTAAAGGGTCAGGTGCCCCCCTTTCCTGTCACGGCGCATTCGACTAGGGCAATAGGTGCCTCTTGGGCTTTCCGACATCAAGCGTCTGTTTCCCAATTATGTAAAGCGGCGACTTGGTCGTCCGCTCACACTTTCACAAAATTCTACAAAATTGATGTAGGTGCATCTTCGGATGCCTCTTTTGGCCGCAAGGTTTTGCAAGCGGCTGTTTAGAGTTGCAACTCCTCCGTTGGAGGAGTGCTGTTTTGTGTTTGGGGTGAAGTTTATTTTTATGCTGTTACCACCCCTCGTTTTTTCTCTGACACTGCTTTGGGACGTCCCACTTTGTCAATAGAGAAGCTGTGTCGGTCCATGGACGAAAGAGTAAATAGGATTTTTTACTCACCGTAAAATCCTTTTCTCTGAGTCCATGGACCGACACAGCACCCACCCCTCTTAAGTTTGTACTGCTTTTTGACGAACTGATCTGCGAAGATGCAGACTGAGAGGGTATACCCAGAGGGTCCGCCCCCTGGGCGGTACTGTAGAAGGTGTGATGCAACACTTTTTACAAGTTTTTCTGCCTAGTCACTCCTAATTAACGGATAATACCCACTTTGTCAATAGAGAAGCTGTGTCGGTCCATGGACTCAGAGAAAAGGATTTTACGTTGAGTAAAAAATCCTATTTTTTTTGTTGTTTTTTTTTGTTGGACCAACACAAAGTGGCACGTAATTGTTCAGTGGAAGGAAAATTATAAATGGTTTTCAATTTTTTTTTATCAAGTAAATATCTCAAAAGTGTGGCGTGCATTTGTATTCAGCCCCCTTTACTCTGATACTCCTAACTAAAATCTAGTGGAACAAATTGCCTTCCAAAGTCACCTAATTAGTAAATAGCGTCCCACCTGGTGTGTAATTTAATCTCAGTATAAATACAGCTGTTCTGTGAAGCCCTCCAGGGTTTGTTGGAGAACCTTAGTGAACATCATGAAGGCCAAGGAACACACCAAACAGGTCAGGGATAAAGTTGTGAAGAAGTTCAAAGCTTGGGATATTTTTTTATAACTTAACCCTGCTTTAAACCTCTCACGGAGCGCTGTTCAATCATGCAAAAATGGCACAACTGCAAACCTACCAAGACATGGCCGTCCACCTAAACTGACAGGCTGGGCAAGGAGAGCGTTAATCAGAGAAGCAGCCAAGAGGCCCATGTTAACTCTGGAGGAGCTGCAGAGATCCACAGCTTATGTGGGACAATCTGTCCACAGGACAACTATTAGTCGTGCACTCCACAAATCTGGCCTTTATGGCAGAGTGGCAAGAAGAATGCCATTGTTGAAAGGAAGCCATAAGAAGTCCCGTTTGCAGTTTGCAAGAAGCCATGTGGGGAACACCGCAAACATGTGGAAGAAGGTGCTCTGGTCAGATGAGACCAAAATTTTACTTTTTGGTCTAAAAGCAAAACTAACACTGCACATCACCCTGAACTCACTGTCCCCATCGTGAAACATGGTGGTGGCAGCATCATGTTGTGGGGATGCTTTTCTTAAGCATGCACAGGGAAGCTGGTCACAGTTGATGGGAAGATGGATGGAGCCAAATACAGGGCAATCTTAGAAGAAAACCTGTTGGCGTCTGCAAAAGACTTGAGACTGGGGCGGAGGTTCACCTTCCAGCAGGACAACAACCCTAAACACACAGAGCTACAATGGAATGGTTTAGATCAAAGCATATTCATGTGTTAGAATGGCCCAGTCAAAGTCCAGACCTATATTCAATTGAGAATCTTTGGCAAGACTTGAAAATTGCTGTTCACAGACACTCTCCATCCAATCTGACAGAGCTTGAGCTATTTTGCAGAGAAGAATGGGCAGAAATATCGCTCTCTCTAGATGTGCAAAGCTGGTAGAGACATCCCCAAAAAGACTTGCAGCTGTAATTGCAGTGAAAGGTGGTTCTTCAAAGTAAGGGGGCTGAATACAAATGCACGCCACACTTTTCAAATTTTTTATTTGTAAAAAAAAATTGAAAACCATACCATTTCGTTTTCCTTCCCCTTCACAATTATGTTGGTCTATCACAATAAAAGACATTAAAGTTTTTCAAGGGGTATGAATACTTTTTCAAGGCACTGTATTTGTCTCGTCTATTCAGAGACAGAAAACACGGGGACGGGCTTCACAGTGACTGATCACTGTGATGGCCAATCAGAGGCTATCGCAGCGATCAGGTGACCTGGAATTCCGGCTCTCGGTAAGAACCCGGTCTCTGTCCTGGGAACGCTCTGTGTGGTGCACTCCCAGCACAAAAGGAGATAAATATGCGGCCCCAAGGAAAAAAGCCTAGTGCAGTGGGGCTACATATTTGCGTATAGTCAGTGTGAAGGGGTTAAAGTGGTTGTGAACCCTGTTATAGAAAAAAAATAATTCAGACTAACCTGCAAGACAAAGGCATAATGAACTAGTATGACTTAGCATACTAGCCCATTATGCATCACTTACCTTAGATTGGGGCCCCCCGAAGGCGTCCTCGTCTCCCTCTCCAACCGCAGCTATCGCTGCGGCGATAGCCGGAAGGTTACTTCCGGCTATCGCCGCTCCAGCCAATCACAGCACCGGCGCTGTGATTGGCCGGAGCGGCGAAGACGTGACTCCACGCATGCGCGTGGGAGCCGTCAAATCCAGCTAAGCCGGATTTGTGAATGGAATTAACCCTATGAATGCGCCGTTGTCTACGGCGCGCACGCGCCGTAGACACCGACGCATGTAATTTTTAGCAAATATCTCCGAAACCGTGTAGGTTAAGGAGACATTTCTTGCACCTACAGGTAAGCCTTAATCTAGGTTTACCTGTAGGTGCAAGTTGCAAAAGTGGGTTTACAACCACTTTAAGTTACTGACACATGGTGAGGCTGCTAAATTTGGCATGAGCATCAAGGCATACATTTTCATGAAAGGTTTAAATACTTGGATACTAGTAATGTATACTGAAGCTCACTGATACATTTTTTTTTCACACTTTGTAGTTTGGGATTTTGCATAGTTCACATTTAAAGGTTCTAATACAGTATTTCATGTAATACAGTGTGCCAGTCATCAAGAAAAGTTTGCTTGCTGATATGTGCACAGTAAATAAGTATTCTCTTTTATTTGAATTATAGTCATTAAGCTAGGTTCATACATAAGCGTTTTGTAGAAACGCACTACAGACTGCTTAGAACGATTTCCTATGGGTCCAGTTCATATCTGTGCCTTTTCGGCATCTGCGTTTTTTGGAAAGGCTCCCAAGCAGTTTTCATTTTTGCTTCCATAGACTTCAATGGAACCGCACCCAAAGCAGTGTTGCATTTTTTATGTATTTCTGCTGCATTTTGCACCGCAAAACATGCTGGAAAAGTGCATCAATTGCAACATGCATAGGTGTTAACCTATCCTTTACCGGAAATATGGAAAAGATAAAAAAAGCTAATTCGTGCACACAGGATGAGCACTTTATGTATACAGTCTGTGGAACGATTTTGGATTTTCTTTGTATTTCTTTTGAGAATTTTTTATTATCTCATTTCCATCTTTAGGTGATATTCTCCTCGGAGCAGACATATCAATTAATGCAGTGCCTTGAGGACAAGATAGCTGTGATGCCAGGATCAGTTATTTTACAAGAGCACCAACCTCAGGTAAAAACACTTGACAGAAGACCATAAGTATCCCTAGATATTGGTAAATGTAAGTTTTAGTTGTTGCCTTTTAGAATGTCACCCAAAATTATGCAGATTTTATGGGTCAGTGCTCTTTACTCTTAAAAACAAAGGTGCATAAAAGTACTAACCTAAAGCCCAGTAAAAACTGTTTCTTTTCCAGCACACTAAACATTTTCAAAACACAAATGTGAGAATATAAACAGGCAGGTTAGAGCAAGGTCCTAGGGCCTATTTTAAAGGGCTAAAAGAATCCAAGGAGCCCAAGTCTGTGAATGAAGCAAATATACACCGATCAGCCATAATTTTATGACCACTGATAGGTTAGTGAACAACATCGGTTATCTGTTTACAATCCCAATTAAAAGTTGGTGGGATATATTAGTCAGCAGGTTAACATGTTGTCACTGAAGTTTACATGTTGAAAGCAATAAAAATAGCCATCGCAGTTTGTTGTGTATGGGGCAGCATAGCTGCACACCGGTCAGAGTGCCCACGCTGACCCGTGTCCACAGCCAAAAGCGCCTACAATGGGCACATCAGAACTAGACCATGGAGAAATGGAAGGTGGTCACCTGGTCTGATGAATCACATTTTCTTTTACAATCTGTGAATGGCGGGGTGTATGTGTGAAGCTTAGCTGGGGAAGAGATGGCACCAGGATGCAGTATGGGAAGAAAGAAAGCCGGCAGATGCAGTGTGATGACGTAAGCCTGGTACACACCAGTACTTTTTATTTTATTTTTATGTTCAACCCTGCAGGACTGAACAAAAAAAACAACTGACAGCTCAGGAAGAGTTGCTGTACTAACTATCCGGTGTTGGTACAGAGATCTACTCTGCTGTGCTATTGTGTTCTGACGGGGACGGCCCCCCCTGCCAGAATCCTCCAGTCAGCGCTATCAGCCATTGGCTGTGACTGCTGATCGGGAGCAGGTCAGCAGACCTTTTTCGGTCATGCCCCTTTAACAGAAGCTGTCCGAATGGCCGACTTTTACACACGGGCCGAATGTCAGCCGGTTTCTATTGAACGGGCCGATGTCGCCCGACATTCAGCCTGTGTATATACCTTAGGTCCTGCCATTGATATGGATGTCACTTGACACCTTGCAACTTATAGTACTACTGATGACTTGGTGCAAGATATCACAGCATACCTTCAGAGCTCTAGTGACATCCGTGCCTCGACAGATCAGAGCTGTTTTGTTTGCAAAAGGAGGACCTACTCAATATTAGGTGGGTAGTCATAAAGTTATGGCTGATTGATGTATACTTTCCTGTCTAGTGTCTGGTTTGCAGAAATCCCACTCTTGTAGAACTCTGTGCTCCAATAAAAATCCACACTTCTGAGTGTGTGGATTAGTGTGTTCCCAGTGGCTTCTGTGGCTTCTTCTGACTACCCTTGCGTAACTACTAGGGATCGGCAGGAGGAACCACTATTCCACCCAACAGAAGAGTCGTATTGGTATTGCACAAAGCTCTGCAAGAAAACAGGGTTTTTGCAAATCGGCTGCCAGACAGGTAAATATAAAACTACTTCTGTCACAGATGTGTCCTCTATGGATCTGCCCCTCCGTCTGACAGGGCTGATTTAATCTGGAGTTATCTGCATGTCTCCCTTCCATCACAAATTAAAAAAAAAATTACTTTAGGATAATGCAAATCCATTTTCTTTTTCGTACATCACGGGACACAGAGCGACTTAGTCATTACTAATGGGTTATATAGATACCTTCAGGTGCTGGCACTGGCAACTTCCAAAACCGGAAGTACCCTCCCCTATATAAGCCCCTCCCATCCGGGAGCACCTCAGTTTTTTGCCAGTGTCTAAGGTGTTGGCCAAAGAGTAACGTGTTTTCCTGGGCTTGCGTACAGGTTCTTTTACGGGCCTTAGTAAGCTGTTCCGGATCCCATCAAAAAAGCTTCATAGCTAAACGGTCGGTACCCGGGCCTTGCAGCAGAAGAGTAAGGTTTTGCCTGTAATGCCTCTCTTAGGAGGGCTGGACCCTGGGATCCAGAGCTCTGGTCATACCCACGACCAAGATGTTTTCTGTGCAGGGTGCTATACAGGTCCAGGGGAGTGGAATCCTTGGGAACCCGGTCTCTGAAGGTTTAATTACAATGCCTGCCGTGATAGGTGAAGTTTGGGCTTCTGTGGACCAAACCGAGTCCTGCGGCGGGGAACAGGTAAGTGGGGGCCCCCAGGAACTTGGTTCTATTGGGGGACCCCCAAGCCTAATTTGTCTTTCTGTCTGTTACCTAACGGTATTCCCGCTAATATCTGTGTATGCCTGTAACTACTGGAAAATGTAAAATTTTAATAGTAGTCAAGAAAAAAAAAAAAAAGAGGACCGCGGTACCTGTGTTAAACCACTAGAGGCCGCTGTGGTTCATTTTTTCTTGTCATGTGGATCTTTGGTTTTCTCAAGTCAAAAGATCCAGGCAGTTGGTAAGTTCTCTGTGGGAATCCACTTCCTCTGCCCTGTTGCTGCGCTCATCCACCGCACAGGCCCTCCGGCAAAAAGGGCCCTGGCTCCTAGTCCCTGCTTGGTTTCGAAAAGGGCGCCAATGGCGCACGGGCGCGTGCACGCGCCTATGAAAAAAAAGGGGCGGGGCGGGTGGATGACGCTCGATGCGCGCCGCGGCGCTTCTGCGCATGTGCAGGCGTCCCAGCATGTGTAAAAGACACAGTACAAGTGTCAGCTGGATGCAAGCAGAGCTAGCAACAAAACGGTGGCACACAGAGGCGGTTGATGCAGGCATCCCCATAGAAAGACACTTTAGTGGACACCAGCTGGTATATAGCAGCAACTGTGTTAGACTATTACCAGCAAAAATTGGTGTATGACGACGGGAATACCTCAGCTTTGTGCTTATAGATATGTCGTCCAGACGCTCTGGAAATAAGTCTTCCAAGAAGCGAAAGGGGTCTCCATCGGGCTCTGAGGATTTTGGGCATGCTGTACTGCGCCAATCTCCCCTGAAATTTCAGAGGTCAGTAGCCGTAAGAAACCCCGCAGGAGTACCTGGTACTGCGGCTGTCCCCAGTCCATCTGCTCCTGTATATATAACAGAGGAGGTTTTATCCTCAACTCTGGGAGGATTGGAAGAGAGATTAACAGCATTGATCGCTGCTTCCCTGTCACAGGAAAAGCGCGTCCGATCTCCGTCTCCTCCTGCAGAGTGCCTGTTAGTGGAGGAACAGCCCCACACAGAGATCGACCTACCTGAAGGGGATCAGGATGAGGTTGATTCAGTTATAGAGGAATCAACAGTGGAAGAACCTTTCTCAGCATCTCAGGCTGAAAGATTATGGGTTCAGTCTCTGACTAACATGGTCCGAGCAGCATTTTAAATGCCTCTGGCGGAACCATCAACCACTACTGTTTCCTCGCCTGGGGTCGCTGAAAGCTCCCCAGACTGTCTGTTCCTTCCCAATCCACCCTTTATTGGAAGGGCTTATTTACCAGGATTGGGAGCATCCTGTTAAAATATTTACTCCCCCCAAGAGATTTCCAGTGATCTATCCCATGGAGGATAAGTTCATAAAAAAAATGGAGGGTCCGTACAGTGGACACAGCCATCTCTTGTGTAAATAAATCACTGACATGTCCAGTAGATAATGTTCCAATGTTCAAAGACCCAATAGATAAAAAATTGGAGTCTTTACTAAAATCTGCTTTCTCTACAGCAAGCATGGTGACACAACCTGCAGTAGCAGCGATTGGAGTCTGCCAAGCAATGAAAGATCAGTTGAAACAAGTCTTAAGGGACTTACCAGTTCAGCAGGCTCTTGCCCTAGCTGACCTACCTAGAGCCTTGTGTTGCGGTGGACGCCATAAAGGATACAATCCAACAGGCCTCCCGCTTTACGCTGTCTGTAGACATATGCGTAGGCTTCTATGGCTCAAAAACTGGTCTGCTGAAGCTCCCTGTAAGAAATTGCTGATTAGCTTCCCATTTCATGGAGAACGCTTATCTGGAGAAGATCTGGACAAATATATCCAGAAAACTTCTGCCGGTAAAAGTACACTCTTGCCGGTTAAGAACAAGGGTAGAAGTCCTTCTTTTAAGAGGCCTACTTCTCCAGTCCCTGGCACATCGGCTGTGAAACAGTTCCGACGGCCTCCGCGGTCAAATCCAGGGGGCAGAAATCAGGGACAATCACAGGGTAACAAGAAACCCTGGGTCAAGAGAGGTACAAAACCTCCCCCCAAGTCATGAAGGGTTGCTCCCACTCAATCGGGTGAGGGGAAGACTTCAGTTGTTCACAGAGACCATGGCGGGACACCATCAGAGACAGATGGGTGATCTCCGCAGTAAGTCTGGGATACAGGCTGGCGTTAAAAGACATTCCTCCTGCCCATCTTATGAGGTCAAACGTGCCAAGCGATCCCCAGAAGAGAGGATCCCTCCTTCTGGCACTAGAACAACTATTGCTCCAAGGGTAATCATGAGGTTCCCTTGGAAGAAAGCGGGTTCGGGTTTTACTCGAACCTTGTCACAGTCCCCAAACCAAATGGGGACGTGAGGCCCATATTAAATATAAAAGGGCTAAACAAGTTCCTACATGTCAGGACTTTTTCGGATGGAGTCGATCCGATCGGTGGCCACCGTCCTACAAGGGCAGGAATGGTTAGCCTTGATCGACATAAGGGATGCTTATTTGCATATTCCCATCTGTCCGGCCCACCAGAAATTTCTACGCTTTGCAGTAGAAGGGCGCCATTTTCAGTTCAGAGCCTTACCTTTCGGTCTGGCCACAGCACCACGAGTGTTCACAAAAATTCTGGCCCTACGATTGGCCAAACTAGGAACACAAGGTGTAACGATAATGGCATATCTAGACGACTTGTTGCTGATAGACCACTCAGTGGAAAAAACTAGAAGTGGTCGTTCACAAGACAATCAAGTATCTGGAATCTCACGGTTGCATTATCAACCGAGACAAGTCAGCCCCAAAAACCAGTCAAAAGTCTGGAATTCTTGGGGGCTAAGACTGGATTCAAATCAGAGAAAGATTTTCTTACCTCCAGAGAAGGTGTCGTCTTTGAAAGATTTGACCCACTTAGTGGGTACAAAAAAGAAAACCATCCATACGCCTGTGCATGAGGCTGCTGGGAAAATGGTGGCTTCATTCGAAGCAGTACCCTACAGTCAATTCCATACTGTCAGCCTGGAACAAAAAAGTTCAGGCTTTAGACTTACCAATGTCCCTGTCCCCTTCCGTTCGCAAGAGCCTCCATTGGTGGTTGGTGCCCCAGAATCTGGAAAAAGGGAAACCCTTCAGTCCGGTTTCTTGGAAGGTGGTCACTACAGATGCCAGCCTCATAGGCTGGGGGGCCAGTACTGGAGCAATGGTCTCTCCAGGGCAAGTGGTCAGAAGCAGAGAAGGCCCTGCCCATCAATCTCTTAGAGATACGAGCAGCCCGGTATGCCCTAGTAGCATGGACATCCAAACTCCAAGGGTCCCCTGTCAGAATTCAATCAGACAATGCCACAGCAGTGGCATATATCAATCACCAGGGTGGCACCAGGAGTCGTGCAGCCCAGAGGGAAGCGAATTGCATCCTGGAATGGGCAGAAAGATATGTCCCAGCCATATCCGCGGTTTTCATCCCAGGAGTGGAAAATTGGAGAGCAGACTTTTTAAGTCGCCAGCAATTATGCCCGGGGGAATGGTCTCTTCACCCCGAGGTTTTCCAGGCAATATGCCAGCGGTGGGGAACACCGGATGTAGATCTGCTAGCATCCAGATTCAACGCAAAGGTGGACAGATTTGTGTCTCGCACAAGGGATCCCCTAGCTTGCGGTTCGGATGCCCGAGTGTTCCCTTGGGATCAGTTCAAGCTGGTATATGCATTCCCACTGCGATTAATCCGCAGAATCAGGGTAGAAAAGAAACCAGTGATTCTGGTGGCTCCAGCGTGGCCCCGAAGGGTATGGTACGCGGAGATTTTAAAATGTCAGTGGGAAGTCCTGGGACCCTCCCACATCGTCCGGACCTGCTTTCGCAAGGACCGATATACTACCCTTCCTTACCAGCCCTAGGTTTGACGGCCTGGCTATTGAAGCCCACATTCTAAAAAAGAGAGGGCTCTCTAATCCTGTGGTATCTACCATGATCAATGCCAGGAAGCCGGTATCCAGGCAGATCTATTATAGGATCTAGAAGGCGTACATCACGTGGTGTGAGGCCAAGAAATGGCATCCACGTAAGTACGTAATAGGTAGGATTCTGGACTTCCTACAGTGGGCTGTACATAGGAAGCTTGCCTTGAGTACTATCAAGGGTCAGACGGCCTTGTCAATATTTTTTCAAAGGCCCTTGGCTTTGCATTCATTAGTCAAAGCTTTCATACAAGGAGTGATGCGTATTAGCCCTCCGGTTAGTATTCCCATATGTCCATGGGACTTCAACCTGGTTCTGTCGGTTCTACAGAAACAACCATTTGAACCATTGAGGCACATTTCCTTGGTTCTTCTCACCAGGAAATTGATTTTTCTTAGTAGCCATTTGTTCGGCTAAAAGAGTATCGGAATTAGCTGCCTTGTCCTGTAAGGAGCCATATCTGGTTGTCCATAAGGACAGAGTAGTATTACGTCCTCATCCAGCCTTTCTTCCTAAGGTGGTATCGAGGTTTCATTTGAACCAAGATGTGGTTCTTCCTTCTTTTTTCCCCAAACCTAGTTCGGTAGAGGAAAAGTTATTGCATTCTTTGGATGTAGTAAGAGCAGTTAAAGCTTATCTAAAAGCCACTGCTCAGATTCGCAGAACGGATACTTTGTTTATTCTGCCGGAAGGCCCCAGAAAGGGTCAGGCAGCATCAAAATCTACTTTAGCCAAGTGGATTCGACAGGTCATAATACAAGCCTATGGCTTGAAAAGGAGACCGCCTCCGTTCAAAGTTAGGGCGCACTCCACAAGAGCAGTTGGAACTTCATGGGCAGTGCATCACCAAGCCTCCCTGGCTCAAGTCTGTAAGGCCACAACATGGTCCTTAGTACACACGTTTGCTAGATTCTACCAGGTGGACGTTAGAAGTCAGGAGGATGTCGCCTTTGGGCGCAGTGTGTTGCAGGCCGCAAAAGAGCCTCATGCCTGATGGCGCCCAGCTTATGTATGGTGTATCCCCCCCCCCTCATTTGGCATTGCTTTGGGACGTCCCATTAGTAATGACTAAGTCGCTCTGTGTCCCGTGATGTACGAAAAAGAAAAAGGGATTTTTATAACAGCTTACCTGTAAAATCCTTTTCTTGGAGTACATCACGGGACACAGAGCTCCCACCCCTCTTTTTGGGACACTTATTGCTTTGCTACAAAACTGAGGTGCTCCCGGATGGGAGGGGCTTATATAGGGGAGGGTACTTCCGGTTTTGGAAGTTGCCAGTGCCAGCACCTGAAGGTATCTATATAACCCATTAGTAATGACTAAGTCGCTCTGTGTCCCGTGATGTACTCCAAGAAAAGGATTTTACAGGTAAGCTGTTATAAAAATCCCTTTATTTTATGCACCTAGGCAAACTGTTTTATCCAGGACTGCTAGATACACATGTAAAGCCAAATAGAGACATTTAGACCAAGCTGCATACAATTGGTTTGTTGGTCATCGTTGGTACAGTTCTTGATGTCTGTTGAGTAGGCCTTAAAATTATATTCAACCTACAATTACACATTTATTATATTGCAGCTTGCCAATTCTTAGATGTGGTAGTTTCATTCGTTTTTTTCCTGTTTAGGCTTAATTTTCACCTGGTGCTCTAGCCAGTAATTCTGTTTTTCAACAGAACAAACTGTTCTGCAAATGTAGCAGTTACAGGAATGAGACAAACTATTTAGCACTGACAGGGGTGCTTATTATGATCAGCTTTTATTCATGTAAAATTTTTATCCCGATAGAAAACAAACTGTTGCTGTAACTGCAGTGTGAACTGGAGTTTGGCTTTAATTTATTAGTGTATCTATATCTGCTAGCACCTCTAACAGTCCCCTCCCCCCAGACTGACCATGCTGCTGTACAAAAAAGTGGCAACCACCCCAGCCTATAACAAGCCTTTGCAGTAAGGAAGGGCAAGGCACATCACAAACAAAAAATTTCACAGTTCACTTATCAACCAGCCTGCAAAAAAAAAAAGTTGACCCCGTCGATTAACATTAAAAACAGAGGGTTTTGTTTGCACACATTTGCAAATATATGCGTAAGCTGCAGTGCCCACGACAATTCTGATGTCCAGAGGTGCCCCTGTGCTCTTTCATCCAGAGTGGAGGCACTAATACAGGAGGTGTGTTACTGGCCAGATACCAGGTGAAAACAGAGAGAAAAAAGCCTAAAAAATAAAATAATGCAGGTACTACTTTTAAGATTTGTTAAGCTGGTTTATTACATTATATTACATTTTCAATTTAGCGTTTATTACTGCTTTGAAGACCAACAAGAGAATATAGCCATACAGGTTATTGTCAGGTGGCCCGTATAATGCTTTTTGGTTTCTTTTAAATTGCCTCCATAAAATTTTTTTTAGTTATACTGCCTCAATGGTTCATAAAAAAGGAAATGTGTGCATGCATAGCTCAACCCACTATCCTTAAAAATGAGGCCTTATTTTTGATATTTGTGAGAGAAGGGAATCAGGAAGATACCTTCTGTATTAAGAAAGGCTTTATTGTCAAATATATAACGCATCATAACAAGGAATGCTCAGTGCCAGTTCCTGACACATGCTGAGTTTGCCTATTTAGCAATACGAAAATGGTCTTATGCGTTTTGTTTTTTTTTCCTCTGAGAAGTTGCAAAAATGTTTCAAAGTAAAAGTTGATTAATGATATTTGCAGACTAAAGGGTTTGCTTGTTTTGGTGCCCTTGTACATAACACGTCGGATTTTGTTTAAACTCTTGCTTATGCCACCTGGCAGCCCTTTAGGTGCATCTTCATGCAGAACAGTGAAGCTCCTGGTCATTCGACCCCTGTGATTGGTTGTTACAATGGTCACATGACTGGTAGCCCATCTCACAAGAAGTTTCTACATTTGTAAATGACCATCAGAGATTTTCTGAGTGTTTTATGTTATGGGATAATGCATGACCATTGCTGGGACAAAAGGAAGTAGGTGGGTGGTATGAGTGTCGGCTGTATCGGGGACTGTTTTCATGCAGAAAGGGGCAGTGCACCGCAAACCAAATGCAAGAGAATTTGTTCACAAAATATCCCAGTTGTTCGTAGATGCGCTGCAACCTGCAGCACCCATCATTGTCTTCCCCAACGGTCACCAAAGCTCATCACAGGACACCATAAGGAATGTACCTGCTTTCATCTCGAGCCCTGACCTGATCCAGCTCCCAACCTCTACCATGCTGTGCTGTAAACCTGCCCTGCACCCAGCAGCGCAGGTTTACTGAAAAAGAAAATCGAAGACGTTAGCCAGGTACAATGAATGTGTGGTTTTATGTATGGATGTGTGTTTGTATGTGGGTGTGTACAGTGGGTATAGAAAAGAATCACCTCCCTTTTAAAATAATCAATTTTTTTTCTTTGCAGCCTAAAATGAAGACGGACATAATTTTTGTTTTATCCAGCTGTATTTACTCTGTGCAACTTATAACATCCAAGTGAAAGATATATCACCAACATTTCAGAATTTTAGTTTTTTTAATTCGGAAAAAAATTACTTGTAAACTCAATCGGGTATAGCTAATCACCTTCTCAATGGCACACAAAGCTATTTGACTTTCAGCTGTCGTCATTTTGAATAGCTCAGCATGAAAAGAGCTTTCCTGGAGCATTTCGATCCCTGGCAGTGCAAATGAAGCAAACGATCAACTATGGGTAGCATGGCACTGTCAAAAGATCTCTGGGTTAAAGTGGACAGGCACAAGTCAGGAGGTGGATACAAACAAATTTCAAAGGCTTTATCAGTGCCTTGAAGCACAGTGAAGTTATTATTAAGACGTTGACGGTATTTGGTACAACACAGATCCTCCCTGCTCCAAACTGGATGCAAGAACCAGGAGGAAACTGGTCAGAGAGGCTACCAAGAGGCCTACAGCAACTCTGAAGCAGTTGCAGGGATTTATGTCAACAATATCACAAATTCTCCACAAATGTGGCTTGTATGTGAGGGTTGCAAGAAAAAATCCACTCAAAGTGGATGTAATACCTCATATATACCCAGTGAAGTGAACAGCCTCAGATGATACACAGAGATTAAACAAATCTCCCCACATAAGTTTTTCATGTATATCTGCTGTCTTCAGCTTTCTATATTCTTTATAAAGTGCACATCGTGTTATAAATTTTCTCTTCCTGTTCAGCACTGGGAGTGAAGTCTTGGTATACACTGTGTGACAGTTGATTGGGGGAAAGGCACACCCCCGCATAGGCAGAGGAAGGAATGTGCTGTGAATAGACAAGCTCTCTGCTAATATATTTATAGCACCCACCACGACACAAATTTCAGGCTGGTTTTATCTTTGTTGTCTGAGCACTTGTCAGAAGTTATCATGCTGATAACAGAAGAACGAAGGGGGCGTGGCTTGACCTAGCTAGAAGATGGACGCTTGATCTCAGAGCTCCCGCCACCTCAGACACCCTTTACTGAAAAACGGAGGTACATTCCATCCCCACAAGCCCCTAACCTAGTGTCCATCATGGGGACGGCTTCCAGGCAATCATCGGCGTCCAGATCGCGCTCCCCTGTGAACTGGCCGGGGGTCTGAGCCAAAATATCCCGGAGATGTTCCGGACGAGCAGGGGGAACATGGCGTCTTCCCGCCACGGACAATCACAGGCCCGCTCTCAGGCACAATCCATCCCTCTCACAGGGATCTCCATGACTGAAACGCCGGCCGCTCACTTGCCACTGGGAGCCGCGGGGAACGATGCCATGACCGCCCCCCCTCCTCCTCAGCTCAACATACATGACCTGCGGACGATTGCCGCGGACATTAAAGATACTCTTTCGGCGGCCATTTCGGAACTCCGCCTGGACATTCGTGCCCTCACGGATAGAGTGCACAAAGTGGAGAAAACGACAGAGAAGCATGAAACAATCATTCAACGTGCCACCTGGAAGATTGACACCCACACCCTACAGCTCCGGGACATGCAGACATGTGGAGGACCTGGACAACAGGGGGCGCCGCCATAACCTGAGGGTGCGTGGCATGCCGGAATCAGTAGAAGGGGAACACATCTCCCAGGCGGTGATTGCCCTCTTTAACGGCTTGCTCAACAGACCGCCGCAAACTCCGATTGTCATGGAACGCATCCACTGAGCATTGAGACCCAGGGCCAGAGCCACAGATCCCCCCGGGACATAGTGTGCTGTATAGTAGACTACAAGATCAAAGAAGACATCCTGAGAGTGGCGAGGGGCCAACGATTAGTTTTTGAATCGGCGCCTATTCAAATTTTCCAGGACCTCTCGGGAATCACCCTGCAGCATCGTCGGGATCTGAGACCCCTGCTGGATGCACTCCGGGCTAAAGAGATTCGCTACAAATGGAAGTTCCCATTCTGCCTCTCAGCCACGGTAGATGGCCGCACAGCACTACTGAAGGTACCGGAAGATTTGCCCCGTTTCTGTGATACCCTCGGCATCCCCCATGTAGCGGTTCCGGACTGGTACGCGGCTTTCAGACAGGCTGTGTACAGACCGGGCAAACATACGGAAGAACCCATGGAGGCACAAACCACCAGCTTCCGCAGGAGACGCTCCCCGTCAGGCTCGAGACGCCAGGATTCCTCCCGCAACTCTCACCAAGAGCATAGCCCTTCCACACCCCCTGGATCCCGGAGAGCTCGTCGGGATTACTGAACGGGACAACCATCACTATATATCTAAGGTGCTGCTTCCCGTTTACCCCCTTTCTCTGTTCAGTTTGCCCAGTTTTGGCAGTACATTGCCGTATTAGGAGGAATAGCACCCGTGAACTACCTACTGAGTTGAAGTGTTTTCTGTAATTTTTTTTTATTTTTTATTATTTTTCTTTATTTTGTGAACTGAACCTGTTTGCTCCTTTGCGCTCCTCACCCCACAGAACTTTGCAGTGTTTATGGGTTAGGGGACATAGCCCTTGGAACTGTTCCGATGCCTCACGCAAATTTCCTCAGGAAAACTACAACCCCCATAACCCACCGCAACATGCTGATGACACATGAATGAGTGACGCTGCTGACTTCAGGAAGTGACTTACGATCTCCACCCACGGCCGTCACAGCGTCCCGCTGCGTCCTCCTGTGCTAAGTGCAACGCCTCCCTGTCCCCCATCCACTGCTTGCTTTGACCTAATTGCGGCTGCAAGTTACACCATTGGGGGAGCCGATGCCGGCGAAGCCATCGGTACCCTCTCTCCTACGACTAGGATGTGACTGCTGATGTAAGAGCCAAGTCGGCACCCCTCCAATCAGTCGGAAGACGGATCTCCCCATCATCTCCCGGATACCTCTGGCCAGTGCTATAGAGAACAACTGCGTTTTGACTCTACACAGAACCCCAAGTGACTGCGCCTGTATGCGCAACAGACACTTGAACCCCGTCCTCCAGGCGCTTATGGCATAGCTGGCTGATGAACTGCTGATATCTCATGCATGTCACATACGGGACTTATCGCAGGTGGTTGGTTTCCTATACAAGGTACGATGGGACTAAATTAACCAAAAACATAGATGTCTTCTACAGCTAGTTCGGTGAGGAATGTTGCTTCACGTCAACAGGTTACTTAATGTTCTATTTTGTTTATCTTATGCAGTTTATGCTGTCCCTTGACGATATGTCTTCCTATGGGCCCATCCTGCCCTCCTGTTCGTTCGCCCGAGCCATTTCGCTGAGCTGCTCCAGCATGGGGTCGTGATGCTTTCTCTTGTTTAACCCCCACTCCTAAGATTTGCTCTACACACCTAACATTACTCGGAAATCTTTACGACTCCCTCTTTGGTATGCTGTGTCGCTGTCCTTTGCTAAATGTCCTCCCCTCCCTATTATCTCCTGGGGGACGTACCTCCCCTAGATATGCATCAAACGTCCTGGGGTGGCGGGTCTCCCCACACTCCTGTGTTTAACTAGAAACTTCGGATACGGTTTTAAGTTGACCCCCACACAGCCGCGTATTGAGCCGTCGGTGCTCAGTTAGGGACACTGTCATCTCATACGCGCTGTACACTACCGACCCCTTCCCCCCCCCCCCCAGAGGAGGGTGGCTCCGTCCCTTCTCCTCATCGGTTGGTCCCCTATTACTGCTGCTCAATCCAGAATTACACAAGCACTTACATAATTCCCTTCCTCCTATATCTTTTGTACATCCGATACCGTTCCCCCCTTCCTGCCCCCTTTCCCCCTTGCGATGACGGAAGCCTCCATCCCCTCCACTTCGAATCTGCGCAGTCAGAGACTCCCGACGCAACTTAAACTATACTCTCTAAATGCTCGCGGTCTGAATACCCCGGAAAAGCGCTCTTAACTACTATACACTCTCCAGAAAGCGAAGACCCACATTGCGCTTATTCAAGAAACTCACTTCAGAGAAAATAGTATCCCTAAACTTCATGACCATTTTTTCCCGACGGTTTATCATGCGGCCAATAAAGAGGCGAAATCTAAAGGCGTCTCAATCCTAATTTCTAAGCACTGCCCTATTCAGATAGCAGAGATCCAGAGAGACACCCTAGGCAGATACCTCTTCCTCAAAGGCACGCTTCATGGTAGGCCCCTGACCATAGCAAACATCTACGCCCCAAATTCGCACCACACTCCAACTTCTCACCGCTTTTCAATCTGGCACTCTTGTTTTGGGAGGTGATTTCAATGTTCCCCTAACGCCCTCCCTAGACACGTCCAATGGATCTTCATATATGACGTATAGGGCCCTCCGTGCGATTAAAACCCAACTCAGCACCCTAAACCTTCATGACACCTGGCGTACACTACACCCGAATGTAAAAGATTTCACTTTCTTCTCCCCCCCCCCCCCCCCCCCCCCCGCATAACAAGTATTCCAGACTCGACCACTTCTTTCTTACGCAGAACGACCTTACCCTACTCACGGAGGCCATGATAGAACCTGCATTGCTCTCTGACCACAACCCTATAACCATGACACTGACGTTCCCGATCTGGCGCGACAGATCCGAGATTTGGCGCTTGGACGATTCCTTACTGTCGGACCTGGCTGACACCCAATTAATATCTGACCATCTCTCCCACTACTTTGCGGATAATGTCTCGGAAGACATTTCCTCAACCACTATATGGGCCGCACACAAATGCGTTATTAGAGGCGAGCTTATATCCCTGATGGCCAAGAGACATAGACGCAGAAGGGCCCGCATTGAGGAATTATCTAATCGCGTTAAAACCTTAGAGCACGCACACAAATGTTCCCTGGCTACTAAATCCCTCTCTGAACTACTGACAGCAAGAGAGGAATTGTTAGCAGAACTTCAAGCGACGCTGAAACGCAAGTTTGCACTGACACATAAACTCTTTTACGAGTTCGGCAACAAGGCCGGAAAACTGTTAGCAAGGGCCATACAAAAGAAAAAAACTGCACACACCATACACTCTATCAGGACCGCTTCTGGAACCAAAGTAGCCACTACAGTGGACATATCTGACCAATTTGTTGCTTACTTCTCTAAATTGTATAACATACCCAAACCGCACCGACCAGGTGCTTCACTTGACCGTGCCAAGACCATAACTGACTTTTTGACTCAGTACAGCCCTTCCCCGCTCAACCCGGAGGACCTGACGGACCTTGACCTTCCTATCTCGTCGGAGGAGACTCTTTTAGCTCTAAAACAAATGAAAGCGGGCAAGAGCCCCGACCCAGATGGCCTCTCGACCAATTATTATAAGTCCTTCTCTGAAATACTGATCCCCCACTTCGTTAAAGCTTTCAATGCCCTTCCCACTTCACCCCTTCATCACAATGACATTCTAGAAGCACACATAACCCTGATTCCGAAACCAGACAGAGACACCACATTGGTGTCCAATTACCGCCCCATCTCTCTGCTTAATGTGGATGTTAAGCTTTACGCGAAAATCTTAGCAAACCGCATCCTCCCTCTCATCCCCAACTTTATTTCGCTTGATCAAGTCAGCTTTGTCCCTGGCAGAGAAGCCAGGGACAACACCACGAAGGCCATAAATATACACCACTGGTTGACATCCACCAAAACGAAGGGTTTCTTTCTTTCCCTTGACGCGGAGAAGGCGTTCGACAGAGTGGCCTGGGATTATATGTCCGCAGTGCTGACGGCGCTGGGGCTCCCTCCTCGCTTCCACCAAATGATCATGGCATTATACTCCTCCCCCACGGCCAGACTCAGGGTCAACGGTCGGCTGTCGAGCGCCTTCTCCATTGCCAATGGCACACGTCAGGGCTGCCCCCTCTCGCCCCTCATTTTCATACTCACCATGGATCCCTTCCTCCGCAGACTACGGGAGAATCCGAATGTTAAAGGGATAGAGATTGACCACAGACAATACAAAATAGCGGCCTACGCGGACGATATCCTACTCCTTTCTAGCAGATCCCCTGACCACTCTACCTAATCTTCTCAAGGACTTTGCTCTCTTCAAACAACTCTCCAATTTACAAATAAATTACAACAAATCCAAAGCTCTTAATATAACACTCCCGCCAGCGCTGATCTCTTTATGTAAGATCAACTTCCCCTTTAGTTGGGAACCCACTGAAATAACTTACCTAGGTATTAAACTTCCCACCAAACTATCTGACCTCTATGCCAGAAACTTTATACCCACGCTACAGAAAATACAAGAAGACCTCACTGCTTGGACTAAGGGCCCCTTTTCCTGGTTTGGCAGGGCAGCAATTCTGAAAATGAACATCCTCCCCAGATTACTCTACATGCTACAAGCTGTCCCAATCAAATTACCCCCATTGTTCTTCACATCCTTCAAGAGAATGTGTAGAACCCTCTTATGGTCCACTCGCCCTCCCAGACTGAGCTGGGATAAACTGACTCTTCCAAAGCGGAAGGGAGGTATAGGGTTGCCAGACTTGCGTACATACTATAGGGCCTGCCAGCTCACTAGAATTGTAGATTGGCATGTCCATGACCGCACCAAGGCATGGATCCGGCTGGAAAATGCTTTCACGAGGGTGCCCCTCTCACACCTCCCCTGGATCAGCCCGAAATCTGTCCCTACTGAATGCTCCACCCATCCTCTCATAGGTCCCACGTTACTAAATTTCAGAGCGACGAGTCACATCTTTAACATGACACCTTACCCTGGTCCCATGACACCACTGAATCAAAACCCAGATTTCCCGCCAGGTCTTTCTGCAAGAGCCGGGTCTGTTCACCCTAATAACCGTCCGACAAGGGCTTACCAATTTTTTAAAAATGGAACACTCCTCTCTCATCCTGACATGTCCTCCAAATTTACTGAGCTCTCCATTCCATTCTTTAAATTCCTTCAAATCAGACACTTTCTGCAAAGCGCCCAACCACTCGCCCAATGGTACAGGGACCTTACCCCCTTTGAACATCTTTGTGCTGAGTCAAAACCTCAAAATCATGTGATCTCAACACTATATTCCCTACTACTCGAGGGAGTACCATCCCACACTAAAATTCATGGGCTCTGGGTGACGGACTTAGCAATGGACCTGTCCGCAGAAGACTGGGAACTCGTCCATGAGCACATACATAAAGGCTCCATAAACGTCTCTACACAGGAAAACAGGTTCAAATTGTATTCTAGATGGTACCGTACACCAGACAGGATTCATAAGTTTTTCCCCAGTGTCTCCTCCAATTGCTGGAGATGTAACTCAGCCTTAGGGTCCCTTATCCACATATGGTGGGAATGCCCGCTGATACAAACATTCTGGAAGGAGGTGCACAACCTGATCACTCAAATTACCACCTATACCCCAGACTTTACCCCAGCTCAATACCTACTTCACCACACAACCCTTCAGAGATCAGCCTACCGTAAATCCCTCACCCTTCACCTCATCAATGCGGCCACTTAGTGCATTCCGATCCATTGGAGGAGTGCTATCCCCCCCTCCATCTCAGAATGGCTTGCCCGAATAGA
The DNA here is from genome assembly GCA_029206835.1 of Rana muscosa. Taxonomy (NCBI): domain Eukaryota; kingdom Metazoa; phylum Chordata; class Amphibia; order Anura; family Ranidae; genus Rana; species Rana muscosa. Next base: position 107,234,350 of record CM055128.1, read on the forward strand.
TAGGATAGCGGACATGGAAAGGCTTGTCCATCAGGCTAATGACACCTCTACCAAATTTAGAAATACGTGGGCGTGCTGGATCCATTACAGAGAATCCACACTGACAGGGGGCTCTTCCTCCACACCTTCACACAGTACAGAGGACCACTGAGGCCCTCCACCTATGATCGCACGAGACTTCCGTCCACCCTCTTGTCATCCCTTCCTTCCCACCCCCATATGTTCGACCTGAATAACTGCCCCCATGACATGGGACTGCCAACACGGTCACTTGTCTATATCTCTCCTCCAGATAGATCTAGCAAGCTCTCGGGGTGGTCAAGATCCACCCTCCAGGCTCACGCTGGATAGATACAGTATACTAGAGATAAAAAACTGTTACTTTAGAGGTGTCCCTTACCCGTTCGAACACCTTTTAGCCGTCACTTGGTCCCCCCCCCCCGTTCACAGCGTGGACCCTTTATGGGGTGAACGGGCTGGGGTGGACATACTAGGGTTCACCCTTCCGCCCACCCCGGCATCCCTTAGTTCCCCGTACTAATGGTGGAATTCTGGACTCTTAATGCCCCACGGGCGTCTGATACCCTTTCTGCGATGCATTAGTATGGGAGGCCTTTACTTCTTATGTCATGATGTAAATGCCACTGTATATATGTGACACCGTATGAAGTTGTCTATTCCGATTTTCTATGTAATTTGTGCTCTGTGTACAATGCAATAATAGGCAAATTTATCTATGTTCTTTACCCTGTATTTGAAAACTCTTAATAAAATGTTTTAAAAAAAAAAAAAACAGAAGAACGAAGCAGCAGAAAGACATGGGACTTAGGGCTTTGGAGATAGGTAAGAAAACACTGCAGATATATCTGCCTAGGTCAAATTTCATGAATCGGGTTTACATCCACTTTAAGAAACGCCACGTGGAGTTATGACTGAGCTTTGCCAAAACGCACGTATAAGATTCTGAGGCCACATGGTGTTCTAGTCAGATGAGACTAAAATTTAATTATTTGGCCTCAACACCAAACAATATGTCTGTCGGAAATACAATACAGCTCACCATCCAAATAACACCATTCCTACAGTTAATCATGGAGGTGGTAATATCTTGTTATGGGGGTGTTTTTCTGCAGCAGGGACTGGGGCACTTGTCAGGATAGAAGGAAAAATGGATGGGGCAAAATGCTGTTAAACTCTTGAGGAAAATCTGCTGCCCTTTGTCTGAAAGTTGTCAATGGGAGGAAGGCAGTGGCGTCACTAGGGTTGGTGTCATCCAGTGCTGAAAAATTTGGTGGTCATTCCCCCACCCCCCCTCCACCAACTATAGTTCCCCCCCTCCACCAACTATAGTTCCCCCCCCCAGTACAGACCCTCCTCCACTAACTATAAAGCCCCCTCCCTCAGTATAGATCCCCCTCACTAAGTACAGAACCCCCTTCCTCAGCATAGACCCCACCACTAAGTACAGACCCCCTCCATTAGTACAGACCCCCCTCCATTAGTACAGACCCCCCTCCATTAGTACAGACCCCCCTCCATCAGTATAGATACCCCCCATCAGTATAGACACCCCCCCCCCAATCAGTATAGAGCTCCACTGCACATGACCATATACGGTAGTAAGGTTTACAGACCTCAGAACAGTGCAGACGGGTACACTCAGCGTTGTGTGTCCCTCGGGCTTCTCCTGTGTGGATGTAAACAGAGGAGGGGGAGGCGGCTTCAGTCCGCTCTACTGAGGTCTCTGCTGCGCAAGACCCGAGAGGTGCAGATTAGGGCAGCAGGCATTGTTAGCGGTGCCGCTACCCACCTCTGGCGGGTGTCACCTGGGTGTGGCCCGCACTACGCCCCCCCCCCCCCCCGTGACGCCACTGGAAGAAGGTTTACCTTCCAACATGACAATGACCCAAAGCACACAGCAAAAATTACCACACAGTGGTTGAAGGGAAAAAAAGGTGAATGTCCTTGCATGGCCTAGACTTAAACCCCATTGAAAATCTGTACAATGACTTAGAATGCAGTCCACATACAGTCACCATCAAATTTAACTGAACTTGAGCAGTTCTGCAATGAAGAGTGGGCAAATATTGCAAAGTCTAGATGGTGCAAAGTTAGGAGAGACATACCCCAACAGACTAAAGGCTGTAATTAAAGCAAAAGGTGGTTCAGCAAAATACTGACATAAGGGGGGGGGGGGGGGGTTGATCCTTTTTCCAACTCGGTGATTTGTTTTCTGACCTGTTGGTGTTATATCTATCACTTGGATGTTATAAGTTGCACTGAGTAAATACAGCTGGATAAAATAAAAACTGTCTTCATTTTAGTCTGCAAAGCAACAGAATGTGATTATTTTAAAGGGGGGTGATTCTTTTCTATACCCACTGTATGTATGGGTGTGTTTTTTTATTTTTTTAAATACCTCATAGGGGATATTGCTGTTCTATGAATACAGGGGTTGGAATGAATCCTAGAGGGTGCTGCGCACTATGGTAATATACTCCTGACCCCTGTACTCTATATGCTATCCACTGCTGACCCTGCACTCTGTACCTTACATACACTAGACGACCTCTACACTCTGTACATTACCCACTTCTGTCCTCTGAACTCTCTTTGTGAGTATGACGATCTGGCCTGGGTAAGACGATTGGGCAAGCCATGTACATCAGAGGAAAGGGGTGCAGTAGTATGACATCTTTGCTTCCGACACTGCACATGACACTTTTCCCAGTGAGCAATGTTTGGTGGCTGAGCAGCTGATTATGTATTTTTTGTATTCCAGGTTTGGTTTTGAACTCTTTATATTTCCTTTGCAGGATGGCAATACTGAAACCACTAAAGTTGACATGCTGCGACTGGCACTTGCTCGAAATCTAGCACGTGCCATTGTAAAAGAAGGAACACTTCAAGCCTAGATGGAAAGTACATAATCCAGTTGCATTTTCTGTACAGACTGTTTTCAAATAAAACACTTTTTGCAATTTTGTGATCTCCTGTACATATGGCTCTTAAGACAAATATCCATGTCCATAAAATACTTCCAAAGTTATAACAGGAAAGTACTATACTGTTGTACTGTATGTGATATACTATTTTTTAAAACCATTAAAAAAAAAACCTTCTGTATTGGCTGGATTCTTGTATGGTCACCAAAGTGTTTTTTGGGATGACATTCTACACAATGCCTGTAGGTTGTAGCACTGTGCACTGTTCTGTGTGCTCAAAACGCTTGAATTTGGCTGTTTTTAACAGTAAGGAAGATGACAAACCAGGGCTGAACTGATACCACTTTTTTAAGAACGAGTACCAGTACTTCTTTTTTTTGTAGTACTCGCTGATACCGATTTACTGATATTTTTTTTTTATTTTTTTGTTATGTGACAGTAGCATTAATATGCAGCACTAATGGGGTGGCACTGATGAGGAGGCACTAATATGCAGCACTGATGGGCACTGAACTGATAGGTGGCACTGATATGCAGCACTGAGAGGTGGCACTGATATGCAGCACTGATGAGGTGGCACTGATAGGTGTTACTTATGGGAAATGATAAGTGGCACTGAAAGGCAGCACTGATTGGTAATTGGCTTGCACAATGAGACCTGTTCCATCAGAATCGGTAACCCGCCACAATCGGTAACGGAAGTGACGTTCCGTCAGAACACCGAAACGACCATCTTGGTACACCCTCCACTGGGTTAGTGAACTATATGGGCTGGGTGTAACCAGATGTCCGCTGCCGCCTTCTGACTGCAAGCTTACTGCGGCCGAGTGCAAGGTGTACCAAGATGGAAGTCCCTTCCATTATGGAATGTGACGGGTCGTTGATTCTGACAGAACAGCCGGGATTGGGAAAATAGCAGCCCGGCCAGCTTACCTGTCACTGCTGCCAGCGTAACTCCCTCTCCGCCCACTGACTTCCGGGAGTGACACCCTTCGTTTCGAGGTATCAAATTAAGCATCAGAGTATTTGCACGAGTACAAGCCTTCCCCTGTTACAGAGCTTTCTGAATGGCAAATGATCATGTGAAAAAAACTCAGCACTTTTGGGCCTTACCAATTTTTCTAGCACATGTAGGGTTATTTAGTTGAAAGTGCATTTTCTTTCTCATCCATTGAGGGACACAAGAAGTCTGTCTTTTTCTGGTTATAGTGCTGCCTACAGAAGTATCATACACTGACAAAAGAAAACTTCAGGAAGTAAGCGGACTGTCCATTGACTGTCCTGTATAAAATCCTTCACATTTCCCAGCGAAACGCACAGCGAACTTCTTTTTTAAATCGCTGACATGCCCACATTTTTTAGTTTATCAACATTTTATACCGATACGTTCACAAAGGCCGTGTGTCTCTAACGGTGAAGTCGCTGTTTCGATAGCATGTACTGTTGTGGATTTATTAAGGCTTGTTTGAAGGGTTCTCTCACACTTTTTCTCACTCATTAGGTGTGGGGATTAATGATCAAAGAGGCTTTATAAGTACTGAAGGAACACTGCTTGTATGTCCTAAAGATAGTGTAGTGGTAATGGTGAATGGCTTTGGTGTGGGCTTAGCAATTCAGCTATTCAGCATTCCCACGCATTTTCTGCAGGAAATGCATTTTCTAGTTTTTATTTCGTACTTTTTTTGCCTCTGCGTAACTTCGGCATACTTTTCGCTATTAAAACCTTTCAAATTAAAATGTTCAGCTCTTTCAGCTAATGATGGGACTTTTTCAACGTTTTGTCTACTATTTATACTTTTTAAAATATTAAGCTTTTTAACACTTTTTTTAACAATGAAGTGAATGAGAGCATGCTTCAAATCCTTAAAATCTTCTTCCGCTCCCAAAAGTTTCATCTCCTTCATACTTTCACCTACAGAGGCCAAACAAACTTTAAAATGTTCACAAAATATTCAGCTATCCGGCTATATCTTTTCAGTTTGATATCTTTTACAGTTTTTGTGAAAAAGCTGTTAAAATTTCCTGAAATGATCACTAAATTTAATCGATTTAACAGGGTGTGTATTGGGCTGCTTAGAGTGGATGATGTCATAGCTAGAGCACAGCCTTAAAAAAATTATCTTAGTTCCTTCTCTATAAATTGCTCTCACGCCCACAAGATCTACTTGTCATACACAATTTATACATCAGTTTCTAGTTGTCTAGTTTCAGGCAATGAGCTCAGTTTTGTGATACGCCTTTTACTTTTGGCTGTTTTTTTTTTTTTAATTCTTTCTTTTTCCATAGATTTCACATTACAAGTTTTCACGTTTTATACCATCTGCTTATATCAATCAAAAATCAAACACAAAAAAAAAGAGACTTCAATCTTGTATTCTCCCACATCCTTTATGCTTTATTAATTCAATGTCTGTGAAAAAATATATGTGGAAACTTCTCCTCTATTAAAGATGATAAAGAGTTCTACAGAGTGCAGGTATCCGATGTAAACCATGGGGATAATGCTCCAATACTTAGTAAAGATCCCACCACCAAGGTGAAGAGTGAAGGCTTACCAGACAGCCTGCGACCGCCCTTCTCAGGGGGGTCAAAACAGGCTCAGTAGAGTGATGTTTACTCAATGGAAAGCAGGATGATTCAGCAGGGACGCTTCATCCACAGTGGGAGAGTCTCCAGAGACGTTAATTGGACACCTGGCCGAAACAGGAAGTAGACACACTCTTTCCAGATCAGAGCGAATGTTTCTCAGTAGATGGGGTAAGATCCAAAAGAGAAAGAAAAACAGCTCAAAGCAGCCACACCTGATGAGGCAGAGGTAAACTGGACAAGTACTCTGCAACCAGGTGAGAGCCCTTCCTCTGCCAAAGCCTAGTAGCACACAGCTTTTCCAAAAGATCCACCTACTGTAGCCACAGTAGGTGGATCTTTTGGAAAAGCTGTGTGCTACTAGTATTAGAATGGCTGCTGGTCTGTCTTCCCAAACTCCTGTATTTTCACACTGTGATGTTTGTGCTGAAGCACTGTGTGACCCTTCACCTTTTTCTCCTGATGCATGCTGGGGGAGGGGCTGTACCAGGAAGTAGTGAGAGTGGTGTGTGGAACTGGGAAGCAGCAGCAGCATGATGCATAGATCTGGTAATGACAGAATCCTGTTGTATTAAGACTCCTCCATGTAACAAGTCATCATGTTCTGAGTGAGTAATAAACCCTTCCATGTTTAAGAAGTTCATCTGGCTTGTGTGTAACTTGCTGAGCAGATACTTTAGCATTGCTAGCAACACTCTGAGAGACCCCGTGTCTAAGGGACATAACACACACATTCCCAGAAAATATGTTATACTGTCCCTTCTGCCATGTGACATCTCCAGCAGGCATCTGACGTCTGAGGATATATTCGATGCAGTACTGTTGGTGTTCTATACCATCTAGTTACAATTTTGTATCCTCCCTCCTGGTATCTGCTCGCTACTGAGGCCTTGTGTGTAAATAACAAGATCCTGTCTCTCTGTTCTTGGGAGAATGTTAACCCCAAGTCCCTCTCCCAAGCCTGAAGGAACGTAAGTTCTTGTGGTATGTCTAAATTAATTAGTATTGCAAAGAAATAGGACTGAGTTTCTCAGGGGGCTCCCCTTCAGGCATATCTGCTAAAATTTTGACAATGTTCTGACTTCTATATATATCTTTGCCTTTGTCCGTAAGAACGCTTCTAATTGCAGCATCCGAAAAAAATCTAATTCTGGTGCTACCTCTCTTTCAATCTCTCTCTTTGTCATTAGTTGATTATCTTTTGAAAAGTGAGTAATTCTACTAATACCTCTTTGTCGTAGAGCATTGAATCTTTGCTCTATCAAACCTGGCTGAAATGCCCTGGTGCCCAGGATCAGTCATTAGACTCGGGTATTTAGACATATTTGTTTTTTCAAAAACCTTTTTAATTGTTCGTATAGTGGCCCCTATCGTCGGGTGTTTCTTTATTTCTGCTGGCATTTCAGCTTCTGGGATCCACACTAGGCCTTCCAGGGGTATATCCACTGTTGCCTGTTCCATTTTTATCCAGGGTTTCTTACTAAGCCCACACCACTCTACTACTCTAACTAAATGAGATGCTTCCTGATACTTTACTGGGTCCGGGAGCCCAATCCCTCCTTCCCCTTTGGGCAATGACAAAATAGTTCTACGTATCCTCGCCGGTTTCCCCGCCCAAATGAATTTCAGGAACCTTGACCTAAGATCCCTCAAAAAAACTTTGGGGGTACTTAATTGGTAAAGTCTGTATTAGATACAAAAGTCTCGATAACACATTCATCTTTATTATATTTGTCCGCCGGAACCAAGTAAAGATTTATTTATCCCATCTCATTAAGTCTAGTTTTATTCGTCTACCCAATGCTACATAGTTAAGTTCGAATAATTTGTTTAAGTTTCTCGATATCTTAGTCCCCAAGTAGCTTATATGGGAATCTGTCCATCTAAAATCAAATTGCGTAGTTATCTGATGTAGTAGTGAGGATTTTATTTCCATTCCCATTGCCTCTGGTTTCCCATAGTTCACCTTAAAATTGGACAATTTTCCATATTCTCTTAGTTCTGCCAGCAGGGAAGGCAGGGCTATAACTGGGGACGTTATAAAAAAAATTAAGTCATCGGCATATGCCGCCAGTTTCTGTTCTTCCCCCTTCGTTATTATCCCCTTAATGTTCGGATTTGCCCGTATCTTCCTTAAAAAGGGTTCTATTGCCAAAAGCGGCGACAGTGGGCAACCGTGTCTTGTCCCATTTCGAATAAGAAAGGGCTCCGATATTTTATCATTTTATCATTTATTTTAACCCTCACGCTCGGTTCAGAGTATAGATTATCGAACCAGCTCATCATTCCTGCTCTCAGGCCTATATGCTGTAGCGTTGCTTTTAGAAACATCCATTCCACTCTGTGTCAGCGGATACTAATATCATTTGCATCCTCTGTTTTTGTGCTAGATAAATCGAACTCACCACCTGTTGTGTGTTTTCTCTTCCCTCTCGCCCAGGGGTAAATCCCACTTGATCTGGGTGTATTAAATCCGGTATATACTCTATTAATCTTGTGACAAGAATCTTAGTGAACACTTTCAGTTCCACATTCAGCAGTGATATAGGGCGGTAGCTAGCGCATTGTGATGGATTTTTACCTTCCTTTGGGATGACTGTTATATGTGCCAACAGCGTCTCATTCGGTATTTTCTTTCCCTCCTGCAGTGAGTTATAAGCTGATATAAACCTGGGAGCCAGTTTCTCAGCGAACATTCTGTAGTATGATAGGGTGTACCCATCCAGACCTGGTGCCTTACCCAATTTTAATACTTTTATTGCTTCCATGAACTCCTCTATTGTAATTGGTTCATCTAATTTTCTAGTTATTTCCTCTTTTAATTTTGGCATCTGTGTTTCTCTAATATACCCCCTAGCTGCTTCCAGTTTCTTTTGAGCATTTTCTGGCATGAGTTTTTCTTCTAACTGGTATAATTTCTCATAATACTCCTTAAAACATTGTGCGATTTTTTGTGGGGCATTAATCATTTCATCATTTTGTGTCTTAATTTGTGCGATATGGCTACATGTATTGGCTTCTCTCAGGGCATTTGCTAACATTCTACCTGGTTTGTTCCCAAACTCATAGAATGTTTGCCTCCCTCTGGTTAATTTGGCTTTCGTTTTATCGATTAGTAATAGATTCAGCTTTTCCTGCATGTCGTCTAGTTCTTGTTCTATTGATTGTGCCTGGGATTTTTTTATGTACCGTTTCTAGCTCTCCAATACGTTTAAACATCGAGTCTATCTGTTTATTTAATTTCCGTTTCCTATGTGCCCCCATCGAGATAAAATTACCTCTAATTACACATTTATGTGTTTCCCACAAACAAAAGGGAGTTGTTTCTCCTGTGTTGTTCCGTGCAAAAAACAACTCTAATTCCTCCCTCAGTTTCCCCTCATATTCACTGTCTTTTAATAGAGTCTCATTTATCTTCCAGTGCCATCCCTTCATATCAGCCTCCCCTTACTTTATTGTGTAGCTTGTTGGAGCATGGTCTGAAAGGGTGATAGATCCAATAGAAGCATCTACGAGAGATGCAGCTAGGCTCTGGAAGATTAAAACATAATCGATTCTAGTATATGTTTTATATCCCGCCGCAAAAAACGTGTAGTCCCTATCATGTGTGTGGACAGTCCTCCAACTATCTATCAATTGTAAGTCTTGTAAGAGTTTCTTCACTTTTCTTAATTTAGTGTATGACAGATGGGAGATGCCTATCGAGGTGTCCTTTATAGGGTCTAAAGCCATGTTAAGATCGCCACCCACTACCAGAATTCCTTTCCTGTGTTGCTGGACCAATTGCAGTTATGTTTCCAAACAATTTATCTGGTCTACATTCGGTAGGTATATATTCACTAGTGTGACTTTTTGTTGACTCGGAGTTCCCTTCACAATTAAGAGAAGTCACCCCTCACTACCCCCGATTCCTTCCATGCTATCTGCTTGGAAAAAATAGAGACTCCACTGGATTTTGAACTCTGTGATGTACTATGGTATATTGTCAGGAATCTGTGGTTCTTAAGGTTCGGGGTTTTGTCCCCTTTAAAATGTGTCTCTTGTAAAAAAAAAATAATCTGTGATTTAAGTCTACCTAATTCTGAAAGCAGCCTAACTCGTTTCTCTGGGATATTAAGTCCCTTAACGTTATATGAGGTAAAAGTTATTTTACTAATTTCTGTCCTAATTGGGGCCATCCAATAGGGGAGGTGAAGGGAAGGCAAAGCAAGAGAGAGGAGGCACGGACGGGCGAGAGGGAGAGAGAGAGGCAGAGAGAGGAATAAAAAAAAAAACCCTTCTTTTACTTTCCCCTGGGAGATCAAACTCCCCGCATGTATGGTGACCTGGTGCAGCACCTGGACCAATTCACTAAAAAAAAAATAAACAAAAAAAAAAAACCCCTGTAACGCCTCCGATTTATTCTCCACTCAGAGGAGAGGCGTTTATTGTGGGGGGTTTTGTAGGTCAGGCCAGAGTTTGTGCCTCGCTTTGTACTTCCATAGACTTTTCGGTAATCCACATATTTAACTTGTATCTTTATCTCATCATATACAGTTTCTATTCTCTTTCTGTCCCCCATAGCCCCTGTCTCTCCCCTCTTGCGTATATCTTAAACAATCAGCATATCTTTATCAAATTTCCAACACATCAACCTTATCTCCTTATAATAACACAGCACAGAAAAAATGAAACAAAAAATACACCTATGTACTTATATAAGCTTTTAAAATGTAGCATTCTTTATAGTCATATATGCCCAACTTGTACTCAGATTCCTCCCTCCTCTCGCCATTCCTATTTCTCCCATTTCCCTTCTGCTTTATTCGCATCTACATACAAGTCTATTCCCATGAAGAGTCCGGGCTCCCCCCCCCCCCATGACGGAAGTGGTCCCACCTTTGTGCCCCCCCTCCCCTTATCTTCCTCACCAAAACAAACAAAAAGGAGGAAGAGGGTGATCTCCTTCGCCCGTATTCCTCTTATTTTATTGTATCTATATACAAATCTGTTCCAGATAGGAGTCCAACCTCCCCCCCTTTGCCCCCCCCCCCCCCACAAAAATATAAATCGCTACCTGTGCCCATCCCATCCCATTACATTCCTTCAAATTAAAAAAAAACACTGTCTTAATTAACCTTGTGTCCAAAAAAAAACAACCCACCACTGCTAGCGTTATGTCCAACTTTTCTCTCTCCTTCCTTGGAGGCACTTCACCAGGAGTACCTACCCCCTTATCCCCCCCCCCCAAAAAAAAGAGACCCACCTTACTACCTATCTCCTTCGTGATTTTACATCCCCATTCTATGATCTCCTACCCCCTTACTTCCCCTCTCCACCCATTGCCCCCCCCTCCTACCTTACCCTTTTGGTTGGTTGAGCTTCCAAATGACAAGAGTTCTACACTTTCTTCTTTATCTTCTAGCATTGTTCGTAGTTTAGGGAAGTTGGCTCTTTTGAAATTCAGTGTCTTGGTGTTCCACTTGTGTTTCCTATTTGTGTGATTTATACTGAAGCCAATTGACCTGTCATCGCTGTTTCCTAAATTGCCCCGTATTTCCACATCCATGATCGGGTCTGTATTGTTGGTAATCAGTAGATCTAGTAACGCCTTGTTTCTAGTTGTGCGTCTACCATATGACTCATGAAATTGTCCTGCAAGACATTTAGGAACTGGCGAGCCTTAGACGAATGCGTGGTTCCATCCGCCCAGTCTATGTGTGGATAATTAAAATTGACCCATTATGATAACACTTCCATTCTTGATGCTAATCCAAATTGTGATAGGAGGTCCGTCCCCCCCTCCTACCTCAGGTTAGGGAGCCTATAGCATACTCCCAGTATTACTTTCCCCTTAGTTTCCTCCCTTTGTAGCTCTACACATAAGAATCCACCTCCTCCCTTAGCGATGTCATCTCTCACATTCACTTGTACATCATTTTTGATATACAGGCATACCCCTCCCCCTTTTTTACCCTCTCTATCCCTGCGATATAGGGAGTACCCTTAAATGGTTGCCAGCCAATCATGAAAGCTGTGGAACCAAGTTTCTGTAATTCCTACAAAATTAAAATCCTCCTCGTACAACAGTAGCTCTAGTTCTCCCATCTTGTCCGCCAGACTCCTGGCATTGGTGAACATGCCACTTAGTTTAGACCGGTCGCATACTTTCTCCTTATTGGGTGCTCTGGGGTTGCAAATAGGACTTGTTACTATACTTACCTCGGGTTTAGGTGCTTTAGTCAACCTACCACTAACGCCCGCAATACTATTCTCTGGAATATGTTTTGCGCTGACTATCTCTACCTCTGGACCCTCCCCCCGTTGCCTAGTTTAAAGCCCCTCTAACTTTTCAGCCATCTTCACTCCCAGCAGATCTGCACCTTCCCCATTTAGGTGTAGTCCGTCCCTTCTATAGAGCTGGTAACCGACTGAGAAGTCGCCCAGTTCTTTAGGACACTCCATCTTCCTCTGACTTTGTCATTGGTGCCAACGTGCACCATGACAGCCGGGTCTTCCCCAGTAATCTGTCCACCAGATCCGTGATATGCCGAACCCGAGTACCCGGTAAACAACATACAGTTCGGTGCTTCAGGCCTTTGTGACTCATCACCTTACTCATGAGTAAGCACAGTGTAGCTGTGCGGAACTAGTCCACCTTTGTTCCGGCTAATGCAACTGTGGTGTGTGTCATTGTTTGCATGGAATATTCAACAAATGGACTTCAATCACGTTGGTGTGCAGCCAATTTCTGCCTTCATGCAGCTCAGGGAGAAGACAGCACAGAGAAGAGATGGCTGCGGGAGAAGACGGCACTGGCAGAGATGGCGGAGGGAGAAGACGGCACTGGGAGAGATGGCAGAGGGAGAAGACGGCACTGGGAGAGACGGCGGAGGGAGAAGACGCACTGGGAGAGACTGCGTAGGGAGAAGACGGCACTGGAAGAGACGGCGGAGGGAGAAGATGGCACTGGGAGAGACGGCACTGGGATAGACGGCGGTGGGAGAAAACGGCTCAGAGCTATTTTTTTTAATAATGGTCTTGTCAGAAAACGGCAGTTTTTTTTTTTTTTTTTTACTCCTTTTTGAAGTCAATGGGGGGGTGGGATCTGAGGGCCCCCTTCTTAAAGTGGGGCTTCCAGATTCTGATAAGCCCCCTGCCCACATACCCTGACAACCAGCAGCCTTAAGTCCAGGAAACGTGGAGGAAATTCAGCAGCAGCTCTACTTCCGATCCAACGCCCTGGCAAAATGTCCATCAGATAGACTCTTACGTTTTGGTGGTAGTGAGGTGGTGCGCCATTGGCGTCGCTAGGGGATGGCCTTTGGGGCTTTAGCCCCAAATTTGGGGCCTATAGCCCTGAGTCCCAGGGATCCCCAACCACGGGGCTGCAGCCTCTCTGCAGCCATGCGGTGGGCAGCACGGGAGAGCTGGCAGGCAGCACGGGAGAGCCGGGTGGGTGAGAGCAGAGAGATGACATCATCTCTCTCCTCCCGCCCCTGCATCACCATGTTCCGCCTTCACTGTGCAGCCGCGGGCAGCAGAGAGATTACATCATCTCTCACTGCCCGCCCTCTCTCTGGTGACCCTCTCTGTGGACACTGATCAAAGGAGGGGCTCTCTGTGGACCCTAATGTAAGTGGGGAGGCTATCTGGGGACCCTGGTGTAAGTGGGGGTCTCTCTGGGGACCCTGATGTAAGGGGAGGCTCTCTGGGGACCCTGATATAAGGGGGGCTCTCTGGGGACCCTGATATAATGGGGTTCTCTGGGGACCCTGATAAAAGGGGGGCTCTCTGGGGACCCTGATGTAAGGGGAGGCTCTCTGGGGACCCTGATGTAGGGGGCTCTATGGGGATCCTGATGTAAGGGGGGGCTCTTTGGGGACCATGGTGTAAGAGGGGGGCTCTCTAGGGACCCTGATGTAAGTAGGGGGCTCTCTGAGGATCCTGATGTAAGGCAGAGGCTCTCTGATGTATGGGTGGGCACTCTGGGGACTCTCATGTAAGGGGGGCTCTCTAGGGACCCTGATGTAAGGGGGGCTCTCTAGGGACCCTGGTGTAAGGGGGGTCTCTCTGGGGACCTTGATGTAAGAGGGGGCTACCTGATGCAAGGCAGGGGTTCTCTGGGGACCCTGATGTAAGGGGGGCACTCTTGGGACCCTGATGTAAGGGAGAGGCTCTCTGGGGACCCTGATGCAAGACTGAGGCTTTCTGGGGGCTCTTGTGTAAGGGGGCTCTCTGGGGACCCTGATGTAAGGGGGAGGCTCTCTGGGGACCCTGATGTAAGGAGGGGCTCTCTGGGGGCTCTCATGTAAGTGGGGGGCTCACTGGGGACCCTGATGTGTAAGTGGGGACCCTGATGCAAGGGGAGGCTCTCTGGGGACCCTGATGTAATGAGGGGCTCTCTGGGGGGCCTGATGTAAGAGGGAGGCTCTCTGGGGACCCTGATGTAAGTAGGAGGCTCTCTGGGGACCCTGATGTAAGTGGGAGGCTCTCTGGGGACCCTGATGTAAAGGGGAGGCTCTCTGGGGACCCTGATGCAAGGGGGAGGCTCTCTGGGGACCCTGATGCAAGGGGGAGGCTCTCTGGGTACTCTGATGTAAGGGGGGCTTTCAGGGGACCCTGATGTAAGTAGGGGCTGTATGGGGACCCTGATGTAAGGGGGAGGCTCTCTGGAGACCCTGGTGTAAGGGGGAGGCTCTCTGGGCACCCTGATGTAAGGAGGCTCTCTGGGGACCCTGATATAAGGGGGAGGCTCTCTGGGGACCTTGATGTAATGATAATATATATGTTATATAATGTAATATACAATGATGTGAAAAAGTAATTGCTCCTTAAACCTAATAACTGGTTGTGCCACCCTTGGCGGTAACAACTGCAATCAAGCGTTTGCGATAACTGGTAATGAGTCTTTCACATTGCTGTGGAGCAATTTTGGCCCACTCTTCTTTGCAGAATTGTTTTAATTCAGCCACATTGGAGGGTTTTCCAGCATGAACTGCCCGTGTAAGGTCCATCAGCATCTCAATTGAACTTAAGTCTGGGCTTTGACTTGGCCAATTAAAAAAAATAAGTTTTGCTTTGTTTGAACCATTTGGAGGTGGACTTGCTGTTATGTTTCGGATCATTGTTCTGCTGCATAACCCAAATGCACTTGACCTTGAGGTCACAAACTGATGGCCGGACATTCTTCTTTAGGATTTTCTGGTAGAGTTTAGAATTCATGGTTTCATCAATTAAGTCGTCCAGATCCCAAAGCGGCAAAGCAGCCCCAGACCATCACGCTACCACCACCATGTCTGACTGTTGGTATGATGTTCTTGTTATGATATGCTATATTCGTTTTATGCCAGATGTAACGGGACGCACACCTTCCAAAAAGTTACATTTTTGTCTCATCAGTCCACAGAATATTTTCCTAAAAAATATTGGGGATAATCAAGATGTTTTTTGGTAAATGTGAGATGAGCCTTTGTGCTCTTTTTGGTCCGCAATGGCTTTGACCTTGGAACTCTCCCATGGATGCCATATTTGCCCAGTCTCTTTCTTATTGTTGAATCATGAACACTGATCTTACCTGAGACAAGTGAGGCCTGCAGTGCTTTAGATGTTGTTCTGGGTTCTTTTATGACCTCCTGGATGAGTTGTCGTCATGCTCTTGTAGTAATTGTTGTAGGCCGGCCACTCCTGGGAAGGTTCAACACTGTTCCAAGTTATCTCCATTTTTTGGATAATGGCTCTCCCTGTGATTCACTGGAGTACCAAAGCCTTAGAAATGGCGTTGAAATCCTTCCTAGACTGATACATGTACAATATTTTGTTTCTAATCTGTTCTTGTTTTTTTTTTTAGATTGTGGCATGGTGTGATCTGTTAGCATGCTTCACTTTGTCAGACAGCTTCTATTTATGTGATTTTTTGATGGGACAAAATTTCAGACATCCAGACTGGCCCACTTTAGTTTTGCAAACACGCACAAAAACAGTATCCTGTGCACTTGCTGAGAGTGACGTCATCAGGGCCTGGCTATCCACACAGCAGGAGCACGCAAACCCAGAAGGAAGACTGGGTGAAGGGGGAAGCCCCCGGCAGCAGTGATAGCACACTTTTTGCACTTTAATACTATGGACACAGTTTGGATAGAATGGTTTTAATTATAAGCATGGTTTATATATGAATTGCTGAAAATATTTTTATGCACATTTTTTTTGCACATTTCAATATTAATTGACACTTTTGATGAACTTTTAGCTATGTTAGATTTTGCATATTGTTTGAATCATTATTTGCACCGAATGGATTTTTGATGTTATTTTAGTTAGCGCCACATACTTTGCTGTACAGTACAGTGGACCCTGATGAAGTCACGTGAGGTGATGATACGCGTCAGTATTGGAGCAATAGGCGGAAACCGGAAGTGACGTAAGCATACAAACTCGTCGCTCGTGGAGTGTTATCTGAGCATTTTTATATACAAAGTGAGTGTACCTATTTTGTGCGCTTTTAATAAATTCAAATTTTAAGCTGTATTATGCTATTGGGATTGTTCTTCCATTTCTACCATCTCAATTGAGCTAACAGGAGACAAAGGCTGTACCCATATTTATGATCCATTGCTGCATCCATCAAAGAGGGACCCATGGAAGACCCCTGTCCAAAGCATCTGATTCCTTCAAGCTGTAACCTTACAGAAGTAAGGTGAGGGGCTTGTGCACATTAAGGTGTCACTGCAGTGGATTGGCCTGGCATCAGCTGTTTTTTTCACATTTCACGGTGAAGGGAAATACCACTTATTCAACATTTTTGACTGTCACAGTTTTCTTTTGGCACTGTTTTATATTTTGATATCAGAGCCCAGAGTTACTCACTGGACGTTTCATCTGTTTAGTGTTTATCATTACAACCATACGTTAAAACAGACCTCAAATTTTCCACTCGCCTACTCGCATTTTGTGAGTGGAAAATTAGGTCTGGCGAGGAGCTGGGCTGCCTGGGAGTGGGGGGCGAGCACCTCCGGCGGGCAGGGTTGATCAGGAGCCGTTCTCCCAGTGATCGCCGAAAGCATGGAGAAGGAGGAGAGAGCCGCAGGATCGCAGAGCGGCATAGCCCGCTGTTACAAATTACATTTCAATTTCTTCCTCTCCGCTCGCTCCCACAGCCCCGCGCCTGTAATAGACGGAATGCAGGTCCAATGCTGAGATGTGTTGTATATCACAGGCGCGGGGTCAGGAGGAGGTGGGCTGTGGGAGCGAGCAGAGAGGAGGAAATTTAAATGTAAGTTCTAACAGCATGCTATACCGCTCTGCGATCCCGCGGCTCTCTCCTCTTCCTCCTGTCATGATCTGGCCGCCAATGGGAGCACAGTGAGTCTGCAATAGGGGGCACGGTGAATCTGCAATAGGGGGCACGGTGAATCTGCAGCCAGAGCTACAATGTAATGGTTTAGATCGGGCATCACTAAATGGCGGACGGCAGGCCAAATGCGGACCGCCTCACTCTCCTATGCAGCCCGCCGCAGTACCACCATTTAGCAGCTTTTTCTCCCCCCTGCTGTCTCAGTAATCCTCACACAGAGCCGACAGCAGGAGGCGGGGCAGTTCTGGATGGAGGGCGGAGCTGCCAGAGGTTAACAGGCAGGTGATTGGCTGCTAGGATGAAGGGCGGTCTAAGCAACCAATCACCATCTTGCAACACCCGCCCTCCATCCGAGACATGCCGTGCCTCCCTCCGATCTTCGGTCTGTGCAAGGTAAGTGAGGGAGGGGGCGAAGTTACAGGGAGTGAGGACACTAGTCTGAAAAGGAGGAAAGTGTGTGCTGCTGACTCGCTGAGGACAATAAAGTGAAAGTGGAGTTGTTGAGGGCTGTGATGTGGCGGACTGTGATGTATGGGGGAGATGTGGACATTACAGTGGGGAGATGTGGACATTACAGTGGGGAGATGTGGACATTACAGTGGGGAGATGTGGACATTACAGTGGGGGGAGATGATGTGGACATTACTGTGGGGGGAGATGATGTGGACATTACTGTGGGGGGAGATGATGTGGACATTACTGTGGGGGGAGATGATGTGGACATTACTGTGGGGGGAGATGATGTGGACATTACTGTGGGGGAGATGATGTGGACATTACTGTGGGGGAGGCTGAGGACTGTGATGTGGGGGAGCTGAGAAATGTAATGTGGGGGTAATGAGGACAGTAATGTGAAGGGAGCTGAGGATAGTAATGTGGGGGGATAATGTAAATGGGGGCAAAGGACAGTACTGGCGGGGGAGGTTGGTGTCAAGGAAGTGTGAGAACATTACTGTGGAGGGGGGGGGGGTGATATAAAAGAGGACCTGAGGACACTCACCAAGAGGGAGAGGACTCTGATGCGCATTGGGGACTAAGGAGGCTGATGTTCAGATCTGTACATGTGCATTAGATGCACACATCATGGGTAGGTCAACCTATTTTAATGGGCTGCACTACCCGCAAGAAACACAGAGACGTCTTTTCCAAAATAGTGTGGCAGAGACATGCGGTTTGGCACATGCGAAAAGGCACCACGAGTAACGTCATGATGTTCGGACCTCTGCTGGAAGAAAATTTTGCCGACCAGACATCAGTGAATTTTAATTCATTACCCCTGGTTTAGATCAAAGCATATTCATGGGTTAGAATGGGCCAAAGTCCAGACCTACTGTAAATTCAATTGAGAATCTGTGGCAAGATTTGAAAATTGCTATTCATCCAATCTGACAGAGCTTGAGCTATTTTGAATGGGCAAAAATGTCACTCTCTAGATGTGTAAAGCTGGTAGAGACATCCCCAAAAAGACTTGCAGCTGTAATTGCAGCGAAAGGTGGTCTCTTGAAAGTATTGATGCAGGAGGGCTGAATACAAATTTGCACACCACACTTTTCACATATTTTTTTGTAAAAAAAATTGAAAGCCATTTATCATTTTCCTTCCACTTCCTAGTTATGTGCCACTTTGTGTTGGTCTATAACATAAAATTCCAATAAAATACATTTACCTTTTTGGTTGTAACATGACAAAATGTGGAAAATTTCAAGGGGTATGAATACTTTTTCAAGGCACTGTAATTACATAACTACTCACTGGAGTAAACTCACAAAGTTAAAGGAGTTGTAAAGTCTCAAGGTTTTTCACCTTAATGCATTCCATTGGCTCCCGCTACTTTCAATCAAATCCAGAGATGCGGGGGCGGGGCCAAGTCCTGCTGTCTGTGCCAATGGACGCAACAGCAGGACTCAGGAGTGTGCCCGCACGAGTGTCCCCCATGGAAAGTGGCTCTCAATGGGGGGCACTGAATGAGGAGGAGGAACCAGGAGCGCTGCTCGGGCACCCCAGAAAAGGAGGATCGGGGCCGCTCTGTGCAAAACCCTTGCACAGAGGAGGCAAGTATACCATGTTTTCTATTTTAAGAAGAAAAAAAATAACCTTTAAAATCACTTTAATATATTATGAATCAATAAAAGAGTTTACATAGTTGCATAGGTTGAAAAAGACACAAGTCTATGGAAAAAAATCATACAATTCCATATACACAATCCTATACCCACAGTTGATCCAAAGGAAGGCAAAAAAACAAACAAAAAAACAGCAAAGCATGCTCCAGCAGGGGAAAAAAATCCTTCCTGATCCTCTGAGAGGCAATGGCAGTGATCAGCGACTTATAATGGGACTGCAATAGTGCGGCGGACAATCTGACACTTTGTGGGAACTGGCTAACTGACATCACCAGTGACAATAATACAGTGCTCAGTGCTAATAATATATACTGTCACTGTACTAATGACACTGGCTGGGAAGGGGTTCACATCTAGGATGATCAAAGGGTTAACTGTGTGCCTAACAATGTTTACTGTGTGCTGTTTTTTTAACTAAGTAATTTTCTGTTTTTTACTGCCTGCAACAGCACATCGCTGCTGTCTGTAGAAAGCCCTGTGTTTACCAACACAGGGCTCTCTTCTGTCATTCGCTCAGCTGATCAGCAGGTTATGGCCATAAATTATTAGCCATGACCCGCTGATCGGCTTGTGCTGTAGCGCAAGACAGCACAGCCGGGGCGACGTGCGTCCCTTACCAAAAAATGTAAACCACGTATATATTTACGTGGTTCTGCCTAGCCAGGCCACACTGCAGCAGTAGGGCTGCAGGAGGCAGTCTGGAAGTAGTTAAAAAAAAAAAACAGCAAACAGGTCTTTCCAAAGTTCCCCCACAATACATAACAGACCCTTAGGGGTCTGCTATGTATTTTGGCTGACCTTTGGAGTCTGTGTGCCATTCTGCCTTTTAAAAAAAAAAAAGAAGCCAGGAGGGAGATGTCATTTACCAGTAATTTAAAACGTTTCCCCCCTCCCCTTTGTAAATGTCAGTGCTTTAAGAAATTACTGGTCACCATGGGTCCACATGGAGCAGGCGAAGATTGCCGTACCCTTAGAAGGACTTCCATGGCTGTCAAATTACACTGTTGGCGCCACTTTACAGACAATGAAAACTGTCTTAAAAACTACCGCTATGTCGCCACATCCAAGCCCTTTAACCCCAATCAATCCTGGGCACACCGGCTTTTCAGCCAGGCTTAACAAACCCTCACTTTGCTGCCCTAATACAGCGGGGCTCTTGTAGGCTCTTACATTTCTCAATTGGCAACCCTTTGGTGACAAGCGAAGTCAAACGTAATTCATCGTCAGACCTTGACTTTCTTCGCTGTGCACAGCTTGGTGCGTATCTTCGTTCGTTGCGGTGAACCGCTGAGACATTCTTTGTCACACTTCTATGCTTCGTGGTTTAGTCTGGAAGCGCCACAAGAACTCTCTTTCCTACAATAATGGGAAAAAGATCTTGGGGTCACATTTTGTCAAGCTCAGAAGAACAGGATCGTACTTTTTGCTCACAGGGTATCTTTGGCGAGTAGGTATCAAGAAGGAGGGTATAACATCCTTACTAGATGGTACAGAACACCAGCGGTACTGCATTGGATGTTCCCGCAAGTGTCAAATGTTTGTTAGCGCTGTCTGCCCAACATATGCAATATTTTATTCTTTTTTTTTTAACAACAAGGTTGGTCTTAATTGAAAAACATGTCATCACACAAGGCAGACATTAAAATACTCAAATACAAGTCAGGGAAATTTGAACAAATAGATGATACAAAAATTCAAGCGTAGACAATTAGTATACAAGTATAATCTCCAATACATGAACACGTAACTCGTGCAAAACCACGGGGTCATGTCATATCAAAGGGAACCTCGCACATACGAGGGGAGGGGGGGACGGCCGTCCCTTCAAACGTGGATCCCGGGTACAGATCCCCAGGTCTACCACCCCAGAACCTCACACTTGTTTGGTCCAAGGCAACCATAGACGATCACATTTTTGGGGACAGCCTCTATTGATAGAAGTCTGCTTGTAAAGGGGCATCACGGCATTTATGGAAGAGTCCCAAGATTCGACCGTAGGGGGAGAGGGGGACGTCCACTCGAGCAATATTTCTTTCTTAGCATAAAATAGGACATATGAAATAAGCATCTTAGTATAACGAGGTCTCTGTTCATCATCCTGAATGCCCAGCAATGCCAATTCAGGCGATATTGGAAGGGACAACTGCAGGCGGACATTAATACATTCAAAAACTGCGGCCCAGTACCCAGCCAAGGATGGGAAAGTCCAAAACGTGTATGAATGTGCTGTAAGGGGAATGACATCTGGGACAGTCCCGGTACCTCTGTGGGTAGATCTTGTGCAACCTTTGTGGTGTATAATAGACTCGGTGTATAAGTTTGGCGTGTGAGCTTATCCCTGGAGGAAATCATCAGTCTAGAACCCGCCTTGAAGCATTCTTCCCAGGTCTCCCCGTCTAGGCTAGGAATGCCAGTCTGCCACTTCTCCCACAGGGCCTCTATCTTAGGTGAGTTCCCCCCAAGGAGGGCAAAGTACATTGTAGAAAGGGTCTTTTTAAGAGTCTCCTGCGCCAACAGTGCCTCGATAGCATCCGCTTACAATTTTATGGGGAACTGCGCTCTCGCAGCATGCCTCAACTGATAGTATCTAAATAACATCCCACCCGGAAGTCCAAACCTAGCCAAAAGATCTGCAAATGGCAGGAGCGTCCCCCGGGGCATAATATCCTGAAGTGTTTTATTCCCAATGGTGCGGGTCAGGCAGCATCTTAAAGTGTGGAAGCGCGGGGTTGCCCCACAATGGAAAAAAGGGAGAGTAGTGACACACGCAAATAAATCGCTTCCTAGCGCCCCCACACCATCAGGGTTACTCTAGTAGGGGCCGGGAGCGAGGAGTACACAGCGGCGCCCCTTTAAACCAAATTGCCCAGCTCCCTAAGGGAACCCAAAATGGCCGCTTCTAAACACGTGGCCGCATTGGACCTGGATTGCTCGAACCACCAACGTACAGTCACCAACATGGCTGCCCAAAAGTATACTTTCAAGTTAGGAGATGCGAGACCCCCACAGCTCACAGGGAGCTGCAGGGTCGACTTGGCCAGCCTAGGGTTAGCACCCCTCCAGAAAAATGAGGTTATACAGCTATCCAGCTCCTTAAAAAAAAGTAGCCAGAAGCCAAACCGGGCAATTACGGAACACATAGTTAAACCTAGGCAGGTAGAGCATTTTCAGCACGTTAATATGACCGAGAAACTTGAGAGGTAAGTCCCGCCATCTAGTGCATTGATCTTTGAGTCTTGACACTATGGGTTGTAGATTGAGACGCCGAATAGCCTGGAGGTCTCTCGACACCATAATACCTAGGTATTTGAATTCCTCCACCCAAAGTAGCAGGGGGCTGCGACACCGCCCCTTCGGCCCGAGGATCTAGCGGAAACACTACAGGCTTTTTCCAATTAATCCTGACCCCTGAGAAGCGTCCAAACTCATCAAATAACTCCAGGGCGGCCCGCAAGGAGGGTTCGGCGTCCTGCAAATATAACAAAGCGTCGCCCGCATAAAAAGAAATCTTCTCCTCCAGAGGGCCAATCCTGAGGCCCCGAACAACAGAGGACTCTCGGATCCGTGTCGCCAAGGGCTCAAGAGCCAAGGCGAACAGGCTAGGTGACAGAGGATATCCTTGTCGGGTGCCCCTCTGGAGGGGAAAGGTCTCAGAGAGGGTGCCATTTGTGCGGAGCCTGGCCTTGGGTGACTTGTAGAGCATGCCTAACCAGTGCATGAATTTAGGGCCTATGCCGAAGCGTTTAAGGACTTCCCACAAATACTCCCACTCCACGGAGTCAAATGCTTTCTCTGCGTCCAGTGAAGCAATGACTCTAGTGCCTCCGTTATCATGGGGTGCGTCCAAGTTAAGGAATAGTCTATGGATGTTGATGTCCGTGCCCTTCCCCGGCATGAATCCCATTTGATCCTGGTGGACCAGGTCTTCAATGACCGAAGCCAACCGGATAGCCAGAATTTTGGCCAGCAACTTGGCGTCCGCGTTAATCAGGGAAATCGGCCTATATGAGTCACATTCCTCTGGATCCTTACCGGGTTTGGGCACCAACACCACCACCGCCTCCGACATAGAATCTGGTAGAGAGCCCATGGCAGAGAATTGTGCTAAGAGGGAAGTGAGCTTAGGGGCCAACACCTCCTGATGAACAGAGTACAATTCGATAGGAAAGCCATCAGGCCCAGGAGCCTTGCCCGCCTGCATACCCTGCATTGCTGTCTGAACCTCCTCTAGGGAGATATCCTTCTCTAACTCTGCGCTTTTATCCGGGTCTAGGACCGGGAGCTGGACCTGGTCTAGATAATGAGTCAAGTCAGCGGTACTATACTCCACCCTAGAGGCATAGAGTGCCCGATAGAACTGAATAAATCTGTTACTGATTCCCTCAGGAGTAAATCGAAGGTTGGCCGTGGGAGTCTCGTATCCTACCCACGTGTGTCGCCGCGAACTGTCCTTTGGCCAGCCAGGCCAATAGTTTGCCATTCTTGTCATCATATTCGAACACCCTCTGCGCCTTGTCTAACAGTTATTTCTTGGTAAGGTCAATTCTAAGCAGAGACAAGTCCCTTAATGTATGTTGTCAGGCCTCATAGGTAGGTCGGTTCTGGTCTAAGACATATTCCCACTCCTTCTCCCCGGCCCGCTCCTCCAGCTGTTTAAGTGACTGCCCAAATTCCCTCTTCCGTGCCGCTATCCTCAAGATGTACTCCCCCAACCACGTTTTGAAGGCATCCCACAGTACTAGTGGCCCAGAGGAGCCTTCATTAGTCAACCAGAAGTTATAAATCGCTTCAGGGAGTTGTTCTTGGATCTCTGAGTCCATTATCCAGTACCTGGATAAACGCCATAACCCTGGACCACCAGCCGGGGCTTCTTGGATCCCCACTGTAATGGGAGGGCCTGTGGAACCCAGAAGTTCTTAGAACGTATGAGCCAGAAAATGATGGACATTGAGAATATGTCTTGGATTGCTTAAAAATGGGTCTGTAATATTAGTCCGTTACAGATATCCTGGGGAATATTGTGGATTATTTACTGGTTGTTTGATTCTGAACTCAACAGGTTAATTGAGAGATGCTAATGTGTTCAACTCTAGCCACCTGGCTGCCTGTGTAATGTAAATGAGTCCCGCCTAACTTCTAAAGATCCTTTCATTGTGGATTGTGATAATTAACGCTGTAATTGTGTGTATTGTAAATTATCAGACAGGCAGTCTGGGAAACGTAGGGGTCATGCATAGTCATTTAAGCTGTAAAGGGATTAGCTAATGAACTCACCTGTTGTCTGCTTGGAGATGTCAGAATAATGTGGATTGGGGGCTCATTATGTGACCATTGTGTGATGTTGTGGGTGGAGTTGTTCATTTGGACTACAGTATTCTTTTGGTGTATATAAGAGCCTGCTCTTCTCAATAAAGGTTGTCAGACCTGCTGGAAACGTAATAGAGCTGTGTCTCGTTATTAGGGGGGGAATTATCATTATGGATCTCGTTCGCCTGACTGTGGAGTATCAGTAGCTGCTTCTGTGTTCAGAAAGGGAATATCCGAAACGGCATTAACCCCTTCCATACTTGGGGTGCCATTACACCCACCATAAGTGGGGCATGGTCTGAAATATCTCGGGAAAGGATCTCGGTAGACACCACCTCCTGTAAGAGAGCAGGCAGGGCAAATGCCAAGTCTATACAAGATAGCGTCCAAAAGGTGGTCGAGAGACAGGTAAATTTGGCCTCCGAGGGATGAAAATTACGCCAGAGATCCGTCAAGTGGAACGAGTCTGCCCAGTGAGACAGACCGGAGGGGGCAGGGGCCCGCTGCTTCAGCCTATCCCGCTCCGCAGACATCACCAAGTTAAAGTCCCCCATGAGCAGCACTCTATCCACCCCATACTGTGTAACATCATGCAGTAAGGTGTGTGAGCAAGTAACATCAACCGGGGGAGGTAAATATAGTCCTACAATTACATATGGAATACCCGAGATCATTGCATGCAGCAGGAGATATCACCCCCCCGGGGTCTATCCTCACCGCTGGAAGGGGAGAGACCTATGTACCAGGATTCCCACCCCCCTCTCATACGAGGAGCATGAAGCATGGTAGTGGGCACCGACCCAGGCCCTCCTCAGACCTATGACCCACGCCCCCCACCAGGTGTGTCCCCTGCAGGATACAAATCTGGGGGTTATAAGTCTTCAAATATTTAAACACTAGAAACCGCTTAATAGCCGAGTTAAGTCCCCTTACATTCCAAGATAATACTGTAAAATTAGCCATAATCAAGAAACACTGATAACAATAGGATAAGCAACCACCACATTGTCCATAACCCGTCCTCCCGCATATGGTGTCCCGCATTCCACTGCACCCCGCAAGCCCATGGTACAGGAAAGGAGGGACACTCGGACCTCACCAAGCATACCCAACGTGTGTGAGCATAGAAAAAGTACATAGACCAACCAAGAACCTAATAAAACAGAGCAAGTAAACCAAAGTCAAAGCGGACAGCAAAGGCAAAGAAACACAGGTATAGGCATACCGCAGGGATGGCCACAAAGCACTATAGTGGCAGCACCTCCAGCCATGCGCTGGCATCCTTGGGGCTGGTGAAGATCCTCACCGTTTCTCCATCGACTACCCGCAGCTTGGCCGGGAACAGGATGCTGTACCAGATACCCTTGGGACGGAGAGCAGCTTTGACCGCGTTGAACGATCTGCGTTGCTTCTGGGTCTCGATGGTGTAGTCTGGGAACATCATCAGCCGGGTGTTGCAGTACTGGACTTCCCCTGCCACTCGAGCCGCTCTAAGAACCTTGTTGCGGTCCCGGAAATTCAGCAGCCGGAGAACCAACGTACGGGGGGGGGGCGCACCTTCCAGACCAGGCCGCGGCGGCACCCGGTGGACCCTCTCCATGGTGAAATACGGAGAGAGCTGGGCCACAGGCAGTAGGGATCGCAGCAGCTCCTCGGTTTAGACCGTCGGATTGCGTTCCTCCACTCCTCCGGCAGGCCGACTATACGGAGGTTATTCCTCCTGCTTCGGTTCTTGGCGTCCTCCGCACGATACTCAAGGGCCCGCACTTTGGTCTGTAGAGCCCTAATAGAAGTTGCGTGGTCCGCTACGGAGTCCTCCACATCCCCCCACACGCTGCTCAGCCACCATCAGTCGGGAACGGATCTTATCGATGTCCTGCCTCAGCAGCCCCACATCCAGTTGAACGGCCTCTATCTTGGAGGTGAGGGCAGATTGACAGGTCGAAACAGCGGCTTGGCAGGTTGTAATAGCCGCCATCACCTCCGGGAGGCCTGGCGGGGAGACTCCCGACCCATCGTCGTGGTCCGTCTGCGACGCCATGTTGTGAAGGCGCGCTGGCGGTAGCTGCAGCTCAGACACTGGGCTAGTAGCAAGCTCCACCCCCTGGGGGAACTTCAGTTTCTTACCCTGGTAAGGGCCTCCGGACCGTTTAGAAGGCATTCAAGGGCAATAGAACCGGCAGGATAGAGGTTTTATCCAGGTTCGGATAGTAAGAGCGGATTCTTCTCCAGCAGAGCTCAAAGCACACGTCTGCTCAGTCCGTCCGCCATCTTGGCCATCCCCCCCCCCCACAATATTTTTAATTTTTTTTATCAAAACTTGTTTATTAATAAATTGCTCAAATGGTACATACAATCATTGCAGTGAACCACACAGAACAGTACAAGTATAGACCATATTATGATAGGGGTCCATACTATATGAGCAATAACAGTATACAGTGCATATAAAAAAAAATCTTCATACCCCCTCAACCCCAAACTCCAACCAGCACTCATGACCCATTATAACAGAGCAGCATTGGTCACTTCTTCAACCAACAGATTCTCCCAGGCCTGGTGCATAACCGTTAACATGACTGAACGTTTGCTTCCCGTTCCTCTCTCCCCCCCCCCCCATAACAACAGGAGATCTCTACATAGGAAGTCTGTCCCTTACCAATTGTGGTGGTGCAAGGCTAGGGTCCTCCAACCATGGTTGCCAAATGAGATCAAATTTACCTACCGCCTTCCTGCGGCTATAGGCCAAACGTTCTCTAAGAAGTAGGGAGTTAACATAGCTGATTCATCGTTTCCCTGTGGGGACCGCAGATGCCATCCAGTACTGTGCAATAAGTTTTCTAGCTAAATACATCAATCTAGTAATCATATAATACATTCCTTTTGGATACATTTCAACATCAATGGACCCCAAGCAAGTACACCAGGGGGTCCAAGGGAACAGGTACCTGAGCTAATCTGGTGATACATTGGGATACTTCCTCCCAATACAGATTGAGCTTTGGACATCTCCAGAGTAAATGTATAAAGTCTCCCTGATGTACTTTGCACTTTGGGCATAAGGGAGAGTCCCTTCATCCCCACCTATGAAGTTGCACTGGTGTTCTATAAGCTCTATGCAAAATAAATATTTGTGACAGTTTGTGAGATGCTGAGACAGATACCACAGGAATGGATTCTAGTGCCATGTCCCACTGGTCCCTGTCTATATCCCCAATATCCTCCACCCACTTACTACGTCATCTAAAGGGAGGCGTGGTCTTGGACCGAGGACAACAATTCCGCATAGATCTTGGATATTAGTCCTTTCTCTTGTCATCCATGGACTGACACAGCGTGTCTTTTACACCTTTACACGTGGGTTATGTCCCTGCTTGCAGGAGAAGACCTAGGCAGAATGTGAGATGTTATACATACATTCTAAACAGCCAGAGCTGAACAGCCCCGCCCAGGGGGGCGGTCCCTCCGGACATAACCCTCCCACTGCAGTCAGCAGACCTCAGTTTTTTTCTGCCTAGCAGAAGGAGAAGACGTGGCTCTCTCAGGAGCCAGTCTCCTGACCTATTTTTATTCCTTTTGGAATTTTTTCTTATTTTATTTTTTGAGATCTTCTATCAACTGTCGGCTGGGCAACAGGTTGGGTACAAGATATCCTCGTAGTCTTCCCTGTCCGACCATCGAGCGTGCTGATCCTCGCCTTGTGTGCGTGAGACTCAGTTCACGACATGCCCCACGACTCCAGGGGTGGCCAGTGGGCTTCCAGCTCCGCGGTCCTCTCAAGATTGAACAGTCTGGCTGTATCTTTCGCGGTGGACCTGGTCGACAGCTACTCAGTACCGCACTGTGATAGTTCTGTCAGAAACACACCAGTGGGTCCCTCAGGGGACGGGTAAGTAGTCTCTCCTGGCTGCAGGTGAGTACATGCTGTGTGTTTCTTGTGTGGGGGATTTCCCTGTCTCTCCCTGTGTTTTTTAATGTCACTCTCTGTTCACTATTGCTGGCGCTGTACTGTGTGGGGTGCCTGGAGGCCATACTGTCCTGGGGGGGCTCATGCTGCTCTGCATTTCGCTGGGGCTGTTTGTTTTTTTTTGGATGTGAGGGGCCTGGGCGCCGTTCGGCGCCATGTTTAGTGTGTGTGCTGTTTTTACATTGGCGGCCATCTTGCCGTGGTCCGCCGGAGCACATTGCGGCGGCCATTTTCTTGTAGCCGCACGTTTTTCCAGCACTAGTTTGGCCTCTAGCGCCGCTGGGAATGGCGCGAATCTCCTCACACTCTCTCCTCTCAGCTCACTCACGCTGAGCAGCGCGGCGCAGAGAGACAGGGCAGCGGAACCGAGCGGTCCTGGTCAGGTTGGTGGGTTCCCTGGGCATTCCCCTACTTCAGTCAGCACAGCCTGTGTGTGGTCTCAGAGAGGGACATTATGGAGTCAGAGTCACCAGCTTCCCCTCACATGCCAGAGGCAGCAGCCAGTGCTCCAGCACCTGCGGTCCCTATGGACCAGTTGTCGGCAGTCCTGGAATCATTTCTGACCAGGATGGAAGCGGTGTGTGAGCACAAGGGAGCAAAAAAGCGCCCTCTCCCCACTTTATCTCCACAAGGGGAGTGCTCTGATTCAGATATGGGCCTAGCTATTGCTGCTCAGGACCCTAGCTCTTAATATTTGGATGGTTTTGAACAGGACATTCCTTGTGAGGAAGACTCCAGTTCTGAGTCAGTAAATGACAGGGCGCTTGTTAGTGAACTCATTGATGCTGTGAGGGACACTCTCAAGCTAAATGCTGCGACTGCAGAACCTCAGGCGGATACAGTCTCCTTTGGTTCTTTTAAGACCAAGCCTTCTAAAAAGGTTTTTCCATATGAACCCTTCTTTGACCAGCTCATTGACCAGGTCTGGGAAAAGCCGCAGAAGACTTTCATGGTCCCGCGGCGTTTGTCTATTAGATACCCCTTTGAAGACGCCCTGCTTAAAAAGTGGGCTTCTCCCCTGGTGGTCGACCCTCCAGGCGCCCATTTAAACAAGGCCACCACTCTCCCGATGGAGGGGACTCCTGCGTTTAAGGACCCCACTGATAGGAGGTCAGAAGTGGTGAGTAGAGCCATGTTCGCCTTGTTGGGATCCGCCCTACGGCCCGTAGTAGCAGCGACCCTTGTGTCTCAGACACTCACGGAATGGGCAAAAATTTTGCACCAAACTGTGCAGGAGCATAACCTTCCTCCAGACACTATTGCTCTGGCCCACCAGATGGTGCAGGGTCTGATATATGTGTGCGACGCCACGTTGGACGCGGCCCCTTTAATATCCAGGGCCTCTGTTTCGGCGGTGGTATTGCGTCGTCTTATCTGGTTGAAATGCTGGTCTGCTGACCTAGCCTCCAAGAAGCTCCTGACGGATCTACCTTTTAAGGGTGGTAGACTTTTTGGTGCTGCTCTGGATGACATCATCAAGGATGTCACGGGAGGTAAAAGCACTCTCCTTCCTTAAACTATCAAGGGTAAGGAGGCCCGACGTAAACCGGGTCCTTCCTTTCCAGCAAAAAAGGGGTTTTTTTCGTCCGTCAGAGTCCACGGGTAAGCCATCCCAGACTGACAACAGTGCGGCTGGTGGGCACAAGCGCCCCTGGGTGCGTAAGCCGAACAAGCCGGCTCCCAAGTCCGCCTCCGCGTGAAGTCTTGCCCCCACCCGTCTCTGGGGTGGGGGGACGACTTCGCAGGTTCACGGATCGGTGGACCTCCCGGATCTCCGACCGGTGGGTGTGCGAGGTGGTCACCTCAGGATACAGAATAGAGTTCCGCTCCTGGCCCCCAGACAGATTCTTTCCCTCAAATCTCCCTCTCCTTCCTGCCCGTCAGGCAGCCCTCTTGGGGGCTGTACAGGATTTGATCCGGTCCGGAGTAATTGTGCCGGTTCCGTCCCAGGAGAGGTTTCAGGGGTTCTACTCGAATCTGTTTGTTGTTCCAAAAAAGGACGGGGTTCGGCCAATCCTGGACCTCAAGGCCCTGAATGCCTTCGTGAAGGTGCAAAAATTCCGCATGGAATCCATTCGCACGGTGATCGCTACACTCCATCAAGGGGATTTTCTGGCATCCTTGGACATCAAGGACGCCTACTTGCATGTTCCGATCTGCGCAAGCCACCAGATGTTTCTGCGCTTTGCGGTCGGCGAAGTCCACTATCAATTTGTGGCTCTTCCCTTCGGCCTAGCCTCGGCACCAAGGGTGTTCACCAAGGTACTTGCTCCGGTCCTAGCTTTGCTGAGACAGTGAGGCATTGCTATCGTGGGCTATCTGGACGATTTTCTTCTAAGAGCAGACAGTGGCTCAGAATTGGAAGAAAGTGTGACTATCGTCAGTCAGACCCTCAGGGACTTTGGGTGGCTCCTGAACGTTCAGAAGTCGGTTCTGGTCCTGACTCAGCGTCTGGAGTATCTAGGTCTGATTCTGGACTCCTTGGAGGCAAAAGTCTTCCTACCTCCAGACAAACTACTGACACTTCAGTCTGCAGTACGGGTGCTGACGTCCCGAAAATGGTCGTCAATTCGCTTTTGCATGAGAGTCCTGGGACTCATGGTGGCCTCCTTCGAGGCCGTTCCTTATGCCCAAGCGCACACCAGGGCTTTACAGAAAGAGATCTTGTCCACTTGGGACAAATCCCCGCTGTCCTTGGATCTTCAGATCCAGGTGAGTCACCTGGTCAGGGCGTCCCTGACGTGGTGGTTGAGGTCCTCGGCTCTTCGGTCTGGGAAGTTGTTCCTCCCCATCCAATGGACGGTGATCACGACGGACGCCAGCCTGACGGGCTGGGGGGGAGTCTGGGGAGTCCTGTCGGCCCAAGGGCTTTGGACTCCGGACGAAGCCATCTTACCGATCAATGTGCTGGAGATACGGGCAATCAGACTGTGCCTCTCCTCATGGTCGGAGAAATTACAGGGTCACTCCATCAGGATCCAATTGGACAACGCCACAGCGGTGGCATATGTCAACAATCAAGGGGGGACTCGGAGCTCAGCTGCGGCTTCCGAGGTTGCCTGCATCCTGAGGTGGGCCGAAAGAAGCGTGCCGGGTCTGTCGGCCGTCTACATTCCGGGCGTAGACAATTGGCAGGCGGACTATCTAATTCGCCAGACGCTGGACCAGGGAGAGTGGTCCTTGCACCCGGAGGTCTTTCAACTCCTTTGCAGACGGTGGGGCACGCCGGATGTGAACCTGATGGCCTCTCGACTCAATCGCAAGGTGTCGAGGTTTGTGGCCAGATCCAGGGATCCCTGGGCGGATGCCTCGGATGCGTTGGTGGCCCCATGGGTTCAGTATCACCTGATATACGTTTATCCTCCGCTGCAGTTGCTCCCTCGCCTGCTCCGCAGGGTAGCGACCGAGGGAATTCCGGTGATCCTCATTGCTCCGGATGGGCCTCGGCGTCACTGGTACGCCGATCTTGTGTGTCTCGTCGCGGACGTTCCCTGGCGGTTACCAATACGGGGGGACCTTCTGTCTCAAGGTCCTATATTTCAGCCTGCTTTACAGTCTCTGGCTTTAACGGCATGGTTATTGAAAGCCAGGTGCTGAGAGACCGAGGTCTCTCGGATTTGGTCATTTCGACCATGTTAAGGGCACGGAAGTCTTCCTCCAGAAAGATCTATCACCGTACTTGGAGAGCTTACATCGCCATGTGCGAAGAGCTGGACTGGCGCCCACGAACGTATTCCGTTCCCAGAATCCTGCATTTTCTGCAGCGTGGCGTGACCCAAAAGCTCGCTTTGAGTACCATTAAGGGTCAGATTTCGGCCTTGGCCATCTTCTTTCAGCG
Source organism: Rana muscosa (assembly GCA_029206835.1). Classification (NCBI taxonomy): domain Eukaryota; kingdom Metazoa; phylum Chordata; class Amphibia; order Anura; family Ranidae; genus Rana; species Rana muscosa. Next base: position 107,266,448 of record CM055128.1, read on the forward strand.
ACCGCTGGCGGGTCATTCCTTGGTTAGCACCTTTGTGCAGGGGGTTCGCCATGTGCTCCCCCCTGTCAAGCCTCCTCTCCCCCCGTGGGATCTGAATTTGGTGCTCTCGGTTCTCCAGGAACCTCCCTTTGAAAATATTAGAGATATTCCCCTCTTGACTTTGTCTCAGAAGGTGGCCTTCTTGGTGGCCATTACTTCCGTTAGACGAGTGTCTGAGTTGGCGGCCTTGTCCTGCAAGTCGCCCTTTTTGGTCATCCATAAGGATAAGGCGGTGTTATGTCCGCGACCTTCTTTTCTGCCAAAGGTGGTCTCGGCCTTCCACTTAAATGAGGACATTGTCCTCCCGTCCTTGTGTCCTTACCCATCGCATCCCAGAGAGTTTGCGCTTCACACTTTGGATGTGGTACGAGCCTTGCGGGTGTACCTGTCTGCTACTGCTTCTATTCGGAAGTCTGACTCACTGTTTGTGGCTGTCTCTGGTCCAAAACAGGGCCAAGCGGTTTCGTCTGCCACCATTTCTAGGTGGATCAGACAAACCGTCATTCAAGCTTATGCTCTCAAGTGGCGGGCGTCTCCCTTTCCGGTTACGGCACATTCCACCAGGGCAATTGGTGCTTCCTGGGCTTTCCGACATCAAGCGTCGGTTGCACAAGGCGGCGACCTGGTCGTCTGTTCATACCTTTTCTAAGTTTTATAAGGTTGATGTGGCTGCATCTTCAGATGCTTCCTTCGGCCGCAAGGTGTTGCAGGCCGCTGTTTGAAGTTAGAAAAAAAAAAAAAGAAAAAAATAAGAAAAAAATATATAGTCGCGCTAACTTATGAATTTGAACATAAGCCCATCACTGGGTAACTGAAAAAATCCAAATATAACAGTGATAACATATAAAAAGCTAAATAAAAAGCAATATATAATCTATGTGAACAGATAATAAACAGAAAATTAACTGTGAATAAAAAAAATTGATTATTGTCCAAAAATACTGTAGAGCGGAAGAACCCCTCAAAGTTCATATTCAAAAATCCATAATGAAAAAAACACCCGTGAGGCGATATCCAAAATGAATAAAGAAATGAAGAAGGAAAGGATTCAGATCTTCTTAGACTTAAATTCGTGACTTTCACCACCACCAGTAGAAGTTACTGCTTACCGAACAGCGATGGTCCCCTATGACGGAGGACCTCAAACAGCCTTAAGTAGTACTCAGTTAAGCCTCCAGAGTGTAGCCAGTGGTAAACCTCAGTAGTTTTAATAGCCCGACAGCTCATATAACATCATACAGGTATTCAACGTGGACAATGAAAAAAAGGGGGGGGACACTAGATAGTGTAAAATCCTTGGTGAACATTTATTAAAATAATGAAAACATACTCACAAGAGCAGTTAAAAAGACAGCTTAAAAGTATCACAGCGCCGACCGGTCAATTGGCGCCGGCACACACACGTCCGTGGAAGTCGAGCAATGAAGGGTGACGTCAGCACAAAGCTCGTATCCTGCCCTACGCGTTTCGTGAAAAATCACGTCTCGGGGCACGGGCGATGAGCTGCGTCACCCCCTCTAAATAGGGGACACACCGGAAGGAGGATCCGACCCGGAAGAGGACGCGCGCGTGCAGGCATCACGTCAGGAATCAACAATGCCTAGCTAATACGGCCGCTGTACCAGCAAAGCCGATCTAGCGGCAGATGCGCACGCACATCTCCCCACGAGGAAACCAAGCCTCGTTCGTGAGGCCGCTCAGTGCACATCATCACGCTAAGCGGAATAACGAAAGCACTCGGGAAGAGCGTACCTCACGTCTACGTGACCATGGCAACAAGAATCACGGCGCGTCATCACGAAAGAACGGAATGACGGAAGCCCTCGGGATGAGCGTACCATACGTCTGCGTGACCATGATAGCAAAAATCACAACAGCGTTACGTACGTCCTCTAAGGGGAGGGACCCTCCGGGTGTGTCACAAGAAACAGTAGAACCCGCAACCTCCACCGCAACCAATAGGTGCAGAGGACGCATTGGGACACTAAACTGCTCCAATTGTTAAATGTTAATATCACACATAAACAGTAATACATTGATGCTGGAATTTGGGAACATCTGAGTTCATACCAATGTCCAGAACCGTACAGAAAATAAATTTGACAAAAAAACAGAATAACCTCATGTTATTTAAAGTATAAGTAGCGGTGAATCCGCATAAAATTACACTACAACACACTAGTGGTCGACAGAGTACATGTTACGATAGGTGTCAATGATCGGGCCTCAATGGACTCCCATCACAACATCATTGCCAGTTGTTGCTAGGAATTGTTGATAAAGGCATTGACATCGGTGTCAACGTTGAGTCCAAATGGAACATAAGTCCTCAACCTGTACACCTATGCCATTTCTTGCTTGGAGATTTCTCTCACAAGCAAGCTGCCTCTCCAATGTGGTCTATATTTATCAATGGCAATGAATAACGTGCCAGACGGGTCTCTCTTATGGACCTGGTCATAGTGCTTGGATACAGAGTGCTTATCGAAACCTTTGCGAATATTTGCTATGTGTTCGTTAAGTCTCACCCTCAATGCCCTTTTGGTCCTCTCCACATACTAAAGACCGCAAGGGCACTGAATCAGGTAGACCACCCCCAAAGATGAGCATGTTATGAAAGGTTCGATTTCATAGGATCGGCCAGTGCTTGTTGACAAAAATTGGCTAATCTTCCTATCTCTGCAGCTATTCAGGCTACACACTTGGCATTTCTTACATCGATAGTATCCTGTCAGGTTCTCCAAGAATGTCCTATTAGCCCGTGGGGGGTCCTGGACACTTGGAGCCACTCTATTGGAAAGTGTCGAAGCCCCTCTAAATACAATAGATGGTCTTTCTGGAAGGGAGGGAGCCAGCACCTGGTCACTGATTAACACGTGCCAGTGCTTACGTATCAGACGTTTGATGGTCTGGTGCTGCATAGAGAAGGTGGTAATAAATGGAAGAGAAAACTTACCATCCCTTGCCACCTTCTCCTTATTAGCCAAAAGTGATTCTCGGTCAATCTCACTAACAGATTGTATCAATTGGGACATATCGCTCTGTTGGTAACCTTTATCTACAAATCTTTTAGAGAGAATCTCAGCTTGGCCTTTGAAGGCCACTAGATCTGTGCAGTTACGTCTTAATCTAGTGAGATGACCATGAGGGACAGCCTTGAGCCAGGGGGCATAATGGCAACTATCAAGCGGGATGTATGAGTTCCTATCAGTTGGTTTAAAATAAGTGGTGGTGACAAACTTATTATCGACAACTGAGATTTCCAAATCCAAATAATGTACTGATTCCTGGCTTGCCTCGAAAGAGAATCTGATACCTATATCGTTGTCGTTCAGGGACAGCATGTAATCACGCAGAGCGGGCTCACTACCGTCCCACAAGAGGAGGACTTCGTCGATGTACCTTGCCCAGAGTACAACCTCTGGTCTCCGGCAAACATCGACGACGTCCTCCTCCCACTTGGCCATAAAAAGATTGGCCAAGCTGGGGGCATACTTCGCCCCCATCGCCACACCTCGGTCTTGGCGGAAAAATTGATTATCACACCAAAAATAATTATGACTTGCTGCATATTTCAGCAGAGTCATAATAAAATCAATTTGCCGGGGTGGCAGATCTGATCCTCTCACCAAGTACAACTCTACAGCCTCAAAACCACGTTTGTGTGGAATAATGGTATAAAGTGAGGTCACGTCTGCCGTGACCATCCATATACCATTTGTGGGAACGAGGTCTTTGAGTAAGTTAATAACGTATTTGGTGTCTCTTACGTATGAGGGGATCTGCTGAACCAGAGTTTGCAGAAAAAAATCAATATACTTCCCCACCCGGGACGTGATTGAATCTATCCCACTTACAATGGGTCGTCCCGGGGGGGAGGTGAGGCTTTTGTGGATCTTCGGGAGATAATAAATAACGGGAGTTCGGGGGGCACAAGGTATCAAAAATAATCTCTCCCTATCACTAAGGATACCTACCCGATGTCCCTCGTCCACAATACCTTCCAGTTCCCTCTTATACCTAATGACAGGATCCCTACTAAGGGGGGTATAGAAGTATATTTAATTGGGGTATGGCGCTGCTCCCTAACCCTAATGAAAGGGTCAGTAATCCTAAGTGATTGCTAAATGCTCAAAAGTAAATTGTAAATAATATATACTACAAAAAGTGAACAATTATAATCAGTCCACCTTTCAACAATGGTGTTGACACTAGATGCATGAAACCAACATCACCATCAGATACACCACGGTGAACATAGAGACACCCAGAAACAAAGTGTAGTGTCAAACTAATTATATGTTAGTATACAAAAAATACAAGACTGTATCATTAAGACCACAGTTTAGTGCAATACATCTATACACATTGATAAGATCCAAATGTGATAAGTGCACGTTAGCTCCAGATAGAAGCTCCAATCTGCAGCTGCAGATACCTATCTCTGCCAGATAGCAACACAGTCCAAAATTATGTATGCACACAGACAGTAAAAAACAGTCTTCTTCATAAAATTCAAAAGTAAACGTTCTGCTCTTCATTTAGATGTCAGTGTCCCCCACATGTGTCCCCACTCACCAGATCCTTTAACCCCTACAGGGGTAAACAGCTCAAAGGGATATCCGGATCACACGTCCACAGGGGAGATATCAGCTGGGCTAGTTCTTCCTATAATTTGTGAAGTTCCATGGAAGGGAGGATTCCCAATTACCTCATAGGTGCAGACAAAAAGAGAGAGAGGCTTCCATAGTGCAGATGAAAAAAACTTCCGGCTTTATTAAAAAAATATATTTAAAAACATACAATGCAGCAAAGTCTGCAATAGACAAGCTACACGCCAAAGGAACAAACAAAAATAAATATGAACAGCACAGCAGTCCTCAATTTGGTCAGTACCAGCTGGTAACGCTGCATGTGTTGCAAATGCGTTCCAGCAGTACTTCCGGATCAGCGTGGTATGCGTATGACGTAGCTCCGCCTTACGCGTTTCGTCATAGGACTTCGTCTAGAGGCGGTGAGGGGGGTATAGGTTTCGGTGTCATCAACGATCCTGTGCAACTCTTTTAGGTAGTCACACCTATCAAGGATAACTATCCCTCCCCCCTTATCAGCGGGTCTAATAACTAGGGATTTGTTAGAACACAGGGACTGTTCAGCTCTGGCTGTTTAGAATGTATGTATAACATCTCACATTCTGCCTAGGTCTTCTCCTGCAAGCAGGGACATAACCCACGTGTAAAGGTGTAAAAGACACGCTGTGTTAGTCCATGGATGTCAGAGAAACGGATTTTACGGTGAGTACAAAAATCCTATTTTCCGGGCGTCCGCCCAGAGGACTTCCATCAGCAGAGGCAATGATGATACTGCCAGAGAATGGGTCAGTTGCTGTGCCTGCCGAAGCTGGAGGTATTGATGAAAGCCTATAGGGGCTAACTGGTATTCCTGACATAGTTTTTCATATGTTTTTAGCACCTCCCCCTCATATAGCTGCGGGAAGAACCAAATCCCCCTCTCTTTCCAGGAGGTAAACCCCTGTAAATCATATAGCTCTGGGTATCTAGGATTATGCCACACAGGGGTAAAGGGCAATGGGCCCCTTATCTTCAGGGCCTTCCGGAGCTCCCCCCCACACCTTTTTAAGGAGGACACAGATAGGGGCAGAATGTGGTATGCTTGGCATGTCCATCTCCATATGGGATGCTGCCTTTAGTAAAGGGTCAGACAGGGTCCTCACCCGCTTCCCTTCCCCACCCCGCCAGCTGCTGAAGTTGCAAGGCCAAAAAATGTATTTTGGGGTGGGGTACTGCCAATCCCCCCTATCCTTCCCATACTGTAGAGTAGTTAAGCTAATCCTGGCTGTCTTTCTTCCATATCAGGTCTCGCATCAATGAGTCAATTTGTTTAAACCATTTGTTCGAAATCCACATAGGTGAATTGTGAAAAATGTATAAATGCTGCGGTGCCCATACCATTTTTATTAAATTCACCCGTCCCACCACTGACAGGGAAAGCTTACACCATATATAACATCTTACTTTTTGCCTATCCAGCAGTGGGCCCAGATTCAGCCAAAGATACTCAGTCGGATCTGGGGATACCACCACTCCCAAGTATCTGAAGCTACTGCCTATGGCAGTGTTTCTTAACTCCAGTCCTCAAGGCGCACCAACAGGTAATGTTTTTGGGATTTCCATAGGTGATTTGAGCAGTTTCACTGCCTTAGTAATTGCCACAGCTGTTTCATCTGCAGGAAATCCCAAAAACATGACCTGTTGGTGCGCCTTGAGGACTGGAGTTGAGAAACACTGGCCTATGGTAATCTGATCCACTCCCGCCAGCAACGGCTCCGTCAGCGTGTCAATGGGAATTAAAATTGATTTGGACCAATTTATGGTGAAGCCAGAGAAACCCCCAAAATCCGTTATAATTCCCATCACTGCTCGCAGAGAGGCAGCGGAATCACCTAGATAAATGAGCGCGTTATCCGCATATAGGGAATTTTTTTCTTCCAGCTGACCCCTGCGAAACCCGACCACCTCTGAAGCGATGCGGATCAAGATGGCCAGAGGCTCTACTGCCAGAGCGAACAGCAATGGGAATAGAGGGCACCCCTGCCAAGTGCCTCTGTGCAACTCGAATGGGGAGGAAAGATTATTGTTAATACGAAGTCTAGCTCTGGGTCTAGAATACAGTAACTTCACCCATGCGATAAAATGGCTCCCCAGTCCGAACCTTGCCAGGATTTCCAGGAGGTAGGGCCACTCCACACTGCCGAAAGCCTTTGCGGCATGCAGTGACAGAATGGCCCTCCCCCCAGGATTATCCACTGACACCTGTAAATTCATATACAGCCGCCGAATATTATCAGCCGTAGAGCGAGTAGGAATGAAGTCAGACTGGTCGCGATGGACTAGCTTGCCAATCACCTGAGAGAGGGTCTTGTAGCCAAGACTCGGGCCAGAAGCTTGACGTCAGCATTCAACAAAGAGATCGGGTGATAAGAATCTGGCAGAAGATTATCCTTGCCCGGCTTGGGAAGTACTATAATTATAGCCTCCTGCATACTATCAGGTAGGCAGCATGTCTCAGCTGCTTCACATAAGGCCCGCAAAACGGGCGGGAGAAGGATTTCACCATAGCGGGGGAGTACACCTCCGCAAGTAAGGCGTCCGAGCCAGGGGATTTGTGATGCGGAGCCCCATCCAAGGCATCTGTCAGAGTGATTGGAAAGTTTAGCATATCCCTATCAGCCTCAGAAAGCTGGTGAAAGGGGCAAGATTGTAGGAACAAAGCCAGGTCCGATGGAGCATAGCAAGTTTTAGAAGTATATAAATCTTTATAGAACCAATGAAAATCATTTAAAATATCAGAATTAAGAGTGTGTGTCTCCCCAGTCTCCGCCCGTATAGCTAAAATGTTAGAGGAATCCCGCTGCTCCCTGGCTACAAGAGCCAGAAGATGGCCGGTGTTTTCCCCTTCCTCAAAGTAGCTCTGCTGGTGAAAGTATCTTCTCTTCTCCGCTACAGACAGCAGAACAGTTATACAGAGATTGCACCTCAGTCCAAGAGTCATGATTAGATTTGGGAAGGGTCAGCAACCAATGCCTGTTCTCTAGCTCTCTATCTTCCCATTCCCTGGAACGGTTTTTGATGCCAGCGATTTCTCTGATAAGGCATCCCCTCAAAAATGCCTTGAGTGAATCCCATACCACAGCTGCACTAGCAGATCCCCTGTTAAATTGCAGTAACTCCCGCAGTGCACCTGTGACCCCGTCAGGAGACGGGAACAGGGTCAGCCAAAAGGGATTCACTTTCCACAACGGGCGGCCCGACACAACCGTAACATCCAACCATACCCAGAATGGAGAGTGAGCAGATAAGAGACGCGGCTCATATGCAGAGTCCCTCACCCGCTGCATTAGCGCGTCATTCCCCAGCCCCAAGTCAATACGAGAAAGTCCATCATGTGTGGCAGAATGACACGAGTAACATCTGTCATCAGCATGCCTCTCAACGCCACACATCGAGTCCCATTTCAGAGAGCAGAGAGGCAAAAGCCATCTTTCCTGCTGTCAGTCTCACCGTTCTGGGTGCCAAAGGCATTCTGTCCAGACGCGAGTCCAGGGTATTATTAAAGTTACCCAGGGCTAGTACCGGGACATCGGGGAACAGAGCCATAAATTTTGCCAGACTTCTAAGAGGAGCCGCCGAAAATGGCGGGGGGATATACATTGCAGCAATAATACACATTAGCCCATTGAGCTTGCATAGCAAGAAAACATATTTTCCCTCTCTTTCCAACCTCTGCTGGATGCACTCAAAGGAAATAGTAGCGGAGATCAACACACTAACTTACCTAGAATAAGAGGAATGTGTGGAGTGAAATTGTGTTGGATATTTGCGAGAGCGCATCAGGTGGACAGTCAGGCTGCATGTGCATTTCCTGGAGACAAATTATCTGGGGCTGCAGTCTACCAAAATATTTAAACATTGCATTTCTTTTGACCTTATCCCCTAGACCCCTGACATTCCATGACATGAATAACATACCCGTATTGGTTACATCAGCCATTGGGGAGAAAAAATGAATAATTGTACATATACCAGCGAAAAAGAAAAAAGGACCAAAGAGTCTTTTCCCATCCAAATGACATACACACCGCAGCTAGCAGTGCAAACCTGAAATAAGTATACATGTAAAGTGAGCCTGAGTTCAACCACATTACCAAGCAGTTAAGGACAGTGTTCTTGCACCACCCAGTGGACGTATGGAGTATGGACAGCAACATTTGAATCTTCAGATGCATTTCCTGCAGAAAAATAAGTGACAAGGGGAGGGAGAGAGAGAGAGGAGCACATTGGTAAGGAATAAGTCAACACATTCCGTGGCCAACAGGGCCCAGAAGAAAACAAAAAAACATCCCCAGACAGATAGGGGGGGGCCAGTCCTCGCAGGACCATCGTGTGGGGGCTCAATAGCAGCTGTGAGGCCAATAGTCTGCTCATGCTAGCTAACTCAGAGCACAGAGAAAATAACCAAACAAAGCTCTGTGTGGCATATGGGTGTCAGACTGCACGAGCCGTCCCCGCTGATTGTCTAAGGCAGTGTTTCTCAACTCCAGTCCTCAAGGCGCCCCAACAGGTCATGTTTTCAGGCTCTCCATTGTTTTGCACAGGTTATTTGATCAGTTTAACTGCTTTAGTAATTCCCACAGCTGTTTCATCTGAGGGAAATCCTGAAAACATGACCTGTTGGGGCGCCTTGAGGACTGGAGTTGAGAAACACTGGTCTAAGGATCATCAAAAGCACCTTTGAAAAGGGTTGTAAACATCTGTAAATGTCCCAGTACTGCTAGGGTGGGTGGTTGACATATGCAATATTTGACTGAAGCCCACAAGCTCTTTAGGAGGGACAACAGCAAGTGAACTAGTCTCTACCGCAGCAGATACAGGCAGATGGTGGTACAGGGGACGGTGAGAACTGGTGCAGGGTGCATTACAAAAATTATCTAGGGAGAACCGTGTAGAAGAATGCTCCAGATACTTAGGGACAGTTGCTGAATATGAGAAGCTACCCAAGGAGCAGTGGGCTGATGTGCCATCATTGTTTTTAACAGAGGAGCCCTAAACGGCCTACTTTGACTTACAACCTCAGGATACCAAGGAGTGTCCTAAACTCAATTAAGAAATTCCAGCCAGGTTTTGGGTTACCATGACTATCTGAGCACAGCATGTGTTTACATGGCAAATCTGACACTGGAAAGCCCTTGAGATCACAGATGTGATTTGATTTGTTCCCCCTTACCAAGTCGTTGCAACTGAAGGTGCTCAACCCTGCACAGATTGAGGAGCGAGTGGTCTGTGAAGGTTACATTACAGTCTTGCTGGTTAAGATGCAGTGGCACTTTAGGCACTAAAACTTCAAAAGTGCGTTTTCTGCTGGTTCATTTCTTGTACACCCAACGTGGATAGTTTGATCTGTATCATGTGTTTCAATCAATAAATATATTGAAATAGAACACTTCAAAAGTGTGGATAAAGTTCTGGCCCTTGTGGAGTGACATACTGCTACCAAGGACTTGGTTCTACCCTCCAAGCCAGTAACCACTGTACCATTTTGAATCCAGACACAATCTCTCCCAGAATCATGTCCTCTAAGGTTACAGCAAAAGAGCTTTTCCACATGTTTTCACATACCGGAATTCCAAAGATAATTATGACCGATCAAGCCAGGGCCATCTTTAAAGCAGGGCAAATGGGGCAGCTGCCCCCGGCCCCATCATTGCTGTGGGGCCCAAAGCAGCTGCATCATACTTGCCAACAATGCCAGTTCAAATTCCCTTGAAGTTTTAGGCCTGTGCTGTGTCCCAATATCTCAGTGTGAAGTGTTACTAATGCTGCTCAGCTGTCTATTGCCATGTACAGATGGCTCACCTGCAGACCCTGTGTTTACATGTAAATAACCTGCATTGGTATGTAAATAGTGGCGGCATTAATATGTAAATAGCTATGGAGCAGCTGCATCAATATGTAAATAAAGGCATAATTCATATGTATATTATACCCCCTGAGGTCATATCCACCATCACTTCTGCTGAATGCTGCCCACCGAGGAGGTAAAGGGGCATGCTTGAAAGTCCTGCCTACACCTGTGGTCATTAAGCCTAACATGAGCCTGTTCTGCAAAGGTAAGCAAATTGGAGGTGGAACCCTTTTTCAAAATAACATGGTGCCACAGCACCGTGAATTGTGGTGCATGTGAATACGCACATCTCAGCAGATGCAGGAGGGTGTCATTAACAATTAATAGCACTGCTGTGTATCAGCTAAAGGGCAGCACGTTTCTGTGGTGTCAGGAAAGCAATTTTGAATGCGCTCCTGACACAGAAATGTGAAAGCAGGCTAAATGTCTTAGTTACATTAGTGGTCAGTGTAAATATTCTCATTACATTGGGGCTTGGTGTACAATCCTTTCATTCACACTAGTGGCCAGTGTGAATGTCTCCCTTACATTAGTGGTTCCTGTTAAGGCTCCTATTACATTAGTGGTCAGTGTAAATTCTCATTACGTTGGGGCTTGGTGTACAATCCTTTCATTCACACTAGTGCTCAGTGTAAATCCCTCCCTACATTAGTGCTCAGTGTAAAATCCCTATTACATTGGAGTTTTCTGTCTATTGATGGGTCCTCTGATGTGCTATAACCTTTAGCAACCAATCAGTGAGCAGTAGTGATGTGCACTAACCTCTTGCAACCAATCATTGAGCAGTAAGAAAATGCAGTAACCTCTAGCAACCAATTAGTGAGTGGCAAGGATGTCCAGTAACCTCTAGCAACCAATCAGCGAACAGTATTAATGTACAGTAATCTTTAGCAAACAAGCAGAAGTCATGTGCTGTAACCTCTATCAAATAATAAGTGAGCCATAATGTGTGCTGTAACCTCTAGCAGCCAGCCAGTCAGTGAGTGGTAATGATACACTGTAACCTCTGGCAACCAATCATAATCGCTGCCTGATCTGGTTTTGAGTCTAGCTGCTATTAATTGTAGACTCAGAGCAGGTGGAGAGTGAAATTGCATGAAGGGGGCCCCCAAGAAAATGTTTGCCCAGGGTCCAATCAATAATAAAGACGGCCCTGGATCAAGCAACACTTTCATGTCAAAAGTAGCCAAAGTACCGTGTTGGTTATTAAAAATGACTCACCTGTGCTTCCAAGTGTATCAACCCCAAAGTGATGGGCGGGAAGAAAGGTTCAATAGAACTTTGAAAGGTGCTAATAAAAAGTGGTAGATACGGCTGAACAGACTCAGATTTTCTGTTATCAACTTAGTGTTTTCAATACATTAAGTGCCACAGTAATCTAATTTTAAATGTCTGAACTTTTATTAAGGTAGACATTTCCAAGGGTTCCTGGAGGGAGGAGCCTTACGTTTCAAACCATAGGCCTGAATGACTAACTGGCGGACCCAATTGGCAATGGAAACTTTGAAAGCTGCCTGCCCCCAGGGAGTACTGGCTCCATGAAACTACCAGAGCATCTTCTCAGATTTCCAGGGAATCCCCAAGACGCGCAATGGCGCACCCTCATGCGCGGACCAGCCATTAAGGAAAAAACAGCCAAGACAACAAAAAAAAAAAAAAAGGGGAAGGGCACTTTTTGCAAACACCCACAGCTAGCCCAAAACACCCCCCCCTGTGGTCACCACACACCGGTGTCCAGCCTCTAGCTAGCTTGACTGATTTTTACAATCACTGGGGCACCCCACAATAAGTAAATAAGGAGGTTTCACTTAGCCTGTCCAGGATTAGCCCTAGAAACTAAGAGCCCAATCTTCACCAATCACGGCAGGTTCCGTCACTTGGGGACCTTCAAGGACTGGGTACGCTTTTTGGGGTCCACTCTCTTGGACCTGTACAGCACCATGCAGGAATGCCTTAGCTCTGTGGTGTCCAGGATTCCACTACGCAGTGTCCAGCGCCTGAAGGTCGCGTTACAGGCAAAACCTTGCAGGATCCTGGCGTCTTCTTTGTGAGGATCGGGTACCATTAATCAATCCCTTGATTCATTTAAGAACTGTTTTGGGATTAAAGACCTGGAGTTCTTGAGAGCTCAAACATGCCCATCCACCTTGCAGACACTGGTTAAAAAACTGAAGTACTTCCTGTATGGGAGGAGTTATATAGGGGCAGACTTCCGGTCTAAGACTTTGTCTACCAGTGTCCATTCACCTAAAGATGGCGTATAACCCAGTAGGTAATGAACATTATCATACATCACAGGACATAGAGGATAAGAAAATGGGGAGAGTTTAATGAATAAAAAAATAAAATCCCCCCCCCCTCCATTTAAATAATTGTTAAAGCTCCCCCATGCTTGCACACAAATATGAACGTGTGCAGTAGTCCTGCATGCAAAGTAAATTGCGATCACATCACACATGTGAGGTATCACAGAGCATTTCAGAGCGAGAGCAATAATTCTAGCTCCAGACCTCATGTGTAACTCCAAACGGGTAACCTGTAAAAAGGTATTTAAAGCATTGCTTAGAGAGATTAAATACGGTAATTTGGTGCCCTTCCACAGGCATAAGCTGTTTTAAAGCGTGACATTTTTAATATCTATTTACTCGATGTAACATCTTTTAGGTTTTACCAACCATTTCATTCTCACACAAACACTATATCACCAAAAGTATTGGGACACCTGCCTTTACACGCCCATGAATTTTAATGGCATCCCATTAAAGTTCATTTTGTGAGGTCAGGCACTGATGTGAACAAGAAGGCCTGGCTCGCAGTCTCCGCTCAAATTCATCCCAATTTCCCAAAGGTGTTCTATCAGGTTGAGGTCAGGACTCTGTGTAGGCTAGTCAAGTTCCTCCACCCTAAACTCACACATCCATGTCTTTATGGTCCAAATCATTTGGCGGGGGGGAGATTATGGTGTGGGGTGATTTTTTTCAGGGGATGGGCTTGGCCCCTTAGTTCCAGTGAAGGGAACTCTTAAGGCGTCAGCATACAAGACATATTGGACCATTTCATGCTCCCAACTTTGTGGAAACTTTTTGGGATGGCCCTCTTCCTGCACCAGTGCACAAAGCAATGTCCATAAAGACATGGATGACCGAGTTTCAGGTGGAGGAACTTGACTGGCCTACACAGAGTCCTGACCTCAACCCGATAGAACACCTTTGGGACGAAATAGAACGGAGACTGGGGAGCCAGGCCTTCTCGACCACATTAGCACCTGACCTCACCAATGCTCTTCTGGAAGAATGGTCAAACATGCCCATAGACACACTCTTAAACCTTGTGGACAGTCTTACTAGAAGAGTTGAAGCTGTTATAGCTGCAAAGGGTGGGCAAACTCAATATTGAACCTGGGATGCCATTAAAGTTCATGTGTGTGCAAAGGCAGGCATCCAAATAGTGTGAGTGTGTGTGTTTAAAGAAAAGGCCCTAGAGAATGAAATGGTGGGTAAAACCTAAAATGTGATATTACGTTGAGTAAATAGATATTTGTATATATAGGTTTGGGGGTTCCAAGTAATCCCCAAAATAAACCCTAGTTAAAGTACTCGTAAAATCATTTAATCCACTCTAAATCTATTTATTATGATGTCCAGTGTGTATCTTCATGTTACATTGTAGAAAATACCTTATTTACACACTCTTCCAAATTATTATGCCAATGATATTTAAGGCCCGGTTCTCACAGGGGCGGCACGACTTCGGGGGAGACTCGATCTCAAGACGACTTGAGACGCCCGCCTGAGGCGATTTGCATAATGACTTCTGTATAGAAGTCAATGCAAGTTGCCCTGAGTCGCCCCCAAAAGTAGTACAGGAACCTTTTTCTAAGTCGGAGCGACTCAGGTCGCTCCTATTAGAACGGTTCCATAGCACAGACCGGGACGCGACTCCTCAGGCGACCAAGTCGCCCCTATGTGAACCGGGCCTCAGTGTCACAAAGATTAAATATTTTGTTTTTCAGTTTAACTCATGGATGGCATTGTGTCTCAGGGCTCTTTTGATCACTAAAAAACAATTTCGGACACCTGTGATAATTAGATTGCCAGGTGAGCCCAATTAAAAGGAAAAAACTACTAAAGGAGGGGGTTCCACATTATTAAGCAGAGCACCATTTTCAAGCAATATGGGGAAGAAAAAGGATCTCTCTGCTGCCGAAAAGAGTGAAATAGTTCAATGCCTTGGACGAGGTATGAAAACATTCGATATTTCACGAAAACTTAAGCGTGATCATTGCACTATTAAGAGATTTGTGGCTGGTTTCGTGCAGATAAAGGGACATTGTGGAAGATTTCTGCCAGATCCATGCATCGGATCTAGAGAGCAGCTGCTAAAAACACCATTACATAGCAGCAAACAGATATTTGAAGCTGCTGGTGCCTCTGGAGTCCCACGGACATCAAAGTCCTCCAGAGTCTTGTAACTGTGCATAAACCTTCCATTCGGCCACCACTAACCAATACTCACAAGCAGAAATGGCTGCATTGGGCAGAAAAATACATGAAGACTAATTTTCAAAAAGTCCTGTTCACTGATGAGTGCCGTACAACCCTGGATGGTCCAAATGGGAGTAGTGGGTGGTTGGCCACCCTCTTCTAACAAGGCTGTGACGTCAGCAAGGGGGTGGTGGAGTCATGTTTTGGGCTGGAATCATAGGAAGAGAGCTGGTCGGCCCCTTTAGGGTCCTCTCGAAGGTGTAAAGATGACCTCTGCAAAGTATGTGGAGTTCCTGACTGACAACTTCCTTCCCTGGTAAAGAACGAAGAACTTTGCTTTCCGTAATAAAATCATCTTCATGTATGACAATTAGAGGTCGACCGATATGGGTTTTTTCTCTGGCCGATGCCAATATTTAGAAATTGGGGCGACATGTCCGCTGACACCCACTGATATCCGATCTTGTCAGGCTTTCCATTTGTCTGGATTTCACCATCGATCCGTTTTCATCCGATCTCCCCATAGAGGAGAGCGGGTCTCTTACAGGTCCATCTCAGCAGTGAGCGGAGACGGACCTGTCATTCGCCTGCTCAGCGGGGATCAGAGGAACGATCCCCCGCTGAGTAATGTTTGTGACATGCACTATATTAGTACTTAAAGTGTTGCACTGCAGCAACCTGAGTAATGGGTGCACACATATGGGGTAGTGGTCAGTGGTGCCAATTTGGAAATGTGGCAAAGAAGTCCAAGACCCTTTTCTAAAAATGTCCTGTACCAAACCACATGTGTGGGTTAGCAGATGAGTGGGGGTGCCTTTAACTATCAATGGCACTGCTGTGTATCTACTAAAGGACAGTGCGCTTCTGTGTTTGTCAAGAAAACGACAATTTTGTGCATGATCCTGACTGCGCGTGAACCTAGCCGTATTTCGGTTTCACACTGGTGCGCTTTGGTTTGACCACAGTGGGATTGTATGTGTGATTGTATGTGTGATTTACTTGCAGTTTTAGGTGTGCTCCTGATGAATTCTAGTGGACTGTGTGTTTTCTGATTGCGCATCAAAGATGCAGCATGCAAGACTAATTTGCTTTCGTGAAAACAGACAGTCTAATAGAATTGAATGGGAGCACACCCAAAACTCTGGGTAAACTGAATATACAAATCGCACTGTGGCCAGACCACAGCACACCAGTGTAAACCTATTAGCCCTCGTTCACATTGACTGTGGCTTTGAAATTGTGCGACTTAACCTGAAATCGCACAATTTCAGAGCTGCATCTCAGTGCAACTTACTTTGAAGACATCTGTGTGGCTTCATGTACAGATGTCTATTGAAGTCACACCCTAAATTGCAAAAGTAGTGCATGTACTACTTTTTCAAATTGATGCAGCAACTCAAAGTCAGTGTCGCATTGATTTGAACAGTGCCTTGCCGGCAATAGGATGTGACTTGTCAAATTGCATGACAAATTGCTACAATGTGAAAGGGGGGGGGGGGTTTAAGATTTTAGAAAAGAGAATCTGTGAGGAGGTTGGGGTGGTAAACGTATGTGCTAATGTCTTCATTAGTGACAGAATGCAGGGAATGTGCTAGGCTGCATGGTGGGGACAGGACAATTATGAGAGCTAAAAGCAAACTGGGATGCAAAGGGTGTAAGATCTGGGTGTGGAATGCTGAGTTGAGGCAGCATGATATGTGTAGTGAAGATTTATGTAGAGGACAGCAGATAAGAGAAGAAGGGAAAAATGAACTAGGCAGGGGAGCGAGGATCGGTGCTGACTTACTGTGTGATCATGCAGCAAAGGCAGAGAGAGAAGTGTAGACGGGAGGAGCTGCCTGGACTGACCATAGTAAAAGTAACAAGAAAGAAGGTGAAGTGATCTGCTACACCGGGAAGGAGAGCAAGTTGAGGGCGTAATATAGCTGCTGGGTCCCGCCCACACCAGCTGGGTCCCGCCCACCCCCGACATCAAGCCGACAGCTCCTCTCTCTCTCCTCTCTGTTCACACACACTCAGCACAGCGCTTGATGCTGCCAGAGCTGCTGAGTGTGGAGGATGGACAGGAGGAACGGCCAGTGTAAAATATCGGCCTTATTTTGATAATAAAATCGGCCGATGCCGATTTATCAAAAATGGCCAAATATCAGGCGACCTCTAATGACAATGCACCATCTCATGCTGCAAAAAATACCTCTGCATCAATGGCTGCTATGGGGATAAAAGGAGAGAAAGTCATGGTGTGGCCTCCATCCTCCCCTGACCTCAATCCTATTGCAAACCTTAGGAGCATCCTCAAACAAAAGATCTGAGGGTGGGAGGCAGTTTACATCCAAACAGCAGCTCTGGGAGGCTATTCTGACATCTTGCAAACAAATTCAAGCAGAAACTGTCCAAAAACTCACAAGTGCAATGGATGCAAGACTTGTGAAGCTGCTATCAAAATAAGGGGTCCTATGTTAAAATGTAACGTGACCTGTTAAAATGTTGATCAAAGTTTGATTGAAATAGCTTTTGATTTCAGTGAATATGCTGCAAAACACAACAAATGACAATTTTCAGTTCTTTACAACCTATAAAAGGGTTTTGAAAACTTACTGTGCGTTATAATTTGGAACAATGCATTGCAAGTTTGCCCCCCCCCCTTTTTTTTTTAATCATTAGGAGGTTTGTTCAATAAAATTTGAATTGTACTCTTAATAGTTGATAACATGAGAATTATGCTGACTGTTGTTTACATCAATTATTTAGGTAAATGAGAAAAATTAAGATGGGTCTTATTTTCGGGGAAACACGGTATGAGTTTAAAACAAGGTAGTAAGAGGGCGAAAAAAATAAAAAATTTTTTTTAAAGAGCCCACCGACTTGGGTTAGTCTGCTCACAACAGAAAAAGCTACCTACCAGTGGGTACTCCAGCAGGTTACCAGGAGAGAAGAAAAAAAAAAAAAACACACACCACGTGTATACATGGAAGGAAGGAACGCCAAACCCAAAAGAGTCCAAATGTATTTATTTAGTGTTAAAAAGACATCCAGCGTGCTTTAGGGGTCAAATAAACTCCCCCTTCATCGGGGCTATGACAAAACCTAATAAAAATGTAAGCTTCATTGTGACTGATAAATTTATGAGTCCAACCATCATAAAATATCATGGATTATAGAACACCATGATGTTTTACAATTTTTAGGCTCACAATGTTATTGGTTACAATTATATTATGTTTTATTGTAGCCCTGATGAAGGGGGCGTTTCTTTGACCCCCTCAAAACACGTTGGCTGTCTTAAACACTTTTTGGTCTGGCACTCCTTCCGCATATGCAGGTCTGTCTTTTTCTGGTAACTTTCAGGAGATTGGACACTGGCAAAGCTTTTGAAAATGCTC
This sequence comes from Rana muscosa, assembly GCA_029206835.1. Lineage (NCBI taxonomy): Eukaryota > Metazoa > Chordata > Amphibia > Anura > Ranidae > Rana > Rana muscosa. Next base: position 107,284,836 of record CM055128.1, read on the forward strand.
CCCCCCCCCCCCCCCCACTGGCCTTACCTCACCTCTACCCCACTCTGACACCTAGCTTTTTAGCAAGCAATGCAAAAGTAACACAGGTGCAGAGATGTGGCCTGTACAACAAGATACAGAATTTACATCTTAATCATACAGTACAGGATGGATATTTCTAGAACCTGGGAATACTCCAATCAATAAATTATAAGGGAAGGCAACAAGGCAAGCAGAACCGTGCCAATGTGCCCAACACAACAGAAAAGGGTTTCTGATTAACTTCTACAATGAACGATTAGGAAAAAAAGTGAAACTTTTTTTTTTTTTATTATTTAAAAAAGGAAAAAAAGCACAGCCATTGTTCATGATACACAGTGCTTTAGAACCAGGTACATGCCTCTCTAACTGAATAGAAGGCAGTGAAAACAGAAAGGTATTTTTAAACTAGAATAATGCTAAAACACCATTTTGACATGACTCCCCTATAAATGCTTTTATACAAAAAAAATTGGGGTTAGACTTCTGGTTATATTCCTGCAGCTAAAAATCTTTAGCTCTGTACCATGTCCCAAGGTTTTACAGAGGCTGTAATCTGACATTTCAAATATACAAAAAAAAAAAAAAAAAAAAAAAGCCAGTTATATCACATGGTTTATTTTTATTGCTCAGGGCAAAGACCATAACTCTTATTCCCAACTGGGAGCAAATGTGGAAAATAGAAAACTCTCAAAAATCCATCAGGTGCCACCTTTAGTTGGCATAAAAGGTCAATGCTCGCAATCAGGGTGACCTTCCACATGCTGACATGGCTTCATTTACTGCATTATGAGTCCTGTTACCGAAGTTCTTGTGATTTCTTTGTTAACAGTTAACTTTTTTTAAATCCCTGTTTAGAACTCCAACTACAAAAAGGAAACTGGAAGCCATTGTAGTGATCCATTCCTCCTGCACTAGATCTGTAAGAAGACTGTGGAAGAGGGTGGCTATTTCATTTAGATGAAGCTTGTATTGCCTGGATGCCAGACACGGCTTTTGGTTCTATGGATGTCATATCACCCCTGCTGGTCTGTCCATGAAGGTTTTTTTTTTTCTTTCCACTACATTTGTCAGAGCCAGGCTCTCTCCTCTCAAGCCTGTGTTTGAAAGATGGCCATTCCTTCTCTGTTTACATGATCCAACTCAAGCAGTGTCACTTTCTTCACTTAACGTCCAGCGCAGGTGAACACAATGTGGCTCCAAGGACTGGTTCAACATATAAACTGTTCTAAATAAAACAGAGTGGATAAGAGGGAGCACTGCTTAAACCTTTTATTTTCCCCATCTGTTAAAGTGGTCTACGCAGGCCACAATTCTTCGTTTTCCAAGATGCCTCATCCAGCACCTCATATATATTCTTTTCTGTATACAGTATATTTATATATTAAAAAGACGGAAAATGGAGCTCACTTTTTCATTCCCATTTCCAACTTTCTCACCTTTGGAGAAAACAAAAAACCAGAACCTTTTATTTATAAAATAAAACAGAGGAAAAAAAACGGTTCAAAAACTCAAAAGGAAAAAAAGGAGGCACTCATCACTGCCTCTTCTCCAGCTCCAGTGCACTCATAACCAGTCTTATCTTTGTGCATCCATGGCCGTCATGGCTTTCTGTGGGCCCCCTGAAGGCTGGGAGGTAGGGGGCCATGCAGGCTGTGCATGATGGTGGTGGTGGTGGAGAAGTGTGGTGGGAGAGGCTGGGGGAAGCCAAATAGGCTGTTGATTTGGTGGAGAGGAGGCCCAGTGTGGGTTGAAGTTACCTGGAGGGGAGCAGGCATTTGAGGTGGCTGGACTGCTGCTGTTCTGTAAGCTCTCAGAGGTACGCAGTTTTGAAAACATGGCTAAAGCATCAGGGAAGTTGGGCGGAGTAGCTGGTGTGTTACTTGGTGTACACATCTGCAGAGGAACAAAATAAATAAAATAAAAAATATTAGATAGATTGAGAGATTATATATACATACACACATACATAATATAATATATATACATATAAAATCAATTAAAAAAGAAGGACATGCATGCCTGGAATTAGAATAACCAAAACAAGTGTAAGTCTCAAGAAACAGATCATTTCAAGTTTTATTCTTTGCTCATACATTTTAGGGGGCAATTTTTCATGCAGACCTGAGGTACAAAAAAAAAGGTCAGTGCATGCCACAAAATTTGCTGCTTCTGTAAGGGAAGTGACAAAGGGGAGAAGTACAATTCGGACAAGATTTCTAATACATTCACTCACAGATTTGTCCCTGCAACAAGCTAACCAGAGGAGAGCTGGTTTACCCCAGATACTTTCCAGTGCGTTTTTAAAATGCATCCAGAATGCAGTTACAGTAATTGCCACATATTCCAATGACCCTAGTACAAAAAAAGTAAAACCTGCTGCATTTTTTTCTTTTAGAAAAGGTTAATAGACAATCCAACATAAGGACAGCCGTGGGATGGTTACAGGTTGTAATAAACAATGATATAAAAAAACAAAACAAAAAGAAGACAAAATAATTGTAAAAACGGGAGAACATAAAACATTAACATTACACAGGCTGCAAACATAATGACCCAGGTAACCAAGAGTGTAAGAGAGAATCCAAAAGCAGGCTTTCAAGGTATCATGAAAGTCCTAGCATGCCTGCAAACCTAAAATGTACAATTATAGAATCTGGCATATCTGAACGAAGACATGCATGGTCTAGAGTCTCCCTATTGGAGGATAAAAATAGTTTTTTTTATTTTTAACAACCATCCTAACCAGGACAATATCCGGCGGCCTAATAACTATTAATTTAATGCATAAAGCCTATTGAACGGAAAAGAAAAGAAAAAAAGGGAAAGAGAGAGTAAACCTGAAAGTAGGAAGAAAGTCCTAAAAAGGAAAGAAAGAAAAAAAGAGTCCACCTGCTGCATTTTTTCCATCTGGAACATGTCATAAGGCATGTGAACACATAGAACACACACAAGAAACCACAGACCTAAGATTTATCAAGAGTCAAAAAGCACATGCAAAAAAGCCTCCAGAATGCTGAAATTGTGTTGTTAACCAGCCCAAAGAAATGTTTCCTACTGTGGCACCAGATTGGGTGACTCACATATTTTTTGGCATCTTAACCACTTATGCAGCTTAATGACCAGAGGTGATTTCACAATTTGGCATTGCGATGCTTTAACTGTAAATTGTGCAGACATGCAATGTTGTATCCGAACAAAATTTGCGTCCTTTTCTTTCCACAAATAGAGCTTTCTTTTAATGGTATTTGATTGCCTCTGAATTTTTTTTTTTTGCGATATAAAAAACGGAAAAAGACCGAAAATGTAAAAAAAAAAAAAAATGATATTTTCTACTTTTTGTTATAAGAAAAATCGAATAAACAATTTTAGTCATACATTTAGGCCAAAATGTATTCAGCCACATGTCTTTAGTAAATATATATATATATATATATATATATATATATATATATATGTCAATAAGCGTATATTTATTGGTTTGCGCAAAAGTTATAGCGTCTACAAACTAGGGTACATTTTCTGGAATTTACACAGCTTTTAATTTATGACTGCCCATCTCATTTCTTGAGGTGCTAAAATGGCAGGGCAGTACAAAACCCCCCCAAATGACCCCATTTTGGAAAGTAGACACCCCAGGGAAATTGCTGAGTGGCATGTTGAGCCCATTGAGTATTTTTTTTTGTTGTCCCAAGTGATTGAATAAAATAAATAAAAAAATACAAAAAAGTTGTTGCTAAATGATATATTGCTCACACATACCATGGTTATATGTGGAATTACACCCCAAAATACATTTTGCTGCTTCTCCTGAGTATGGGGATACCACATGTGTGGGACTTTTTAGGAGCCTAGCCGCGTACGGGACCCCGAAAACCAAGCACCGCCTTCAGGATTTCTAAGGGCGCAAATTTTTGATTTCACTCCTCACTACCTATCACAGTTTCGAAGGCAATAAAATGGCAAAATAGCACAAAACCCCCCCAAATGACCCCATTTTGGAAAGTAGACACCCCAAGCTATTTGCTGAGAGACATGGTGAGTATTTTACAGCTCTCATTTGTTTTTGAAAATGAAGAAATAAAATATTTATTTTTTTCAAAACTTTGTGACAAAAAGCGAGATCTGCAAAATACTCACAATACCTCTCAGCAAATAGCTTGGGGTGTCTACTTTCCAAAATGGGGTCATTTGGGGGGGTTTTGTGCCATCTGGGCATTCCATGGCCTCCAAAACTGATAGGCAGGGAGGAGTGAAATCAAAAATTGACACCCTTAGAAAGCCTGAAGGCGGTGCTTGGTTTTTGGGGTCCCGTACGCGGCTAGACTCCCAAAAAGTCTCACACATGTGGTATCCCCGTACTCAGAAGCAACAGAATGTATTTTGGGGTGTAATTCCACATATGCCCATGGCATGTTTGAGCAATATATCATTTAGTGACAACTTTGTGCAAAAAAAAAAAAAAAATAAAAGTAGTATTTTTTCCGCAACTTGTGTCAACATATAAAATATTCCATGGACTCGACATGCCTCTCAGTATATAGCTTGGGGTGTCTGCTTTCCAAAATGGGGTCATTTGGGGGGGGGGGTTTGAACTATCCTGGCATTTTATACACAACATTAGGAAGCTTACATCCACTCTTCTAACCACTTGAAGACAAAGCCCTTTTTGACACTTTTTGTTTACATGAAAACATTTTTTTTGTTTTGCAAGAAAATTATGTTGAACCCCCAAACATTATATATATTTTTAAAGCAAAAGCCCTACAGATTAAAATGGTGGGTGTTGCATTTTTTTCCCCACACACAGTATTTGCGCAGCGATTTTTTAAATGCATTTTTTGGGGAAAAAACACACTTTTTTTAATTTTAATGCACTGAAACACACTATATTGCCCAAATGTTTGATGAAATAAAGATGATCTTAGGCTGAGTACATAGATACCAAACACGACATGCTTTAAAATTTCGCACAAACGCGCAGTGGCGACAAACTACATACATTTTTAAAAGCCTTTTACAGGGTACCACGTTAGATTTACAGAGGAGGTCTACTGCTAAAATGACTGCCCTCGATCTGACCTTCGCGGTGATACCTCACATGCATGGTGCAATTGCTGTTTACATATGACGCCAGACCGACGCTTGCGTTCGCCATTGCGCAAGAGCAGGACAGGACAGGGGTGCTTTTTTTTTTCTTCATTTTTATCTCAGGGAATGTAAATATCCCCTATGATAGCAATAAGTAGTGACAGGTACTCTTTTTTGAAAAAACTGGGGTCTATTGGACCCTAGATCTTTCCTCTGCCCTCAAAGCATCTGACCACACCAAGATCGGTGTGATAAAATGCTTTCCCAATGGCGCTTTTTATATCCGTGGGGGGGGGGGGGGGGAAGACATTCCCTCCCACTGCTTGTAAAAGCAGTCCAGAGGCCAATTAGCTGCTAGGATTGCTTTTACATAAAAGTCAGCCGCTGGCTGAAAAGTATGATACCAAGATGATACCTAAACCCGCAGGCATCAATCTGGTATAACCAATGTCCAGCAACATACCAGTACGTTGCTGGTCCTTGGACATGTATTGTAATCTTTTTTTTCATGCAGCCTGTTGGCTGAACGAAAAAAAGATTGATCGGTGGGTATGCCCACCATTAGAATACCACCCTTCATTCACCCACTTCTAAATGATGGGCATACATGCACCATTTATATATGCCGAAGCATGGCGGCATCCTCCCGCAAAAGTTATGTCGCGTACACACGGTCAGACTTTTCCACGGGCAAGCCTCCGTCGGAATTTTGACCGTATGTACACGGCATTAGGAGCAAAATCAGACCTCCGCCCCTGCTGCCCCCATGCTTCGGCATATACGCTCTTTTTTTTTTAAACTGTGGTGGTGAAATCACCTCCTACAGCACTGGAGTCACAGGGATCAGGCCTGTCTCTGAGAAAATGCTCCGATGCTTCAGCCGATACTTGGGCAGTCAGTGATGATCGGTGCGGCGGGGGGAGTTACAAGCACTGATCACCGCTGTATAGATTTCAATACAGCCCGACAGCTTCTCCCGACCCCCCCCTTCTTTTCAGCTGTTTTAGTGAAATCTATACAGCGGTGATCGGTGCTTGTAACTCCCTCCAAAGCCGCACCGATCACCGCTGACTGTCCCTGTATCCTCCTCCAGTTCCCCCATCCGTGCTGCTCTCCCCCTTCACGCTCCGTGTCCCCCCCCCCTCCATGCTGCTGATGTCCTTCGTCTTTCTGCTCCCCCCCCGCTCCGTGTCCCCCCTCCATGCTGCTGCTGTCCTCTGTTATTTTGCTCTCCCCCTCCGCGCTGCTGCTGTCCTCAGCTCTGTGCCACCCTCCATATCCTCCTCCGCTTCCCTCTGTCAGGATGGAGAGCGGAGGTAGGAGCCGCTAAACCCGGCTCCTACCTTTTCCGAATGTACAGAGTCAGTGACTGACTCTGTCCATTCATATAACTGAAACATCGTAACCTGTGTTTACGATGCTTCAGTTTATGAATGGAGAGGAGCCGTTGTCTCCTGTCCATTCATTTTCAGTGCAGCTGAGAAAGGGACTGGGGAATCTGTTTCCCTAGTCCCTTTCTCTGTCTCAAAGGGGAGATGTCAGAGGTCTGTTAAGACCCCTGATATCTCACCAAAGCCCCCCAACAGGGCTAGAAATAAAAAAATAAATTGCAATAAATAATAAAAAAATAAATTGTAAAAAATAAATACACTGAGATCATCCCCCCACCCACTCCAACAAAGCATTGTAAAAAAAAAATAAAAAAAAATACTGACACATAAAAAAAAGTATCGGTATTCGGTATCGGCGAGTACTTGGAAAAAAGTATCGGTACTTGTACTCGGTCTTAAAAAAGTGGTATCGGGACAACCCTAGTAATCACCATATAAGTGTTACGGGTGACGCTGGTTAGTTAGTTTGCTTTTTATAGTGTCAGGGCACCCGCCGTATATAACCCAATAAAGGTTTAACCCCCTGATCGCCCGGCGGGTGATATCAATTAGGTTTTAGCGCCAGAGAGGGTCTGCGTCGCCTCAGGCAGCGTCAGGTTAGTGCCAGGAACGCTAACACCCACGCATGAAGCATACACCTACATACCCTTGGTGGTATAGTATCTGAACAGATCAATATCTGATCAGATCTATACTAGCGTCCCCAGCAGTTTAGGGTTCCCAAAAACGCAGTGTTAGTGGGATCAGCCCAGATACCTGCTAGCACCTGCGTTTTGCCCCTCCGGCCAGCCCAGGCCACCCAAGTGCAGTATCGATCGATCATTGTCACTTGCAAAACACAACACACATAACTGCAGCGTTCGCAGAGACAGGCCTAATCCCTGCGACTCCAGTGCTGTAGGAGGTAATTTCACCACCACAGTTAAAAAAAAAAAAAGCATATATGCTGAAGCATTGGGGCAGCAGGGGCGGAGGAGTGATTTTGCTCCTAATGCCGCGTACATACGGTCGAAATTCCGACGGAGGCTTGCCCGTGGAAAAGTCTGACCATGTGTACGCGGCATAACTTTTGCGGGAAGATGCCCCCATGCTTCGGCATATATAAATGGTGCATGTATGCCCATCATTAGAAGTGGGTGGATGAAGGGCGGTATTCTAATGGTGGGCATACCCACCGATCAATCTTTTTTTTTCGTTCAGCCAACAGGCTGCATGAAAAAAAAGATTACAATACATGTCCAACAAGGACCAGCAACGTACTGGTATGTTGCTGGACTTTGAATGTTTATACCAGAATGATGCCTGTGGGTTTAGGTATCATCTTGGTATTCTTTTCAGCCAGCGGCCGGCTTTCATGTAAAAGCAATCCTAGTGGCTAATTAGCCTCTGGACTGCTTTTACAAGCAGTGGGAGGGAATGTCCCCCCCCCCCCCCCCGGATATAAAAAGCGCCATTGGGAAATTGGGAAAGCATTTTATCACACCGATCTTGGTGTGGTCAGATGCTTTGAGGGCAGAGGAAAGATCTAGGGTCCAATAGACCCCAGTTTTTTTCAAAAAAAGAGTACCTGTCATTACCTATTGCTATCATAGGGTATATTTACATTCCCTGAGATAACAATAAAAAAAATAAAAAAAAATAAAAAATATATGGAAGCAACAGTTTAAAAATAAAATAGCAAAATTAATAATAAAAAAAAAAAAAAAAAAAAAAAAAAAAAAAAGCACCCCTGTCCTGCCCTGCTCTTGCCCAATGGCGAACGCAAGCGTCGGTCTGGCGTCATATGTAAACAGCAATTGCACCATGCATATGAGGTATCACCGCGAAGGTCAGATCGAGGGCAGTAATTTTAGCAGTAGACCTCCTCCTCTGTAAATCTAACAGGGTAACCTATAAAGGCTTTTAAAAATGTATGTAGTTTGTCACCAATGCGCGTTTGTGCGAAATTTTAAAGCATGTCGTGTTTGGTATCTATGTACTCGGCCTAAGATCATCTTTTTTATTTCATCAAACATTTGGGCAATATAGTGTGTTTTAGTGCATTAAAATTAAAAAAAAAAGTGTATTTTTCCCCCAAAAAATGCGTTTGAAAAATCGCTGCGCAAATACTGTGTAGAAAAAAAAAATGCAACACCCACCATTTTATTCTGTAGGGCCTTTGCTTTAAAAATATATATAATGTTTGGGGGTTCAACATAATTTTCTTGCAAAAAAAAAAATATGTTTTCATGTAAACAAAGTGTCAAAAAGGGCTTTGTCTTCAAGTGGTTAGTGTAAGCTTCCTAATGTTGTGTATAAAATGCCAGAACAGTTCAAAACCCCCCCAAATGACCCCATTTTGGAAAGTAGACACCCCAAGCTATATACTGAGAGGCATGTTGGGTTCATGGAATATTTTATATGTTGACACAAGTTGCGGAAAAAAGACAATTTCAGGCTTTCTAAGGGTGTAAATTTTTGATTTCACTTCTCACTGCCTATCACAGTTTCGGAGGCCATGGAATGCCCAGATGGCACAAAACCCCCCCCAAATGACCCCATTTTGGAAAGTAGACACCCCAAGCTATTTGCTGAGAGGTATGGTGAGCATGTTGCAGATCTCGCTTTTTGTCACAAAGTTTTGAAAATTGAAAAAAATAAATAAAAAAATAAATAAAAAAAATGTTTTCTTCATTTTCAAAAACAAATGAGAGCTCTAAAATACTCACCATGCCTCTCAGCAAACAGCTTGGGGTGTCTACTTTCCAAAATGGGGTCATTTGGGGGGGTTTTGTGCTATTTTGGCATTTTATGGCCTTCTCACTACCTATCACAGTTTCGGAGTCAAATCAAAAATTTGTGCCTAGAAATCCTGAAGGCGGTGATTGGTTTTCGGGGTCCCGTACGCGGCTAGGCTCCTAAAAAGTCCCACACATGTGGTATCCCCGTACTCAGGAGAAGCAGCAAAATTTATTTTGGGGTGCAATTCCACATATAACCATGGCATGTGTGAGCAATATATCATTTAGTGACAACTTTTTGTAATTTTTTTTTGTTTTTGTCATTATTCAATTACTTGAGACAAAAAAAAAAAAAAATCAATGGGCTCAACAGGCCTCTCAAACAGCTTGGGGTGTCTACTTTCTAAAATGGGGTCCTTTGGGGGGGTTTTGTGCTATTTTGGCATTTTATTGCCTTCGAAACTGTGATAGGTAGTGAGGAGTGAAATCAAAAATTTGCGCCCTTAGAAATCCTGAAGGCGGTGCTTGGTTTCCGGGGTCCCGTACGTGGCTAGGCTCCTAAAAAGTCTAGGGCTGCAACTAACGATTATTTTCATAATCGATTAATCGGCCGATTATTTTTTCGATTAATCGATTAATCGGATAAAATCATAAAAAAAACTGAATGTGCCATTTATTCGTTTATTTAAAAGTAATAATGAATTCCTACCGGGGACACCAATGATGGGGCGTTATTCCTCCCGGGGACACCAATGACGGGGCGTTATTCCTCCCGGGGACACCAATGACGGGGCGTTATTCCTCCCGGGGACACCAATGACGGGGCGTTATTCCTCCCGGGGACACCAATGACGGGGCGTTATTCCTCCCGGGGACACCAATGACGGGGCGTTATTCCTCCCGGGGACACCAATGACGGGGCGTTATTCCTCCCGGGGACACCAATGACGGGGCGTTATTCCTCCCGGGGACACCAATGACGGGGCGTTATTCCTCCCGGGGACACCAATGACGGGGCGTTATTCCTCCCGGGGACACCAATGACGGGGCGTTATTCCTCCCGGGGACACCAATGACGGGGCGTTATTCCTCCCGGGGACACCAATGATGGGGCGTTATTCCTCCCGGGGACACCAATGATGGGGCGTTATTCCTCCCGGGGACACCAATGATGGGGCACTATTCCCCCCCATAAACACCAATGGGGCACTATCCCCACTAGAAAACACCAATAGGGCAATTCCCCCCCCCCCCAGAAACACCAATGGGGCACTATCCCCCCCCAGAAACACCAACGGGGCACTATCCCCCCCCAGAAACACCAACGGGGCACTATCCCCCCCCAGAAACACCAACGGGGCACTATCCCCCCCAAAAACACCAATGGGGCACTATCCCCCCCCCAGAAACACCAACGGGGCACTATCATCCCCCAAGAAACACCAACGGGGCACTATCCCCCCCCAGAAACACCAACGGGGCACTATCCCCCCCCAGAAACACCAACGGGGCACTATCCCCCCCCCAGAAACACCAACGGGGCACTATCATCCCCCAAGAAACACCAATGGGGCACTATTCCCCTCTCCCCCAGAAACACCAATGGGGCACCATCATCCCCCAAGAAACACCAATGGGGCACTATTCCCCTCTCCCCCAGAAACACCAATGGGGCTATTACTATTCTCCCCCCTCCCTCCCAGGAAAACCAATGATGGGGCACTTCCCCCCCCCCCGGAATACATAAGTTGGGGCACTGACTGAATGTGTACTGTTTGTGGGTGCTGTGTACTTTTTTTACTTAGCTGCTAGCCGCTACCTTTTTTCACACTGCAGCTCGGCTCAGTCTCCTCACAGCTTCTCGCCCTCGCCTCTCTGTTCCATCGAGGCAGCAGCAGGCGGGCTGAGAAGATCTGTGGGAATGACGTCAGCAAGGAGGAGAGGCGCGCCGCGGACGTGCAGCGGCAAGGACGTGCCTGGTCACAGCGCAGAGGACACAGGAAGGAGACACAGGATTACAGTACACAGGAGGGAAGGATTTTTGCAACGGACGGACAGGCGCAAGGTGCGGACCAACTAATCGATAATGAAAATCGTTGACAACGATTTTTATTATCGATTATTATCGATAATATCGATTAATCGTTGCAGCCCTAAAAAAGTCCCACACATGTGGTATCCCCGTACCTCAGGAGAAGCAGCAAAATTTATTTTGGGGTGCAATTCCACATATAACCATGGCATGTGTGAGCAATATATCATTTAGTGACAACTTTTTGTATTTTTTTTTTTTTTTTTGTCATTATTCAATCACTTGGGACAAAAAAAAAATATTCAATGGGCTCAACATGCCTCTCAGCAATTTCCTTGGGGTGTCTACTTTCTAAAATGGGGTCATTTGGGGGGGTTTTGTACTGCCCTGCCATTTTAGCACCTCAAGAAATGAGATAGGCAGTCATAAATTTAAAGCTGTGTAAATTCCAGAAAATGTACCCTAGTTTGTAAACGCTATAACTTTTGCGCAAACCAATAAATATACGCTTATTGACATTTTTTTTACTAAAGACATGTGGCTGAATACATTTTGGCCTAAATGTATGACTAAAATTGAGTTTATTCGATTTTTCTTATAACAAAAAGTAGAAAATATCATTTTTTTCAAAATTTTCGGTCTTTTTCCGTTTATATCGCAAAAAATAAAAATCGCAGAGGCAATCAAATACCATTAAAAGAAAGCTCTATTTGTGGGGAGAAAAGGACGCAAATTTCGTTTAGGTACAGCATTGCATGTCCGCACAATTTACAGTTAAAGCAGCGCAGTGCAAAATTCTGAATTCACCTCTGGTCCTTTAGCTACAAAATGGTCCGGGGCTTAAGTGGTTAAACTAGGGGCAATTAGGGGGTTAAAACCTAAATTAGATAATATATGGGGGTACCTGACGCTATAAAAACCTGCGGCGAACCTAAAAAAAATAACTGGCTACCTATCGGCATCACCGACACCTAGACAGCGATCAGAAAAAACGATCGCTTAGTTACAGCGGTGAAAGGGATACCTGAGGGGCAATCAAGGGGTTAAACCTTTATTTAGGGGGGGGGGGGTTAGGGGGCTACACTGGACCTAAACCTGACACACTTACAGTCACAAATGTCACTGATTGCAGTGATCAGTAAATAAAATGGTCACTGCAATCAGTGACACTGTGACTGGGGGGGTGATCTGGGGGTGTCTGGGGGGGGGGCGATCGTGTGCCTGTGTGTGTGGTGTCAGTGTGCTGTTATGTGCACTAACCAGTGTGTCTTCTCTCATGCGGCGCTCGGTATATGTGAGCGCCGCAGGAGAGATGACATCACTTCCTCCTGCCTGTGTAAACATTACACAGGCAGAGGAAGCATTTGATTCGCCGGAAGCAATCGCGAGGGGGTGGCCAGAATCGAATGGCTGCCCCCTCATCACGGATCGCTCCCGAAGCGATCCTGGCCGCTCACTGTACCGGAGGGGGGTCCGATCGGACCCCCCACCCATACGAAGGCAGGCACGTACAGGTATGTGATTGTGCCTGTCCGTGCCATTCTGCCGACGTATATATACAGTGGGCGGTCGTTGAGTTTAGATACGTTTTAACCACTTAAGTAAAAAAGCTTTGCAATTAGGCAGTCCCTCAATAAGGTGGCCACATTTCTTTTTTTTTCAAAATTTGCATCCTTTACACTTTGTGATCCTGCAAATAACACTTCCTGTCCTACAATGTTCTTCATAGATGAGAATACTATGAGTGGAGAAGTGTTGTCACCCTGTTTTGTTGGATAATCCGACCGTCTGTATGCTCCATCGGACAATTGTTGGGATTTGACAAGAAATGTTGAATGGCCATGCTCTCAAATCGTCCGACAACAAATGTGTTCCGTCGGATTATCCGATCGTGTGTACACAAATCTGGACTAAAATCCAAAAAGTACAAACACGCATGCTCCGAACCAATGCCAACCATCAGACAACATTAGCAGAAGTTGCCCAAAGGGTGGCACTAAAGAGCTTAAAAACCACATAGTTTCGTGTATGTTGGCTGAAAAAGTTCTGCCTTCTGTATGCAGAACAAGTTCATGGCCAACGCCCTATGGACAAAAATCCACGTATTTGTCCAATGGAAGTCCGATCGTGTGTATGAGGCTTTAGACAGAACTGCAAACATGTCTTCTCCATAAACAGAAGGGAGGGATCCACAGGGATAGTTGGAACAAAGTAACTGATAAACAGCACAGTGTGACAGCAGGAAGGTAAAGTCACCTGGTTGCATCCAGGGGGGTAGATATATTTCGCCCAGATTCAGGCTTTACGCCGACTTATACAACTAGGTGGAGAGTTGTATAAGCCCAGCTGAGGCTAGTGGGCTCATGGATGACTCATACCTCTAGGGAGAGTGTGGGGCGTCGTGCAGACAGGGAGTTGATGAGACCAGCTGAAGCTTGTCAGCTCATTTAGGCCTCTATAAGAACTCCCAGCTTCATTAGATGTTAGCTCATGCCTGGACCCAGACCTGTGTGGACTGTCTAGGGAGAGTGAACCCCTGTGCGGTGAGACAAAGCCTGTGTGGCTATTTGCTTGGACATTTAAAACCAGGGACTTAGGGACTAGGACAGCACTAGGCTGATCCCAGTTGTTAGGAAACCTGTATGTTTAGTCAGAGGTCAAGTTGACCAGGATTTATTTTGTTTATGTTTCTTTTGCTTTGCTGTGTTTTGTCACTGTAAATAGAAAATAAACCGCACCTTTTTTTTTATTTTGAAAACCACAACCTCCGTTTGCTGGGCCTGTTTTTGTGTGGGGAGCCCATCCCGGGGGTCACACACACACACCCGCTGCCGAGCTAACCCCCTCACAGTTGGTGGAGAATGCGGGCAGTTTTTTTTTAAGCCAGCATGGAGGAGATACTGAAGCAGCTGGCTCTAGCAAATGCCAATCAACAGCAGACAAATGCAGGTTTGCAAAAGAGCCTTGCAGCTCATCAACAGAGCCTTGCAGCTCAACAACAGAACTTCGCAGCCCAGCAGCAAGCTCATCAACAGAGCCTTGCAGCCCAGCAGCAAGCTCACCAACAGAGTCTGGAAGCTCAGCAACAAGCCCAGCAGCAATCTGAGGCCCGCTTCATAGACCTGTTACAGAAGCAAGAGCAGAGACTACAACAAATGGAAGCAGTAATGCAGCAACGTCCGCAGACCAGTGAGGAAAGCCGTCCCACTAATACCGCGTCCTTTGGGGTGAGTCGTTTATTGACAAAAATTACTGGAGAGGATGATCCAGAGGTATTTTTGACCACATTTGAAAGGACTGCTGAAAGAGAAAAGTGGCCTGAGGAGCTGTGGGCTGGACTGGTGGCTCCTCTGTTAACTGGTGAATCGCAGAAGGCTTACTATGACCTAGAGCCTGACCAAGCAAAAGACTATGTGATGCTAAAAGCTGAAATATTGGCAAGGCTGGGTGTCACCCAGGCTGTCCGGGCTCAGCGTGTGCATAACTGGACTTTCCAGCTTGGAAAACCCCCCAGGTCTCAAATGTATGATCTCATTCACCTGAGCAGAAAGTGGCTACAGCCAGAGACTTTGTCCGCACCAAAGATTGTGGAACGTGTTGTAATGGATCGGTTTTTGAGAGCTCTTCCTACTGCCATCCAAAAGTGGGTAAGCCATGGAGACCCAGAGACGGCCGATGGTCTTGTGGATCGTGTGGAGAAATACTTGGCTACAGAGAACCTGACGGCCTCTTCCAGAGACACTCGGACTTTCCACCCTAAGACCAGACCATCCCCAGGGGCGGATAAGAGGATTCCAAGGGGTGAGGGTGGAGAGAGTGAGAGGGTGGGAGCTCTACCCCAAGTTTGGCGAGAACAGCCTGGGAAATCAGCGGCTCAAGAGGCCGCAAGAAGGATCGTTTGCTACCGCTGCCGGCAAGCGGGACATATTGCAGCCAATTGCCCGGTTGTGGAGGAACCCATGCAGTGTGACTCTGACGGGCAGACGTCAGTCGCTGTGTGCGACAGTCGCATGCACTGCCATTCGAGGAACTGAGAAACATTTATGCAAAATGTGTGTTAATGGTAGAAATGTTGTGGTATTGCTGGATTCAGGTAGCCTTGTGACCCTGATAAAGGCTGAGTTAGTTAAAACAGAGGTCTCTGGGAATAGCAAGGTAGCTGTTATTTGTGTGCATGGGGACACCCAAGAGTATCCAGTGACTACAGTGTGTTTCGAGACCCCCAAAGGTACCCTCTCTCATCCAGTGGGCTTAGTATCTCAGTTACCGCATGACGCCATTGTGGGAAGGGATTTTCCGAAGTTCTGGGAACTGTGGGATGATCCTGAGCCCCCCACTGGTGCCCCTATGTACCAGGAAGGTGATAGCCAGAACTCCCCTGAGAGTGGTGAGGACTCTCCGGAATTTCCCTTATCAGTATTGGCAGGGGAGACTCAAGAAACTGGAGAGGAGCCCACCTCCTCAGACGAAAACCTACCGTCTGTGGAGTTTTCTGATCTTGAGGTTCACAGGGAAAACTTTGCCACAGAACAGTTGAAAGACCCCGCCCTAATAAAGGCACGGGAAAACGTAGTGAAAATAGATGGCGAGTTAGTGAACCCAGATAATACCTGCACTTACCCATACTTCAGCGTAGAGAAGGACCTACTGTATCGGGTGGCAAAAAGGGCAGAAGAAACCGTTGAGCAGCTTGTGGTGCCCAAACCTTACAGGAAGTTGGTGTTGGAGTTGGCCCATGGGCACATTCTTGGAGGTCATCTGGGGACAGAGAAAACCCGAGAGAGGGTATTACAGAGATTCTATTGGCCTGGGGTGATGAAGGACATAGAAAATTATTGTTCCTCCTGCCCTGTGTGTCAGAGGTCGGCCCCGATGCCACATTTCCGTAGCCCGCTGGTCCCTCTACCCATCATTGAGGTCCCGTTTGAGAGAATCGCAATGGATTTGGTAGGTCCTATAATCAAGTCCGCTAGGGGGCACCAGTACATATTGGTTATAATGGACTATGCCACCCGTTATCCAGAAGCGATCCCTCTCCGAAATACCTCGGCCAAAACCATAGCCAAAGAGCTATCTCTTGTGTTTAGCCGGGTGGGTATTTGTAAAGAACTGCTTACGGACCAAGGTACACCCTTTATGTCCCGGGTTATGAAGGAGCTGTGTAAATTGTTCAAAGTGACGCAATTACGTACATCTGTGTATCACCCCCAAACCGATGGGCTGGTTGAAAGATTCAACAAAACCCTAAAACAAATGTTGAAGAAAGTGGTGGATAGAGATGGAAAGGATTGGGACTGTCTACTTCCTTATCTGATGTTTGCTATTAGGGAGGTGCCCCAATGCTCTACGGGATTCTCCCCCTTTGAGTTACTGTATGGGAGACACCCAAGAGGGCTGTTGGATATTGCCAAGGAAACTTGGGAAAGTGAGAGTTCTCCCCACAGGAGTGTGATTGAGCATGTCGCCCTGATGCAAGACCGAATTGCACAGGTAATGCCCATCGTGAAGGAACATTTGACCCAAGCGCAGTTAGCACAGCAGAGAGTGTACAACCGTGGAGCCCAGACCCGTACCTTTTCCCCGGGGGATAGGATACTGGTACTTGTCCCTACGGTTGAAAGTAAATTCCTTGCCAAATGGCAAGGCCCCTACGAGATAATGGAAAAAGTGAGCGAAGTGAATTACAAGGTCAGACAACCAGGAAGGCGAAAGCCCGAACAGATCTATCACGTTAATCTGTTGAAAGCCTGGAGGGATAGAGAGTCCCTAGTCGCAGACACTTGGTCACCAGCTCAAACTGGTTGCGTGATTCCTGAGGTTGGAATAGCAGCCACCTTGTCACAACCCCAACAACAGGAGGTTAAGGAGTTTGTGCTTCGCAACAAGGAGGTATTCTCTGAGCTGCCGGGACAAACATCTGGGGTAGAGCATGACATCATTACCCCGCCCGGTGAAAGGGTGAAGTTAAAACCCTATCGGATCCCAGAGGCCCGACGGGAGGCAATACGGGAGGAAGTACAGAAAATGCTGAACTTAGGGGTGATAGAGGAGTCCCAAAGTGATTGGTCTAGTCCCATTGTGTTGGTGCCTAAACCGGATGGGAGCTGGCGATTTTGTAACGATTTTCGTCAGTTGAACAAAGTTACAAAATTTGACACCTACCCCATGCCACGTATAGATGAGTTGATCGACCGGCTGGGAACAGCCCGATACATGACGACTCTTGACCTCACAAAAGGGTATTGGCAAATCCCCCTGGCCAAATTGGCCAAAGAGAAAACCGCATTTGTAACCCCAGACGGGGCGTTCCAATATAAAAGAATGCCGTTCGGGTTACAGAATGCGCCGGCCACATTCCAGCGGAAAATGGACCAGATGCTGAGGCCCCATCGGAAGTATGCTGCGGCTTACCTGGATGACGTAATTGTCCATAGCACAGATTGGGCCTCACATCTGCCAAAAGTGCAAGCAGTCCTGGACTCTGTTCGGGAAGCGGGGTTTACGGCTAACCCCAAGAAGTGTACCATTGGGCAGGAGGAGGCCAAATATCTTGGGTACACCATTGGGAGGGGAGTAATAAAACCCCAACTCAACAAAGTCGAGGCCATCCAGAGTTGGCCACGTCCCAACAGCAAGAAGCAGGTACGAGCCTTTCTGGGAATCGCTGGGTATTATCGGCGATTCATTCCCCACTTTGCTTCTAAGGCTGTGCCCCTAACCAACCTAACGAAAGGGAAAGGGTCGGTCATGATTAAATGGACCCCCGAGACTGAGGCAGCATTCCAATTCTTGAAACAAGCCTTATGTAGCCAGCCAGTGTTGTACTCACCCGACTTCTCTAAAGACTTTGTCGTACAAAGTGATGCGTCAGATGTGGGGTTAGGAGCAGTATTGTCCCAGGTCTGGAACGGGGAAGAGCACCCAGTCATTTACCTCAGCAGGAAGTTGAAGTCCCATGAGGTAAATTACGCCACCGTTGAAAAGGAGTGTTTAGCGGTGAAGTGGGCTCTAGATTCCCTTCGGTACTACCTGCTAGGTAGGCACTTTGACATGGTTACGGATCACGCTCCGTTAAAGTGGATGGCTCAAAACAAGGAAACAAATAGAGTGAATAGGTGGTTCCTGGCCCTCCAGGAATTCAACTTCACAGTAAAGCATCGCCCTGGCGTTCAAATGGGGAATGTGGATGCTTTGTCTCGAGTACATGAATGCCTGATTGCTGGTGTTCCAACCCCGAGGTTAAAACAAGAGGGGGGGGGGTATGTGACAGCAGGAAGGTAAAGTCACCTGGTTGCATCCAGGGGGGTAGATATATTTCGCCCAGATTCAGGCTTTACGCCGACTTATACAACTAGGTGGAGAGTTGTATAAGCCCAGCTGAGGCTAGTGGGCTCATGGATGACTCATACCTCTAGGGAGAGTGTGGGGCGTCGTGCAGACAGGGAGTTGATGAGACCAGCTGAAGCTTGTCAGCTCATTTAGGCCTCTATAAGAACTCCCAGCTTCATTAGGTGTTTGCTCATGCCTGGACCCAGACCTGTGTGGACTGTCTAGGGAGAGTGAACCCCTGTGCGGTGAGACAAAGCCTGTGTGGCTATTTGCTTGGACATTTAAAACCAGGGACTTAGGGACTAGGACAGCACTAGGCTGATCCCAGTTGTTAGTTAGGAAACCTGTATGTTTAGTCAGAGGTCAAATTGACCAGGATTTATTTTGTTTATGTTTCTTTTGGCTTTGCTGTGTTTTGTCACTGTAAATAGAAAATAAACCGCACCTTTTTTTTGATTTTGAAAACCACAACCTCCGTTTGCTGGGCCTGTTTTTGTGTGGGGAGCCCATCCCGGGGGTCACACACACCCGCTGCCGAGCTAACCCCCTCACAACAGGAATTTATCAGCCAACAAGATTCCTAGCAAGAGCAACAGGTACTTTTTGCGCTCATTGAAAAGATATACCCACTATGTAACATAACAAAATGCTAATAAAATTCGATATTTAACAGAATAAGGGATATCATTATTAGTTTGCAAAAACAAAAAAACTGCTTTTATCATGCATAGCAAAGCATGAGGTTCACTTGAATGTAACCAACATTTCATATTCCTGATGTGCATGTTCTACCATGTAATCGTGTTGAATAGTATCCAGTCCTCCTTGTTTTGCTTCTTTTGTGCGGATTACCTGGTGATCCTGCCAGTCCCCAATTTAAAAGGGATCATAGAAGGGCATCCTTCCCAGCATAGTCTGTTTTCTGCCTGTGCTAGGAGCACAGCCTGCCTGACCTTCAATGGCCAAGACTTGTGCTGACACCCCCTGCGCACAGCTCTTCACTGGGAAAAGAAATCAGTGTGCTGCTCTCTCGGCCTCCTGCTGACATGCCCACCTTCAATCTCCACCCCCAGCTCTACAAGCCCTTTATACACAAGTTATGTGATTTATATACAGTGCTCACAGCGCTTCACTTTCCACATGTTGGTATAATACAGCCTTATTCCAAAATGCATCAAATTCATTATTTTCCTCAAAATTCTACAAACAATACCCCATAATGACAACATGAAAGAAGTTTGTTTGAAATCTTTGCAAATTTATAAAAAAAAAAAAAAAAAAAAAAAAAAAAAACGTACATAAGTACTGTATTTATCGGCGTATAACACGCACTTTTTTTCGTCTGAAAATCAGGGGAAAAAATCGTGGGTGCATGTTATACGCCGATCCCCGCTGTCTGAGGGGAAGAGGAGCGGGCGCCGCCGATATACACATAGCCGAGTGTACCGTGTACTCGGCTAGGCTCCGCTCCGCTCCCAGTCCCGCCATCGGACCTGTGTTATGTCCATCATAGGAGCCTGGCCAAGGGGCGGGACTGCGAGAGGAGCCGAGTACACAGGACATCCGGCTCTCGGCGCCGCTGCGGTAATTTTAAACGATCATGGTGCAAGGACACTGGGCAAGGCTGCAGCTGGACACTGGGCAAGGCTGCAGATGGACACTGATAATTCTGCAATGATGGACAAGGCTGCATTAATGGGCATTTAAATGTAAGTTTTTATCCTTAAAACTTCCCTTCTAAAAAGTTATTTTCCCTAAAATTCCCTCCTACACATGGGGTGCGTGTTATACGCCGATAAAGACGGTATTTACAGCCTTTGCACAATACTTTGTTGAAGCTCAAGCTCTTTCTCTCAAGCTCCATTAGGATGGATGGGGAGCGTTGGTGCACAGGCATTTTCAGATCTCAAGTCTGGGTTCTGGCTCGGCCACTCAAGGACATTAACAGAGTTGTCCCATAGCCACTCTTTTTGTCATCTTGGCTGTGTGCTTAGGGTCATTGTCCTGTTGAAAGTTGAACCTTTGCCCAAGTCTGAGGTCCAGAGCGCTCTGGAGCAGTTTTTTTTTTTATCAAGGATGTCTCTGTACATTGCTGCATTCATCTTTCCCACAATCCTGACTAGTCTCCCAGTTAGTTCCTGCATTTGAAAAATATTCCCACAGCATTATGCTGCCACCATTATGCTTCACTGTAGGGATGGTATTGGACAGGTGATGAGCGGTGCCTGGTTTCCTCTGGACATGACGTTTGCCATTAAAGGCCAAAGAGTTCAATCTTTGTTTCATCAGACCAGAGAAATTGGTTTCTCATGGTCCGAGAGTCCTTCAGGTGCCTTTTGGCAAACTCCAGGCAGGCTGTCATGTGCCTTTATTCTGGCCACTCTACCATACAGGCCCGATTGGTGGAGTGCTGCTGAGATGGTTGTTTTTCTGGAAAGTTCTTCTCTCTCCACAGTGAAACGCTGGAGCTCTGTCAGAGTGACTATCACGTTCTTGGTCACCACCCTGACTAAGGACCTTCTCCCCCGATCACACAGTTTGGCCAGGCGCCCCACTCTAGGAAGAGTCCTGGTGGTTCCAAACTTCTTCCATTTACAGGTGATGGAGGCCACTGTGCTCATTGGGACCTTAAATGCTGCAGAAAGTTTTCTGTACCCTTCCCCAGATCTGTGCCTCGATACAATCCTGTCTCAGAGGTCTACAGACAATTCCTTGCACTTCATGGCTTTGGTTTGTGCTCTGACATCACTGTTAACTGTGGGACCTTATATAGACAGGTGTGTGCGCCTGTCCAAATCAACTGAATTTACCACAGGTGGACTCCAATCAAGTTTTAGAAACATCAAGGATGATCAGTAGAAACAGGATGCACCTGAGCTCAATTTTGAGTGTCATGGCAAAGGCTGTAAATAGTTATGTACATGTAATTTGTTCGTTTTTTTACTTTGAAATCTTTGCAAAATTTATTAAAACAACTTTCCAGGTTACTATTATGGGGTATTGTTTGTAGAATTCTAAAAAAGGAAAATGAATAATTCATTTAATCCATTTTTTTAATAAGGCTGTAACACAACAAAATGTGGAAAAAAAAGTGAAGCAATGAATACTTTCCAGATTTATTGTATGTATATACACGTTTTGCCTTGCATTTCTATTTGAAACTGAATGGGTTGTTTTACAAATGAGGGTTAAAATATATTGCATATATTCAAAGCTTGGAGTGAAGAAAAGCACATCCAGGTCTGGGAACCATGCAACTCTTTCCTCTTCTTTCTACAAATATAGATCCGAGGGCGATGCGATGCAGTAACCTGCAATTGCCAGGCATCAACATTGTCACATGACGGCATGGAAAGCACCGACTAGTCTGGCTTGGAGCTTGCATGGGGACTTTTTCCCTTCCCACTTGCAGATCTGCCCACTTTGCAAAAGTACACTCTTCAGTATAGAAGACCACTGATGTTTACAGATTTTTGCTTTTTTTAAACAAAGCATTTGACTTATGTGGGAAATTATAGATGGGCTAGAACAGGTTCTCTTAGTAGAAAGCTCAGTATGATTTGTGGGCTCAGTGTCATGGAAACCTCATGCATTGGGTTTGTTTTCTAAAATAAAGATTGGTGCGAACGGGAATTGTGTTGAGGTGCGTTAGGTGGCCTGTTCAAAACAAATGATCTAATCATGCACATCAATGCCTGAAAATCCTGCTCCATTTTTTTTCTGCATCACACATCAAACTGACGTGCGGTTTAACATATGTGCATTTTGGAGCCGTGTTAGGGTGCCATTGAAAATAAATTAAAACTACAAATGCACATAACCCTGTGTTGCCACTTTAAAATAAATTGCACATTACTGTAATGCAAGTGGTGTAAATTGCCCTGACTTTAAATGTTAAAGTAAACATTACCCTATGGTTACGGTTCTCTTTTTGTCTCGCCATCTCTGGGAGTATGGATAAGCCATTTGCTGATGAACAAGCTTCTGATGCAAAGAACACATCAGAGCCAGCAGAATGTATTACAAAAAGACAACAGCTGCTCCGGATGTTTAAGCCTCATACCTGCACTGGAGAAGTCTGCTTATAGAACTTCTCTGCTGCAGGGATGAGACTGATGCCTCAAAAGCTGCGGTGATCATTTTAGAACCATCCATGCAGAATTGGTGATGTGACTGGTACATCAGAAACTTTTCCTTGGTGAAATCATTATGCATGTTGGGCTCCAGGGATCTAGACAGTACTGTGTGCTTAGCGAGGAAGTCCATATTTGTGTAATTTAGACCGATGTATAATGTCATATTATATGGTTTGTATTTACAGCACGGCAGTAAACCAGCCACCTTAAACCCTGAATTATAGGAGAGTCAGTTTCTGTTGATTTGTGTGTTTGAAAGTGCAAGCTCCAGGGTTATCAAGGTTTCAAAACTTTAAACAAAGCTTTTATTAATGCTTAATAATAACATTTGTACAATCATACTAGCATTTGTACATAAGTATCATATAAAAGTATAACATTGTATAATTGAGTTCAATAGTAGAGTATTTTAATAATAAAACCATTGAAGTGGCTTCGTAATTAAACTTACTACAGGTCAGGTGTGCTCTGTGCACATTCACTAACTGTATGTTTGTCCTAGGTCAGGGACTAGTCAGTGAAGGATAATAAACTGCATGCGTGTCTCATATTTTTGCTCTCTAGCAATTCCTAGGCAGCAGCTGTGAAAACTCAGCTGTAAAGACTGACAATTCAAAATTAAACTACCTTCTAAAGTCGTATTTCCAATATGAGTTTTCACAGCAGTTATCTGGTTATAAATGGAGAGCTGTGACATGACAGGAGGGAGCAATAAGACCCCTTTCACACTGGAGTGGTTTGCAGGCGCTAGTGCGCTAAAAATAGCGCCTGCAAACCGACCCTAAACAGCCGCTGCTGTGTCTCCAGTGTGAAAGCCCCGAGGGCTTTCACACTGGAGCGGTGCGCTAGCAGGATGGGAAAAATGGGATTTTGTACCCACCGTAAAATCCGTTTCTCTGACGTCCATGGACGGACACAGCCTCTTCATACTGAACATGCGGTCCCTCAGGACATAACCCTCCTACCTGCAGTCAGCAGCCCTCAGTTCGTAACAAAGCAGTACAAACCTTAAAAAGGAAGGGTGGGTGCTGTGTCAGTCCATGGACGTCAGAGAAATGGATTTTACGGCGAGTACAAAAATCCCATTTTCTCTTACCGTCCATGGACTGACACAGCCTCTTCATACTGAACACGTGGGATGTCCCAAAGCAGTATAAAAAAAGAGGGTGGGAGCAGTAGTAAAGGAAAAAAACAAACTTCACTCCAAACAAGCAGAGCTCCTCAACGGAGAAGTTGCAACTTCAAACAGCGGCCTGCAACACCTGGCGGCCGAAGGAAGCATCCGAAGATGCAGCCACATCAACCTTGTAAAACTTAGAAAAGGTATGTGCGGACGACCAGGACGCCGCCTTGCACACTTGTGCAACCGACGCTTGATGTCGGAAAGCCCAGGAAGCACCAATTGCCCTGGTGGAATGCGCTTTAACCGGAAAGGGAGGCGACCGCCCCTTAAAGGCATAGGCCTGTATGACAGTCTGCCTGATCTATCTAGAAATGGTGGCAGGCGACACCGCTTGGCCCTGTTGTGGACCAGACACAGACAGCGAGTCAGACTTCCGAATGGGAGCAGTAACAGACAGGTACACCTGCAAGGCACGTACCACGTCTAGCGTGTGAAGCGCAAACTCTCTGGGATGCAATGGATGAGGACACAAGGATGGAAAAACAATGTCCTCATTAAGGTGAAAGGTCGAAACCACCTTCGGGAGAAAAGAAGGCCGCGGAGGCAACACCGCCTTATCCTTATGGATGATCAAGTAAGACAATGCCGCCAACTCAAACACCCGTCTGACAGAAGTGATGGCTTTGGCTATCAGGAAAGCCACCTCCTGAGACAAGGACAAGAGAGGGAAATCTGAGGTTTTCAAAAAGGAGGTTCTTGAGGAACCGAGAGCACCAAATTCAGATCCCAAGGAGGGAGAGGAGGTTTGACAGGGGGGGGGGGGGGGGGGGGAAATCACATGGCGAACCCCTGCACAAAGGTGCGAATCATGGAATTGCCCGCTAGCAGCCGTTGAAAGAAGACAGCCAGGGTCGAAATCTGACCCTTGATGGTACTTAAAGCCAGCTTTTGGGTCACACCACGCTGTAAGAACAGCAGAATCCTGGGAACGGAATACATCCGTGGATGCCAATCTAGCTCCTCGCACATAGCGATGTAAGCCTTCCAGGTACGATGATAGATCTTCCTGGAGGAAGATTTCCGGGCCCTCAACATGGTCGAGATGACCGAATCTGAGACTTCGGTCCCTCAGAACCTGGCTTTCAATAGCCATGCCATTAAAGCCAAGGACTGTAAAGTAGGATGAAGTATGGGACCTTGAGACAGAAGGTCCTCCCGCAGATGTAGTCGCCAGGGAACGTCTGCGACTAGCCGCACAAGATCGGCGTACCAATGGCACCGCAGCCAATCCGGAGCAATAAGGATCACCGGAATGCCCTCGGCCTCTACCCTGAACCTGGCCACAAACCTCGACACCTTGCGATGGCCTCTCAACTCAAAGGAGGTCCACATCCGGTGTGCCCCATCGCCGGCAAAGGAGTTGGAACACCTCCGGATGCAAGAACCATTCCCCCTGGTCCAACGTCTGACGGCTCAGATAGTCGGCCTGCCAGTTGTCTATTCCTGGAATATAAACTGCCGACAGAACCGGCACGCTTCTTTCCGCCCACCGTAGGATGTGGGCGACCTCGGACGCCGCAGCTGAGCTCCGAGTTCCCCCCTGATGGTTGACATAAGCCACTGCTGTGGCGTTGTCCGATTGAATCCTGACCGAGCGGCCCTGTAGGCTCTCGGACCACGAGAAGAGGCATAGTCTGATTGCCCGGAGTTCCAGAACATTGATCGGTAGATGGGATTCGGCCGGGGTCCAAAGCCCTTGAGCTGAGAGGACTCCCCAAACTCCCCCCAGCCGGTAAGGCTGGCGTCCGTCGTGATCACCGTCCACTGGATAGGAAGGAACGACTTCCCGGACCGAAGGGCCGGGGATCTCAAACACCACGTCAGGGACGCCCTAACCGGGTGACTCACCTGGATCTGATGATCCAAAGACAACGGGGACTTGTCCCAAGTGGACAGGATCCCCTCTGTAGGGCACGAGTGTGAGATTGGGCATACGGAACTGCCTCGAAGGAGGCCACCATGAGTCCCAGGACTCTCATGCAGAAACGGATTGACAAGCATTTTCGGGACATCAGAACCCGCACCGCAGACTGAAGAGTGCAACTTCTCCAAGGGTAGGAATACTTTCGCCTCCGAGGAGTCCAGAATCAAACCTAGATACTCCAGACGCTGAGTCGGGACCAGGACCGACTGAGTGTTCAGGAGCCACCTGAAGTCCCGGAGGGTCTGACTGACTATCGTCACATTTTCTTCTAATTCTGAGCCAGAGTCTGCTCTCAGAAGATCGTCCAGATAGCGCGGCATTGCTATCGTGGGTTGTCTCAGCAAAGCCAGAATCGGGGCAAGCACCTTGGTGAAGAGCCGCTGTGCCGACGCTAAGCCGAAGGGAAGTGCCACAAATTGATAGTGGACTTCGCCGATCGCAAAGCGCAGAAACTTCTGGTGACTTGCGCAGATTGGGACATGCAAATAGGCGTCCTTGATGTCCAAGGACGGCAGAAAGTCCCCGGGATGTAGCGCAGCAACCACCGTGCGAATGGATTCCATGCGGAATTTTTGAACGTTCACAAAGGCATTTAGGGCCTTGAGATCCAGAATTGGACGGTCTCAGTCCTTCTTTGGGACCACAAACAGATTCAAATAAAATCCCTGAAACCCCTCCTGTGACGGTACCGGCACAATTACTCCGCACCTGAGCAAGTCCTGCACTGCCCCTAAGAGGGCCGCCCGACACGCTGGAAGGAGAGGGAGATTTGAGGGAAATAATCTGTTTGGAGGCCAGGAGCGGAACTCTATCCTGTACCCCGAGGTAACCACCTCGCACACCCACCGGTCCGAGATCCGGGAGGACCACCGATCCGTGAATCGGCGAAGCCGTCCCCCCCACCCCAGAGTAGGGCGGGGGCAAGACTTCATGTGGTGGCAGGCTTGGGAACCGGCTTACGCACCCAGGGACGCTTCTGTCCACCAGCCGCACTTTTTTCAGTCTGGGAGGGCTTACCCGTGGACTCTGACGAAAAAACCTCTTCTGAGCTGGAAAGGAGGGGCCCGGCTTACAGCGGGGCTCCTTACCCTTAGTAGCCTGAGGAAGGAGGGTGCTCTTACCCCCGTGACATCCTTAATATCATCTAGGGCAGCAAACAGCCTACCGCCCTTAAAGGGCAAGTCAGTCAGGAGCTTTTTAGAGGCCAGGTCAGCAGACCAGCATTTCAACCAGATAAGACGCCGCAACACCACCGCATACACGGAGACCCTAGAGATTAAGGGAGCAGCGTTCAAAGTGGCATTGCACACATACACTAGGCCCTGCACCAGTTGGTGGGCCAGTGCAATGGTTTCTGGAGGAAGATTATGCTCCTGCACAGCCTGGTGAAAAATCTTTGCCCATTCCGTGAGTGTCTGAGACACTAGGGTCGCCGCTACAATAGGACGTAAGGTGGATCCCAGCAAGGCGAACATGGCTCTGCTCACCACTTCCGACCTCTTGTCAGTGGGGTCCTTAAAGGCAGGAGTCCCCTCCATCGGGAGAGTTGTGGCTTTATTCAAACGGGCGACCGGGTGGGGGTCGACCACCAGAGAAGAGGCACATTTTTTAATCAGGGCCTTCTCAAAAGGGTACCTAGTAGACAGATGCCGCAGGAGCGCAAAAGTCTTCTGCCAAACCTGATCTATGAACCTGTCAAAGAAAGGCATGCAAGGAAAAAAAAAAAAAAAAAAAAAACACTTTAGAAGGCTCAGCTTTAAAAGAACCAAAAAAAAGGAGATAGCTTCCGCCTGAGGTTCCTCAGCATCCAGCTTGAGTGTCCCTCACAGCATCAATGAGTTCACTTACAAGCACACTGTCCTTTGCTGAATCAGAGCAGGAGTCTTCCTCACAAAGAATGTCCCGTTCAAAAATATTAAAAAAAAATTCAGAGCTAGGCCCATATCTGAATCAGAGCACTCCCCTACTGGAGATTGTGTGAGGAGAGGGCGCTTCATAGCCCCCTTACGCTCGCACACCGCTTCCACCCTGACAAGAAATGATTCCAGGACCGCCAACAACTGGTCCATAGGGACCGCAGGTGCTGAAGCACTGCCTGTTGCCTCTGACATGAATGGGGAAGCAGGCGAACCAGACTTCATACTCGTCACTCAGACTTTTCCCAATAAAAGAAAAAAATCCACCCTCTGGCTGAGCTGACTGTGGGGGGTTACCCAGGGGACTCACCAACCCGGATAGGACCGCTCGGTTCCACTGCCTGTGCTGTGCTCGTACAGCGCGAGTGAGCAGTGAGGAGAATCGTGCATTGCAGGAGCGATAGAGGCCAAACAATCACAAAAAAAAAAAAACGTGCAGCTCCAAGAAAATGGCCGCCACAATGTAACTGCGCCATAGCGATCCACGACAAGATGGCCGCCATGCGCGGCAATGCAAAAAAGACAAAGTGACACAAAAACAGGCCCAAAATCATAGAAAAACCTCCACAGCTATATGCAGACACCCATGACCCCCCCCCCCCCCAGACCAGAGTGACGCCCAGACTGCACAGCGCCAGAGCAACAAAAAAGAAGGGGGAGACAGGGAAAATCCCCCATACAAAAAGGAACACACAGCATGTACTCGCCATCCCAGAAGGACACACTGGTGTGTTCCTGACAGACCTACCACAGTGTGGTACTGAGTAGCTGTTGGTCCGGTCCACCCCGAAAGATACAGCAGGACTGTTCAAGTCTTGCGTGGACCGCGGAGCATAAAAGCCCACCAGCCACCCCTGGAGTCATGGGGCATGTCATGAACTGAGTCGCACGCAGGAGTGAGGAATCAGCACGCTCGATGATCGGACAGGGAAGACTACGATGATATTTTGTACCCAACCTGTTGCCCAGCCGACAGTTGATAGAAGATCTCAAAAATAAAAATTCCAAAAGGAATAAAAAAATAAAATAAAAAATAATATAATAATAATAATAATAATAATAATAATAATAATAATCTCAGGAGACTGGCTTTTAAGAGAGCCACGTCTTCTCTGCTAGGCAGAAAAAAAACTGAGGGCTGCTGGTAGGAGGGTTATGTCCGGAGGGACCGCCCCCCTGGGCGAGGCTGTTCAGCTCTGGTTTTTAGAACGTATGTTGTAACATCTAACATTCTGCCTAGGCTTCTCCTGCGAGCAGGGATATAAAACGCACGTGTTCAGTATGAAGAGGCTGTGTCAGTCCATGGACGGCAAGAGAAAAAAGACCTGCTAGCCGCATCTTTGGAGCGGTGTGTCAACCGCTCCTGCCCATTGAAATCAAATGGGACACTGTGGCTATACCGCCGGCAATGCGATCTGCAGAGGCGCTTTGCGGCGGATTTTAACCCCTTTTTCGGCCGCTAGCGGGGTTAAAACCGCACCGCTAGCGGCCGAATAGCGCAGCGGAATTAGCGTTAAAGCGCTGCTAAAAATGGTGGCGCTTTGCCGTCACCGCCGTTTCCCGCCCCAGTGTGAAAGGGGCCTAAAAAACTTCCAACAGCCTCTGTACAGATGGGATTGCAGTTGAAATTTTCTGGGCAAACAGCCCATATTTTGGATGATTCCCGCTCTGGAAATCCACAGTGTTGTCCAAAGACCCCCATAGGTGGACAGCTGTCAAAAAGCAATGTTGTTCTTTGCAAAATGACACACAGGTTTTTTTCACATTTAGCCCTGCTGCGGGCAAACAGCAGGGTACAATTTTCATGTCAGTTTTAAGTGGGATTGTCAATAACTAGGCTAAAAATGCAGTCAATCCTCTTCT
Organism: Rana muscosa; assembly: GCA_029206835.1. Taxonomy (NCBI): domain Eukaryota; kingdom Metazoa; phylum Chordata; class Amphibia; order Anura; family Ranidae; genus Rana; species Rana muscosa. The sequence goes on from CM055128.1 coordinate 107,314,439, forward strand.
GTACAAAACTGTATTCTAGCCACTTCTATGCAAATCTGGTTATGAATCGCATCCTATGTGAACAGTTCTCAGAATGCCAAAAATACTCTATGCTGTGCGAGTTTGGAACGCATCGCTCCAAACTGACACAGGACCCTTTTCTTAACCAGATCAAAAATCACACAGTATAGATGTGAAACATCCTTCATAGAAAACAATGCATTTTCAGATGCTATGCGAACCTATGCATTTTGTATCCCATCTGATCTGCATCAATGTGAACCAAGACTGAGGCTCCATTCACACCTGAGCATTTTAGGATCGCAACAATTCTGCCCACTAATCTCAAAGCACACTACAATTGCAAAGCGCAGGTTCAGGTGCCATTATTTCTGCCCTACATGCGGCAAAGTAGCTCATTGAACATTATAGCATGTTGCTGTTTGCACATCTTTTACTGTGCGTTTTACGCCGTTTTTTTTCCGGTGGCAAAATGTGCGTTTGCTACCGGGTTTGGGGGGGGGGGGTGCCATTAACAATTAATTGCACTGAAAGCGCAACTAGTTAATTTTGGGTGTATAAAAAAAAGGTGGCCATACACTATACAATCTGATTGTACAATTTCCTTTATACTTACCAAAACCTTGGAATAGGAGGACCCACCTATCTATCCATTCACTCTATATCCAATCGGGTAGGCCCTTGCACTACATCAGGGGTGTCCAACCCATGGTTTAGGCCTGTCTGGCGTGATGCTGGGAATGCCATACAAACATAGCAGCTGTGACAGCTTACATTGGAGAAGCCAGGCAAATGCAAGCATGGGATATCGTGCAAACCTAGTAGATGGGCTCAGAGTGTGTCTGCTAATGAGGTCAGCTAATAGACTGCTTCCTGTCTCTCACGTCCCAAAAATTACATATCAGGAAGTCATGACGTTTTCGATGAACACAGCAGGGGCCAAGGTAAAGCATGGTTCTAAAAATTAAAGAAAGCTTTTAATTTTTAAGCACTTCCCGCCCGCCATATAGCAATCTGACAGCCACAAAGTGGTTTCATTATTCTGACTGGACATCATATGACGGTCCAGCAGGACAAACCGCGGGGCATGCGTGCATGGCGATCAGTGGTGTGGTGCGTCAGTCTGACACACCGCATTAACGATCTCGGTAAAGAGCCTATGACGTAGGCCCTTTACCATGTGATCAGCTGTGTCCAATCACAGCTGGTCACATCGTAAACAGGAAGTGCCACTTATTGGCTTGGCCTCTATTCAGGATGAGAATGTGTGGGTAGTGGAGAGCCGATTGGCTGCTCTGACTGGCATACCGATTATCATAGTAGACCCACCAAGGATGCCCCCTAGAGCCCAACAGTAATGCCTGCCAGTGCTGCCTATCAGTCAGTGAAGACTTTCAGTGCCCATCAGCATCACCCAGTGCCACCTATGAGTGGCAGTGTCGCCTATCAATCCCCATCAGTGAAGGAGAAAAATTTACTTATTTACATTTTATAACGAGAGAGAGAGAGAGAGAGAGAGAGAGAGAGAGAGAGAGAGAGAGAGAGAGAGAGAGAGAGAGAGAGAGAGAGAGAGAATCCACTTTGCACTATAAGTGCACTTGAAATTGCAGTCGCTGTAGATCCGAGAGGGACATGCAAAGAAAATAACCATTTTAGCTTGCACATGATTGGATAATAAAAAAAATCAGCAGAGTTTCCCCTCATTTCAGATCTACCCCTCAGATTTACAGCGAATGCACTTCCAAGTGCACTTTGTCTTTAGTAAATAACCTCCATTGTGTCCTTGAACTTGCTAGTAAATTTGCCTACTTCAGGAAGATAAAGTTTCCTAGCACAGTCCCCTCCTCTTCTGGGAATGTTCAATTACAGTCTATGCCAGCCAAGCTCTTCAGCCGCACCGTGGGAGGACTGGTGCCCCGTCCTTGGTGTCAGTTGCCGGAACTATGCCCCATTGTTGCCGACAGTGGGGGAATAATGCTCCAAGGGCCAGATAAAAAGCAAGCAAGGGGCCACATCTGGCCCCTGGGCTGCAGTTCGGAGACCACTGCTATAAGTATGTCTCGAGTGACAGTTTTGGATCTGCCGACATTGCATTGAAGTACATCAGTTCATTCCCTTAACTAATTTTTCATAATCATTTATGATGCAGTAAATAGATTTTCAAACGCAATCATTGGAGTCTTCTTGTTGCCTTTAAAGCTAAACCCCAGGAATTGATTGCAGACTTACAGTGGAACAACCCTGCTCGAACTCAGTGCGGTCAGCTTTCCTGCTGCACATGGACCACTGGGGTGTTTTTTTTTTTTTAAATGAAGACGGGGCGGTGGTTGTTCCTGGACTGAACTGCTTAGTCCTGGAGTACTACAAGTCCAGGCTGCATGGGGATGCAGAGTCCTGTAAGCAAAAGGTTGGGCTCAAAGGAGCAGAATGACATGAATGTCCATTGCTTCTGGTCCTCTTTGGGCAAAACAAACAAAGCACTTAAGCCCCGTACACACGGTCGGACTTTTGGCCAACAAACTTCATTTTGAGCAAGTTGGACCAACAATCCGACCGTGTGTACGCTCCATCGGACAAACTTTTTTTGCTTTTTTTTTTTGTTTTCATCGGACAAATGTTGGGTCTGCAAATGGAAAAACTTTTGCCCAACAAAAGTCCGATGGAGCAAAGTCCGACCGTGTGTACAGAAAACCATCGGACTTTTGTCCGATGGACAAAACAAATAATGTTAAAATCAACCAACAATAGCAGAAGTTGACCAAAGGGTGGCAGTAAAGAGCAGAAAAACCACGTGATGTTGGATAAAGTTTTGGGAAAGTTTGCAGAAAAGTCTGAGCGTGTGTATGCTATGGGTGTTCCCGACCAACTCCGTTCAGACAAAAAAAACACGGAAAAGTCAGATGGAAGTCCGACCGTGCGTGTGTACGGGGGCTTAAAGCTTGAAAAAGGCAAGTAGGAATTGTGATTTTTATTTTCTAAAAACAGGGGTACATTTTTTATTTATTTAAAAAAAAAAAAAAAAAAAAATTCAAATACACTGTTATACTTTAAGACCACTAGTCGGATTCAAACTCTTCTTGAAAGTTTTAGTCTGCTTCCTCATACTAGAAGCTAAAAGGAAGCAACACATCACGTGCATCATTTAACACACTGAACAGGTCATAAAGTGCTTGTATTCTACTCCAATTAGGGTGAATTAAGTGGACTTCTTAACATCAGCACAGTGTTTATTGCAGTATTGGCACTTTATCGATGGGCCTTCACTTGTTGACAAACTTTTCTTTTAACCTTTTCGCTGCCAGAGCCGTCTTTGCATTTTTTGCACACGTTTAAAAAATAATATTTGAGCCCTAAGATGTAAAACCCCCAAATTTTACATTTATTCTGAAAGCAGACACCCTAGAGAATAAAACTGTGGTAGTTTCAATTTGTTATGTCACATATTACCGCAAAGGTCTAGGAAATGCAAACTTTCTGTAAAAACCACACTAAAAAGTGAATTTTAGGGCAAACAAACGCAATAAGTTACCCAAACTTTTGGTAAAATATAAAAAAGGACAAGGTTGCGCCGAGTAAATACCCAACATGCCAAACCTTAAATTTGTGTGTGCCTGTGAAACAGCAACAATCTTCAGTACCCTATATTTTCTATAGGCATCAGGTAAGTGTTACAAAAGGAGGTCTGGTGCTAGAATAAGGATGAGCTCCAGCATGTTCGCACAGCCCACCAGGAAGTGGGCGCTGCGCTAATCACAGGCAGTGAGACATTTCCTGATCTCTGCAGCTGCGCATCGGGACAATGTCTCACTGCCTGCGATTAGCGGGATGTGTGAACACTCCGGAGCTCATCTTTATTGCTCTCACTCCAGCGAGCACAGGAATATGTATCGCAAGCGACACGTTCACGCTTAGGTGCCCCCGAAATGTGCGTTTATGTTCATACGTGCGTATATGTGAAGGTGGGGGGAGTTTTTGTGCAACTTAAATTTTTTTTGCAAAAAAGATTTTTAGTGACAGGTTCTCTTTAATGAGATATGCAGGGTCACGCGACAGGCAGGTGTCTGCTTGCCAATTTCACACACAATCCCGGTGGCTGCAGCTATTGGATTGTGTGTGATACCCCCCATTGTCAGGTCCGTACGATGAAGAAGTTAACAGGGGAAGAAGAACAAAAAAAAACAAAAAAAAACAAAAAAAAAACAACAACACACAACACACATTTAAAACACGGCTCCCGTGTATGTACATTTTCTTACCACTTGCTGACCGCTTTATAGCAGTTTTATTGCCCACAGGCGCGCACCTACCATTAAAATTTGTTCCACTGTTCTTCCCCCATGGGACGGGGTACATGTGGTACTTGGTGTTTTATCTCATGTTGCTACCCAAGTCTAGTTATGGGGTCTGACCTGTCCTCCCTTCCCTCCTGCCATGGCCGATCTGACAACAGCTAAGAAGGAGCCAACTGCTTCATAATGGCAGGTTGTCTCTGCTCTGAGCACTTTCCAGAAATAAACAGCAGCACAAAGAATGCAGGAGTCAGTTTATGTCAGCCAACTCTCCATCTGCATTACTCTGGTATTGTGAAAGTGCCTAGATTCAAGATAAAACTGCCGTTTGAATCTGTCTCCTTTTCTAGCGGTTGTCGGATTTGCAGCGGAAGGAGGGGAGGGAGGCGGGTCATACCTCATAGCAACGTGGGAAAAATTACTACATGTACTTATAAAAAAAACAAAAAAAAAACGATAGTTCTTATTTAACCACTTACGAACTGCCCACTGTCGATATACGTCGCTACTTTGACGTTAAATTTCATTGATTCAGAAAAAAAAAAAAAAAGCAATTTCCACTACTGATGGTCTATTAGGTTCAGATTGTCTAGCTAGTCTGAGATTGATAAAATTTTCAGATGCCAAGAACATTATAGGGCCCATTCAGAATGGGTGCCATCATGATGCACCATGACTCAATCTTAGGGGAAGACCCTGAACTAGAGCTGCACGATTAATCTTTAAATCGCAATCTCAATTCAACCCCCTCATGATCTTAATCCGGCATTTTCACAATTCATGTAACAAGTGCAAAGCCGTTCTCTGATTAGGGCAAGGGGCAAAATATTATTACAACATTGCTGAGCGCTAAGAGATAAACATGGTATCATTGTAGCAACGATTACCATTTTATTCTGTAGGGTCTCTGCAAAAAAATTAAAAAAATGTATGCATGTATATTTTGGGGGTTCTAAGTAAATTTTCTAGCAACAAAATACGGATTTTAACTTGTAAGCAACAAAAGGTCAGAAAAAGGCTTAGGCAAGGGTCAAACCATGTACTCCACTCAAAAAAGCACATTCTGGCTCCTGAATTGTATGTCATTTATTAAGAATTTTGCATCTCCAACCTTTTAGAGTTATATACCGAAAAGTTTTAAACTGCCACTCTATCAAGTGAAAACATGTTTTATTGGACAAGTCCACCTTCTTCCGTTGCTCCAGTTCTGATGCTCAAATGCCCACTGAAGGTGCTTTGGCTGTGGACATGGCTCAGCATGGGCACCCTGACCAGTCTACAGCTATGCAGCTCCATACACAACTAATTGTGATGTCCATTTTTTATGCTTTCAACACATTACCTTCAGGGACAACATATTTACTTGCTGGCTAATATATTCTACCAAATTTATGATGCTATTGTAATGAGATAATCAAGGTTATTCACTTAACCTGTTAGTAGTCATAAAGTTGTGGTTTATCAGTGTATACCCTCTTAAGTATTTTAAAATCGTAAAGCCTCGTACACACGATCGGATATCCGTCAGACCAAACTGTGGATTTTGGTCCGAAGGGCGTTGGCCATAAACTTGTTCTGCATAAACACGGTCCAACATTTTCAGCCAACATTCACAAAACTACGTAGTTTTTCTGCTCTTTAGCGCCACCCTTTGGGCAACTTCTGCTAATGTTGTCTGATGGTTAGCATTGGTTCTGAGCATGCGTGTTTGTACTTCGCATTTTAGTCTGATGGACTTGTGTACACACGATCGAATAATCCGTCATAATAGATTTGTCAGACAGTTGGTGAGCATGAACAGCCAACATTTGTTGTCGTCAATTCCCAACAATTGTCTGATGGAGCATACACACAGTCGGATTATCTGACACAACAGGTCAGACAATGGTCATAAAATCCGATCGTGTGTACGGGTCTTTAGAGTCTTTTTTGTGAGTGTGGAAGCAGCAGATGTAAATTAAGCTGATCTATACTTCAAAGACTGTTAAATATGGGTGGCCTAGCCTTAATGGACTTTAAAGCAGAACTCCAGGCAAATTATTTTTTTACCATGCAGTGAGGCTGTGCTCGCACTGCATGAATTAACTGTTTGTTCTGGTCTAGGGGTTTGGAGAGCCCAGATATACTCACCTAATTTTCCTAGCGCAAGACCAGTCCCTTCGGCTCCCGCTGCTGTCAATCAGAACCAGGGACACAGGGCCGAGTCCTGCTGTCTGTCAATGGATGCAGCGGGACTCAGGAGCACCCCCAGGGAATGTAGGATTTGAGAAGAGGAGCCAGGAGCACCGCTGGGGGGCCTCAGAAGAGGAGGATCCAGGGTCCTCTGTGCAAAACCCTTGCAAGTATAACAGGTTTGTTGCTTATAAAAAAATAAAACCCACCACCTTTACTACCCCTATAATTTGTATTACGCAGCCTTACAACTTAGCTCAACATATACCACACTGGAGGACATCAGAATTATCCAGATTCTTACAGCTCTTTGCATTGACACACACCTCCCTGGCCCTATAGAACCAAGTTAGTACATATAGGGGGTACCATGGCACAATTCTAAACTAGCATCCCCTATGGGGTGCCATGTTAAACACTTGTGCCTTCTCTACATAGACACACTCTTTTGGCACAACATCCATGCCGAGTACTGGTATAGATTAGGAATTACTTGCCTAGGTTAAATCTATCAGCATGGCAAATTAAATCATTTGATGAATTAAAAGCAGAGTTCCAACTACCCAATCATATGTTTTTCCATTTTATACAACTTTGAAATGCTGCCCAATTCCCTGACCAGTTAGAGGATTTACCCGAATGCCTGTTATTTTTACTTTTAAAAACACTATTGCTAACCTACCATCATGTAAACGGATTTGTTGAATTTACCAGCACCTACTTGACACAAGTACAAAAGCCAGTATATCTAAAAAACACACACACACACACACACACACACACACACACACACACACACACAAAACTTGGGACGGGAGAAAGTTCTTTTAAGCCATCTCTTAAAAACTAGGAGACTAATGTGGGCCCTTTGGATAAGTGGGAAGAGGCTAGTCAGGGTCATAAAAATGGTCTCTTTAAGCACTTAAGCCCCGGACCATTTGGTAGCAAAGGACCAGAGGTGAATTCAGAATTTTGCACTGCGCTGCTTTAACTGTAAATTGTGCGGACATGCAATGTTGTACTGAAACGAAATTTGCGTCCTTTTCTTCCCACAAATAGAGCTTTCTTTTAATGGTATTTGATTGCCTCTGCGATTTTTATTTTTTGCGAGATAAACGGAAAAAGACCGAAAATTTTGAAAAAAAAAAAAAAAAAGATATTTTCTACTTTTTGTTATAAGAAAAATCGAATAAACTCAATTGTAGTCATACATTTAGGCCAAAATGTATTCAGCCACATGTCTTTAGTAAAAAAAAATGTCAATAAGCGTATATTTATTGGTTTGCGCAAAAGTTATAGCGTTTACAAACTAGGGTACATTTTCTGAAATTTACACAGCTTTAAATTTATGACTGCCTATCTCATTTCTTGAGGTGCTAAAATGGCAGGGCAGTACAAAACCCCCCCCAAATGACCCCATTTTGGAAAGTAGACACCCCAGGGAAATTGCTGAGAGGCATGTTGAGCCCATTGAATATTTTTTTTTTGTCCCAAGTGATTGAATAATGACCAAAAAAAAAAAAATTACAAAAAGTTGTCACTAAATGATATATTGCTCACACATGCCATGGTTATATGTGGAATTGCACCCCAAAATACATTCTGCTGCTTCTCCTGAGTACGGGGATACCACATGTGTGGGACTTTTTGAGAGCCTAGCCGCGTACGGGCCCCCGAAAACCAAGCACCGCCTTCAGGATTTCTAAGGGCACAAAATTTTTGATTTCACTCCTCACTACCTATCACAGTTTTGAAGGCCATAAAATGCCAAGATAGCACAAACCCCCCCCAAATGACCCCATTTTGGAAAGTAGACACCCCAAGCTATTTGCCGAGAGGCATGGTGAGTATTTTACAGCTCTCATTTGTTTTTGAAAATGAAGAAAGACATTTTTTTTTTTCTTTCTTTCTTTTTTCAATTTTTAAAACTTTGTGACAAAAAGCGAGATCTGCAAAATACTCAACATACCTCTCAGCAAATAGCTTGGGGTGTCTACTTTCCAAAATGGGGTCATTTGGGGGGGGGGGGGGTTTGAGCCATCTGGGCATTCCATGGCCTCCGAAACTGTGATAGGCAGTGAGGAGTAAAATCAAAAATTTACACCCATAGAAATCCTGAAGGCGGTGCTTGGTTTTCGGGGTCCTGTACGCGGCTAGGCTCCCAAAATGTCTCACACATGTGGTATCCCCGTACTCAGGAGAAGCAACAGAATGTATTTTGGGGTGCAATTCCACATATAACCATGGCATGTTTGAGCAATATATCATTTAGTGACAACTTTTTGTAATTTTTTTCTTTTTGTCATTATTCAATCACTTGGGACAAAAAAAAAAAAAAAATATTCAATGGGCTCAACATTCCTCTCAGCAAATAGCTTGAGGTGTCTACTTTCCAAAATGGGGTCATTTGGGGGGGCTTTGAACTGTCCTGGCATTATATGCACAACATTAGGAAGCTTATGTCACACATCATCCACTCTTCTAACCACTTGAAGACAAAGCCCTTTCTGACACTTTTTGTTTACATGAAAACATTTTTTTTTTGCAAGAAAATTATGTTGAACCCCCAAACCTTACATATATTTTTAAAGCAAAGGCCCTACAGATTAAAATAGTGGGTGTTGCATTTTTTTTTTCCCACACAGTATTTGCGCAGCGATTTTTCAAACGCATTTTTTGGGGGAAAAACACACTTTTTATTTTTAATGCACTAAAAAAACACTATATTGCCCAAATGTTTGATGAAATAAAAAAGATGATCTTAGGCCGAGTACATGGATACCAAACACGACATGCTTTAAAATTGCGCACAAACGCGCAGCGGCGAGAAACTACATTCATTTTTAAAAGCCTTTACAGGTTACCACGTTGGATTTACAGAGGAGGTCTACTGCTAAAAATTACAATAGCAAATGCAAGCGCTTGGGAAGCCCCACAGACAAACACTATTAATCCTAAATGTGTAAAGGTTATTATACAAAGTTTGAAAATCAAAAAACAAAAAAAGTATTCCAATCAGGTGGACATAAAGTTATTATTGTTACCAAGGGATGGCAGGTAGCATAAGGTTTTGAAAAACTCTATAGTAACAATTGTGGATAGGAAGTCTTTAATAAAAACTCAGTTGCCCAGGGCAGCTCTTCTCCAAGTTGAAGCCGACTCAAGGAAAATGACATGAAAGGAAAAATAGAAAAGCGCCTCTTAGCAAAACAGATTTATTATGTAGCAGACAATTTGTATCAAACACTTACATCATGGTAAGTTTCAGGTGTCATCCAGTAGGATCAAAGTTTATATTGCGTCCAAATTTTTAACACTAAAATGTCTATATAGACATTCCCTTAAAAAGCTTTTATCATACAATAATATTTTTTTGCTATTATAAACGTTATGCCTTAATTACTTCATAATTATTTTATTATGAGCAATATTATTTCATTACTTCTTTAATTATTTTATTATGAGCAATATTATTTCATTACCTTTATTATCATTATTATTTTTATTACATATTTTTTTATTAATTTTTTTTTTATTATTATTTTCTATTTTATTATTATTTTTCTGCTATTTAAGCTATCCCAAGTTAGTGGGGTTAAAACTCCCGTTTTGTTCCATGCAACACACTTGTCATAGCAATTATTGAATTCTGCTGCGCTGACGGGCAGAATTACTTTTAAAACATCCGTCCTTCCTGTCTCCTTGTACACTTGAGAAAGGAGCGTGCATGCCCTGTACGAGAGCTGCGCATGCTCTGAAACGCGTTGTGGTTCCCTGCACCATCCAGCTGACGTCAGACGCTCCTCTCCGGACCGACCGTTGCCATCTTTCGCTGCTGTCTCCTATCACGGACAAGCCAGCCTGCATCCCGGCTACTTGCGGCCGCCATAACCGGGACCTGGGAAATCCGTGGAGTAGCGTCAGAGATCCTGGACGCAATATAAACATTGATCCTACTGGATGACACCTGAAACTTACCATGATGTAAGTGTTTGATACAAATTGTCTGCTACATAATAAATCTGTTTTGCTAAGAGGCGCTTTTCTATTTTTCTTTTACTGCTAAAAATTACTGCCCTCGATCTGACCTTCGCGGTGATACCTCACATGCATGATGCAATTGCTATTTACATATGACGCTAGACCGACGCTTGCGTTCGCCTTTGCGCAAGAGCAGGGGGGGACAGCGGTGCTTTTTTTTTATTATTTTTTTATTATTTATTTTGCTTTTTTATTTTATTTTTAAATTGTTCCTTCCATATTTATTTATTTTTATCATTTTTATTGTTATCTCAGGGAATGTAAATATCCCCTATGATAGCAATAAGTAGTGACAGGTACTCTTTTTGTGAAAAAAAAAATGGGGGGTTAGACCCTAGATCTTTCCTCTGCCCTCAAAGCATCTGACCACACCAAGATCGGTGTGATAAAATGCTTTCCTAATTTCCCAATGGCGTTGTTTATATCCGGGGGGGGGGCATTCCCTCCCACTGCTTGTAAAAGCAGTCCAGAGGCTAATTAGCCACTAGGATTGCTTTTACATGAAAGCCGGCCGCTGGCTGAAAAGAATGATACCTGCAGGCATCAATCTGGTATAACCAAAGTCCAGCAACATACCAGTACGTTGCTGGTCCTTGTTGGACATGTATTGTAATCTTTTTTTTCATGCAGCCTGTTGGCTGAAGGAAAAAATAGAGATTGATCGGTGGGTATGCCCACCATTAGAATACCTCCCTTCATCCACCCACTTCTAATGATGGGCATATATGCCGAAGCATGGGGGCATCCTCCCGCAAAAAAGTTATGCCGCATACACACGGTCGAACTTTTCCACGGGCAAGCCTCCGGCGGAATTTCGACCGCATATACGCGGCATTAGGAGCAAAATCGCTCCTCCGCCCCTGCTGCCCCCATGCTTCGGCATATATGCTCTTTTTTTAACTGTGGTGGTGAAATCACCTCCTACAGCACTGGAGTCACGGCTTTATGTATCGTGGGAGCAAACGCTGTTGCTGTCAAGATAAATAATTCCGCGCTGCAGTTGAATGGCGCACCTGAAAACAAAAAATTACATACCTGAAAAGCAAGCATGATAAAACATTGCAGAATGGAATACAGTAAAGAGGGGAGAGAGAGAGAGAGAGAGAGAGAGAGAGAGAGAGAGAGAGAGAGAGAGAGAGAGAGAGAGAGAGAGAGAGAGAGAGAGAGAGAGAGAGAGAGAGAGAGAGAGAGAGAGAGAGAGAGAGAGAGAGAGAGAGAGAGAGAGAGAGAGAGAGAGAGAGAGAGAGAGAGAGAGAGAGAGAGAGAGAGAGAGAGAGAGAGAGAGAGAGAGAAAACTACAACTATTTTTTTTTTTTACACTTTTTTTTTTAAACTTTAACAACTGTAATGGTTCGGGTCTCTCAAAATGTAATGGCATCTTGGGAGACCCTGTGTAAGTGTGTCCTAGTCTGTGAAATGCTGTAGCCTACGCTAAAACTTCACTTTTGAGTGGTAGCGTTCAAAACATTCACCAAGGCAAAGACCAGGTTTGTCAGGACAGAGTGGACAATAATAACGGGTGTCACGCCTAAATCCGCGCTTGCTACAGACACGACATCTTTTTTGGGGGGTTCGTTGGGTAGGGGTACTCAGGAGGAGATGCGTATAATGCCTCTCATGCAGCCGGCTTACTGCATTTGGTAGGGGATGGTGAGGTGCAGAACCGCCTGGATACAGGAGTTCTGTGACTATCTCATCCTGGAATTTTAGAAGAGATAAAGTCCCGCCTGAAGCTCTGTATAGCACATGAGCGTTCAGCAAAGCCAATTGGAATAAGGATAGAGACACTTTTTTGTACCCGCGTCTCGCCTTACGGTCAATTAGATACGGCGCCATCAACTGGTCGTTGAGGTCCACCCCTCCCATATTTTTGTTATATTCGTGGACACAGAGGGGTTTCTCCACAACACCAGTCGCCGTAGGAATTTGGACTGTCGTGTCTGCATGAAGGGAGGTAAGAAGGAAAACATTCTTATTGTCCCTCCACGATTAGGTCGCACGGTGCCACATGCTCCAATCTGATGATCAAACAAATGACTAAACAGTGGCACGCTCGTGTAATAATTGTCCACATACAAGTGGTACCCCTTTCCGAATAAGGGTGACACCAAGTTCCACACTATCTTGCCAGCGCTCCCTATGTAATCCGGGAAGTTGACCGGCTCAACCTGACTGTCTTTTCCCTCATAAACCATAAAGCTCAATACATAGCCTGTTGCCCTGTCACAGAACTTATAGAGCTTGACCCCGTATCTGGCACGCTTGCTGGGAAGGTACTGCTTGAAAGCCAAGCGGCCAGAAAATTTAATCAGGGACTCATCAACGCAGACAGCTTGATCGGGAATAAACAAGGCTGCAAAACGTTCGTTGAAGTGGTTTATGAGGGGCCGAATTTTATAGAGCCGGTCGTATTCAGGGTCCCCACGTGGACGACAAAGTTCATTGTCGTTGAAGTGCATGAACCGCAAAATCTGCTCGTATCGTTTCCTGGGCATGGAGGCAGAGAACACGGGCATGTGGTCAATTGGGTGCGTGGACCAATAAGCACGCAATGACGGGAATTGATGTGTGCCCATGTTGAGGGAAAGGCCCAGAAAGGTCTTAAATTCGGAAACCGTAATTGGTTTCCAATCTTTGGCAATGGAAGGCAACTGGGGATTAGCGGCGATGAATTGACCAGCATATAAATTACTCTGGTCCACAATAGATCTATAGAGATCTTCCGTGAAAAACAGCGAATAATAATCGATTGCCATAAAATCAGCTGTTTCCACCTGAATACCGGGTTGGGCAGTGAATGGGGGGAAGTACGAGTTCTGCAGAAGTGGTGGGGACCCAATCAGGATAGGCGAATTCTGCAGGAAGGGCACTATGGGCACGACGGGCCTGCCTTTTGTCTTCTTGGTGGCAGCGGGACACTACTTGTGCTTGCCACCCTCGCCAGCTTGAACTGCACTTATGGGACTTGCCACGTCACCACGTGATACCGCAGTGCTGGATGTACGCCCAGGCTGTACTAGGCCGCTGGTGCTTGCCAATTCACCAGAAGGAATAGCGGCGCTAGTACTCCTCTGCTCCATGATACGAGAGCCCTGCGGTTCTTGCTCCTCAACAACCTCAGAAGATCGGGATCGGGTACGCCTGACCTTAGCAGGGACCTCAACTTCGTCGTCAGAGCTATCTGACAAGGGGCCGCTGACGTCACTGTCTTCTACGGGAAGATATTCTGAGCCTGAATCTGACAGATACGTGACCTCCTCTTCACTATCTGTCATGCTCAGAATCTCGTAGGCCTCTTTACTAGTGTACCTTCGACTTGCCATTTTGGGCTCTAAATTTAGGGGTACACTAGTAAGATTCACAGGAAAAAAAAGCACCCGACTGTCGTCAGCAAATATATCAAACGCTACAAAAAAAAACTGTTAGCGGTCGCAGGGATCAGGACTGTCTCTGCGAACGCTGCAGTTATGTGTTTTGTGTTTGGTAAGTGACAGTGATCGATCGATACTGCACTTGGGTGGGCTGGGCGGAGGGGCTAAACGCAGGCGCTAGCAGGTATCTGGGCTGATCCCGCTAACACTGCGTTTTTGGGAACCCTAAACCGCTGGGGACGCTAGTATAGATCTGATCAGATACTATACCACTAAGGGAGGTGTATGCTTTGCGCGTGGGTGTTAGCGTTGCTGGCACTAACCTAACGCTGCCTGGGGCGACGCAGACCCTCTCTGGCGCTAAAACCTAATTGATCTCACCCGCCGGGCGATCAAGGGGGTTAAACCTTTATTGGGTTATATACGGCGGGTGCCCTGATGCTATAAAAAGCAAACCAACCAGCGTCACCCGTAACCTTTATATGGTGATCACTGGTGAAAGGGTTAACTAGGGGCAATCAGGGGGTTAAAACCTTTATTAGGTTGAATATGGGGGTAACCGACGCTATATAAAAACCTGACGGGTTACCTAAATAACTAACTGGGTAACCAGTGTCACCAGTGACGCTTATACGGTGATCACTGGTGAAAGGGTTAACTCTAGGGGCAATCAGGGGGTTAAAATAATATATGGGGGTATCTGACGCTAATAAAAACCTGCGGCGAACCTAAAAATAATTAACTGGCTATCTAGGGCACCACCGGCACTAAATACAGCGATCGAAAATACGATCGATTAGTGACGCTGGCGTTAGGGGGTGAAAGGGTTACCTGGGGGGCGATCAAGGGGTTAAACCTCTATTAGGGGGGGGTTAGGGGGCTACCCTGGACCTAAAGGGGGCTAATCCTAACTGCCCTGCAACTTTTTATTATCACAGATGACACTAAATGCAGTGATCAGTAAAATAAATGATCACTGCAATCAGTGACACTCAGATTGGGGGCTGGGGGGTGACCTGGGGGGTGAAATGAGTGCCTATGTGTACCTAAGTGTCAGTGGACTGTTGGTGCACTAACCTGCTTCTTCTCTCCTCGGCGCCGGAATCGAAAAGACCGCCGCGAGGGAGATGACATCACTTCCTCCTGCCTGTGTTTACATCACATGGCAGAGGAAGCATTTTCATTGGCCGGGAGCGATCGCGAGGGGGTGGCCGAAATCGAATGGTCACCCCCTCATCTCCGAACGCTCCCCCACGATTAACGGCCGCTCACTGTATAGGAGGGGGGTCCGATCGGACCCCCCAACTATACAAAGGCGATCACGTATGCTCTACGTGATTGTGCCTGTCGGTGCCATTCTGCCGACGTATATATACACAGTGAGCGGTCGTTAAGTGGTTAAAGACCTTTAATAACGAAATTATATTATTGAATACAGCCTATTTGACCCAAATTTATCAAAAAACCATATAACGCTACAGTATATTCCCCGAATGTCAAGGGACATTTGCATATCTAACATGGGCATGCCTGGAAATCCACAGATACAGGAAACTATTGCGTTCCTCCGTGATCTAATGCAGGGATTCTGAACCTGAGGCTGATGGATGGGTTTCAGGGTGTCTGTAAGGGTCAAAAATAAATAAAATATTACTTTTACAGCTGGGCTGAGGTGGTCCCCTTTTTCATTTGATCACTTCTATGTTTTTTATTCTTTTGTGCTATAAACAAAAAAAGTCTGACAATTTTGAAAACAAACACACAAACAAACACACAAAAACAGAAATTAAAATTTCTTAATAAAAAAAAAAAAAAAAAAAAAAAAAATTCATTACGCAAAATTGCATAAAACAAGTGGATTTATTAAGTATTAGTGGCCCACTCACAAAATAATCGTCTTGTACAATGCAGTAAAACTGAATTGCAGATAAGAAAAATATGAGGCTCTCCTCCTCACCGCTACTACCGGGTAACTGGGACATCGGAAGTGACGTCACAGACTCCTTTCCAACGCGTTGCATCACAGATCACTTGACTTCAAGTCATTGCGCAAAATCGCATAAAACAAGTGGATTTATTAAGTATTAGTAGCCCACTCACTTGTACAAGATGATTATTTTGGGAGTGGGCTACTAATACCTAATAAATCCTCTTGTTTTATGCAATTTTGCACGAAAGTTATTTTTCTGCTCAGAGTCACTCCAGAGAACGACCAGTGTTTTTTTTACTAAGGAATGTTCTGAAAAGACCCAATCCAGCAGCATATCCTTGTCAGGAACATCTAAGATTTGATATCTTGAAGGCACAACTAGACCCAGTGTGGTCACTCCTTGACGTGAGCAGGCAATTCACCTGTTGGTGGAGGCAGTGTCACTTATCACTGTAAAGTTTTTTTTGAGAAGCACTACAAGAAGCTTTTGAAAAAAAAAAAAAAAATAATAAAAAAAAAGGACCTTTTTATTAGATTTTGTTTTACATCACTTTATTTATGTCACGGTTGATATGTCATGTGTATGTACATTGGAATAGTTTATATAAAATTTATTTTGGAATAAGCACACCATTCTTCAAATTATATAGGCATTGTAGTGCAAGATCACTTTTAAAATGGTGCAGCTGTTCTGGTTGTTTCAAACACGTTTTATCTAGCACACATAGCAGCGCTTTAGAAATTTACATAATCTTACTGCCCAAAACAGGAGAGAGTAATATACTAAAACATGGTCATATTGGGACATGTTTGTATATCAGGGCTTGACAAATTTGCTTGGAATCTAGGAGCCAGCTAAAATAGTTAGAAGCCAGGAACGCGCCCTGTCCCGCCGAGCTCGCGCGCAGAAGCGAACGCATACGTGAGTAGCGCCCGCATATGAAAGCAGTGTTCAAACCACACGAGGTATCGCCGCGATCGGTAGAGCGAGAGCAATAATTCTAGCCCTAGACCTCCTCTAACTCAAAACATGCAACCTGTAGAATTTTTTAAACGTCGCCTATGGAGATTTTAAAGGGTAAAAGTTTGTCGCCATTCCACGAGCGGACGCAATTTTGAAGCGTGACATGTTGGGTATCAATTTACTCAGCGTAACATTATCTTTCACAATATAAAAAAAAATTGTGCCAACTTTACTGTTTTTTTTTTTTTTATAAAAAAATAAGACAAGTGTATTTTTCCCCAAAAAAGTGCGCTTGTAAGACCGCTGCGCAAATACGGTGCGACAGAAAGTATAGCAACGACCGCCATTTTATTAGAATAGAAAATATATATAATGTTTGGGGGTTCTAATTAGAGGGAAGGAGATGGCAGGGAAAACAGACAGGGAAACTCCATTAGCATTGCTGGTTGTCATACCAACTTCCACCACAAGATGGCGATAGTTTGCAGAAGGAAGCATAGGCCTGCAGAAGGCCGCAAAGCCGCGGCCTCAATTACCGGCCGGCGCGGCCCGACGCGATCCCGCAGCGCGGGGGGGGGGGGGGGGGGGGGGCACGGAGACACAGGATATCCCAGCTGTGCTGCCCCAGGCGCCAGGTCGCTAATTCTAGTCGCAATGGCGACCTGGCGCCCGGGGTTTGTCGAGCCCGGTTGTATATTCAAGGGAGGGGGAAGTCCCTCTTGGAGAGCTGCCTCCCATCACCTTGGTTCATAGAAAGCAGCTTGCTATGAAGGTGCCCAAGCCCAGTCACAGCTCCCTATATCCATATAAACACTGAGCCCCAGTTCGGCCTGCCCCCTCTCTCTCCTGATTGGCAGCAGTTGGAGCCAATGGCGCTGCTGCTGTGTCTCAGCCAATCAGGAGCAGCGTTCCGGGTGGCCAAGGAACTCGTGAACATCGCTGAGAGAGATGGTGCTCAGGTAAGTATTAGGAAGGCTGCTGTACACAGGTGGTTTATTTTATCTCAACACATTAAGATAAAAAATAAAAAAAAAACACACACCTGACTTTACAACCACTTAAAGTGGATGTAAACCACAATTTTTTTTTGTTTTTTTTTTTGCGGTCACAATGTAGAGTATAAGATTTCCTATCATTTGTGCCAGGTCTTGCCACAGAGTTAATCCAGCTCTGAGCAATCCTCTTTTATTGTTCAGTGAGATAAAAACGGACAAACAGAGTTACCTTTGTCCGTTCCGCCCTCTTGCTTTGAGTAACAGGTTATTTACATATCTCGTGCACTAGCTTTAGACAGGCGTTATTTTTTTAATTCCCACCCCCACTCCTTTTCTGAAGTCATGTGGTTACTTTTCTGGATTTTGACTGGATGTTGGTGATCATAGCAGAAGGAATACACAGGAGAAAATGCATGTTGACAAGGGGAGTGTAGAGGTGGGCGGGGAGTCTACTGACATCACGACTCCACCCACCGAGCTCCAGACAACAGATCCACCCACAGAATCTGCAGTTTTTCAGTTCTTATAAAAGACAGAGGGGAGACATTTGACAGATAAGGATACATGCAGGAGGCATCTATATCCTTATAGATCAGCACTATGGCAGTAGTTTAGAAAGGATGAGAGTGGGTTTACATCCACTTTAAAGAAAACAAACCTGCAGAACCTATGTTGTTTGTATCCCGGGGACTGCCTGTACTGTAAACTACTGGCAAGATTAGAAAAGTTCTTATTAAATCAAAGTTCTTGTCTGAGGTTATTTTTACTCCAATGCTAGTTTGGTAAAGAATGGATTGCAGGGGTCTCAAACTGGTGGCCCTCCAGCTGTTGCAAAACTGCAAGTCCCATGAAGCATTGCAAGGCTGACAGTTACAAGCATGACTCCCACAGGCAGAGGCATGATGGGACTTGTAGTTTCGCAACAGCTGGAGGGCCACCAGTTTGAGATCCCTGGATTAATGACTTGTTTTCAGAGACAAATGTAGGTGCAAAGGCCATGGAAAATACTGCCTGTAAACACAAGAAAAGCCAATCAATCAAAGGTCACTGATCAGACACAGGAGGAAGAATGATCATAGCTACCCACTTGTACTACACACCCAGATGTGTGTTTTTTTTCTTGCAAACCAAAGTGCTTTCAGTTTGTAATATTTGCTGTGGGTCCCTCCCTGCCAAAGGAAATGAACTAAACACCAAATACCAATTCCCCAGACAGAGTGACATAGCTTCCTGTTTCTAAGTAAAAGAAACCACGTGCAGTACAGCAATGTTTTCCAAACCACTCCAATGTCATGTTTTCCACTACACCTGGTGAACTATGCAAGAATCAGCTTCACTACCTATACAGCCTTTAAAAAAAAAAAAAAAAAAAAAATTGTAAATGTTCTGTTGTATAGTTTGTAATTATATGTACACAGGGGGCAGACCTATTTACATGCAGTACTACACCTACGACTGTGCTTTCCTGATCCTATTCACAATGCAACTCTCAAGCAGTGTAAAAACAACTCACTCCCTGTGCGGTAGATCTTTTATTAATGGTTGTTAAAGCAAGGTTCAGCAATATTTCTGAAATGCAGAGCTCTTTGTAGGGACTAACCTACAAATCTTCACATTTAAAAGCTGGGCACATAAATCCAGTGACAAGCTCATTTTACAATCATCCCCCTGCCCCCTCCACTCTAGCCGGTGTCATTCATCATATTACTTTTCCAGTGGCCCAGCTGCCCATTTTCTATTGAGGAGACCAATCATTTGGCGTTCTTTGTGCAAGGTGAATAATATCTCTTTATCCTCCCCCACCCGTTCCTTCCTTGTAGGTCTAAATCAGGAAGTTCTAATGTAGAGCGGCACGATTAATTGTTACAAAGAAAAAAAAATCCGATCTCGATTCAACACCTCCCTCACGATCTTAAGCTGACGATTCAGTGCAGAGCAGTTGTCTACTCACAGCCAACAGCTCAAAGGTTATCACAACATTGCACAGAGCCGAGATAAAAAGAAACCATCATTTCGTTATTTTAAATCAAAAAGGGATGATTTTTGGTCTGTAAATGAGGGCAGTTTAACCACTTAAAGGAGTAGTAAAGTTACATGTTTTTTCACCTTAATGCATCCTATGCATTAAGGTGAAAAAACATTCGACAATACCGCCCCCCCCCCCCCCAGCCCCCGTTTTTCTTACCTGGCCCCTCGAAAGTCCCATGCTCGTCCCCGTCATCCTCTTCGTTTTTCTGCCTGGCCGCCGATTGGCTACACTGGATAGATTGAAAGCAGCGCAGCCATTGGCTGGCGCTGCTGTCAATCACATCCAATGACGCGGCACGCCGGGGGGCGGGGCCGAGTGATACAGTCGGCGGCTATGGCCGCCGCTGTATCACGGGAGCGCGCCCGCAATCACTCCACACCATGCGAGCTCACTCGCATTAAGGTGTGGAGTCCTTGCGGGGAGGAGCCAAGACAGCCGCCGAGGGACCCCAGAAGACCAGGATCGGGGCCACTGTGTGCAAAACGAGCTGCACAGTGGAGGTAAGTATAACATGTTTGTTATTTTTAAGCAAAAAAAAGGGAAGCTTTAGTGCTCCTTTAAAGAGGAAGTAAACGCTGCCTCTTTTTTTGTCACCTGCAAAGTAAAGGCATAATGTGCTAGTATGCATCGCATACTAGCACATTATGTGAAACTTGCCTGCAAACAAAGCCGTCGTCCCCGCTGGAGGCCGCATCCATCTTCGCCCTTCTTTCTTCAGGGTCCGCAGACTCCGTCTTTGTGATTTGCCGAAGCCATGTGTAGGCACTCCCTTGCGTCAAAGCGGGAGCCGCCGGTCTTGGCACAGGGCCCTTAGGAAACGACACGGGCGGCCGTTCCATCAAAGTGCATTGCACCAATGAAGTCATTGGCGCAGTATACAGTAAATATCTCCTAAACGGTGCAAATTTAAGAGATATTTACCGTACCTATAGGTACAAAACATTAGAGGGAAGTTTACTTCCTCTTTAAAGACCAAGCCTTTTTTCAGACATTTGTTGCTTACAAGTTTAAAAAAAATCAGTATTGTTTTGCTAGAAAAATTACTTAGAACCTCCAAAAACACACACGATAATAAAATGGCGGTCGTTACAATATTTTATGGCACACTATTTGCACAGCGGTCTTTCAAAAGCAATTTTTTGGGAAAGAGTACACTTCAACAAATAAAAAAGCAAAAAAATTAACTGTAAATTTAACCCAATTCTTTGTATAATGTGAAAGATGTTACACCGAGAATCGTGATCTTTATTCCAAGCAGAAAAATTGTGATTCACACTTGTTTCGCCATCTCCAGTTCAGGCACGCTTTTTTGGGTCCTCCAGTGTGTGTGTGTGTGAGGGTTAGTGATTTGGAATCAGGAATTCAGGATCAGGACCTTACTAAAGCCCTATCCACTATTTATAAACAACTGTTCATAGACCCCCACCAAGGTGTGGTCTTGTCGCGCTGCATGGCAGTCAGACTTCCCGCAGATGGACAGTGATGACTGGAACAACGTATGGGGTTCCACTTTTTCTAGGTTGGTGTCGGGCAAGGGATCATTTGATTAAATTTAAATTCCTCCATAAAATCTATTATACCCCTGCTAAATGTGCCAAGATTTTTCCCGCACACTCCTCAAACTGTTGGCAGTGCGATGCACCTGGGGTGGATTTTATTCACATTTTCTGGTATTGCACGTCCATCCAATGATTCTGGTCTGAAGTTATGGACAGTATCCAGTCGGTTAGGATGATTAATATTAGGCCCTCTATAGAAGATCTGTTAACTAGGTCTGGTGTACCCAATAGCACCCAAAAAAGGTGATCTGTACATTACTTACCCTGCTGATGTTTTATGCATGTAAAATAATCATTACGTCATGTAAAAAAAATCTGTGGCCCCTACCATCATGGCCTGAAAGGGGTTAATGAATACTACCTTACCGTTATACAAAGCCACATACATGAGTAGAGGTGTACCATCTAAATTTGATAAGGTGTGGGTTGGTTGAATTAGCAAAATATCTACTGCCTCTGATTGAGGTTAGCTTAAAATGTTTGTACGGAGGGTAAAGTACGGATTAAAAGCACAGGGTGGGCACCTAGTACAGTTGCTAGTGGTTCTCATGAGGTGTTGGGATGTCAAGTTATAAGTGCTTAATATGTGCTAGAATTGTTTATGGGAGCTGCATTGTTCACTTGTGCATTATAGTGCTAAATGTTGACAGTTTGTCGTTTTTTTTTGAAGATTATATAGTACATAACATTAAACAAAACCAAAAAAAAAAGAATTTGAATTAACAGCCAAAAAACGAACCCCCAGGGAGCCAGCTGCCACCCAATACCACCCCTTCCCCCTCCCCCCTCTATGGAACAGCAGACTCCCCTTAGGAGATGGTGTACGCCAGGTGAGGACAAAAATGAAGAAATAGGCCCTCAAAGGATGCATAACCCCAGCAACCGGAGATGGGGTGGAACAGATCTACAGCACAATCCAGGACAGTGCAAGCAAGGATGTTGAATAAAATACGAACCCACCATAGCCTATTGGTCTTGTCTAAATACCAACTTGGTACCCAGAATAGCAGGAGAATTAACATAGGACTCAGTCCTACATATCAGTCACCCAATTCCAGCTGCCCCATACCTTCTGAAACTTCCTAGGACAGCCCCGATGTAGACAGGTAGCTTTGTAGAATGAGAGCCTTGTTCACCAATCCCCTTCAATTGCTCAGAGTAGAAAGCACTGAACTTTTCCACTGAAGGATTGCTTTTTGGGCATAAAAGATATATGTGCAACATCGTCCTGTGTGCCACTGTGTTCGCTAGACCTGCTGTGAAACCCAATAGACATATCTGGATGGTTAACGGAACTGGAAAAGCTGCGACACTAGTGATATGTTGTGTAATCTCTTGCCAAAACCACCAAATGACAGGGCAAAGCCAAAATATATGGAAATAGTCTGCCAGAGAGAAGGTAACCAGTACCCAATGTCCAACACTCAGTCGTGGGGGGCCCACATATGTTCAATAGACTTAGCTGGCGTTGTATAGTAGATGCAGAGGAGAAATTTATACTGTATTAATCTATCCCTAGCCGAGAGTTGGTGCTAGAACGGGTAGTTACACGTCTTCCCACTCCTCCCACTGTAATGATCAGCGGCCTTCGATAGCTCAGCTCAGTTCTCAGTATAGGAGGTGGCGGAGAACAGTTGCAGCATCAGATCGATGCTACAAACACCTAGGTCAGCATTGTTTTTTTTTTATCCCCGACTTCTCCTTTAGGGCTACATTCACACTAAATTTCAGAGTTTATCCAAGAGGAATTTTCTAAAAGCAGCTGGACTTACGCAATGCAAAGTAATCATGGTATTCATACATCATGATTAGCAACGTTTAGTTGCAGACAGTTTAGCTGCGTTTTATGAAAAGTAGTGCTGTGTCCCAAGTCTACAATCTGCATTCTGCAGCTAAACACAATTTGCGTTTAGCTGCAGACTGTTTAGCAGCATAAAATTACACACTTACCTTTTTCTTCCTGAAAAGTTGGTATTCTCTCACATTGGTCCTCATAAATCCTCATGTTGGTATTCATGCTTTGCACATGTGATTCAATAGTTAGTAAGCTATCAAAAAGGTGGACACCAACATTCTGGCAAAGTTGTAAAATTTATGGGGATAGGTTCTGATTTCCCCATATATCAGGGTAAAAAGCCCCTAGTTATATGCTGGGATGTACCCATCTACCGGTCATTACCTCTCTCTACCGTACCATGCGTTTCCTGGACTTCCTTTGAGATCTGCATGCGGGCGCCAATTAACCATTAACACCACCACAAAACGCATATTGCAACAGTGCGTTTGTGGGCACAAAATCGCATGGTACCGCAGTACCATACAGTTTGGAGTGTTGCGTTTTTAGAAGTAGTAGCCGTGCGTGTGGACTGGCCCTCAATCATCTCTTCTCAAATAGGCACACAATGGTAAGCACCAGCTTTGCACTCTATTTCAATTACACAGCTCTAGCTCCTTGCTCAGAAAACTACCAACAAAAGTGGAACAGGATGTGCCTGGGGTATAACATTCAAAGAATGGGATATTGAGAGGGAAAAAAACAAAACAAAACAAAAAAAAACACCACTCCCTGAAAACAGTGATGCACCAAAATGCAACCTAAAACATACCCTTGAAAGCAAGCACAAAATGTGTGAGTGTCACCAGGGCTTAACAAATTGGCTTCGAATCTAGGAGCCAGCTAAAAAAGTTAGGAGAATTTTTTTGTTTTTCTTTAAAAAGGGGGTTGTAAAGTCAGAAGTTTTTTTTTTTCTTAATGCATTCTTTGTGCAGCAGCCCCAATCAGCCCCTCTAATACTTGCCTGAGCCCCATCTCTGTTCACAAGTGTCTCAGCCATCTGGGACTCTTCCTTTCTGATTGGCTGAGACACAGCAGCGGCACCATTCTCTCCCACTGCTGTCAAAGTCAGTTAGCCAATCAGAAGAGAGAGAGGGGGTGAGGCCAAACTGCAGCTCTGTGTCTGTGGACACACACAGCTGCAGCTCCACTCAGGTGCCCCCATAGCAAGCCGCTTGCTGTGGGGGCAAGCAACAGGAGGGAGGGGCCAGGAGCACCGAAGAAGGACCCCAGAAGAGGAGGAGGATCGGGGCTGCTCTGTGCAAATCCACTGCACAGAGCAAGTATAACATTTTTTTTTTTTTTTTAAGAACAAAGGGCGAAGGACATAAGTCCGAAAAAAGAAACTCATGCAACTACATCTAAGGATTGTTCTAGAATACATACACTTTGTTTAGCATTTAATTTTTTTTACAACGGTTCTCTTATTAGGTGGCAGAAGTCAATCCTATTGTGATACTGTAAGTGACCAATGGAAAACTACATTTATCACACTGGCCTTGGCTTACTGCGAGTTATCCCTTGTTATGATGTATTTTAATGTAAATACTCAATGCCACATTTGAAGTATTATGCATTAATATGTTATTATGAATTATTATGCTAGGGGGTTTACTTTTACTCAAAGGAAACAGAATACCATCTCCCCCCAAAAGTTTTTCCTTGCCATCGCATAACATATCTTAACAGGAGAGTGGAAAAAGTGGGCAGCTCTGTTGTCTGGACATCATTGTCTAGGAGTGAGGCAGAGCTGCTTTTTATTCTGCAGCATGTGCAAATTGTTCATAACCATTTACAGAAGCACAGCTGGAGGCTCTGCATGCCAAATACAGGCAGCGCAGTGGTCCTATTCTAGAAGTGCAGCGGTGAACTTGTACTTAGAAACGCTGTCCTAGCTTGCCCAAAGCCTTACCTGTATATTTTTGAATAATCTAAAATATTTAACCCAAATACCCCTTCATGACCAGGCCATTTTTTTGCTCTTTAGCACTGCACTACTTTAACCACTTAAGACCCGGACCAATACGCAGCATAAGGACCTTTTTGCAATTCGGCACTGCGTTGTTTTAACTGACAATTGTGCGATCGTGCGACGGGACTCCCAAACAAAATTGACGTCCTTTTTTCCCCACAAATAGAGCTTTCTTTTGGTGGTATTTGATCACCTCTGCGGTTTTTATTTTTTGCGCTATAACCAAAAATAGAGCGACAATTTTGAAAAAAATTCAATATTTTTTACTTTTTGCTATAAATATCCCCAAAAAACAAACATTTTTTTTCCTC
Organism: Rana muscosa; assembly: GCA_029206835.1. Lineage (NCBI taxonomy): Eukaryota > Metazoa > Chordata > Amphibia > Anura > Ranidae > Rana > Rana muscosa. The sequence continues at coordinate 107,339,906 of CM055128.1, forward strand.
AGTTTAGGCCGATACGTATTCTTCTACATTTTTTATACACAAAAAAAAAAAAAAAAAAAAAAATCGCAATCAGCGTTTATTGATTGGTTTGCGCAAAAGTTATAGCGTTTACAAAATAGGGGTAGTTTTATGGCATTTATATTTTATTTTACTAGTAATGGCGGCGATCAGCGATTTTTTTTCGTGACTGCGACATTATGGCGGACACATTTGACACTATTTTGGGACCATTGTCATTTTTACAGAGACGAAACATCTGTTACATCAGCTGTTGTTGGAGCATGCGCAGTTAACACGCACTCGCTCCCGCCGCTCGTTCTATCAGATGGGGGACGCATCTAGATAGAACAGCGCTAGCCACGCTCAACTCAATACAGCAAGGGGCGGGATGGTTATATTGTGAAAACAATCCCATCAAAAAATTACTGCTCTATAATACACCCGCCCCTTTTATTTGATTGAGCGTGGCCAGCGCTGTTTAGTTTATTGTGAAAAGCAGCCTATCGAAAATTACTGCACACCCGCCCCTTTTATTTGAGCGAGCACGGCCAGCTTTGTTCCATCGAGATGGGTCCCCATCTGATAGAGCGAGTGCCAACAGACAGCTGATTGAACACAGCGAGCGCTGTGTTAACTGCGCATGCTCCAAAACCAGCTGACTGAACAGATTTCTGAGATTTCCGTGATATGGGACTGCGCATGCGCATTGCTAGCGGGGCACTATCTGATAGGGGACCCAGAATGATAGGACACTGGCATTTGATCACCACTGGGTTTACATTTTTTGTGATAAATAATAATAATAATAAGCGAACAAACGACAGAAAATGTAGCAAAAAAAAATAAAAAATCCCAATACATGTATATTAATTAGTTTGCATGAAAGTTATAATGGACTACAAACGATGGTATATACACAATGGAATTTTTATACTAAAGGGGCGGTACTCAGCGACCTTTAATGGGACTGCGATCTGACAATCTTCAGGCCTAAAATGTGCATTTTAACGTGTATAAAAAAAAAAATTAAGGGTTAGAACATGCCAAAATAAGTCTGTACTCCAGGCACGTGCTGCATTATTTTTGCATGGAGATACATTTGAAGTGGTAAGATTTTTTATTTTTTTTGCATAACACGTTTCTTTAATTTTAAAACAGAAGCAAATTATGGCTACAATTTTGCAGGGGCCCAGAGTGCAAATATGCACAACAGATTAGTACATTTATGGCAGACTTACCTACCAAAGTGATCCCACCAGTATTGTGAAGTCAGTGTTCCTGGCAATTCCACCTCCTCCAGGCTTCAGCTGTTTAAATGGCCAGGCCCAAATGACATTAATCCCACGCATGGAAGTTACTTTTCCCCCACAGAATCGCAGCAAAAATTGTAATTGCAAAAGTGCTGATATATGCAGTTTCTTTTGTCATTAAAAAGCCTGCCCATTAGTTAGCATTTTTAACCACTTAACCACCGCCCATCGCCGAATAACGGCGACAGGGTGGTTCTTTAACTCTGGGAGGACGTTATATAACGTCCAACCAGAATCGCTTCCCCAGAGGACCCGGCGCATCACGGAAAATCGCCGCCGATAGCGGCCGTTTACCACGTGATCACTCAGAGCGATCACTTGTAAACAGACCGGCGTCATGCGATGACGCCGGTTCCTCTCTCTGTACAGTGTGTGAGAGGGGAGGGGGAGAGGGCGGATGGCAGCAGCACTGTGGACTGGATCTGTGACAATTGCAGTCACAGATCCAGCCATCCATCCACCCATGCTCAGCGATCCCTGCCCATACTGTGCAATACCCTGCAATACCCACTTCCCGCCCGCCGTCATATGACATCCTTGACTTTGTGTGGGGAGATCTGAATGATGGGTGCAGCTACAAGCATCATTCAGATATCAGCTTTTTCAGCCGGCGATTCCCTACACCATAAGAACAATCATAGCGGCTGTTCCGCCGCTTGATCATTCTTACGGGAGGTGAGAGGGGACGTCCCCCCCCCCTCCCGTGCTTCTACCGACTCACACCTACGATCGAAGCCAGGATTGTTTTTTTTATTTATTTTTTGATCTCAGGCTTCCCAGCCTAGAGGTGAGATGTGGGGTCTTATTGACCCTATATCTCTCACTGTAGAGGAGGACCTGTCATGCCATATTCCTATTACAAGGGAGGTTTACATTCCTTGTAATAGGAATAAAAAAAAGTGATCAAAAAATATTTTTGTGGAACAACATGTCAAACTAAAATGAACAATAAAAATTTTATTTTATTTTTTAAAGCGCCCCTGTCCCTGGTAGCTCACATACAGAAGTGAACGCATATGTAAGTCACGTCCACATATGAAAACGGTGTTCAAACCACACATGTGAGGTATCGCTGCGAACGTTAGAGTGAGAGCAATAATATTCGCCCTAGACCTCCTCTGTAACTCAAAACATGTAACCAGTAAAAATATTTAAAGTGTCGCCTATGGGGATTTTTAAGTAGCAACGTTTGGTGTCATTCCACGAGCATGTGCAATTTTGAAGGGTGACATGTTGGGTATCTATTTACTCGGCGTTACTTCATCTTTCAGATTATGCGAACAAAATTGGGCTAAGTTTACTGTTTTGTTTTTTTTAAGCACAAAACAGTTATTTTCCGTAAAAACGCGTTAGTACAATTGCTGCGCAAATACCGTGCAAGATAAAAAGTTGCAACGACCGCCATTGTATTCTCTAAGGTCTTTTCTATATAAAAAAAACATATATAATGTTTTGGGGTTCTATGTAATATTCTAGCAAGCAAATTATGATTTTTACATGTAGGGGAGAAATGTCAGAATTGGCCTGGGTGCTCCAGAACTCCTGAAGGTGCTCCCTACATGTTGGGCCTCTGTATGTGGCCACGCTGTGTAAAAGTCTCACACATGTGGTAATGCCATAATAGTAATAGCAGAATGTGTTTTGGGGTGTAATTTGTGGTATGCATATGCTGTGTGTGAGAAATAACCCGCTAATATGACAATTTTTGGAAAAAAAATCTAAGAAAAAAATAAAAAAATCTTGATTTTGCAAAGAATTGTATGACTGAGTAATTGTCATTCAAAATGTGAGAGCACCGAAAGCTAAAAATTGGTCTGGTTATTAAAGGAGTAGTAAAGTTACATGTTTTTTCACCTTAATGCATCCTATGCATTAAGGTGAAAAAACATTCGACAATACCGCCCCCCCCCCCCCCGAGCCCCCGTTTTTCTTACCTGGCCCCTCGAAAGTCCCATGCTCGTCCCCGTCATCCTCTTCGTTTTTCAGCCTGGCCGCCGATTGGCTACACTGGATGGATTGAAAGCAGCGCAGCCATTGGCTGGCGCTGCTGTCAATCACATCCAATGACGCGGCGCGCGGGGGGCGGGGCCGAGTGATACAGTCGGCGGCTATGGCCGCCGCTGTATCACGGGAGCGCGCCCGCAATCACTCCACACCATGCGAGCTCACTCGCATTAAGGTGTGGAGTCCTTGCGGGGAGGAGCCAAGACAGCCGCCGAGGGACCCCAGAAGACCAGGATCGGGGCCACTGTGTGCAAAACGAGCTGCACAGTGGAGGTAAGTATAACATGTTTGTTATTTTTAAGCAAAAAAAAGGGAAGCTTTAGTGCTCCTTTAAGGGGGTTTAAGTGCCCAGTGGTCAAAAAATCTGAATTTACTTCTGCTTTCAGTTAGCTGGTCTCTTTAAAAGGGATTCAGGCAATCTGTTATGGGTAGTGGTATTTTATACAACTATTAAGTCTTCTAAAATCATGTTCTTAAAGTGTATATAATAAATACACATGTAAAAGGAAATGATCCTACACATACATTACCGCCCTTAAGCTCAAGACAAACACTATCCTGGAGACCATTTTGCTGGGGTGGTTAAACACACAGCTCAGCTGTGTTTACATGTGTTGCACAGTACTGGAATCACATAGTGGTCTGTAATACACATTCCTGCCTCTAGGGACAACTCACCCAGGAGACCTCCACTCGCTTGATATTAACCCCTCCAACATTTCCAATAATGATGGCAAGTGGTAAATAATGGAATAGATAAAAAAGACAAACTCACCATGTGTGGATGATGTTGAGCACTGGGGATATTAGATTCTTGGAAAAATGTGCTGAGAGCAGTCTAAATACAGAAGGAAAAAAAGTGGTTTAGCCTTTGATTTTCAAGCATCTCATAGATTGAATCAACCTGATACAACTAGCTTTTGCTGTTTTGAGGTCAGGAATTCACATCAGACATGATATCTGCAGAGGGTTTGCTCCCAGTAGGTTAAATTAAAATGTTCTAGTTTTCTACAACAACCCAAAAACATACTGATGCATATGGGCGGATTGGCCCGTCAGTGTCAAATTCCATTTTTTTGGTGACCAGAGGCACAGGTGCAGCCATCCAGCTCTGCTACCAGCAGTCTGTCCAAATCAATAAAAGGCAGAAATATGCAGCGGCTGTACACTGTTCCAAGTGGTACTTGCATTTAGGGCCATATGGGTTCAGCGATGTATGCCCCAAATGCGGAACCTCTGGACTCAGAGCAGGTCCAGCCATCATATTTCAATCCTTTATTGAGGCTGACCGTAGTGGTCTGCACCTGTGTCTTCCCGGCGCCTAAAAACACGTTTATTATGCTGTATGGGCCAAACCATCCGCATGCAAAAGCCCTAACAGGTGCAAGTGAATCTAAATCCTAATTATTAAACATTTATTTTGGACAGGGTAGGGAAGGGTTTAAACCGTCAGTCCAGTTTGTACCTGCAATGAGATCCACCCTACTTGTCCTGGAAACCATTTTCACTGGGGCTGAAAGCAAGGAGTGAAGTCACAGTTCTAAATTACCAATGGAACAGGAAAAGATGTGAAATCTTCCAATGGGGGACACTTGTTCCAGTGGGAACTGTCTATGAGAGGATTTCCTTTTCCTTACTGTTGTGTCAAAATGGCACCCAGACAGCTCACCTGATTGACAGCAGCAGGAGCCAATGGCGATGCTGCTTGTCTCAGCCAATCAGGAAGGAGAATATCGGAAGGCTGAGACACTCTGGGACATCGCTGGACAGAGAAGGCTTTTTATCTTAAGGGTCCTTTCACACATATGGACCGTTTATTTCATCAGTCCAGTTTATCCATTTCAGTTATTTTTTACATCCACTACCAATGCAAAAACGGACCATTTGTTTACATCTGTTTTTCGTCCAATTCATTTTTATGAAAAATAGGGCTTTCATTTGTTCAAAAAACAAACAAAACAAAAAGTTGACAGAAGCAGATGAAAATAGATGATCATCCGCTGTCGTCCGTTTTTCCACAGGAATGCATGGATGTCAGTTTTTCATCCGTCAACGGATGAATGAAAAACGGCCCCTTTCACACATGCTCAGGTCCACCTGTCAATTTTTTTTAGGCGGACCTGAACGGATGCTCCATGCGTCCCCTCAGCTGAATCCAGATGGATGGAAACCCTATTTTCCATCCGTCTGGAGGATCAGATGAAAACAGACAGGCAGATCAGTTTTCATCCGATCCCCCATAGATGAGAGCGGAGCTCTGACGGGTCCATCCAGGGCAGCCATCAGAAATTTTGGGGCCCCTTACACAGCTCTCCCCAGGGCTTGCCCACAGGCCATCCCAACGAATCCACACACCGGCCACCTCACCTGTACACATTCAGCTCCCCCCCCCTTCAATCCTGTATATATGCCAGCCCCCACCACCTGTAATATATATCATCCCCACACATACACAAATCTGTAAACACACAAACCTCTGGCCCCTCCTTATAAAGGAAATCTTCCTACCTAGTCCCAGCTCGCTTTCACAAAGCCGACATGTTGCTGAAACAGAGGAGCACAGTACAGGCAGCTCACATGAGGGGTGCACATGCACATAGTAGCCAGAGGTGGCAGCAAAGAGCTTGATATCCGAGTTCAATGACACAGAGAGCAGCAGAAGCTGCGAGTTCGTTTGCGAGTTGCAGAACACGGCTCCCCTTCACCTGTCCTGCCTTCTCTGGCCCGAGCGGGCCCCTTACAGCAGTTGTATTGGCTGTACCCCCCAGATGGCAGCCCTGGGTCCGTCCCTGCACAGTGAGCAGAGATGGACCTGTCATCCGCCGGCTCAGTGGGGATCAACAGGGCGATCCCTGCTGAGCAAGCGAAGTCCATCAAAAACAGGGGTGTGAGTGAGTGAGGCCTTATGCATAAAATGCACCACGATGAAAAACCCTCTGCCTTTACAACCACTTCACCGGTTCGAACTACATCGATAGGTAATATTACATGGTCAGATCATGCGCCTGTGTTCCTGACATATGATTTGACAGGAACACAGTCGCTTACACATCGTTTTTGGCGACTTAATGAAAGCCTGCTGCAGACTCCGGAAGTTTTGGAAGATGTGACTAAAGAGTTGACATTATACTTCCAGAGGAATGATCTACCGGACTGTGATCCAGGAGTTCTATGGGAGGCACATAAATCAGTTCTGAGAGGTGTCCTTATCAAACATGGAGCTCGTATTAAACGTGAGCGAACGAAACAACTTACTGAATTATTAGATAAACTAGCAGTTGTAGAGGCTAGTCATAAACATGCCCCTAACCAGATGGTAGAAATAGAACTGGCGGCAATTAGAAAACAGATTACAGATTTGTTACAGTTTAAAGCGAAAGCGGCGCTACAGTTCTGCCGCAAGGCGAGTTATGAATCGGGCGACAAATGTGGGAAGGCGCTGGCAAGAAGGGTTAGAGAACAGAAGCTATCAACATATATTCCCCAAGTTGTTAATGGCGACGGACAGAAGATAACTTTACCAGCACAAATTACTCGAGAATTTAAAGAGTTTTATTCATCTTTATATGATTTATCATTAGCTAAACCATCTAGATTGGCCATAGATGAGTATATTCAGGCATCCCAAATGCCCTCTTTATCTTCTGAGATAGTTGCGGAATTAGATACCCCCATTTCTTTACTGGAGCTCCAACAAGCATTGGGAACTATGAAATTAGGGAAAGCGCCTGGCCCCGACGGGTTTACGGTACAATATTACAAAATGCTATTTGGAATATTGGGCCCGCGCCCGATTAATCTATTTAGTGCTATTGATTCTGGTTCCTTATTTTCCAGGGATACCTTGGGAGCCCATATTACTTTAATATACAAAGAAGGGAAGGACCCTACCTCTTGCGGCAGTTATAGACCAATTTCACTCTCGAATGTGGATCTTAAATTATATACTAAAGTTCTGGCTACCCAGCTAGCGACCCACTTACAAAAATTAATTCATCTAGATCAAGTAGGATTCATCCCTACACGGGAAGCAAGGGACAGCACTTCCAAAGTGCTGAACCTGATACATGTGACCCAATCCAGGAAAATCCCATGTGTATTGTTAAACACCGATGCGGAGAAGGCATTTGATCGGGTAAACTGGTCATTTATGTTCTCCGTACTTAGACACATTGGACTTGGGGAGGTGATGAGAAGCCGGATAGCCAGAATATATTCAAATCCGACCGCACAGGTCAAGGTAAATGGAGTACTCTCAGAATCCTTTTCAATTAAGAATGGAACCAGGCAGGGGTGTCCTATGTCCCCACTTTTATATGCTCTTACTTTGGAACCTTTTCTTTGTACGATTAGGCTTCAAGCGGATATACAGGGAGTGATAGTGGGTAGTACACAACATAAGATCTCGGCGTATGCCGATGATATGTTATTTTCATTAGTCAACCCAGCAGTATCATTACCTAATCTTATTAAACAATTTGATTTATATGGTGCCCTATCTAATTTGAAAATAAATTTTTCAAAATCAGAGGCGATGGGGGTGGCGTTACCACCGCGAATCTTGGCACAAACACGAGGTGGTTTCCACTTTAAGTGGACTATATCAGCATTAGATTATTTAGGTACAAATATCCCAGCAAATCTAGCCCGTACGTATGAATTAAATTTTCCCCCTTTGCTAATAAAGGTTAGATTATTACTAGAGAATTGGCATACAAATTTCCATTCGTGGTTCGGTAGGTCTAATTTAATAAAAATGTGTATCCTACCAAAATTTATATATTTATTTCAAGCTCTACCGATACGGGTACCGACTTCTTACTTTAAACAAGTACAGGCAATGTTCATACGATTTGTTTGGGCTAATAAGAAACCACGCCTTTCGCGTACCCTATTAACTCTTCCAAAACATTATGGTGGCTTAGCTTTGCCGGACATTCGGAAATATTATCAAGCAGTCCATCTTGGAAGAGTAATAGACTGGCAACGTCATAATGATCTGAAGTTATGGGTGCAAATAGAACAGCATCAATCCTCCATACCATTGAGGAGGGCGCTATGGTGTTGGGATTTTATACCGTTAGATTTAAAATTACATCCTCTGATAGGGAATACCTTGAAACAATGCTCACAGGTTATGATACAGGCAGAGCAAACGACGAAGACATCTCCTTTAACTCCGATTATTGGGAACCCTAAATTTCTTCCAGGGCTCCCAACCACACAATTTTTGACCTTACGCGAGACTGAGCGAATCACTGCATCACAGTTTGTGATAGGAGATAGATGGCCTACTATAGAGGAGTTGATGAATCCTGCAGGCCCCTATAGACTTATATTCTGGAATGCAGCTCAGCTATATCATTTCCTTCAGACTATACCAGACCCGCAGGCATATTCTAGGCAATTAACCCTATTTGAGGAGTATTGCTCTGGAATAGAACCATTATTTCATGTCCTTTCTAAAACTTATACGTTACTTAATTCTCCACAGGAACAGCCAGAGCTTACTTGTATATTAAAATGGGGTCTAGATCTGCATTGTACATTCACTAAAGCACAAATACAAGCTATGATTAGTCTCTCGTTTAAATCTTCAATCTGCACCAAGGTACAGGAGACTAATTATAAGATATTGACGAGATGGTATATGACACCTAGTCGACTTCATACCATATTCCCTGAGACATCAGAATGCTGTTGGCGATGTGGTGCAAATAGAGGGACTATTTTACATATATTTTGGACATGCTCTAAACTGACTGCTTTTTGGACGATGGTTCGGAATATCTCTCAGAAATTTACTAAGTTTCAAATCCCGAATGATCCGGCGTTCTTTTTATTGCATGTCTCTAATATGTCAATAAAAAACTACAGAAAATCCATCCTATGCCATTTATTAAATGCAGCTAAATCTTGCATCCCTCTGCTGTGGAAACAACAGACTCCACCAACCACAGCAATGTGGCTGAGGAAGGTGGAAGATATTAGAAGGATGGAAGATTTGATCTTGACATCTACTGATAGACAGGAGATATACAGAAAGATATGGACTCCTTGGAATCTTTTTATTTACTCGGAAGAGGGTAAATCCTTCTTAGGGTCATAAAGCATTCATATGAATTGAAGACAGGAGAAGTGATGGAGGCGAGGCTTGATAGTAGGATATATTTTCGGGGGCCATCCCTGAATACTGCCCTCTTCCCTTTCTGAATTTCTCTGTAGGAGAGGTCTCCCCCTCTCTCTACTTCTTCTCCCCCCCCCCCCTCTTTTTTTTTTCCTTGGGGACTGGGGTTTCTTTTTTTTCTCTCTTTTTGTGGGTTAAAGTATACGAAATGGAGTAGTAGAGCTTCATGGTACAGGGTGATATGAAGTAGGAGAAATAGGTGAAGGTTGTAGTGTGACAAAATGTTATGATATATGTTTAGATCAATCTATGTAGATACCTTTGCCTGTTACTTTGAAGAAGCAATAATCATATACTTTGTAAATGTTGCTATATTCGTTGATTTTGTTTATTTTGGAAAAAAAATCTAATAAAAGTCTATATTTGTAAAAAAAATGCACCACAATGAAAAACCCTCTGCCTTTACAACCACTTCAATACATTTTTGTTTTTGGTTTAATACAGCTTTAACTATTTCCTATTCTATACAAAACAAAACAAAACAAAACAAAACAAAAAAAAAGAAGAGAGAGAAGGTTGGAATTGGATAACTTCTGACCAAACTGTCTGAGTATATACAACTTAAACTGCATTCACACTTGAGCGTTTTCAGCTCATAAAATGCTTGTAAAACGCCTGAAAAAAAAAAAAGCAAACAAGCAAAATCCCATTAATTTCAAATGGAGCCTGTTCGCATCTGAGCATTTTATCACCTGAAGCAAAGAACATGAGCGTCTTTGGGGCAGATTATAGGCATTTTTCTGCTCTTTACATTGGTGACCTGTACAAAAATTACAGCAAAAACGCGTGACTTTGAAATACTCAGGTGTGAATGCAGCCTTATGCCGCGTACACGACTTTCCTGTCATGCAAAAAATACGTTTTTTGCAAAGCGATTCCTCTCAAGCCTGCCTTGCATACACACGTTCAGGGAAAAAAAAAAATGCTTGAGCAAAGCGCGGTGACATACAACACACGACGGCACTATAAAGGGGAAGTGACATTCGAACGGCGCCACCCTTTGGGCTGCTTTTGCTGATATCATGTTAGTAAAGTTTGGTGAGAGACGATTTGCGCTTTTCAGTCACCGTTACAGCGTGACGAATGAGCCATCTCCATTACAAACGCTAGTTTTACCAGAACGAGCGCTCCCGTCTCATACTTGATTCTGAGCATGTGCGGTTTTTTCCCCCCTCGGAAAAGCATACACACGAGCGGTTTTCACGAAAAATAGGAGCAGGTTCTAATTTTTTTGCGGGCAGTTTTCTCGTCGACAAAACTGCTATAGAGCATACACATGACCAATCTAAAAAATGGCAGTTTTCTCATCATGAAAAACGGTCTTGTGTAGGCGGCATTAGAGTATTAGATTGCAAGTTCCTTTCACACAGGACTGGTGTGAAGGTTTCTTGGCATTGTAAAGGTTTGTCTAGTAACTGGTCACAATTTGGGGAAAGAACAGGGAGATGTACACCTTTAGCTGTGCATGTAAAGAGGCCATTACATGGATCGAAATTTCGATGCATGTATGGGCGGGCTGGTTGCACATTAGTCAGTCAGTCAGTCAATCTACTGATCAACTTCTGTACAACCAGCCTAATTGGGTTTTTCCTGATCAATCGGTGCCGCTGGCTATAGCTAGCAGCACTGATCACTGTATTCTGACTGCGGGAAAGGCTCCAAACATATCCAATGTGTAAATGGTGAAATTGGGTCATGTTTTTTTAGTTCAACTCGATAGCTGAATTTAAAAAAAAAAAAAAAAAATTGTCCCTGGAGCCTGTGGCCGCTCAGCTGGGCTGTTCCTGGAGCCCGCAGCCGCCCACTCAGCCTTGTCGCAGCCGCCCATTCAGTTCATGGCATGGCTGGTGGGCAGAGACTAGAGGTCAGCTGACTGGTGAGGAATGTGAAGTCGGAGGGGCTGGAGGAGACCCTATCTCCTAATTTCAGCATACGTGTCACTGCTACAAGACACCACACAGTCGGAGACACAGTGAGTTACACTACCTGTGATTGGAGTTGCCAATAAAAGTCCCCACTACAGTTCTCAGATCAACAGATGACCTTGATCAAGAGCACCTAAATTTGGCTGATCAGAACTCCCCGGCAGGACTGCCACTCATCCCAACTCCCCGGCAGGACTGCCACTCATCCCATTCCCCCCCCCCCCCCCAAAAGGAGAAAGAGAAGTAAAAATAGAGAATACATGGAAGGGAGAGGAAAAGGAGGGGTAGGAACAAAGAAAAGGGGAGAGAAAGAATAAGAGAAAGAACAAGAAAGACGGCAAGAGAGAGGGATGGGGGGGGGGGGGAAATTAGCATAGAGAGAGATAAAAAGGGAAAGAAAAGGGAGGACAAAAAGAAAGAGCGGAACATCCCAAAATGTACCATAAGGGGTTTAATACTGTACAAGTGGAAGGGACTCAGGGAATGCTAAATGTCTGTGGGTTAGGGGCGCAAATTACTTCTCTTGCCTTGGGTGCTGACAACCCACGCTACAACAATAATTTTACTGTTAGGGGTCCCCACAACTTGGGAAATTTTATCAAGGGGTCACGTCGCTAGAAAGGTTGAGAACCACTGACTTAAGACATATCATGAATGAATAGGAACAAAGTGCACAAACGGCCAGTCTTGAAAAGGCCATAAAAAAAAAAGAAAAAAAAAAAAAAGAAAAAACTTGATTTGGTTTTCAGAAAGCAGTAAACATCACATCTGTGTTTGTAACAAAGCCAGCAAGACACTACAGACTTAAAATATGTCTGCCAATACTAAAGCATTTAGCAGCTATAAAACATGTATAGAAGCGTATGAGATAAATTACAAATGATAAATATATAGATTGTATTATAAATAAAAGATTAAAAAAATAAGACTTGATTTCCTACAGTGGAAATTGTATAACATTTATTTCCAAAATGTGGAGTTAAAAGATATGTGATCCTGCTTTTCAGGTATCTGAGCGGATTACCTACATGTTGGGCCTGTTCATGCTTGTGCGAGTTCCTGTAGTGCAACCATTCCCCCACCACAGGTACATGGCAGGACACTGGTAAAATGTATCGGATGCCAACTGTAGAAGTTTGCCCTACTGCAGTTTGTGCCAATCTGTGAATTTGGATTAAAACATAAGCTATGGGTGCAACGTAAAAAACGCCTTTTTCATCTACCTTTACAGGTATTTTTTTTAAAAGGAAAAAAAAAAATTCAAGTTTGATCAAAAATTACTTCATGCACAGATAAATGGAAAGACAGGTCAATGAAACACGCCAAGCTGCTTCTAGTGCCCAGAAGAGAATAAAAAAATAAAATAAAAAACAACCAAGGTATGCATTTAAATCAACCTGGGATTACAGTGACTTGTTGATGGGAGCTCTTTGTCCTAATCAAGCATGTCTGCAGTTTAACAGCTTTGTGCAGACGTGATTGCTTAATAATCATAAAAGGGGGGGGGGGGGGGGGAACCTAGCTTGTGCTTAGGAATGTACAGTTTGTTTACAATCACATACACAAACATGAAGACCACAAAATTCCTTTCTCTCCAAAATAGTCATATCAACTACTGAAAAAAAAAAGGGTTTGGTTTTTTTTTTTTTTTTTTTAAACAAAGAATTTAAGAATTATAATTAGTCTTATTTTTATGAAAAATAACAGCCATACAATCAGCTGCCCAGCAGCGAACAATGCGTCTCCATTTTACACTAGTGTGAAATATATGCTGAACATATAGAAGCAAAGGACATAGTCACGTCACTATTCCCTTCCATATAATGTATTCCAGCAAACAAAAGACAGATATCCCTTGAAAACTAATTTTAGTTACCCGATATCAAAAAGGAAAGAAAAACAAACAAAAAAAACATAATACACATGATGGGAAAGAAGCGTGAAGACCAGTAAAGCTGGTCTGTGTATATGTATGTGTGCCAGTGTGTGCAGCAGAACAAGGCGGGGACAAAACTGACAACAATAACAATGAAGATTAACCCTTTCACATGCTCAGAGCCACACTGCGGGATTTCACAAGAAAACCCAAACACAGGAAACCACGCTCTAACTCAAAATCTAGATATACACCAAGAGCAAAATATAGCAACGTTTTTTTTTTTGTACATGACGACAATAAAATGTAATCCCAAGCACAAACAAGGAAATTTACCAAAAGGAGCAAATCAGCCGGCTTGAAATGGTTCCTAATAAATAGAATACAACAACCCATTCCTACTAAATACCTTTTGCAAAAAACATGCAGGGTTCCCATTTTATTATTTATTTTAAAGGGTTTAATACATTGGTTTAGATTTATGTGTCCTGTGTAAATTTTAAAGTCACTTGCATTAAGGAAATTGGGAATCAAGGTAAAATATACAATTTAGGAGAAAAAACAACAACCGAATAATTGTGCATAACACAAAATATGAATTTAGAATATTTTTTACTTTCTGACCAGATGTCCTTTGATGATTGGATTTAATATTGGTGGAGACTGGTTCATAGAACGTTAAGTGCTGCAACCCAATCGTACACCGATTTAAAATATTTCCCCGTTTCCTTAATGCATCAACATTTAAGCATAGGACTTCCAACATGGGTGACTACAAACATTTTCATAATCTTTTGTCAAATTAACAGCCAGATGATCATTAAGCTATTTTAGCATCCCTCATTCTAGGACGGTATTTACAGCAACCCTTTGCCACAAGACACAGATGTCCAGTGTGGTTATATTCTAGTCCTTGAGCTCATACAAGTATATGAGAGATACAATTACTGAGTTTATAAATAGAGGAGTGGGCTCCAAAGCCCCCACTGCTCCTATAGGATCTCGCTAAAGTGTCAGTAGACAAACACCAAGCCAAGCTATTTAGAACCCCCATAAACAATTCTACTACTAACCCGCATATGAGATGACACCTCCTGATGCTGGACATTATCTGCATTTAATACATAGGCTGTGTCAAAGGCTGAGGACATGATGCATACAAGCTCAATACATGTCCTTAAATTCGTGTGCACTTTGATACACGTGTGTAACAATACATGATGTGCATAGAAACATTAGGAATCCATGTATTGTCACATCGGATTTATCATGAGCATGTATGTTAAAGCATACTGTCTAGGCTGGTTTCTACATAAACACTGGCAGTGAAATTATTATACAGGATTTATATAACGTCAACAGTTTACAATATAAAAGGGAGACAATAAAATACAAGAGGATTAAGAGGGCCCTGCTCAGAAGCGCTTACAATGAATGTAATGATACAAAGGTATCATTATATGTATTGCTCAAAAAATTTGATATATCCTGTGTGTCTGTCTGCCATCAATACCAACTCATTTAAGTCTATTGTTTAGGTTATGTGCAGGCCACGTGAAGTGTGCAGTGCACTATATACGATGCACCATAATGCACACAAATCCCCGACAAGAAGATGCGCAGAGACAACATGGAAGATGATCAAATAGGGCAATTGGTTTTAGAATTATAAAAAAAAAAAAAATGCAAATCAATAATCACTCCGATTTGTAGTTTTTGCAGCATGCCCGGGCCTTCACATAGACAGATGACAGTCTTCCTACAAAGGCTACGACTTATCCCTCTAAGATTACAGGCTTGTACTAATGTTTTCTAATCTAGATTTATACCACATAAACAGATGACAAAAGTCTCCATTTCACATGCAGTTCTGAACGACCAGTTCTTGGACTAAACCAACAACAAGACCTTCTCACTGGTAACCTTTTCTCCCTCAATGGGATTGGGGCTCTGAGTAAAAAGATGTACCGTATATTAAACAGAAGGTCAGTGGTAACATATTATTGGGGGGGGGGGCAACTTGCACCCTTTAGACACATGCTTGTCTTCTCATCCTACCTCATAATTTATAGATAAAGAGAATTGGAGAGAGAATAATTTTATCGAAACTCATTAATAGGATTTCTAATTTTTACATGCACTAATTTATGGAAGCCAATAAGAATAAATACTTCACTGGTCTGGCTCCTGATTGGTTTGCTAGGACTTCCTGCCACTGGACCTCATCACTGCTGCTATTGGTACAGGTACTTCTAAGTATGGGGCATATATGTACCCTTCCACAATGGAGTACCCAATCACCAGGCCAAAGTAATATTACCTGGGGGAAGGAGAACTTCTAGTTTGTGTCTAACAGAATGCAAGAATTGACTTTCAGGAGGAATTCCCTTCTCCCCAAGAAATATTAGTAGGGAACGCAGTAGGCAGGAGAGGCAACAAAGGTAAAGTGAACCTAAAGCCAAAGACTGACCTTAGGCCTTGAGGATGCCAGCCAGCCCCCCCCCCCCCCCCAATACTTACATTTGGAGCAGGGAACAGAGCATCAGCAGCCGTCACCCACAAAGAAAGGATCTTCTACCAGAACAGCCAATCAGAGCCCCTCCCCACACACAGATCCATGCAATTCTAAAGCAGGTTGTAAATATTACAATTTACCCATATGATCTTCTTTCAATGTAATATGCAGGCCCACCTAAGCGATCTCCTATAGATGTATCAAATGTATGTACCACGAGGACCTAACTAATAATTTCCTTCCAGGAAGGTCCTTGCACTATATTAAATGAGAAGTACAGACACAGGTCATTTGGCTGTACTTCTCCTGTAGATCACAAGAGCGCAGTGCGTTCCGCATTCCTGTGACCCGCTGCCAGCAAACAGCAGGCTGAAACGCACTGTCGGCTGACGTCACAGAGCGGGTGCAGGCTCGGGAAAGATCGCGACCATATGTCAGGATCCGCCCACATGCCTGGACCAGCGCCTGGCTCAGCCTCTCCCCTCCAATGAGCACAGGAGGGCAGAAGAGACCATGGTGACTGACAGTAACCTGCTCTCTGCTCAGGGAGCTCCGAGAACCCAGCAATCTGTGGATTTTGATCGCTTGGTTCCTGGCCTTAGAGCCAGCAGGGGATTGGTGCTGCATCCACCTAGGTAATTATGATTCTAAAATAATAAACATTCCCATACTTCTCTTTAAGGCTGTGTTCACACTATTGTGAACTAGATGAGGTTTTCCCCGCATCCAAATCGCATGTCAGGAGATTGTGAAAGGCTCACACATCTGTTTAGCGGCTCCGGTGTGAATTGCATAGGAGTCCTGTGCGTCTCCTGGTCTGTTTCAGGCCCGAATTCAGCATAAAATTTGTGCTGAAATCAGACCTGAAATGGTGAACGGGCCACACCGGTCCCCTGCTGTGAGCTGCTCCGTGCTGCAATGTGAACCCAGCCTTAAAGAAGATTGAAAATTAAGAATGTATTGTGTACAGTCAGCTTAAAAAGGACAACTATAGTTTTTGTCTATTATGTTCCCCAACCCAAATGTCAGACCTGCTCTCCATAGGAATAAATAGGATATTTCTACACGTGTGCTGGAGAAAATGGCCGGAGAGAGCGGCTGTGGGGCTCCCCATGGTCTGCACAGATTGGATCACGCAGGAATTTGGACAGGTGAATATATAACATAGGTGGGGGTTCATCTTTAAGGAGAACAATGCAAAAGTACAAGTATAAGCCCTGGTTCACACTGGTGCGTTTTGACATGCGATGTGGCACGTCAAATCGCATGTCAAAACTGTGATATTTGTCACAAATTGCTGGCAATGGCACCGTCCTAATCGGTGCGACGCCGCATCTGCACCGATTTCAAAAAACAGTTTCTGCACTACTTTTTGTGATTTCGGCCGCGATTTACATTGACATCTGTGTCAGATGTCTTTGTAATCGTGGCTGAAATCGGGACTGACAGCGAGAGTGAAATCGTGCGAGTTCAGCTGAACTCGCACTGCTTCACTCCCGCAGCCCAGTGTGAACCTGGGCTAAATGTCCTTTAACAGAGGGGACCGAAAGGAGGTGGTGGCAACTGGGACTCCAAAACAGAGATAAGTATTATGGTGAAAAAGAAATTGCGTGGGGCTTTTTTACCCCCCTCAAACACAAGGGGACCAGAGGACCTCTAAATCTTTAACTATAGATCCAATCTAGAGCATCAGAGGGTGCTTACCGCACAGCGGGAGAATGCATTTTTTAACTCCAGATCTGTGCAGAAGCCTTCAGTAATAAAGACTGTTCCCTGCTGCTTTTGTGGAAGAAGACTGATCTGCCGAGTTCAGCTGTGCCCACCCCCCGCTCTCTATATGTAGCACAGTGATTACATCACTGCTGCTTTTACAAGGTAATATGTGGGTTTGTAAAGACTTTTGGTGCACACAGAGTAGATTTATATCCTATGTGGCCATCTGGGAATATATTTTAAAATATAGTTTGTGTGTCCAAAGTGCAGCTTTAAGGTCTCACTCACACCAGCCTGCGTGCTAAAAAGCACATTGCCAGCACATTGCTAAAAAGCACATTGCTGGTGTGAAGCATTTACAAAACACATCACACTGTTTATTTTTTTATTTTAAAAAAAGTAACGATCAAAGTGTCACTTCATTCAAGTCATTCTGATGAGGTGACATGCGGTGCGCAAAAATGGCGCAGTTCTTTTATGGGGTGTACGGCACTGCGCTGTGAAGAGGGTAACAATAATTTAGCCTTGCATTGAGCCTCAAATCATTAGACCCCATACACACTATTAGATTGTCTGCAGACTTAACAAAACCAGATAATATGAGGTCAAACCTTAAGAGTTCCAATATGTATGCAATCAGGCAGGCCCCATGCACTACATGGTTTTGGTAAATCTGAAGAAAATCTAATAGGTGTGTACGGGGGGTTTAAACACAAGAATACGCATCTATTTTAGTCATGTGACTTCAACCTCATTGGAAATGAGGAACTGAAAATGTCATTTAAAAAAAAAAATAAGGATCCTTATACTGTTGGGTTAACTTATCTTAATGAATAGAACCTATGGGGTGAATGAACCCGAATACGTACCTGTTCCACACCACCAATCAGCAGAAGAATCTTCAACATCCGACACTTCCAGGAGTGTCAGATCTCTGCCCCCCCCCCCCCCCCCGTGGTTTGATCCATTTTTCCCTACATCACTACAGGACGCAGCTATAGTGCAGGGGGCAGCGGGAGGAACCATGGCCCTGGGGGGAGTGGGCATCCAGAAGTTTGCCCATGTCAGAATATTCTTTGGGTACCATGGTTTTTTAATAGAGCAGGGATTAGTGACACAAGTTATGATGGATATTTTTTTTTTTTGCCAGGTTTATAGCAGCAGAGGGTGTCCACCCCATGGGGAGAGTATGGATTTGTGTTCCATGACAGGTGCCCTTTACAAATAACACCTCATTGAATAAGATATAATGTGTAATAAAGAATGAATAGAAATCTAATCTACTTGTAGTTTGTATGAAATCCTCCATTCAGTGGTCACATGAGCGCCTCCATGTCTATAAATAAAGCAGCAGGGCTCGGCGTGTGCAGGCTGGAAGCGTGCTGTGTGTACACAGTGAAGGGTGTGTGTGTGTAAACATGGTGTGCTCCGGTCTCTCTCACCTCGAACTGCCAGTGTGCCCCCTGCAGGAGCTGCTTGGCCTGGTCCGCCGCACAGCCCGCCGCCAGCACGAACTGATTAATCATCACCTGGTGCCGCAGTTCCTCCATGTTCACCGACATCCCGGACACCGCTCCGCACTCCCACCCGGCCGCCTCGTTATGTCCTCCACCACAAGACCCGGCGCGTCACCCACCGGAGGGCGGGCTTGGCCGAACACCGCGGCCCTTCATTGGCCCGCTGCGACGTCCGTCTAGCCAGCTGCGCCCCGTGATTCGCACGGGCATTGGTCCGCCGGTCTTGTTTTGGCAGTCCTCGCTCTACCATTGGCGAGGGCTTCCTCTCCTCTGTTACGCCCGCCCACCTTGATGTTTTGGACCGGGTTGATAGGACGGCGGCTTGTGTTGACGGGCGCAGCGGGGCGTTGATTGGACAGAGGAAGCCGAAAGGGCCGGGAGGCCGTGGATTGGCTCTCGCCGGAGAGTTTGAACACAAGGCTCTGAGGTAGGGCCTCGTGTGATTGGTCGCAGGGTGCCCGTATGTGACAACAGGGAAATGTGGCCAAGTTCATTGAGGACTTTGTAAGGGTGAGAGGTGGAGGTGCCGCGTGTGTGTGTGTTTACCTGGGCCGGGAGAGCAGACAGGCCCAGCACGACGCATAACATGAGGAGCCCTCAGTCTTCACACCATATACCGGCCGGCCTGACTGACAGACAAGAGGGGCCGCACTCCGCATACATGACAGACAGTCACCTCCTGTGTGCTGCAGGCCAAGCCTTTCCTTCGGGTTAGGACGGAGAGGAGGAGGAGGAAGGTCTGTTTGTTTTTTTTATGCTGTGCTCCCATTAGGGAGACTTACCTCTCTGTTTGTACCGGTGAGGTGACCATTGTTACCAAAACAGAGGGGCAGGGGCAATCCACAGCTGTCCTCCACACATGGGTACAGGGGGAAAACTTTTAGAGATCCTTCACACTTGCTGCTCCCCTGAGAAGAGATCCACATAGGATCACTCTTCAGTTGTGAATGACATGCAGCTTGGAAGGGAACTGTTGTCTGTCTTGGCACCTGTTTTAACCCTGCAAAGCCCGCACCTCATTGTACACGTTCACAGCGCGGCCCTATTTATTGAATGGGTTGTGTTTGGGGGATGGTATTGCCTGCTGGAAGGGGGGGGGGGGTAATGCATATATACAACCCCCACCCGGGTGCGGGGCTGGTGCAAGGATTTGACACCCTAGGCTAAACCTAGTTTTGCTGCCCCCTGGCCCCACCCCTGACTCCACCCCTTTGGGCCCACCCCTGACTTCACCACTTTGGCCCCACCCTCGACTCCACCCCCTTTCCCCTGCCCATGTAAACCCCACCTTTTTAATGAAGCGCCCATGAAATGCGGCCTCACCAGGGCCCATGAAATGCGGCCTCACCAGCGCCCATCAATGAATGTTTGCTTGCTTACATTCATTCGGGAGTCGGGACACAGACACAGTTCTCTGCCGCCGCTGTGCCTCTGACACTATGTGAAAACAGAGCGGCGGTAGCCTGCTTATGCTGAGACTTAGTTGCTTGTTGCAGAGAGAAGAGAGTAAGAACACCAATGGCCGGGCGCCCTAGGCAGCTGCCTAGTTTGCCTAGTGGTAGCACTATGAAACCCTCACTTACATGGAGTGGGAAAACCACAGCTTAACTGCTTCAATACCGGCTACTTTCACCCCATTCCTGCCCAGGCCAGCTTTCAGTGCTGTCACACCTTGAATGACAATTGCACAGTCATGCAACATTGTACACAACTAATTTTTTTTTTGTTTTTGTTTTTTTCACACACACATCTTTCTTTTGGTGGTATCCACTGGGTTTTTTATTTTTTGCTAAAAAATAAATAAAAACAAACTGAAAAATGTGAATTTATTTATCTTTCCTTAGTTTCTGTCAGAAAACGTTGTAAATAAGTAATTTTTCTCCTTCACTGAAGGGCACTGATGAGGAGGCAGTAAAATGCGGCACTGATAGGCAGCACAGATAGTGGGTAGGGTTGCACCTCAGTGCCGATACCGATCATTTCCACCAGTACTTATACTGGTGGAAATGCTCTAATACCTGTTGTACCAGGACGCCCGACCTCGGCGTAGCAGGGGGGGGCGGGCAGCCTCACAGATGATCTATGCAGTGATGTGGGCAGTTAAAAGCACCACTCTCCCTGTATAGCGTTCAATAAAGCAGCTGACAGACGCTTCTCCTCTCCCTCCCACAGCTGTCATTGAAAGCTATACAGGGAGATCGGTGCTTGTAACTGCCCACACCGATCACCCCTGGGTCCTCCTCCGGGTCCTCTGTGTGCTTCTCCAGCTCTCCGCGTCCTCCTCCGGTCCAGTTTGTGCTCCTCCAGTCCCCCCCGCATCCCAGATCTGTCAGGATGGAGAGTGGAGGAAGGAGCCGGTAAATGTCATTTACCAGCTCCTTCCTTTTCTGAATGCACAGAGTCAGTGATCAATGGACTCTGTCCATTCATAACTGAGCATCGTAAACTTACAATGCTTCGTTTATGAATGAACAGGAGCCGCTGTCTCCTGTCTATTCATCTTCAGTACAGCTGAGGCTGCAGAGAAATGGTCTGGGGAATCTGTATCCTCAGTCCCTTTCTCTGTCTCAAAAGGGAGATGTTAGGGGTCTGTTTAGACCCCTGATATCTCGCCAAAGCCTCCCAACAGAGCTGATAAGGAAAAAAACAGAATTGTAATAAATAAATATTTAAAGGTTAAATTGTAAAAATAATTTAAAAAACATTGACACCCCCCCCCCCCCCCCACCAAAAAAAATCATTGTTAAAAAATAAACAATTGTAAATAAAAAAAAATACTCACACAGTCCACACCTTATCAGTGCTGCATATTAGTGCCACATGGCATAAAAAAAGTATCGGTATCGGCGAGTACTTGAAAAAAAGTATCGGTACTTGCTTTTCTTAAACTTGTCTTAACCACTTCCGGACCGCCGAATGCCAATATACGTCGGCTGTTTGAAGAGGGATATCTTTGTTATGGCAGCAGCTAGCTGCCATAACCACGGTATCCGCTTCTTCAGCCGGCGGTCCGGTTTCCAATAATAGTGGTCTCTGTGGCGGATTCGCTGAAAGATCACTTTTATCGCTTACCAGAGCAGCGGCGGAGGCGATCGGGTCCTCTTGCTTGCTGGGTATGGAGATGAGTGAGGGGAAGATGGTCCCCACCTGACTCCATACTATAGCAGGGCGGAAGCGACGTCAAAACGTCACTTCCACCCATAGCTCTTAAAAAGCCATTTTTATTTTATTTTTTTGCAATATAGTCTAAGGCCCCTTTCAAACTGAGGCGTTGCAATAACGTGCTAAAAACTATTAGCGTTATTAACACGTTTTTACAGTTTTAAAAATAGCGCTAACGCCTATGCGTTTTTACCGCGTTAGGCCCCTTTCGCACGGGGCGGATCCGTGCAGATCCGCCCCGTGAAGCTCCGCTTGCTCAGCGGGGATCGCTCCGTTGATCCCCGCTGAGCCGACGGATGACTGGGCGGTCCCCGCACACTGTGCAGGGACCGCCCTGTCAGAGCGCCGCTCTCCCCTATGGGGAATCGGATGACGACGGACAGTAGAGTCCGTTGTCATCCGATCCGCTCCGCCGACGGAAGGAAAAATAGGGTTTTCCTCCGTCACACTTTGGCGGAGCGGATGTCAGCGGACATGTCTCCACTGACATCCGTGCTTCCATAGGGGTACATGGAGGATCCGTTTTAGGTCCGCCTAAAAAACTGACAGGCGGACCTGAACGGACCTCCGTGTGAAAGAGCCCTTAGCGCTATTTTTAGTGCTAACGCAGTAAAAACGCATAGGCGTTAGTGCTATTTTTAAAAATAGCGCTAACGCCTATGTGTTTTTACCACGGTTTTACAGCGGTACTCATTCATTTCAATGGGGATATGCGTTTTTACAGCGCTATTTTATGCGCCTCAAAGATGCTCCAAATAAGCTGTTTGCAGGATTTTTTTCACAGCCAGCACAACGCCTCAGTGTGAAAGCCCTCAGGGCTTTCACATTGAGAATGCTGGGGCAGGATTATTTCAGGCGTTTTTACAGCGCTATTTTTAACGCTAAAACGCCTGAAAAACGCCTCAGTGTCAAAGGGGCCTAAATGTGAGATCTGAGGTCTTTTTTGACCCCAGATCTCATATTTAAGAGGACCTGTCATGCTTTTTACCTATTACAAGGGATGTTTACATTCCTAGTAATAGGAATAAAAGTGACACAATTTTTTTTTAAAGAACAGTGTAAAAAAAAAAAAAGTAAAATTAATATTAATAATTTTTTTAAACGCACCCCGTCTCGGCGAGTTTGCGTACAGAAGCGAATGCATATGTGAGTAGCGCCCGCATATGAGGTATCGCCGCGATCGGTAGAGCAAGAGCAATAATTTTAGCCCTAGACCTCCTCTGTAACTCAAAACATGCAACCTGTAGAATTTTTTAAATGTCGCCTATGGAGATTTTTAAGGGTAAAAGTTTGTCACCATTCCGCGAGCGGGCGCAATTTTGAAGCGTGACATGTTGGGTATCAATTTACTCAGCATAACATTATCTTTCACAATATAAAAAAAATTGGGCTAACTTTAGTGTTGTCTTATTTTTAAAATTCAAAAAAGTGTATTTTTTCCAAAAAAAGTGCGCTTGTAAGACCGCTGCACAAATATGGTGTGACATAAAGTATTGCAACGACCGCCATTTTATTCTCTAGGGTGTTAGAACCCCCAAACATTATATATATTTTTTTCTAAGTAATTTCCAGCAAAAAACAAGTGTCAGAAAGAGGCTCGGTCCTTAAGTGGTTAAATAAGTGGTATCTGTGCAACCCTAATAGTGGGTCATCCCAGAACAAGAGGGGATCCTGCCCACTATCATTTGTCTATACGGCGGGTGCGAGGAGATTAAAGGGTAAATCCATGGTCATGGGAAACAAAAAAATTATAATATAGTGTATACACCCACTACACAAGTCATTGTCATAAAATGTTAAAAAAAAAAATACTTTTAGTTTTCTCTCCAGATATGTCACTTCCGGCTTGTCTGAGGGGGGCCCCCTCTTCCACCGCCGATAAAAGTGATCTTGCGGTGAATCCGCCGCAGAGACCACTTTTATCTTAAGCCGGACGGCTCACTGAAGAGGATACCGGGGTTATGGTAGCTAGCTGCTGCCGTAACAACGATATTCCTGTTCAAAGTGCTGACGTATACGAGCTCTGTTAGGACCTGTGTTGATTGGATTTCATTTGCATCAGATGGGGTTGTCATTCCTTAACAAGTCTATAAGGATGCAAAACACGCTTTTTGCAGGTGAAATTACGTTTTTGGAAACATGGCACAACGCACCCGCGTTGCCATTATTTCCGATTTTGCTGCATGACAAAACATTTGAAAATCGTGCAACCCTCAATGGCAAGGAAAGGTTCTGGAGCTTTTTTTTCGTGTTTGTTGCATACAGGCAAGCCCATTTATGTGAATGGACTGTCCTATGTGGAAACATGAGAAGAACACGCAAGAAGAAAAAAAAACACGAGTGTGAATGCGTGTTCCCGCAACACAAAGTATTAATGGCCTGTATTGTTCTTTGGGCTTGTGTCTCTCACATCAGATTAAACATTCACATTGACAGGTACTTGTGACCTCTTTCTTTCTTTTACTGGACATTGCGATTTTGATTCTGTCCCTTATTTTGTCTGTCTGTGTAGCCTGTTCTCTTTGCTCTCTCTAGAGGTGACACGGCTCCCTGGGCCTGTATGTGGTACCCCACCAGTGAATGGCCTTGCATATACCATTTCTCTATATGTGTGTGTGTAGATAGAGAGAACAGTTGGGTAAACATATCCTATTGTGTGTTATGATATATGCGTCCTTTGATGTACTGTATTGATATTTGGATTGTCCATAATTTGAATATGATTACTCTTTAGATATGAGACTTTAAAACTGCCCTAAAAATGAGGACGACATATTCATATCCTTCGAAATGCGGCGGGTTCACCTTGTCCCACATGGTTAGTGTTTGGCTGAAGCCATTTATTATCAATCAATTGTGTTTACTCTTTTTAAATCATAATGACAACAGAAACTACCCAAATGACCCTGATCAAAAGTTTACATACCCCAGTTCTTAATACCGTGTATTGCCCCCTTGAAAGCAGAGTTCCACCCATTTTTTCATTTATTAAAAGTCAGCAGCTACAAAAAGTGTAGCTGCTGACTTTTAATAAACGGACACTTACCTGTCCCACAGTCCAGCGATGCGGCCACACGAAGCCTCGCTTCTCTCCCTCTCCACGGCACCATCATAACAACTGTGGGCAACCGGCCGTGACAGCTTACGGCTACACAGCCGGGTGCGCACTGCGCATGCGCGAGTCACGCTGCGCTCTGCTATTGGCCAGACAATCTTCTGGGACCTGTGACGTGTCCCAGAGGGGGGGGCGCCTAGGGAGAGAGGAGGAGTTGCCTAGGTGGTCAAGAAGAGGAAGAAGGAAGTGGGACAGGAAGTCCCACTAAAAAGAAGTTACCCACTCCCCCCCCCACACAAAAATGACATGCCAAATGTGGCATGTAAGGGGGCTTTTGGGTGGAACTCCGCTTTAACATGAATGACAGCTTGAAGTCTTTTGTGGTATTTGTGGATGAGGCTCTTTTATCTTCTCAGATGGTAAAGCTGCCCATTCCTCTTGGAAAAAAAATTCCTGTGCCTTTGTAGCTCACACATCCCCAAAACATCAGCGATCCACCTCCGTACCTTTTATCATAGGCCTTGTTGACTCCTCTCCAAATGAAGAGTTTATGGTTGTGGCCAAAAAGCAAAATTTTTGTCTCATCACTCCAAATGACTTTGTGCCAGAAGGTTTGAGGCCCGTCTCTGTGCTGTTTGGCGTATTGTAAGCGGGATAATTTGTGGTATTTGCATAGTAATGGCTTTCTTCTGGCGACTCGACCATGCATCCCATCTTTCTTCAAGAGCCTCCTTATTAGACGCCTTGAAACAGCCACACCACATGTTTTCAGAGAGTCCTGTATTTCACCTGAAGTTAATTGTGGGTTTTTCTTTTCATCTCAAACAATTTTTCTGGCATTTGTGGATGACATGTTAGTTGGTCTACCTGACCCCGTGGTTTGGTTTCAACAGAACCCCTCATTTTCCACTTCTTGATAAGAGTTAGAACACTGGTGATTGGCATTCTCAATTCATTGGATATCTTTTTATATCCCTTTCCTGTTTTATACAGTTCAATTACCTTTTCCTGCAGATCCTTTGACAATTCTTTTGCTTTCCCCATGACTCAGAATCCAGAAATGTCAGTGCAGCACTGGATGAAAGATGCAAGGGTCTGTCAGGAGTCCAGAAACTCATTGACCTTTTATACACACACTAATTACAAGAAAACAGATGACAGGTTAGGATAGTTACCTTTATTAACCTTTCAAACCCCTTTGTGTGAACTTGTGTGCATGTTATCAGGCCAAAATCACCAGGGTATGTAAACTTTTGATCAGGGTTATTTGGGTAGTTTCTGTTGCCATTATGATTTAAAAAGAGTAAACACAGTTGATTGATAATAAATGGCTTCAGCCAAACACTAACCATGAGTGAAAAATATTTGTGTTATCATTCATATTCTCAGAAAATTGGCCAAAAAATCATAAATTCTGCCGGGGTGTGTAAACTTATGAGCACAACTGTACATACATTATTATTATTATTTATTATTATACAGGATTTCTATAGCGCCAACAGTTTGCGCAGTGCTTGACAACATCGGGGAAGACAAAACAGTCACAATACAATTCAATAAAATAGATTGTGTTTAATAATGCTATTTCTCTGCGCACATTAATCACTATTTGCTTTGGGTTTGCTAATCCCTTCATAGCATCTAGTGATATCCTTTCCCTCAGTCAAAATGGCGGTGCTTCGGCATCCCGCGGTTCACATCGAGGCTTGGCTGATTGAGATGGTTATATTAGAGCGGTACGTCAGAACGCCGCCCGTATCCCGTGAACACGTCTTTGATGATGAAACGCGTAGGGAGGAGCCACGTTCTGACGTCATCGCGCCCACGCTACCCGGAGGCATACGGGCTGTTTTATGTCTAAGAGCCGGCCGGCTTATTTTCGCTCTTTTTTTATCTGCAAGAGGCAGTAAATTTATTGGTGGAGGCTGTCCTATCTTACACTTGCTCGTGGTGTAATACATTGGATCACAACCAGCACGGTGGAGGAGCATCCTTTGTGCATATGAACTTTACTGTTTGGACTATATGCGACAACTTCTGTGGTTTTTGGTCTATGTGATTTTGTATCACACGTTCGCATCACTCACTTTCATTATTTTGTGTCACATATTTACTGTGTCAGCCTTTTGGCTCATTTTTACACTGTCACCAGTTGCTGTACTGGTGATATTTTCAATAGCGCAACTTTTTTTTCCTTTTATTATCTGTTTGGTGTAGTATAACACTGTTGGTTGCAGCTTTAATTTTTATTTCACTAGCACAGTTTTTTTCTTTTTCACATTATTATTATTATTATTATTATTATTATACAGGATTTCTATAGTGCCAACAGTTTGCGCAGTGCTTGACAACATCGGGGAAGACAAAACAGTCACAATACAATTTAATACAGGAGGGATCGGAGGGCCCTGCTCGTTAGAGCTTACAATCTAGAAGGGAGGGTCAAGTGGAACAAAGAGTAGTAGCTGTGGGAGATGATCAGATAGACAAAATGAAAATACAGTTGTTAGGTGTGGGTAGGATAAGCTTCTCAGGGTTTTCAGGGATCGTCTAAAAGCTAATAGAGATGGACAGATTGGGTATACATACATACGTCTGTCATGTTATATTGAATAAAAGTTGGAGTAATTTTACTATTTTCATACAAGTCTGTGCTACACTGTTTCTTTGACCACACCAAATCCCTGGGGCCATTTTTCCTGTGCAATTTGTATTATGTGGGATGCAGGCATTTTTTTGGTTTTCCACATACAACAATTCTTTTCAAAATTAAAATTGAGGGAGCTGCCACAAGTGTACTAATCAATAGTGCTGACTATGCCAGCCCTCTCTGCCCAGCTTCTCCAATCATAGCAAATTTACTACAGTTTCTATGAATGAAACATGATATGTGACTAAAGGATAAGTGGACGATTGAAAGGTCTGCCCCTCTATTCATAGATTGTTTTTCATTCATAGAGATTTTTAATAAATTAAAAGTAGATCATTTACCTGCAGTGCAGGGAAACGCGCAGGGACGCTCCTTTCCACAGTGTTTTGATGGGAACCAGCCCTAACAGAATTCAAGCTTTCACAGAATTGCAACTGTAGGCCAAGTTTAAAAAAAAAAAAAAAAAAAGTTTGCACAAGAGACATTGCTTACGATCAGTGGAAAAGAGATTTAATCTCCAAATATGGAAAGGTTTCTTCACAGTAAGAGCTGTGAAGTATGGGATATACTCCGACAAGAGCTGGTTCTGGCCAGCTCAGTAGATTGTTTTAACCCCTTCCATACCGGGCCATAGCAGAAAGACGCCGGCAGGAACCCCCTCTCCCCCCGGGTGGACGTCATATGACGTCCTCCGCTTTGAGGGGGGATATCTGAATGATGACTGCAGCTAGAGGCATCATTCAGATATCCTTGTTTGCAGCCGGCGATCCTGCGCACAATAAGAACGATCATAGCGGCGGTTCCGCCGCTTGATTGTTCTTATAGGCGGCGGGAGGGGACATCCCCCCCCTCCCGCCGCCATCCGGTGCTTCTCCGGGCTCTCCCGTGCGATCGGGGACCCGGAGAGAATCGTCGCGCCATTGGTGGGTCACGTGATGAGCATAGAGATGACTGGTGACCAGATGGTCACCAGTCATTTCTATGATCGTCGGAGGACCCGGGCGCGATGTGATGACGTCACGCCCGGGTCCTCAAATGTAAACAAAGCCGCCATTGCGACTAGTAAGTATGAGATCGGTGAAAAAAATTTCACTGATCTCATGCTTTCCAGCCTGGAGGAGAGATGTGGGGTCTTATTGACCCTGCATCTCTCCATAAAGAGGACCTGTCACACACATTCCTATTACAAGGGATGTTTACATTCCTTGTAATAGGAATAAAAGTGATTAAAAAAAAGTGTAAAAAAAATAGTAAAAATAAAAAAAAAAAAACTTTTTTTTTTTAAAACGCCCGTCCCCAATAGCTCGCGCTTAGAAGCGAACACACACGTAAGTCCCGCCCGCATATGTAAACGCCGTTCAAACCACACATGTGAGGTATCGCCGCGTGCGTTAGAGCGCGAGCAACAATTCTAGCACTAGACCTCCTCTGTAACTCTAACCTGGTAACCTGTAAAAATTTGAGGGGACATCGGAATGTCCCGCGATGGGACTTTACAAAGTTGGGAGGTATGTAAAAAGCCCTGTATGGAAGTGGTTAAAGAGGCCTGGATTCTTTCCTAAATTTACATAATATAACTGGATACTAACATTTAGACCCCTTTCACACTGGCAGCGCCCGGACGTAAAAGTCCCGTTTTGCGGTGCTTTCAAAACGCTTTTCAGTCGCTTTGAAAGTGCTGCCAATTCATTGCAATAGGCAGAGCGTTTTGGGAGCGCTATTTACAGCGCTCCCAAACCACCCCAAAGATGCTGCTTGCAGGACTTTTCGTAACGTTCCGCAAGTGCACTGCCCAGTAGTGTATTTAGGTTTTGTGCTGCCCTAGGCCTGACTAAACTTGTGCACCCCCTAATTTAAATATGACCCACCCCTTCCTGTCAAGGCCACACCCCTTTCTGTTTAAGACCCGCCCTGAAATTTTCGAGTGGGGACACTAGTTCTGAGGGCCTGGGGGGACAATGGATTCCCTTAATTTGCATAGATTTCCTCTCATTTCCTGTTTGGCTATGGGGCAGGAAGTGAAGGGAAATCTCTGCAATGGGACAGGGATGGTAAAAAATAAACTGACAGGGGCTATAACCCTCCCTTACTCTATCCAAAATGAAAAAAAAAAGTGTTTCCTATAGTTGCCTATAGTAACAGTGTAGAGCAAGCCGGTGGGGACTCTTTCCGTGCTGCCCCCCTGTAAAGTGCTGGCCTGGGCCTTGTTGGCCTAGGCCAGGATACAACATTGGCACCGCCCCAGTGTGAAAAGACACACTGCAATGAATGGGAGGCGGTTTTCAGAGGCCATTTCTGTCTCAGTGTGAAAGTAGCCTTATAGGTACAATTGATCCAGGGAATAACCGATTGCCTCTTGGGGGATAAGGAAGGACATTTTTTCCCTGCTGGAGCAAACTGGTTCATGCTTTGCTGTTTTTTTTTTTGCCTTCCTCTGGATCAACTGTGGGTATAGGATTGTATGATTATTATTTTTTTTCCCTTTTATTGGTTGAACTGACTATGTAAGTGTGATGTGCCCTTTGTGCTGCTGGTTTAGTTGATATCTTCCTCCTCTGAGCCCCCCCACAATTCCTGCAACCATAATCTTCCGATGCAGCAGGGGTACAGATGGAAGGGTGAAGAAAATGCTTGGTACTTCTGGGTATGGAGGAGCACGTGACTCAGTCCTCCCCCCACTTCACATTTGACAATGCTTTTTCAGTACAGCAAGGATTAATAGAACTGAGAGAACTGTGACAAGCACTCATCTAAAATGCCAACTATGTCTGCCCTTTCTGCCAAGCTCCTCCATTCATAGAAGCTGTACTATAGCTTCCATCTATGAAAATTGATCTATGAGCTGGGTCATTTTAAGAGTTTTTATATTTGTGAGCCTCTCGAGGAAATATTATATATTAGCATATGAAACTTAGATTTTTGATATTTAGGAATTACAAAAAAAAGTATACATACTTTTAGGTTTATGGCCCCATTCACACCTTGGTGTTCGGGAATGCACATCAATCTTGCGTGGGTAGCAGTCTTGTGACAAACCGCACACCGCAAAAATGCGTGAGGCTCATTGCCAAAAAAAGTCTCAGAAGCTACTCCAGCGTGTTTCGTGCATAGGGGTGCCTATTAAACGAAATGGGCTGTCCTATGCTGTTGCGTGACAGAAGCGCAATAAAGCATGGGAAAAAAGCAACATGTTGCGTTGCGCAGATGTGAATGGGGCCTTCATGAACTGATGATTATGGTGTGTAAATAAAGGCCTGTTCAGTTCTTGATCCCATAAGTAATGGTTTTTATCGCTGTCTGTGTCCCCGTTTTGGGATAGGTTCCCTTTGCCTTACACCCTTTCAACTAAGAGAAGTAGTAAGAGGAACGCAGTCACTAGCACAGGAAGTCACAGGCAATAAAAACCTTATTCAGGCTCTTGCCATTCCCAAGTTTAATACACTGGAGAATTTTTATGAAGGAGCGAATGTGACTTTCACCAAAAATTCTCTGGTGATGAATCATTTAGTGACATTTTAAAACAGATGCACCAGAAAGATTAATCTGGTATGAATGATTTACTGCTCTATAAATATGCCCAAAAGTGTTTTGTTGCTGCCTGTGTGCCCCAGGGGGAGAGATTCCCATCACTTCCTATCTCTCTGACTCCTTGGGTTTGAGGAGAAATCTACACAATCAGGAAACCGACAGCAATAAAAATCCTTCCCCTCCCTATATAAAATTAAAATGTTTAGTTCATATTGATCATAGCGGCTCATAAATTATTTACTGATACTTCCACAGTTACATCAGAAAGTGAAAGCATCAATGAAAAGTTTGTTTAGCTATGGCCGCTATGTCACCTCCTTTGAATGTTGTATATCCAGGGGTAATGAGTCAGAATAACTGAAACCGGGCAAAATTCGATCTGTGGATGGTCGTGCTGCCACCTCCTGGCTCGACAAACATGAGGCAAAAATCAAAGGAGCCGGGTATGTTTACAGCCACCAGTGCCTGGCAGGGGCGATTCATCCACCTGCACTGTTTACCATGGGTGGAGGAATCTGATGGATTTTATTTTTCCTTCAACTCACAAACTGAGCAACATAAATCTATGTCGTATGGCCCAGTTTAAAGGAGTTGTAACGTCAGAAGTTTTTTTTCATCATAATGCATTTTATGCATTAGGATAAAAAGCGTTGTGTACAGCAGCTCCCACAGCACCCCCTAATACTTAAGCCCCAACTCTATCCAGCAATGCCGTGTGTCTCGGCCGTCTGAGGCTCTCCCTCTTGATTGACTGAGATCCAGCAGCGGCGCCATTGGCGCCCGCTGCTGTCAAAGTCAGTCAGCCAGCCAATCGGGAGAGGGGGCAGCTCCGTGCCTGAATGGACACAGGAAGCTGCGGCTCGGGTGCCCCCATAGCAAGCTGCTTGCTGTGGGGGCAGAAGGGAGGGGCCAGGAGCACAGAAGAGGGAGGATCTGAGCGGGAGGATCTGGGCTGCTCTGTGCAAATCCACAGAGCAGGCAAGTATAACATGTTTGTAAAGTCTTTTTATTTTTATTGAAAAAAAGAAAAATCACTTTAAGTCCTTATTATATTATCTGTGTTTTTTATATTTTGTTCATTACCATCTCGATATATAACTTGTTTTAAAAGAGCTACATTAAACAAAAATGGCTACATTGTGGCAAAGCTTCATGGCTGCATTGTGGCAAAGGTAAGACATAGTAACACTGGGAGTGGCAGTGCAAAGCAGCAACTCTAGGCACTCAAGTTTTGGTGACCTAAGTTCCACTTTATTCAATAGCCACTCCTTTGACACATTTTATAATTTTGACTTTTGTGATATTTTAAAGAATATTGTCTTAAAATAAGGAAAATATTTTTAAAATACATACATATTTGTATAACGAACCACTGTCACTTTACTCATTAAAGTGGACCTTCACTTGAAAGCGAAAGTGCCACTCACCCCCTTCCTTCCCTGTGCCTCCAATCAATTTGCACTTTACTTTTATTTAGGGAGCAGGTATCTTTATGTGACAAGTACCCGCTCGAACTTCCTCAATTATGGCCTAGGTAAGAATTACATCACCTTGGCCCCCTTAACTCCCTGTCTGCAGACTCCAGGCAAATAATTGGCTCTGGTAAGTGTCTGTTTCTTAAAAGTCATTATCTATAATATTTGTAGCTGCTGTTTTTTCATTTCTTAAAAACAGAGTGAAGTTTCTCTTTTAGGGCAAAGAGACAGTCGGGGGAATTCAATCCAAAAGTCCAAATACAATTTTCTGATGGTAGTTTCCTAAAGATTACTTAAAGTGCAATTCCACTTCTGTTGCGAAAAAACACAATCCCCTCGGTCTGTGGCAAACCACATCACACAAAACTTGTCGCCCAAAAGAGCAGGAGCTCCTTTTTTATATAGGAGTATAGGGGCATGTGTTTTGGACCCTTTTGACTAATTGTAACAATACCATCTCTGTGTTGATACTCATTTGGTTAAAAATTATATATGGGATATACTGCGCTGTGCAACAAGTGAACACACAAATTAGCTGCCAACACAGCTGAGATAAAGCAAAAACTGGTGAATATGAAAAAGTGTAGCTCTTATTTTTGTAAAAAAGGCAGTTACCAACACATATCAAATGTTGTAAACATGCATATATATGAAATCTTAATTTCAGTGACACCAAGTGACTGAGTGTGATCCGTGAAAAAAAAAAAAAAAATGTAACAAATAAATCAGAACGAAGCAGTCCTCTATTGTGACCACACACAAATGACAGTCCAAAAGTGTAGAAAAAACTGCAAGGTTGAAATGAAGAGTCGCACATGGATATGACCCTCTCTGTGAAACGATAGAGACACCACCACTGATATAAGGAGGAGGCTTACCAGATGGTGTTGACTTGGTGAGGTGTATACCACCCAAGTCAAAACAGACTTATATAATCATTCAGCAAGATGTATCCAGCTGGTCCTGAATCCGCATATCAGTTGGCACCGCAAATTCCCGTAAACACCAGGAAGTGTAAATACATGTAGTCTTATTGGAGCCAGAGATACGGTAACCACATAACATGCGTAATGGGAAAAAAACTCATATAGTGTGATACCGTACAAGGTAGTATTTATTAAAAAAGATTAAAAAATGAACACTCACATTTGGAAGAACATCATAGGCATATCACAAAGTGCAAGAGCGATGTGTGTGAATGGGTCTCATCTGGGGTGATGATGATGACTGTTTAGTTGAAATGCGTAGCTCTTGCTGACTGATTATATAAGCCTGTTTTGACTTGGGTGGTATATACCTCACTAAGTCAACACCATCTGGTAAGTCTCCTCCTTATATCGGTGGTGGTGTCTCTATCCTTTCACAGAGAGGGTCATATCCATGTGGGACTCTTCATTTCAACCTTGCAGTTTTTTCTACACTTTTGGACTGTCATTTGTGTGTGGTCACAATAGAGGACTGCTTCGTTCTGATTTATTTGTTACATATATATATTTCTCCTATCACCTTCCAGGATGGCACACCTGAGAGATGAGGGCTCCTCCCTACAGGAAACACAATCAATTGACAGCTTGTTATAAGTCCCCACCCTTCCCTTTGATCCTCGGTATTGATTGTGTTTCTCCCCGAACACAGCAACATGTTTGTTTTGTTTTGAAGACCTAAAGACCAGGGAGGGTCTGATGGTACCCCTGTTGAGACAGGTTTTAGGGAGGCCGGGGAGGGCTGAACTAACCTGTAGGCGTTTGTCCTTCTCACAGGTCGCCCCAAGCGTGCACCAGCACTCTGGCCGCAGGGAGTGCGCGCCATCGCTGTAATGCAAAAGCACCGTCATCAAGCTGCTCTCTTCACTTCTGGGTTTTCCTATAACCGGAAGCACTGTTACCAAGCCTCATTCTGAATAAGGCCGCATCACAGGAAGTGGGTGGCACCGCAGATACAGTGCAACCCGGAAGTGCTAGAGACGCCGGGAGACAGCGTGGAGAGTGGCATGGAAGGCGGTGAAAGCAGTCGGCTTGCTGTACCAGCCCCTCTAGCGGTATCTGCAGCCCAGGACCCAGCCAACCTCCTCATGGAGCAAGAGGAAAGGAAGGCCACTGCAACTGCAGGCAGATCCAGGTCAGGGACCAGTGAGTACAAACCCCCCTTGGAAAGGGAGGAGGGAAGGGAGTGAGAGGTCCTGGCTTCCAGGGGTCTGAGAATCCCTGGGCCAACCAGAACAGGAACTGGACTTTACCTCTAACCTTACCCTTTTCCCTCCCCAGTACAAACCTGCAGTGCTAGGGGAAGACAGAGTAATGTTATGCATATGTGTTGTATCTCTTGTCTTACAGAAACCCCCAGCGGAACCCAGGAGGCCTCAGTACAACCTCCTGCCGCTACAGGGCATAGCTCCTCAAAAAAATGTGGGTACTGTAAGGATAAACTCCCAAAGTCCAACTCAAAGCCATTTTGCTATAAATGTATAAATGATTTAGCAGGGAAGGAGGCTTCTGCAATGATGAAAAAATTCCTCTCATCTATGCAGACGGAAATGCTGGCAACTGTCAAAGCTTTCCGTGAAGCCGCCGGGCAACCCAAGGTCCCGATACGGAGGAGCTTACCCCTAGAGAAGGCACACCCTCCCAAGAAAACTTCTTTGCAGGAGGACCCAGTGCCCTCCTCCCACCCTCACAATCACTCCCTCTAGGCCAGGCGGAGGAAGAAGAGGAGGAAGGGGGGGGGATATAGAAAGCCAGGCCAGGTCAGGACACAGCTCAGAGGGAGAATTGGATATAGACCCCTTAAGCCAATCCCAGGAGGAAACAAGGCTAAGGGGACACCTCTTCACTGTAGAAGATCTGGAAGGACTCCTGCAGGCAATATATGCCACAGAGGAGATTCCAGAAGCCCCTAAAGTAACCTCAGCACAAGATAAGGTTTATAGAGGGCTGAGCAAGTCTCAATCTAGAGTGTTCCCACTCCATCAATCCCTTGAGGATCTAGTCCTACAGGAATGGAGAGAGCCTGAAAGGAGAATTGTCAGACAAAAGACTTGGAAGAGGAAGTTTCCCTTTAATCAAGCTGACAAGAAGACATTCTTTAAGCTCCCAAAACTGGATGCGGCTTTGTCTCAAGTCACCAAGTTGTCTGACCTCTCCTTTGAGGATGCAGGCAGCATTAAGGATTTGATGGACTGCAGAGCAGAATCCCTTCTTAGAAAAGCTTGGGAGGCTAATACATCAACCATGGGTCCAGGCTTAGCAGCAGCCTGTGTAGCCAGGAATACAGATTCCTGGGTGGAGAAGCTCACCAAGCACATATCCCAGGGAACAGAATCAGAGGATGTTATGGATTCCCTGACAGTAATGGGGAAAGCCGTTGCTTACCTTGCAGATGCGGCAATTGAATCTGCAAGAGCCTCTGCTAAAACGGCAGCATTAATCAACTCAGCTAGGAGAGCTGTCTGGATTAAGGCTTGGGAAGGGGATATAACATCTAAGGGTAAGCTATGTGGCCTTCCCTTTCAGGGTTCATTGCTGTTTGGCCAGGGCTTAGACGACGCCCTGTCAAGGTCATCAGAAAAGGGTAAAAAGTTTCCAGTAAAACCCAAAAAATAAAGATTTAAGACATTTTTTGAGGCCCCCGGGGCAACAACAGCATAGAACCAAAAAGGAACCCAACAAACGGTGGGGTTTTGGAAGGGGAAAGCAAAAGAACAATCTACTGTTTCCCTCCCCCAAAGTTGGTGCCAAAGAGACTAAGTGACGCCAAGATCAGAGTGGGGGGACGACTGTCCCACTTTGTTCCTCAGTGGGAAAAGATTTCGGACAGCATTTACATCTGCCAGATCCTGCGAGAAGGTTATCGTTTGGAATTCTCGGCAAAACCCCCCTCTATGGTCACTCTGACACATCCTCCTAGGGATGCCCTTAAAAGATCTGCCCTCCTGGAGGGTATCCAGGAATTGGTAGAACAGCAGGTGGTGGTACCAGTACCAAAAGAACAACAATACCAGGGATTCTACTCCCACGTATTTGTTGTTCGCAAGCCATCAGGGAAGTACCGGCTGATAGTAAACTTAAGAAACCTGAACAAGTATCTGGAATACAAAAAGTTTACTATGGAAAGTATCTACTCGGTACGCAAAAACCTCATGAAGGAAGCCTTCATGACGACTCGGGACCTCAAGGATGCCTACCTGCACGTGCCAATTCACGTGGA
This sequence comes from Rana muscosa, assembly GCA_029206835.1. Classification (NCBI taxonomy): domain Eukaryota; kingdom Metazoa; phylum Chordata; class Amphibia; order Anura; family Ranidae; genus Rana; species Rana muscosa. Next base: position 107,377,026 of record CM055128.1, read on the forward strand.
CCATCAGACATACTTGAGGTTTGCAGTAGTAGTCAGAGGAGAGATTTTTCACTGGCAATTCAGAGCCCTCCCATTCGGGCTAACAGCCAGTCCAAGTATTTTTACAAAAATCTTAGCAGAGGTTAGTAGCCTTTCAACATCTCCAGGGTATATCTCTAACTCCTCCTTACCTGGACGATCTACTGATCTCTGGGCAATCAGCCCCCCAGGTCAGGTTAGATACCAGCAAAGCAATATCCGTCCTGGAAAACCTGGGTTGGATAATCAATACAGAAAAATGCTCCCTCGAACCAGAACAGGTCAAGACCTTCCTGGGCTACATAGTGGACACCAGGCTGCAGAAGCTCTTCTTGCCAGAAGACAAAGTGGCAAAACTAACTTCATCAGTAGGGGATCTGATAAAGACCCCGTCACACTCCAGAAGGGAAGAACTAAGAACCCTAGGCCTGATGCCGGCGAGTATACCAGCAATAGTCTGGGCACAACTCCACTCAGGGACACTTCATTTCTTCTTCCTGTCCTCATGGGACAAAAAGAAGGAGTCCTTGGATCAGGAGATACTGCTAACCCCTCAGGTCCTGTGCTCCCCTCTCCCCTGGAGTGGTGGACAACACCCAAAAACCTAAAAGGAGGCAGACCATGGGCCCAGTGGAATCCGGTAAAGGTCACCACTGATGCCAGTTCCTGGGGGTAGGGAGCCCACCTGGGGAAGGAAAAAGCCCAAGGGCAATGGAACAGCTCACTAGGTCGGATGTCATCCAACTACAGGGAGCTCAAAGCAGTGGGGGAAGCCCTAAAAGCCTTTCAGAAAAACATCACGGGCAAGGAGGTTCAAGTAAGCTCTGACAACGCCACGGTCGTAGCCTACCTGAGTCACCAGGGAGGCACCAGGTCCAAACCCCTGCTAGAACTATCCAAGGAAATTCGGGATTGGACCGAGGGAAAGGTTCTCTCCATTTCTGTTATCCACATAAAGGGGACAAGCAATACCGAGGCAGACTTCCTCAGCCATCAGCCAATAAGACAGGGGGAATGGCAACTAAACCCCAAGGTATTTCAAAACCTGGTGCAGTGTTTTGGAAATCCGGAAATAGACCTGTTTGCCAACCGGTGAAACAAGAAAGTAATGAGATATTTCTCGATTTCCCAAGAGAAGGAGTCAGAAGGTTTAGATGCACTGACTCAGACCTGGCATTACAGGCTGGCATATGCCTTCCCACCCTTAGCCTTGATTCCGCGGGTCCTTCAGAAGCTCAGCAGATCTCTAGGCCAGATCCTCCTGATAGCACCCTGGTGGCCAAGGAGAGCTTGGTTTGCAAGCCTAAGATCCATGGCAGTAGCGGAACCATTGAAGCTCCCGTACAGGACAGATCTTCTCAGACAGGGGCCAGTACTACACCCGAGGCCGGAATTTTTCCAGCTGTCGGCCTGGTTAGTGAGCGCCAGATCCTGAAGCGTAAAGGCTGCTCAGAGAAAGTAATAAGTACCCTCCTTCTGAGTAGAAAACCAGTGACTAAAAAGATTTACTCAAAAGTTTGGAAGACTTTCTGCTCTTGGGGTAAAGAAAGGCAGATGACCTCCACTACTGTTCCGGTTATCCTGGAGTTTCTCCAGGACGGAGTAGACAAAGGCTTAACAATCAGTACCCTTCGGGTTCAAATAGCGGCCCTCTCAGTCTATCTTGATAGAAGACTGGCAAAACAGGACCTCATTAAGCATTTTCTGTTAGCAAGGGAAAGAGTTTCCCCGGGCCTTAAAGGTAATTTTCCACCTTGGGACCTGACTAGGGTGTTAGAGGCGTTATCTAAACACCCGTTTGAACCTATAGAAGAGGTTCCCTTTAAGTTTCTAACTTTAAAAATAGCATTTTTGTTAGCAATTACTACAGCCAGGAGGGTAGGGGATTTGCAGGGACTGTCCATGAAGGAACCATTCCTACTGGTACAGCCAGACAGAGTCACTCTCAGAGAAGATCCCTTGTATATACCAAAAGTAGCATCCTTATTTCATAGGACGCAAGACATAATATTGCCGTCCTTTTGTGATAAACCAAAAAATGAGAAAGAAGAGAAATTTCATTGTCTGGATGTAGGTAAGGAGACACCTTCTTATCTAGAGAGAACAAAAAGTTTTACGAGATCTAATCATCTACTTATTTTGTAGGCTGGACCCAGGAAGGGACTTCAGGCCTCTAAAGCCTCAGTCTCCAGATGGATCAGAGAAGCTATCTCCAGGGCTTATGAATGCTCTGGGATTCCAGCACCAGCTAAAGTCAAAGCTCATTCAACCAGATCATTAGCAGCTTCCTGGGCTGAAAAAGCAGGGGACTCCTGGGAACAAATCCGCAGCGCGGCCACCTGGTCCAGTCAACATACGCTCCTGAAGCACTATCGTGTGGAAGTGTTGTCACAGCAAGACTTGGCTTTCGGCCGGAAGGTCCTACAAGCTGTGGTCCCACCTTGAAGGTAGGCCTGTGTTTACTTGATTATCCTCTCAGGTGTGCCGTCCTGGAAGGTGATAGGAGAAAACCTACATTAGACTTACCGGTAACGGTATTTCTACGAACCTTCCAGGACGGCAGGCCTACTTCCCGCCCTATGTGGAGGGAAAGATAAGCTAAACGCTAGGTGGTAAGTACCTATATGGAGCTATGTCCCTTGTGAACCAGCTCGGGATTACTTTATTGCATACTGGGGATCAAGGGGAAGGGTGGGGACTTATAACAAGCTGTCAATTGATTGTGTTTCCTGTAGGGAGGAGCCCTCATCTCTCAGGTGTGTCGTCCTGGAAGGTTCGTAGAAATACCGTTACCGGTAAGTCTAACGTAGGTTTTTTTTCGTGGATCACACAGTCACTTGCTGATGAAGCGAACATGGTCTTGCGAAACACGTTGGGATACTTTTAATGCCTGTGTACTTTGCAATTTACATTTATACCATGATACGTGTAATGACATTCCTTTACTTTATGTATCATTTCAGTGGCTTGGCTATGATTCATGTTTATGTTTGCATGACAATTTTAATAAATTTTGAGACTGCATTTACTCTGTCAATTATTGGCTAACCACATTCACCTCATTTAAAGTCCCGGGGCGATCTCCTGTTTTTTGTTGCATATATTGGGATGGAGGTGGTTTGCAGGTGACACCAGACCTTTTCCTCTTTGTTTATGGAAAGTTCACTAGTAGGACGGATCTTCTAGATTCCTCTAACCCTACTGTACACATTTTTTATTGTGGGCAAAGGAAGCATTTTTAAATTACTTTTTTTCCAGTTCCACTTGTACTACCTTTTAGTTTTCCCAGATAAGTGATTCTCAACCACCAGGCTGTGGCCTCCCTCCTGCCAGGTTGTGGCTTGCTGTTTAGGCTCAGACTGGCCTGCAGGAAGATCCTCCAGTGAACCCCGATTTCCTGGGCTCATAGAGCCTTGTCAGATGGCTGCTGCCCCCAGCTCCTGCTTATGTGGACATCAGTAATAGATTGGCACCAGTATAGCTCAATCACAGCTCTCTGTCTTTGCTCATCCCAGCATGCAATGAGTCCATTTATTGCATGCAGTGCCATTGGTGTTGGGGATTAGGCCTCCTTGCAAGGCTGTTGCTGGGCCTGGGGTTTGGCTACCACCAAATAGAAGTAACTGTAGGGCATATTTTGCATTTTCTTTCAACTTTACATCTGGAAGCTCTTTTAAAATGTGTCATGACATCACAAACTTAATTTTTATGCTGATGATGTTAGCTTATACATCATCTAATGCAGGGGTGTCAAACTCAATTTCATCGTGGGCCGCATCAGCATTATGATTGCCCTCAAAAGGGCCAGTTGGATCTGTAAGATTAGATGTCCAGCGCATCCCCACCATCAGAAGTTGAGTCCCCCACTCTCCCTTATATCACAGTGCACCCCCCTTTCCTTATGCTGCTGCTGGGAAGAAACTGGATGCAATGCTTGAAAGCAGAAAGTAAGGGTTCTGGAGGAGGACCTGAGGAGGGCTGGAGCTCTCTGGCAGCTTCAGAAGAGGTGGGAGGGCCACATGAAATGGCCTGGAGGGCCGGATTCGGCCCGCGGGCCTTGTGTTTGACACCTGTGATCTAAGGGGTTAGCACTTGAACCTACTAACACTAGGGTTATGGATTTGAATCCCATCCACGTCATTATCTCCACAGAGTTTGCATGTTCTTGTATGAATGTGAGTTAGGGACCGATGGGAATGTACAATATATGTAAAGCTCTGCATAATATTGATGGCTCTATACAAGTACTGTACCTGTAATAAATAATTAAAATACATAAGCAAGCAGATCACTACTCTCCCAGTCTTATTAGAAGCCCTATCCTATTTTTACCTCAGTTTCATGCCTTTCCATCAACTATAAACCTAAGTCACTTAGTGTCACACTCCCCTTGCAAACAGTTCTCTACCTCAAACAGTCTTGCGTCTTTTAATGGATCATGCATTCACTTCTATATCCTAGGGATCCATCTGACCAACTCATAAGACAGCCTTTACACCACTCGCTATCCCCCACTTCTGCAACAACTGAAATCCATGCTTGCAATCTGGATAAATAACACATTTCTTGGCTTGGCAGAATTGCCTTCATCAATATGTCTAACCTTCCTAAGGCTGGATTCACACCTATGCATATTTAGTGCTTTTTGCATTTTGCAGGTTTGCACTACAGTCCATTTAACATGGTTTCCTATGGAACACGTTCTGTAGTGCAAATCTGAAAAATGCAAAAAGCACTATAAATGCATAGGTGTGAATCCAGCCTTAATGTCTCTACTACTTCGAATTCTTGGATACTCCATTTCATATGTGGTACCCAAAGACCCTGACTTAAGAGGGACACTTTTTTAGGTAATAGACGGCAGGAAAATCTCGGACTCCCTAACCTAAGCACTACCAAGTAGCACAGTTATCCCAATTCTTAAAATGACCATGCTCACTATGAAATCCCAATGGGGGTAACAGTTGAGACTGCAGACAGCGTCCTATCCCGAATAAGTAACCTTTTTTGGCTCCACCCAATAGATAGATCACACTTCACAAACATGATTTGGAAACGCACGACAGTATGGGACAACATTAAAATACTCTGAGGGAATCCTCTCTTCCCACAACCCGTGTGTCATCCCAAACCCAGCCTTTCAACTAAGCCTTGAATCTCCCTGGGCTGTCCAAAAATGGCTCCTGTGCAACACTACATGTATACACATGTATACATAACCTGAAATGAAAAACAGGGTGTGAAACCCTTCCCAGATCTTTCATCTAAAATGAGGACTCTATCACTTTATCACCCATGATGTTTGCCTAGGAGAAATGGGCTATAGACCTAAAAGTAGACTTGGAAGAAGACCACTGAGCCCAGATACGGGCAACGAAGTCATGCTTGTGTATTGCTCTACCAGTGGAAACAAATTTTAATGTTATCACGTATTGTTACCTTGTACCTGCAAAGATAGCAAATTATGTACTGGGGTATTACCTGGCATGCTTTCATGTTTGTGGGTGGACGTCACACCTTCTTTCATATTTGGTGGTCTAGCCCCACGGCCCAAAGATTATGGTCAAAGGTATTTGATATGGTTCCTGAATTATTAGGCTCCACACTACCCCTCCGCATGGAATTTGCATGTTCTCTCTTGTGTTTGCAGTGGTTTCCTCCTGAAAAGTCTGGTTTCCTCCCATATTCCCAAAAACATTCTGGTAGGGTAATTGTCTCTGGCTTAAATCAACCCTAGTATGTGTGTACAAATTGTATATGCACATGTGTTATCACACTCTGCATGTCAGCCCCAAGTCCAGCAATTTGTGAAGGTTGAGGGAAAGACCTTGTGATTTACCTCCTAAAATATTGGCCAAGAAAATTCAATGGAAAAGTCTTTCAAGCAAATTAGACTTGGTGATTGCCTAATGCCCATAGTGCTGACCAACAGAATTGCCAGGAGTCACGTGTGACTGAAGGAATATACTGTATACATACAGTACCCCCACAGGCAAAATATGCTCTTCTCAACTTGAGAAACACCCCCCCCCCACCCCACACAATCCTGCAAATCCGCAATTTCTATTGATGATCCATATTTACAGAGCTGACAAAGCTTGAAACATTAAAGGGGTTGTAAAGTTTTTTTTTTTTTTAAATAACAAACATGTTATACTGTGCAGTTTGTTTTGCACAGAGTGGCCCCGATCCTGGTCTTCTGGGGTCCCTCGGTGGCTGTCTCGGCTCCTTCCCGCAAGAGCTAACCCCCTTCATGGGAAGCGCTCTCCCAAGGGGGTTAGCTTGCGGGCGGGCTTTCGTCATTCAGCCGGTGGCTATAGCCGCCGACTGTATCACTCGGCCCTGGCGCACCGCGTCATTGAATGTGATTGACAGCAGCGCGAGCCAATGGCTGCGCTGCTATCAATCCATCCAATCTAGCCAATCAATGGCCAGACTCCATAGAGATGAGGACGGCAGGGGCACGCACAGCAGGGTAACGGGCTTAGGTAAGTAAAATGAGGGGTCCGTCATTGCCAGGTGTTTTTTCACCTTGATGCATAGGATGCATTAAGGTGAAAAAACACGAACATTTACAACCCCTTTAAATTTGACAGAAACTAGATCTAGGGTGCCCAGGTAATGCTTCATAAAAAACCAAACCATAAATTCTGATACTATACATGAACACCTGGCAATCCTGCAGCTCCTGGTGTAGAACTATCTTCCACCAGGCTCGACTTAGTTCTACTACACCTGTAGCACTACCATTTCTTTCAGGTTCTTCAAAACAACTCTCCTTCTCTTTCCTCCCCCCCCCCCTTTTTAATTTTTGACTACTCACGCTCCAGCAATACTCTGTGTTCTACACTGCTGATCACTGCCCACTCTGAGTTGAATGACAACCAACTTTATTCAGCTCTTTCCTGTGAGCTCAGGATGTCATAGACACATTCCCTGGGGGGTTCTCATCATGCCAGCCTGGGTTCACAGTACTACTGTTCAGTGCTGAAGTAAGAAATGCCTGTGGTCAATCTCAACCGCAAGAAGAGGAAGGACCCATGATGTCACCAGACCAGCTTATAGGAAGGGGTGAGGGGAACTTGGAGGAAAGGGGGCTCAAAACCCATCTAGACTTGTTTTAGGCTTGTCAAGCACTTGGGATTAAATTAATTTCCTTGATCAGAATGATAATTTATTTTGGCCATTGAACTGAGTTAATGCTCAAGCGTGCCTAGTGTTATCACGTGTCAAACGTTTTTTCTGGCAAAACCCTGCTGCTCCTGGACACGCTGGCAGTGGATTTTTTCTGCCTCTTATTGTCTTATAACCAGCTACTAGTGATCACTATCACTAGTCATTAACAAATGCTCTGCCTGACTAAAGCCTAGTACACACGATAAGAAAATTGGATGAAAAATACCGCTTTCGAAGTGATTGACCACGCATCCTCGGAAACAAAAGAATATACTACAATACCCTTGATAAAGTCACGTGACAGTGACGCAATGCATCGGGAGGAGCTTAGGTGACGCCCTCTTACGGTTTACGGCTGTGACCGGAAGTCTCTGTTAGTTTGACGCTGTTTTTATCTGTATGGCATTTTTTGCCTTTTTATTGTGAATTTTTTATTTCAATAAATGGACGTTTGTACCTTTTAAATCCACTACACTATGGGGATCCTTCTTTCTTGCTTTTAAACCCTGAATCCGGAGATATACCTTCCAGGAAACCTGTGCTGTGTTTGGAGGCAGTATTGCAGTGGTGCCCTGCTTGGAAGTTACTGAGGAGAAAGGAGCCTTTGCTGTTGACTTGACTAATATCGTTCCATGCTCCATTAGACCCAGTGGGGTCTTCCTATGAGGTAAGGGGCCACTGCTACAGGGGGAGGATATGAGGAATCTGCCATTTTCATCTGTATAGCTCATAGATTTGGATTATCATTCCTGTTCTTTTATCCATTTGGTCATCTTGGTCATACATGTTACCACCCTGCTGGGACAAGGATTAAGTTGCTCCTTGGATAATTGGATTTCTCTGGATGCAACTTTATATGGACTTGATTTAGCTTTATTAGTATCAAGTTTATTTTTTTTTTATATCATCATGATGCATCTTAGTATATTTCATTAATTGTTTGTGATGCACTTTTATTATATTATTTTTTTTAGATTGCATATATTCACATATTATTGTGTTTTAAAGTAATTAGCGATACTTCAAACTATTTAAATACTTTCTTTGGGTGTTGGACACACTACAGAAGTTAACTGCTGTTTATGCCCCTTATATATATATATATATATATATATTTTTTTATTTTTTTTTTAGATCTTATTGCACCTTTTTTGCTCAGGCACCTTTTGTTAGCGCATTAGTGCCTTTACTTGCACATACTACAATACAACACATTACATCACTTCCGAAGTTGTATTCTGTTGTACGAGAATTTTCTAAACCATAGTAACCTATTGGTTTTTGATATGGGAGTAGCATACAGAAAAAAACGGATGATCATTCATCCGATAGCCTCATTGTGTATATGTATACAAGGCATTAGATTAATGATGCTGATGTTGAACTAAGTGCAAGTGGATCACCAGGTGCACTCAGAAAATAGTGACTGCTGTGTTTTGCTCAGGGGTTGTATGAGATGGTAGTGTTCTTCCCAATTTACCACAGGAAAGGGTGCACAAACAGTAGAGACTAGAGTAGGTGTGTGTGGCATTAAAGTGCCAAATGTTATTAGGAAGGGGAAATGGTGCTGATTATTTATTTATTTTTTATCCTTCTGACTTTTTTGCCACAGATTGCAAAATGTCCACATTGTGTAAATTGCAATCCAGGTTGAATCACAGTTCACACAAATCATTTTAACCGTCTGATTGTGCTGAAGCTTTACCAAATTTTTTGAATCTTCGGTACATAAAGAAAGTCAGTTGCTATAAGATTATCTAAACTTGCGTCTCTCACCTATTGTACTCTTTCCTGGGAAGCAGCTTTGGTCTGTTCCTACTGAATGTTCCATAAAATAAAAAAACACATTGATTAACATAATTAATAACTGCAATATTTTCATGCGATATCCAGTATTTATCAACATAACAATGGCAGAAAAATCCTCAGAAATATTCTGCACAATGATGTATGGAAGTCTATACCTCAAATTATGAACCAGTCTGGGACTTCATTCAAGAAGCACTCATTAATTGGCCAAGGGTAACGGATAAGGCCCAAACTATACAAGTAAGGAAGTCTAGCTACACTCTCCAAGCCACATGTATGAACTGGTACTCCATCTTCTCTCGGCAGAACATACACTCGTCTCCTGTTTATGTCTTGGACATATTGGTTTAACAGCTGAAAAAGGTGCTGAGCTTTGTTTGAAGAGAGAGAAGCCATATCAGCACATTAATTAAAGTGAGACTCCGATATTTGTACCCAGATAAAGGTGATGCAGCTGTCAATGTACTGGCAAATATTCCATTCTGATGTTATTTACAACACCAATATGGCTGACACCCAACAGATCACTAAGGCCCCTTTCACACGGGCCGACCGTAGGTCAGTTTTTCACCCATCCGCTTTTGGATGAAAAACGGACATACATGTATCCCTATGGGATAGCGGATGAACATCCGCTGACACCCGATCTCACCCGTGTCCGCTATGCTCCGTTTTTCAGGATAGAAAAATTTCTATTTTTCTATCCGTCTGCGGAGCGGATCGGATGAACACGGACAGACGGTCCGTGTTCATCCGATCCCCCATAGGGGAGAGCGGAGATCTGACAGGGCGGTCCCTGCACAGTGTGCGGGTACCGCCCAGTCATCCGCCGGCTCAGCAGGGATCAACGGAGCGTTCCCCGCTGAGCAAGCGGAGGTTCACGGGACGGATCATTACTGATCCATCCCGTGTGAAAGGGGCCTAAATGTAAACAAATGTATTTGTTCTCTTTTCACGTTCACATCAATTAAGTTCAGGGAGAACATTGTCTGTACTGCCTCTGGGCATAAATGTACTCTGCATGATGCAAAATTCTATTGCTTGATGCATATATATATATATATATATATATATATTAATAATGAACAACATATTATTTGTTTTCTGCAGACTAAACCTGCTTTGTAGGAGGCCAATGTGATGTTTATTTTTTTATTTGTATTTTATGGGATGTCATTTTATATACAGCTGTGACACTGATGGACAGGATAGAATGAATCCGGATTGTCAGAGTACACAAGAAGAAGACAGCTGACACCTAACTTTCTGAAGTGTTTTAGGATTGTCAATCTGAAGTTCATGATCCCTTGCAACTTTTGACTTCTAGATTTGATTGGTGGGCTCCTGAAATCTACATTTATTTGTCTACATCTGCTGATGGATGTTTTCATTTTCTGTGATCTAGACATATTCATTGCTAGATTGAGGATTATATTTTCTGGGACAGAGGCAATATCTGGATTAAAAAAGTACTGTATATCATTACACATTGTCCAACTGTATAGTTTTTATTTAGTATTATTGTTCTAAATTTCTGTATTTTAGTAAAATTACAAAACAGTACATTGTTCTTTTCAAAATTTACTGACAAACTAAGTAATTTTCCTCCTTCACTGATGTGCGCTAATGAGGCTGCACTGATGAGGCGGCACTAATATGCCGCATTGATGCGCACTGATAGGCGGCACTGGTGGGCAGGCACTGAAAGGCTGCACTGACTGGCATCACTAATGGGCACTGCTGGGGCTTTCCTGTAATCAGAGCACCAATGGTCAGTGCCCCGATTACCTGCCCTGGTCTCCCCTGGGAGGAGATACCGCTGATCAGCACTCCTTGCCACACACTCTGCCAGTGTGAGACGAGAAGAGCCGATTAACGGCACTTCCGTATTTACATGTAACTGGCTCTGATCAAACACAGCTGATCACATGGTTAAAGAGTCGTGTCATTGACTCTTTACAGAGATCGGGGTCCTAGGAACACAGGACAGCCATGATCGCGCTGATCTGCGTGCCCCTGCAGGAGTGGCCGTTCTGGGGCACCGCCATATTACGTCCACCCAGAACGAGAGCCGCACGTGGGCGTCAATTGACATACTGACAAATTCTATTCAAGAATGTATTCTTAACTCAAAAATTATTTTTATTTGCTGCTGTGATCTGACTTTATGTTAGAGGGTGGCTACATTAATTCTCCATAGTCCCACTGTATGTAAAAACAAAGCCACCCTCTCTTGTGATCTCCATTGAAGGGGGATGGACTATGGGATTTGTAGTGTGCATAGAGCAGTACACATGAATGCAAATAATGTCCAGTGCTCATGCCAAACAAATTCAAATATCCCTAATAAGATCTGCACTGTGATAAAGGAGGCTGCTATCAGAAAGGTTAATATATAAAAACCCTGTGGAACCATAAAGATAATCACCTGCAGTGCCACACAATCAGAGTGCAACAATTCGTTACAGATATATAAAGCGCAAAATCAACATAAAATATAAATCAAATCCTAAAGGTCGGTATAATATCAAAATAAAATTAAAGTATATACTGTATATATGTATGTGTAAAAGTGCAAAAAAAAAAAGGCACGTATAGTCCAAAAAACATATATGTATTATAATTCTTCCACCAATTGTAAAGAAGCACCAGCCACCACCTCATGAAATGAGCGACTAATTGTTGTACATGGTGTCTAATTGTTACACTCAAATTGTGTGGCGGTTCAGGTGATTACCTTAATGCCAAACAAATGGAAGTGAGGGGATAAAGAGAAAGTTCGGGAGCTCACAGAGGATGTTACAAAGAGGCAGAAAAACACAGTAGGAAAAAAAATGTAATGGAAAATATATTACATCGCCATTAAAGCAGCGTTCCACCCAAAAGGGGAAGTTCTGCTTTAAGCACTCCTCAACCCCTTTTGTGCCACATTTGGCATGGAAATGTTTTTTGGGGGGGGGGGCAGGTATCTAGTTTTGACAGGTACCCCACTCCCACTTCTGCTTGGGCCACCTAGGCGACTCGAGCGCAAGTTCTCGTCTCTCCCTCCCTGCAATCTTCTGGGACACGTCACAGGTCCCAGAAGATTGCCCAGCCACTGAGGAGGCGCAGTGCGACTCGCGCCTGTGCGGTGTGCACCCTGCTGTGAAGCCGCTAACTGTCACACTTGTAATGCCGGCGCTGGGGAGAAGAAGAGAACTGAGGGTTCGGACGGCCGCATCGCTGGTTCGGAGGACAGGCGAGTGTGTGTTCATTAAAAGTCAGCAGCTACACTTTTTGTAGCTGCTGGCTTTTAATAAACACAAAAACGACTAGAGTTCAGCTGAATTTCATTCTCGCATGTTGGTCCCGACTTCGGGGACGAATTCAGAGACATCTGTGAGGGTTACTGCACAGATGTCAATGGAAATCTCACCCTGAAGTCGCCAAAAGTAGTACAAAAACTACTTTTGGGAATCGGTGACATGTCAAATCGCATGCCAAATCACTCCAATGTGAACCAGTGCTTAAAGTGATTGTAAAGTCTCGTTTTTTTTTCTATATAAAAATAACAAACCCATTATTCTTCCTCTGTGCAGTGGTTTTGCACAGGGCAGCCCCGATCCTGCTTTTCGTGTTCCTCTTCTGTGCTCCTTGCCCCTCCCTCCTGTTGAGTGCCCCCACAGTAAGCAGCTTGCTATGTGGGCACCCGAGCTGAGTCACAGCCCCCTCTCTCTCCTGATTGGCCAACTGGCTTTGATTAACAGCAGCGGGAGCCAATGGTGCCATTGCAATGTCTCAGCCAATCAGGAGGGAGAGTCTCGGACAGCTGAGACACTTGTGGACATCGCTGGACAGAGAGGGGGCTCAGACAAGTATTAGGGGGGCTACTGCACACAGGCTTTTTATCTTAATGCATTAAAATAAAATAAAACTTGACTTTACAACCCCTTTAAGTAGTGGATCCTTATGCATTATACAGTCATGGCCGAAATTGTTGACACCCCAGAAATTTTTCCAGAAAATCAAGTATTTCTCACAGAAAAGTATTGCGGTAACACATGTTTTGCTTTACACATGCTTATTCCCTTTGTGTGTATTGGAACAAAACAAAAAAAGGGAGGGAAAAAAAGCAAATTGGACATAATGTCACACAAAACTCCAAAAATGGGCTGGTCAAATTTCTTGGCACCCTTTCAAAATTGTGGATAAATAAGATTGTTTCAAGCATGTGATGCTCCTTTAAACCCACCTGGGGCAAGTAACAGGTGTGGGCAATATAAAAATCACACCTGAAAGCAGATAAAAAGGAGAGAAGTTCACTTAGTCTTTGCATTGTGTGTCTGTGTGTGCCACACTAAGCATGGACAACAGAAAGAGGAGAAGAGAACTGTCTGAGGACCTGAGAACCAAAATTGAGGAAAAATATCAACAATCTCAAGGTTACAAGTCCATCTCCAGAGATCTAGATTTGCCTTTGTCCACAGTGCGCAACATTATCAAGAAGTTTGCAACCCATGGCACTTGTCAGGGAAGACTTTACCCACTGGTGGCGCTGTCGGTCCTATGGATCGCAGTAATAGTGTCCACCAGCAGGTGTCCTCTCGCAGCCTGTACCTTTGACAGAGGATCTCACCTGCTGGTGGTAATGCCTGATCCATGGGCCGTAGTACCGGCGTCCACCAGCGGGGGTATTCTGGCAGTGTGGGACAGACAGCACTTCCTGTGGTCAGCTGTGACCTGAAGCCTGATTACAAGACTTCTTTATATACCTGGCAAGTGCAACACTCCTTGCCCTGGTATCTCTCTTCCTGACCCCCTGGACCTGTGACCCGGACTTTAGCCTGTATCTTATCCCAACCTGCACCCTGCCTGATCTGATCCGACCCGACCCGATCCGATCCCTACCTTGAACCCGCACCCTGTTTAACCTGATCCTTACTTTGTGCCCATCTTGCAGCTGTCCCTTCTGTTACCTGGATCCCTGCTCTGCAGCCTATCCATCCGTCTCATCCCATCCATACCCATCTGCTTGATCCCCTTGTGTATGACCTCGGCCTGGCTTTTACCACGATTCCGGTATCTCCCTTATTTGTATATATTGTTTATAGTCACTGTTTATTTATTCATTGCACCGTGTTCTGTTTGAGATGGTTGTTTGTTGGTCACTCACCATAATAAATTGTATATTTTCACCTACACCGGTTTGGTTTCCTTTTGTGCAGTCACACAGTCTGGTCTATTATCAATCTCTGATAGTATACCAGGACCATTCCTGATCAGATGTGACTTCATTGAGGAACCATCCTGTGGTGTGTTTTTGCTGATATGGATCACGATGAGATCTTGTACTATTCTCTGCTGGCGACAGAGGAGGGTGAATATTGTCGCCAGATGTTAAAGGGATGGACGAGTGACCAGCTGAGGGAAACTATCCGATCGGCTAATTTCTGGGTGGATAAGGGTTACATGCAGCCTGAGGATGTTCTGCCGTTGACCCAGTTATGTGTAGAACCAGCCCTGTCATTTGTTCCCAAAGGAAGTGATGACTTCTCTCCCCCTTTCAGTGGTGATCAGGTTGAGTCCCTGGTTTGGCTATTAGAGGATGATCCAGCTTCTTTTGATGAGCATTATTCCCTCTGTTCCCAGCAGGTATTATCTGAATGTGTTAGTTCTGTGCAGTGTCTGATTAGACAGGGTGTGTGCGAATCAGTTTTTGTTCAGCCTTTGCTGCAGGCATGGTCAGATCTCCTCCCGAATTCAGCCAAGCCACAACATCCCGGCCCCTCCATCAATCACCTGCCTTCCCAAGAATATATCCGCCCATTGCCTATGGCAACCCCAGCTACCGTCCAGTGTGTTCAGCCCCCCAAATACTACTACCCCGTCTCTACCTGTTGCACCTACCCTGCCTTCAATCCACCTGCTTCTTCCCTCCTATCCGTAGCCAATCCACAAGAACCTCCTCCATCCACTGTCCCTGCACCTCTACCATTTTCTTCCATTTGTTCAATCCCAACCTTTTCATATATTCCCCCCGCTACTTGCAAACCTGCAGCGACTAAATCCAAGAAAAAGCGGAAGTACTTCCCAACACACACAATCCAACCTACCTCCACACCCACCAACCTGCTCCAGCCTGCGCTTCCCGAGCCAGCCTGCGCTTCCTGAGCCAGCCTTCCAGCCTGCAGTTCCCGAGCCAGCCTTCCAGCCTGCAGTCCCAGAGCCAGCCTTCAAGCCAGCCTTCCAGCCTGCAGTTCTCGAGCCAGCCTGCAGTTCTCGAGCCAGCCTTCCAGCCTGCAGTCCCAGAGCCAGCCTTCAAGCCAGCCTTCCAGCCTGCAGTTCTCGAGCCAGCCTTCCAGCCTGCAGTTCCCGAGCCAGCCTTCAAGCCAGCCTTCCAGCCTGCAGTTCTCGAGCCAGCCTTCCAGCCTGTAGTTCCCGTGCCAGCCTTCCAGCCTGCAGTTCCCGTGCCAGCCTTCCAGCCTGCAGTTCCCGTGCTAGCCTTCCAGCCTGTAGTTCCCGTGCCAGCCTGCCAGCCTGAGGTTCCCGTGCCAGCCTGCCAGCCTGAGGTTCCCGTGCCAGCCTGCCAGCCTGAGGTTCCCGTGCCAGCCTGAGGACCCTGTGCCAGCCTGCCAGCCTGAAGACCCTGTACCAGCCTGCCAGCCTGAGGTTCCTGTGCCAGCCTGCCAGCCTGAAGACCCTGTACCAGCCTGAAGACCCTGTACCAGCCTGCCAGCCTGAAGACCCTGTGCCAGCCTGGACCCTGTACCAGCCTGCCAGCCTGAAGACCCTGTGCCAGCCTGCCTACGTGAAGTTCCCATGCCAGCCTGCCAGCTTGAAGTTCATGTGCCTGCCTTCCAAACTGAAGTCCTGATGACGGTGTCCCAGTCAGAAGATCCGGTGCCCGTTTCCCGGCCTGTGGTTGTGGTGAACCGTTTCCCGGCCTGTGGTTGTGGTGCCCGTTTCCCGGCCTGAGGTTGTGGTGCCCGCTGCGGTGCCCGTTCCCTGGCTCGAGGTTGTGGTGCCCGTTCCCTGGCTCAAGGTTGTGGTGCCCGTTTCCCAGCTCGAGGTTGTGGTGCCCGTTTCCCGGCTTGAGGGTATGATGCCCAAGTCCCAGTCTGTGGAGCCTACTACCCAGTCTGACATGTTCCTGTCTGCCGCCCAGCTCGATGATCCGGAGCCTGTTGCCCAGCTCGATGACCCGGAGCCTGCTGCCCAGCCCGATGTGTTCCTGTCCGCTGCCCAGCTCAATGACCCGGAGCCTGCTGCCCAGCCTGAGATGATCCCGTCTGCTGCCCAGCCTGAGATGATCCCGTCTGCTGCCCAGCCTGAGATGATCCCGTCTGCTGCCCAGCCTGAGATGATCCCGTCTGCTGCCCAGCCTGAGATGATCCCGTCTGCTGCCCAGCCTGAGATGATCCCGTCTGCTGCCCAGCTCGATGACCCGGAGCCTGCTGCCCAGCCTGAGAGGTTCCCGTCTGCTGCCCAGCCTGAGGTGTTCCCGTCTGCTGCCCAGCCTGAGGTGTTCCCGTCTGCTGCCCAGCCTGAGGTGTTCCCGTCTGCTGCCCAGCCTGAGGTGTTCCCGTCTGCTGCCCAGCCTGAGGTGTTCCCGTCTGCTGCCCAGCTCAACGACCCAGTGCCTACTTTCCGCTTGGACGTGCCCCTGGTCCAGCCTAAAGTGCCTGATGACCAGGCTGGAGTACCCTCATCCTTGGAGCTACCCAATGCCCTAGACTTTGGACAATCAGGACTGGTTGGAGCGTCCGGAGGCCGCTCCTTTGGGGGGGGGGGGGGGGTACTGTCAGGGAAGACTTTACCCACTGGTGGCGCTGTCGGTCCTATGGATCACAGTAATAGTGTCCACCAGCAGGTGTCCTCTCGCAGCCTGTACCTTTGACAGAGGATCTCACCTGCTGGTGGTAATGCCTGATCCATGGGCCGTAGTACCGGCGTCCACCAGCGGGGGTATTCTGGCAGTGTGGGACAGACAGCACTTCCTGTGGTCAGCTGTGACCTGAAGCCTGATTACAAGACTTCTTTATATACCCGGCAAGTGCAACACTCCTTGCCCTGGTAGCTATTTTTAGCGGCGCTATACCGTCGGAATTGCGGCGGGATTCGGCTGCTAGCGGTGTGGTTTTAACCCCCGCTAGCGGCCGAAAAGGCAGAGGCGCATTGCAGGCGGTACTACCGTGGTTTCCCATTACTTTCAATGGGAAGGAGCGGTAAACACCATTCTCACCGCTCCAAAGATGCTGCTAGCAGGACTTTTGGAGCGGTCCTGCTAGCGCACCGCCTCAGTGTGAAAGCCTTCGGGCTTTCACATTGAGACTGCTGGGGCAGGAGTTTTCAGGCGGTATTTAGGCGCTATTTTTAGCGCTAAACCGCCTGAAAAACTCCTCAGTGTGAAAGGGGTCTTAGAGAGACCTGGAGCAGTTTGCAAAGGAAGAGTGGTCCAAAATTCCGGGTGAGAGGTGTAAGAAGCTTATTGATGGTTATAGGAAGCGACTGATTTCAGTTATTTTTTCCAAAGGGTGTGCAACCAAATATTAAGTTAAGGGTGCCAAGAATTTTGAGCAGCTCATTTTTGGAGTTTTGTGTGACATGTCCAATTTGCTTATTTTTTTTTTTTCTCCCTTTTTTTTTTTTTGTTTTGTTCCAATACACACAAAGGGAATAAACATGTGTTACTGCAATACTTTTCTGTGAGAAATACTTGATTTTCTGGAAAAATTTCTGGGGTGCCAAAGATTTCAGCCATGACTGTATTTAGAGAATATGGAGATCATTTAGTGCCACTTTAACCCTACTATATGGGGACCTTGCCTTAGGCAAGCCATGCATCCTCAGGAAGCCATCCTGGCTGGGAGAAGACGATAATTATTGCTAGTGACTATAGCAGCCACTAGCGATAGTCACATGTAAAATCCAGCAGGCTGGTTGCACCCAAGTTGATCGATCAATTAACATGGGTACATTTAGCATGCCTATACATGGTTCCTACTAGTGGTGCAACGGATCGGTGGTGATCCGTGATCCGAACGGGTCACCCTGTTCGGATCGGATCACCACGCGATCCGCGGAGCGCTCCGGAGCCTCGGCCGTAGGAAAGGCCGCGGCTTTGGCCTAGGTCCGGAGCGGCGGCCATCTTGGTACACCCGGCGGCGGCCACTGTAGTGACGTTTCGCTGCCATCTTGCTCCACCCCACACTCCTGCACAGTAATGATAGAGAAGGGGCCAAGCGGACATCTTGTTACACCCAACAGAGTTTTCGATTTCAACACAAAACGGAGCTTATCAGCTTCAATACATTATTTGGAAATCCATCGGACTGTTTACATTTTAAATTTTAAAAGCAGCAGCAAACCTACATGATTGCTAATGTGATGGAACACCTCTGATTTTCACATTTAACATTTAGTTAAATGTGAAAATCAGAGGTGTTCTGTCACATTAGCAACCATGTAAAGTCAGCAGGTTTGCTGCTGCTTTTAAAATTTAACATGTAAAGAGTCCGTTGGATTTACAAATACTGTATTTAAGCTTATAAGCTCAGTTTTGTGTTGAAAATAACTGTGAAATCGAAAATTCCGGTGGGTGTAACATAATTTTTTTTTTTCTTCTTTTTTTTTTTTTGCCGATCCGAAAATGATACGATCCGTGACTCTGATCCGAGGATCGATCCGTTCCGTGAGTTTTTTTGATCCATTGCACTCCTAGTTCCTACTGAACTGGCCAAGAATTGAACCATCTATGGCTGGCCTTAAACTGGAGTGTCCCTACTTAGGTTTTCTGTTTTGCTTTTTTACCTAGGCTGTAATCAGTCTAAGCATTTCTTTTCCTGAACTCTGCAGGTTTGTCCTAAGCACCTTAAGGCCTCTTTCACACGGGGCGGATCCGTGAAGATCCGCCCTGTGAAGCTCCGCTTGCTCAGCGGGGATCGCTCCGTTGATCCCCGCTGAGCCGACGGATGACTGGGCGGTCCCCGCACACTGTGCAGGGACCGCCCTGTCAGAGCACCGCTCTCCCCTATGGGCAATCGGATGACGACGGACCGTAGAGTCCGTTGTAATCCGATCCGCTCCGCAGACGGAAGGAAAAATAGGATTTTCCTCCGTCACACTTTTTCGGAGCGGATGTCAGCGGACATGTCACCGCTGACATCCGTGCTTCCATAGGGGTGCATGGAGGATCAGTTTCAGGTCCGCCTAAAAAACTGACAGGCGGACCTGAACGGACCTCCGTGTGAAAGAGCCCTTAGTGTTGTTAATTGCCTCTGCCTGCTGTTGTTGATGTATCTCCAATACTTAGCCCTGGTTCACACTGGTGCGATTTGACATGCGATTTGACATGTCAAATCGCATGTCAAATTGGCGAAATTTGCCGCAAATTGCGGCCAATGGCACCGTCCTAATCGGTGCGATGCCGCATCTGCGGCGCCGCACCGATTACAAAAAGTAGTTTCTGTACTACTTTTTGCAATTTCAGCCGCGATTTACATTGACATCTGTTTCAGATGTCTTTGAAATCGTGTCTGAAATCGGGACTGCCAGCGGGAGTGAAATCGTGCGAGTTCAGCTGAACTCGCAGGCTTCACTCCCGCAGCCCCAGTGTGAACGTGGGCTTATTGTGGGAAAAAACAGTAGCTGAATTATCAATATTTATCCTTACCAGCCAATCAATCAGAAGTTTGTTGAATGGATTGATCTGAGGGAAGGTAATAAATGTTTGGAGCAATCTTTCAGAGGCTTTTTTCTCTCTGGGCTTTATTCTGAATGTATCCAGTGTATAATGCTTTGTGGGATTAAAGTTGTCTTGATGGAGGGTCTTGTCCTTAAGCAACTGTAGATAGTTCTGCCTGGAGGGAGCATATTTGACCCTTGCACCACCACCGACATAAGGTTTAGGTCGGTGACAACAAAAACCTGTAAATAGACTCCTAGCCACTATAGCAGCTGGGAGTCTGTTTACATTTCATCAATCGATTGTTGGCTTTTTAGTAGAGCTGTAAAGTCACCCGGTCACTTCTACAGGAACTGACGGATCAGATGCCTTGTGAGCAATAAAGTTATGTAAAAAAATCTTTAAAAAAATAAAGTTTATTAAAATACATAAAAATAACACCACACAATTATTTATTTTTTTTAGAAGCCACTGCCTCCACAAGGTGTGCCCATATATGAAAATGCTGATTGTGCCGCACATATTAGGTATAGCTGCGCATGCCTGAGTGAAGGTGGGGTGGAGATTCTCTTGGCACCATGTTACACCCTAATCCTAGGTTCACATCTATGTGGTCTCGGTTGATGCGGTTTTCAGGTGTGTTTTTGAACATGCATTTTTTTTTTCTTTTTAACAAACTGTGTATAGCTGGTTGTTAAGGAGTGTGCCGAGAAGCCAGACGCTGCATCCTTAAAGCGTCGCTCCACCCAAAAGATAAAGCTCCCCTTATTTACCTCCTCCCTCCAGTGCCAAATTTGGCACCTTTTCGGGGGGGGGCAGGTACCTGGTTTGACAGGTACCCGCTCCCTACTTCTGGCTGCATTCACCATGGCAAAGTCATCCAGAAGTTAGGCCCCCTCCTCCTCCTTCCCCCGCCGTTGGGCCATTCACAAAGCGCAGCGAGCTTTGCGCAGTAGAGAACCTGCTGTGTTGCCGCAAGGCTTCCTTACTGGTTTCCGTTACCCGAGATGTTGGCGGCAGGACCTGAGATCCGATTGAAAAATCGGTGAAGACACCGCGGGATCCCTGGACAGGTAAATGTCCTAATATTAAAAGTCAGCAGCTACAGTATTTGTAAAACATTTTTTAAAAAGTATTTGTACAGTATTAATAGCTGCTGACTTTTTTATTTTTTTCTAAATAAGCCTGTAGCTCCTCTAACAACCAATTTTAGTCATCAGCTGTCAACTGCTCATCGGTGCCACATTAGGGCCTCATCCGAGCAATATCAGTGCTCATCTGTGCCGCATCAGTGCTCACCCATGCCTTGTTTATGCCACATCAGTGCTCATCCTTGCCACTACAGTGCCCATCAGTGCCTCACAAAAGTGTGATTGGTAGTCAGGAAATTAGATATGTAATTTAACCACTTGCTTACTGGGCACTTAAACCCCTCTCCTGCCCAGACCAATTTTCAGCTTTCAGCACTGATGCACTTTGAATGACAATTGCGCGGTCATATAACACTGAACCCAAATGAATTTTTATCATTTCCCCCCCACAAATAGAGCTTTCTTTTGGTGGTATTTGATCACCTCTGCGGTTTTTATTTTTTGTTAAAAAAAATTAAAAGGCAGATTTTTTTTTTTTATTATTTTTTTTTTTATATTTTGTTATAAAATTTAGCAAAAAGTTAATTTTTCTCCTTCATTGATGTACGCTGATGAGGTTGCACTGATGGGCACCGATAAGGCGGCACTGAGAGGTGGCATTAAAGGGCATTGATAGGTGGCACTGGTGGGCACTGAGAAGTGGCACTGATAGGTGGCATTGATGGGCACTGATCGGCACTGGTAGGTTACACTGATGGGCAGCATTGCTAGGTGGCACTGATTGGCATCACTGGTGGGCATTGATAGGTGGCACTTGTGGGCATTGATAGGCGGCACTGTGGGCACTGGCAGGTGGTATTTGTGGGCACTGATGAGGCAGATTCCTTCCTCTTTGGGACCGATGTACCTTGTACACAAGCCGGTGATCTGCTTTTTTTCTCCTCACGCTGTCAGCGTGAGGAGAAAAAAAAACATTACCGATCCTTTGTTTACATCACGTGATCAGCTGTCATTGGCTGACAGCTGATCACGTGGTAAGGGGCCGGGACTGGCCCCTTACACGGATCTGTGATCACCCGTCTCAGTGACTCGGGGATCGCAGCGCGCACCACACGTGCCCTGCGCGTGCAAAGGGGAAGACGTCTATTGACGGCCTCCGGGCATTTGGGGTCAGCACTGTGGCCATCATTTGGCTATTGCACGGGCGCCAGGTGGTTAAGTCTCTGCTGCTCCCTGCATGTTATGCCTCTGTATGTGGCCATGTGGTGTAAAAGTCTCACACATGTGGTATCGCCATACTCAGGAGTAGCAGAATGTATTTTGGGGTGTATTTTTTGCTATGTGTTAGAAATATCTTATAAATTGACAACTTTGTGAAAAAAATTTTTTTTCATCTTTAACTTTATTGGGGAGCCATGTCATCTGCTGGTGTTGGCCCACTGTGTTTTATCAAGTCCAAAGTCAGCGCAGCCGTCTACCAGGAAATTCTAGAGCACTTCATGCTTCCCTCTGCTGACCAGCTTTATGGAGATGCTGATTTCATTTTCCAGCAGGACTTGGCACCTGCCCACACTGCCAAAAGTACCAATATCTGGTTTAACTACTTAAGGACCGCCCGCCGCAGTTGTACGTCGGCTATTTGAAGAGGAATATCATTGTTATGGCAGCAGCTAGGTGCCATAACCCCGGTATCCTCTTCAACAGCGGACGGTCCTTTTTCAGATAAAAGTTGTCTCCACGGCAGATTCGCAGTGAGATCGCTTTTATCGGAGGGGGGCGTCTCTGCCGCTTCCTGGAGCCATCAGTAGCGGCAGAGAAAATCGGGTCCTCTTCCCTCACAGGCTGGATGCCCCCGCTCGGCTCCATAACATTGGAGGGCGGAAGCCACGTCAAACGTCACTTCCACTTTTTTTTAATTTCATTTTCGTGTTTAGTGGAACCTTGGATTACGAGCATAATCCGTTCCAGGAGAATGCTCGTAATCCAAAGCATTCGCATTTTAAATAGTTTCCCCATAGAAGTCAATGGAAACGAAAATAATTTGTTCTGCATTGACTTCTATGGCATGCAATACCGCATGTGGTCAGAGGTAGGGGGGCCCCAGGGGAGCCTCGGGAACAGCTCGGCTGAACTCGGAAAGCCTCAGGAAAGGCTCGGGAACTGAGTATTTCTGAATATTTCCAAACGGCTCCGGCGCCCCCCCTCACCTCAGGCCAAGTACGGTACTGCACACCACAGATGCTTGAATCCTGCCTGTTTTGCCAGACAACACTCGCAAACCGAGTCAGGATTTAAAAAAAAAAATGCTCGTATTGTGGAACACTCGTTAACCGCGTTACTCGCAATCCGAGGTTTCACTGTGGATAACTTTAGTGTAAAGAAAAATTGACTAAACTACAGCTAGGGTTGGGACTTTAAATGAGGCAATATCTACTATATACCTCCATCCCTGAGTATGTTGAAATAGGAAACTACATTTTGGGACTTTTAGTTGAAACACACTGCTAACTTATGAACCAACTATGATAAATATTGTTTATTAATAGCAAATAAGGCATGACATACACATAATAAACAAGGATAAAACATGGTATTAATAGATTACAAAAAATATATAGTCTAGACAATGCAAGATGGTACCTAATTGTCGCAGCATAACATACATGGTAATGTATGGTAATCATAGGTCTCGCTAAATAAAATCTAGACAATACATGGTTGTACCTTGGCATTTTTTCATTCCACTATAGATACCCTTGCACTGTGTATCTGCTCCTGACGAGTGGTTATGTATACCACGAAACGTGTAGAGCTCTCTTTATGATGATATGGCACAGTACATATCCTACTATCTGATATATAACATTTTTTATGGACCAACCACTATTGTTACCTTTTCTATATGTTACCATTGCAAATTTGGCTTCCATGCCCAAGGCCCAATATCATGTATGTTATTCTAGAGCCAACATGTTACAACCATGTATTGTCTAGATTTTATTTAGCGAGACCTATGATTACCATACATTACCATGTATGTTATGCTGCGACAATTAGGTACCATCTTGCATTGTCTAGACTATATATTTTTTGTAATCTATTAATACCATGTTTTATCCTTGTTTATTATGTGTATGTCATGCCTTATTTGCTATTAATAAACAATATTTATCATAGTTGGTTCATAAGTTAGCAGTGTGTTTCAACTAAAAGTCCCAAAATGTAGTTTCCTATTTCAACTTTAGTGTAAAGGTCTTTTTGACCGCAGATCTCACGTTTAAGAGGTCCTGTCAAGCTTTTTTTTCTATTACAAGGGATGTTTACATTACTTGTAATAGGAATAAAAGTGACCCAATTTTTTTTTTTTTAAAAAGGACAGTGTAAAAATAAAAAGTTAAATAAGGAAAAAAATGTATAAATTTAAAGCGCCCCGTCCCGCCCAGCTCACATGCAGAAGCGAACGCGTATGTATGTAAGTCATGGCAGCATATGAAAACGGTGTTCAAAAACACACATGCGAGGTATCGCCGCGATTGTTAGAGCGAGAGCAATAATTCTAGCATTAGACCTCCTCTGTAACTCAAAGCTGGTAACCTGTAGAAATTTTTAAACGTCGCCTATGGAGATTTTTAAGGGTAAAAGTTTTTTTGCCATTTCACGAGTGGAATGACATGTTGGGTATCAATTTACTCGGCGTAACATTATCTTTCACAATATAAAAAAATGGGCTAACTTTACTGTTGTCTTATTTCCCAAAAAATTGTGCTTGTAAGACCGCTGCGCAAATACGGTGTGACAAAGTATTGCAACAACCGCCATTTTATTCTCTAGGGTGTCTAAAATATATATATGTATATATATATATATATATATATATTGTGACAGCAGGAAGGTAAAGTCACCTGGTTGCATCCAGGGGGGTAGGTATATTTCTCCCAGATTCAGGCTTTATGCCGACTTATACAACTAGGGAGAGAGTTGATGAAGCCCAGCTGAGGCTAGTGGGCTCATGGATGATTCATACCTCTAGGGAGAGTGCTGGGCGTCGTGCAGGCAGGGAGTTGATGAGACCAGCTGAAGCTTGTCAGCTCATTTAAGGCCTCTATAAAAACTCCCAGCTTCATTAGGTGTCTGCTCATGCCTGGAACCAGACCTGTGTGGACTGTCTAGGGAGAGTGAACCCCTGTGCGGTGAGACAAAGCCTGTGTGGCTATTTGTTTGGACATTTACTAAACCAGGGACTTAGGGACTAGGACAGCACCAGGCTGATCCCAGTTGTTAGTTAGGGAAACCTGCATGTTTAGTCAGAGGTCAAGCTGACCAGGATTTATTTTGTTTGTTTCTTTTTGCTTTGCTGTGTTTTGTCACTGTAAATAGAGAAATAAACCGCACCTTTTGATCTTGAAAACCACAACCTCCGTCTGCTGGGCCTGTTTTTGTGTGGGGAGCCCATCCAGGGGGTCACACACACCCGCTACCGAGTTAACCCCCTCACAATATATATATATATATATATATATTGTGAGGGGGTTAGCTCGGCAGCGGGTATGTGTGACCCCCGGGATGGGCTCCCCACCCAAAAACAGGCCCAGCAGACGGAGGTTGTGGTTTTCAAAATCAAAAAGGTGCGGTTTATTTTCTATTTACAGTGACATAAACACAGCAAGGCAAAAAAACATAAACAAAATAAATCCTGGTCAACTTGACCTCTGACTAAACTTACAGGTTTCCTAACTAACGACTGGGATCAGCCTAGTGCTGTCCTAGTCCCTGGTTTTAAATGTCCAAGCAAAATATAGCCACACAGGCTTTCTCTCACCGCACAGGGGTTCACTCTCCCTAGACAGTCCACACAGGTCTGCTTCCAGGCATGAGCTAACATCTAATGAAGCTGGGATTTCTTATAGAGGCCTAAATGAGCTGACAAGGTTCAGCTGATCTCATCAACTCCCTGTCTGTACGACGCCCAGCCCTCTCCCTAGAGGTATGAGTCATCAATGAGCCCACTAGTCTCAGCTGGGCTTATACAACTCTCCACCTAGCTGTATAAGTCGGCGTAAAGCCTGAATCTGGGCGAAATATATCTACCCCCCTGGATGCAACCAGGTGACTTTACCTTCCTGCTGTCACATACCCCCCCCTCTTGTTTTAACCTCGGGGTTGGAACACCAGCAATCAGGCATTCATGTACTCGAGACAAAGCATCCACATTCCCCATTTGAACGCCAGGGCGATGCTTTACTGTGAAGTTGAATTCCTGGAGGGCCAGGAACCACCTATTCACTCTTCTATTTGTTTCCTTGTTTTGAGCCATCCACTTTAACGGAGCGTGATCCGTAACCATGTCAAAGTGCCTACCTAGCAGGTAGTACCGAAGGGAATCTAGAGCCCACTTCACCGCTAAACACTCCTTTTCAACGGTGGCGTAATTTACCTCATGGGACTTCAACTTCCTGCTGAGGTAAATGACTGGGTGCTCTTCCCCGTTCCAGACCTGGGACAATACTGCTCCTAACCCCACATCTGACGCATCACTTTGTACGACAAAGTCTCTAGAGAAGTCGGGTGAGTACAACACTGGCTGGCTACATAAGGCTTGTTTCAAGAACTGGAATGCTGCCTCAGCCTCGGGGGTCCATTTAATCATGACCGACCCTTTCCCCTTCGTCAGGTTGGTTAGGGGCACAGCCTTAGAAGCAAAGTGGGGAATGAATCGCCGATAATACCCAGCGATTCCCAGAAAGGCTCGTACCTGCTTCTTGCTGTTGGGACGTGGCCAACTCTGGATGGCCTCGACTTTGTTGAGTTGGGGTTTTATTACTCCCCTCCCAATGGTGTACCCAAGATATTTGGCCTCCTCCTGCCCAATGGTACACTTCTTGGGGTTAGCCGTAAACCCTGCTTCCCGAACAGAGTCCAGGACTGCTTGCACTTTTGGCAGATGTGAGGCCCAATCTGTGCTATGGACAATTACATCATCCAGGTAAGCCGCAGCATACTTCCGATGGGGCCTCAGCATCTGGTCCATTTTCCGCTGGAATGTGGCCGGCGCATTCTGTAACCCGAACGGCATTCTTTTATATTGGAACGCCCCGTCTGGGGTTACAAATGCGGTTTTCTCTTTGGCCGACTTGGCCAGGGGGATTTGCCAATACCCTTTTGTGAGGTCAAGAGTCGTCATGTATCGGGCTGTTCCCAGCCGGTCGATCAACTCATCTATACGTGGCATGGGGTAGGTGTCAAATTTTGTAACTTTGTTCAACTGACGAAAATCGTTACAAAATCGCCAGCTCCCATCCGGTTTAGGCACCAACACAATGGGACTAGACCAATCACTTTGGGACTCCTCTATCACCCCTAAGTTCAGCATTTTCTGTACTTCCTCCCGTATTGCCTCCCGTCGGGCCTCTGGGATCCGATAGGGTTTTAACTTCACCCTTTCACCGGGCGGGGTAATAATGTCATGCTCTACCCCAGATGTTTGTCCCGGCAGCTCAGAGAATACCTCCTTGTTGCGAAGCACAAACTCCTTAACCTCCTGTTGTTGGGGTTGTGACAAGGTGGCTGCGATTCCAACCTCAGGAATCACGCAACCAGTTTGAGCTGGTGACCAAGTGTCTGCGACTAGGGACTCTCTATCCCTCCAGGCTTTCAACAGATTAACGTGATAGATCTGTTCGGGCTTTCGCCTTCCTGGTTGTCTGACCTTGTAATTCACTTCGCTCACTTTTTCCATTATCTCGTAGGGGCCTTGCCATTTGGCAAGGAATTTACTTTCAACCGTAGGGACAAGTACCAATATCCTATCCCCCGGGGAAAAGGTACGGGTCTTGGCTCCACGGTTGTACACTCTCTGCTGTGCCAACTGCGCTTGGGCCAAATGTTCCTTCACGATGGGCATTACCTGTGCAATTCGATCTTGCATCAGGGCGACATGCTCAATCACACTCCTGTGGGGAGAACTCTCACTTTCCCAAGTTTCCTTGGCAATATCCAACAGCCCTCTTGGGTGTCTCCCATACAGTAACTCAAAGGGGGAGAATCCCGTAGAGGATTGGGGCACCTCCCTAATAGCAAACATCAAATAAGGAAGTAGACAGTCCCAATCCCTTCCATCTCTATCCACCACTTTCTTCAACATTTGTTTTAGGGTTTTGTTGAATCTTTCAACCAGCCCATCGGTTTGGGGGTGATACACAGATGTACGCAATTGCGTCACTTTGAACAATTTACACAGCTCTTTCATAACCCGGGACATAAAGGGTGTACCTTGGTCCGTAAGCAGTTCTTTACAAATACCCACCCGGCTAAAAACAAGAGATAGCTCTTTGGCTATGGTTTTGGCCGAGGTATTTCTGAGAGGGATCGCTTCTGGATAACGGGTGGCATAGTCCATTATAACCAATATGTACTGGTGCCCCCTAGCGGACTTGATTATAGGACCTACCAAATCCATTGCGATTCTCTCAAACGGGACCTCAATGATGGGTAGAGGGACCAGCGGGCTACGGAAATGTGGCATCAGGGCCGACCTCTGACACACAGGGCAGGAGGAACAATAATTTTCTATGTCCTTCATCACCCCAGGCCAATAGAATCTCTGTAATACCCTCTCTCGGGTTTTCTCTGTCCCCAGATGACCTCCAAGAATGTGCCCATGGGCCAACTCCAACACCAACTTCCTGTAAGGTTTGGGCACCACAAGCTGCTCAACGGTTTCTTCTGCCCTTTTTGCCACCCGATACAGTAGGTCCTTCTCTACGCTGAAGTATGGGTAAGTGCCGGTATTATCTGGGTTCACTAACTCGCCATCTATTTTCACTACGTTTTCCCGTGCCTTTATTAGGGCGGGGTCTTTCAACTGTTCTGTGGCAAAGTTTTCCCTGTGAACCTCAAGATCAGAAAACTCCACAGACGGTAGGTTTTCGTCTGAGGAGGTGGGCTCCTCTCCAGTTTCTTGAGTCTCCCCTGCCAATACTGACAAGGGAAATTCCGGAGAGTCCTCACCACTCTCAGGGGAGTTCTGGCTATCACATTCCTGGTACATAGGGGCACCAGTGGGGGGCTCAGGATCATCCCACAGTTCCCAGAACTTCGGAAAATCCCTTCCCACAATGGCGTCATGCGGTAACTGAGATACTAAGCCCACTGGATGAGAGAGGGTACCTTTGGGGGTCTCGAAACACACTGTAGTCACTGGATACTCTCGGGTGTCCCCATGCACACAAATAACGGCTACCTTGCTATTCCCAGAGACCTCTGTTTTAACTAACTCAGCCTTTATCAGGGTCACAAGGCTACCTGAATCCAGCAATACCACAACATTTCTACCATTAATACACATTTTGCATAAATGTTTCTCAGTTCCCCGAATGGCAGTGCATGCGACTGTCGCACACAGCGACTGACGTCTGCCCGTCAGAAAGTCACACTGCATGGGTTCCTCCAAAACCAGGCAATTTGCTGCAATATGTCCCGCTTGCCGGCAGCGGTAGCAAACGATCCTTCTTGCCGCCTCTTGAGCCGCTGATTTCCCAGGCTGTTCTCGCCAAACTTGGGGTAGAGCTCCCACCCTCTCACTCTCTCCACCCTTACCCCTTGGAATCATCTTATCCGCCCCTGGGGATGGTCTGGTCTTAGGGTGGAAAGTCCGAGTGTCTCTGGAAGAGGCCGTCAGGTTCTCTGTAGCCAAGTATTTCTCCACACGATCCACAAGACCATCGGCCGTCTCTGGGTCTCCATGGCTTACCCACTTTTGGATGGCAGTAGGAAGAGCTCTCAAAAACCGATCCATTACAACACGTTCCACAATCTTTGGTGCGGACAAAGTCTCTGGCTGTAGCCACTTTCTGCTCAGGTGAATGAGATCATACATTTGAGACCTGGGGGGTTTTCCAAGCTGGAAAGTCCAGTTATGCACACGCTGAGCCCGGACAGCCAGGGTGACACCCAGCCTTGCCAATATTTCAGCTTTTAGCATCACATAGTCTTTTGCTTGGTTAGGCTCTAGGTCATAGTAAGCTTTCTGCGATTCACCAGTTAACAGAGGAGCCACTAGTCCAGCCCACTGCTCCTCAGGCCACTTTTCTCTTTCAGCGGTCCTTTCAAATGTGGTCAAAAATACCTCTGGATCATCCTCTCCAGTCATTTTTGTCAATAAACGACTCACCCCAAAGGACGCGGTATTAGTGGGACGGCTTTCCTCACTGGTCTGCGGACGTTGCTGCATTACTGCTTCCATCTGTTGTTGTAGTCTCTGCTCTTGCTTCTGCAACAGGTCTATGAAGCGGGCCTCAGATTGCTGTTGGGCTTGTTGCTGAGCCTCCAGACTCTGTTGTAAAGTTGCAAGGCTCTGTTGATGAGCTTGCTGCTGGGCTGCAAGGCTCCTTTGCAAACCTGCATTTGTCTGCTGTTGATTGGCATTTGCTAGAGCCAGCTGTTTCAGTATCTCCTCCATACTGGCTTAAAAAAAACTGCCACTGGTTCTCCACCAACTGTGAGGGGGTTAGCTCGGCAGCGGGTATGTGTGACCCCCGGGATGGGCTCCCCACCCAAAAACAGGCCCAGCAGACGGAGGTTGTGGTTTTCAAAATCAAAAAGGTGCGGTTTATTTTCTATTTACAGTGACATAAACACAGCAAGGCAAAAAAACATAAACAAAATAAATCCTGGTCAACTTGACCTCTGACTAAACTTACAGGTTTCCTAACTAACGACTGGGATCAGCCTAGTGCTGTCCTAGTCCCTGGTTTTAAATGTCCAAGCAAAATATAGCCACACAGGCTTTCTCTCACCGCACAGGGGTTCACTCTCCCTAGACAGTCCACACAGGTCTGCTTCCAGGCATGAGCTAACATCTAATGAAGCTGGGATTTCTTATAGAGGCCTAAATGAGCTGACAAGGTTCAGCTGATCTCATCAACTCCCTGTCTGTACGACGCCCAGCCCTCTCCCTAGAGGTATGAGTCATCAATGAGCCCACTAGTCTCAGCTGGGCTTATACAACTCTCCACCTAGCTGTATAAGTCGGCGTAAAGCCTGAATCTGGGCGAAATATATCTACCCCCCTGGATGCAACCAGGTGACTTTACCTTCCTGCTGTCACAATATATATATATATATATATATATATATATAATTTAACCACTTCCCTACCCAGCCATAGTCAAATGACGTCCACAGATGGGATCTCCCATCCTGGGTGGACGTCATATGACGTCCTCGGCTTTGTAGGGGGATATCTGAATGATGCCTGCAGCTAGAGGCATCATTCAGATATCCTTTTAAAGTGCCAGCGATTCTGTGCACCATAAGAATGATCATAGCGGTGGTTCCGCCGCTTGATCGTTCTTATAGGCGGCGGGAGGGGACATCCCCCCCCTCCCGCCGCCATCCGGTGCTTCTCCGGGCTCTCCCGTGCGATCGGGGACCCGGAGCAAATCTTCCGGCACCGTTGGTGGGTCACGTGATGAGCATAGAGATGATTGGTGACCAGATGGTCACCAGTCATCTCTATGATTGTCGGAGGCCCGGGCGCGATGTGATGATGTCACGCCCGGGTCCTCAAATGTAAACAAAGCCGCCATTGCGGCTGTAAGTATGAGATCAGTGAAAAAATTTTCACTGATCTCATGCTTTCCAGCCTGGAGGAGAGATGTGGGGTCTTATTGACCCCGCATCTCTCAATAAAGAGGACCTGTCACACACATTCCTATTACAAGGGATGTTTACATTCCTTGTAATAGGAATAAAAGTGATCACAAAAAAAAAAAAGTTAAATAATTGTAAAGAAATAAATAAATAAGTAAAATAAATAAATAATAATAAAAAAAAAATTAAAACGCCCCTGTCCCCGGTAGCTCTCGATCAGAAGCGAATGCACACATAAGTCGCCCACATATGTAAACGCCGTTCAAACCACACATGTGAGGTATCGCCGCGTGTGTTAGAGCGCGTGCAACAATTCTAGCACTAGACCTCCTCTGTAATTCTAACATGGTAACCTGTAAAAAAAATTAAAGCGTCGCCTATGGAGATTTTTAAGTACCGAAGTTTGGCACCATTCCATGAGTGTGCGCAATTTTAAAGCGTGATATGTTAGGTATCTATTTACTCGGCGTAACATCATCTTTCATATTTTCCCCAAAAATTGGGCTAACTTTACTGTTTTGTTATTTTTTAATTCATGAAACCATTTTTTTTTTTTAAAAAGGCGTTTGAAAAATTATTGCGCAAATATCGTGCAAGAAAAAAAGTTGCAATGACCGTAATTTTATTCCCTAGGGTGTCTGCTAAAAAAACATATATAATGTTTGGGGGTTCTGAGTAATTTTCTAGCAAAAGAATGATGATTTGTACATGTAGGAGAGAAGTGCTAGAATAGGCCCGGTATTGAATAGGTACAAAAAGCCCTGTATTGAAGTGGTTAATGTTTGGGGGGTTTCAAGTAATTTTCTAGCAAAAAAAATTATTTTAACTTGCAAACACCAAGTCTAAAAAAATGGGCCCGGTCCTTAAAGGGGTTGTAAAGATTCCTGTTTTTTTTCACTGTAGCGCACACCCTCTCCCCTCTCCCCTCTATTAAAGTTTTCCAACTCTCACTGTCTCTGGTCTAGGGGTATGATAGGGGAGGGAGAGGGGTGAGCTATGCCAGGCTTCCACCACAGTTGTGTATGTGGTCTCAGCAGTGGCGGAATTTTCAGGGTCGCAGCAGTCGCAGCTGCGACTGGGCCCTGTAGTTCCGTGAAGTCCGGGGGGCCCGCCCGCCGCCCGTGTGAGGGGCCCGCCCACTGCCCGCCAGTATGAGGAGCCGTTCCGCCGCAGGGATCGGGTGCTGACAAGGCAGTGGATGCAGGGGCGGCACCGCGGCAACCCCCCAAGACTCCCAAGACATCTCCCCTGCCTGCACCTCTGGCTGGCCGTTTAGAGTGCAGTGGGGAGATGTGGGAGGAGGTGGAAGGCGGCGATCGGCAGCTCTATGGTGCCTGTGTGGGCAGCAAGATCTCCCTGGGGCTTGTAGTACTCGAGTGTCAGTGTGTATACAGTGGAGAGGGGAGGGGAGGGGCCTCTGACCCGGGCAGGTATTAGTTTCACTTTCACTCTGCTTGCATAATGTTGCTGATGCCCGGGTCAGAGGCCCCTCCCCCCTCTGCTGTATACATGGTTATAGAACTACTAGCCCCAGCAAGACCCCCCCTGCCTGTGGACTAGGGTGACCACGTGTCCCGGATTGCCCGGGACAGTCCCGCATTTTGTAGGTCTGTCCCAGGTACCTTTATGCCAGGACAATACAGTGTCCCGGAATGAAACTGACACAACCACCCCCCGAGCCAATCTGATGCCCCCAAAAAAGGGCCGCCACATCACCGCTTTACTCACTAATAGTACTTGTCCTGGCCAGGAATGCCTGGAGGAGCACAATCCCCGCCCCCTGCTTGTGATTGGAGAAATCATAAATCCCGCCTCTTGTGTCCAATCACTGTGCTGTGATTCGTTACAGCACAAGCTGATTTTTGGGAAGGGAGGGTGTCCCTGAATGGTAGTTTGGAAATGTGGTCACCCTACTGTGGACACCATAGAGCTGCCAATCGCCACCTCCACCAGCCAGGTACAGGGGAACCCCTGCAAGGGGGGAGTCAGCTGTTTGGGGACCCTGATGTAAGAGGGGGGGGGTTTCTGGGGACACTAATGTAAGGAAGGGGGCCTCTGGGGACACTAATGTAAGGAAGGGGGCCTCTGGGGACACTAATGTTAGGGGGGGGGCTCTCTGGTGATCCTGGTGTAAGGGGGGGGGGCTCTCTGGGGACCCAGGTGTAAGGGGGAGCTCTATGTGGACCCTGGTGTAAGGGGGGCTCTCTGAGGACCCTGGTGTAAGGGGAGGCGCTCTGGGGACCCAGGTGTAAGGGGGTGCTCTCTGAGGACCCTGGTGTAAGGGGGGCTCTCTGAGGACCCTGGTGTAAGGGGGGGCTCTCTGAGGACCCTGGTGTAAGGGGAGGCGCTCTGGGGACCCTGGTGTAAGGGGGGCTCTCTGAGGACCCTGGTGTAACGGGGGGCTCTATGTGGACCCTGGTGTAAGGGGGGCTCTCTGGGGACCCTGATGTAAGGAGAGGCTCTCTGGGGACCCTGGTGTAAGGGGGGGTGGCTCTCTGAGGACCCTGGTGTAAGGGGGGCTTTCTGGGGACCCTGGTATAAGGGGGGGCTCTCTGGGGACCCTGATGTAAGGGGAGGCTCTCTGGGGACCCTGGTGTAAGGGGAGGCTCTCCGGGGACCCTGGTGTAAGGGGGGGCTCTCTGAGGAACCTGGTGTAACGAGGGACTCTATGTGGACCCTGGTGTAAGGGGGGGCTCTCTGGGGACCCTGGTGTAAGGGGGGCTCTCTGAGGACCCTGGTGTATGGGGGGATCTCTGGGGACCCTGGTGTAAGGGGGCTCTCTGAGGACCCTGGTGTATGGGGGGATCTCTGGGGACCCTGGTGTAAGGGGAGCTCTCTGGGGACCCTGGTGTAAGGGGGGGCTCTCTGGGGACCCAGGTGTAAGGGGAGGCTCTCTGGGGACCCTGATGTAAGGGGAGGCTCTCTGGGGACCCTGATGTAAGGGGGAGGCTCTCTGGGGACCCTGGTGTAAGGGGAGCTCTCTGGGCACCCTGGTGTAAGGGGGGGCTCTCTGGGCACCCTGGTGTAAGGGGGGGGGGCTCTCTGGGGACCCTGGTGTAAGGGGAGGCTCTCTGGGGACCCTGGTGTAAGGGGAGGCTCTCTGGGGACCCTGGTGTAAGGGGAGGCTCTCTGGGGACCCTGGTGTAAGGGGAGGCTCTCTGGCGACCCTGATGTAAGAAGGGTCTCTCTGGGGACCCTGATGTAAGGAGGGGCTCTCTGGGGACCCTGATGTAAATAGGGAGGCTCTCTGGGGACCCTGATGTAAGTAGGGAGGCTCTCTGGGGACCCTGATGTAAGTAGGGAGGCTCTCTGGGGACCCTGATGTAAGGAGGGGCTCTCTGGGGACACTAATGTAGGAAGAGAGGCTCTCTGGGGCCACTAATGTAGGAGGGGAGGCTCTCTGGGGACACTAATGTAAGGGGGGGCTCTCTGGGGACCCTGATGTAAGTAGGGAGGCTGTCTGGGGACCGTGATGTAAGGGGAGGTTCTCTGGGGACCGTGATGTAAGGGGAGGTTCTCTGGGGACCGTGATGTAAGGGGAGGTTCTCTAGGGACCCTGATGTAAGGGGAGGTTCTCTAGGGACCCTGATGTAAGGGAAGGTTGTCTGGGGACTCTGATGTATGGGGAGGTTCTCTGGGGACCCTGATGTAAGTAGGGAGGCTCTGTGGGGTCCCTGATGTAAGGGGGGCTCTCTGGGGAGTCCCCCTATGTGATGGTGTGTGTGGGGGGGCGGTATTGAAGGACCTGGCCTTGGGGCGGCAAAGGGAGTAAATCTGGGCCTGGGCAGAGGCAGCAATGAGACTGGGGGCAGACACTGAAAAATTAAGTCAGCAGACCTGCTGACACCAATGAGAGAAGGCGAGGGAGGAGCTTTCCTCTCTGCGTGGCATACCTATACGGTCTACCCATGAGGCAAGAAGGCATCCTGGCGGGAGATTAGAAGGCACGGTGACCGTGACCGATCGAACGGAATTCCCGGGGAATCGATTGATTGACGGTAAGTGACATTTTGCAGAGCTAAGCAATCGATGCCAACCTCCACCACCTGTGCCTCTTACTGATCCCATCCCCCCACCACTCATCTCATCACTATCCCCCCATTACTTCTACAACAGAGGTGATGGGGGGGATAGGGATGAGATCAGTGGTGGGAGGATGGGATCAGTAAGAGGCACAGGTGGTGGTGGGAGAGGATGGCACTGCCACTGCAGCCACCCCCCTCAAGTACCACCACTGCCACCCCCCTCAAGTACCACAGCTGCCATCCCCCCTCAACTACCGCCGTTGCAACCCCCCTCAAAAAAAAGTATCAAAATCATGCTTTTTCGAGGGGGGGCCCTTTGTGATTTCTTGCACCGGGGCCCAGAGGTTTCTAGTTACGCCTCTGGGTCTCAGCAATGTCTCTTGTTACCTTCGGGTCTGTGCTGTGCATCGGATCCTCCATCCAAGAGTCTCCTTTAACCTTGTCCGCCAGAAATTGAGCCACACACCGTCAAAGTCCAACACTCCTTTATTTAGAACATAACATGGACTCCCTTGGCTTTAGAACAGAAAAGGAGGTGTGGGTACGAATAGGCCCAGACACAAATTCGATCCTCCACTCTCCTCCCTGAGAGTGATCTATGGTCTCCGCACGAGGGAAATTCTCCTTCCGGACAGTCTCCGACAAGAGACTCACCCGTCACCGGCAGTCTGCTGCACCGGGTCTTCAGATGAGGAGCTCTTCCCGGTCCATTACGCCCACCTCGGATTCAGGCATCCATCCCCGGAGTGCCTTAGGATCCTTCCCTCGCGGAACTCAGTGTTGGGCACTGAGCTCCGGACCTCCATCCAAGTACCTCACCCCAGGTCTAAAGGTGCCTGAGTTGGAACACGATCTCCGGTGGTCCTCTAGGCCAAGGCCGCCTAGAGGACGAACACGAACCACCTTCCGCAAGCTGAAGGTGCCTGGAACAAAGACCCCGTGACCAAGATGGCCGGCCCCTTTTATACCCTCTCCCAGCAAGCATGGCGGGTTCCCCGCCCCACCATACCGCTGCCGAGAGAGGCCAAAAAGGAGACTCAGCACACAGCGATATCCGTCCGTCAGCCCATGGCGACAGCGCCACCCAGTGGACCGCCGGAACACACCACCGGTGTCACCGAAAGATTCAAAATTTACCCCGGGAAAGTAAGTACCCGCTACACTCTCCCCCCTGTCATTTGACACTGGTCCCCAGTGTCTGGAGTGAATCATGCCCTCAACGGCTGACACAACCCAATCCAGAAACCAACTAACAATTTGAAAAAAAAAAACATTTTTAGGAAACTATCCTAACGGAGAAGTTGTGTCTGAGCCCCTGTAACAAACGAGGAGTGAAAAACAACATTAAACCTGAACTCACATTTCAACATTATACCTTTCCCTCCCATCCTAACTAAAAACCACCCCAAGTTCCATAATCTTGACGGGATGCTCTCCTGCAGAGGGAAAGAAAAAACAAAACCAACACACAAAAACCCTGACACATGTATTCGTGTAAGAAGAAAAGAAACTTCTCCAAGAAGAAATTCCTTTCCTCCAAAGAGTGGGTGCATGAAAAGTGTTTAAAAAAAACGTTGCACAAGACTGCCACCTGGTGACAACCTTGCGGTACTGCACTCGTGGAGCTTCTTCTTCTTCTCTTTGGCCCTATCTAACCCCAGAGTCTGTGATCTCTTTGCAGGAAGATGGGAAAGAAAAACACAGGAATAGTTCCTCATTCCTTTGGGCATACACAACAACTGCCCCAAAAAGTTCAACAACATGATAAGAGCGGAGTCTCTGTCTCCTATAAGTAAAAGCGGGGATGCGGCAAAATCAGTGGCTTCAAGTGTTGATCCACGGTCTCCAGATGATACTCCACATGTTCGCCTTCTTTGCGTCGGATCAACACTTTATCTGCATGGATGTGTCTTCCTAACATCCATTCGGCCTTACAATCTTTGAAACGCTGTGAAGCACTGGGAGAGCATGCCAGATACCTGCGGGCGTGCGGAACTTTTAGGTGGGTCCACACAAAGTCATTGTACCAGCGCTCTCTGTACACCTCCACCTCGTAGAGCAAGTCCTTCGTTAAGTAGGGATACTCCCATCCATACTCCTCTGCAACTTTTTGGCCAAATAGGCGTTGTAGTCTTGCCAAAGGAGGCATGATAGCTCTGTCTCCCTCACCAGGCATAACTACCGAGTCTAGATGACGAGGCGCTTTGACCACCTCCAATCTGGGCATTGGTGCCCGCAGCAACAGTCTCTTTACCCCAGCATCAGATGCAGGTTGCGCCGGGGATGTAGGGACAAGCTGGGGACGGGACCCCTCTTCCGGCACTGGCGCCTCCAGCTTTCATATTTAGGGGGGGCACATGGGGGGACAGGGACAAAAGTAGGGGGACCAACTATAAAATGCAATCATTTATATTTATTTATATATATATATATATATATATATATATATATATATATATATATATATATATATATATATATATATATATATATATATCCTGGGCCCTTTTCTACGATCCCACAACGGGCCCTTTCACATGTTCTGCAGTGAGCTCCCTTCCTACTATACTGGGGCCACCCAAGAAAATATAAGGGTCCAAAGCAGTGGGAGAACTATCAGGCCTCATGCCCACGGACGTTTTTACAGCCGCGTTTTTGAGCGTTTTTTTACAGCTTAAAAACGCCTGTCCATGCAGAGGTGGCTCTAGGCTTTGTGAGGCCTTAGGCAAACCTTAGACATGAGGCCCTACTAACTCCCATAATGGAAAAAATAATTCAAGCAATAAAAATTAACGGTATAAATTGCATATATAAAGAGTCTTAAATCCTATGAACTATGAATTTACAGTTTCTAGAACTTTCTCTAACCAATTCTTCTTTAATTAAATATATGCAGTATACTACATATATAAATATTACACACACACACAAATATAGATAACATTTGTGCAGCTGCTACTAGCAATATTTTTAAGGTATAACAAGAGTCAAAACCATATTTCTCCATTTACATGAAGGTCAGGTTAACCGCTTCCCGTCCGCCATATGCAGAATGACGGCCAGGAAGTGGTTCTGTTATCCTGACTGGGTGTCATATGACGTCCAGCTGGATAACATGCCGGCGCACGCCCATGGGGGCGCGCAGCGCGGCGTGTCAGTTTGACACCCTGCATCTTCGATCATGATAAGAAGCCTCTGACAGAGGCTTCTTACCACGTGATCAGCTGTGACCAATCACAGCTGATCATCACCTGAACCAGGAAGTGCCGGTGAACGGCATTCCTCAGTTCACGCAGACAGGGAGAGCCGATCAGCGGCTCTCCCTGACAGAAGGGGGGGTCTGTGCTGATAATCAGCACATTGATTATAAACACAGCCCCCTCAGATGTGCCAATCACCTCCCAACTAGTGCCCAGCAATGTCCCAACATTAAATTATGCCAGCCCCCACCACAGTGCCAATCACTGCCTGCCACAGTGCCAATCACTACCCACCACAGTGCCAATCGCTGCCCAGCAGTAACACCTGTCAGTACTTATCAGTACCTCATCATCAGTGCTGCCCATCAGTGCCACCTGTCAGTGCCAATCAGTGCCGCCTGTCAGTGCCCATCACAGCCGCATGTCAGTGCCACCTATTGGTGCCCACCAGTGCTGCATATCAGTGCCGCCTATCAGTGCCCATCAATTCTACATATCAGTGCCTCCTTGTCAGTGCCTGTCAGTGAAGGGGAAAACAAAATTTTATGACAGAAACGAAGAAAAACTTTTTTTTTTTCAAAAATGTTGGTCTTTTTTAGTTTGTTTAGCAAAAAATAAAAACCGCAGAGGTGATCAAATTCCACCAAAAGAAAGCTCTATTTGTGGGAATAAAATGATAAAAAATTCTGTCTGGGTACAGTGTACCACGACCGTGCAATTGTCATTTAAAATGCGACAGCGCTGAAAGCTGAAAATTGTCATGGGCAGGAAGGGGCGTAAGTGCCTGCTAATGAAGTGGTTAATATAACCCAGCACAGAGTTCCCCCTTACAGTGCAGGGGGAACTCTGATGTAAGGGGGAACTCTGATGTAAGGGGGAACTCTGATGTAAGGGGGAACTCTGGTGACGAGATCACCTTATATCAGAGTTCCCCTTTATGTCATTGTCCACAGAGTTCCAACTTGCATTTAAAATGGAAACTTTAATGTGGGGAGGACTCTGGTCACCATAGAGCACCTTTCGCAAAGTGAATGCACTAATGTAAGGGGGGGTTACTGATATAAGGGGGAACCTTTATATCAGTGCCTCCTTACCTTACTGTATTCACTGCCCCCTACATCAGTGATCCCCCCTCAGACTGGCCTTGCTACGCTGTTACTGACCACCACTCAGGTGCACCGTGCAGGGCTCAGTCAGATGGTCCTCTCTGGGCTCCAGCTTGAGGGCTCTCGTTTCATCCTATATTACACTACGAGACTGTGAGGACTTGATAAAAGAGATGGTCAGACCCTGCAGAAATACTACAGGAGATAGTCACAGAGTGTGTGGACATGATACAGGAGAGGGTCAGAGACTGCATACATGATACAAGAGATGGTCATAGACTGCATACATGGTACAAGAGATGATCAGAGAGTGTGCATAGATGATACAAGAGATGGTCAGACACTGCAGACATACTACAGGAGACGGTCAGAGACTGCAGACATGCAGACATACTACAGGAGATGGTCATAGACTGCATACCTGATACAGGAGACGGTCAGAGACTGCAGGCATACTACAGGAGACGGTAAGAGACTGCAGACATACTACAGGAGACGGTAAGAGACTGCAGGCATACTACAGGAGACGGTAAGAGACTGCAGACATACTACAGGAGACGGTAAGAGACTGCAGACATACTACAGGAGACGGTAAGAGACTGCAGACATACTACAGGAGACGGTAAGAGACTGCAGACATACTACAGGAGACGGTAAGAGACTGCAGACATACTACAGGAGACGGTAAGAGACTGCAGACATACTACAGGAGACGGTCAGAGACTGCAGACATACTACAGGAGACGGTCAGAGACTGCAGACATACTACAGGAGACGGTCAGAGACTGCAGACATACTACAGGAGACGGTCAGAGACTGCAGACATACTACAGGAGACGGTCAGAGACTGCAGATATACTACAGGAGACGGTCAGAGACTGCAGATATACTACAGGAGACGATCAGAGACTGCAGATATACTACAGGAGACGATCAGAGACTGCAGATATACTACAGGAGACGGTCAGAGACTGCAGATATACTACAGGAGACGGTCAGAGACTGCAGATATACTACAGGAGACGGTCAGAGACTGCAGACATACTACAGGAGACGGTCAGAGACTGCAGACATACTACAGGAGACGGTCAGAGACTGCAGACATACTACAGGAGACGGTCAGAGACTGCAGACATACTACAGGAGACGGTCAGAGACTGCAGACATACTACAGGAGACGGTAGAGACTGCAGATATACTACAGGAGATGGTCAGAGACTGCATACATGATACAAGAGATGGTCAGAGACTGCATACATGATACAAGAGATGGTCAGAGACTGCATACATGATACAAGAGATGGTCAGAGACTGCATACATGATACAAGAGATGGTCAGAGACTGCATACATGATACAAGAGATGGTCAGAGACTGCATACATGATACAAGAGATGGTCAGAGACTGCATACATGATACAAGAGATGGTCAGAGACTGCATACATGATACAAGAGATGGTCAGAGACTGCATACATGATACAAGAGATGGTCAGAGACTGCATACATGATACAAGAGATGGTCATAGACTGCATACATGAAACAGGAGATGGTCAGAGTCTGCAGACATACTACAGGAGATGGTCAGAGACTGCAGACATACTACAGGAGATGGTCAGAGACTGCAGACATACTACAGGAGATGGTCAGAGACTGCAGACATGATATAAGAGATGGTCATAGACTGCATACATGATACAAGAGATGGTCAGAGACTGCAGACATACTACAGGAGATAGTCAGAGACTGCAGACATACCACAGGAGATGGTCATAGACTGCAGACATGATATAAAGATGGTCATAGACTGCAGACATGATACAAGAGATGGTCAGAGACTGCAGACATGATACAAGAGATGGTCAGAGAGTGTGCAGACATAATTGGGCTGAAATTGTACCCGGGTCACACGTGCATTGCACAGATCACACAGCATGTTCCTGTGTTTTTCACTTTGCTGCAGTAACTTACCTGCAGGGGGGGGGGCACTAGTTTGGGCACCTGGAGCAATTTTGCACATCACTTGTGGGGTGCCAAGGGCCACCCCCTCTGTGGCAGACAGCGTCTATTTAATATCCAAGCCCCCTTGTAGCACAAGTCCTAAAGTGCCCCCTAGAACATATCCTCTCCCCCAAAATCACTCAAAGTGAACTGTAGGCTTGTTCCCCCCTCCTCTCCCCCTCTCCTCTGGAAGACTTACTTTGCATTAGTTCAGGCAGTAAATGTCAGACGAGCAGAGTTGTCTCGGCAGCATGCTGAGTCTCCCCCTCCCCCTCTGTGTACACACAGGAAACATCACACAGAGCAGGAGAAGGAGGGGGCGGGTCCAGTTCTCCACGCCTCTCTGCAGTCTGCAATGATTGTGTGTGTCAGCAGGGCCAGGCAGCTGGGGACTGCGGGGAGAGATGTCGGCTGACTCGGCTCTCTCTGCAGTGAAAAGTGGAGCTTGCGGGCGGTGTGGCTCTCTCTGCAGTGAAAAGTGGAGCTTGCGGGCGGTGTGCGGGAACGAAAATAGCCCGTACAAGCTGCAGGCATTCCAGATGACTAGTGATAGTGACTAATTAGGCGGCCGCGCGGGGCCCCTGGAATTTGCGACTCTTGCGAGGCCTAAGGCCCTCGCCTAATCTGCCTAATTAGAGAGCCGCCTCTGTGTCCATGGTATTGTATACATTTTTCGACCGTATTTTTTTTGAAAAAAAAACAAAACGCCGGAGCTTAAAAACCCAATTGCGGCGTTTTTGCGCGTTTAGCGATTCGCTTTTTTTATGCCTAACGCCAACGCTGCGGAACGCACTGGTCCTGGGTTTTTTTTGCAGCTTAAAAACGCCTATGCTATTTGCAGCTCAAAAACGCCTAGGTGGGCATGAAGCTATAGACTAACATGGACAGGTGGTTTTAAGCTGTAAAAAACGCTCAAAAACGTGGCTGTAAAAACGTCCGTGGGCATGAGGCCTCAGGGTTGTAAAGGTTGTCTTGCCACCGGGCCCTGGTGTTCTGCCACTGTGGGGTTCCCCAGCTGTCCTGTCCCTGTTATTGACCGCACTGGTCTGGCATCTGCCTCCTTGGCAGCGGCGGCAGTCTATTAGGACCTAGTGCTGGTGACATTATGGGTGCATGCAGGGGAAGGCTGGCACTATTGGTTATAGTGAGCTGAGCCCCCAGCTGGTCAACTAGCAGCAGTAATGCTGTATAACCTTCTCTGTTGACATGCTGATCAGGATGTGATCCTGTTGATGCTCCCAGTCAGATCTAATAAACACAGTATTTATTAGCATCAAGAGTACAACCACATATATATAATCAACCGTATGCTCAGCAGCCATGTGGGCTCTAT
Organism: Rana muscosa; assembly: GCA_029206835.1. NCBI lineage: Eukaryota > Metazoa > Chordata > Amphibia > Anura > Ranidae > Rana > Rana muscosa. The sequence continues at coordinate 107,420,097 of CM055128.1, forward strand.
GCCTGTAAAGTGTGGACTTTGATCAATAAAATCACTGATATTTAACACTAGGATTTGACTAGGAGCATCACCTGGATTGCATCCCGATCAGCATGTCAGAGAAAGCTCCGCTGCTGCTAAGCAACCTGCAGGGAGCTCAACTGTCTACAACCAATAGAGATGGGCTAGGGTGTGTTTGAAATCCCACATGCCCGATCTCCCGCCAGGAAGCCGACACTCCACAGTGCTAATCACAGCCAGTGAGACATTTCATGATCTGTGCAGCTGCGGGCCGGGAAATGTCTCACTGCCTGTGATTAGCGCTGTGCAGTGTGGGCTTCCTGGCAGGCTCTGGCATGTGGAATTTTGAACATGCCCAGCCCATCTCTAACAACAAATTGTGCTGGCCCTCCTGTATAATATCCGCAGTCTCTCTCCTGTATAATATCCACAGTCTCTCTCCTGTATAATATCCGCAGTCTCTCTCCTGTACAATATCCGCAGTCTCTCTCCTGTATAATATCCGCAGTCTGATCGTCTCCTGTATAATATCCGCAGTCTCTCTCCTGTATAATATCCGCAGTCTGATCGTCTCCTGTATAATATCCGCAGTCTCTCGCCTGTATAATATCCGCAGTCACTCGCCTGTATAATATCCGCAGTCTCTCTCCTGTATAATATCCGCAGTCTCTCTCCTGTATAATATCCGCAGTCTCTCTCCTGTATAATATCCGCAGTCTCTGACCGTCTCCTGTATTATAGTCGCAGTCTCTCTCCTGTATAATATCCGCAGTCTCTGACCGTCTCCTGTATTATATCCACAGTCTCTCTCCTGTATAATATCCGCAGTCTCTCTCCTGTATAATATCCGCAGTCTCTCTCCTGTATAATATCCGCAGTCTCTGACCGTCTCCTGTATTATAGTCGCAGTCTCTCTCCTGTATAATATCCGCAGTCTCTGACCGTCTCCTGTATTATTTCCGCAGTCTCTCTCCTGTATAATATCCGCAGTCTCTCTCCTGTATAATATCTGCAGTCTCTGACCGTCTCCTGTATTATATCCGCAGTCTCTGACCATTTCCTGTATAATATCCGCAGTCTCTGAACATCTCCTGTAGTATGTCTGCAGTCTCTGACCATCACTCTTTCCAAAACGCACTCCTGAACCTTGCACTCTCTACATAGCATCCTCTTGAGCCCTGCATCCAGCACCCACCTGCACCCTGCATGTAGCACCAGCATAAAGGGGGCACACTGACCACCAAAATGCATGGCCAGTGGTTACCAGTATACAGAGGACATAACAAATCAGGTAAATCAATTACCATGCAACTAAAAATATCTCAAAAGCAATAAGAGAATCTTTTTAGCTGGTTTCCTCATCTAACGCGAATCAATAAAAAGCAAAAAATGCAGCGCTGCCCTATACTTTATCTATAAAATTGTACAAATGGACTTATAAGTGCAATAGTAAAACCTATAAATGAATATCCAGTGAAAATCAACCAATGTATTGCAATATAGTAGTGATGGTGTCACCCCCTCTGCAAAAATATTTTGAGAAATTGCAGAGCTTCAATGTGCAAATAGCGGTAACACCCCTTACATACAATAATAATAATAACAAAGACACAAATCAACCCCCATGTATTAGAACATAGTAGTGATGTTGTCACCCTCTCTGCAAGAAGTAATACATTTTTCAAAGCTGCAATGTGCAAATAGTGGTGAAACCACCTATATATAATCATAATAATAAAATGTAAAATATATACATCAAGTGTACATTTTATTATTATCATTATTATGATTATATATAGGTGGCTTTACCACTATTTGCACATTGCAGCTCTGCAATATTTCTTACCTTTTGCAGAGAGGGTGACACCATCACTACTATATTCTAATACATGGGTTGATTTGCGTCTCTGTTATTATTTTTGTATGTAGGGGGTTTCACCATTATTTGCTCTGCAAATTCTCAAAATATTTTTGCAGAGGAGGTGACATCATCACTACTATATTGCAATACATTGGTTGATTTGCATTGGATATTCATTTATAGGTTTTACCATTTCACTTATAAGTCCATTTGTAGAAATGTATAAATGAAGTGTAGGGTTGTGCTGCATTTTTTGGCTTTTTATTGGTATACAGAGGCCAGGACCTACTGATCATCATTGGACGCCATGATGAAACCGTCACTTGCTGGCCACTCCCACAGGTGTGTGGTAGCGCACCGCATTAGCACCCTCAGTTTTACTTCAAGCACCACCATAGCACCCCAAAAAAACATTGTCTGGAGCCACCCCTGCCTGTATTGGATTAAAATTTTGGGACCCCATCCCTCCCAAGTTTTTCTCTATCTTCTTTTCATAACATTTGGTAGTCATATCCCAAAAAATTCTAAGAAGTATTTTTTTTTTTTTCATCTCATGGACGAAATGTGGGAAAGAACGTATATATCATACAATCATTCGATAAACACCACATACACTGCATATATCATTTGAGGAAAATATGCTTACAAAATAGTTTACCATTAGCCAATAAAAAAATAAAAATAAAATATGTCCCCGGATTTCATTTTAAAAATCTGGTCACCTTACTGTACATCAGCCCCATAAAGTAACCAGCACTGGGTTCCAATGTGCTGCCGCCGCTACCATGGAGACAGAGACCAGCACTGTGAATAGCCGGGACAGGACAGCAACTCTGGTTGTTCCAGCACTGGTCCACGCTGGGAACATTCCCCCATCCACCTATAATGTGTAGATGGGGGAATTGGATCATTTCTTTTTTTTTTCATTCAACCTAATAATTGAATGAAAAAAGTGATCAATGTATGGGCTGCCTAAGGCTGGGTTCACACTGGTATGACACGACAGTCATACAACTTTCATCCTACTTTGCTCTGCGACATCAGTCCTACATTGATCCTACATTGGTCCGACATCCATCCGACTTTCATGAACAGGATACTACTTTGATCCGACTTTGTGCTAGTCTGACTTGTCCTTTGACCAATCAAAACAATCCCAGTGTGAGATAAATTCCTTTTACTGCTGCTGTAATCACCATGTCGGATGTCAAAAGTCGGATGGTTAGGACAAGTATCCTACTTTGATCCGACTTCAATGATATTCAATGGGCTGAAGTAGGATCAATGGTGAACCAAAGTAGTGCAGGGAGCATTTTCAAAGTCAGACCGACTTGTGTCGGACCAGTTAAGGCGGCTCTCATAGGGAAACATTGATTTTCACATCATGCGACATGAGCTCATGTCGGAGAGTTTGTCGGACCAGTGTGAACCCGGCCTAAGAGCTAAGACCAGACATAGACAGTTTAAATCTCAGCTGGTTCAGCAGGAACTGGCTGAGATTTGAACCATTAATGACCAGATTCTCTTATGATTATCACCAGTGGTTGCTATAGCCACTAATGATAATCACTGTTTGTCGGGAGAATACAATTGCTGGGCAGGAGGGATATTCCCCTGTCACCACTGTCTGTGTTGATGGGGGAATTATGGAAGTTTCTTTCCTGCAATCTGTGGATGCAGGAAAGAAATTTGCACCGTATATTACCTGCCTAACTGAAATGAAAGTAAATTGTGAAGGTCTTAAAAGAACAGAAGAGGGGGAGGGAGACAGATGGGGGGAGAGAAGGGATGGAGATAATGCAGTTCAGTGATTACAGTGTACTGCAGTGCACACACTTACCCACGGTCCAGTCTAGAATCTCAGGCATCAGTCACACACAGCCAGGAATGCTGCTGATTTTCATATTTCCCGCCCACACATCCCCTCTCTTCAGATACAGCATGCCGGGATAGTGTGGGTGGGACTGGAAGGAGGAGCTGTATTCCTCCCTGCTCGTATGTGAGGAGAGTGAGGGAGGGGGGGTGGCTGGACTTGATGGGCTGTGAAAGAGTGTCATAGACTGACACTCGGCCCAGCTTGCAGTCACCACTCTCGGAATTTACAGGCTGGTTCTCCTGTCCTAAGGACGGGAGAAATCAGTCTGTTTTTTCAGTAACTGAGATGAAGGCTTGTGCCCCCCCCCCACAGTGCTCGTGGAGTCCTTCCTGCAACTCGCTCTTCTCCGTGCCAATGAGGATGCAGGGGAAAGAGCAGATCGGGTGGCTGTGGTTGTGTGAGCGCTCTCATTATGCAGTGTCAGCGAGCAGAGGGAGGGGGGAGGAATCCCCCACAGGAGCTGACTGGGGACGCTCTCCCTCTCAGGAGAGACTGTTACCCCAGGAGCAGCCCGAGCAAAATACAAAAATGCAAAAAAAGAAAACATTTTTTTTTTTTTTGGGGGGGGGCACATGGTGGGGCACAGCATAATGTTGGGGGGGCCAGGGCCCCCTCTGGCCCCCCCCTAGGGACGCCATTGGCCTCCACCCGGGGCGTACTTTCCCCTGTTGACATGGGTGAATTCCGAGGTCTGCGGAATGAAGCAAGCGGTACCTTGTCCCAGCCTTTCTCGGCAAACAAATCATCAATGATGGCATCATCTCCCAGATCCGAGAGCGATTCCAGGTCGGAGGTGTCGCACTCCTCCGCAGGTATGTAGCTCTTTGTGGAACCGGAGCCTCCACACTCCGCGGACTTACTAGGCCATGCCTTCCCGACACCTCCTCCCACACACCAAGTCTCTTCGCCTGGCTTACCTCGGCCTTTCCTTGAAGCGGGACGTTCGGAACCCTCGTCAACGGATCCATCCGGGCCTGGCGTAAGCGGGCGAGACGGTCCACCACCACCGCTGGTCGGGGCTACCACACTGGTTCTTTTCTTCGGTGGCGGACGCTGCGAGACAGTGTGTCAGAGAACGTACCTTGCCGGGCGCGTTGGTGGTCGCTTTGGTGTGCGTTCGCGCGCTGATGCGCGCTGATGTTGGGCATGTTCCTGTCCGCGCTGGTGCACTTCCCAGACTGCGGGCGTGCGCGCCGGTGCGCGATGGTGTGCCTGTGCGCGCGGGTGCATGTGCGCGCATTGCGTGCGCACGCATGCGCCATTGCGCACGCTGATGCGCCGATGTGCCATTGCGCGCGCCGATGCATGCCGGTTTGCCTATTTAAACTCCTGGAACACTTCAGACCGGTGCTGTCTGATCTACAGTCCCCTGTGTATCCTGCTCCTGTTGATTGACTGAAACCTGATCTTCTGACCACCCGGCTTGTTACTGGACTTTTCCTGCTATCCGCCTGCACCCGACCTCAGCCTGTCTTTGACCCTGAACCTGCCTACCCCGCTGTACCATACTGCCTGAACGTTGCCGAACCCTGCTTGTCTTGACCACTCCCTCTGCACCTGCCGAGCTGCGCTGCTCTACACACCTGCCTGCCTACCTGCCCGCCTGCAGCCAGCCTGGCTCAACTACTCTCCTGAACCCAGGATCCGGAGCCGCCTTCCAGTAACCACTCTCAGGCTCTCTTACCCTTCCGCACTCCCGTGCCTCCTGTCTGCACTACCAGGGGCCCGCGAGTCGGATCCGTACGGGGGACCTTCCTCTGCTCTAACGGACTCGCTGATCAGGTACGTACAACCCTGACACAGTGGCGACCGAGTCAGCATCCTCGGATTTCTCCTGCAGAGTTTTAACGACCTCTTCCCTGGTCGCTGCAGTGTGCGCTGGGGCGACTCTCACAGCTGTGATTTCTCCTCTCTGAGTGGTGGTACCTGAAGCCCGGCCTGGGTAGATGGTTCTCGGCCTCTCTACTGCCGAATCCACCTCAAACATGAACTCCCCACAGGCCTCACAGCGTCCAAACGGCTTCAACAGGCACACCAGTCCCGAACACCCGGGACAAATCATACCCAGGGCCTCAACGTCCATACATGAGTATAGGGCGAATCGACCCCTTGGCTTCAGTCGAATCCCCGTATCCGTTATTGGAGCAGCAGCAGTCAGTGTCGTGGTGGAAGGATGTACCGGAATCCACGAGGTGTGTCCAAACATGGCGACTTGTTGCTGATCCATCGCACACTGCAGAGTTTTCGCGCCAATGTCCCACGTGTAGTCCCTTCACACGTATTGGACTCCTCCCCTTTGCTCCAGTTCGCGGGCTTTCTTCACTTTCCTTGGTTGAGCCACGCCCACGAACTAAGCGGCGGGGGTTGTGTCTGGTGGCGCAGTGCAATTAGAAGCCCCCACGTGCACTACTTCACACGGCTGAGCTTCCCCCTGTTCACCGCTCTTCTTGCGCGGGCCTTTCCCTTCTTGGGGTCATGTCCACGGCTTCAAGCAGGGCTGCACTTTGGCCTATTCCTTTAACTCTTCCAGCAGACACGTTCCATACAGTAATGCACAACACAATACCGGACCCAAGCCCCCACGTGTAGCGCACACCCTCTCCCCACTCCCCTCTATTAAAGTTTTCCAACTCGCACTGTCTCTGGTCTAGGGGTATGATAGGGGAGGGAGAGGGGTGAGCTACGCCAGGCTTCCACCACAGTTGTGTATGTGGTCTCAGCAATGTCTCTTGTTACCTTCGGGTCTGTGCTGTGCATCGGATCCTCCCTCCAAGAGTCTCCTTTAACCTTGTCCGCCAGAAATTGAGCCACACACCGTCAAAGTCCAACACTCCTTTATTTAGAACATAACATGGACTCCCTTGGCTATAGAACAGAAAAGGAGGTGTGTGTACGAATAGGCCCAGACACAAGTTCTATCATCCACTCTCCTCCCTGAGAGTGGGCTATGGTCTCCGCACGAGGGAAATTCTCCTTCCGGACGGTCTCCGACAAGAGACTCACCCGTCACCGGCAGTCTGCTGCACCGGGTCTTCAGATGAGGAGCTCTTCCCGGTCCATTACGCCCACCTCGGATTCAGGCATCCATCCCCGGAGTGCCTTAGGATCCTTCCCTTGCGGAACTCAGTGTTGGGCACTGAGCTCCGGACCACCATCCAAGTACCTCACCCCAGGACTAAAGGTGCCTGAGGTGGAACACGATCTCCGGTGGTCCTCTAGGCCTAGGCCGCCTAGAGGACGAACACGAACCACCGTCCGCAAGCTGAAGGTGCCTGGGACGAAGACCCCGTGACCAAGATGGCCGGCCCCTTTTATACCCTCTCCCAGCAAGCATGGTGGGTTCCCCGCCCCACCATACCGCTGCCGAGAGAGGCCAAAAAGGAGACTCAGCACACAGCGATATCCGTCCATCAGCCCATGGCGACAGCGCCATCCAGTGGGCCGCCGAAACACACCACCTGTGTCACCAAAAGATTCAAAATTTACCCCGGGAAAGTAAGTACCCGCTACATCACCTTAACAACTTAAAGTGGAGTTCCACCCTAAAAAAAAAAAATCGCAAAAAAAAAAATAGAAATTTTTTTTTTTTTTACTCACCAGAAATACCTAATCTGCCTCTTCCTTATCTGCGGCTGGTCTTCTTTCGCATCCTCCTTGCATTGTCTTCTGGTGAATGGGGCGCGCTGCCTTCTGGGAACTGTGTGTATCCCAGAGAGCAAGCCGCCCATTCAGAAAACAATGCGAGACTCGCGCATGCGCAGTAGGAAACGGGCAGTGAAGCCGCACGGCTTCACTGCCTGTTTCCCTTACTGAGGATGGCGGCGCCGGGAGCTGCCAGGATCGAGGGATTGGCCTCGGGGGCTGACATCGAGGGCGAGTAGGACAGGTAAGTGTCCTTATTAAAAGTCAGCAGCTACAGTGTTTGTAGCTGCTGATTTAAAAAAAAAATTGCGGGTGGAACCCCTCTTTAAGCCCCAGACCATTTGGCTGGCCAAAGCCCAGAGCACTTTTTGCGATTCGGCACTGTGTCGCTTTAACTGACAATTGCGTGGTCGTGCGATATGGCTCCCAAACAAAATTGATGTCCTTTTTTTCCCACAAATAGAGCTTTCTTTTAGTGGTATTTGATCACCTCTGCAGTTTTTATTTTTTGCGTTATAAACAAAATTAGAGCGACAATTTAAAAAACAATACTTTTTACTTTTTGCTATAATAAATATTCCCCAAAAATATATAAAAAAAAAATGTTTTCCTCACTTTAGGCCGATACGTATTCTTCTACATATTTTTGTTAAAAAAATATCGCAATAAGCGTTTGGTTTGCCCAAAAGTTATAGCGTCTACAAAATAGGGATAGTTTTTTGGCATTTTTATTAATAATTTTTTTTTTTTACTAGTAATGGTGGCAATCAGCGATTTCTATCGTGACTGCGACATTATGGCGGACACATCGGACACTTTTGACGCCATTTTGGGACCATTGTCATTGATACAGCGATCAGTGCTATAAAAATGCACTAATTACTGTAAAAATGACACTGGCAGTGAAGGGGTTAACCAGTAGGGGGGCGCTGAAGGGGTTAAGTGTGTCCTAGGGATGTGTTCCAACTGTAGGGGCGCTGGGCTACATGTGACACGACACTGATCACTGCTCCTGATCACAGGGAGCTGTGAACAGTGTCCTGTCACTAGGAAGAATGGGGAAATGCTTGTTTACGTTAGCATTTCCCCGTTCTTCCTCTCCATGAGACGATCGCGGGTATCCCCATGGACATAGAGTCCGCAGGAGCCGTGGTCGGACTCACGGAGCTCGTGGCAGGCGCATGCCTACAATGCCGCATCTTTAAGGAGACGTACAGGTATGTCCATCTGCCCACAGGAGCCATTGTGTAGACGTATATAGTCGTGCACTGGTCATTAACCACTTCAACACCGGGCTTTTTTTACCACCTCAATACTGGGCCTATTCTGGCACTTCTCTCCTACATGTACAAATCATCATTCTTTTGCTAGAAAATTTACTCAGAACCCCCAAACATTATATATGTTTTTTTAGCAGACAGCTAGGGAATAAAATGACGGTCATTGCGACTTTTTTTCTTTCACGGTATTTGCGCAATAATTTTTCAAACGCCTATTTTTTGAAAAAAAATTGTTTCATGAATTAAAAAATAACAAAACAGTAAAGTTAGCCCAATTTTTTTATAAAATATGAAAGATGATGTTACGCCGAGTAAATAGATACCTAACATGTCACGCTTTAAAATTGCACACACTCATGCAATGGCGCCAAACTTCGGTACTTAAAAATCTCCATAGGCGATGCTCTAATTTTTTTTACAGGTTACCAGATTAGAGTTACCGAGGAGGTCTATTGCTAGAATTGTTGCACGCGCTCTAACGCACGCCGCGATACCTCACATATGTGGTTTGAATGGCGTTTACATATGTGGGCGGGACTTACATGTGCGTTCGCTTCTGATCGCGAGCTACCGGGGACAGGGGCGTTTTACATTTTTATTTTTATTTTATTTTTTTTTTACTTATTTTTTTTTATTTTTACACTTTTTTTAAAATTTGTATTTATTTATTTTTTATCACTTTTATTCCTATTACAAGGAATGTAAACATCCCTTATAATAGGAATGGTGTGTGACAGGTCCTCTTTATGGAGAGATGCGGGGTCAATAAGACCCCACATCTCTCCTCCAGGCTGGAAAGCATGAGATCAGGGAAAAAAAATTCACAGATCTCATGCTTACTAGCCGCAATGGCGGCTTTGTTTACATCTGAGAACCCGGGCGTGACATCATCACATTGCGCCCGGGCCTCCGACGGTCATAGAGATGACTGGTGACCATCTGGTCACCAGTCATCTCTATGGTTCACCTCTGGCGCCGGACGATTCATTCTCCTGGCCCCCGATGGCACGGGAGAGCCCGGAGAAGCACTGGATGGCAGTGGGAGGGGGGCTGTCCCCTCCCGCCGCCTATAAGAACGATCAAGCAGTGGAACCGCCACTATGATCGTTCTTATGGCGCACAGAATCGCCGGCAGAACAAAAGGATATCTGAATGATGCCTCTAGCTGCAGGCATCATTCAAATATCCCCCCCACAAAGCCCATGACGTCATATGACGTCCACCCAGGATGGGAGATCCCATCCGTGGACGTCATTTGACTATGGCTGGGTAGGGAAGTGGTTAAGCGGTTAATGCATCCTATGCATTAAGGTGAAAAAACATCTGACTATTACCGGCGCCCCCCCCCCAGCCCCCCGCTTTACTTACCTGAGCCCTGGAAAGTCCCACGTCGCGAACACGCTGGATCTTTGCCTGGTGTTCTTGGCTTTTCATTGGGTAGATGGCTGCGCTGCTATCAATCAAATCCAATGACGCGGGGGCGGGGCCGAGTCCTGCACTCGGCGGCTATGGACGCCGAATTCAGGACTCGGGAGCGCGCCCGCAAGGTAACCCCCTTGGGAGAGCGCTTCCCAGATGGGGTTATCTGAGGCGGGGAGGAGCCGAGAGAGCCGCCGGGGGGGCCCCAGAAAACGCTGTTCAGGGCCACTCTGTGCAAAACGAGCTGCACAGGAGAGGTAAGTATGACATGTTTGATATTTAAAGAAAATAAAAATCTAACCTATAGTATCACGTTAAGTGGTCAATGATCATGGTATCACTGTGCTTGGATTATCCAGCAAACTCTCCTGATGTAAACACCATAGAGCAGTGGTTCTCAACTCCAGTCCTCAGGACCCACTAACAGGCCAGGTTTGCAAGATAACTGAAATGCATCACAGGTGATATAATTTGCTGCTCAGGGATTGCAGTATTCTAGTCTGCATCTCCCCAAGGTAATACTTAAAATCTGGCCTGTTAGTGGATCCTGAGGACAGGAGTTGAGAACCACTGCCATAGAGAATCTGTGGGGTATTGTCAAGAGGAGGATGAGAGACACCAGACCTAACAATGCAGATGAGCTGAAAGCCACTATCAAATAAACCTGGGCTTCCATAACACCTCAGCAGTGCCACAGGCTGATCGTCTCCATGCCACACCGCATTGATGCAGTAATTCATGCAAAGGGATCCTCGTCCAAGTATTGAGTGCATGCTATACTGTACATGGACATGCTCTTCAGTAAGCCAACATTTCTGTATTAAAAATCCTTTTTTTTATTGGTCTTATGTAATATTCAAATTTTCTGAGATACTGAATTTTGGGTTTTCACTAGCTGTAAGCCATTATCATCAAAATTAAAAGAAAAATACTTGACATATATCACTCTGTGTGTAACGCATCTACAGTGCCTTGCAAAAGTATTCACCCCCCTTGGCATTTTTCGTGTTTTTTTGCCTCACAACCTGAAATGAACATGGATTGTTTGAAGATTTGCATCATTAAATTTACAGAACATGCCCACAACTTTGAAGATGTTTTTTTTTTTTTTATTGTGAAGCAAACAACAAATAGGACAAAATAACAGAAAAAGTCAATGTGCATAACTATTCACCCCCCTAAAGTCAAAACTTTGTAGAGCCAACTTTTGCGGCTATCACAGCTCCAAGTCACTTTGGATAAGTCTCTTTGAGCTTGCCACATCTTACCACTGGGATTTTTGCCTATTCTTCCTTGCAAAACTGCTCCAGCTGGATGGTTTGCGCTTGTGAACAGCAATCTTTAAGTCTGACCACAGATTTTCTATTGGATTGAGGTCTGGGCTTTGACTAGGCCATTCCAACACATTTACAAGTTTCCCCTTTAACCACTCAAGTGTTGCTTTAGCAGCTGTCCAGAATTTCTTCCTATTTTTGCAATGTTACATGTAGGGATGAGCCGAACACCCCCCGGTTCGGTTCGCACCAGAACCTGCGAACGGACCGGAAGTATGTGCGAACTTTAGAACCCTATTAAATACAATGGACTCGAACGTTCGAAATCAAAAGTGCTAATTATCAAGGCTAATATGCAAGTTATTGTCCTAAAAAGGGTTTGGGGATACGGGTCCTGCCCCAGGGGACATGTATCAATGCAAAAAAAAAGTTTTAAAAACAGCCGTTTTTTCGGGAGCAGTGATTTTAATGATGCTTAAAGTGAAGGAAAAAAAAGTGAAATATTCTTTTAAATATCGTACCTGGGGGGTGTCTAAAGTATGCCTGTGAAGTGGCACATGTTTCCCGTGTTTAAAACTGTCCCTGCACAAAATGACATTTCTAACTGCTTGCGGCTTTAATGTAATGTCTGGTCCCGGCAATATGGATGAAAATCATTGAGAAAAATAGCATGGGTACCCCCCCCCCCCCAGCCCACTACCAGCCCCTTTAGGTCTTGTATGGATATTAAGGGGAACCCCGCACCCAAATTAAAAAGAGGCCCTATATACTCTGAACAGCAGTATACAGGCGGTGCAAACAAGAGAGGGACTGTAGGTTTGTTCTTAAAGTGGAGCTCCACCCTAAATAGCAACTTTTGCTATTTGGAACCCTCCCCCCCTCCGGTGTCACCTTTCAGGGGGGAGGGGGGTGAAGATACCTGTCTAAGACAAGTATTTTCACCCACATCCGGGAGTCCTCTCTCCGGGAATCTGCGGGAGTGACGTCACTTCCCGCAGACTTCCCTTGGTGTTCTGGGAGACACTCGGCTCCCAGAACACAGGAGCACCAATCAGAACGGCGCAGCGCGACTCGCGCATGCGCCGTAGGGAACCGGGCATGAAGCCGCAGGGCTTCACTTCCTGGTTCCCTCAGCGAGGATGGCGGAGGGAGCAGCAGAGCGACGAGCGGTCGCTCGTCCTCTGCTGCGGACGTCGCTGGACTCCAGGACAGGTAAGTGTCCAAATATTAAAAGCCAGCAGCTGCTGTAGCTGCTGGCTTTTAATATTTTTTTTTCCGGCGGAGCTCCGCTTTAAGTAGAATCTGTTTGTAATTTGGAACAGGTACATTTTTAAAGTGTAGCTCCAGCCAAAAAATCTATTTTTAAGCTTTTTGGAAAACATAGGGAAGGGTTATCATCCCTGTAACATTTGTTTTGCTGTCTGTGCACCTGTTCTGAACATTTCACCTCACTTTCCGTCCCAATGACAAATGTTTTTTGAAAATTTGGGGTTTTTATTGAAACAAGGATTGGTGATAAAGCATCAGTGGAGAGGAGACGCCTTTTTCCCCATATTAACTCTTACAGGAGAGAATTTGCCTTCCTATGGGTAGATTTCCTCTCACTTCCTGTTGTCTCCTTCCGTTTGCAAGTAGGAGTGGTTTGTAAGTTGGATGTTTGAAAGTAGGGGCCTACCGTATATACTCTGCAGAAATTTGGCCCTTAGGTGTTGGTGTTGCCACAACACTGTAAGCCCTCACAGTTACTCTTGGTGGGCGATGGAACGCCCTGCTGTGAACTATTATATCAAGAATTGTAATTACATGCCATTGTTGAAAAGTGGTAGGAAAAATTGGGCCTTTTGGTGGTGGTGCTGGTGCCACAACACTGTAAGTCCTCACAGTTACTCTTGGTGGGCGCAGGAATGGGCCCAGCTGTGAAATATTAGATCAAGAATTGTAATTACATGCCCCTGTTGAACAGCGGCAGAAAAATTAGGCCTTTGGTGGTGGTGGTGTTGCCATAACACTGTGAGCCCTCACAGTTACTCTGGGTGGGCGCAGGAATGGGCCCTGCTGTGAATTATTAGATCAAGAACTGTAATTACATGCCCCAGTTGAACAGGGGCAGAAAACTGGTGCCACAACACTGCAACCCCTCACAGATACTGTACTTGGAGCGCAGCAATGAGCCCTGCTGCAAAGCATTGCATCAAAAATTGTAAATACACGCCCCTGTTAAACAGGGGCTGAAAAATTGGGCCTTAGCCACTGGTGGCAGTGCCCAGAATCAAAAATGTTCTTACAAGCTATCAGCATGAGGAGGAAGAGGATAGTCACTCAGCATAACAGGATAGTCACTCAGCATCAGCATAGGCAGTCTTGAAGGGATCTGACATTTAAAAAAAAACTATTTGGTTACATCAGCATCAGGTGCTTGGTAGCTGGTGGTGATCCAAGACTGATTCATTTTTATGAAGGTCAGTCAATCGACCGAGTCGGTGGACAGGCGCACCCTGTGATCGGTTACAAAGCCTCCAGCAGCACTGAATGTGCGTTCGGAAAGAACACTGGATGCAGGACAGGCCAGTAGCTCAATTGCATACTGTGCAAACTCTGGCCAGTGATCCATCCTCCAGACCCAGTAACCCAGAGGATTTTCAGTGGGAAAGGTGTCCAAGTCTGATCTTGTCCATAGGTATTCCTGCACCATGTAAACCAGATGCTGGCAATGGTTGCTGGAACCGATCATACCTTGGGTCTGCGTACTAGCAAAATTGTCTGAACGCATCGGTCAGACGGCCACCTTCTGCACCCCTCCTTCTTTGACTGACCGAAGCCTCAGCAACAGGTTGTCCAGGACCAGGAATTTGTAACCTCCCAGTCTCTGGGAACGCGTTGCACCAACCTTTCTGCAAGGCCTCCCGAAGATGCTTCATCCTCTGCTCCCTCTGCGACGGCAAGATAAGGTCTGCAACCTTACCCTTGTAACATGGATCAAGGAGGGTTGCCAGCCAGTAATGATCTCTCTCCTTGATCGCATGAATACGAGGATCCTTCCGCAGGCTTTGCAGGATCAGGGAGGCCATGCAGCGTAGGTTTGCTGAGGCATTCGGTGCGGAGTCCTCTGGGTCACTGAGGGTGACATGATCCGCAGCCACCTCCTCCCAGCCATGTACAAGTCCACGGGTGTCTTGGGACTGTAATTGATCCCTTGAAGACTGCTGCTGATGCTGAGTGCTAGTCTCCATCTCCATGCTGACACAATCCTCCTCCTCCTCCTTGTCCTCTTCCTGTGTGATAGCCGGGCCTGCCTGCCTCTGTTCTGCCTCAAGTGCCCTGTCCATTATTCCATGCAGCGTGAGCTCCAACAGGTGGACAAGAGGGACAGTGTCACTGATGCATGCACTGTCACTGCTCACCATCCTCGTGGCCTCCTCAAATAATGCCAGGACAGTGCATGCATCCCTGATCATGGCCCACTGGTGTGGGGAAAAAATCCAAGCTCCCCTGACCCTGTCCTGGTGTCATTTTGCAACAGATACTCATTGATGGCCCTCTGCTGCGTGTGCAGCCGCTGCAGCATGGCCAACGTAGAGTTCCACCTGGTGGGCATGTCACAGATTAGGCGGTTCTTGGGCAGGTTGTAAACCTTTTGCAGCTCAGCCAGCCGAGCACTGGCATTATATGACCGGCGGAAATGCCCACAGAGTTTCCTGGCCTGCTTCAGGACCTCCTGTAAGCCTGGGTACCTGCCCAAGAACCACTGCACCACCAAGTTAAGGACGTGAGCCAAACAGGGCACATGGGTCAGTTGTCCCTGTCGGAGGTTGGTGCCATTGTCGCAAACCACCTTTCCTGGCTTAAGCTGGCATGGCGTCAACCACCTCTGAGCCTGCCCCTGCAGAGCTGACAGAATCTCTGCCCCAGTGTGGCTCCTGTCCCCCAAGCACACCAGCTCAAGCACCGCATGGGATCTTTTTGCCTGCGTACTTGCGTAGCCCCTTGAACACCTATGAAGCACCGCTGGTTCAGAGGACAAAGCACAGGTAGAGGCCATTGGGGAAGAAGAAGAGGAGGGGGTGGAGGAGAGAGGTGTGTCAGAATCACCAGTAGTAACATTTTGTAGGTGTGGTGGTGGAGCAACCTCCAACACTACTGCACCTTGTCCTGCATCCTTCCCAGCTGCCAGCAGAGTCACCCAATGCGCTGTGAAAGATAGGTAACGTCCCTGTCAATGCCTGCTGGACCATGAGTCAGCGGTAATATACACCTTACCGCTGACCGCCCTGTCTAGCGAGGCCTAGACATTGCCTTCCACATGCCGGTAGAGAGCTGGAATCACCTTCCGTGAGAAAAAGTGGCGTGTGGGAACCTGCCACTGAGGAACCGCACATTCTACAAACTCACGGAAGGGGGCAGAGTCTACCAACTGAAAAGGCAGCAGTTGAAGTGCTAGCAAAAAATTTTTTCACAAGAAAGAAGTGCTAGCAATTTAGCCAAGCTAGCATTCAACCGCTGGGCATGTGGATGGCTGGGAACGAACTTCTTTCGGCGGTGCAGCAGCTGGGGCAGGGAAATTTGCCTGGTACAATCGGACGTCGGTGTACTGATAGCAAATTGCCCGCAAGTACTTGGCTGTGACACACCTAATTCTACACCTTCATTCCTCTCAGTGCAGGTTTCAGAAAGGACTGAAGGTATAGTGGGGTTGGAGATCCTAGCTGATGAGGAGCAAGGAGAGGTCCGCTTTGTTCTTTGGTGTGGGTCTTTTAGGTAGGCTTGCCAACGAACTGCATGGCAGGTCGACATATGTCTGGTCAAACACATGGTGCCCAAGCGGCTGATGTTTTGGCCACGCGAGATACGCTTTAGACATATGTTGCAAATGGCAATGGTGCGATCTGCTGCACACGTCTGAAAAAAGGCCCACACCAAAGAACTTTTGGAATAACCCGGGGAGACCGCAGCGCCCTGCACATGCGGAGCTTGGGGTGTGATGAAATCGGTGTGCTGCCCTTAAGCTGGCCCATGGAGGGCATTCTCGTTGGAGATGTGCCTCCTCCTCATCTCTCCTATCAGGCACCCATGTGGAGTCAGTGACCTCATCATCCCCTCCCTCCTCATCACTGGAGCAGATCTGGCAGTATGCTGCAGCTGGGGGAACATGACTGCCAGATAGCTTTCCTTGTTGGGCACCCCCTCTCTCTGGGCTCACGTTACTACCCCCTCTCTCTGGGCTCACGTTACTGCCTTCCTCCAGCTGGGTTCCATCATCGGAGCCTTCAAAACGCTGGGCATCCTCCTGGAGCATGTACCCAACACTGTGCTCAAACAGTTTGGGGGACTCCTCAGGAGGACATGGTGGGGCTAGGGAAGGAGTGACTGATGCCATTGAGCCAAGGGAAGAGGCCGCTTTGGCAGCTGCTTTGCCAGACAAAGTACCCTGAGCCTGGGTGAGAGAGGATGAGGACGGCTTGGTCATGCACTCTACCAAGTCTTGGGCATGTTGCGGCTCAACATGGCCAGCTGACGAAAAGAAGGACAAGTGTGTCCCACGGCCACGTGCTGATGAGGATGCACCGTGTCCACGACCAGCACTGTTGCCTCTAGACACAGAGCCTGCTTGCCCTCTTTTATTGCCTCGTGACTGTCTGCCTCTCCTTGTTTGCCTCCCAGACATACTAATGGCCTGCAGTGAGATGTAGCTGCACAAAGGTGGGATGTGTGTATGTATATATCTGTAATGATTATAATGCAGCTATCAGAATCAACTGCCTGCTGTGGTATTAGTATGGGAAAAGCAGCAATTGTCTTCAGTTAGTTTTAGGTGAAAACTGTGCAGAAGACACAGTACACTAATTAAAAATACTTGCAGCTCTCTGCCTGTGGTTTTATTATGAGAACACCACTATTAGTCACTAACTGTATTCAGGTAAGCTTTAGGTGAAAGCTATGCAAAGCACACAGTACACTAAATGAAACACTGACTGCAGCTAGCACAATCACCTGCCTATGTGTCACAGTATAGAGAATAACAGGAACGGATCTAGCTAAACTGAATACAGTGTATAAATATATATATATACAACACCTAGCCTCTACACACTGTAACTGCAGCTAACTGTCTCGCCTGCCTGCTCTATCTAACTCAATATAAATGACACTGTCTCTCTCTGTAATCTCTCTCTTTAAACAACTCCAACACGCTACACAAGGCTGCCAAGCCGGCGGCCTTATATAGTGTGGGACGTGTACTAAACCCCCTGAGCCATAATTGGCCAAAGCCACCCTGGCTTTGGCCAATTACGGCTCTCTGTTCAGACGGTGCTGTGATTGGCCAAGCATGCGGGTCATAGTGCATGCTTGGCCAATCGTCAGCCAGCAATGCACTGCGATGCTGCAGTGAATTATGGGCCGTGATGCGCCACTCAAATTTGGCGCGAACGCCCCATAATGTTCGCAATTCAGAGAACAGCCGAACAGATGATATTCGACTCGAACACGAAGCTCATCTCTAGTTACATGTATTGCCAGCACCTGGGGCTTCTAATCTGGAGGAAAGGCTTTTGCTTTTACTTTTGCTTGAACTTCCTGGAGCGGTGATATCCCTTTCTCTATTTGCTTTAGCAGTGTGTTTGGGGTCATTTTTCCGCTAGAAGGTGAACCTCCGTCCTAGCCTCAAATCACACACAGAGTGGTACAGGTTTTGCTCAAAATATCCCTGTATTTAGCACCATCCTTCTTTCCCTCAACTCTGACTAGTTTCCCAGTCCCGACTGCTGAAAAACATCCACACAGCATGATGCTGCCACCACCATGTTTCACTGTGGGGATGGTGTTCTTTGGGTGATGTGTTGGGTTTTCTTTGATGGCCAAAAAGTAAAATTTTAGTCTCATCAGACCAGAGCACCTTCCTCCATACTTTTTTGCTGAAAGTAATGGCTTTCTTCTGGCCAGTCTGCCATAAAGCTAAACTCTATGGAGCGTACGGCTAATTGTCGTCTTATGTACAGATACTTCAGTCTCTGCTGTGGAACTCTGCAGCTCCTCCAGGGTTACCTCTGTGCTGCCTCTCTGAATAATGCCCTCCTTGCCCGGTCCGTGAGTTTTGGTGTGCGGCCGTCTCTTGGCAGGTTTGCTGTTGTGCCATGTTCTTTCCATTTGGTTATGATAGATTTGATGGTGCTCCTAGAGATCATCAAAGTTTTGGATATTTTTTTTATAACCTAACCCTGACGTGTACTTCTCAACAATATTGTCCCTTACTTGTTTGGAGAGTTCCTTGGTCTTCGTGGCAGTGTTTGGTTAGTGGTGCCTCTTGCTTAGGTGTTGCAGCCTCTGGGGCCTTTCAAAAAGGTGTTGTCAGGAAAGGTTTCACCTGCTGGTGGCACTGTCAGACCTTTGGGCCACAGTACTGATGTCCACCAGCGGGTGTCTCCCATTAGTCTGGAGCCAACATCATCTCCTGCAATCAGGCGTCACCTGAGACTGATTGCAGGAGGTGTGTATAAATACCCAGCAGACGCTCAAGCATTTGCTTTGGTATTTTCCTGGAGCCCAGACCTGTATTCCTGACCTTGTATCTTGTGGCCTGTTATCTTGTACCTGGTGTCCTGTGTTCCTGAACCCTGCATCCATCCCTGGACCCCTGTTTCTGTACCTTGTGACCTGGTGTCCTGTGCTCCTCCTGAACCCTGCATCCATCCCTGGACCCCTGTCTTGCAGACTCATCCCTTCCTCCTATTGTCCTCTCCTTGTCCCCTCCTGCTCCCTGTTCAATCGGACTGATCTCTCGTGTATGACCCTGGCTTGATTACGCTTATAATTAAATCTCAATCCTGTATTCACATTTGGTTTAGGGAGTTGTTTTGTGTGTCACCGTGGTTGTTTGCTGGTTGCTTTATTGTTTATGACTTATCCTTTTAACCACTTAAGCCCCGGACCATTTGGTAGCTAAAGGACCAGAGGTGAATTCAGAATTTTGCACTGCGCTGCTTTAACTGTAAATTGTGCGGACATGCAATGTTGTACCCAAACTAAATTTGCGTCCTTTTCTTCCCACAAATAGAGCTTTCTTTTAATGGTATTTGATTGCCTCTGCGATTTTTATTTTTTGCGATATAAAGGGAAAAAGACCGAAAATTTTGAAAAAAAATGATATTTTCTACTTTTTGTTATAAGAAAAATCGAATAAACTCAATTGTAGTCATACATTTAGGCCAAAATGTATTCAGCCACATGTCTTTAGTAAAAAAAATGTCAATAAGCGTATATTTATTGGTTTGCGCAAAAGTTATAGCGTCTACAAACTAGGGTACATTTTCTGGAATTTACACAGCTTTAAATTTATGACTGCCTATCTCATTTCTTGAGGTGCTAAAATGGCAGGGCAGTACAAAACCCCCCCAAATGACCCCATTTTGGAAAGTAGACACCCCAAGGAAATTGCTGAGAGGCATGTTGAGCCCATTGAATATTTTTTTTTTTTTGTCCCAAGTGATTGAATAATGACAAAAAAAAATAAAAATTACAAAAAGTTGTCACTAAATGATATATTGCTCACACATGCCATGGTTATATGTGGAATTGCACCCCAAAATACATTCTGCTGCTTCTCCTGAGTACGGGGATACCACATGTGTGGGACTTTTTAGGAGCCTAGCCACGTACGGGACCCCGGAAACCAAGCACCGCCTTCAGGATTTCTAAGGGCATAAATTTTTGATTTCACTCCTCACTACCTATCACAGTTTCGAAGGCCATAAAATGCCAAAATAGCACAAAACCCCCCCAAATGAACATATTTTGGAAAGTAGACACCCCAAGCTATTTACTGAGAAGCATGATTAGTCCATGGAATATTTTATATTTTGCCACAAGTTGCGGGAATATGACAAACTTTATTTTTTTTGCACAAAGTTGTCACTAAATGATATATTGCTCACACATGCCATGGGCATATGTGAAATTACACCCCAAAATACATTCTGCTGCTTCTCCTGAGTACGGGGTTACCACATGTGTGGGACTTTTTGGGAGCCTAGTCGCATACAGGACCCCAAAAACCAAGCACCGCCTTCAGGCTTTCTAAGGGCATAAATTTTTGATTTCACTCCTCACTACCTATCACTACCTATCACAGTTTTGAAGGCCATAAAATGCCAAGATGGCACAAAACCCCCCCAAATGACCCCATTTTGGAAAGTAGACACCCCAAGCTATTTGCTGAGAGGCATGTTGAGCCCATTGAATATTTTTTTTTTTTGTCCCAAATGATTGAATAATGATAAAAAGAAAAAATGTACAAAAAATTGTCACTAAATGATATATTGCTCACACATGCCATGGTTATATGTGGAATTGCACCCCAAAATACATTCTGCTGCTTCTCCTGAGTACGGGGATACCACATGTGTGGGACTTTTTAGGAGCCTAGCCACGTACGGGGCCCCAAAAACCAAGCACCGCCTTCAGGATTTCTAAGGGCGTAAATTTTTGATTTCACTCCTCACTACCTATCACAGTTTTGAAGGCCATAAAATGCCAAAATAGCACAAAACCCCCCCAAATTACCCCATTTTGGAAAGTAGACACCCAAAGCTATTTACTGAGAGGCATGTTCAGTCCATGGAATATTTTATATTTTGCCACAAGTTGCGGGAATATGACAAACTTTGTTTTTTTTGCACAAAGTTGTCACTAAATGATATATTGCTCACACATGCCATGGGCATATGTGAAATTACACCCCAAAATACATTCTGCTGCTTCTCCTGAGTACGGGGATACCACATGTGTGGGACTTTTTGGGAGCCTAGCCGCGTACGGGACCCCGAAAATCAAGCACCGCCTTCAAGGTTTCTAAGGGCATAAATTTTTGATTTCACTCCTCACTACCTATCACAGTTTTGAAGGCCATAAAATGCCAAGATAGCACAAAACCCCCCAAAATGACCCCATTTTGGAAAGTAGACACCCCAAGGAAATTGCTGAGAGGCATGTTGAGCCCATTGAATATTTTTTTTTTTTGTCCCAAGTGATTGAATAATGACAAAAAGAAAAAAAAAAATGTACAAAAAGTTGTCACTAAATGATATATTGCTCAAACATGCCATGGTTATATGCGGAGTTGCACCCCAAAATACATTTGGCTGCTTCTCCTGAGTACGGGGATACCACATGTGTGGGACTTTTTGAGAGCCTAGCCGCGTACGGGCCCCCGAAAACCAAGCACCGCCTTCAGGATTTCTAAGGGCACAAATTTTTGATTTCACTCCTCACTACCTATCACAGTTTTGAAGGCCATAAAATGCCAAGATAGTCCAAAACCCCCACAAATGACCCCATTTTGGAAAGTAGACGCCCCAAGCTATTTGCCGAGAGGCATGGTGAGTATTTTACAGCTCTCATTTGTTTTTGAAAATGAAGAAAGACATATTTTTTTTTTTTTTCTTTTTTCAATTTTTAAAACTTTGTGACAAAAAGCGAGATCTGCAAAATACTCAACATACCTCTCAGCAAATAGCTTGGGGTGTCTACTTTCCAAAATGGGGTCATTTGGGGGGGTTTTGTGCCATCTGGGCATTCCATGGCCTCCGAAACTGTGATAGGCAGTGAGGAGTGAAATCAAAAATTTACACCCATAGAAATCCTGAAGGCGGTGCTTGGTTTTCGGGGTCCTGTACACGGCTAGGCTCCCAAAATGTCTCACACATGTGGTATCCCCGTACTCAGGAGAAGCAACAGAATGTATTTTGGGG
Organism: Rana muscosa; assembly: GCA_029206835.1. Classification (NCBI taxonomy): domain Eukaryota; kingdom Metazoa; phylum Chordata; class Amphibia; order Anura; family Ranidae; genus Rana; species Rana muscosa. The sequence continues at coordinate 107,442,191 of CM055128.1, forward strand.
TGCAATTCCACATATAACCATGGCATGTTTGAGCAATATATAATTTAGTGACAACTTTTTGTACATTTTTTTTTTTTTTCTTTTTGTCATTATTCAATCACTTGGGACAAAAAAAAATATATTCAATGGGCTCAACATGCCTCTCAGCAAATAGCTTGAGGTGTCTACTTTCCAAAATGGGGTCATTTGGGGGGGTTTTGAACTGTCCTGGCATTTTATGCACAACATTAGGAAGCTTATGTCACACATCATCCACTCTTCTAACCACTTGAAGACAAAGCCCTTTCTGACACTTTTTGTTTACATGAAAACATTTTTTTTTTGCAAGAAAATTATGTTGAACCCCCAAACATTATATATATTTTTAAAGCAAAGGCCCTACAGATTAAAATAGTGGGTGTTGCATTTTTTTTTCCACACAGTATTTGCGCAGCGATTTTTCAAACGCATTTTTTGGGGGAAAACACACTTTTTTTATTTTTAATGCACTAAAAAACACTATATTGCCCAAATGTTTGATGAAATAAAAAAGATGATCTTAGGCCGAGTACATGGATACCAAACACGACATGCTTTAATATTGCGCACAAACGCGCAGCGGCGAGAAACTACATTCATTTTTAAAAGCCTTTACAGGTTACCACATTAGATTTACAGAGGAGGTCTACTGCTAAAATTACTGCCCTCGATCTGACCTTCGCGGTGATACCTCACATGCATGATGCAATTGCTGTTTACATATGACGCTAGACCGACGCTTGCGTTCTCCTTTGCGCAAGAGCAGGGGGGACAGCGGTGCTTTTTTTTTTTTTATTATTTATTTTGCTTTTTTATTTTATTTTTAAACTGTTCCTTCCATATTTATTTTTTTTTAATCATTTTTATTGTTATCTCAGGGAATGTAAATATCCCCTATGATAGCAATAAGTAGTGACAGGTACTCTTTTTTTGAAAAAAAATGGGGGGTTAGACCCTAGATCTTTTCTCTGCCCTCAAAGCATCTGACCACACCAAGATCGGTGTGATAAAATGCTTTCCCAATTTCCCAATGGCGCTGTTTATATCCGGGGGGGGCATTCCCTCCCACTGCTTGTAAAAGCAGTCTAGAGGCTAATTATCTGCTAGAATTGCTTTTACATGAAAGCCGGCCACTGGCTGAAAAGAATGATACCAAGATGATACCTAAACCTGCAGGCATCATTCTGGTATAAACATTCAAAGTCCAGCAACATACCAGTACGTTGCTGGTCCTTGTTGGACATGTATTGTAATCTTTTTTTTCATGCAGCCTGTTGGCTGAATGAAAAAAAGAGATTGATCGGTGGGTATGCCCACCATTAGAATACCTCCCTTCATCCACCCACTTCTAATGATGGGCATATATGCCGAAGCATGGGGGCATCCTCCCGCTAAAAGGTTATGCCGCGTACACACGGTCGAACTTTTCCACGGGCAAGCCTCCGTCGGAATTTCGACCGTATATACGCGGCATTAGGAGCAAAATAGCTCCTCCGCCCCTGCTGCCCCCATGCTTCGGCATATATGCTCTTTTTTTAACTGTGGTGGTAAAATCACCTCCTACAGCGTTGGAGTCACGGCTTTATGTATCATGGGAGCAAACGCTGTTGCTGTCAAGATAAATAAATCTGCGATGCAACTGAATGGCGTACCTGCTAAGCAAATGATGGTTAACATTAAAACAAAGTAACATTACAGTACAACAGTAAGACCTTACCATACCATACCTGCAAAGCAAATACCAAAACAAAACCTAGTAAAAAATAGAACATTTTTTTAACGCAACCTGTGCCTAAAATATATATATGCCGAAGCATGGGGGCATCCTCCCGCAAAAAAGTTATGCCGCGTACACACGGTCGGACTTTTCCACGGGCAAGCCTTCGTCGGAATTTCGACCGTATGTATGCGGCATAAAAGGTTATGCCACGTACACACGGTCGAACTTTTCCACGGGCAAGCCTCCGTCGGAATTTCGACCGTATATACGCGGCATTAGGAGCAAAATCGCTCCTCCGCCCCTGCTGCCCCCATGCTTCGGCATATATGCTCTTTTTTTAACTGTGGTGGTGAAATCACCTCCTACAGCTTTGGAGTCACGGCTTTATGTATCGTGGGAGCAAACGCTGTTGCTGTCAAGATAAATAAATCCGCGATGCAACTGAATGGCGTACCTGCTAAGCAAATGATGGTTAACATTAAAACAAAGTAACATTACAGTACAACAGTAAGACCTTACCATACGATACCTGCAAAGCAAATGCCAAAACAAATCCTAGTAAAAAATAAAACATTTTTTTAACGCAACCTGTGCCTAAAATATATATATGCCGAAGCATGGGGGCATCCTCCCGCAAAAAAGTTATGCCGCATACACACGGTCGGACTTTTCTACGGGCAAGCCTCCGTCGGAATTTCGACCGTATATACGCGGCATTAGGAGCAAAATCGCTCCTCCGCCCCTGCTGCCCCCATGCTTCGGCATATATGCTCTTTTTTTTTAACTGTGGTGGTGAAATCACCTCCTACAGCACTGGAGTCACGGCTTTATGTATCGTGGGAGCAAACGCTGTTGCTGTCAAGATAAATAATTCCGCGCTGCAGTTGAATGGCGCACCTGAAAACAAAAAATTACATACCTGAAAAGCAAGCATGATAAAACATTGCAGAATAGAATACAGTAAAAAAGAGCAGAACAATAGAGAGAAAATAGAGAGAGAGAACAATAAAACGACAACTATTTTTGTTTTTTTTATTTTATATTTTTTTTGTGTTTTGTTTTTTACGTTTTTTTTTTCTTTTTTACACTTTCTTTTTTAAACTTTAACAACTGTAATGGTTCGGGTCTCTCAAAATGTAATGGCATCTTGGGAGACCCTGTGTAAGTGTGTCCTAGTCTGTGAAATGCTGTAGCCTACGCTAAAACTTCACTTTTGAGTGGTAGCGTTCAAAACATTCACCAAGGCAAAGACCAGGTTTGTCAGGACAGAGTGGACAATAATAACGGGTGTCACGCCTAAATCCGCGCTTGCTACAGACACGACATCTTTTTTGGGGGGCTCGTTGGGTAGGGGTACTCGGGAGGACATACGTATAATGCCTCTCATGCAGCCGACTTACTGCATTTGGTTGGGGATGGTGAGGTGCAGAACCGCCTGGATACAGGAGTTCTGTGACTATCTCATTCTGGAATTTTAGAAGAGATAAAGTCCCGCCTGAAGCTCTGTATAGCACATGAGCATTCAGCAAAGCCAATTGGAATAAGGATAGACACTTTTTTGTACCAGCGTCTCGCCTTACGGTCAATTAGATACGGCGCCATCAACTGGTCGTTGAGGTCCACCCCTCCCATATTTTTGTTATATTCGTGGACACAGAGGGGTTTCTCCACAACACCAGTCGCCGTAGGAATTTGGACTGTCATGTCTGCATGAAGGGAGGTAAGAAGGAAAACATTCTTATTGTCCCTCCACTTCATAGCGAGCAAGTTATTACACTTCAAGCAGGCTCTCTCCCCCAGCCTAAGACGGGCATCTACAAGCCGCTGGGGAAAGCCCCGGCGATTAGGTCGCACGGTGCCACATGCTCCAATCTGATGATCAAACAAGTGACTAAACAGTGGCACGCTCGTGTAATAATTGTCCACATACAAGTGGTACCCCTTTCCGAATAAGGGTGACACCAAGTTCCACACTATCTTGCCAGCGCTCCCTATGTAATCCGGGCAGTTGACCGGCTCAACCTGACTATCTTTTCCCTCATAAACCATAAAGCTCCATACATAGCCTGTTGCCCTGTCACAGCACTTATAGAGCTTGACCCCGTATCTGGCACGCTTGCTGGGAAGGTACTGCTTGAAAGCCAAGCGGCCAGAAAATTTAATCAGGGACTCATCGACGCAGACAGCTTGATCGGGAATAAACAAGGCTGCAAAACGTTAGTTGAAGTGGTTTATGAGGGGCCGAATTTTATAGAGCCGGTCGTATTCAGGGGCCCCACGTGGACGACAAAGTTCATTGTCGTTGAAGTGCATGAACCGCAAAATCTGCTCGTATCGTTTCCTGGGCATGGAGGCAGAGAACACGGGCATGTGGTCAATTGGGTGCGTGGACCAATAAGCACGCAATGACGGGAATTTATGTGTGCCCATGTTGAGGGAAAGGCCCAGAAAGGTCTTAAATTCGGAAACCGTAATTGGTTTCCAATCTTTGGCAATGGAAGGCAACTGGGGATTAGCGGCGATGAATTGACCAGCATATAAATTACTCTGGTCCACAATAGATCTATAGAGATCTTCCGTGAAAAACAGCGAATAATAATCGATTGGCATAAAATCAGCTGTTTCCACCTGAATACCGGGTTGGGCAGTGAATGGGGGAAGTACAGGTTCTGCAGAAGTGGTGGAGACCCAATCAGGATAGGCGAATTCTGCAGGAAGAGCACTATGGGTACGACGGGCCTGCCTTTGTCTTCTTGGTGGCAGCGGGACACTACTTGTGCTTGCCACCTCGCCAGCTTGAACTGCACTTATGGGACTCGCTGTCAGGGTCACCTGTGGCCAGGTGACAGATGCACACCGTAGGGGGACAGGAGTGCACCGCGAGGTAGTGAACCCTATGGCTGGCTTCTGTGGATAGGAAACTGGGTGGTTGTGGAAAGCGGGACCAGAGGAGCACAACCGGGATCCCAACGGAAGCGAGAGCCAAGATTCCCCAGGGCGCGGAGTCTAAGACCCAGCTGGTCTTCTCCAGGGCCTCTAGTGGTGAGGATGTTACGCTGCAGGCTGGGACCAGGTCGCGGCCCCTGGAGTTTCCTAGCTCACGCCCCGTAGGATAAGGGGAAGCAGCAGCACACGATAGAGAGAACCGAATAACAAGCCGAAGGTCAGGGGCCACAAGCAGACAAGGATAACGAAGAACGAGCCGAAGGTCAAGGGTCACGAGCAGACAGGGATGGTCGGGGACAAGCCAATAACGTAACAGAGAGACAGACGTAGCACACGGCAGGCAGGAACCCAAACACACAATGCCTAACAAACACGTTGATCAGCAAAGCAGGCTTGCAGTGCACAGGTTAATATAGTGTTCAGTGATAGGGCCTGGGGTGGAGTCAGGCTGGGAGGAGATTATAAAGGAAGCCAGGTGAAGGAGGTCTGGTCTCTAGATGAACACATGAGGAGGAAGGTAAGATGGCAGACAGACATTAATGCATATCCATGACACTCGCCACGTCACCACGTGATACTGCAGTGCTGGATGTACGCCCAGGCTGTACTAGGCCGCTGGTGCTTGCCAATTCACCAGAAGGAATAGCGGCGCTAGTACTCCTCTGCTCCATGATACGAGAGCCCTGCGGTTCTTGCTCCTCAACAACCTCAGAAGATCGGGATCGGGTACGCCTGACCTTAGCAGGGACCTCAACTTCGTCGTCAGAGCTATCGAACGTGGGGCCGCTGACGTCACTGTCTTCTACGGGAAGATATTCTGAGCCTGAATCTGACAGATACGTGACCTCCTCTTCACTATCTGTCATGCTCAGAATCTCGTAGGCCTCTTTACTAGTGTACCTTCGACTTGCCATTTTGGGCTCTAAATTTAGGGGTACACTAGTAAGATTCACAGGAAAAAAAAGCACCCGACTGTCGTCAGCAAATATATCAAACGCTACAAAAAAAACTGTTAGCGGTCGCAGGGATCAGGACTGTCTCTGCGAACGCTGCAGTTATGTGTTTTGTGTTTGGTAAGTGACAGTGATCGATCGATACTGCACTTGGGTGGGCTGGGCTGGGCTGGGCGGAGGGGCTAAACGCAGGTGCTAGCAGGTATCTGGGCTGATTACGCTAACACTGCGTTTTTGGGAACCCTAAACCGCTGGGGACGCTAGTATAGATCTGATCAGATACTATACCACTAAGGGAGGTGTATGCTTTGCGTGTGGGTGTTAGTGTTACTGGCACTAACCTAACGCTGCCTGGGGCGACGCAGACCCTCTCTGGCGCTAAAACCTAATTGATCTCACCCGCCGGGCGATCAGGGGGTTAAACCTTTATTGGGTTATATACGGCGGGTGCCCTGATGCTATAAAAAGCAAACTAACCAACCAGTGTCACCCGTAACCTTTATATGGTGATCACTGGTTAAAGGGTTAACTAGGGGCAATCAGGGGGTTAAAACCTTTATTAGGTTAAATATGGGGGTACCCAACGCTATATAAAAACCTGACGGGTTACCTAAATAACTAAATAATTAACTGGGTAACCAGTGTCACCAGTGACGCTTATACGGTGATCACTGGTGAAAGGGTTAACTCTAGGGGCAATCAGCGGGTTAAAATAATATATGGGGGTACCTAACGCTCTAAAAACCTGCGGCGAAACTAAAAATAAATAACTGTCTATCTAGGGCACCACCGGCACTAAATACAGTGATCGAAAATACGATCGCTTAGTGACGCTGGCGTTAGGGGGTGAAAGTGTTACCTGGGGGGCGATCAAGGGGTTAAACCTTTATATGGGGGGGTTAGGGGGCTACCCTGGACCTAAAGGGGCCTAAACCTAACTGCCCTGCAACTTTTTACTATCACAGATGACACTAAATGCAGTGATCAGTAAAATAAATGATCACTGCAATCAGTGACACTGTGATTGGGGGCTGGGGGGTGACCTGGGGGTGACTGGGGGGTGAAATGTGTGCCTATGTGTACCTAAGTGTCAGTGGGGTGCACTAACCTGCTTCCTCTCTCCTCGGCGCCGGAATCGAAAAGACCGCCGCGAGGGAGATGACATCACTTCCTCCTGCCTGTGTTTACATCACATGGCGGAGGAAGTATTTTAATTGGCCGGGAGCGATCGCCCCCTCATCTCTGATCGCTCCCCAACGATTAACGGCCGCTCACTGTATAGGAGGGGGGTCCGATCGGACCCCCCAACTGTACAAAGGCGATCACGTACACTCTACGTGATTGTGCCTGTCGGTGCCATTCTGCCGACGTATATATACAGTGAGCGGTCGTTAAGTGGTTAATAAATCCACACATACACACATATATATATATATATATATATTTACTTTATATGCGTTTTGGTCTTCCCTGTTGCAGTCCACACATTCTGGTCGCACTCGCTTATGACAGGTGTGTATATTGTGACAGCAGGAAGGTAAAGTCACCTGGTTGCATCCAGGGGGGTAGATATATTTCGCCCAGATTCAGGCTTTACGCCGATTTGTACAACTAGGTGGAGAGTTGTATAAGGCTAGTGTGCTCATGGATGACTCATACCTCTAGGGAGAGGGCTGGGCGTCGTGCAGACAGGGAGTTGATGAGACCAGCTGAACCTTGTCAGCTCATTTAGGCCTCTATAAGAAAGCCCAGCTTCATTAGATGTTAGCTCATGCCTGGAACCAGACCTGTGTGGACTGTCTAGGGAGAGTGAACCCCTGTGCGGTGAGAGAAAGCCTGTGTGGCTATATTTTGCTTGGACATTTAAAACCAGGGACTTAGGGACTAGGACAGCACTAGGCTGATCCCAGTTGTTAGTTAGGAAACCTGTATGTTTAGTCAGAGGTCAAGTTGACCAGGATTTATTTTGTTTATGTTTTTTTTGCCTTGCTGTGTTTTTGTCACTGTAAATAGAAAATAAACCGCACCTTTTTGATTTTGAAAACCACAACCTCCGTCTGCTGGGCCTGTTTTTGGGTGGGGAGCCCATCCCGGGGGTCACACATACCCGCTGCCGAGCTAACCCCCTCACAGTTGGTGGAGAACCAGTGGCAGTTTTTTTTTAAGCCAGCATGGAGGAGATACTGAAACAGCTGGCTCTAGCAAATGCCAATCAACAGCAGACAAATGCAGGTTTGCAAAGGAGCCTTGCAGCCCAGCAGCAAGCTCATCAACAGAGCCTTGCAACTTTACAACAGAGTCTGGAGGCTCAGCAACAAGCCCAACAGCAATCTGAGGCCCGCTTCATAGACCTGTTGCAGAAGCAAGAGCAGAGACTACAACAACAGATGGAAGCAGTAATGCAGCAACGTCCGCAGACCAGTGAGGAAAGCCGTCCCACTAATACCGCGTCCTTTGGGGTGAGTCGTTTATTGACAAAAATGACTGGAGAGGATGATCCAGAGGTATTTTTGACCACATTTGAAAGGACCGCTGAAAGAGAAAAGTGGCCTGAGGAGCAGTGGGCTGGACTAGTGGCTCCTCTGTTAACTGGTGAATCGCAGAAAGCTTACTATGACCTAGAGCCTAACCAAGCAAAAGACTATGTGATGCTAAAAGCTGAAATATTGGCAAGGCTGGGTGTCACCCTGGCTGTCCGGGCTCAGCGTGTGCATAACTGGACTTTCCAGCTTGGAAAACCCCCCAGGTCTCAAATGTATGATCTCATTCACCTGAGCAGAAAGTGGCTACAGCCAGAGACTTTGTCCGCACCAAAGATTGTGGAACGTGTTGTAATGGATCGGTTTTTGAGAGCTCTTCCTACTGCCATCCAAAAGTGGGTAAGCCATGGAGACCCAGAGACGGCCGATGGTCTTGTGGATCGTGTGGAGAAATACTTGGCTACAGAGAACCTGACGGCCTCTTCCAGAGACACTCGGACTTTCCACCCTAAGACCAGACCATCCCCAGGGGCGGATAAGAGGATTCCAAGGGGTGAGGGTGGAGAGAGTGAGAGGGTGGGAGCTCTACCCCAAGTTTGGCGAGAACAGCCTGGGAAATCAGCGGCTCAAGAGGCCGCAAGAAGGATCGTTTGCTACCGCTGCCGGCAAGCGGGACATATTGCAGCAAATTGCCCGGTTGTGGAGGAACCCATGCAGTGTGACTTTCTGACGGGCAGACGTCAGTCGCTGTGTGCGACAGTCGCATGCACTGCCATTCGGGGAACTGAGAAACATTTATGCAAAATGTGTATTAATGGTAGAAATGTTGTGGTATTGCTGGATTCAGGTAGCCTTGTGACCCTGATAAAGGCTGAGTTAGTTAAAACAGAGGTCTCTGGGAATAGCAAGGTAGCCGTTATTTGTGTGCATGGGGACACCCGAGAGTATCCAGTGACTACAGTGTGTTTCGAGACCCCCAAAGGTACCCTCTCTCATCCAGTGGGCTTAGTATCTCAGTTACCGCATGACGCCATTGTGGGAAGGGATTTTCCGAAGTTCTGGGAACTGTGGGATGATCCTGAGCCCCCCACTGGTGCCCCTATGTACCAGGAATGTGATAGCCAGAACTCCCCTGAGAGTGGTGAGGACTCTCCGGAATTTCCCTTGTCAGTATTGGCAGGGGAGACTCAAGAAACTGGAGAGGAGCCCACCTCCTCAGACGAAAACCTACCGTCTGTGGAGTTTTCTGATCTTGAGGTTCACAGGGAAAACTTTGCCACAGAACAGTTGAAAGACCCCGCCCTAATAAAGGCACGGGAAAACGTAGTGAAAATAGATGGCGAGTTAGTGAACCCAGATAATACCGGCACTTACCCATACTTCAGCGTAGAGAAGGACCTACTGTATCGGGTGGCAAAAAGGGCAGAAGAAACCGTTGAGCAGCTTGTGGTGCCCAAACCTTACAGGAAGTTGGTGTTGGAGTTGGCCCATGGGCACATTCTTGGAGGTCATCTGGGGACAGAGAAAACCCGAGAGAGGGTATTACAGAGATTCTATTGGCCTGGGGTGATGAAGGACATAGAAAATTATTGTTCCTCCTGCCCTGTGTGTCAGAGGTCGGCCCTGATGCCACATTTCCGTAGCCCGCTGGTCCCTCTACCCATCATTGAGGTCCCGTTTGAGAGAATCGCAATGGATTTGGTAGGTCCTATAATCAAGTCCGCTAGGGGGCACCAGTACATATTGGTTATAATGGACTATGCCACCCGTTATCCAGAAGCGATCCCTCTCAGAAATACCTCGGCCAAAACCATAGCCAAAGAGCTATCTCTTGTTTTTAGCCGGGTGGGTATTTGTAAAGAACTGCTTACGGACCAAGGTACACCCTTTATGTCCCGGGTTATGAAAGAGCTGTGTAAATTGTTCAAAGTGACGCAATTGCGTACATCTGTGTATCACCCCCAAACCGATGGGCTGGTTGAAAGATTCAACAAAACCCTAAAACAAATGTTGAAGAAAGTGGTGGATAGAGATGGAAGGGATTGGGACTGTCTACTTCCTTATTTGATGTTTGCTATTAGGGAGGTGCCCCAATCCTCTACGGGATTCTCCCCCTTTGAGTTACTGTATGGGAGACACCCAAGAGGGCTGTTGGATATTGCCAAGGAAACTTGGGAAAGTGAGAGTTCTCCCCACAGGAGTGTGATTGAGCATGTCGCCCTGATGCAAGATCGAATTGCACAGGTAATGCCCATCGTGAAGGAACATTTGGCCCAAGCGCAGTTGGCACAGCAGAGAGTGTACAACCGTGGAGCCAAGACCCGTACCTTTTCCCCGGGGGATAGGATATTGGTACTTGTCCCTACGGTTGAAAGTAAATTCCTTGCCAAATGGCAAGGCCCCTACGAGATAATGGAAAAAGTGAGCGAAGTGAATTACAAGGTCAGACAACCAGGAAGGCGAAAGCCCGAACAGATCTATCACGTTAATCTGTTGAAAGCCTGGAGGGATAGAGAGTCCCTAGTCGCAGACACTTGGTCACCAGCTCAAACTGGTTGCGTGATTCCTGAGGTTGGAATCGCAGCCACCTTGTCACAACCCCAACAACAGGAGGTTAAGGAGTTTGTGCTTCGCAACAAGGAGGTATTCTCTGAGCTGCCGGGACAAACATCTGGGGTAGAGCATGACATTATTACCCCGCCCGGTGAAAGGGTGAAGTTAAAACCCTATCGGATCCCAGAGGCCCGACGGGAGGCAATACGGGAGGAAGTACAGAAAATGCTGAACTTAGGGGTGATAGAGGAGTCCCAAAGTGATTGGTCTAGTCCCATTGTGTTGGTGCCTAAACCGGATGGGAGCTGGCGATTTTGTAACGATTTTCGTCAGTTGAACAAAGTTACAAAATTTGACACCTACCCCATGCCACGTATAGATGAGTTGATCGACCGGCTGGGAACAGCCCGATACATGACGACTCTTGACCTCACAAAAGGGTATTGGCAAATCCCCCTGGCCAAGTCGGCCAAAGAGAAAACCGCATTTGTAACCCCAGACGGGGCGTTCCAATATAAAAGAATGCCGTTCGGGTTACAGAATGCGCCGGCCACATTCCAGCGGAAAATGGACCAGATGCTGAGGCCCCATCGGAAGTATGCTGCGGCTTACCTGGATGACATAATTGTCCATAGCACAGATTGGGCCTCACATCTGCCAAAAGTGCAAGCAGTCCTGGACTCTGTTCGGGAAGCAGGGTTTACGGCTAACCCCAAGAAGTGTACCATTGGGCAGGAGGAGGCCAAATATCTTGGGTACACCATTGGGAGGGGAGTAATAAAACCCCAACTCAACAAAGTCGAGGCCATCCAGAGTTGGCCACGTCCCAACAGCAAGAAGCAGGTACGAGCCTTTCTGGGAATCGCTGGGTATTATCGGCGATTCATTCCCCACTTTGCTTCTAAGGCTGTGCCCCTAACCAACCTGACGAAGGGGAAAGGGTCGGTCATGATTAAATGGACCCCCGAGGCTGAGGCAGCATTCCAATTCTTGAAACAAGCCTTATGTAGCCAGCCAGTGTTGTACTCACCCGACTTCTCTAGAGACTTTGTCGTACAAAGTGATGCGTCAGATGTGGGGTTAGGAGCAGTATTGTCCCAGGTCTGGAACGGGGAAGAGCACCCAGTCATTTACCTCAGCAGGAAGTTGAAGTCCCATGAGGTAAATTACGCCACCGTTGAAAAGGAGTGTTTAGCGGTGAAGTGGGCTCTAGATTCCCTTCGGTACTACCTGCTAGGTAGGCACTTTGACATGGTTACGGATCACGCTCCGTTAAAGTGGATGGCTCAAAACAAGGAAACAAATAGAAGAGTGAATAGGTGGTTCCTGGCCCTCCAGGAATTCAACTTCACAGTAAAGCATCGCCCTGGCGTTCAAATGGGGAATGTGGATGCTTTGTCTCGAGTACATGAATGCCTGATTGCTGGTGTTCCAACCCCGAGGTTAAAACAAGAGGGGGGGGTATGTGACAGCAGGAAGGTAAAGTCACCTGGTTGCATCCAGGGGGGTAGATATATTTCGCCCAGATTCAGGCTTTACGCCGATTTGTACAACTAGGTGGAGAGTTGTATAAGGCTAGTGTGCTCATGGATGACTCATACCTCTAGGGAGAGGGCTGGGCGTCGTGCAGACAGGGAGTTGATGAGACCAGCTGAACCTTGTCAGCTCATTTAGGCCTCTATAAGAAAGCCCAGCTTCATTAGATGTTAGCTCATGCCTGGAACCAGACCTGTGTGGACTGTCTAGGGAGAGTGAACCCCTGTGCGGTGAGAGAAAGCCTGTGTGGCTATATTTTGCTTGGACATTTAAAACCAGGGACTTAGGGACTAGGACAGCACTAGGCTGATCCCAGTTGTTAGTTAGGAAACCTGTATGTTTAGTCAGAGGTCAAGTTGACCAGGATTTATTTTGTTTATGTTTTTTTTGCCTTGCTGTGTTTTTGTCACTGTAAATAGAAAATAAACCGCACCTTTTTGATTTTGAAAACCACAACCTCCGTCTGCTGGGCCTGTTTTTGGGTGGGGAGCCCATCCCGGGGGTCACACATACCCGCTGCCGAGCTAACCCCCTCACAATATGTAACGACAGATCATTTGACACTAAAGCCTCGTACACACGATCGGATTTTCCGACGGGAATTGTGTGATGGCAGGCTGATGGCAGGCTGTTGTCGGAAAATCCAACCTTTTGTATGCTCCATTGGACAATTGTTGTTGGATTTTCCGACAACAAATGTTGGATAGCATGCTCTAAAATATTTCCGACAACAATTGTGTGTTGTCAGATTATCCGATCGTGTGTACAAAAGTCCTTCGGAAAAAAATCCAAAGTACTAACACGCATGCTCCAAAGCAATGCTAGCCATAACACAGCAGAAGTTGCCCAACGGGTGGCGCTAAAGAGCTGAAAAAACACGTAGTTTTGTGTTTGTTGGTCGACAATTTTTGCCTGGCCAGGTACACCTCTCCCCATATTGCTTTTTTATCGAACTGTGATCACTTTTACTTTGTATGTTGGTTTTTATAAATTAAAACCTTCTTTTTTTGACCTGCACCATTGGAGCCCCTATTTTTTTCTTTCCTTTCATGTTCTGTGGATAAAAGCTTTTTGAGTCTCTCCAGTTGGTCCTTATTACCCTTGAAAGGGTTTTTTACTTACCAGAACCGAGTTACCTTCAGATGCCTTGTGGATTCCCATTGATGTCCCATCTACATGGTTGGGATATTAACAACTGATCAACCTTCAGCTGAGGAATATCGGTTCCATTGGTCTTACCTTTGGTAGACACCATCTGGATACCAGTGAGGCGTACCCTACACTCTTCAGGATCTTCGCTGATAGTTTGGTCCACCAGCTGGTTGGGATATCCCATGCTCGATTGATCCATTGTCGCTGACAGTCGGGTCTGGTAAGTGTATTTTAGCCATACCATTTGCTTGAAGAAATTTTGCTGGAATGGTCCATACAATCTCATGACATCTCTACTGTGTTGTTATGCATACCCACCTATGATGGACATTTTCATTACATCTAATTTTTGTGTGGGTTGATTATCATTTTACGTGTGGACTGATTATAATTGTTTCACCGTCACACCCAGTCGGGTGTATATTGTTTAGTGTTTTTTTTTCACATTTCACTTTATAACACATAGCGCTACATATTCACCTGCACTCTTTTCAAATTTTTGTCACATTCTTGTGTAGCTGCTTCCTTCCATTTTGGTTTGTCTTTCTGGGATAGCGCAATTATTATTCAAATTTTTTAATTTATATAATAAAAAAATAAAAACACAGTGGTGATCAAATACCATCAAAAGAAAGCTCTATTTCCAGTTAAAGTAGCACAGTGCTGAATAGCAAAAAATTCCCTGGTCATGAAGTGGGTAAAACCTTCCGGAGGTCAAAGTGGCCCAACCCCAGCGTTACATTATGATATATACGATTATATTATGTGTGTATATATATATATATATATATATATATATATATAAATAAATAATATATTATTTTTTTCTTTGTTACATCAGCACTGGCTTGTCCATGGTTATACCCAATTGTATACAGCTGGAAAACATTCACAGGCATCGCTGTGTGAAATCTAGTGTAAGCTGTTCTGTACACGGGACCGGGTCTTGTGGTATTCATGAAAACTTTTGATGCCCCTACAGAAAAACCATGCAAACAAGTCCTTTGTGTAGGAGGGTGACTCACTTCCTCTCGTTTTTTTAGATTGCGGAATGTTTGCAGAGCTGCCAGCATGTATGAATGTGTACAGGATGTGCAGGAAACAGCATGTCATAGGGCAACTACAATATTCCTTGCTGTAGTAGCTGACAATCAAAATTTTCTTTGAAACATCTGACAGATGTTTAATCGGCAGCTTTGGTTATAATTTGTTTAAAACATTGGGAAATGGAAACAAAGCTATTCATAATTACATGGGTGCTGTTTTTAACATGTTAAGGCCCAACTCCTTTTTATTGCCAAGCTCCCTCCCTGTAGTGCACCCTACCCAATCACAAAAAAAAAAAATTCTATTTACCTTTATCCTGCAGTCTAGGCTGTCCGCTGATGTCAGAGATTCTTCATCTTCTCTCTTGGCAGTGGTGGTAGGACCGCCACATTGTCCATGAGTACTGGGAGCATGTCCATGATGGTCTGGGCATGGGAAAAGATTACAACTCCTATCAGATTTTTAGGCTAGGTTCAAACTAGTGCAGGTTTAGAAGGGGCGCAAAAAATGCACTCTTTCCCGACTAGTAGAGAAAGACTGCCATTAAGCAGATTTACAACAACGCCAATAATTATTAATGGCACCCCAACACATCTGCTAACGCATGCACCAAAACGCATTGGGGCTGCAGCACTATGTGTTTTGATGCCGCACAATTTTGGAAAAAGGTCAGGGACATCTTTTTTGTATTTCTTGCGCGTAAGGCAACCCGCTGAAATGAATGGCCTGCCCAAGATGTGATGCATTATAATACATACACGCAGTGTGTAGAAAGCTTCATAGCTGTCTGTGTCCAGGCTACGGAGATAGACCCTCTATCTGTCCTGTAGACCACTGTCTCTGGAATTCAAAGTGAAGGAAAATCCAAAATTCTGAGTCGTCACCAAACAAGAATTGAGGGGAAATCCTCCAGTGGGGACATGTTTCAGTGACAACTAATGTATTTTCCTCACTTAAAGTGGACCTTCACTCTCCAAAGGGACTTTAAATCCTGCCCCTGTCCCCGTGCAATATAAAAAGCTAGGAGTGATTGACGTGCTCTGTTTTGTGCAGCCTCCAGGGATATCCCCATATTTCCCTGGAGGCCTCAGGAGCAAATACACAGATCATAGGGCAGAGCTGGGAGGTACATCATTGAGGCTGGGATTACACTAAGATCACATGCAGCTATTTTCTTGTGAAAAAAAAATGATCGCATGCAGCTCACAGCAGGGGTCCGGTGCGTCCCGGTTCTCTGTTTCAGGGACGAATCAGGGCAGAATTTTTGACTGAATTCGGACCTGAAACGGACAAAAAACACTCCGCAGCCACCACAGGGATGTGTGAACCGGCTCCTTTAAGAGCCGGTCACAATCTCCTGTCATGCGAATTGGATGCGGAAAAACATCCAATTCGCACTAGTGTGAACCCAGCCTGATGCCTTAACTCAGAGGAGATGGGCAGTTCCCAATGACTGAATAGGCAAAGACGGTGGCTCGGAATACAAGTTGGAGTAGCAGAACAGTGGTTTTCTACATGAAAAACACTGCATTTGCTGGGTAGGTGAACATATTTTCTGAAGAGAATCCCCACATAACAGGAGATGGGGAGGAAGAGGGAGTGTCAAAGTTTCAGATTTTCTAGGTCTTTAGAACAGGAAGTGAAGTAGAATCTCCTGAGTTTATCAGGGGCAATTACACTGGGGTGGAAAGGGATACATGATGCTGGATGTGTTTTTTTTTATACAGGAAATGAGGGGGGAGCTATCTGACTTTCAGCAGCTTCTACTGTACACTGTAGGAAACTCAGCTGTACAACTACGGTGTTTCCTGGAAAATAAGACCTAGCGTTATTTTCCAGGAGAGCTGCAATATAAGCCCTACCCTGAAAATAAGCCCTAGTTTAAAATGCTTGTAAAATCCTATAATCCACTCTATTTCTGGACTATATAACATACAATGTGTGTGTTTCTGTAATATAATTGTGCCAAATGCACTGCAGAAGGGGGGGGGGGGGGCGTACCGAAGGTATTTGGCACAATTATATTACAGAAACACACATTGTACATTATATATGACTGCAATAGAGTGGGTTATAGGATTTTACAAGCATTTTAACTCACACTGAGGATTCCGAACAGGCAGGGGGGGAGAGAAGACATCACATTACATGGTAAGACCTACACCGAAAATAAGCCCTGCTGTGTCTTTTGTTGCCAAAATGAATATACGACCCGGGCTTATTTTTGGGGAAAAACAGTATGCAAGACTGATGTCAAGGCTAGATAGCCTTGATAATTATATGGGCCATTGGAATCACATGACTTTATAAAGGAATAGAGCATGTACAAGCATATTAAAATACCCCTGTCATCAGTGGAGCACAGAGGCTGCCATTGTTGCCCCCCCTCTGATAATGCAAGTTCTCAGGCTTTAATTCTTGAGTTACTGGCCTGGAACAAGCATGCTGCCAGTGAGAGTAAAACAAGTATCAAAATGTTTTATTGCTTTCATTTTTATAGGACAGTGACAGGTATGTATTCTTGATTTGTGGGTCAATGACTCACTAACTGACGATACCATGATAAGGATGACAGCTATGGAACTTGCACCTTTGAAGAAGAATGACAAATGTTGTTAAAAAATACAATTTGTTATATAATGGTGTAAAACTATTCAGCTATATGTAAAAGTGTTTTGCACCTGCTGAGGTCTGTTAAGTATCCAATATGCAAATGACCCCCTTCCCCAATAAAACCTGACAGCTACAACAATGACTTCACTGTATGAGTCATGCCTACTCTTTAGGGAGATAAGGGCAGAGTTGTGTGAATTTCAGCTCTCTATGATGACATTCTTTCTAATTAGGGCTCCAGATCCTACAGGTATACTTTTAGTAGGTGCAGCACCATCTAGTGGCAAGGGAAGGAAGAGGCAGGCCTACAGGAATTAGGTGTTGGGTTTCATCTATTTTTACATGACTGAGTTTCCTGCAGAGAGGTACAGAGAAGCATGGGGGGCTATAAAGGAATAATAAGTGTTTGAATATGTCTGCATCTGAGAGACTGTTAGAGCTCTATGAACCCCAAAAGCAGTAAAGTCTCGGGTCACAAATCTTTAAAGTTTAAGGTCACCTTTTCAGAAAAAAATTAAACGATGAACGGGCACCCTACACCCTTCCTATTACTGCACTTACCTTTGTGGGTGATTAGCGGTCAGTGCCCATGCAACTAACTCTTGGAGTCCCTGCTTTTTACCTTTCTTTCTGTGGGGCTTCCGGGATAGATCAGAGTGATTCCAAACTGGTCAAAGCAGTCGCGCGCCATCGCTGATTAATCAAAATTGCTCTGATCCATCCTGGAAGCTCTACAGAAAGAAGAAGACCAGGGATTTCAAATCTCTGGAACGCTACATTGGCTGCGTAGGCACTGACAGCTCACCACCTACAAAGGTAAGTGCAGTGAGGACTGGGAAGGTGGGGAGGGTGTAGGGCAGTGATGGCGAACCTTGGCACCCCAGATGTTTTGGAACTACTTTTCACATAATGCTCTTGCACTCTGCAGTGTAGTTGAGCATCATGGGAAATGTAGTTCCAAAACTGGTGTAGGGTGTTAGTTTAACCACTTCAATACAGGGCTTTTTGTACCACTTCAATACCGGGCCTATTCTGGCACTTCTCTCCTACATGTACAAATCATCATTCTTTTGCTAGAAAATTACTCAGAACCCCCAAACATTATATATGTTTTTTTATCAGACACCCTAGGGAATAAAATGACGGTCATTGCAACTTTTTTTCTTGCACGATATTTGGGCAATAATTTTTCAAACGCCTTTTTAAAAAGAAAAATGGTTTCATGAATTAAAAAATAACAAAACAGTAAAGTTAGCCCAATTTTTTGGGAAAATATGAAAGATGATGTTACGCCGAGTAAATAGATACCCAACATGTCACGCTTTAAAATTGCGCACACTCATGGAATGGCACCAAACTTCGGTACTTAAAAATCTCCATAGGCGACACTTTAATTTTTTTACAGGTTACCAGGTTAGAATTACAGAGGAGGTCTAGTGCTAGAATTGTTGCATGCGCTCTAACGCATGCGGCGATACCTCACATATGTGGTTTGAACGGCGTTTACATATGTGGGCGACTTACGTGTGCATTCGCTTCTGATCGCGAGCTACCGGGGACAGGGGCGTTTTAATTTTTTTTATTTATTATTTATTTATTTTTATTTTTTTACAATTATTTTACTTTTTTTTTTGATCACTTTTATTCCTATTACAAGGAATGTAAACATCCCTTGTAATAGGAATGTGTGTGACAGGTCCTCTTTATTGAGAGATGCGGGGTCAATAAGACCCCACATCTCTCCTCCAGGCTGGAAAGCATGAGATCAGTGAAACATTTTTCACTGATCTCATACTTACAGCCGCAATGGCGGCTTTGTTTACATTTGAGGACCCGGGCGTGACGTCATCACATCGCGCCCGGGCCTCCGACGATCATAGAGATGACTGGTGACCATCTGGTCACCAGTCATCTCTATGCTCGTCACGTGACCCACCACCGGCGTCGGAAGATTCGCTCCGCGTCCCCGATCGCACGGGAGAGCCCGGAGAAGCACCGGATGGCGGCGGGAGGGGGTTTGGGATGTCCCATCCCGCCGCCTATAAGAACGATCAAGCGGCGGAACCGCCGCTATGATCGTTCTTATGGTGCACAGAATCGCCGGCACTTCAAAAGGATATCTGAATGATGCCTCTAGCTGCAGGCACCATTCAGATATCCCCCTACAAAGCCAGGACGTCATATGACGTCCACCCAGGATGGGAGATCCCATCTGTGGACGTCATTTGACTATGGCTGGGTAGGGAAGTGGTTAACTATTCATTTTTTTCTGAAAATGAACAAACCCTTTAAACCTTTATTGATTTTTTTTTTAAAACACCTGCAAGACAAAGCCATAATGAGCTAGTATGACTAGCATACTAGCTCATTATGCATTACTTACCTTAGATCGAAGCCCCACGAAGCCGTCCTCGTCTCCCCCTCCAGCCGCAGCCATCTCTCCACAGATACCCGGATGGTTACTTCCGGGTATCGCCACTTCGGCCAATCACAGCGCCGAAGACGTCACTCCGCGCATGCGTGCGGGAGCCGTCAGATCCGGATTTGTGAATGGGATCATCTCACTGTGAATGCACCGTTGTCTACGGCGCGCATGCGCTGTAGACAACGGTGTATACCTTTTGGCAAATATCTTTTAAACTGTGTAGGTTTAGGAGATATTTCTTGCACCTACAGGTAAGCCTTAATCTAGGTTCCTTATCCTGGTGTGTTAACTTTGTGAATTGAGCACGATAGGGCTAATTTATAAAACAATGGAGCGTGCACACACACACTTATAAGGGCTTGTACATGCTATAGCTTCAATTTATAATACATTAGTTGGACGAACGTCAAACACATTCATGTAGGCTGCACAAATATTGCCCGTAATTTTTACTTCCTATGATTGTTGGCACCATCTAGGGGCCATAATGTGGTAAAGTTGTCTGAAAAACGTCAATGGGAAAATATACTGAATTTTGGCCACTAGGTGGGGAGGATGATCATAGGAATTAGTCTATTTGTTCATCCAAATGTTTTATGACTAGACCCCTATGTGTGGTGACTGGCATTTTCTGCTCTTCAGTCCCTGCAATGGTACATAGAATGCAATTGTTTTATTTGTGCCCTGTTCACACTGCAACGCTGCCTTCACAACAGTGGAGAAAATTTATAAAATTTCACTTTTACATTTTACTAGTGATTGTAAACACTTTTTTTTTTTTTAAATAAACATATTATACTTACCTGCTCTGTGCAATGGTTTTGCACAGAGCAGCAATAAACCACCTCTTCTCGGCTTCCCTTCTTGTGCTCCTGGCTCCTCCCACCCAACCCACAGTGGTGTGGGAGGTTCCTTCTTGAGGTGCTCACATTACTGCTTGGGTCACATTCTAAATCCCTATTGGCTGTCCGGGGGCAGGGTCCTCTTAGGTCTTGGTGACATCATAGCACAGAATGCAGTTCTGGATCTCCAGTCTTCATTCCCAGAAGGAAGGCACCAGTAAGGGACGCATGGCAGCAGACTTAAAGTGGTTGCAAACCTCAGACATGTAATGTGAGAAAAGCATATCCCTCTATAGTGTGTACTTGTCTTGATCCACAGCACTAACTGTCACTTTTGTCTGCTGCTTTGTGCCTCGGCTATCAGCATGAAGCACGTCTGACGAGTTTTCCTGACACCAAGAGAAAAATGGTGACAGGGAAGGGACCTCCAGCTGATTGATAGCCTCAACTCTGATCCTGTGTGAAGTGGGGTGTGTCCCTTCCCTCCAATCAGCTGTCAAAGCTCTCCTCACTGAGCTCTGCAGAGTGTAACTTCAGCTCTCAGAAAAGCTTTAAAATTCAGCACTTTGAATGGCTGTAGAGGAGATAATCAGGTATAACTTATGTTGTAGATTTGTTTAATCTCTGTATATCACCTGTGGCCAGTTACTTCACTAGGTATTATGCAAGAGTTTACAACTACTTTAAGGCCTCATGCCCACGGACGTTTTTACAGCCGCGTTTTTTACAGCTTAAAAACGCATGTCCATGTTATTGTATACATTTTTGGACCGTATTTTTTTCGAAAAGAAAAAAAAAAAAAAAAAAAAGTCGGAGCTCAAAAACGCAATTGTGGCGTTTTTGCGCGTTTTTTAACGCTTCACGTTTTTTTATGCCTAACGCCGACGCCGAGGAACGCACTGGTCCTGTTTTTTTTTTTTACAGCTTAAAAGCGCCTATGCTATTTGCAGCTCAAAAATGCCTAGGTGGGCACAAAGCTATAAACTAACATGGACAGGCGTTTTTAAGTTGTAAAAAACGCGGCTGTAAAAACGTCTGTGGGCATGAGGCCTAAGTGAATAAAAACAGGGTTTTAATGTTTTAGTTTTCATTTAAAAAAAAGAAAGAAATCGGAGGAGATTCAACTCAGAGATGGACACACATAGATGAGTAGGTGGTTGCATCAAGCCTAGTATAAGCACACAAGTCTGACGTACATCATGGGGAATAGGGGTAATTACTGAGGCATGACAGGACTGTAATAAAGTCCATGGGGTCCATGCAAAAACACATTGAGAGGCAGCCCAGTGAAAAGCAAGAAGCAGCTTCTAGAACAACTGAGGAAAAAGCACAGGCGCCAATCAGTGTAGTAAATTCGTGGATTTTAAACACACATGTAGAATTGGGGTACTCACAAAGGTAAAATGTAGGCATAGAGCACAAAGTGCATACAGCATCTGCGGGAAGGGTACATCTGACAGGCTTCTGCGGCGGGTACCCAAACAGGCCGCGCCGATGGAGGACGACGCTACATAAGCGAGATTTCTGCTCATTCTTCTTTGCAAAATAGCTCAAGCTCTGTCAGATTGGATGGAGAGCGTCTGTGAACAGCAATTTTTCAGTCTTGCCCCAGATTCTTAATTGGATTTAGTTCTAGACTTTGACTGGGAAATTCTAACACATGAATATACTTTTCTAAACCATTCCATTGTAGCTTTGGCTGTATGTTTAGGGTCGTTGTCCTGCTGATAGGCGAACCTCCGTCCCAGTCTCTTGCAGACTAACTGATTTTCTTCTAAGATTGCCCTGTATCTCCATCCATCTTCCCATCAACTCTGACCATCTTCCCTGTCCCTGCTGAAGAAAAACATCCCCACAACATGATGCTGCCACCAACATGTTTCACGGTGGGGATGGTGTGTTCAGGGTGATGTGCCGTGTCAGTTTTCCACCACACATAGCATTTTGCTTTTAGGCCAAAAAGTAAAATTTTGGTCTCATCTGACCAGAGCACCTTCTTCCACATGTTTGCTGTGTCCCCCACATGGCAAACTGCAAACAGGACTTCTTATGGCTTTCTTCTTGCCACTCTTCCATAAAGGCCAGATTTGTGGAGTGCACGACTAAGGCCTCATGCCCACGGACGTTTTTTACAGCTTAAAAACGCCTGTCCATGTTAGTCTATAGCTTCATGCCCACCTAGGCGTTTTTGAGCTGCAAATAGCATAGGCGTTTTTAAGCTGTAAAAAAAACCCAGGACCAGTGCGTTCCTCAGCGTCAAGCATAAAAAAAAAGCGAAGCATTAAAAAACGCGCAAAAACGCAGCGATTGCGTTTTTGAGCTCCGACGTTTTTTTTATTTTATTTTTTTAAATACGGTCAAAAAATGTATACAATAACATGGACAGGCGTTTTTAAGCTGTAAAAAATGCGGCTGTAAAAACGTCCGTGGGCATGAGGCCTAATAGTTGTCCTGTGGACAGATTCTCCCACCAGAGCTGTGGATCTCTGCAGCTCCTCCACAGTTACCATGGGCCTCTTAGCTGCTTCTCTGATTAATGCTCTTCTTGCCCGGCCTGTCACTTTTGGTGGACAGACATGTCTTAGTAGTTTTGCAGTTGTGCTATACTATTTTAATTTTTGGATGATGGATTGAACAGTGCTCTGTGAAATGTTTAAAGCTTGGATTATTAATTTTTTAGAACCTAACCCTGCTTTAAACTTCTCCACAACTTTATCCCTGACCTGTCTGGTGTGTTCCTTGGCCTTCATGATGCGGTTTGTTCACTAAGGTTCCCTAACAAACCTCTGGGGGCTTCAAAGAACAGCTGTATTAATACTGAGATTAAATTACACACAGGTGAACTCTATTTACTAATTAGGTGACTTCTGAAGGCAATTGGTCCCACTAGAATCTAGTGACTAGATTTTAGTTAGGGGTATCAGAGTAAAGGGGGCTGAATACAAATGCACGCCACGCTTTGTGATAGCCATCAAGAACTGGGGTCATGCAGAACACCACTCTACTTTCTGACTAAAGCCCTGTTCACACATTATATGAATTACTATTAGGGTCTATGTGATGCACGCTTTACTGAAAGCCACATCAATACAGCAAACAGGATGGTATTTAATACACCGCACCAGCAGCACAGCTACATGCAAAAGGGGGCTGAAATCTCTTCGGGAAAACAGAAGGGGTGTTGAGAATGTCTCAATGCTGGTCAGGAGAGGAGGAAGGAGATAAAGAAGTGTGTGTGTGGTGGAGAAGGAGGAAGGGAGGGAGAAGGAGATAAATAAAGAAGGGGTGTGTGTGTTGGGAGGGGGATAGAGATGGAGAAGGGGAGGAGCAGATAGAGAAGGAGATAAAAGGAAGAAGGTGGGGGGGGGGTGTGGGAGGAAGAAGGTGAGGGTGGGGGACAAAAAAGTGTGGGGGGCAGATGGAGAAGGAGATGAAGGTGGGAGGGAGGGATAGGAGAGCAGATAGAGAAGGAGATGAGAAGAAGGGGGGGGGAAGTGTGGGGGTCAGATAGAGAAGGAAACAAAAGATAGAGGGTAGGAAGGGTGGTATGAAGAAGGTGGGGGGGTGAAGCGTGGGGGGCAGATAGAGAAGGAGATAAAGGAAGAGGGTAGGTGGGGGGGAGTGGAGAAGCATGGGGGGCAGATAGAGGAGATAAAGGAAGAGGGTAGGTGGGGGGGGGGCAGAAGTGTGGGATGAAGAAGGTGGGGGGTGGAGAAGCGTGGGGGGCAGATAGAGAAGAAGATAAAGGAAGAGGGTAGGTGGGGTGGAGGAGAAGTGTGGGGGGCAGATAGAGAAAGAGATAAAAGGAAGAGGGTGGGGGGGGGGAAGTGTGGGATGAAGAAGGTGGGGGGGTTGGAGGAGAAGCGTGGGGGGCAGATAGAGAAGGAGGTAAAGGAAGAGGGTAGGTGTGGGGGGGGGGGAGTGTGGAATGAAAGGTAAGGGGGGGGGAAGCGTGGGGGGCAGATACAGAAGGAGATAAAGGAAGAGGGTAGGTGGGGGGGGGGGAGAAGTGTGGGATGAAGAAGGTGGGGGGGGGTGAAGGGCAGATAGGGAAGGAGATAAAGGAAGAGGGTAGGTGGGGGGGGAGAAGTGTGGGATGAAGAAGGTGGGGGGGGTGAAGGGCAGATAGGGAAGGAGATAAAGGAAGAGGGTAGGTGGGGGGGGGGGAGAAGTGTGGGATTAGGAAGGTGGGGGGGGGGTGAAGCGAGGGGGGCAGATAGAGAAGGAGATAAAGGAAGAGGGTAGGTGGGGGGGAGAAGTGTGGGATGAAGAAGGTGGGGGGGGGGAGTGGAGAAGTGTGGGGGTCAGATAGAGAAGGAGATAAAGGAAGAGGGTAGGTGGGGGGAAGTGTGGGATGGAGAAGGTGGGGGGGGGGTTGGAGGAGAAGCGTGGGGGCAGATAGAGAAGGAGGTAAAGGAAGCGGGTAGGTGGGGGGGAGTGTGGAAGTGTGGGGGTCAGATAGAGAAGGAGATAAAGGAAGAGGGTAGGTGGGGGGGTGGAGAAGCGTGGGGGGGGGTGGAGGAGATAAAGGAAGAGGGTAGTTGGGGGGGGGAGAAGTGTGGGATGAAGAAGGTGGGGGGGTGGAGGAGAAGCGTGGGGGGTAGATAGAGAAGGAGATAAAGGAAGAGGGTAGGTGGGGGGGGAGATGCGTGGGGGGCGGATAGAGAAGGAGATAAAGGAAGAGGGTAGGTGGGGGGGGAGAAGTGTGGGATGAAGAAGGTGGGGGGGGTGGAGAAGCGTGGGGGGGCAGATAGAGAAGGAGATAAAGGAAGAGGGTAGGTGGGGGGAGAAGTGTGGGATGAAGAAGGTGGGGGGTGAAGCGTGGGGGGCAGATAGAGAAGGAGATAAAGGAAGAGGGTAGGTGGGGGGGGAGATGCGTGGGGGGCGGATAGAGAAGGAGATAAAGGAAGAGGGTAGGTGGGGGGGGAGAAGTGTGGGATGAAGAAGGTGGGGGGGGGGTGGAGAAGCGTGGGGGGGGCAGATAGAGAAGGAGATAAAGGAAGAGGGTAGGTGGGGGGAGAAGTGTGGGATGAAGAAGGTGGGGGGGTGAAGCGTGGGGGGCAGATAGAGAAGGAGATAAAGGAAGAGGGTAGGTGGGGGGGGAGATGCGTGGGGGGCGGATAGAGAAGGAGATAAAGGAAGAGGGTAGGTGGGGGGGAGAAGTGTGGGATGAAGAAGGTGGGGGGGGGGTGGAGAAGCGTGGGGGGGCAGATAGAGAAGGAGATAAAGGAAGAGGGTAGGTGGGGGGAGAAGTGTGGGATGAAGAAGGTGGGGGGGGGGGGTGAAGCGTGGGGGGCAGATAGAGAAGGAGATAAAGGAAGAGGGTAGGTGGGGGGGAGATGCGTGGGGGGCGGATAGAGAAGGAGATAAAGGAAGAGGGTAGGTGGGGGGGGAGAAGTGTGGGATGAAGAAGGTGGGGGGGGGGGGTGGAGAAGCGTGGGGGGGCAGATAGAGAAGGAGATAAAGGAAGAGGGTAGGTGGGGGGGGAGAAAAGTGTGGGATGAAGAAGGTGGGGGGGGGGTGGAGAAGTGTGGAAGGGCAGATAGAGAAGGAGATAAAGGAAAAGGTTAGGTGGGGGGGGAGTGTGGGGGGCAGGTAGAGAAGGAGATAAAGGAAGATGGTAGGTGGGGGGGGGAGAAGCGTGGGGGGCAGATAGAGAAGGAGATAAAGGAAGAGGGTAGGTGGGGGGGGGGAGATGCGTGGGGGGCGGATAGAGAAGGAGATAAAGAAAGAGGGTAGGTGGGGGGGGGGAGAAGTGTGGGATGAAGAAGGTGGGGGGTGGAGAAGCGTGGGGGGGCAGATAGAGAAGGAGATAAAGGAAGAGGGTAGGTGGGGGGGGGGGAGAAGTGTGGGATGAAGAAGGTGGGGGGGGGGTGGAGAAGTGTGGAAGGGCAGATAGAGAAGGAGATAAAGGAAAAGGTTAGGTGGGGGGGGGAAGTGTGGGATGAAGAAGGTGGGGGGGGGGTGAAGCGTGGGGGGCAGATAGAGAAGGAGATAAAGGAAGAAGGTGGGGGGGGGAAGTGTGGGGGGCAGATAGAGAAGGAGATAAAGGAAGAGGGTAGGTGGGGGGGGGGGGAAGTGTGGGATGAAGAAGGTGGGGGGGTGGATAGAGAAGGAGATAAAGGAAGAGGGTAGGTGGGGGGGTGGGGGGAGAAGTGTGGCATGAAGAAGGTGGGGGGGTGAAGCGTGGGGGGCAGATAGAGAAGGAGATAAAGGAAGAGGGTAGGTGGGGGGGGAGATGCGTGGGGGGCGGATAGAGAAGGAGATGAAGGAAGAGGGTAGGTGGGGGGGGGGAGAAGTGTGGGATGAAGAAGGTGGGGGGGGGTGGAGAAGCGTGGGGGGGCAGATAGAGAAGGAGATAAAGGAAGAGGGTAGGTGGGGGGGGGAGAAGTGTGGGATGAAGAAGGTGGGGGGGGGGGTGAAGCGTGGGGGGCAGGTAGAGAAGGAGATAAAGGAAGAAGGTGGGGGGGGGGAAGTGTGGGTGGCAGATAGAGAAGGAGATAAAGGAAGAAGGTGGGGGGGGAAGTGTGGGGGGCAGATAGAGAAGGAGATAAAGGAAGAGGGTAGGTGGGGGGGGGAGAAGTGTGGGATGAAGAAGGTGGGGGGGTGGAGAAGTGTGGAAGGGCAGATAGAGAAGGAGATAAAGGAAAAGGTTAGGTGGGGGGGGGAAGTGTGGGATGAAGAAGGTGGGGGGGGTGAAGCGTGGGGGGCAGGTAGAGAAGGAGATAAAGGAAGATGGTAGGTGGGGGGGGGAGCGTGGGGGGCAGATAGAGAAGGAGATAAAGGAAGAAGGTGGGGGGCAGATAGAGAAGGAGATAAAGGAAGATGGTAGGTGGTGGGGGGTAGAAGCGTGGGGGGCAGATAGAGAAGGAGATAAAGGAAGAAGGTGGGGGGGGAAGTGTGGGGGGCAGATAGAGAAGGAGATAAAGGAAGAGGGTAGGTGGGGGGGGGAAGTGTGGGATGAAGAAGGTGGGGGGGTGGATAGAGAAGGAGATAAAGGAAGAGGGTAGGTGGGGGGGGTGGGGGGAGAAGTGTGGGATGAAGAAGGTGGGGGGGTGAAGCGTGGGGGGCAGATAGAGAAGGAGATAAAGGAAGAGGGTAGGTGGGGGGGGAGATGCGTGGGGGGCGGATAGAGAAGGAGATGAAGGAAGAGGGTAGGTGGGGGGGGGGGAGAAGTGTGGGATGAAGAAGGTGGGGGGGGGGTGGAGAAGCGTGGGGGGGCAGATAGAGAAGGAGATAAAGGAAGAGGGTAGGTGGGGGGGGGGAGAAGTGTGGGATGAAGAAGGTGGGGGGGGTGAAGCGTGTGGGGCAGGTAGAGAAGGAGATAAAGGAAGAAGGTGGGGGGGGAAGTGTGGGTGGCAGATAGAGAAGGAGATAAAGGAAGAAGGTGGGGGGGGAAGTGTGGGGGGCAGATAGAGAAGGAGATAAAGGAAGAGGGTAGGTGGGGGGGGGAGAAGTGTGGGATGAAGAAGGTGGGGGGGTGGAGAAGTGTGGAAGGGCAGATAGAGAAGGAGATAAAGGAAAAGGTTAGGTGGGGGGGGGAAGTGTGGGATGAAGAAGGTGGGGGGGGGGGTGAAGCGTGGGGGGCAGGTAGAGAAGGAGATAAAGGAAGATGGTAGGTGGGGGGAAGCGTGGGGGGCAGATAGAGAAGGAGATAAAGGAAGAAGGTGGGGGGCAGATAGAGAAGGAGATAAAGGAAGAAGGTGGGAGGGGGAAGTGTGGGGGGCAGATAGAGAAGGAGATAAAGGAAGAAGGTGGGGGGGGCAGATACAGAAGAAGATAAAGGAAGAAGGTGGGGGGGGGCAGATACAGAAGAAGATAAAGGAAGAAGGTGGGGGGGGGCAGATAGAGAAGAAGGAGGTAAAGGAAAAAAAGGGGGTGGGGAGAAGGAAAGAGAATGGGGGAGAGGGAACCGAGCTGCAGCTGATTCTAGTATAACACAGTTGTAGTCCGCTGGCTGTACACAGCGCAGATCTTCCACTAGAGGGCGCACATCTGTATCAGCCATTGAATGTACCGTTGACCTTTGGTCGCCATGATTCCCTGCCTTGTTCCGTGTACTATTACCTCTGTCTCTAAGTGATACCAGACCACAATATATTTCCGTGTCACTATAAACATACCCTCCCCTCCTCCTCCTTCTCCACCTCCTTCTCCACCTCCCCCTCCTAACCTGAAAACTGCACACACACAGCACTCACATCCCGCCCAGTCTCCTCTCTCCTCCCACCACCTCTCAACCCTTCCCCCCCACAGAGCGCTTTAAACACGTGGTTCCCGGGTGAGGAGAGGTAGTTGTCATAGCGATGGTGTCCCCGCCTCCTCCCTCTCTAGTGGTGGAGATAAGCGAGTGGGAGGAGTGGCCAGCGACACAGTGACGTCACGGATGTGTTCTGCAGCTGCTGCAGGGACCGGTGTCTGGGAGAGAAGCGGGCAGGTAACCTTAGCCGGGAGAGGGATCGGGGGATGGGATCGGATGGGGGTCATCACATGATGGGAAGAGTAGAGTGCAGGGGACCGCTCGGTGTATGGAGTCTATCATGACACATCCACTACTGCAGTACAGGATTGTGGGGGATTCCTGGGGACTGACAGCTGGCCATGACACTGTCATATGGGGGGGGGAGTCCATACACTGTCATACGGGGGGGGGGAGTCCATACACTGTCATACGGGGGGGGGAGTACATACACTGTCATACGGGGGGGGGAGTCCATACACTGTCATACGGGGGGGGGGGAGTCCATACACTGTCATACGGGGGGGGGGGGGAGTCCATACACTGTCATACGGGGGGGGGGGAGTCCATACACTGTCATACGGGGGGGGGGGAGTCCATACACTGTCATACGGGGGGGGGGGAGTCCATACACTGTCATACGGGGGGGGGGAGTCCATACACTGTCATACGGGGGGGGGGAGTCCATACACTGTCATACGGGGGGGGGGAGTCCATACACTGTCATACGGGGGGGGGAGTCCATACACTGTCATACGGGGGGGGGAGTCCATACACTGTCATACGGGGGGGGGAGTCCATACACTGTCATACGGGGGGGGAGTCCATACACTGTCATACGGGGGGAGGGAGTACATACACTGTCATACGGGGGGGGGGGAGTACATACACTGTCATACGGGGGGGGGAGTACATACACTGTCATACGGGGGGGGGAGTACATACACTGTCATACGGGGGGGGGGAGTACATACACTGTCATACGGGGGGGGGGAGTACATACACTGTCATACGGGGGGGGGGGGGGAGTACATACACTGTCATACGGGGGGGGGGGGGAGTACATACACTGTCATACGGGGGGGGGGGGAGTACATACACTGTCATACGGGGGGGGGGGAGTACATACACTGTCATACGGGGGGGGGAGTACATACACTGTCATACGGGGGGGGGGAGTACATACACTGTCATACGGGGGGGGGGAGTACATACACTGTCATACGGGGGGGGGAGTACATACACTGTCATACGGGGGGGGGGAGTACATACACTGTCATACGGGGGGGGGGGAGTACATACACTGTCATACGGGGGGGGGAGTACATACACTGTCATACGGGGGGGGGGGAGTACATACACTGTCATACGGGGGGGGGGGAGTACATACACTGTCATACGGGGGGGGGGGAGTACATACACTGTCATACGGGGGGGGGGGGTCCATACACTGTCATACGGGGGGGGGGGGGAGTACATACACTGTCATACGGGGGGGGGGGAGTACATACACTGTCATACGGGGGGGGGGGAGTACATACACTGTCATACGGGGGGGGGGAGTACATACACTGTCATACGGGGGGGGGGAGTACATACACTGTCATACGGGGGGGGGGAGTACATACACTGTCATACGGGGGGGGGGGGTCCATACACTGTCATACGGGGGGGGGTCCATACACTGTCATACGGGGGGGAGTACATACACTGTCATACGGGGGGGGGGAGTACATACACTGTCATACGGGGGGGGGAGTACATACACTGTCATACGGGGGGGGCAGTGTCCATACACTGTCATACGGGGGGGGGCAGTGTCCATACACTGTCATACGGGGGGGGGGGGAGTACATACACTGTCATACGGGGGGGGGGAGTACATACACTGTCATACGGGGGGGGTCCATACACTGTCATACGGGGGGGGCAGTGTCCATACACTGTCATACGGGGGTGGGGGGGGGAGTCCATACACTGTCATACGGGGGGGGGGAGTCCATACACTGTCATACGGGGGGGGGGAGTCCATACACTGTCATACGGGGGGAGTCCATACACTGTCATACGGGGGGAGTCCATACACTGTCATACGGGGGGGGGGGGAGTCCATACACTGTCATACGGGGGGGGTGGTCCATACACTGTCATACGGGGGGGGTGGTCCATACACTGTCATACGGGGGGGGTGGTCCATACACTGTCATACGGGGGGGGTGGTCCATACACTGTCATACGGGGGGGAGTCCATACACTGTCATACGGGGGGGGTCCATACACTGTCATACGGGGGGGGTCCATACACTGTCATACGGGGGGGGGTCCATACACTGTCATACGGGGGGGGGGTCCATACACTGTCATACGGGGGGGGGTCCATACACTGTCATACGGGGGGGGGGGGTCCATACACTGTCATACGGGGGAGGGGTCCATACACTGTCATACGGGGGGGGGGTCCATACACTGTCATACGGGGGGGGGGTCCATACACTGTCATACGGGGGGGGTCCATACACTGTCATACGGGGGGGGGGTCCATACACTGTCATACGGGGGGGGGGGTCCATACACTGTCATACGGGGGGGGGGGGTCCATACACTGTCATACGGGGGGGGGTCCATACACTGTCATACGGGGGGGGGGGTCCATACACTGTCATACGGGGGGGGGGTCCATACACTGTCATACGGGGGGGGGGTCCATACACTGTCATATGGGGGGGGGAGTCCATACACTGTCATATGGGGGGGGGAGTCCATACACTGTCATACGGGGGGGGGGAGTCCATACACTGTCATACGGGGGGGGGGAGTCCATACACTGTCATACGGGGGGGTGGGGGAGTCCATACACTGTCATACGGGGGGAGTCCATACACTGTCATATGGGGGGGGGGGGGGGTGGTGTCTATACACTGTCATATGGGGGGGGGTAGTGTCCATACACTGTCATACGGGGGGGGGGAGTCCATACACTGTCATACGGGGGGGGGAGTCCATACACTGTCATACGGGGGGGGGAGTCCATACACTGTCATGGGGGGGGGAGTCCATACACTGTCATGGGGGGGGGAGTCCATCCATACACTGTCATACGGGGGGGGGTCCATACACTGTCATAGGGGGGGTCCATACACTGTCATAGGGGGGGGGGGTCCATACACTGTCATGGGGGGGGGTCCATACACTGTCATACGGGGGGGGGTCCATACACTGTCATACGTGGGGAGTCCATACACTGTCATACGGGGGGGGGTCCATACACTGTCATACGGGGGGGGTGTCCATACACTGTCATACGGGGGGGGTGTCCATACACTGTCATACGGGGGGGGGGAGTCCATACACTGTCATACGGGGGGGGGGGGGAGTCCATACACTGTCATATGGGGGGGAGTCCATACACTGTCATATGGGGGGGTGGTCCATACACTGTCATATGGGGGGGTGGTCCATACACTGTCATATGGGGGGGTGGTCCATACACTGTCATATGGGGGGGTGGTCCATACACTGTCATATGGGGGGGGTCCATACACTGTCATACGGGGGGGGGGGGTCCATACACTGTCATACGGGGGGGGGGGGTCCATACACTGTCATACGGGGGGGGGGTCCATGCACTGTCATACGGGGGGGGGGTCCATGCACTGTCATACGGGGGGGGGGTCCATGCACTGTCATACGGGGGGGGTCCATACACTGTCATACGGGGGGGGTCCATACACTGTCATACGGGGGGGGGTCCATACACTGTCATACGGGGGGGGGTCCATACACTGTCATACGGGGGGGGGGTCCATACACTGTCATACGGGGGGGGGGTCCATGCACTGTCATACGCGGGGGGTCCATACACTGTCATATGGGGGGGGGGGAGTCCATACACTGTCATACGGGGGGGGTCCATACACTGTCATACGGGGGGGGGTCCATACACTGTCATACGGGGGGGTGGGGGAGTCCATACACTGTCATACGGGGGGAGTCCATACACTGTCATACGGGGGGAGTCCATACACTGTCATATGGGGGGGGGGGGTAGTGTCCATACACTGTCATACGGGGGGGGAGTCCATACACTGTCATATGGGGGGGGGGGTGGTGTCCATACACTGTCATACGGGGGGGGTCCATACACTGTCATACGGGGGGGGTCCATACACTGTCATACGGGGGGGGTCCATACACTGTCATACGGGGGGGGTCCATACACTGTCATACGGGGGGGTGGGGGAGTCCATACACTGTCATACGGGGGGAGTCCATACACTGTCATACGGGGGGAGTCCATACACTGTCATATGGGGGGGGGGGGTAGTGTCCATACACTGTCATACGGGGGGGGAGTCCATACACTGTCATATGGGGGGGGGGGTGGTGTCCATACACTGTCATACGGGGGGGGTCCATACACTGTCATACGGGGGGGGTCCATACACTGTCATACGGGGGGGTCCATACACTGTCATACCAAAAGAAAGAACCCCCCAAAAGAGTGGGACTTTGAAGACAACAATGTAAGAATTTTACAAAATGTTTATTTATAGATAACAAAAAACTAATATATACAAAATTAAAACCATAATAATTGATGCAGGGTGATTCCAGTAGGAAGTCTAGTGAAGCCTGACGCGTTTCAGGACAATACGTATCCCTTCATCAGGGGGTATAATACAGGACGGAATCACACTGTATAATGCAAAAAAACAGGATTTAAGCACAACACATGTTAAAATATTTACTTTGAATACAACAGTTCGGCCTAGAAATACATGACATGGTAAAACATACAAGCACATACCTAACAGAGCAAGTTCAAGAAGAACTGGCAAGGAGGCTCCCACGGCAGCAGCAAGGAGGCGTCTCCAGTGCACAAGGCACTAGAGTGTGACAGATACCCACACCCCCCAACATATCCCACAAGCATCAGCGGCGATGAGAGAAGGAAGCAGCACACAACGTCCTGTGGATTAAATTGTATTTGTATTGTACCAATATACCAACAAATACAATTTAATCCACAGGACGTTGTGTGCTGCTTCCTTCTCTCATCGCCGCTGATGCTTGTGGGATATGTTGGGGGGTGTGGGTATCTGTCACACTCTAGTGCCTTGTGCACTGGAGACGCCTCCTTGCTGCTGCCGTGGGAGCCTCCTTGCCAGTTCTTCTTGAACTTGCTCTGTTAGGTATGTGCTTGTATGTTTTACCATGTCATGTATTTCTAGGCCGAACTGTTGTATTCAAAGTAAATATTTTAACATGTGTTGTGCTTAAATCCTGTTTTTTTGCATTATACAGTGTGATTCCGTCCTGTATTATACCCCCTGATGAAGGGATACGTATTGTCCTGAAACGCGTCAGGCTTCACTAGACTTCCTACTGGAATCACCCTGCATCAATTATTATGGTTTTAATTTTGTATATATTAGTTTTTTGTTATCTATAAATAAACATTTTGTAAAATTCTTACATTGTTGCCTTCAAAGTCCCACTCTTTTGGGGGGTTCTTTCTTTTGGTTCAACTCCAGGGATGGTGGCAACCACTCCGATCCCATTTGATGTTCTATTTTCATTCCATACACTGTCATACGGGGGGGGGGGGTTCATACACTGTCATACGGGGGGGGGTCCATACACTGTCATACGGGGGGGGGGTCCATACACTGTCATACGGGGGGGGGTCCATACACTGTCATACGGGGGGGTCCATACACTGTCATACGGGGGGGGGTCCATACACTGTCATACGGGGGGGGAGTCCATACACTGTCATACGGGGGGGGAGTCCATACACTGTCATACGGGGGGGGGGAGGGAGTCCATACACTGTCATACGGGGGGGGGAGGGAGTCCATACACTGTCATACGGGGGGGGGGGAGTCCATACACTGTCATACGGGGGGGGGGGGGGAGTCCATACACTGTCATACGGGGGGGGGGAGTCCATACACTGTCATACGGGGGGGGGGAGTACATACACTGTCATACGGGGGGGGGAGTACATACACTGTCATACGGGGGGGGGGAGTACATACACTGTCATACGGGGGGGGGGGAGTACATACACTGTCATACGGGGGGGGGGGAGTACATACACTGTCATACGGGGGGGGGGGGGAGTACATACACTGTCATACGGGGGGGGGGGGAGTACATACACTGTCATACGGGGGGGGGGGAGTACATACACTGTCATACGGGGGGGGGGGAGTACATACACTGTCATACGGGGGGGGGGGGAGTACATACACTGTCATACGGGGGGGGGGGGAGTACATACACTGTCATACGGGGGGGGGGAGTACATACACTGTCATACGGGGGGGGGGGAGTACATACACTGTCATACGGGGGGGGGGGAGTACATACACTGTCATACGGGGGGGGGGAGTACATACACTGTCATACGGGGGGGGGGGGAGTACATACACTGTCATACGGGGGGGGGGGAGTACATACACTGTCATACGGGGGGGGGGAGTACATACACTGTCATACGGGGGGGGGGAGTACATACACTGTCATACGGGGGGGGGGGAGTACATACACTGTCATAGGGGGGGGGGAGTACATACACTGTCATAGGGGGGGGGGGGAGTACATACACTGTCATACGGGGGGGGGGTCCATACACTGTCATACGGGGGGGGGGGAGTACATACACTGTCATACGGGGGGGGGGAGTACATACACTGTCATACGGGGGGGGGAGTACATACACTGTCATACGGGGGGGGGGGAGTACATACACTGTCATACGGGGGGGGGTCCATACACTGTCATACGGGGGGGGAGTACATACACTGTCATACGGGGGGGGAGTACATACACTGTCATACGGGGGGGGGGCAGTGTCCATACACTGTCATACGGGGGGGGGGCAGTGTCCATACACTGTCATACGGGGGGGGGGGGGAGTACATACACTGTCATACGGGGGGGGGAGTACATACACTGTCATACGGGGGGGGGTCCATACACTGTCATACGGGGGGGGCAGTGTCCATACACTGTCATACGGGGGTGGGGGGGGAGTCCATACACTGTCATACGGGGGGGGGGGGAGTCCATACACTGTCATACGGGGGGGGGAGTCCATACACTGTCATACGGGGGGAGTCCATACACTGTCATACGGGGGGAGTCCATACACTGTCATACGGGGGGGGGGGGGAGTCCATACACTGTCATATGGGGGGGGTGGTCCATACACTGTCATATGGGGGGGTGGTCCATACACTGTCATACGGGGGGGGTGGTCCATACACTGTCATACGGGGGGGGTGGTCCATACACTGTCATACGGGGGGGAGTCCATACACTGTCATACGGGGGGGGTCCATACACTGTCATACGGGGGGGGTCCATACACTGTCATACGGGGGGGGTCCATACACTGTCATACGGGGGGGGGTCCATACACTGTCATACGGGGGGGGGTCCATACACTGTCATACGGGGGGGGGTCCATACACTGTCATACGGGGGGGGGTCCATACACTGTCATACGGGGGGGGGGTCCATACACTGTCATACGGGGGGGGGTCCATACACTGTCATACGGGGGGGGGGTCCATACACTGTCATACGGGGGGGGGTCCATACACTGTCATACGGGGGGGGTCCATACACTGTCATACGGGGGGGGGGTCCATACACTGTCATACGGGGGGGGGGTCCATACACTGTCATACGGGGGGGGGGGTCCATACACTGTCATACGGGGGGGGGGGTCCATACACTGTCATACGGGGGGGGGGGTCCATACACTGTCATACGGGGGGGGGGTCCATACACTGTCATACGGGGGGGGGTCCATACACTGTCATACGGGGGGGGGGAGTCCATACACTGTCATACGGGGGGGGGGAGTCCATACACTGTCATACGGGGGGGAGTCCATACACTGTCATACGGGGGGGTGGGGGAGTCCATACACTGTCATACGGGGGGAGTCCATACACTGTCATATGGGGGGGGGGTCCATACACTGTCATATGGGGGGGGGGTGGTGTCCATACACTGTCATACGGGGGGGGGAGTCCATACACTGTCATACGGGGGGGGGGAGTCCATACACTGTCATACGGGGGGGGGGAGTCCATACACTGTCATGGGGGGGGGAGTCCATACACTGTCATGGGGGGGGGAGTCCATCCATACACTGTCATACGGGGGGGGGTCCATACACTGTCATAGGGGGGGGGGTCCATACACTGTCATAGGGGGGGGGTCCATACACTGTCATGGGGGGGGGTCCATACACTGTCATACGGGGGGGGGGTCCATACACTGTCATACGTGGGGAGTCCATACACTGTCATACGGGGGGGAGTCCATACACTGTCATACGGGGGGGGGGGGGGAGTCCATACACTGTCATATGGGGGGGTGGTCCATACACTGTCATATGGGGGGGTGGTCCATACACTGTCATATGGGGGGGTGGTCCATACACTGTCATATGGGGGGGGTCCATACACTGTCATACGGGGGGGGGGTCCATACACTGTCATACGGGGGGGGGGTCCATACACTGTCATACGGGGGGGGGGTCCATACACTGTCATACGGGGGGGGGGGTCCATACACTGTCATACGGGGGGGGGGTCCATACACTGTCATACGGGGGGGGGGTCCATGCACTGTCATACGGGGGGGGGTCCATGCACTGTCATACGGGGGGGGGGTCCATGCACTGTCATACGGGGGGGGGGTCCATACACTGTCATACGGGGGGGGGGTCCATACACTGTCATACGGGGGGGGGGTCCATACACTGTCATACGGGGGGGGGTCCATACACTGTCATACGGGGGGGGGGTCCATACACTGTCATACGGGGGGGGGTCCATACACTGTCATACGGGGGGGGTCCATACACTGTCATACGGGGGGGGGTCCATACACTGTCATACGGGGGGGGGTCCATGCACTGTCATACGCGGGGGGTCCATACACTGTCATATGGGGGGGGGAGTCCATACAATGTCATACGGGGGGGTCCATACACTGTCATACGGGGGGGGGGGAGTCCATACACTGTCATACGGGGGGGGTCCATACACTGTCATACGGGGGGGGGGTCCATACACTGTCATACGGGGGGGTGGGGGAGTCCATACACTGTCATACGGGGGGAGTCCATACACTGTCATACGGGGGGAGTCCATACACTGTCATATGGGGGGGGGTAGTGTCCATACACTGTCATACGGGGGGGGAGTCCATACACTGTCATATGGGGGGGGGTGGTGTCCATACACTGTCATACGGGGGGGGTCCATACACTGTCATACGGGGGGGGTCCATACACTGTCATACGGGGGGGTCCATACACTGTCATACCAAAAGAAAGAACCCCCCAAAAGAGTGGGACTTTGAAGACAACAATGTAAGAATTTTACAAAATGTTTATTTATAGATAACAAAAAACTAATATATACAAAATTAAAACCATAATAATTGATGCAGGGTGATTCCAGTAGGAAGTCTAGTGAAGCCTGACGCGTTTCAGGACAATACGTATCCCTTCATCAGGGGGTATAATACAGGACGGAATCACACTGTATAATGCAAAAAAACAGGATTTAAGCACAACACATGTTAAAATATTTACTTTGAATACAACAGTTCGGCCTAGAAATACATGACATGGTAAAACATACAAGCACATACCTAACAGAGCAAGTTCAAGAAGAACTGGCAAGGAGGCTCCCACGGCAGCAGCAAGGAGGCGTCTCCAGTGCACAAGGCACTAGAGTGTGACAGATACCCACACCCCCCAACATATCCCACAAGCATCAGCGGCGATGAGAGAAGGAAGCAGCACACAACGTCCTGTGGATTAAATTGTATTTGTTGGTATATTGGTACAATACAAATACAATTTAATCCACAGGACGTTGTGTGCTGCTTCCTTCTCTCATCGCCGCTGATGCTTGTGGGATATGTTGGGGGGTGTGGGTATCTGTCACACTCTAGTGCCTTGTGCACTGGAGACGCCTCCTTGCTGCTGCCGTGGGAGCCTCCTTGCCAGTTCTTCTTGAACTTGCTCTGTTAGGTATGTGCTTGTATGTTTTACCATGTCATGTATTTCTAGGCCGAACTGTTGTATTCAAAGTAAATATTTTAACATGTGTTGTGCTTAAATCCTGTTTTTTTGCATTATACAGTGTGATTCCGTCCTGTATTATACCCCCTGATGAAGGGATACGTATTGTCCTGAAACGCGTCAGGCTTCACTAGACTTCCTACTGGAATCACCCTGCATCAATTATTATGGTTTTAATTTTGTATATATTAGTTTTTTGTTATCTATAAATAAACATTTTGTAAAATTCTTACATTGTTGTCTTCAAAGTCCCACTCTTTTGGGGGGTTCTTTCTTTTGATTCAACTCCAGGGATGGTGGCAACCACTCCGATCCCATTTGATGTTCTATTTTCATTCCATACACTGTCATACGGGGGGGGGGGGTTCATACACTGTCATACGGGGGGGGGGTCCATACACTGTCATACGGGGGGGGGGTCCATACACTGTCATACGGGGGGGTCCATACACTGTCATACGGGGGGGGGTCCATACACTGTCATACGGGGGGGGAGTCCATACACTGTCATACGGGGGGGAGTCCATACACTGTCATACGGGGGGGGGGAGGGAGTCCATACACTGTCATACGGGGGGGGGAGGGAGTCCATACACTGTCATACGGGGGGGGGGGGGGAGTCCATACACTGTCATACGGGGGGGGGGAGTCCATACACTGTCATACGGGGGGGGGGGGGAGTCCATACACTGTCATACGGGGGGGGGGGGAGTCCATACACTGTCATACGGGGGGGGGGGGAGTCCATACACTGTCATACGGGGGGGGGGGGAGTCCATACACTGTCATACGGGGGGGGGGTCCATACACTGTCATACGGGGGGGGGAGTCCATACACTGTCATACGGGGGGGGGGGGGGGGTCCATACACTGTCATACGGGGGGGGGGAGTCCATACACTGTCATACGGGGGGGGGAGTCCATACACTGTCATACGGGGGGGGGAGTCCATACACTGTCATACGGGGGGGGGGGTCCATACACTGTCATACGGGGGGGGGAGTCCATACACTGTCATACGGGGGGGGGGAGTCCATACACTGTCATACGGGGGGGGGGGTCCATACACTGTCATACGGGGGGGGGGGGGGTCCATACACTGTCATACGGGGGGGGGTCCATACACTGTCATACGGGGGGGGGTCCATACACTGTCATACGGGGAGAAGTGGGGATCCATGTTGGCTGCAGTATGATGGATTGGGTGAATAACGTAGTGGAAATCAGGTTGGAATAGATGGCAGTCTATGGGGGGACCTAGATAGGAGCAGTGTGGATGTACATAGTACTGATGATGACTGGATCTACTAATAAAGGGCAGGATTGGGGTGTCCTCATAGTCATATTAAGCCCTCGGTCTTTCTAGAGTAACACAATGACACTCTTTGGTAAAATTCTTACCCCAGCACTCGCTTTTTATAACTTTCAATGCTGCTGGCTCCCGCTCTCTCAGTGCAGTGTCAGAGTGGGTGACGGGCGTCAGAGTGGGTGTCGGGCGTCAGAGTGGGTGTCGGGCGTCAGAGTGGGTGTCGGGCGTCAGAGTGGGTGTCGGGCGTCAGAGTGGGTGTCGGGCGTCAGAGTGGGTGTCGGGCGTCAGTCACAGTTCCTGTTTGTGTCAGTGATTGATAGGTGAGATGGCTGATCGTTCCTAGGATCCTGCAGCGTCATCATCACCCCCGGGAGGATGGGGGCACTTACCAGCCGGCAACACGCAGGAGTGGAAGAGGTGGACATGCCCTCAAATTCCATCTATAGATACCCCCCGAAATCTGGTGAGTGCCGATTACTACTTATATATCATTCCTTAAAGATGAACTCCAACAGATAAATACACTGATTAAATACTACACAAGAGCCGTTTTACCTGCCAAAGGATTTGTATTTTTGTCTATCCAGTCTTAAGATTTACACAGCTCTGCCATATTGCACAGCCCTCTTGGGCGGGGAACCTGATTTTTCTCTGCTGCAATTTAACTCTCACTTATAGGTTCCCTCTTCACCACACTGACTGGAGGGCAAAAAGCAGAAGCAGCAGTCTGAGCTCTTCACCACTCCGCTCTCTCCTCCTGTCAGCATGCTGCTTCCACTGCAGCACACCTGATTGGCTCCCTCGATCCCAGTCAAACTCCGGCACGTGCACTACTTGCATTTAAAAAAATACATTTCATTATGTATTCATTACAGAGCTGGATTCATTTGTGCCCTTTCCAACTGTTTGGAGTTCACCTTTTAAAACGGAACTAAAGGCATCGATTTAA
Source organism: Rana muscosa (assembly GCA_029206835.1). NCBI lineage: Eukaryota > Metazoa > Chordata > Amphibia > Anura > Ranidae > Rana > Rana muscosa. The sequence goes on from CM055128.1 coordinate 107,483,093, forward strand.
TGGTTTCAAAAAACAGGGGATTGCCAACTGTCACATTTTACTTGTGCCTCCACCCAACTGTCACATTTTACTTGTGCCTCCACCCAACTGTCACATTTTACTTGTGCCTCCACCCAACTGTCACATTTTACTTGTGCCTCCACCCAACTGTCACATTTTACTTGTGCCTCCACCCAACTGTCACATTTTACTTGTGCCTCCACCCAACTGTCACATTTTACTTGTGCCTCCACCCAACTGTCACATTTTACTTGTGCTTCCACCCAACTGTCACATTTTACTTGTGCCTCCACCCAACTGTCACATTTTACTTGTGCCTCCACCCAACTGTCACATTTTACTTGTGCCTCCACCCAACTGTCACATTTTACTTGTGCCTCCACCCAACTGTCACATTTTACTTGTGCCTCCACCCAACTGTCACATTTTACTTGTGCTTCCACCCAACTGTCACATTTTACTTGTGCTTCCACCCAACTGTCACATTTTACTTGTGCTTCCACCCAACTGTCACATTTTACTTGTGCCTCCACCCAACTGTCACATTTTACTTGTGCTTCCACCCAACTGTCACATTTTACTTGTGCCTCCACCCAACTGTCAAACTATCCAATGGCTAGTGTCATAACTGATCACATGTGCAGCATCATGGCAGTTGCAGATCAAACAGAGGTGAAGATGGCAGCTTCCTTGGCTGAGAAGGATAGGAGGGTTTAGTTCCCATTAAGTTTTGGTTCACGCCACAAAACGCACTCCAGATGCGTTTCTGCATGCACATTTTTTAACGCGTTTTTGTTGCATTCCGGTGCATTTTGGATGCATTTTACTGTGTTCTGGTACAGTCCAGTGCAGGAAAAATGCAGCATGTTCTACTTCTTTTTTTTTCTTTTCTTTGTTTTTTTTTCTGGAACTGCAAGCACTGGTGTGAACTATGCCATTGAAAACCATATAAGCTACTTTCCATGCGTTTTTGATGCAGGAAAAAAATGCTCTGGACTGCTTGTGGTGTGAACTGGCTCTCAAGGCATGCCATAAGTGCTGTCAACTCAACTGTCAAGCTATCAAATGGTGGGTACAGGGTGGATTTGATTTAAATCACTAGTCAAATAGCTTGATTTAAATAAACTCGATTTCAATCATAATTTTTAAAGTGCAACTGTAATTTCTGTCCCACAACGGCTCCTCCTCTGACCCGCTATTGACTCACCGACAGTTCTATTCACTTTAACCACTTAAGTCCTGGACCAATATGCAGCTAAAGGACCAGGCCCCTTTTTGCGATTCGGCACTGCGTCGCTTTAACTGACAATTGCGCGGTCGTGCGACGTGGCTCCCAAACAAAATTGACGTCCTTTTTTCCCACAAATAGAGCTTTCTTTTGGTGGTATTTGATCACCTCTGCAGGTTTTTTTTTTTTTGCGCTATAAACAAAAATAGAGCGACAATTTTGAAAAAAATGCAATATTTTTTAACTTTTTGCTATAATAAATATCCCTGAAAAATATATAAAAAAAAAAACAAAACATTTTTTTTCCTCAGTTTAGGCCGATTATGTATTTTTCTACATATTTTTGGAAAAAAAAAAAAATCGCAATCGGCGTTTATTGATTAGTTTGCGCAAAAGTTATAGCGTTTACAAAATAGGGGGTAGTTTTATGGCATTTTTATAATTATATATATTTTTTTTTTGTAGTAGTAATGGCGGCGATCAGTGATTGATTTTTTTTTTTTTCGTGACTGCGACATTATGGCGGACACATCGCACACTTTTGACACATTTTTGGGACCATTGTCATTTTCACAGCGATTAGTGCTATAAAAATGCACTGGTTACTGTGAAAATGACACTGGCAGTGAAGGGGTTAACCCCTACAGCGCCACCTAGAGGTTAAGTGTACCCTAAGAAGTGATTCTTGCTGTAGGGGGGCGTGGCTACATGTTACACGTCACTGATTGTCTGTTCCGATGACAGACGATCAGTGACATGCCACGGAGAAGAACGGGGAAAGGTTTGTTTACACTCTCCTCTCCCCGTTCTTCAGCTCTGTGACCCGATCGCGGGACACCGGCGGCGATCGGGTCCCGTGGTCACGGAGCTCAGGACTGGGTCGCGACCTGCAGTTGGGCTCTTAAAGGGCAATGTACCTGCACGTTGATGTGCCTAGCCGTGCCATTCTGCCGACGTATATCGGCGTGCGGCGGTCCTTTAGTGGTTAATGGGACAGCTGGCGATGCTGCCGCCACGTCCCTCACCTTGTGTCACTGCCGCAGGTGAGTGGATGCCTGCTAACACACTGCCATGATGGATCTGAAATGACAGGTACTCTTTTAAATGTAGGGACTCGTTCTTGCTGGTAGTTAGAATGTTTAATATTTGCAAACAAAATGAAGGTTTCCTATTTAGAATAATCTGTCGGGTTAGTAAAACAGCAATATCAGAACCGATTCAATCATACAGTTTGTAGTGTACATAGATTTGCAAAACAATGGGATTAAGGAATATTCCTGAACTTTGTTTTATCTCATGGTTACTGGGACATTGTGTGAATGCATCAATGCATGTTATCTCAGCTTGCAGCGCTTGGATTCATTGAATGAGTTTTCCAAAAATGTAAATATTGCAGAATATACAGAATAAACGAAATTATTAATGTATCTTAAATAGAAAACGATCTTTAGATAGATTTTTTTTTTTTTTTTTTTTTTTTTTTAAATATAATTTTATTAGAATTTACAGGAATGAACAAGGGCTATAAAAATAACAGTGGAGGTCGCAGCCTCCTAATGTAATGCACATTCCCATTTACTGTGTCATGCTATCAGTTAGTATGTTGAAAGTCCTGTAATGACCTTTCCGGTCCTCTTATTGACACTGGGTTGTGACGGTGTGGAGCATCCACATTACCAAGTATAACGTTTCTGGAACCACATTCTACATTCCTTTTATATTACTAAAACAATAAATTAAATAAAGATAAAAATTGACAGATGAGAGAGAAAAAAGTAGTAGAGAAAAAAGAGTGGGGAGGGAGATGGGGTAGAGAGGGGGTGGGTTGGAAGGGAATGGCACCTAGTTTGGATATAGGTATGACTCATGTCGGAAAGGGCCTCAAGTTACCCCCTTGTCACAGGGGTTCAGGTCCCGTATAGGGATTTGAATATATGAACATGTTCCAAAGAGTCCAAGTCTTCTTATACGTCTCGTGTCTGTCATGTGCCGTCAGGATCAGGTCCTCCATTCTGTTTGTCTTCCACCTTCCTCAGCCAAAGCACTGTGGTTGGCAGAACCTGCTGTTTCCAGAGCACGGGGGATGCAAGATTTAACTGCATTCAGTAAGTGGTGGCGTATGGACTTTTTATAGGTCTTGGGCAATAGGGTGGAGATGTGTAATAGAAAAAATGCTGGGTCATTAGGGATCTTAACCACTTGCTTACTGGGCACTTAAACCCCCTTCCTGCCCAGGCCAATTTTCAGCTTTCAGCGCTGTCACGCTTTGAATGACAATTGTGCGACGTGGCTCCCAAACAAAATTGACGTCCTTTTTTTTTCCCCACAAATAGAGCTTTCTTTTGGTGGTATTTGATCATTTCTGCGGTTTTTATTTTTTGCGCTATAAACAAAAAAAGAGCGACGATTTTGAAAAAAACACTATTTTTTTACTTTTTGCTATAATAAATATCACAATTTAAAAAAAATATATATATTTTTTTTTCCTCAGTTTAGGCCGAAACTTATTCTTCTACATATTTTTGGTAAAAAAAAAATCGCAATAAGCGTTTATTGATCGGTTTGCGCAAAAGTTATAGCGTCTACAAAATAGGGCATAGTTTTATAGCATTTTTATTCATTTTTTTTTTTTTTTACTAGTAATGGCCGCGATCAGCCATTTTTTACTGCGACATTATGGCAGACACATCGGACACTTTTGACACCATTTTGTGACCATTGTCATTTTTACAGCGATCGGTGCTATAAAAATGCACTGGTTACTGTAAAAATGGCAGTGAAGGGGTTAACCACTAGGGGCGCTGAAGGGGTTAAGTGTACCTTAGGGAGTGATTCTTGCTGTGGGGGGGAGGGGACTGACTGGGGGAGGTGACCAATGGTTGTCCCTATGTACAAGGGACACTCCATCGGTCTCCTCTCCCTGACAGGACATGGATCTCTTGTCTTTACACACAGAGATCCACGTCCCTGTCTCTGTAAATGCCGATCGCGGGTACCTGGCGGACCTCGCAGCTGCCAGGCACGCGCATCGGCACCCGCGTGACGCGGCGGGCACAGAAGTTCCCCGATGCGCCCTCGGGAGCGTGCGCGGGGAATGAGGAAAGGGGAGGACATCAATAGACGTCCTCCCGGCATTCTAGGTCCGCGCTGTAGCCATCATTCGGCTATAGCGCGGGCCTCTACTGGTTAAAGTCAGTACATTTTTGGGAAACGGTACGGACAGTTGTCCAAAATGCTGCCAGTTTAGGACAAGCCCAGAAAATATGTAGGATCGTTCCCCTGTCCCCACCACACCTCCAACAGTGTTGCGGTGTATCGGGGAAAATAGTGTGTAGTCGGCTGGGTGTCAGGTACCACCTTGTCAGTACCTTTTTTTTATATTTGTGGTGCAATGTAGGTCTGACACCCATTTCGTTAGGCAGGGTCGGTTGTTCCGGGGGAGCGTTCAGTAGAGTATACGTTTTGGAGAGGACTTGTGGTAATGGTTCCGTTCCTGAGCAGTATTCCTCAAATGTGGTTAATTGCCTAGAATAAACACGGGGGGTTCGGTATAGTCTGGAGGAAAAGATGGATCTGTGCCGCGTTCCAGAATGTGAGTCGATAGGGGCCTGTGGAGTTCATCAATTCCAAAATGGTGGGCCATCTATCTCCTATCAAATACTGGGAGGCATTTACACAGTCTGATTCACACAGTGTGTGGAATTGCGTGGGTGAGCATCCTGGGAGGAATTTGGGGTTCCCTAAGATTGGGGTCAGTGGAGACATTTTGGTCGTTTGGGAAGCTTGTAAGGTGGCCTGTGAGCATTGTCGAAGGGTATTGCCTATCGGAGGATGTGATTTTTTAATTCTGGGAGTATAGACTTCCAGCACCATAATGTACTCTTCAGAGGAATAGTAGATAGAGCAACATCAATTTGTGCCCACAGTTTGAGTTCGTAATGGCGTCGCCAGTCAATGATTCTGCTAATGTGTATTTCCGGCAGTGCCAGGCCTCCATTGTGTTTTGGCATGGTTAGCAGAGTACGGGGGATACGCAGCCTCTTGTGAGCCCAGACAAAGCGGGTAAACAACGCTTGTACTTGTTGTTTAAAATATGAGGGTGGTATCCTGATCAGTAAGGTTTGGAATAGGTAGAGAGATTTTGGCAATATGCACATTTTTAATAGGTTGCACCTTCCAAACCATGAGTGCAGGCCCTTATGCCATGTGTCTAGTAACAGTTTGGTTTTTGTTAACAGGGGAGGAAAGTTAAGCTCATAAATACGGGAGAGGTCTGAGGGGATGCTCGTTCCCAAATAAGTCAATGCGGACAATGTCCACTTAAAGCGAAAGTTAGATTGTACCTCTGGTAGGGTCTGTGGTGGTATCGCCATTCCCATTGCTTCCGACTTGGAGAAATGTTATCTTCAAATTAGATGAATTTCCAAAAATGTCAAATTGTCTAATGAGGTTTGGTAATACTACACGGAAATCAAAGGATGGTGTTTCGCTCCAACACCATCCTTTTGATTTTCTTTATATTAAGACCCCCTTTCACACTGAGGAGTTTTTTTAGGTGTTTTAGCGCTAAAAATAGCGCCTAAATACCGCCTGAACTCCTGCCGCCCGAGGGCTTTCACACTGAGACGATGTGCTGTTGGGACTGCTCCAAAAGTCCTGCTAGGAGCATCTTTGGAGCGGTGTGTTTACCGCTCCTACACTGCTCCTTCCCATTGAAAGCAATGGGAAACCGCTGTAATACCGCTGGCAATGCGCCTCTGCAGAGGCGCATTGCCGGCGGTATTAACCCTTTTTCAGCCACTATCGGGGGTTAAAACCGCACCGCTAGCGGCCGAATAGCGCCGCAATTCCACTGCAATTCTGACGGTTTAGCGCCGCTAAAAATAGCGGTGCTATACCGCCAGCGCACCTCCCGCCCCAGTGTGAAAGGGGCCTTACTGTGGGTAGCGTTTGGCCCATTCGGTAGTTGCTGCACCTCTGACCATTGATCATATAGACCCCATTGTATTGCGGAAATAACTCTTTTATCAATGATACTACAGGGTTTGTAAGTGAAAAAAGCAGATCATCAGCATACGCTGAGATCTTATGTTTTGCGTTTTTCCGACTGTTACCCCTTGTATATCTTTAGATAGATTTTTACTCCAAAAAGCATTTTATCAAAATAAAAAAAAATTGATTTAAATCAAACTAATCCTTTAAAAAAAGATATCATAACTGATCATGTGCAGCACCATAGCAACTGCAGATAAAACAGAGGCCAAGATGACAGCTTTCTTGGCTGTAAAGGATAGGAGCATTTAGTCCCATTTTAAGACTTTAGATTTAAAGATCCCCCTCGAATGTGGCATCAGAGGGGGGGGGGGGGGGAGAAGACAAATGAGTGGAAGTTCCACTTTTGGGTGGAACTCCGCATTAATTCACAAAGCTTTAAGCTAATTGGATGAAAATAACTGTCACTTCTTCTTCTTTTTTTTTTTTTCTTTTTTTTTTTTAAATGAGGACCCTTGTTCTGATGTAAAGACTTTTTGGGTTGAGTGTTTTGTGTCACTTATGTGCAAGAATTGAAAATGGCATAATTGTGATATAAGCTCAGTTTACAAAGCCAAAACACAAGGATATGGACAGTTATTTTCATTTCCAGTGATATTTAAAAATAACAGTTACATGGCAGAAAAAATAGCTCCTTATGCTTTTGGAAAGTTTTGTGAGCCGAACCTTTTTGTTTGTCGTCTATTATTTAAAATTCCATTCACTATGTCCACATGATTTACTATACACCCAACTTAAAGCAGAACTTAACCCTCTTTTCCTTTTCAGCCAAGGCAGCTGCCATCTTAGCCTCTGTTTGATCTGTAACTGCAGTGATTCTGCACATGTGATTAGTTAATAATTTGGTTTGACAGTTTGGTTAATAGCGCAAGCAAATGTGACAGTTAGCATCAGTGGCGTCACTAGGGTTGGTGTCACCCGGTGCGAAAAAAAATGGCGTCACCCCCCAACAACTATAGTCCCCCCCTCAGTACAGACCCCCCTCCACTAACTACAGACCCCACTCCCACAGTATAGATCCCTTCCCTCAGTACAAACCCGCTCCACTAAGTACAGACTCTCCGCCATCAATATAGACCCGCCTCCCTCAGTATGAACCCCCACCTCAGTGCAGACCGCTCCATCAGTACAGACACCCCCACCTCAGTGCAGACCCCCTCAGTTACAGACACCCCCCCTCAGTAACAGACACCCCCCCTCAGTAACAGACACCCCCCCTCAGTAACAGACACCCCCCCTCAGTAACAGACACCCCCTCAGTAACAGACACCCCCTCAGTAACAGACACCCCCTCAGTAACAGACACCCCCTCAGTAACAGACACCCCCTCAGTAACAGACACCCCCTCAGTAACAGACACCCCCTCAGTAACAGACACCCCCTCAGTAACAGACACCCCCTCAGTAACAGACACCCCCTCAGTAACAGACACCCCCTCAGTAACAGACACCCCCTCAGTAACAGACACCCCCTCAGTAACAGACACCCCCTCAGTAACAGACACCCCCTCAGTAACAGACACCCCCTCAGTAACAGACACCCCCTCAGTAACAGACACCCCCTCAGTAACAGACACCCCCCCCCTCAGTTACAGACACACCCCCCCCCCTCAGTTACAGACACCCCCCCCCCCCCAGTTACAGACACCCCCCCCCCCCAGTTACAGACACACCCCCCCACCTCAGTACAGACACACCCCCCCACCTCAGTACAGACACACCCCCCCACCTCAGTACAGACACCCCCCCCACCTCAGTACAGACACCCCCCCCACCTCAGTACAGACACCCCCCCCACCTCAGTACAGACACCCCCCCCACCTCAGTACAGACACCCCCACCTCAGTACAGACCTCCTCAGTTACAGACACCCTGCTCAGTTACAGACACCCTGCTCAGTTACAGACACCCCCCACAGTACCAGACACCCCTCGTACAGACACCCCCTCAGTACAGACACCCCCTCAGTTACAGCCCCCCTGGTGCAAACTCCCCCTAGTGCAGACCCCAGCAGTACAGACACCCCCTCCCCCCATCAGTAAAGATGCCCCCCTTACCTTACAGACCTCAGAACAGAGCGGCAGATACACACAGCGGTGTGTCTCTCGAGCGCGGGCTCCTCCTCCTCCTCTGTGGATGTAAACAGAGAGGAGGCAGAGGGGGCGGCGGCTTCCTTCCGCTCCGCTGAGGGACACAGCCGCAGCGTGAGCCTAAGGCACAGGGCAGCGGGCAATGTCAGTGTGGTGCCGCTGCGCTACCCACGGGTGTCACCCCTCTGGTGGGTGTCACCCGGGTGCGGCCCGCCCCCCCCCCCCGCACCTGGCTAGCAACGCTAGTGCGTGTCGTCACATCATCACAGTGCAGTGTGATGATGTGACAGGCTGAGTCGCTCGCTGGCTCTGTAGGGTAGGGAGGAGGATTGGAATTTAGGAATAGGAAGAATAAGGAGCCGGAGGACACACACCAGGCGCGGCCGCGGCGCTGGAGGTGTTGTTCCAGGCTTCCAGCCCAGCGGGGTGAAATTAATCAATGAATGGGTCAGCTGTAAAAAAAAAAAAAAAAAAAAAAGGGAGGGTGTCACCCGTGGGCGGACCGCACCCCCCTAGCAACGCCTCTGGTTAGCATTCCCAGCATGCCCGGAATATTAATAATAAATATATATATTTTTTAAAACCTTTGAAATGATTGGTTTAGTTCCGCTTTGAAGTGGAACTAAAAGGCAGAGATGCACACCTTTCCAACGGTCCCTCCGGAACTGGCATCTTCTCCTGTATACTGGTTTTCAGGCCTCTTCATTGGTTGGTATGACATCACTCCTTTGCATGTGCTAGTCATTCCCAGCACACATGATCAAGCCAGCTGCTGTAATGTGAGCTGTGTATGCGCAGCTCAATTTACATTCCAGAGATTGCTGTGATCAGGTAGGTAGGTGTAGTTTATTGCAGCAGAGACTTTACAGGTCTCTGCTGCAAGAAAAAGCCTTTCTGCTCACAGTGAACTTTAGTTCCGCTCTAAAGATTACACATTGTGCATGTATGTTGTTGTTGTGATCGCCTGTGCAATTGCAGTGGCTGTGCAGCTGAGTAGCGTCCCCTCTGACTGCAGTGTCCTTGAATACGGTTACTTAAGGAAAGTTTGCACTGGTTGGCCTTCATTCCCTGACAAGCCCATCCTCAGATCAGGGAGCCTTTCATAGCTGATTGACTGACTGACTAAAGCTGCCCATACCATATACAATTTATGTACAATTGCCTTTCGCTTTACCAAAGCTTTGTAATACGAAAACCACCCTTTCTAATCCATTAAATTTCCATACAGCCCTTAGGCTGGCCATACATTATACCATTTTCTTATTAAATTTTCCTTTTAGGTTTGACCCCCCATATTATATGGTTTTGGTAAATCTAAACACTTTGAATTTGTATGAAATCAGGCAGGCCCTTGCACTACATACAGTATTTATCAGCGTATAACACGCACTCTTTTCCCCTTAAAATCAAGGGTGCGTGTTATACGCTGATCCCCGCTGTCTGTGAGGGGAAGAGAGGAGCGAGCGCCGCCGATATACACATAGCCGAGTGTACTATGTACTCAGCTAAGCTCGGCTCCGCTCCCAGTCCCGCCCAGTCCCGCCATTGGACCTGTGTTATGTCCATCATAGGAGCCTGGCCAAGGGGCGGGACTGCGAGAGGAGCCGAGTACACAGGACATCCGGCTCTGTATATCTCGGCGCCGTGGCAGTAAAATTTAAACGATCATGCTGCAAGGACACTGGGCAAGGCTGCAGATGGACACTGATAAGGCTGCATTGATGGGCATTTAAATGTAAGTTTTTTTTTTTTTTTTATACTTAATCTTCCCTCCTAAAAGTTTTTTTTTTTTCCTTAAAATTCCCTCCTAAACTTGGAGTGTGTGTTATACTCTGATAAATACAGTAGTTGAAAAGGTAAATCTAAAGGAAATTGAATAAGAAAATTTGTATAATGTGTGGCCAGCTTAAAGCGGAGCTCTGCCGAAAATAAAATATTAAAAGCCAGCAGCTACAGCAGCTGCTGACTTTTAATATTGGGACACTTACCTGTCCTGGAGTCCAGCGACGTCCGCAGCAGAGGATGAGCAATCGCTCGTCACTCTGCTGCCCCCCACCGCCATCCTCGGTGAGGGAACCAGGAAGTGAAGCCTTGCGGCTTCACTGCCCGGTTCCCTACGGCGCATGCGCGAGTCGCGCTGCGCCGTTCTGAATGGTCCCCGTGTGTTCTGGGAGCCTAGTGTCTCCCAGAACACAACGGGTACTCTGCGGGAAGTGACGTGCTTCCCGCAGAGAGGACTCCCGGAAGTGGGTGAAAATACCTATCTTAGACAGGTATCTTCACCCCCCTCCCTCCTAAAGGTGTCAATTGTGACACCGGAGGGGGGGGGGGTTCCGATGAGCGGAAGTTCCACTTAAGGTGGAGCTCCGTTTTTAAGGCTTCATTCACATGGGTGCTGAGGCCCTTGGGTGTGAATGGGTGGGGTGTGCCCATATATGGTGATAATGGGGGTCGGATTTTGAAGATTTGGTATTTTAACGTTATGGAGTTTGCATGTTGTCTCTTAGCTTACAAGTGACATGGTGGAGTCATCATGGATGGCATCCAATGCAGACAGCATACAGTATATGGCTACTTGGTTACCTTTTGCCTGGGTTTGGACTGAAACAAGTTGGCATTGAACCTAAGACGTATGCAGGTCATTGGATGCCGTTTAGGCCTCACATGCTAAGAAAGGTTAATATGCATGCATAGTAGGAACTTTTATAGTTTTTTTTTTTTTTGTCTAAAGGAGAATTTATCTGTTCACCCAGATATAAGAATTGCACAGCCATTTCCCTGGTTCACACTGGTGCGTTTTGACATTGCATGTGAAATTGGCGGCATTTGCTGGCAATGGCACCGTCCTAATCGGTGTGACGCCGCATCTGCGGCGCTGCACCGATTTCAAAAAGTAGTTTCTGTACTACTTTTTGCGATTTCGGGCCGCAATTTACATCTGTGCAGAAACCTGCACAGATTTCTCTGAAATCGGGAGTGAAATCAGGCGAGTTCAGCTGAACTTGCACCGCTTCATTCCCGCAGCCCAGTGTGAACCATATGTAAAGCTGATCTGCAACTCTGTGTAGTTCTATCAGTGTAATCTCTCTTACCTTGTACAGGATTGGGCGGTATAGGCCTGGTTTGATCCCACCTGCTGATGCACATAGTGGCTACATAGCCATCCCCCATTCAGCCTGTCAATCAAGCTGGCTGTTTAGCTGTGCTTAGTCCAACACCTGTTGCCTAAGGCATTTCCTAGGCTAGGCCTCAGTCCATGTTATCTCCTGTGGGCCTGCATTCCTGCTTCTCTGGTTACTGACTTTAGGATGTAGTTGACTATTTGGATGGCCTCTTACGGTTTCTGAATTTGCCTGTTGACTTTGTACCATGTTCTGTAGTCGGCTTGCCTTGCAGTGGGGCATTTAGTCAGCCACCAATTGTGCAAGTTCTCCCACTTAAAAAGATGAGAGAGGCCTGTAATTGTCATCATAGGTTTACATCAACTATGAGAGACAAAACGTGGAAACAAATCCAGACAATCACATTGTTTGATTTGGAAATAATTTATTTGCAAATTCTGGTGGAAAAGAAGTATTTGGTCACCTACAAACAAGCAAGATTTCTGGCTCTCACAGACCTGTATCTTCTTCTTTAAGAGGCTCCTCTGTCCTCCACTCATTACCTGTATTAATGGCACCTGTTTGAACTTGTTATCAGTATAAAAGACACCTGTCCACAACCTCAAACAGACACACTCCAAACTCCACTATGGTGAAGACCAAAGAGCTGTCGAAGGACACCAGAAACAAAATTGTAGACCTGCACCAGGCTGGGAAGACTGAATCTGCAATAGGCAAGCAGCTTGGTGTGAAATCAACTGTGGGAGCATTATTTAGAAAATGGAAGACATACAAGACCACTGATAATCTCCCTTGAGCTGACGCTCCACGCAAGATCTCACCCCGTAGGGTCAAAATGATCACAAGAACGGTGAGCAAAAATCCCAGAACCACACGGGGGGACCTAGTGAATGACCTGCAGAGATCTGGGACCAACGTAACAAAGGCTACCATCAGTAACACACTACGCCGCCAGGGACTCAGATCCTGCAGTGCCAGACGTGTCCCCCTGCTTAAGCCAGTACATGTCCGGGCCCGTCTGAGGTTTGCTAGAGAGCATTTGGATGATCCAGAAGAGGATTGGGAGAATGTCATATGGTCAGATGAAACCAAAGTAGAACTGTTTGGTAGAAACACAACTCGTCGTGTTTGGAGGAGAGAGAATGCTGAGTTGCAACCAAAGAACACCATACCTACTGTGAAGCATGGGGGTGGCAACATCATGCTTTGGGGCTGTTTCTCTGCAAAGGGAACAGGACGACTGATCCGTGTACATGAAAGAATGAATGGGGCCATGTATCGTGAGATTTTGAGTGCAAACCTCCTCCCATCAGCAAGGGCATTGAAGATGAAACGTGGCTGGGTCTTTCAGCATGACAATGATCCCAAACACACCGCCCGGGCAACAAAGGAGTGGCTTCGTAAGAAACATTTCAAGGTCCTAGCTCAGCCATTCTCAACCAGGGTTCCTCCAAAGGTGGCTAGGGGTTCCTTTTTGCTGACTTTATATGGAGGCTGGATGTCTCCTCTGGGTTCTAGAAGCCCGCCCTCTGATGACCCCGATCCAGCGACGTGCACGAGAGCAGCGGCTCTTGCTGCTTTCTCCCTCCTCACTGGGCAGATTAATAGCAGCAGGAGCCATTGGCTCCTGCTGCTGTCAAACAAATGCTGTGATGAGGGAGCGGAGGGTGGGGCTGAACCGCCTGGCCTGTGTCAATGGACGCAGACAGGGCGGCTCGGGAGCGAGCCCGCACGAGTGCTTCCATACACAACAACTTTCTATGGTGGCACTCGTCAAGGAGGAGGCACGTGGAGTGATGGCGGAGGACCCCAAAAGAAACCATTGCACAGAGCAGGTAAGCATAACATGTTTATTATTTTAATTAAAAAAATGAATGTTACTTTAATCTGCCGGGAGTCTCTTGGTTCACACTAGCGCTACTGTATAGTGTATCTTTCATTACCCTTTTTGTAGCGCATTTTTCATGCTTCATGAAATTTTCTTTTTGCCATTTTGCTTAGCATAAAGATCACGATTCTCTTATTTTTTTTTCCCCCAAAAAATTGCATTTGAAAGACCGCTGCACAAATACAGTGTGACATAAAATATTGCAACAACCACCATTTTATTCTCTACTGTCTCTACTAAAAAAAAATATATAATGTTTTGGGTTCTAAGTAATTTTCTAGCAAAATTTTTTTTTTTATTTTAACTTGAAACCAACAAATGTCAGAAAAAGGTTTTGTGTTTAAGTTTACACACAGAAGTGTATTCCTTTGATCTAAAGGACAAATCGTTCCAATTTTTAGACTAAAGCCTCATACCCACGATTGGATTTTCTGCAGACAAAGCGTACGACTTTTTTCCGAAGGGCAATGGCCAGGAACTTGTCTTGCACACAATTGTCGGCCAACAAACACGAAACTACGTGTTTTTCAGCTCTTTAGCGCCACCCTTTGGGCAACTTCTGCTAATGTTGTGTTATGGTGAGCATTGCATCTGGGCATGCGTGTTTGTACTTTGGAGTTTTGTCCGACTGACTTCTGTACACACGATCAGATAATCCGACAACACACATTTGTTGGTGTACAATTTGTCGGCAAAAAATCCCACAACAGTTGTCCGATGGAGCATACAAACAGTCGGATTTTCCGGCAACAGCCTCTCCTCACACAATTCCCGTCGGATAATCTGATCGTGTGTTTGAGGCTTTAAAGGGGTGTTCCAGGCAACCCCGGGCAAAAAATAAATAATTAAAAGCCCGCAGCTACACATACTGCAGCTGCTGGCTTTTAATAAATGGAGACTTACCTGTCCTGGTGTCCCTGGATGTCGGCACCGCAGCTGATGTTTCACATCAGCTGTCGGGTGCTGCCGTCGCCATTGCGGGTAAGGGAACCCGGCAGTGAAACCTTTTGGCTTCACGCTGGGAACCCTACTGCGCATGCGCAAGGCCCCGCTCCTCTCTCCTATTAGCCCAGCGGCCAGGGGAGGAGGAGGAGGAGAAGGAGGAGGAGGAGGAGGGAGCCTCGCGTGACTTCACCGCCGCGGCCGGACTCCAGTAAGTGGGAAAGGATATCTTTGACAGGTATCCTGTCCCCCCTCCCCCCCCCCCCCCCGAAAAGTGCCAATTGTGGCACCGGAGGGGGGGAGGAATCCGATGAGCGGAAGTTCCACTTTAGGGTGGAGCTCCGCTTTAAGCTGATCATACACTAAACAATTTTCTTTAGATTTACCTCTCAATTTGTATGCAATCAGGCAGGCCCTTGCACTTCATAGTTAAAGTGTTTAGGTGTGACCTCATATTCTATGGTTTTGGTAAATCTAAAGGAAAGTTGTACAAGAAAATTGTATAATGTATGGCCAGCCTTAGTTCCACTGCTAAAGAATGTTGTGATACTTGGCAGACTGCCCGCGTGTTTTTTTTTCTTTTTCTTTTGATGGCTGACGACTTCAGCAGAGCAGAGAGAATTATCTGCATAGAAAGAATCTGGAAATACTTTTTCAAGGTCGCAGGTGGGGAAAAATCGCAATAACGATTAATCGTGCAGCTCTAGAAGGAAGAGACTGTTTTAAGCGCAAAAAAAAAAGCACCAAAACATGTATGCGTGGCTCCAGAAGAAGCACCCACACCTTTTCACAAATCGCACTGCTGTTGCATTGATGTGAACAGGTATTATCGGGGCTTTTTTTCAGCGGGGGAATGCAGTTCCGGCACCTCCAGCACTGAATGTATATAATGACAAGGTGTACTGGGTTGTGCTACAGTGTCCATTAATGCTGGGGGATCTATTGTTGCTGGAGGGGGTCTGTTTTGCAGGGGGGTGTTATTTTTGTTGGGGAGGTCTATTTTTCTTTTGTTGCTGCTGGGGAACCTATTGTCTCTGGATGGGATCTATTTTTGCTGGGGGTGGGTCTAATGCTACTGGGGGGGGGGGTCAGTTGCTGGGAGGGATCTACTGTCGAGGGAGCAGCCTATTGTAGCTGGTTCCTGGAGGGTCTATTGATACTGTCTGTTGACGAGAATCGGTTGTTGCTGCCGGGGTCTATTGTTGCTGGTGGGGAGTGGTATTTTGTTGTGGGTGGTCCATTGTTGTTGTGGGGCTCTATGGTTGCTGGGGGGGTGGGCATCTATTGTTGGCTGCATGGGATCTATTTTACTGCTTTTCCTGTTATCAACAATTCCATACAAATTACTTAGTACCACAAATGTTACATAGTTCTGTATTCTCTAAAAGGGGCGGTACTGGGAGGTGGGTAGGGGGTGGAACCAAGGGACGGTGCTCGGAGGTGGGCAGGGGGCGGAGACAAGGGGTGACTCAAAAAGGGGGAGTTCCTGCACCTATCCTCTAAGAAAAAAATCCCTGGGTATTATAGAGAATAATGTGATTTCTATTGTCGTGCATTACAGCGCGGCGGCGACTAGCATAAATGGGGGCTTATAAACCATTCGTATAATTATATTTTAATGACTGGATCTGCAAAATAAACTTTCAGATCTTGTTCAGTGTGCTAATTTCCCCATCTAGTGTGTTTTTATTTTATTTTTTTTATTGCTCATGTGAATCCGCTTTGTAGGGATATTGTTTAAGGAGCTAATCCCCTGTTACAGAATTCCCGAGCCGCGGTGGGAGCAGAGTGTGGTTGCAGAAATAGTAGTGTGTGACAGTTGATGGAGGGAGAAGCTAGAAGTGATCGGCGTGTCTGCATACTGTGTGACTGCATTAGCCTGCTGCATCAGCCCTGCAGAGTGTCGTACAGGGGCAGGCATCTCCGCAGCGCCCGTGTCATTTAATCAGTATCTGCTGAGCGCATGCTGTCATTTCACATGAGCTGCCAGTTCAGTTTACTCTCCGTACACCGTGGTCAGGGACAGAGAGTGTTTCAGATTTATGTCACGGAGGCTGGCAGTACATGTGCTGTACTTGGATAGTATGTCCTATGAAAGGTCACCGCATATGAGGTTGTGTGGTCTTCATTACAAAGTAGTCCTAAAGCCCATATACCGTATATACTCGAGTATAAGCCGAGGTTTTCAGCACATGTTTTTTTGTGCTGAAAATGTCCCCCTCGGCTTATACTCGAGTCTGTGTCCATCTTCAACTTTGTGTGCCTGATCCCGGCCATACGTGGCACACATGTAGCCCCTCTTCCTCTACAAGTGTGCAAAGTTTGATGTCCGGAGGACCTACGGCCGGGGAGCACAAATTTTTTCAAAGCCGGGCACCCCTGTCATAGACTCCCATGTTAAACGTCAGTCTAGTCACACAGTGCCGCAGATCAGGTAGGGAGATTGGGCACAGTGGGGCACAGTGAGGCATGGGCACAGTGAGGCACAATGAGGCATGGACACAGTGAGGCATGGGCACAGTGAGGCACAGTGAGGCATGGGCACAGTGAGGCATGGGCACAGTGAGGCATGGGCACAGTGAGGCATGGGCACAGTGAGGCACAGTGAAGCATGGGCACAGTGAAGCATGGACACAGTGAGGCATGCAGATGGACACCCTAGGCTTATACTCGAGTGAATACGTTTTCCCATTTTATTTTTTGTGGTAAAATTAGGTGCCTCGGCTTATATTCGGGTCGGCTTATACTCGAGTATATACGGTTTATATAAAAAAAAAAGTCACGCTAACTGCGTATTTGAAGAGACTAGAAAGGCCATGGCAGTCTGAGACCATAGACAAGACCCCTCATGTGTCACGGCCTATTCAGGTTAGATATATCCCCACGTTTTCTGAAGGCCTCATCCTCCGGTGCACCTCTACCTCCGCTCTTTAATAATGCAGTCTGCATGAATAATGCATTGTGCAGAGGAAGGCCTTGGATTTTTATGAGTGTTAAATTGTTTTATGGCAGCCGTTAACCCTTTACCGTATGAAAATCTGTTCTGGTCCAGCGTCGGCAGCGCAGGAAGGGGCTTGGCGGTCTGTGGTTACTTCACGATTAATGTCATCTGCATAAGTAGCACACTCATGGAGCAGACGGTGAATTCTGATTAATGCATTCTGGAGGTTAGATGCCTGACAGGTCTTGCAGCATGGATTATTCATAAGACTTCTTTGTCAGCACTTTGTTTTTCCAAAATAACTTTTCCTCTCAGTGACTGTCCCTGAATATATCACACAATGTAGGAGACTGCAGCTGGATGGGGGAAAGAAAATGGAACACACAAAGATCTTGGTTTTCTATTTTTTACCCAAACTTGGCAAGTTTGTATGTGTATGATTCACTTCATTTGGCACTAACGCAGCCCTTCTTAATCGTTTTTGTTTGTTCTTTAGGAAGAGGAACCCTTAAAAATCACTTTTTGGGGTCAGGGCAACCCCAGTAATAATTACTATAGATCACAATAGATTAGTGTGGTGGTCAGTGGGAAGAATGCTCCTTACATTGGTGATCAGTGGGAAGAATGCTCCTTACATTGGTGGTCAGTGGGAAGAATGCTCCTTACATTGGTGGTCCAGTGGGAAGAATGTTCCTTACATTGGTGATCAGTGGGAATCATGTTCCTTACATTGGTGGTCAGTGGGAAGAATGCTCCTTACATTGGTGGTCAGTGGGAAGAATGCTCCTTACATTGGTGGTCAGTGGGAAGAATGCTCCTTACATTGGTGGTCCAGTGGGAAGAATGCTCTTTACATTGGTGGTCAGTGGGAAGAATGCTCCTTACATTGGTGGTCCAGTGGGAAGAATGTTCCTTACATTGGTGATCAGTGGGAAGAATGTTCCTTACATTGGTGATCAGTGGGAAGAATGTTCCTTACATTGGTGGTCAGTGGGAAGAATGCTCCTTACATTGGTGGTCCAGTGGGAAGAATGCTCCTTACATTGGTGATCAGTGGGAAGAATGCTCCTTACATTGGTGATCAGTGGGAAGAATGCTCCTTACATTGGTGGTCAGTGGGAAGAATGCTCCTTACATTGGTGGTCCAGTGGGAAGAATGTTCCTTACATTGGTGATCAGTGGGAAGAATGTTCCTTACATTGGTGATCAGTGGGAAGAATGTTCCTTACATTGGTGATCAGTGGGAAGAATGTTCCTTACATTGGTGGTCAGTGGGAAGAATGCTCCTTACATTGGTGGTCCAGTGGGAAGAATGTTCCTTACATTGGTGATCAGTGGGAAGAATGTTCCTTACATTGGTGATCAGTGGGAAGAATGTTCCTTACATTGGTGATCAGTGGGAAGAATGCTCCTTACATTGGTGATCAGTGGGAAGAATGCTCCTTACATTGGTGATCAGTGGGAAGAATGCTCCTTACATTGGTGGTCAGTGGGAAGAATGCTCCTTACATTGGTGGTCCAGTGGGAAGAATGCTCCTTACATTGGTGGTCCAGTGGGAAGAATGCTCCTTACATTGGTGGTCCAGTGGGAAGAATGTTCCTTACATTGGTGATCAGTGGGAAGAATGTTCCTTACATTGGTGATCAGTGGGAAGAATGTTCCTTACATTGGTGATCAGTGGGAAGAATGTTCCTTACATTGGTGGTCAGTGGGAAGAATGCTCCTTACATTGGTGGTCCAGTGGGAAGAATGTTCCTTACATTGATCAGTGGGAAGAATGTTCCTTACATTGGTGATCAGTGGGAAGAATGTTCCTTACATTGGTGATCAGTGGGAAGAATGCTCCTTACATTGGTGGTCAGTGGGAAGAATGCTCCTTACATTGGTGGTCCAGTGGGAAGAATGTTCCTTACATTGATCAGTGGGAAGAATGTTCCTTACATTGGTGATCAGTGGGAAGAATGTTCCTTACATTGGTGGTCCAGTGGGAAGAATGTTCCTTACATTGGTGGTCAGTGGGAAGAATGTTCCTTACATTGGTGGTCAGTGGGAAGTATGCTCCTTACATTGGTGGTCCAGTGGGAAGAATGTTCCTTACATTGGTGGTCAGTGGGAAGAATGTTCCTTACATTGGTGATCAGTGGGAAGAATGCTCCTTACATTGGTGGTCCAGTGGGAAGAATGTTCCTTACATTGGTGATCAGTGGGAAGAATGTTCCTTACATTGGTGATCAGTGGGAAGAATGTTCCTTACATTGGTGATCAGTGGGAAGAATGTTCCTTACATTGGTGGTCAGTGGGAAGAATGCTCCTTACATTGGTGATCAGTGGGAAGAATGCTCCTTACATTGGTGATCAGTGGGAAGAATGTTCCTTACATTGGTGATCAGTGGGAAGAATGTCCCTTACATTGGTGATCAATGGGAAGAATGTTCCTTACATTGGTGGTCAGTGGGAAGAATGTTCCTTACATTGGTGGTCAGTGGGAAGAATGTCCCTTACATTGGTGGTCAGTGGGAAGAATGTCCCTTACATTGGTGGTCAGTGGGAAGAATGTTCCTTACATTGGTGGTCAGTGGCAAGAATGCTCCTTACATTGGTGGTCAGTGGGAAGAATGCTCCTTACATTGGTGGTCCAGTGGGAAGAATGCTCCTTACATTGGTGGTCCAGTGGGAAGAATGCTCCTTACATTGGTGGTCCAGTGGGAAGAATGCTCCTTACATTGGTGGTCCAGTGGGAAGAATGCTCCTTACATTGGTGGTCCAGTGGGAAGAATGCTCCTTACATTGGTGGTCAGTGGGAAGAATGCTCCTTACATTGGTGGTCAGTGGGAAGAATGCTCCTTACATTGGTGGTCAGTGGGAAGAATGCTCCTTACATTGGTGGTCAGTGGGAAGTATGCTCCTTACATTGGTGGTCAGTGGGAAGAATGCTCCTTACATTGGTGGTCAGTGGGAAGAATGCTCCTTACATTGGTGGTCAGTGGGAAGAATGCTCCTTACATTGGTGGTCAGTGGGAAGAATGCTCCTTACATTGGTGGTCAGTGGGAAGAATACAATAGTGGTCAATGTTAAGAGTGCTCCTTACATTGGTGGTCCGTGGAAGAAAGATCATTGGAGTCAGTGGATAGTTATCTGAAAGGCAAAATTTGCGCACTGCTCAATGAACTCCAAGCAGCTCTGGCGAAGCCTAGTTCAAGTGATACTAAACCCAGGAACCTGCATTCACTATATCTGCTCTCCCACAGTACACAGAACATGTCAATGTAAATTTGACATAAAAGCACACGCAGGTTGGACTTGTGTCTTTTTTCAACCTTTCCATGTAACTATGGAAATGCAATTATTTTTGTAAATATAAATGGCTAAATACCATATATACTCGAGTATAAGCCGACCCGAATATAAGCCGAGGCACCTAATTTTACCACAAAAAACTGGGAAAACGTATTGACTCGAGTATAAGCCTAGGGTGTCCATGTCCGTGCCTCACTGTGTCCATGTCCGTGCCTCACTGTGTCCATGTCCGTGCCTCACTGTGCCCATGACTAGACTGACGTTTTAACATGGGAGTCTATGGAAGGGGTGGCTGGATTTGAAAAATCAGTGCTCCCCGGCTGTATGTCTCCCAGACAACAAATTTTGCACATTTGTAGAAAAGTAATGGAGATATATTTGTGCCAAGTTTTGGGTCCAGGGAACCTACGACCGGCCGGTACCGGGTCCCCAACTCACCAGAGAAATGACCGTTTAACATGGGAGTCTATGGAAGGGGTGCCCAGTTTGAAAAATCGGTGCTCCCCGGCCGTAGGTCCCCCGGACAACAAACTTTGCACACTTGTAGAGGAAGAGTGGGGCTACATGTGAGCCAGTTTGGGGTCCAGGGGACCTATAGTCTACGGGGTCCCCAAAGTCCGGGAGATCAGGCACAAAAAAGGTGACCCAAGTATAAGCTGAGGGGGGCATTTTCAGCACAAAAAAATGTGCTGAAAAACTCGGCTTATACTCGAGTATATACGGTACCTTTTTTCTCATCAGCAGTTCGAGCAGTCTTGTGACATCTATCAGTGCATGTTTAAAGCTTGTAGGAGGAGTTTTCATTCTGTTCTGACTGTCCTATGAGGCTGCAGGACCCCTGACTTTCTGTCTGGACAGTGCTGATTGGCCCTGTGCCGATCACATGCACATTCCCAAGGGGAAAAAAACCTCTCTAGCAATAGACACCAAATTGAGCATGTGAAGAGTATCAGGAGATGGATTGGGGACAGTGGAAGAATGGGAGGATCAGAGAAGACAGGATCCAACAGCCTTTTTACACAATGCGGAGGATTAACCCCTTAGGTTCCACAGTGAGTATAACAAGCATACTTTACTGCATATACAGACTGATTTTACTGTTGTGGGTAGTATTACTTTAAGAAAGGCGTTTCTAAGGTGTCCATTTAGCACAGTGGTTTAGTTGTTAGCACTTGTGCCTTGTAGCACTTGATTAAATCCCAGTTAGGAGTTAGAACACTGTCTGCATGATTTCACGTTCTCCTTGTCTGTGTAGATTTCCTCCATAACATAAGGGGGAGTTTTTCTGTTGCAGCAGAGGAAAGCTAAGGCAAGGCTGACAATGCTTGGAATGTCTGTTACAGCCTGCCAATGCTGGGAGTGGGGGGGGGGGGGGGGTTATTATTGCAGCCTCTGCCTGCCAATGCTGGGAGTGGGGGGGGGTTATTATTCCAGCCTCTGCCTGCCAATGCTGGGAGTGGGGGGGGGGGGGGTTATTATTGCAGCCTCTGCCTGCCAATGCTGGGAGTGGGGGGGGGGTTATTATTCCAGCCTCTGCCTGCCAATGCTGGGAGTGGGGGGGTTATTATTGCAGCCTCTGCCTGCCAATGCTGGGAGTGGGGGGGTTATTATTGCAGCCTCTGCCTGCCAATGCTGGGAGTGGGGGGGGGTTATTATTGCAGCCTCTGCTTGCCAATGCTGGGAGTGGGGGGGTTATTATTGCAGCCTCTGCCTGCCAATGCTGGGAGTGGGGGGGGGGGGGGTTATTATTGCAGCCTCTGCCTGCCAATGCTGGGAGTGGGGGGGGTTATTATTGCAGCCTCTGCCTGCCAATGCTGGGAGTGGGGGGGGGGGGGGTTATTATTGCAGCCTCTGCCTGCCAATGCTGGGAGTGGGGGGGTTATTATTGCAGCCTCTGCCTGCCAATGCTGGGAGTGGGGGGGGGTTATTATTATTGCAGCCTCTACCTGCCAATGCTGGGAGTGGGGGGGGGGGGGTTATTTTTGCAGCCTCTGCCTGCCAATGCTGGGAGTGGGGGGGGGGTTATTATTGCAGCCTCTGCCTGCCAATGCTGGGAGTGGGGGGGTTAATATTGCAGCCTCTGCCTGCCAATGCTGGGAGTGGGGGGGGGGGGTTATTATTGCAGCCTCTGCCTGCCAATGCTGGGAGTGGGAGGGGTTATTATTGCAGCCTCTGCCTGCCAATGCTGGGAGTGGGGGGGTTATTTTTGCAGCCTCTGCCTGCCAATGCTGGGAGTGGGGGGGTTAATATTGCAGCCTCTGCCTGCCAATGCTGGGAGTGGGGGGGGGGGTTATTATTGCAGCCTCTGCCTGCCAATGCTGGGAGTGGGGGGGGGGGGGTTATTATTGCAGCCTCTGCCTGCCAATGCTGGGAGTGGGGGGGGGGGGTTTATTATTGCAGCCTCTGCCTGCCAATGCTGGGAGTGGGGGGGGGGGGGGTTTATTATTGCAGCCTCTGCCTGCCAATGCTGGGAGTGGGGGGGGGGGGGTTATTATTGCAGCCTCTGCCTGCCAATGCTGGGAGTGGGGGGGGGGGGGTTATTATTGCAGCCTCTGCCTGCCAATGCTGGGAGTGGGGGGGTTAATATTGCAGCCTCTGCCTGCCAATGCTGGGAGTGGGGGGGGGGTTATTATTGCAGCCTCTGCCTGCCAATGCTGGGAGTGGGGGGGGTTATTATTGCAGCCTCTGCCTGCCAATGCTGGGAGTGGGGGGGGGGTTATTATTGCAGCCTCTACCTGCCAATGCTGGGAGTGGGGGGGGGTTGGGGGGTTATTATTGCAGCCTCTGCCTGCCAATGCTGGGAGTGGGGGGGTTATTATTGCAGCCTCTGCCTGCCAATGCTGGGAGTGGGGGGGGGGGGGTTATTATTGCAGCCTCTGCCTGCCAATGCTGGGAGTGGGGGGGTTATTATTGCAGCCTCTACCTGCCAATGCTGGGAGTGGGGGGGGGGGTTATTATTGCAGCCTCTGCCTGCCAATGCTGGGAGTGGGGGGGGGGTTATTATTGCAGCCTCTGCCTGCCAATGCTGGGAGTGGGGGGGGGGGGGTTATTATTGCAGCCTCTGCCTGCCAATGCTGGGAGTGGGGGGGGGGTTATTATTGCAGCCTCTACCTGCCAATGCTGGGAGTGGGGGGGGTTGGGGGGTTATTATTGCAGCCTCTGCCTGCCAATGCTGGGAGTGGGGGGGGGGTTATTATTGCAGCCTCTGCCTGCCAATGCTGGGAGTGGGGGGGTTATTATTGCAGCCTCTGCCTGCCAATGCTGGGAGTGGGGGGGTTATTATTGCAGCCTCTACCTGCCAATGCTGGGAGTGGGGGGGGGTTATTATTGCAGCCTCTGCCTGCCAATGCTGGGAGTGGGGGGGGGTTATTATTGCAGCCTCTACCTGCCAATGCTGGGAGTGGGGGGGGGGTTATTATTGCAGCCTCTGCCTGCCAATGCTGGGAGTGGGGGGGTTATTATTGCAGCCTCTGCCTGCCAATGCTGGGAGTGGGGGGGGTTATTATTGCAGCCTCTGCCTGCCAATGCTGGGAGTGGGGGGGGGTTATTATTGCAGCCTCTACCTGCCAATGCTGGGAGTGGGGGGGGGTTATTATTGCAGCCTCTGCCTGCCAATGCTGGGAGTGGGGGGGTTATTATTGCAGCCTCTGCCTGCCAATGCTGGGAATGGGGGGGGGGGGTTATTATTGTAGCCTCTGCCTGCCACTGACCATCAATTCAGGAAATAAAGACGTCCCCCTGTTGAGTGATTGAAAAATCTCCATAAAAAATACAATAACAACAAAAAACAAACGGTTGTGCCTTTTTTCTGCCCCTCCTCTCTCCTTGTCTATTCTTAGAATGCATGTAACTATATTCTGTTACTAATTTACCATTCTGTGAAGGCGCGTTTAAATGAACTGATCGCTTCTTTGTATGAGTGTCGCTGCTCTCATAGCTACAGCACAAAGTACAGCGTGTATCCAGGACAATGTGTAATTTGCAATGCAAGTAGAAGCAATCTGCATGGTTTACTCACCTGCCCAGAAGTAACATTTTTTACACTTAAAGGGTAACTCCACTTTCGTGGGGGGGAAAAAAAATGGCAAATTATTATTATTATTATTATTATTATTATTATTATACAGGATTTATATAGCGCCAACAGTTTGCGCAGCACTTTACATCAGGGAAGACAGTACAGTCACAATACAACTCAATACAGGAGGGATCAGAGGGCCCTACTCGTTAGAGCTTACAGTCTAGAAGAATAAAGAAATAATAATAATAGGGTATACAATTGCGACAGAAATCATAATGTGATTGAATGTTATTAAAAATTAACTTTCCATTTCAATCTGCAGCCGCTGTAATTTTATGAAAATGCAATGCAATATGGCTACCTGGAGGTGTTCTGTGCACAGAATTAGGGGTCGACTGATATCGATTTTTCAGGGCCGATACCGATACTGATTTTCAGCCGCCTTTCAGGCCGATAGCCAATAACAGGTGCCGATATTCTGTACATCACTGTCTCCTGCCACCCAGATGCAGCGTGACACTTGTCACTGTCTCCTGCCACCCAGATGCAGCGTGACACTTGTCACTGTCTCCTGCCACCCAGATGCAGCGTGACACTTGTCACTGTCTCCTGCCACCCAGATGCAGCGTGACACTTGTCACTGTCTCCTGCCACCCAGATGCAGCGTGACACTTGTCACTGTCTCCTGCCACCCAGATGCAGCGTGACACTTGTCACTGTCTCCTGCCACCCAGATGCAGCGTGACACTTGTCACTGTCTCCTGCCACCCAGATGCAGCTTGTCACTTGTCACTTGTCTCCTGCCACCCAGATGCAGCGTGTCACTTGTCTCCTGCCACCCAGATGCAGCGTGTCACTTGTCTCCTGCCACCCAGATGCAGCGTGTCACTGTCTCTTGCCACCAGATGCAGCGTGTCACTTGTGACTGTCACCTGCCACCCAGACGCAGCATGTCACTGTCACCTGCCACCCAGACGCAGCATGTCACTGTCACCTGCCACCCAGACGCAGCATGTCACTGTCACCTGCCACCCAGACGCAGCATGTCACTGTCACCTGCCACCCAGACGCAGCATGTCACTTGTCACTGTCACCTGCTGCCCATATGCAGCTTGTCACTGTCACCTGTCACCCAGATGCAGCATGTCACTTGCCACTGTCACCTGCCACCCATATGCAGCTTGTCACTACTTGCATTACTTCTGGCAGCCTCTCCCCAGCAGCGCCCGAGGGGGTTAACTTCCACAAGCGGACGGCAAGAGATGACGTAACTATCTCACTGCTCGCCCATGTCTGCAGCTCTGTCAAGATCAGCCTTCGTGGGCCTGCTGTAGGGGCAGAACAGCGGTGATGCAGGGGGGGGGGGGCAGTGAGAGATGTCATCTCTGCTGCCTGCCGCACAACTGACAGAGGTTGGCAGAGACTGCAACGAGCGCCACGCGGGGACGGGGAGGAGGTCTGACCAATATTGGTAGGTTTCTGACTGATACTGGTAATTAGAAAAATTTGAATACCGGCCGCTCCGATAATCGGTCGACCCCCCCCCCCCCCCACACACACACAGAATGCCCCACAGAAACATGTCCTGCTTGTGTGATTGGCTCACGTTTTTTTTCCAGGAGTCTGCACTAAGTTGGCCATACAATATACAATTTTCTTATTCAATTTCCTTTAGATTTACCTTCAACTATGTAGTACAAGGGCCTGCCTGACTGCATACAAGCTAAAAGTGTTTAGGTTTGACCTCCTATTATATAGTTTTGGTAAATCTAAAGGAAAATTGTACCAGAAAATTGTATACTGTATGGCCAGCCTTAGCACTTACAGCACTGAGGTCCCTGGTTTGTGTGGGTTTCTTCCCACACTCTAAAGCCTCGTCTGATTGTTGGCCAACCGATCGTCTGATTCTTGTCTTAAGGGCGTGTGCCTGGCTCTTGTCTTACATACCAACAGCACACAATTGTCGTGCAACAAACACGAACATAGTGACGTACTACGAGGAATATCAGCTCTTGAGCGCCACCCTTTGGCCCCTTCTGCTAAATTTGTGTTTGAGCATTGATTCCGAGCATGCGTGTTTGTACTTTCGATTTTTGTGTGATGGATTTGTGTACCGACCGTCACAAAATCTGACAACTGTCCGCCAAAAATTTACTAGCATGTCATTCAACATTTGTTGGCCGAAAGTTGGACAATTGTCAAAAGGAGCGTAGTAATGGTAAGATTTTAGGACAATAGTCTGGCAACAGACAATCCCCTGCCGACAATCGTACCGTGTGTACGAGGCTTAAAGGCCTGTACACACGATCAGAAAATCTGAAGTTAAATTTCGTCTGATGAATGATCTGCCGATCTTCTGATCGTTAGTATGCTGCTTTTGACAGCCGATTACAAATTTTCATCAGACAAAAACTGGATGTGCAGGCTTGAAAATTTTTGTCTGATCTGACCACAACATCTGATTTTTCTTTTCATTAGTACGGTTTTTCTGGCCAAAAAAAAATCTGAAGAGCAAGACTAGGCATGCTCAGAAATGAAAGAACGCATACAAAACAATTCAACACATTACGTCACTTCTGACGTTGAATTCTGTCGTCCGAAAAATTTCTGATGGTGAATACCCTCTCCACTTACGATTTGAGACTAGCATCCAACAAAAAAACTGACGAAAATTTGTCCAATAATCTGATCGTGTGTACAAGGCTGTAGGCCCCATTTTTTTTTTTCCTGCAGATTTTTGTCTTCAGATTTATCAAAACTTTATAATATGAGGTCATATCTTAAGGCTCCATGTACACTGAAGCTGATAAACTGCAGTTTATTGGCGTTTTTTTTTTAAAAAGCCCATTAACTGCACTCTGTTAGCCTATGTGTTCATGTACACATAGTGTTTTTTAGCGTTAATGAGCAGTGGAGTTAATGGGCTTTTTTCTGAACGCAAGGAATTTGCATTCAAAGTGCTGTTTTTCGTTTTGGAAAACGCAAAAAGCTGGAAAACGCTAATAAACGCTCAAACACTGGTCGCCAGCGTTTTTTTAGTGTTTTTTTGATCCATTGAAAAAAAAAAAAGCTAAAAAAACGCTACACTGAAAAACGCAAATAAACGCTGATAAAAGCTATATTTTAAAGCAGCTTTTTCTGCCAGAAATTTGGCGTTCAAAACGACCGTTTTTGAGCTTCTGTGTACATGGAGCCTAAGGCTGCGTTCACACCTGAGCATTTCAAAGTCAGGCGTTTTTTACCACGATTTTGTGGCGCTTTTTATACAGGCCACCAATGTAAAAGGCAGTGAAACAGCAAAAACGAAAACCCTCTAACGGGACTTTGTAGAGCAATAACGCCAAAAATTATGTATGCAAACAATTTAAATATAAAAGATTAATTAAAGTTTAATGGTACATGATCTAAAAACATAGATAAAAATTTGTATCAAAAAACTGCATATTCAATTTGATGTCATAAATATGAAATCACACGCAGACCACTCATTTACAACACTCTTGTGCAAATTTACAGAGTGAAACTCAACGCGTTTCAAGGTTTTTGCGTGATTCATCTTCATGAGGAGCAAGTGGTGGTGAAATTCATGATACAGTGGAACCTCGGATTGCGAGTAACGCAGTTTGCGAGTGTTGTCTCGCAAAACGAGTGCGATTCAGGCCAAAGCGGTGTGCAGTACCGCTTTTGGCCTGAGGTGGGGGGCGCCGGAGCCGAACGTCGCAGTTCGGAAAGGCCCGAGGACAGCACGGCTGACCTCGGCAAATCTCGGGTAGGACGTCTTTCCGAGGTTTGCCGTGGTCAGCCGAAGTGTCCTCGGGCCTTTTCGGCCGTTTTCGAGGCTTTCCGCCCTCCGCCTCTGGCCGCATGCGGTATTGCATCCCATTGGCGTCAATGCAGAACAAATTATTTTAGTTTCCATTGACTTCAATGGGGAAACTCGCTTTGATATGCGAGTACTTTGAATTACGAGCATTCTCCTGGAACGGATTATGCTCGTAATCTGAGGTTCCACTGTATCTACAATTTAAAATACATGCATACAAAAATTAAGACATATTTTTGTCTACAGACCATAGAAATACATGCAGGTATCTTGGTATGCTACATCAAGGATAGAAATGGGAAGGGGAGGAGGAGGGGAGGGGGGGGAAGGGAAGGACGACACATTAGGGATGTGGGCAATCTCTCCTATTCCCCCACTAGAATTAAACTACCTTCTTCATAATGTAAAAGGCAGAAAAACGCCTGTAATCTGTCCCAAAGAAGCTCATGTTCTATTTTGAGCTTGGGGCGTTTTTCAGGCGTTTTGCTTCAGGTGACAAAACGCTCAGATGGGAACAGGTGCCATTGAAAGGAATGGGATTTTGCTTGTTGTGCGTGAGACCTATTTCATGTTGACCAAGAAAAAAAAAAAATATATATATATATTTTTTTCAAACGCTTTTAGATGTAAACGCGGCTAGCCGTTTTTAGACACCGGTTTCTAGCTGTCAAGTTAAATCGTTCAGGAGAGGTTGAACAACGTCCCGTGTGCATGAAGTCTAAAGCCTCATACACACGGATTATCCGATGGGAATTGTGTGATGACAGGCTGTTGTCAGAAAATCCGACCATTTGTATGACCCAATCGGACAATTGTTGTCGGATTTTCGGCCAACAAATGTTGGATAGCATGCTTTAAAATTTTCCGACAACAACAAATGTGTTTTGTTGGATTATCCGATCGTGTGTACAGAAGTCATTCGGACAAAAATCCAAAGTACAAACACGCATGCTCAGAAGCAATGCTAACCTTAAAGCCCTGTACACACTATCGGATTTCCTATGGATTCTAATCCGATGGATTTTTCCATCGGAAATCTGATGAAGCTGACTTCCATCAGTCTTGCCTACACACCATCAGTCAAAAATCCGACCGTCCCAAACGCCGTGACATAAAACACTCCGACAAGCCAAGAAAAATGAAGTTCGATGCTTCTTAGCATGCGTCGACTTGATTCTGAGCATGCGTGGGTTTCTATCCAATGGAGTTCCACACAGACGATCGGAATTTTGCTATCATTTTTTTTTCCCATCGGATAAATTTAAAACATGTTCTATTTTTTCTCACCAATGGAAAAATTACCGATGGGGACCATACATGATCGGTTTGTCCGATGAGAAAAGTTCATCGGTAAAACCGATCGCGTGTACACAGCATAACACAACATTAGCAAAAGTTGCCCAAAGGGTGGCGCTAAAGAGCTGGAAAAAAAACATAGTTTTGTGTTTGTTGGCCGACAATTCTTTGCTGTTTTGTATGCAAGACAAGTTCATGGCCAACACCCTTCAGACAAAAGTCCTACGCTTTGTCCGCAGAAAATCCGATCGTGGGTATGAGGCTTTAGATTGTAAGCTCCTTGAGAGCAGGGACTGATGTGGCAGTATAGGATGGAAATTGTTGGTGGTATATAAAGACCTGTAATAAATAAATACATTCATGAGATCTACCATCTGATTTCCTAATCTCAGACCTTCTAATTTTCACTCTTTTTTTTTTTTTTCTCTCCCAGGCAGTTACTTTGCCAGCCACTTTATCATGGGTGGAGAGAAGTTTGAATCCAGCCATCCAGAGGGCTACCTGTTTGGGGAGAACAGTGACCTGAACTTCTTGGGCAGCCGCCCTGTCACGGTAATGTACATATGTGCCGTTCAGAATCCTTCCTTTAGCGTTTTATATCTGTGTAACTAACAGATCTTCAGCACGTAAATGGTTTCATGCAGTAAGCACATACACGTTTTTCATCCCCAATGATTGACACGCCAAGTGATTTCACACCTCCGCTCACTGTGCCCATACTGTGCTCCCTCCCTCTTGTGCCAGCCTGTGTTTCGGGGGCATATTAGGATACCACTGCCTTCTTGGTGGAGGGACGGAGCGCAGTGCTCACACGTGTATGGCTAATCCCACACACATGTCATTAACCCTCGCTGCTACTACTGCACACGGAGGTGATTAAGTCGTCTGTTTTTACTGCTCAGGATCTTTGAATTGAATAATACATCCCATCCAGCCTGCACACACACACAGCTCCTAATGTCATGTGTGTGTTGTTCTCGCTGAAATGGTGTTACTGTCCCTCTGTAGACACAATCTGCTTACCTCTTGCTGTCACATACAATTAACCCCTGCTGCCTTGATTACAGCTATTGCTGATAATTCATTGGTGCACAGTGTTAACCCAATTATGGCCTGCAGGGTTGCTAACTCATCTGTAATAAGACTTGATGAAATATGCATGTTGCTGGCACTGGTCCATCTCCAGCACCTCCTCGGTGTGAACGGGCTGAGATTTTAATATAGAATCTTTTACTGCGCAAAAGAAAAAAAAAGATGTATTTTGCGCATAGCTTCCTCTTTGTTAATTTTTTGCCTAAAAAAAAAAAAAAAAAAAAAAAAAAAAAATGGTCATCTACTTTTCATCCTAATCCATAAGGCCGAATAGGTCACAAAATTCAGATGTTTATGGAATTCTTGTTTGTATAGTTCATGAATGCTGCACATTGGCCTTGTTTATTAGGCCCCTTTTAGACGGACGGATAGAATGGTGCTTTTAGCTGCGGATTTTCTAGTTTTCTACCACAGCTAAAAGTACACAATGCTTTCCTATGGCCCCAT
The DNA here is from genome assembly GCA_029206835.1 of Rana muscosa. Lineage (NCBI taxonomy): Eukaryota > Metazoa > Chordata > Amphibia > Anura > Ranidae > Rana > Rana muscosa. The sequence continues at coordinate 107,514,333 of CM055128.1, forward strand.
TCACACAGAGCGTTTAGCTGCGATTTCGTTACATGCGGTTCGGTGCGAATAGAAAAAATTTAATTGAATGCGTCCAGGTGCGATGTAGCGCAGCTATATGCACATAACTGCAGGTAATCGCAGTGCACTGTGTCAGCTGTGGATAGCAGCGTGAACAAAAAAAAAAACAGGAAACTCATCAAAATAAAAATGGTTGCTATGGGGATGACAATAATGGCCAACCGCAGCTAAAAGCAGCCGCATGTAAACGCAGCTAATCGCAGTGTACAAATGCAGCTGATCGCTGTGCCTGGGGTCTTGAATTTCAAAAGAAAGAAACATGCTTTTAACTGCGGCAGAACAGCCGCCCGTGTGAAAGGGGCCTTAAACTGTTGTTCCTTTGCTATCATTGGCGGTTTAAAAAATGTACAGGGTTATGATGTTTGTACATTTCAAAGTAGTACGGCTCGCTTGCAGAGAAATGCATTGCAATGTCATGAAGTAGTGCTTATTTGTTTTCTTTATTTTTTGACAAACAATAAGGACCTCTTCATACATGCGCTGACGTTATTGCATGCATTTTTGTACTTTCTGGCACGTTGCCTTAATGCAGTCCATTTAATTTTGAATAGGCTGGCAGCACACCTCAGTGCACCTAAGGCTGGGTTTACATTATTGTGAATTGGATGTGTGTTTCTCCGCATTCAATTCGCATATCAGGAGATTGTGACTGACTCTCTATGGAGCCGGTTCACACATCTTCAGAGCGGCTCCGGTGCAAATTGCACAGGAGTCTTGTGTGTCTTCTGGTCCATTTAATTCCAAATTCAGCCCAAAATTTGGACTGAAATCAAGCCTGAAATGGTGAACAGGGACGCACGGGACCCCTGCTGTGAGCCACTCCGTTCTGCAGTGTGAACCCAGTCTGAAACAGTACCTGCAGCACTCGGTATGTGTTGTGGTGCGTGATAGAGCAGGTATGTTAACAGCTATTGCATGTATACATTGGGGTGCCATTCTTAATGGAAAGTACCTCTCATTTACGTGTATTGCGGTAACACAGTGAGGCTCGGTTCACATATAAGCTGAATGCAACTCACAGCAGGGGTCCGGGGCGTGCTGGTTCACTGTTTCAAGTCCAATTTCAGCCCAAATTATGGGTTGAATTCGGACCTGAAACGGACCAAAAGATGCACAGACGCACCGGACCTGCTGTGGACATATGTGAACCGGCTCCATAGAGAGCTGGCCAAAATCTCCTGCTATTGCAAATTGGATGCGGGGGTGCTCAACTTTTTAAGAGCGAAGGCCACTTCGTAACCCGTCGTGGGCCACAGTGAACTATGGACTTTTATTGCCCCCCCAAATCACAAATTTTAATTGGCCCTTACTGTCTTGAGACCCCTATAAGGCTGCTTTCACGCTGATGCGCTGAGGTTTACCCACATCGCGGTTGCAGCGCAGTGCACCAATAGCTTTTCTGCAGGTTACCTGCACTGAGCCATAGACATCTATTACATCTTGGGTGTGTGGTGCACTTTCTGATGGAGCACCAAACCGGCGGGATATAATAGAAGTCTATGGCTCAGTGCAGGTAACCCACAGGAATACGCAGGTGCACTACATTGCATGTGCAGATCAGTGTGAGAGCAGCCTAATAACCATTGCAAAACTATGCCCGTTGAAAAACTATGATCATAATATGCTCATTGCTAAACTGTGATGTTTAATAAACTAACCTTTTTATCTTTCATTTTCTGCTGGCTGTTGGAAAGGTTCCTGTCTCAGGCGGAGTAATACCCAATGCACTTCGCAAGGGACAGGAGCTGGCGCTATGGAGGAAACATTGTCTTATGCGGCTTATGCTCCCTCCACAGCTGCTTGCTTCCTCAGCACCGGTTCAGTCTACTCTGATACTCTGGGATGGTGGGTCAGCAACCCCTGATCTGGGCTTGCAACCTGTTATCTTAGAGCAGGAGGTCTCAGGCTACACCAGAGGGCTCCGTGGGCCACATGTGGCCAGCCGCCCGCTAGTTGAGCACCCATGCCTTACTGTAAAGTGAAACCAGCTTGATAATAAGTTTGTGCCCTCTGCTGTACTAATACCTGGCTATATTCCCTGTCATATTGGTCAGATGCATCAAGAGTGGTGCAAGAAAAAAAAAATGTGCACCCCCAAAGCATAGTTGGTCAGTGTTGAAGGACATCAGGCTCCTTTCAATTCCCTACCAGGGATGAGCTCAGATGCTGTCACTTTACGACGCCAGTTATAAGCATTTCTTACCCCACAGCTGTACATATTCACGCCGCTGCGCTGGTATATGTGCACCTGCAGGGCAGAGAATGCCTCGGCCGCCTTTGATTGGTGGTGTGCAGCAACAACTTCCGAACTTCTTCTGCCGCGTACACACAGTCGGAATTTCTGACAGAAAAAGTCAGATGGGAGCTTTTTGATATTCCGACCGTGTGTATGCCCCATCGGACTTTTTCTGTCGGAATTTCCGACGGACTTATATAGAGAGCAGGTTCTCTATTTTTCCGTCGGAAATTCCGACTGAGCTTTTACCGATGGAAAGTCCGGCCGCATTACACTCGTGAGGACGCAAAAGACATGTAAAGGATTTTTTTTGTCTCCCAATTGGATATGAGCTTGATTGTCCTCTCTAACCAAACCCTGAACTCGCACTCTTTTTTATTTTTTTATTTTTTTTGTACTCCATTCTCACCCCACAGCCCACCTTGTTGTTTACATGAGCGGCGGGGTGGGAATGACCTGGCCCATAGTTCATTGGAGTTAAAAAAAAAAAAAAAAAAGATTGCAAGTCCTGAGTTTGGCTAGAGACTAGTCTGAAGGACGCTCCATCTCATCTCTTCTCCTGATGTTGGAAGTCAAGTTGCTACTCCCTTAAATCAAAACTACAACATAGTTTGGGCTTTTTAGGTATTCTATAGATTCTGGTGGCTTTAGAATTTGCATCTTCTCAATCTGTACATTTCTATCTCTTTTAATTTTTATAAAACGCAGTAATTATTGGGAGGTAGTGTTGGCGGTGTACAGTACATAAAAAGACAATTTTCTGACCTCCATGTATGATAAAAAAACTGTGTCTTTATCCTGGTTTAGTAAAAGGACACTCAAATGAGTTTGGGCAGTCGGGAACCATTTTGGAAACCTGGCCAATCAGTATTCTAAGAAGTACCTGTAGGTCATGTTGGATTTTTATGAACAGTTGTTATTGTTATCTGGATATTAGGTCAACACCAGTGTTGTCTGCCCATTGATTACACAGATGTAGTGGCTTGGTAAGTATGAGCATAAATGTTGTTAGGGCCGAAACAACTAATCGATTAATCGATTATGAAATTAATCGATTACAATTTTCATAATCGTTTAATCGGCCAGTAACATAATGGGGTTAAAAAAAAACTAAAATTAGCCCTTTATAGTACAAAAAGAGCAAATCGCTACTGTAAATATTACTTTCACTGTCCCACAGTAAAAAATTAACCCCTTTCAGTAGCGATTATTTGCTCTTTTTGTACTAATTTTAGTTTTTTTTAACCCCAATATGTTACTAAACCTCTCAGGCCCGAGTCACTCCTCTGTGTTTTTTTTTTTTTTTTTGGTGCTTTTTTCAGAAACATACTACAGTTCATTTACATGGTTTCCTATGGGACACGTTCACATCCATGATTTTTTCAGCTGCTGCGTATTTGGGAAGGGCAAGGACTTTTTTTAAATGCAAAACGGTGCCATTTTGTTTTTTTTTGGTTTAATATACTTCAATGGAGAAGCTGTAGAAAAGCATGTAATAATGTGTTTTTGCGGCAATTTGTGTTTTGTAATCTGCCCAACAACAAATTGGGCAAAAAAAGAAAAAAATGCAAATCGCAGCAAAATTATCTTTTTTTTTTTTTTTTTTTTTTTACGTTTATTAACCGATTTAGTCGATTAATCGAAACAATAATCGGCCAACTAATCGATTATGAAAATAATCGGTAGTTGCAGCCCTAAATGTTATATATCAATAGTTCTAAAGAGTCCTTTTATAATGGTCGGCTCTTGTGACTGTGGGCTTGTGTTTATGGACTTCTTTAATTAGTTAGCAACAAGCCATTTATTGACTCTCCCAATGCTCTTCTGCACTGCCAGCATGAGCCATATCCATGTCGGAGGCCGGGTTCACACTATTGCGAATTGTCACAAATTTCCGATAAGGCTCCAGTGCAAATTTGCACAGGAGCCCTGTGCGTCTTTTGGTCCGTTTTAGGTCTGAATTCAGGCTGAAATCGGACCTGAAATGGTGAACCAGGATGCACAGGACCCCTGCTGGGAGCCGCATCGGTATTGGGTGTGAACGGAGCCTAAAGGTGGAAATATACTTAGAAATTTGTGACCAATTTAGATAACAAACAAGCAGTTCATCATTGTTTAAGAAAGATGAACAATACACACAACAATACACACTGTATTGTTGCCCACTTGCAATCGACTATAAAAATATAAATCGAAAATATAATCTAGATGTAGTAATATGATCTAGATGATTGGAGTTTTAGGATTGGTTTTCCAACACTCTCTGATATTTGTTCAATCGATCAAAAGTGATCATCAAAACTCCACCATGGCTGATCAACTTGGCAAAGTCGAAATTAATCCAGATCTCACTAAATCGATCGGATGGAGGGCTTTGGTTGGAGATTTGTTTTCAATTTGATCACTTTAGTTGCATTAAATGATTTGATTATATGATCATATTAGTGCATACAGTGGGGAGAACAAATATTTGCTACACTGCCGATTTTGCAGGTTTTCCTACTTACAAAGCATGTAGAGGTCTGTAATTTTTATCATAGGTACTCTTCAACTGTGAGAGACAGACAAAAATCCAGAAATTCTTATTGTATGATTTTTAAATAATTAATTTGCATTTGATTGCATGACATAAGTATTTGATCACCTACCAACCAGTAAGAATTCCAGCTCTCACAGACCTGTTATTTTTTTATTTAAGAAGCCCTCCTGTTCTCCACTCATTACCTGTATTAACTGCACCTGTTTGAACTCGTTACCTGTATAAAAGACACCTGTCCACACTCAAACAGAATCCAACCTCTCCACATTGGCCAAGACCAGAGAGCTGTGTAAGGACATCAGGGATAAAAATTGTAGACCTGCACAAGGCTGGGTTGGGCTTTAGGACAATAGACAAGCAGCTTTGTGAGAAGGCAACAACTGTTGGTGCAATTATTAGAAAATGGAAGAAGTTCAAGATGACGGTCAATCTCCCTCGGTCTGGGGCTCCTTGCAAGATATCACCTTGTGGGGCATCAATGATCATGAGGAAGGTGAGGGATCATGCCAGAACTACACGGCAGGACCTGGTCAATGACCGGAAGAGAGCTGGGACCACAGTCTCAAAGAAAACCATTAGTAACACACTACGCCGTCATGGATTAAAATCCTGCAGCGCACGCAAGGTCCCCCCGCTTAAGCCAGCGCATGTCCAGGCCCGTCTGAAGTTTGTCAATGACCATCTGGATGATCCAGAGGAGGAATGGGAGAAGGTCATGTGGTCTGATGAGACAAAAATAGAGCTTTTTGGTCTAAACTCCACTCGCGGTGTTTGGAGGAATAAGGAGGAGTACAACCCCAAGAACACCATCCCAACCGTGAAGCATAGAGGTGGAAACCTCATTCTTTGGGATGCTTTTCTGCAAAGGGGACAGGACGACTGCACTGTATTAAGGGGAGGATGGATGGGACCATGTATCGCGAGATTTTGGCCAACAACCTCCTTCCCTCAGTAAGAGCATTGAAGGTGGGTCGTGGCTGGGTCTTCCAGCATGACAACGACCCGAAACACACAGCCAGGGCAACTAAGGAGTGGCTCCGTAAGAAACATCTCAAGTCCTGGAGTGGCCTAGCCAGTCTCCAGACCTGAACCCAATAGAAAATCTTTGGAGGGAGCTGAAAGTCCGTATTGCCCAGCGACAGCCCCGAAACCTGAAGGATCTGGAGAAGCTCTGTATGGAGGAGTGGGCCAAAATCCCTGCTGTAGTGCGTGCAAACCTGGTCAAGAACTACAGGAAACGTATGATCTCTGTAATTGCAAACAAAGGTTTCTGTACCAAATATTAAAGCGGAGGTTCACCCTAAATCCTGACATTATCTTATACTAATCTATCTAGCAGATACATATACATATGCCCATTGATTTTTTTGTTGTGGGTGTACTTACCGTGAATCAGTCGTTCCGAATCAGGACTTCCGGGTATTCCTCCCGCGGGAGTGGGCGTATCTTTTTCTTTCCCCAGCGCCCCGTTGATTTCTGGGAGGTCTCCTGGGAGCCGTCGCTCATGTTTTCATTGTTGTGGGCGTGTACTATGAATGACGACACCCGTTGTCATAGCAACCTGAAACTGCTCGCCGTCAATACTGATGATACAGCGGTGAATGCTGGGATGCATTCACTGCATCCCGGAAGTCTCTGCTTGTGGGCTTCACAGTGCCCACAAGCAAAATGGCAAAGAACAAGATCAATTTATAAAAGTTATCATTTAGAATTGAAATAGACGGGGGATGTTTCTAATCGCAGGACAAGTGAGTACTAACATGTTTTCTGTAACCCCATTACATTACACCTAGAAAAAAAAAGAGGGACCGCGGAACCTCCGCTTTAAGTTCTGCTTTTCTGATGTATCAAATACTTATGTCCTGCAATAAAATGCAAATTAATTACTTAAAAATCATACAATGTGATTTTATGGATTTTTGTTTTAGATTCCGTCTCTCACAGTTGAGTACCTATGATAAAAATTACAGACCTCTACATGCTTTGTAAGTAGGAAAACCTGCAAAATCGGCAGTGTATCAAATACTTGTTCTTCCCACTGTATGTGACTGCTATAAGGATACCATAGACTTGATAGCAGGATTGGGTGGCATGTTCGTGTCTTTTGGTGGCCTCTAATCTGCCAACCAGCCAGTTATTCAAGGAGTGATTAATTTGGGCAGGTGGAAAACTTGTCCACATCACTGTTGGTTCTCCTCTAATAAGACCGCGTCATCTTCTAGTCCCTGCCGTGCATGGGCCAAGCACACAAGTTACTAGAACTCCCAGCATTGTGCCCAGAGTTTATGCACCCATAGTACATACCCCCCCCTCTTCTCTCAGAACCCACCACACCTCCACTGCCCTTTTTTTTTTTTTTTTTTTTTAAACCCCCACCTTATCTAAAACCCCCTTCTCTTTTCGTCCATGGATGGACACGGCTCCATAAATCTTGACTGTTGGGTATGTTCCGTCTATTAGGAGAGGACTAGGCAGAAACATGTTAGATATGCATACATGTTATTTAAACAGAGTTGAAACAGCCCCGCCCAGGGGGCGGTCCCTCTGAACATAACCCTCCACCCTGCAGCCTCAGTTTTTTTTTTTTTTGCCTAGCAGAGAAGGACGTAGCTCCCTTTGGGCCCAGAGTCCTGAAGAAATTTTTAGTTTTATTATTTTATTTTTAGAATCTTCTATCAACTGCCGGCTGGGCATGACAGGCAGGATAATATAGATCCTTGTAGTCCCCCCAGTCCGGCCAGCGAGCGCGAGCAGTCCTTAGCTACGTGCGGGGTCGGCCACGACATAACCCATGGCTCCAGGGGTGGCCGGTGAGCTATGCTCCAGGGTCCACATATGACCGAGCGGCTTGCTGTCTCAGTTACAGTGGACTGGGCCGACAGCTACTCCGTACTGCTCGGTTGTAGGTCTGTCAGGAACGCACCAGCAGGTCCTCGCAGGACGGGTAAGTATGGCTCCTTCTGCTTCGGTGGGATGGAACAGCTGGGCATTCCTATGGAGGTCGCTTGGGTTCTAGTGCCCTCACCCCTCTCCCTCTGTCACCCCTTTTTTCCCTCCTCCTCATTGCGGGGCTCGCTGCGACCGGGGAATACCTTGGAGGGGCTCCGGGTCCCGGCGGGGGCCTGTGGGGGTGTCTAGGTCTGCTCTCTGTGTGGGGGGGGGGAGTGTAAATTGTTTGAAGCCTCCGTGCCTGGCCTTCTCGTCCACCTCGCTTGCTGGGCGCCATTTTTTGTAGCACTGGCGCTATTTGTTTGGGGCCTGTGCATTACATTGTTTTTCACATTGGCGGTCATTTTGCTGTGGCCGCACCAGGATGATTGCGGGCGGCCATTTTCTTGTGGTTCGCGCGCTTTCTCTGAGGCACTCGGCTGCCATTTTGGAGTGGGTTTTGGCCTCTAGTGTTGGCTGGCTTCCTGAACAGCGCGAACGGTGCGATTTACCTCACACAGTTCCTCAGGCACACGCGGTGTGCAGGTAGAGAGCGGGCAGCGGCGCAGATCGGTCCCTGCCTAGGCGGTGAGTCCCCTGGGTATTCCCCCCTCGGTCAGTGTAGCAAGGAGGGTGGACATTAATTGTCAGTATCTTGACTGGGTCCCTAAGGGCTGTCAGTGGGCAAATATGGAGTCAGAAGCTGGCGTTTCCCCAGACATTCCAGAGGCAGCAACTGGTGCCCCTGCACCTGCTATTCCCCTGGAAGCTTTGTCGGCAGTCCTGGAGTCATTTGTTGCCAGGGTGGAATCGGTGTGCGGGCGTAAAAGGGGTACTAAGCGCTCCCTCCCCCCGCCATCGTCTGGGGAATGTTCTGACTCGGGCCTGGCTGCGGCTCAGGACCCCTGTTCTGGTGTGTCAGAGGATGCGGACCGGGACCTGCCCTGTGAGGAAGACCCCTCGTCCGGGTCAGCTCAAGACGGGGGACTTGTGAGTGCACTTATCAATGCTGTGAGGGACACTCTCAAGCTGGAAGATACAGCTGGGAGTTCCACAGCAGGGTCTGTCCCTTTTTGGGTCACACAAACCGACCCGTTCTGCTAAGGTTTTTCCTTATGTTGAATTCTTTGACAAGTTCATAGATAAGGAATGGGAACAGCCACACAGGCCCTTTTCGGTCCCTCAGTGTATGGCGGTCCGCTACCCATTTGAGGAGAGCCTTTTGAAAAAATGGGCTTCTCCTCCGGTGGTTGATCCTCCAGTCTCTCGGTTGAATAAGGTAACCACTATTCCGGTGGAAGGGACCCCTGCCTTTTAAGGACCCTACTGATAGAGCGGGTCACCGCTTCGGACCTCCTATGTTCACCATGCTGGGGTCAGCATTGCGGCCTATTTTGGCGGCTACCTTAGTGTCCCAGACACTCAGCTTCCTCCAGTATGCGGGTCACTGGCCGAACAGTTGGTACAAGGACTTGTGTACGTCTGTGATGCAACCCTGTATGCGGCCCCTTTAATCTCCAGGGCCTCCGCATCTGCGGTGGTATTGCATCACCTATAATGGCTGAAATGCTGGTCCGCTGACCAAGCTTCTAAGAAAACTCTGGCAGAATTGCCTTTCAAGGGTGGGAGGCTTTTTGGTGCCTCACTGGACGACATCATTAAGGATGTCACTGGAGGTAAGAGCACACTTCTCCCTCAGTCCACTAAAGGGAAGGAGCCGCGCTGTAAGCCGGGGCCCGCCTTTCCTACACAGAAGCAGTATTTTCATCAGTCAGGACCTGCCGGCAGACCCTCCTAGGAGGACAAAGGTCCAGCTGGGGGACAGAAGCGTCCCTGGGTGCGTAAGCCAGCAAGCAAGCCTGCTACCGTATGAAGTTTTGCCCGACTTCAGGGTGGGGGGGGGGACGGCTTCGCGGGTTTGCAGCTCGGTGGACTTCCCTGCTCTCCGACCAGTGGGTCTGCGAGGTGGTCACCTCGGGGTACAAGATAGAGTTCCTTTCTTGTCCACCAAACAGATTTTTTTCCCTCATCTGCCTCTCCTTTCGGCTCGTCGAGCTGCCCTCCACGGGGCAGTGCAAGCCTTGTTGGGGTGCAGGGTGATCATACCCGTACCACCACAGGACAGGTTTCAAGGTTTTTACTCTAATCTGTTTGTGGTCCCAAAGAAGGATGGAGTTCGTCCTGTATTGGACCTCAAGGCCCTCAATGCCTTTTGTAAAGGTCCAAAAGTTCTGGATGGAATCGATTTGTTCGGTGGTGGCTGCGCTTCATCCGGGGGATTTTTTGGTGTCCTTGGATATCAAGGACGCATACTTGCATGTCCCCATCTGTGTCAGGCATCAGAGGTTCCTGCACTTTGGGATCGGCGAAGACCACTATCAATTTGTGGCTCTTCCCTTTGGCCTAGCATCGGCACCAAGAGTTTTCACCAAGGTGCTCGCCCCAATTCTAGCTTTGCTGAGACAGCACGGCATTGCTATCGTAGGCTACTTGGACGACCTTATTCTGAGAGCTGCATCAAGCCCAAAATTAGAGGAGGACGTGTCTATAGTCAGTCAGACCCTCCGGGAGTTTGGGTGGATACTGAACCTCCAGAAGTCGGTATTAGTACCGACCCAGCGCCTAGAATACCTGGGCTGATTCTGGACTCCTCGGAGGCCAGAGTCTTTCTTCCCTCAGAGAAGTTACAAACACTCCAGGCGGCAGTCAGGTTGTTGACATCCCGCAAATGGTTGTCTCCCCGTTTTCTGCATGCGAGTTCTGGGTCTCATGGTAGCCTCCTTCGAGGCAGTACCGTATGCCCAATTCCACACTCGGGTCTTGCAGAAGGAGATTCTCTCCAAATGGAACAAATCTCTGTTGTCTCTGGATCGTCAGATTCAGTTAAGTCACCTTGTCAGGTCCTCTCTGAGTTGGTGGCTGAGATCCCCGGCTCTTCGGTCCGGGAAGTCCTTCCTCCCTTTTTTCATTGGACAGTGATCACGACGGACACCAGCCTGACCAGTTGGGGGGGAGTCTGGGGGGTTCAGGCGGCCCAGGGCCGCTGGTCCCCGACCGAATCCCAACTGTCGATCAATGTTCTGGAACTCCGGGCGATCAGGCTGTGCCTCTCCAAGTGGTCTCAGAGGCTGCAGGGGCGTCTGGTCAGGATCCAGTCAGACAACGCCATGGCTGTGGCATACGTCAACCATCAAGGAGGAAGAAGAAGTTCAGCTGCAGCGTCGGAAGTCGCTCATATCCTGCGGTGGGCGGAAGGGAGTGTGCCGGCCCTATCGGCAGTTTACATTCCAGGCGTGGAAAACTGGCAGGCGGACTATCTGAGTCGCCAGATGCTGGACCACGGGGAATGGTCGTTGCATCCGGAGGTTTTTCAACTCCTTTGCCGGAAATGGGGCACGCCGGACGTGGATCTCCTGGCCTCTCAACTCAATCACAAGGTGTCGAGGTTCGTGGCCAGGTCCAGAGATCCCTGGGCAGACCAGTCAGACGTGTTTGTGTCTCTGTGGGGTCAAAATCGGCTAATTTATGCCTTTCCCCCACTGAAGTTGCTTCCCCGTCTACTCCGCAGGGTAGAGTTCAAAGGAATTCCAGTGATTCTAATCACCCCAGATTGGCCCAGGCATCCCTAGTATGCCGACCTTGTGCTGCTGGTGGCGGATGTGCCCTGGCGGCTACCACTGAGGGAGGACCTTCTCTCGCAAAGGTCCTATTCTTCATCCTGCTTTACAGTCGCTGGCTTTAACGGCGTGGCTATTGAAAGCCAGGTGTTGAGAGACCGAGGCCTGTCGGATTTTTTTCATTTCAACCATGTTGAGGACATGGAAATCTTCTAGGAAGATGTACCATGGCACATGGAGAGCCTACATCGCTATGTGTGAGGAGATGGAATGGCGTCCACGGACTTATTCGGTTTCCAGGATCCTGCTGTTTTTGCAGTGCGGAGTGGATCAGAAACTTGCCTTAAGCACCATTTAAGGGGCAGATTTCAGCCTTGGCTGTTTTTTTCTTTCAGCGACCCCTGGCTACTCATTCACTAGTAAGTACGTTTGTGCAAGGGGTCCGACATGTGGCTCCTCCGGTGCGACCACCACTACCTCCGTGGGATTTGAATCTGGTGCTCTCGGCACTGCAGAAACCTCCCTTTGAGGACATTAGGGAAATTCCTCTTTTGACACTCTCTCTCAGAAGGTGGCCTTCCTGGTAGCCATCACATCTGTCAGGAGGGTTTCTGAATTGGCGGCCTTGTCTTGCAAGTCCCCATATTTGGTCCTACATAAGGATAAAGCGGTGCTACGCCCGCGGCCTTCCTTCCTTCCGAAGGTGGTTTCGGCCTTTCACCTGAATGAGGACATTGTGCTTTCATCCTTGTGTCCCCGGCCATCGCATGCCAAGGAGGTTGCGCTACAATCCTTGGATGTGGTACGTGCCCTACGGGTGTACCTGTCTGTCACGGCTTTGTTTCGGAGGTCTGACTCACTGTTTGTGTCGGTGTCTGGTCCGCAGAAGGGCCTGGCGGTCTTGTCGGCCACCATTTCTCGGTGGATCAGGCAGATTGACATTCAGGCCTATGCCCTTAAAGGGCGGGCGCCTCCTTTTCCTGTTACTGTCTCACAAGTGTGTAAGGCGGCGACCTGGTTGTCCGTTCATACTTTTTCAACGTTTTTCAAAGTTTTACAAGGTTGATGTGAGTGCATCTTCGGATGCTAGCTTCGGCCGAAAAGTTTTGCAGGCGGCTGTTTGAGGTTGCAACTCCTCCGTTGAGGAGCTCTGCTTGTTTGGGGTGAAACTGTTTTTTTGATTGCTGTGCCCACCCCTCGTTTTTTTTTTTTTTTACACTGCTTTGGGACGTTCCAACAGTCAAGATTTATGGATTTATGGAGCTGTGTCCGTCCATGGACGAAAAGAGAAAATAGGATTTTTTGTACTCGCCATAAAATCCTTTTCTCTGTCGTCCATGGATGGACACAACTCCCACCACTCCTTTTTTTTTTTTTTTTTTTTTTTGTTTGTACTGCTTTCTACGAACTAAAGCTGCTGGCTGCAGGGTGGAGGGTTATGTTCAGAGGGACCGCCCCCTGGGCGGGGCTGTTTCAACTCTGTTTAAATAACATGTATGCATATCTAACATGTTTCTGCCTAGTCCTCTCCTAATAGACGGAACATACCCAACAGTCAAGATTTATGGAGCTGTGTCCGTCCATGGACGACAGAGAAAAGGATTTTACGGTGAGTACAAAAAATCCTATTTTTCTGAACACCCACCTTCTTTTAACACCCACTGCACATGCACCTCCATTTTTCTTACTAGCCAATGCATTTGCAGTCCCCCTAATTCCACCACCGTGCTAGTAGCTCTCTTCTCCTATCACCCACTGCATCACCCCTTCTTTCAGCGACCACCGTTTTCTGCACCACCTTATTCTCAGGCCCCACTGTAGCTGCAGCCTCCTTCTTTCACCCACCAACGCAGAATATCACCTTCTCTTGCCTCCCACCACACTTGTACCTTTCCTCCCAGAACTGCACTATTACCCCCCCCCCCCCCTGCAATCTCAATCAGCTTTTTCCACATTTTGTCATGTTACAGCCTTATTCCAAATGGATTAAATTCATTATTTTTCTTATAATTCTACAAACAATACCCCATAATGACAGCGTGAAAGAAGTTTGTTTGAAATCTTTGCAAATTTATAAAAATAAATAAAAATATCCCATGTACATAAGTATTCGCAGCCTTTGCCATGACACTCAAAATTGAGCTCAGGTGCACCCCTTTTTCACCGATCATCCTTGAGATGTTTCTACAACTTGATTGGAGTCCACCTGTGGTGGTAAATTCAGTTGATTGGACATGATTTGAAAAGCCACACACCTGTCTATATAAGTGCATGTCAGAGCACAAACCAAGCCATGAAGTCCAAGGAATTGTCTGCAGACCTCAGAGACCGGATTGTATCGAGGCACATATCTGGGGAAGGGTACAGAAAATATTTTGCAGCATTGAAGGTCCCAATGAGCACAGTGGCCCCCATCATCAGTAAATTGAAAACATTTGAAAAACCCAGGACTTTTCCTAGAGTGGGCCGCCCGGCCAAACTGATTGATTGATCGGGGGAGAAGGGCCTTAGTCAGGAAAGTGACCAAGAACCCAATGGTCTCTCTGACAGAGCTCCAGCGTTTCTCTGTGGAGAGAGGAGAACCTTCCAGAAGACAACCTTCTCAGCAGCACTCCACCAATCAGGCCTGTATGGTAGAGTAGTTAGGCGGAAGCCACTCCTCAGTAAAAGGCACATGACAGCCCGCCTGGAGTTTGCCAGAAGCCCCTGAAGGACTATCAGACCATGAGAAACAAAATTCTCTGATCGGATGAAACAAAGATTGAACTCTGGTGGTGGCAGCATCATGCTGTGGGGATGTTTTTCAGCGGCAGGAACTGGGAGACTAGTCAGGATCGAGAGAAAGATGAATACAGCAATGTACAGAGACATCCTGGATGAAAACCTGCTCTGGACTTCAGATTGGGGCGAAGGCTCATCTTCCAACAGGACAACGACCCTAAGCACACAGCCAAGATAACAAAGGAGTGGCAACAGGACAACTCTGTGAATGTACTTGCATGACCCAGCCAGAAACCAGACTTGAACCCGATTTAACATCTCTGGAGAGATCTGAAAACAGCTGTGCACCAACGCGTCTCATCCAACCTGCAAAGAAGAATGGGAGAAACTGCCCTAATATGTCAAGCTTGTAGCATCATACTCAAAACGACTTGAGGCTGTAATTGGTGCCAAAGGTGCTTCAAGAAAGTATTGGACAAAGACTGTGAATACTTATGTACATGGGATTTTTTCGTTCTTTATTTTTAATAAATCTGCAAAGATTTCAAACTTCTTCCACATTGTCATTATGGCGTATTGTTTGTAGAAAATAATGAATTTAATCCATTTTAGAAGAAGGCTGCAACATAACAAAATTTGGAAAAAGTTAAGCGCTGTGAATACTTTCCGGATACACTGTGTATATGTATGTATGTGTGTGTGTGTGTGTGTGTGTGTGTGTGTGTGTGTGTGTGTGTGTATGTATATGTATATGTATGTATATAATGTAGCGCACACCCTCTCCCCACTCCCCTCTATTAAAGTTTTCCAACTCGCACTGTCTCTGGTCTAGGGGTATGATAGGGGAGGGAGAGGGGTGAGCTACGCCAGGCTTCCACCACAGTTGTGTATGTGGTCTCAGCAATGTCTCTTGTTACCTTCGGGTCTGTGCTGTGCATCGGATCCTCCCTCCAAGAGTCTCCTTTAAACCTCGTCTGCCAGAAATTGAGCCACACACCGTTAAAGTCCAACACTCCTTTATTTAGAACATAACGTGGACTCCCTTGGCTATAGAACAGAAAAGGAGGTGTGTGTACGAATAGGCCCAGACACAAATTCGATCCTCCACTCTCCTCCTTGAGAGTGGGCTATGGTCTCCACACGAGGGAAATTTCCTTCCGGACGGTCTCCGACAAGAGACTCACCCGTCACCGGCAGTCTGCTGCACCGGGTCTTCAGATGAGGAGCTCTTCCCGGTCCATTACGCCTACCTCGGATTCAGGCATCCATCCCCGGAGTGCCTTAGGATCCTTCCCTCGCGGAACTCAGTGTTGGGCACTGAGCTCCGGACCTCCATCCAAGTACCTCACCCCAGGACTAAAGGTGTCTGGGATGGAACACTATCTCCGGTGGTCCTCTAGGCCTAGGGCGCCTAGAGGATGAAAACAACCACCGTCCGCAGGCTGAAGGTGCCTGGGACGAAGACCCCGTGACCAAGATGGCCGGCCCGCCTTATACCCTCTCCCAGCAAGCATGGCGGGTTCCCCGCCCCACCATACCGCTGCCGAGAGAGGCCAAAAAGGAGGCTCCGCACACAGCGATATCCGTCCGTCAGCCCATGGTGACAGCGCCACCCAGTGGACCGCCGGAATATATCACCGGTGTCACTGAAAGATTCAAAATTTTACCCCGGGAAAGTAAGTACCCGCTACATATATATATGGAACAAAATAGTGTAGCGCTAATGTGTGACGTATACAGGATGTTTCCTTAAAGAGGTTGACAACTTGCACCTACAGGTAAGCCTAGATTAAGGCTACACGGTTAAGGAGATATTTGCAGAAAACATTGCACCGATGTCTACGGCGCATGCGTGCCGTAGACAATGGCGCAGGCGCACTGAGCGTCCCGGCATAATGAATGGGATGTGGCGGGATTATGCCGGTCCCACGCGCATGCGCGGGAGTGACGTCAACGCCGCTCCAGCCAATCACAGCGCCGGAGCAGCGATACCAGGATGCAGCTCCGAGGGGACATGGCTGAGGGGAACGAGGAGGACTTCGGGGGCTTCGATTTCAGGTAAGTGCCACATAATGAGCTATTATGCTATACTTCCTCTTTAATGTAAACAAAACACACAAATTGAAAAGTTCCTTTTTCTTTATCGTACACCACGGGACACAGAGCTAGTCATTACATAATGGGTTAAGGGTCACCAGCGGTGATTGGACACTGGCACAACCAATGGAAGACAGTTCCCCTCCATATAACCCCTCCCATCAGGGAAGTACCTCAGTTTTTTCGCCAGTGTCGAAAGGTGTTGGACGCGTTAGGAGGTGCTAAAGGAAAGCTCTACCAAAGAGACCCTCTGGGGGTAAAAGAGCTATGCTTTCGGATCCATCCAAGACGCCTACAAATGAGCTGAATCTGGATGGGATCCGGGCCTCATCCATGAGGCGTCGCCTGTAATGTCTCTCTTCGGAGGACTGGGCTCTAAGATCCAGCACTTTCGCTATTTCGCTATAAAGTCCTGGTAAGAGTCTTGTACAAGGCCCAGGGGAGAGGTATCCTTTAAATAGGAACCCATATCCCTGAAGGTTGGCACACATAGCCCACCGTGAAGGGTGAAGTTTGGTATCTGTCTGAAATCTTTCAGCAGAAAAACCTGCGGCGTGGATAAGGTGAGATTAGAAGGTCCATAACTAGGTTGGGACCTTTTTCAAAAAATGGATGTCTTCTTTTTTTCCACCACTGGGGGGAGTAAAGAGCTGAATATACTCACCTCACTCTGTTCAGTGTCGGCTTCGGCGAAGTACACTGCTCGTCACCTCCGCTGCTGAGCTTGCTGGGGCACCCCGATCCTCCTTTCGGTGGCCGACCAGACACCTGCAGATGCAGGTAAGTGGGAACAAGGACTGATGAAAGTCCTCTCTCACTATGGCCACCGCCATAGCGCTAAGGGCCGCGCGCGCGGGAGCGCGCTTTATCGGAGGGGGGGGCGAAGGCGTGCGCGGGCACGTGGCGCGCGCAGGCACAGAAACGGCGCCAAATTTAAAAGACTGTCAGTGTGAGAAGCACTGCAGCAGCAAGCAAGCTCGTTAGTTCTCTTGTTCCTGGCAGAGAAACACAGCAGCTATACAGGGACGTAAGACTCCATGTGGTTGGATTGGGTACTTCCTAGAAGACATCCATGTTATGCATAGTTATGTGTTAAAAGTTGCATACTTAATGTATTTGCTAAACTGAACACGGTAGTATATGCATTTAGGTACCTTGTATTTTGTCTAAACAGTAAGCCTTCCAGGGGAAGTAATACGGACAAAAAGAGATAAGAAAGCACCACCGCCTGAGAGGAGGCTCTAACTGTGCTGACTCGGTACCTTTCTCTCCTGTGTTGCTAAATGCACCTGTTCAGGATGAGCCATTACCTCTGTCAGGTATGGCGGCTTCCCGAGTGAAGCCTGGGCCTGTATATGTCACTGAGGACACTTTATCAGCTGCCCTAAATAATCTGGAGGAAAAAATTGCTACCTTAATCGCTAAGTCCTCTAAAAAGGGACAATAAGCGAAGCAGGTCTCTTCCAGTATTGGACCTCCCTTCAGAAGTACCTGAGGGAGGAGGATGAGGAGGAGGAGGCTACATCAGCAGAGGATGAGGAGCCAGATTTTAAGGTCACAGGTACAATGCTATAGCAGTGCATTTAAGTTAACCTCTGCGGAGGTAACGGAATTACATGTCTCCTCCCTAGGGTCATTAAGATCCCTGCAAGGTGCATGCTCCTTCCCGGTTCATCCGTTACTAGAGGATCTAATATACGCAAACTGGCAACATCCAGATAAGCGTTTCTCACCTCCAAAAAGGTTTAACATTCTTTATCCTATGGGGGAAATTTTTTTAAAGAAATGGAGCCTGCCTGCGGTAGTCGCGGCTATTTCTTGTGTAAATAGAAACCTGACATGTCCGGTGGATAATGTACAAGGGTTTAAAAGATCCTTCTGAGAGGAAGTTGAAATCCTCCTTCCTTTTGGCCGGCTCAATTACCCAACCTGCAGTAGCAGCAGTCGGTATGTGTCAGGTCGTCAGCCAACAGGTAAAGCAGGGGCTGAAGGAACTGCCTTCAGAGCAGGCTAGAAATTGGGAAAATTTGCCTAAAGCCTTATGCTTCACAGTGGATGCCATGAGAGATTCTATCATACAGGCATCACACCTTACACTCCAGCTGGTACAGATGCGCAGAGTACTTTGGCTTAAGCATTGGTCAGCGGAAACCCCATGCAAAAAGCTGTTGGCAAGTTCCCGTTCCATGGCGAACGCCTATTTGGGGAAGATTTAGAAAAATATATACAGAAGATATCAAGTGGTAAAACGACTTTTACCTGAGAGAAAGAAAAACAAGAGATCTTGTTTTAAACGCTCTCTCTCCCCAGCTCCCGGGAAATCTGACTCCAACCAGTGGCGGCGGCCTGTTTTAGCCGCCCACAAAAGCCAAGGGGCAAGCTCAGAAGAACAAGAAGCCGTGGGGTGCAAAAGCTAATAAGCAAGCCCCCAAAGCCTCTCAGTGAAGGGGCGCCCCCGCTCGGCCGAGTGGGAGGAAGGCTTTGTCAGTTCTGAGCGACTTGGTGGTCAGAAATCCAGGACAATTGGGTAGTATCCACAATATCCTCAGGGTACAAACTGGAATTTCGAGAGATCCCACCTTCTCAATTCCGAGGTTCAAGACTCTCCAAGGATCCACAAAAAAGAGAATCCTTCTTCAAAGGTTTGAATCACTTAATGGCTCAAGGGGTAGTTACAGACGTACCCCAAAAAGAGCGAGGTTCAGGTTTTTACTCAAACCTCTTTGTGATTCCAAAGCCAAATGGAGATGTCAGACCCATCCTGGATCTAAAATCCCGAAATCGGTTCCTGAACGATCGCCATTTTCGAATGGAAACGATCCGATCCGTGGCCGCCACTTTAAAGGGCGAAAAATTCATGGCGCCCATAGATATCAAGGACGCACATTTACACATACCCATCCTCCCCGCTCACCAAAGATTCCTAAGGTTTGCGGTAGAAGATCGCCACTTTCAATTTGTGGCTCTGCCGTTTGGTGTAGCCACCGCGCCCATAGTATTCACAAAGGTGCTAGCTCCTCTGTTAGCAAACCTAAGAACACGGGGCATTGTGGTAACAGCCTATCTGGACGATCTACTAGTAATAGATCAGTCAAAGGAGGGATTGGGTCACGCTGTACACACTACAGTAGGATACCTGGAGCATTTAGGATGGATTATAAATTTACAAAAATCCTCTCTCCAGGCCCAAAGAAGGATAGTGTACCTGGGCATGATCATAGATACAGCCCAAAACGGGGTATACCTGCCAGAACCGAAGATACAGTCTCTGAAAGACCTGATCCACAAGGTCAAAGCAAACAAGAGGCCGTCTATTCGCCTTTGCATGAGACTATTGGGAAAGATGGTAGCCTCCTTCGAGGCGGTCCCTTACGCCCAGTTTCATTCGAGACTACTTCAAGGCAATATTTTAGCTTCCTGGAACAGGAAGAGCCAAGCTCTGGATATACCCATGCGCCTGTCCTCACAAGTACGCCACAGCTTCAATTGGTGGCTAGAAGCCAGGAATTTACGGAAGGGAAAGTCCTTCCTCCCAGTGGCCTGGAAGGTGGTATCTAGGGATGCCAGCCTATCGGGCTGGGGTGCAGTATTCGAGGAGGCTTCTACCCAGGGAACCTGGGCCAAGACTCAGGGGATCCTGCCCATCAATGTGCTAGAGATCCGGGCGGTATATCTAGCCCTCAAAACCTGGACATACAGGTTACAGGGCTACCCAGTTCGGGTTCAATCCGACAATGCTACTGCAGTAGCTTACATCAATCACCAAGGAGGCACCCGCAGTCGGGCAGCCCAAAGAGAGGTGAACCGGATCCTGGCATGGGCAGAAGAGCATGTACCTTGCCTTTCTGCAATCTTCATTCCAGGGATAGAAAATTGGCAAGCAGACTACCTGAGTCGTCAGCAGCTGCTACCAGGAGAGTGGTCTCTTCACCCCGAGATCTTTCAGGCCATATGTCTGAGATGGGGAAACCCAGATGTAGACCTGCTAGCTGCCAGGTTCAACAAGAAATTGGACAACTTTGTGTCCAGAACGAGAGATCCTCTAGCCTACGGGACAGACGCTCTAATAATACAGACGCTCTAATAACTCCATGGAATCAGTTCTCACTGATCTATGCATTCCCTCCGATCCCTCTTCTACAAAGACTGCTTCGCAGGATCAAGGAGGAGGGAATACCAGTAATCCTAGTGGCCCCAAACTGGCCCAGGAGGCCTTGGTACGCCGAGATTGTAAAAATGGCGATAGGAAGGCCCTGGAAGTTTCCACTTCGACACGACCTGCTGTCACAGGGTCCAGTATTCCACCCTTCCTTACAAAGGCTAAAGTTGACGGCCTGGCTGCTGAGACCCACATTTTTAAAAAAGAGAGGGGTCTCTGGTCCGGCTCTTTCTACGCTCATTAATGCTAGAAAGCCAGCCTCCAGACTCATCTATCAGAGAGTCTGGAGAGCATACGTTTCCTGGTGTGAATCCAGATGTTGGAATCCTCAGAAGTATGAAATAAGTAGGATTCTTGCTTTTTGCCAGTTAGGAGTGGATATGAATTTAGCCCTTAGCACCATCAAAGGGCAAATATCGGCTCTATCAGTCTTCTTTCAGAGACCATTGGCATCTCACTCCCTAGTTCGGACATTCATTAAGGGGGTACTGAGGATAAATCCTCCAGTTAGGACTCCCTTGTGTCCATGGGATTTGAATTTGGTATTGTCAGTGTTGCAAAAGCAACCTTTTGAACCTATTCGCCATATTCCTTTAATTATATTGAGTAGGAAGTTGGCCTTTCTGATTGCTATAGCTTCTGCTAGGAGAGTATCAGAGCTAGCAGCTCTTTCTTGTAAAGAGCCTTATCTAATTTGTCACAAGGACAAAATCGTACTACGACCCCATCCGGCTTTTCTACCTAAGGTGGTGTCGGCTTTTCACTTGAATCAAGACATTGTTCTGCCTTCCTTTTTTCCAAACCCGCGGACGGCGGGGGAAAAATTATTACACTCTCTAGATCTAGTGAGAGCGGTAAAGGTGTATCTGCAAGCAACCGCTCAGATACGTAAAACAGATGTTTTGTTTATTTTACCAGATGGGCCCAAGAAGGGCCAAGCGGTATCAAAATCCACCATTTCCAGGTGGATTAGACAAGTAATTATTCAAGCTTATGGTTTAAAGAACAGGACTCCTCCTTTTCCTGTTAAGGCGCACTCTACCAGGGCGATAGGTGCTTCATGGGCAGTGCACCACCAGGCTTCGATGGCTCAGATCTGTAAAGCTGCAACTTGGTCTTCAGTCCATACATTTTCCAAATTCTATCAAATAGATGTGAAAGGACATGAGGATTCCGCCTTTGGGCGAAGTGTGCTGCAGGCAGCAGTATAGGGCTTCTGGTCCGCAAGCGGCCTGTTTTGATCTGTGTCTCCCCCCCTTCATATGAGCATTGCTCTGGGACGTCCCATTATGTAATGACTAGCTCTGTGTCCCGTGGTGTACGATAAAGAAAATAGGATTTTTATAACAGCTTACCTGTAAAATCCTTTTCTTGGAGTACACCACGGGACACAGAGGTCCCCCCCTTCTTATGGGAACCTTACTGCTTTGCTACAAAACTGAGGTACTTCCCTGATGGGAGGGGTTATATGGAGGGGAACTGTCTTCCATTGGTTGTGCCAGTGTCCAATCACCGCTGGTGACCCTTAACCCATTATGTAATGACTAGCTCTGTGTCCCGTGGTGTACTCCAAGAAAAGGATTTTACAGGTAAGCTGTTATAAAAATCCTATTTTTTTCTCCCACTGCATTTGGACTTTGTTCACCAATTTTTTTTCTTACCGTCAGTTCACAATTATCACTTAGGATTTCAATATTCACAGTGCATTGTGTTCATATGTTTAGATTCACTCAGAGTTTTCTTTTGATGTTCATTCACCCAGACTTTTCTATTTTGTGTGTTTTTTGTTTATATTAACCACTTGCCGCCCGCCCTATAGCAGATTGACGGCGGCAAATTGGTTGCAAAATCCTGACAGGACGTCACATGACGTCCTCAGGATTTTGAGCCGCTGCGCGCCCCCGGGGGCGCGCATCGCGGCGATCGTTGTTGCAGGGTGTCAGTCTGACACCCCGCAACACCGATCTAGGTAAAGAGTCTCCGAAGGAGACTCTTTACCACGTGATCAGCCGTGTCCAATCACGGCTGATCACAGTGTAAACAGGAAAAGCCGGTCATCGGCTTTTCCTCACTCGCGTCTGTCAGACGCGAGTAGAGGAGAGCCGATCGGCTGCTCCTCTGACAGGGGGGGGTTTGTGCTGATCGATTATCAGCACAGCCCCCCCGAGGATGCCCACTGGACCACCAGGGATGCCACTAGACAACCAGGGATGCCACTGGACCACCAGGGAAGCACACCATAAAAAGGTAAATAAGGTATGCCACCCTAGACCACCAGGGATAATGGATGCCAATCAGTGCCACAATGGATGCCAATCAGTGCCCACAATGGGCACCACTGATTGGCAGGCATTATTGTTTGGCACTGATTGGCATCCATTAGTACAGTACAGTGCCGCCTATCTGTGCCCACCCGTGCCGCCTATCTGTGCCCACCCGTGCCGCCTATCTGTGCCCACCCGTGCCGCCTATCTGTGCCCACCCGTGCCGCCTATCTGTGCCCACCCGTGCCGCCTATCTGTGCCCACCCGTGCCGCCTATCTGTGCCCACCCGTGCCGCCTATCTGTGCCCACCCGTGCCGCCTATCTGTGCCCACCCGTGCCGCCTATCTGTACCCACCCGTGCCGCCGATCGTTGCCCACCCGTGCCACCTCATCGGTGCCCACCCGTGCCGCCGATCGTTGCCCATCCGTGCCACCTCATCGGTGCCCATCCGTGCCGCCTTATCCGTGCCCGTCAGTGCAGCCCCATCAGTGCCCATCAGTGAAGGAGAAAACTAACTTATTTACAAAGTTTTGTAACTGAGACCAAAAAGAAACTTTTTTTTTTTTTCCAAATTTTCGGTCTTTTTTTTATTTTTTAGCAGAAAAAAAAATCGCAGAGGTGATCAAATACCACCAAAAGAAAGCTCTATTTGTGGGAACAAAATGATAAAAATTTAGTTTGGGTACAGTGTACCATGACCGCGCAATTGTCATTCAAAGTGCAACAGCGCAGAAAGCTGAAAATTGGTCTGGGCAGGAAGGTGTATAAGTGCCCAGTATGGAAGTGGTTAAGGAAACATCCTGTATACGTCACACATTAGCGCTACACTATTTTGTTCCATTTGTAATTTTGACTTTGTTTGTTTGAAGTGTTAGCTGCTTGTCTCTAATATTGGGTTTAGCGCAGTCCCCCCCCCCCCCCCCACACTTCTCAGGGCACAACACAAAGCCAAAGCTTCCCTGTGTCCCCATGTGTATTGAGCCATTGATTGCTTTGATGTCCCAGATCTAAAAAGCTGCAAACGTTTTGCAAAGTCACACTGTCATTTTTATTTAAATGGGAACACTGTAGCCAAGCCATGGGTAAGCATCAGGCAGAGATAAAAGGTACGAGAGGCACATATGTATTGGAGCTACTGGACTAACCTGATTGTTTGTTTGATCTGTAAATATTATTTACATACAAGGACAAGTGCTGCAAGATTCTTTGCTGATTTTGGTTGAGGCTGACCTGAATTGTGAGCTCCCTCGCCTGTGCCTGGAGCAACATTCTTCCTTCAATGCTTTTATAGCTCACAGTCATAAAACGTATTTCCTTTTTTATTATAGGGTTTAGCTGCTTTGCATCCAAGTGACTTTGTTGCTAAAAAAAAATAAAAACACCCAGCCCATGAAAGAAATGTAACAGTACTTGCCAGTCCTGCCACTGATAATTTTTTATTCCTTTCTGAGTACACCTACTGAAGAATCTTCAGTATCTGACACTTCTGGTTGTTTCAGATGCCGTGCCCCTGCTGTGCTCTGTTGCACTCCCTAGCCACTGTGACAGAGCTGCAGTGACACAGCATTTGGTGGTGTAACACAGGGCTTGACAATTTTTTTTTTTAATCTAGAAGCCAACTAAAAAAGTTAGGAGCCAGTTTTTTTTTTTTTTAACCACTTGCCTACTGGACACTTTCACCCCCTTCCTGCTCAGGCCATATTTCAGCTCTGTCACACTTCGAATGACAGTTGCGCGGTCATGCAACACTGTACCCTAGAGGTGCGCATATTCACTGGTCTCACGATTCAATTTGATTACAATTATCATGTCAACGATTCAATTTGATTCTGCGATGCATCACGATTACTGCCCATGGTTTTCATCAAAAACCCATCAGTGCAGCCTCATATCTGGACATCAGTGCAGCAATATCAGTGCCCATCGGGGCAGCCTTATCAGTGCCCATCAATGCAGCCTAATTTCCCAGCACTGGATCAGTGTGCCATCTATCATAGGAGTTGGTCTAGGAGGCGAGACATTGTTACAGATCCAAGGTCAGTGTCACAGCGGGAGATCCCAGCTGTGTGTGATCACATATATACATTTAGGCATGGGGAGGACTCAGACAGGGGCCGATGACGTCATTGATGCAATCGCGATGCTGCCGTTCTCTACATCGCTGCAGAATTGTTTAAGGCTGCATCACAATGCATCAATTACACGATTATTTTCAACATCCCAACGATACCCATATGAAATTGTTATAAAAAAAATTTCACACACATGGAGCTTTCTTTTGGTGGAATTAAATCACCGCTGGGTTTTTTGTTTTGCTAATTAAACGAAAAAAGACTGGAAATTTTGGAAAAACAAAACACCTTTTCTTAATTTCTGTTATAAAATTTTGCAAATAAGTAATCACATGGTAAAGGGCCACTGTGATTGTCCCTTTTTTACCTTGATCTGGGATCAGCTGTGTCTGAAGGATGGCAGGGTTGTGAGAGGACATCAATAGATCACCTCTGAGAATCGCACTGTGACTGTCTTCCAGCTATAGCGCAGTTGGCAAGTGGGAGGCGAATGTGGACAGCTGACAAAAGCCCAGGCACCAGGATGCAATTTCTAGTTGGCATGGGGACCTGGTGCCTGGCATTTGTCGAGCCCTGGTGTAACACCACACCTGGATGTGTCTGATGCCGAAGATGCTCTGATCAGTGCAGTGGTGGCCATACATGCTTCGATTATATTATCTTAATATAATATTATTATATTGATGTGCGACTCTATCAAAACAATTGAATAACCATAACTTCTCTTTCAATCGATTTTAGACCTGATTCAATTAAACTGCGTCTATTGACCAGGGTGGAAAATTATTTATCATTTTTCATCGACTGGCAGCACGGAGACATTTTGTTAACTAGTATTTTGATCAAACAGATCGTGAGATTACATGATGGAAACTTTTTTTGTCTAATTAAAGAGGAGGTCCAGCCTGGGCTAAAAAAATTAAAAGTCAGCAGCTACAAATATTGCAGCTGCTGACTTTTAATATTAGGGCACTTACCTGTGCAGGGAGCCTGCAATGTTGGCACCCCAGTCGATCTTCGAATTCGACTCCCGGGTGCTGCCGCCGCCATTCCTGGTAAGGGAACCCAGCAGTGAAAGCTGCGCATTCTAATTGGCCCGGTGGCAGGGGAAGGAAGGAGGCGGGCCGAACTTTGGGGAGATCGGGCCGCGCCCCATTTCCCAGAAGTGGCTAAGGGGACCGGTCAAAAACAAATGTGACACCCGGAGAGGGGGGAGGAAGCGTATAAGCGGAAGTTCCACTTTTGGGTGGAACTCCGCTTTTAAGCTAGAACTAAAGGCAAAACTCAGTTTTTTTACAGGATGTTTATAAGCATATCTTTTTTGCCATTTGTGTCTCCTTTGGAAAATTTCCCTGCACTTCCTGTCCCATAGCCACAACAGGAAGTGAGAGAAAATCCCTCCAGGGTGAGGGAATCCCTTTATAGTCACTAGAACCAGTGTCCTCATTGGAAAATTGAATACCTGTTCTGGTGACAACCCAAAATTCTGGATTTTCTTTCTTTTGATAGAGATAAATAGAATGTGTGACAAATCGAGAGAGTGAAGCCTTGTACACAGCTTTTTGCTGTGAAAACCGTGCGTGTGTATGCTTTCTCGGTGAGAAAACTGCCGGGAATCCTGACGAGAAAAATAGAGAACCTGCGCTCTATTTTCTCGTCGCGATTCTCGGCAGAGTGTTTCTTGCCGAGAAAACCGTGAGTGTGTATGCTTACCTGTCCCCAGGTAAACCCGCGCATGCTCGAAAAGACTTTGACGCATGCGCGGTAGCATACAAGGGTAGTGTAGGGTGTAGCAAGATGGCGGTGACAGCATCGAATGTGACGAGCGCAGGCTCGTCGTAGTTGATGACGTCACCACGTTCTTGCCATTCAAAAGAACGGCGGTTCTTTTGAATGGCCGTCTGTATGCATGGCTTGGCAAGGAAAGCTTTTCAGGAAATCCGTCAGGAAAACCGAAGTTTTTTTTCCTGACTGGATTCCCGGCCGTGTGTACGAGGCTTGAATCTCTTCCTTTATTGAGGCACATACATCAATAAAAACCCAACAGTTCTAATCCCTCTCCACTCTAAACAAGAAAAAAAAATACCATTAGTTTTACTTTAAACCACAAATGTGTAATATGGGCAACCTACAGACGGTACAATTTGCAGAACTTAAACTTTTCCCCAAAAAAAAAAAATTTTAGACCCATCGGTTATAGGGAGGAAAAGCATCAGGGACTAAAGTGGGGGAAGTGACTCTGTTATAAGAGTGGAATAGGAGCCGCCATTTTAGATCTTCTTCTGAAAATGCTATATGCCTGGCTGTGTCTGACTTAACAGTGTTTCATTCACAGTCCCGTAAAAGGCAAATTGGTGACAAAAAAGTGTCAGAATTGCTTATCGCTCTACTTGTCCTGAGTGGTGACTCGTATAGCATTGACATCAAAGCATCAGAATGACAGCCAGGGAACTAGCTTGGGACTGTACAAGTCCATGTCACCTTAACCCACCCCACCCCAAAACGCACAGTAAAAATAACAGGTAAAAATAATAAAATGCCAGGAATATAAATGCGTTTGGCTTTAGCCCTTGATTGGAGGTTAAAGCTAGCTTTCACCTGAACTTTTATTAGTCCATAAACATTGTATTACCAACAATCTTAGACTTCAAGGATCAAGTACCATAAATCCATTCGAATTGACCTTCTTCAAACGTGTAAAACACTGTCAACCCACCCACCATGCTTCTCAAAAGCCTCTGAAGGTATGCTCTAGTATCTGGCACCAAGTCATCAGTAGCAAATCCTTTTTAAGTCCTGTAAGTTGCGAGGTGGGGCCTCTGTGTATCGGACTTGGTTTTTCCAGCACATCCCACAGATTCTCAGTAGATTAAGATCTGGATAATAAATGCCCCTGTGTTGGTGGTCAGTGGGAGGAATAAATGCCCCTGTGTTGGTGGTCAGTGGGAGGAATAAATGCCCCTGTGTTGGTGGTCAGTGGGAGGAATAAGTGTCGGTTCACACTTGTGCGAGTTGATACCGAATGCGATGCGTTAAACACAAACTAGATTCGCATGTCATCCAAAAAGTAATTGTTTTCAATGATGGTGGTTGACATCTATGCGTTGCGATTCCTCACCGAATGCGATGCGATGAAAAAAGGGTCTTGTGCGAGTTTAGAGTGTTGCGTTGCGAATTTAGTCTCCATAGACATCAATGTAAATCGTTCTGGATTCCGCATTTGATGGTTCACATATGTGCGAATTCCACCACACTATTCTCCGCAAAAACATTAATCGCAGCTATGTCCCACTCCTGAAATTTGCATTAAAAGCGTGATAAATTCGCACCTCAGAATGGACTGAAAAAACTGAACAAATTCACAGCGCAGCAGTGTGAACCGGCACTAAATGCCCCTGTGTTGGTAGACAGTGGGAGGAATAAATGCCCCTGTGTTGGTGGTCAGTGGGAGGAATAAATGCCCCTGTGTTGGTGGTCAGTGGGAGGAATAAATGCCCCTGTGTTGGTGGTCAGTGGGAGGAATAAATGCCCCTGTGTTGGTGGTCAGTGGGAGGAATAAATGCCCCTGTGTTGGTGGTCAGTGGGAGGAATAAATGCCCCTGTGTTGGTGGTCAGTGGGAGGAATAAATGCCCCTGTGTTGGTGGTCAGTGGGAGGAATAAATGCCCCTGTGTTGGTGGTCAGTGGGAGGAATAAATGCCCCTGTGTTGGTGGTCAGTGGGAGGAATAAATGCCCCTGTGTTGGTGGTCAGTGGGAGGAATAAATGCCCCTGTGTTGGTGGTCAGTGGGAAGAATAAATGCCCCTGTGTTGGTGGTAAGTGGGAGGAATAAATGCCCCTGTGTTGGTGGTAAGTGGGAGGAATAAATGCCCCTGGGTTGGTCATTAAGAGTAATAAAGGGCAGTGTGGGCAGTGGAAGTAATAAATGCCTTATGTTGGTTTTTAGTGGGAGAAATGGATCCCATGTTGGTAGTCAGTGGAAGTAATAAATACACCTGCATCGGTCATTAATAAATGCCATGTGTTTGCCCCTTTGTTGGTAGTCAGTGGGCATCATAAATGGCCTGGCAACAGTGGAAATAATATATGGCAGGGTGCCCATATTGGTAAAAAAAAAGGCCCTGCGCCAGTCATACAGTATGTGGGTGAATGTGCCCCATCTTTGGTGATAGGTGGTCTCTGTGTAGACTCCGTGTCCTGTGATGGTCAGGACTATATACGTGCAGCAGGAGAACATTCTGTAGAAGATTGCCAGGTCCTGAAATGCTGTGTGTTCCCACTGCCACTCCACACAAAGATGTCCTCCTGTGTAATAAAAAAAGTCCTGCATGGAGGACCTTCTCATTGCAGGGACTGGTAAACTGCAACCAACGAGCCGTAACTGTCTCAAGGTCCACAGTTTGGGGACTGATTGTCTCCACTCTAGTTTCTGGATCGATTTCTTGACATCTATGGAACAGCACGTTTCCTGGAACTACTGCTCATATAGGCACATGATTATTTAAAGAAATGTGTGTCGTAAGCAGAATCCAAGTTTCATTTCTCCTGTGTAAGATAGGGTGACCAGACATCCCCGGTTTCAGGGGACAGTCCCCGGATTGAGGACACTGTCCCCGGACCAAGTCTGTCCCCAGTTTTGTCCCCGGATTGGATTTGGACAGGGAATGGGGCAATTTCAAAGACAGTCAGTGCAGAATAAAAAAAAAAAATCTGAATTACACACTCCTGCTCCGCCACTCCTACTAGCTTAGGGGGGTGTATTTTTTTTCCATTATCTGTGCCCCTTTCTGATGATCATGTGCTGGTCGGAGCGGAGGGAATATTTCTTCAGTTTCGGGTGCCCATTCCGCTCCCCGCTTACATGTTGTTCTGCCTTGGCTCAAGTCCCGGCCAGCCACCTGCCTGCTTATCTCCTTGCCTTCCCTGGCGGAGTGATCATACCAGTAGTAGCCGTGGCCCGGAGAGTAAGACTTGACAGGCTGCGAGGCAGGCGGCGACGGGCAGAGAGTCGCCGATTGCCGCCATTACTAGTAAAAAAAAAAAATTGTCCCTGGATTTCATTTTAAAAATCTGGTCACCTTAGTGTAAGAATGAAAACTAAACCCCGGTGACTTGCTTCTGACACCATTTCTACTTTTTGTTTTCACGTTAAGAACAGCTCAGTAGAGTTGGAATGAAAATGAATGGGGCCGCTCCCTGGGATTCCAGGTTTTGTCTCCTGTCCATATAAGAAACGATGTAATCTGAGACACATTCATGCAACTGTCGGTAACGTGTATATGAATTTGTTGCAGAACTGTCGTACAATACTTTCATGTGCGACAAACTTCACTTCAACATGGAAAAGGTCTTATTTTACAGTAATTCCATCGATATGGCAGTTTTTCTTAATGGGGTTGTCTCAGTAAGTGGTAGAATGTGTTTCACATAAGAATCACAGAACCACATGAGATCCACCTGAATTTGTTGAATGCTTTTGAAATGGCAAGAAATCTGTCACACGGCTTTCATGAATTTAGTGCAGGACTTTATATTATAGTTATACTTTAAGTATAACTAAAGGCAAAACCTTTTTTTCTCAATTTTGGACAGAATAGAGATGGATTAGAACTCCTGTCAGTTCTTATTACTGTCCTATTTACCATTATCATTAAAAGTGAAAGTAAAAGTAAATCCAAAATGTTGGGTTGTCCCCAGAAAAGTAGTAGAGGGGAAATCTTCCAATGGGCACAGTAGTTCTGGTGACCTGGGGGTCCCCAAGAAATTCCCTAATTTACAGAAATTTCCTCTCACTTCCTGTTTGGCAGTGGGGCTTGAAGTGAGAAGAAATCTCCGCAATGGGATAGAGATGGCGAAAAATAATGTCATAGTTTATAACCCTTCCTTCCTTATAACCCTACTTTTATTGCCAGAAAAGCATTGCAAATGCTTTATAGAACCAGTCTTATTTTATTTAAGTGATCCCTGATTGATGATTCACAAGCATTTTTTATTTATTTTTTACCATGAGGACTTTCCGATATGATCTAACTGTCAGTTTTTCATTAACCGCTTGCCGCCCGCCCTATTGCAAAATGACGGCGGCAAAGTGGTTTCAATATCCTGACTGGACGTCATATGACGTCTTCAGGATATTGAGCCGCTGCGCGCCCCCGGGGGCGCACATCGCGGCGATCGTTGTTGCGGGATGTCAGTCTGACACCCCGCAACACCGATCTAGTTAAAGAGTCTCCGACGGAGACTCTTTACCACGTGATCAGCCGTGTCCAATCACGGCTGATCACGATGTAAACAGGAAAAGCCGGTGATCGGCTTTTCCTCACTCGCGTCTGTCAGACGCGAGTAGAGGAGAGCTGATCGACTGCTCCTCTGACAGGGGGGGTTTGTGCTGATCGATTATCACTGCAGCCCCCCCCCCCCCGAGGATGCCCACAATGGACCACCAGGGATGCCCACCATAAGGTATGCCACCCTAGACCACTAGGGATGCCAATTAGAAATGCCTAATGGATGCCAATCGGTGCCCACAATGGATGCCAATCAGTGCCCACAATGGGCACCACCTGATTGGCAGGCATTATTGTTTGGCACTGATTGGCATCCATTAGTACAACACATTACAGTACAGTGCCGCCTATCTGTGCCCATCCGTGCCGCCTATCTGTGCCCGTCAGTGCAGCCCCATCAGTGCCCATCAGTGAAGGAGAAAACTTACTTATTTACAACGTTTTGTAACTGAAACAAATTTTTTTTCAAAATTTTCAGTCTTTTTTTTTTTAATTTTTTTTAGCAGAAAATAAAAATCGCAGAGGTGATCAAATACCACCAAAAGAAAGCTCTATTTGTGGGAACAAAATGATAAAAATTTAGTTTGGGTACAGTGTAGCATGTCATTCAAAGTGCAACAGCGCAGAAAGCTGAAAATTGGTCTGGGCAGGAAGGTGTATAAGTGCCCTGTATGGAAGTGGTTAAGTCTGATCAGAAGCTCCTTGCAGCTCTATGGGTGGCTGTATTTAACCACTTGGCAGTTTTACTGCGGCAGGTTGGCTCGGCTGGGCAAATCGACGTTGCCTTATGTCGCTTCCCATCGCGGCCACTAGGGTTGCGTGTGCCCGGCGGGCGCGATGACCGCCGGGACTCGCGATCGCTTATGACAGAGCGAGAACCAGGATCTGTGTGTGTAAACACACAGATCCCGGTTCTTTCAGGGGAGAAATGACTGATCGTGTGTTAATACAAAGTATGAACAGTGATCTGTCATCTCCCCTAGTAAGTCCCCCTTCAGTTAGAACACAGAGAGGGAACACAGTTAAACCCTTGATCGCCCCCTAGTATTAACCCCTTCCCTGCCAGTGAAATTTTTACAGTAATCAGTGCATTTTTATAGCACTGATTGCTGTAAAATTGTCAATGGTCCCAAAAATGTGTTTAAGTGTCCGATCTGTCCGCCATAATGTCACAGTCCCGATTAAAAATCGCAGATCGCCGCCATTACTAATAAAAAATAAATAATAAAAAGGCCA
Organism: Rana muscosa; assembly: GCA_029206835.1. Lineage (NCBI taxonomy): Eukaryota > Metazoa > Chordata > Amphibia > Anura > Ranidae > Rana > Rana muscosa. Next base: position 107,546,550 of record CM055128.1, read on the forward strand.
TAAAACTACCCCCTATTTTGTAGACGCTATAACTTTTGCGCAAACCAATCTATCTTTTTTTTTTTTTTTTTTTTTTTTTATATATATTTTTTTTTTTTTACCAGAAATATGTAGAAATGCCTAAACATTTTTTAAGAAAAATGTGGGATATTTATTATAGCAAAAAGTAAAAAATATACTGGTAGCTTTTTTTTTTTTTTTTTTTTCAAAATTGTCGCTCTATTTTTGTTTATAGCGCAAAAAATTCAAACCGCAGAGATGATCAAATACTACCAAAAGAAAGCTCTATTTGTGAGGAAAAAAAGGACAGAAAGCTCTATTTGTGAGAAAAAAAGGACAGAAAGCTCTATTTGTGAGAAAAAAAGAACGTCTATTTTGTTTCGGTACAGCGTCGCACGACCGCGCAATTGTCAGTTAAAGCGACGCAGTGCCGTATCACAGAAAGTGCTCTGGTCAGGAAGATGGAAAATCCTTCTGGAGCTGAAGTGGTTAAAGAGATTTGTGTCCGTTTACATCCACCTAACTCCTAGTTCATCCAGGTCCTGTGGGGAAAAAAAAAATAAAAAAAATCCGAAAAGCACTGCATTCTTTACTGTATTTTTTTTCCAGATCTTAACATGATGGAACAGAGATGGCTTGATGTAAGCGGTCACAAGTCTATATACAGTTGCCCTTTGAGCCAACACAGGTCCGCCACAGTCCGCTGTCAGAATGCAAACTGACATTGAATAGGCAACGATATCGCATAACTAGTGCCTGTCCTGTTCATCTCCGATTCAGCATGTGTTCATGTGTAAAAGGACCCTAAGGTATCATAAAGTTTGTCCTATTCCAAAAAAAAAAAAAAGAAACCAACATGGGCTTCTTCCTCTGTTTTTAGCGCGCGGGCAGTTGACCGTTTTGTCCTGCAGTTTGAGGACGGGCTAATGTGCGTTTTCAGTTTATCTCACTGTTTTACTTTTTTTTAAATTTTTTTATGTGAAGTGTCTTCATTCATGTCTCCACACTGCAGTGCAGTGAAAGGTGGTGCCATCTGCTGCACTGTGGAGATATACAACATGTCTGCATCTTTCTGCACCGCACATCACACCAGCGCTGTGGTGTAATCAGGGCACAGAGAAAAAAAATGTGTCCTTGTGGTGACTGGAGCGTATCCAGTGCTGAAAAATAGCTGTTGCTGCACAACAGTACAGTTTCTATGGACAACGGTTCCACTTGTGCTTGTTCTCTTCCCTTGTCATACATCATCCTGAATAGTTGCATGATTTGTTTTCACCTCGTTTTTTTCTCCAAAACCCCCCCTCCGTCCCTGCAGGGCAGTCATGTATCAGCACATGGCTCTGATTGAGGTTGACATGCAGCATTAAATATACAACTGCATTTTCCAACTCTGTGTTTAGCCCCAAAGGCCGTACCTAAAATAAGAATTTACAACTGCCACTAATATACCCTGTGGTTTTGGTGGGAATATTTTTACATTTGGGGCAAATTAAACAGTCGTCATAGTTTATTACTGTAATTAAATTTTCTCTGTATTTAAGAAACAAAATGTGTCCATGCTTTCCAACAAGCAGCCTGCCCATCAGGCAGTGACCAGATTAAACACTTATTCCCAAAGGGCAGATGCGATTCTGGTTACCCCAAAGTGGCAGCACAGATGGAGGGCACATGTAGTTTGTAAAAATATCCAGATAAATATACAGTGGGTACGGAAAGTATTCAGACCCCCTTAAATTTGTCACTCTTTGTTATATTGCAGCCATTTGCTAAAATCATTTAAAGTGGAGTTCCACCCAATTTTTTTACTTTTTTTTTATTCCACTCCTCACCCCCTTACATGCCACATTTGGCATGTAATTTTTTTGGGGGGGGGGGAGTGGGGGCTTCAGTAGGAGTGGGACTTCCTGTCCCACTTCCTCCTTCCGCCCTGGAGCCGCCTAGGCGATACGTCATATCGCCTTGTGGCGGCTCCTCCCTGTAGGCGATCACCTGGGACATGACAGGTCCCAGGCGATCGCCTGTCCACTCACAGAGCGCTGCGCCATTTGCGCATGTGCAGTGAGTGCCCGGCCGTGAAGCCGAAAGCTGTCACGGCCGGGTGCCCATACTGTGAATGGACGCGCCGGCGGAGGAGGGGGGAGAGGAGCGGAGCTCCAGGCGGCGCGTCGCTGGACAGTGGAGCAGGTAAGTGTATGTTTATTAAAAGCCAGCAGATACACTTTTTGTAGCTGCTGACTTTTAATAAACATAAAAAAAGGGTGGAACTCCGCTTTAAGTAAAATTTTTTTTCCTCATTAATGTACACACAGCACCCCATATTGACAGAAAAACACAGAATTGTTGAGATTTTTGCAGAATTATTAAAAAAGAAAAACTGAAATATCACATGGCCCTAAGTATTCAGACCCTTTGCTCAGTATTTAGTAGAAGCACCCTTTTGATCTAATACAGCCATGAGACTTTTTGGGAAAGATGCAACAAGTTTTTCACACCTGGATTTGGGGATCCTCTGCCATTCCTCCTTACAGATCCTCTCCAGTTCTGTCAGGTTGGATGGTAAATATTGGTGGACAGCCATTTTTAGGTCTCTCCAGAGATGCTCAATTGGGTTTAAGTCATGGCTCTGGCTGGGCCATTCAAGAACAGTCACGGAGTTGTTGTGAAGCCACTCCTTCATTATTTTAGCTGTGTGCTTAGGGTCATTGTCTTGTTGGAAGGTAAACCTTCGGCCCAGTCTGAGATCCTGAGGACTCTGGAGAAGGTTTTCGTCCAGGATATCCCTGTACTTTGCTGCATTCATCTTTCCCTCGATTGCAACCAGTCGTCCTGTCCCTGCAGCTGAAAAACACCCCCACAGCATGATGCTGCCACCACCATGCTTCACTGTTGGGACTGTATTGGACAGGTGATGAGCAGTGCCTGGTTTTCTCCACACATACCGCTTAGAATTAAGGGCAAAAAGTTCTATCTTGGTCTCATCAGACCAGAGAATCTTATTTCTCACCATCTTGGAGTCCTGGTGTTTTTTTAGCAAATTCCATGCAGGCTTTCATGTGTCTTGCACTGAGGAGAGGCTTCCGTCGTTCCACTCTGCCATAAAGCCCCGACTGGTGGAGGGCTGCAGTGATGGTTGACTTTCTACAACTTTGTCCCATCTCCCGACTGCATCTCTGGAGCTCAGCCACAGTGATCTTTGGGTTCTTCTTTACCTCTCTCACCAAGGCTCTTCTCCCCCGATAGCTCAGTTTGGCCGGACAGCCAGCTCTAGGAAGAGTTTTGGTTGTCCCACACGTCTTCCATTTAAGGATTATGGAGGCCACTGTGCTCTTAGGAACCTTAAGTGCAGCAGATTTTTTTTTTTTGTAACTTTGGCCAGATCTGTGCCTTGCCACAATTCTGTCTCTGAGCTCTTCAGGCAGTTCCTTTGACCTCATGATTCTCATTTGCTCTGACATGCACTGTATGCTGTAAGGTCTTATCTATATAAGGTGTGTGGCTTTCCTAATCAAGTCCAATCAGTATAATTAAACAGCTGGACTCAAATGAAGGTGTAGAACCATCTCAAGGATGATCAGAAGAAATGGACAGCACCTGAGTTAAATATGAGTGTCACAGCAAAGGGTCTGAATACTTAGGACCATGTGATATTTCTGTTTTTTTCTTTTTTAATAAATCTGCAAAAATGTCAACAATTCAGTGTTTTTCTGTCAATATGGGCTGCTGTGTGTACATTAATGAGGAAAAAAAATTAACTTAAATGATTTTAGCAAATGGCTGCAATATAACAAAGAGTGAAACATTTAAGGGGGTCTGAATACTTTCCGTACCCACTGTAACTCTGTCCAGAGCCAGTCACCCCTCCGTGTTCACATGAGGAATATGTAACATTGGGGTCTCATGGGCTTCCTTACTTGTCAACACATGGTTAAAGGTTATGTACAACCCAACAATACATGTGTCTTATTTGCTCCCTTTTGGTTGGGTTAAAAAAAAAAAAAAATTTAAAAGTGTTTTGTACTGTAATATTTAATAACCATTGATCCTGCCAGAAAACTTGTTAGCTCTGCCTGTGCTGTGCTCTCATCCATGCTCATTTTTTGCAGCTCTTTCTGTGGCAGTTCGACTCTTCTGCTTGATTCTGAGCGTTTTTTGTGCGTCGGAATTTAATAGACGATCGGAATTTCCGACAAGAACTCTTGTCGGAAAAATTGAGAACCAGCTCTCAAATTTTTGTTGTTGGAAATTCCGACAGAAAAAGTCAGATGGAGCATACACACGGTCGGACTTTCTGACCAAAAGCTCACATCGAACTTTTATTGTCGGAAATTCCGACCGTGTGTATGCGGCATAAGGGAAAAAAAGTATTTGATCCCCTGCTGATTTTGTACATTAGCCCACTGACAAAGAAATGATCAGTCTATAATTTTAATGGTAGTTTTATTTTAACAATGAGAGACAGAATAACAACAAAAATATCCAGAAAACACATTTCGAAAAATAAATACCGTATATACTGGAGTATAAGCCGAGTTTTTCAGCACATTTTTTTTTGTGCTGAAAATGCCCCCCTCGTCTTTATACTCGAGTCACCTTTTTTGCGCCTGATCTCCCGGAATTTGGGGACCCGGTACCGGCTGGCCGTAGGTCCCCTGGACCCCAATCTTGGCACACACGTAGCCCCACTTTTCCTCTACGAGTGTGAAAAGTTTTTTGTCTGGGGGACCTACGGCCAGGGAGCAGCGTTTTTTTTTTTTTTTTTTCAAAGCCGGGCACCCCTTCCATAGACTCCCATGTTAAACGTCAGTCTAATCATGGACACAGTGAGGCATGGGCACAGTGAGGCATGCAGATGGACACCCTAGGCTTATACTCGAGTCAATACGTTTTTCCCAGTTTTTGTGGTAAAATTAGGTGCCTCTGCTTATATTCGGGTCGGCTTATACTCGAGTACGTATAGTAAATGGATTTACATTTTAATGAGTGTAATAAGTATTTGATCCCCTATCAATCAGCAAGATTTTTGGCTCCCAGGTGTCTTCTATACCGGTAACGAGCTGAGATTAGGAGCACTCTCTTAAAGGGAGTGCTCCTAATCTCCGTTTTTTACTTGTATAAAAGACACCTGTCCACAGAAGCTATCAATAAATCAGATTCCAATCTCTCCACCATGGACAAGACCAAAGAGCTGTCCAAGGATATCAGGGACAAGATTGTAGACCTACATAAGGCTGGAATGGGCTACAAGACCATCGCCAAGCAGCTTGGTGAGAGGGTGACAATAGTTGGTGCGATTATTCCCAAATGGAAGAAACACAAAATAACTGTCAATCTCCCTCGGTCTGGGGCTCCGTGTAAGATCTCACCTCATGGAGTTTCAGTGATCATGAGAATGTTGAGAAATCAGCCCGGAACTACACGGGAAAATGTTGTCAATGATCTCAAGGCAGCTGGGACCATAGTCACCAAGAAAACAATTGGTAACACGCTACGCTATGAAAGACTGAAATCCTGCAGCGCCCGCAAGGTCCACCTGCTCAAGAAAGCACATGTACAGGCCTGTCTGAAGTTTGCTAATGAACATCTGAATGATTCAGAGGAGAACTGGGTGAAAGTGTTGTGGTCAGATGAGACCAAAATCGAGCTCTTTGGCATCAAATCAATTTGCCGTGTTTGGAGGAGGAATGCTGCCTATGACCCCAAGAACACCATCCTCACCGTCAAACATGGAGGTGGAAATATTATGCTTTGGGGGTGTTTTTCTGCTAACGGGACAGAACAACTTCACTGCATCAAAGGAACAATGGACGGGTCCATGTACCGTCAAATCTTGGGTGAGAACCTCCTTCCCTCAGCCAGGGCATTGAAAATGGGTTGAGGATGGGTATTCCAGCATAACAATCTCCAGACTTTTTTTTTTTTTTTCACCAATGCAGCACCAGGAACATACTCTACCTGAAGTGTGTCCCATATCCAGCTGGTTGCTGCATAGTGTAGAAATCTTGCCACTGAGACCTCCACACAGCATTGGTCTTCCGGCACTGCTTGGGGTTCACATCAGCTACTGTGAGCGTGAAAGAGTTTCAGCGCTTGCCATCTCCATTCATAGAGCTTGTACTATACTTTACCAGAATGTAAAGCACTCTATGAATGGAGGATAGGCAGATGAATGACAGGATCTACCACGGGACATTTTGCATTCTGGGGAAAAAATACTATGAGTGCTATGAATGAAAGGGGCAGGCAAGTGGCACAACGCTTTCACACTCACAGTGGCTGATGTTAACCCAAGAAGCGCCGAGAGTTCATCACTGTGGGAAGGACCAAGCAGCAGTGGGGAGAAGATTTCTATACTATGCAGCGGCCAGCAGGATGTAGGATATACCTCATTAGAGGTAAGTTATGTCCCAGGCTCTGCATAGTAATAGAAGAAATGTGGCTAAACTTAGCTTTACAAAATTGTTAAATGTAGTGCAAGTACAGGTATTTGACTTGGTATCACTCACTTGCAATTCCGTAAACAGCAGCACAGCATGGTCCAGGTTAGTGATTGGCCTATCTTCAAGCTGGCTTCTGATAGCACCTTGTGCACCAGTACTCAGGTGGGTCAGTACTGTAGGCCAATAAGATTTTATTGCCGAATGGCCAAGATCAAAGAGGTGGTGATTCATGCATTTATTAGCAACACATTTCTAGTGGTGTGAATTATAGTCAAAAGCCTTGTGTCAAATTATAACCTGTGCAACATTTTCATTGTTATTACCAACGTGTGCGAAAAATTCATGCTATTTTTATATGTGACACTTTTACTGTCTTTTGCTAATGTTGGGACAAGTTTGTAAAGAAATCCCACTATGTCAGTGACAAAGGAAATCTAGATAAATAAGGCCTTTACCACACTGGAGTAAGTTGTGTCGTGTGTAAGTATTTTTTTGCAGACAAAGTTCTGAATCAGTCCCAAGTTGCATAATTTGTCACACTACTGCGGGACCGATGTCTGATGAGTACCTATAACTCTGTTTATAAATTTCATGGAGTCTGTACCCAGTGGCAGATTTGCATTGGGGCAGGCTAGTCATCCACCCAAGGTTTAAGCGGATCCAGTGCATGCCTGTACACAGTTTATCTACTTTATTACGTAATGTAACAGGCTTTGGGGCAGCACATCATTACAGTGCCTTGAAAAAGTATTCATACCCCTTGAAATTTTCCACATTTTGTCATGTTACAACCAAAAACGTAAATGTATTTTATTGGGATTTTATGCATTTACAGAACAATGTAATTTTCTAGTAAAGCGGCCACTTTAAATAAGAAAATGTGAAATAGTATTTTTAAACTCTACTGAATAAATAGTGTGAAAAAATAAGCGGCGCTTAAAATAATGTATTGAATGCCTGTTTTCACAGACCTGCAATATAAACAAAGTGCTAATATATCACATAAATCACCCTGTGACAATTGTTAGCAAAACAAAATTATATTTGTATGTATGTATGTATGTATGTATGTATATGTGTTCATAAATTTAATTCAATCGTTGATTGTGTTTTAGTTATCTCTTAATCATCCACCACACCTGAGTGCCAGTGATTCCTCTCCCGTCAGATAGAACACTCACCAACTCAATATGCCTTACACTCTCATGCTTGGCAAAAAGATGTGAAAAACCTCCACAGAAAGGTTTACCAGATGCTCCAACCGTGTAAATACCGGATCTCTCCGCATGTAAATAAAGAGTGCACCAATAGGGTAATACCGTAAAACCCAGCTTTAATAAAACACTGTGTGAGATATTGGCACTTTGTTTATATTGCAGATCTGTGAAAACAGGCATTATCTACATTATTTTAAGTGCTGCTTATTTTTTCATACTATTTATTCAGTAGAGTTTAAAAATACTATTTCACATTTTCTTATTTAAAGTGGCCGCCTCACTAGAAAATGACATTGTTCTGTAAGTGCAGTGGTGGGAACTCACGGATTTTGCTTGGTTACCATTTTTTTTTATTTTTTGTAATAGACCAATACTTTTTCAAGGCACTGTATGGAGTTGCAGGAGGCATCTTCCAACCTCTATTCCCACTTCATTACATAGTGCTATGGTGTATATTTACTAATGGCTGGCACCAAGGTGAGTAAGTAGTAGAGAAAGCGGAGACCCAGGAAGATTTGTCAGAAAGAAGGTGCCAACTCTGCTGATATAATCAAACCCCTTCAACAGACGTTAACTGGGACCTTTTTTAAGAGCTTTTTTTTTTTCCCTTCACTTTAGCTGGTGAAAGGAGTGGATGGGGACCAAAGGAAAGGTGAGTATGACCAACAAGGGGAGGGGGGGCAAAAGTATAAATCTCCACCACAATAAAATGCTGCCACTCCACTGTTCACAATTTACCTTTTTGTTATAATACCGGCTTGATCATGGTTGCATGTGGGGTCCACGGTAATGTCCAACATTACTGTTTACTGATGAATGTCTGCACCTGTGCTGTCATGTATTTTGCATTTGAGATTACTGAGAGTAATTTTCTGTCTTCCCCTTTTTAGTTCCCATATGCTGCACCTTCTCCACAGGAGCCAGTGAAAACACTAAGAAGTCTGATCAACATCCGCAAGGACACATTGCGTTTAGTAAGGTGACTGAACAACAAATTATATGTTTTTTGTGTGGCTGTATGTGTAGTAGGATTCTTCTAAACATCCTCTTTCTCCTTCTTGGACAATAAATTACAGTTTTTGAACACTCCCTTATCCCCTACACCTATTTTTATTTTTATTTTTTATTGCTTATACATACCTTTAAATAGCCACCTGTGTGTAGTTGGCTTTATATTTGCCTGGTTATGGTGATCCTGCTAGTGAAAGTTTGGTTGTCAACTTCCTGTCGTAGGGTGGCAACGCTCCCTGGGTGTCTCCTTTAGCAAGAGTAGCATTGCCACTCTAGGAATGGACACTGCTGTGTGTACTACAAGCTGTTGTCCTGTCGCCCCAGCACGTTCAGCTTGCTAGATCACAAGTATGCCTACAGTGCAGTCTTTTGATCTTAACTCCCTTCCATATCTGCTTGTCAATCTTCTAGCTAATGGAACTGCAGAGGAACAGGGGAAATGTAAGCACGTCTTAGACTGTGTCCTAGAAGTTGAATATTGAGATTTTGTCATTCTCTGGGGGTTGCGGGTAATGCTAAAATGGAATTACCATATATACTCGAGTATAAGCCGAGTTTTTCAGCACATTTTTTTTTTTTTGTGCTAAAAATGCCCCCCTCGGCTAATACTCGAGTCACCTTTTTGCGCCTAATCTCCCAGATTTTGGGGACCCGGTACCGGCCGGCCGTAGGTCTCCTGGACCCGAAACTTGGCACACTTCTTCTACAAGTGTGCAAAGTTTGTTGTCCGGGGGACCTACGGCCGGGGAGCACCGATTTTTCAAAGCCGGCCACCCCTTCCATAGACCCCCATGTTAAATGGTAATTTCTCTGGTGACTTTGGGGACCCGGTACCGACCGGTCGTAGGTCCCCTGGACCCGAAACTTGGCACACCTGTATCCCCATTTCTCCTCTACAAGTGTGCAAAGTTTGTTGTCTGGGGGAGCACCGATTTTTCAAAGCCGGGCACCCCTTCCATAGACTCCCATGTTGAAGGTCAGTCTAGTCATGGACACAGTGAGGCATGCACATGGACACAGTGAGGCATGCAGATGGACACCCTAGGCTTATACTCGAGTCAATAAGTTTTCCCATTTTTTTGTGGTAAAATTAGGTGCCTCGGCTTATATTCGGGTCGGCTTATACTCGAGTATATATGGTACTTTACTGCCCTAAAATACGCCTCTGTGACAGTAACAGCATGTAGGATCATAGGACATGGAAGTCCAGAGGACCATATAACTATACTGTAATTGAATTGAAACCTGTCACTATCGAGCCACACCTCTAATACTTTTTGCTGCCCACACTAAGTGCGTTGACATAATTTTCACGCCGCTATTAGCTCCCCCTTCCCTGCAATCTTTCTCACAATCCTAACATTCTAAAATATATACTTTATTTGTTTGTTCTGGTGTCAGGTGGAGTGCTGAAAAGCATAGGCATGAGTAATACTTGATTATTTAGAGTCCAGCCCAATAAAGACTCCAAAACGGAATATTGTGGAATGGGCAAGACCATAGCTTAACGTTGTTTGTGCTCTCAATTTAGCTGTCAAGTCATTATACCTGATCACATTTGCAGCACCATGGCAACTGCAGATTAAATAGGGGATAAGATGGCGGCTTCCTTGGCTGTAAAGGATTAGTAAATGTCAGGAAACTGGAGAAATCTCCACCCCCAACTATAATAAGTAAACCCCAATCCTCACCCCTTAGGCAGGAATAGCCAATACACACACTTTTTTTTTTTTCCTACATTATTCTTCAGTTAAAACTAATAAATCCTATACGTATGCCACCCTTCCATCAACCAAATCTTTCTTTCACTATAGCTAAAGGAGCCAAATAAAAGAGGTTGTTAAGTAAACCTGTAGTGAAATCCAGAGCCTGAGCTGGTGTTTTTTTTTTTTTTTTTTGAAGCTCTACAGCAGCCTTTTTCAACCAGGGTGCTTTCAGGTTTATTCAGGGGTGCCTTGACAAAATGCCCAAACATTGTATACAAGGCAGCAAGTGGATCAAGCCTGCCTTTTAGTTACACAGAGGCACAGGTTTTCATTGTGCACCGTTCCAACATCCAGTGATGTCATTGGTTGATAAGGAGGACGTTGGGTGCTTGCACAGCATCCTTGTTTGTCCCTTCCCTGCCCCTTTCCATCAGCACTGGCATCACATTAGCCAGAAACTAAGCGAGAAGAAAAATTCTGGGTGTTCTACATGTGTGGCTATTGCTGCATTATGTGAACCAATTAGGTTCACTTTTAACCTCTCTAGAGCCTGAGTTGGGGGTGTTGGAGCAGCTCTAGAGCCTGAGTTGGGGGTTTTGGAGCAGCTCTAGATCCTGAGCTGGGGGGTGTTTTGAGCAGCTCTAGATCCTAAACTGGGGGTGTTGGAGCAGCTCTAGCTCCTGAGTTGGGGGTGTTGGAGCGGGGGTGTTGGAGCAGCTCTAGATCCTCAGTTGGGGGTGTTGGAGCTGAGGGTTGCAGGGCAAGCCTGGAGCAGGATTTCAACTTCTAAAGCCAGTGCGGAGCCTAAGCTGACAAACACGGAGCGCTGCCAACCCTACATTAGGGTCTACTTTTTTCATTTTTTTCATTTTGGAAAGTGTAAGTTCGGCCTAAAGCTAAAACCTTTAAATCTACTTGCAGCCACAATCTAAGACTAACCTATCCTAGCCCTGTAAAGCAAAATCGCTATACATACCTTTTCTGAAGCCGCTTCCGTCTGGTCTCCAGCGGCGGAAGCTGTGTGCAGGAGACAGCCGACAACAGCTGGGAAATGCCTGGGAAGTGACGTCTCCCATAGAGTTACTATGGGGCTTCCATTGTCGGCTGCCTCTCCTGCACACGCCTACACTTCAGAAAAGGTATGTATATCGACTTTTGCTTTGCAGAGCTAGATACACTATATTACCAAAGTATTGTAACGCCTGACTTTACACGCAAATGAACTTTAATAGCATCCCAGTCTTAGTCCATAGGGTTCAATATTGAGTTGCTCCCCCCCCCCCCCCCTTTGCAGCTATAACAGCATCAACTCTTCTGGGAAGGCTGGCCCTTTAGGAGTGTGTCTATGGGAATGTTTGACCATTCTTCTAGAAGTGCATATGGGAGGTCTGTCAAGTCTCTGATGTGAGGCAGAGAGGGCACCCCTTGTGGCTGAGTGCAGCGCTCCCCTGGGAGTGATACAGGGGATACAGTGCCCAAAGGTGCACGGGTTGCCAGTAATGCTGCAGCAGGCTGGTAGGCAGAACGTGGCTGGGTTGCGCTGGGTAGCGATGTCAGTAGCCGTGCAAGAAGAAGTCCTGAGTAGGCGGTTGCAGGATAAACCCGGAGCAGGGTTCGCAGCCAGGCCAGAGGTCATATACCGGGAGACAGTCCAAGAGCAAACAGGAGCAAGCCGGGTCATAAACAGTGGGCAGTGGATCGAAGAATAGCCAGCCAAGCCAAGGTCAGAGCGAGGAGATAATCGGGATCACAGGTCAAGCCAGAAGCAGAGGTCAAGCCAGGGGTTTCAAGGTAAACGGACACAGGAACACAGGAAGCTGACGACAATCCAGCAATTTGGGTCAGACAGTGGCAGCCTTTTATAGGCCAGCAGGGGGATCCACCTGTCACATGATGTGCCTATAGTGGCCATTTCTTCTACTGGCAAGATTGCCAGTACTTCCATGGCCATTTCCCTGACAAGGTCAGGCACTGATGTGGACGAGAAGGTCTAGCTCGCAGTCTCCGCTCGAATTCATCCCAAAGGTGTTCTATCGGGTTGAGGTCAAGATCCTTCACCCCAAACTTGCTCATCCATGTCTTTATGGAACTTGCTTTGTGCACTGGTGCGTAGTCATGTTGGAACAGGAAGGGGCCATCCCCAAACTTTCCACAAGGTTGGGAGCATGAAATTGTCCAACATGTCTTGGTATGCTGACGCCTTAAGAGTTCCCTTCACTGGAACTAAAGGGCCAAGCCCAACCCCTGAAAAAAAAAACCCACACCATAATCCCCCCTCCAAATGATTTGGACCAGTGCACAAAGCATGGTCCATAAAGACATGGATGAGCGAGATTAGGGTGGAGGCACTTGACTGGCCTCAACCCAATAGAACACCTTTGGGATAAATTAGAGCGCAGACTGCAAGATAGACCTTCTCGTCCACATCAGTGCCTGACCTCCCATATGCACTTCTGGAAGAATGGTCAAACATTACCATAGACACACTCCTAAAGGGATAGCCTTCCCAGAAGAGTTGAAGCTGTTATAGCTGCAAAGGGTGGGCCAACTCAATATTGAACCCTACAGACTAAGATGTCATTAAAGTTCATTTGCGTGTAAAGTCAGGTGTCCCAATACTTTTGGTAATATAGTGTATGTAGCTCTGCAAAGCAAAAATCACTATACATATACCTTTTCAGTGCCCGACCTCACAAATGCGCTTCCGGAAGAATGGTCAAACATTCCCTTAGACAAATGTGGATAGAAGAATTAGTGTGCTTAGTCTTAAATAAAAATGACAAAATAAGCTGCTACACAAGAATGCGACTAAAATTCTAAGGTGACTGGAAGTAAAAATGTGGCGCTAAATGAAAGAAGAGAAATATTTCTATCTCACCAAGTAAAGTGTACCCCACTGGGTATAAAGTGGAAAAATCTTAGGATAAGTCCACCTCAAAAAAAGAAGAAAAAATAGAAAAAACAGTACATGTGAAAATGTCCATCAAAAAAAATGAAGAGTGACGGTGAAGATAAACGTGTAACCGTGTAGATCATCACATGGAAATTCTTTCAGGTAGGTAAGATGAGACTAAATACGCTTACCGGAACAGGTGGATCCGACTGTCAGCGACAGTAGATCAATCAGGCATAGACAATCCCATCGGCAAGTAGACTCGGCTCGTCTGAAGACTCTGGATGGTATCAACCACAAACATAGCCCATGGACTTTTATTCTGTTACTGTGATCACTTTTAATGTTTTGTTGGTTTTTATTAATTAAAACCCACAATTTTTGACCTGCACCATTGGAGCACCGTTTTTCTTTTTCCTTCCATGTCCTGGCAGATTACGTTTTTTTTTGAGCCTTTCCATTGTGCCTTTCATTGACCCCTAAGGGGTTTATCCTTCTGAAGCTGTTCAAACGCCATCTGAAAACAGCGTGGACACCCTGTGAGCTCTGAGTCCTCCACACGTCCAGGATACCATTTACAGAGGGTCCCTAGTCGTGGACTGTCGGGTCCATGGGCTACGTTTGTGGTTGATACCATCCAGAGTCTTCAGACAAGCCAAGTCTACTTACCGATGGAATTGTCTATGCCTTATTGATCCACTGTCGCTGACAGACGGATCCACCTGTTTCGGTAAGTGTATTTAGTCTCATCTTACCTACCTGAAAGGAATTTCCATGTGATGATCTACACGGTTACACATTTATCTTCACCGTCACTCTTCACTTTTTTTGATGGACATTTTCACATGTACTGTGTTTGTTTGTTTTTTTTTTTTCTCTTTTTTTTCTTTTTTTGAGGTGGACTTATCATCCTAATATTTTTCCACTTTATACCCAGTGGGGTACACTTTTCTTGGTGAGATAGAAATATTTCTCTTTTTTTCATTTAGCACTACATTTTTACTTCCATTCCCATAGACACACTAAACCTTGTGGGCAGCCTTCCAAGAAAAGTTGAAGCTGTCATAGCTGCAAAGGGTGAGCCAACGCAATATTGAACCCTACGGACTAAGACTGGGATGCCATTAAAGTTCATGTGCGCTTAAAGGCAGGTGTCCCAATACTTTTGGTAATATAGTGTAAGTTAGTCCTAGATTGTGGCTGCAAGTAGATTTTAGAGATTTTAGTTTTAGGTTGAACTTCTACTTTAACCATTTTTTACAGGGCTATAATGGTTTCTTCTTCAATAAGGTACTTCTTTTCTTTCCATTGGTATATTATTTATAACATGTTTTCCAGTTTGAATAGTACTGTGTGTGAATAGTGGGTCTGGTAACATGGCATCTTTTCAGGTGTACAGAAGAAATGAAGGCCAGCAGTGTGGAGGGCAGCCGTCCCAAAGTACATTATAATGTGGAATTTACGTTTGATACCGATGCACGAGTGGCAATTACTATCTATTACCAAGCAACTGAAGAGTTCCAAGGGGGAATTGCAAGGTGAATACTCGATGATTGAAGATACAGTGGAAACAAAAAGCACAGGCTATAAAGAAGTAATGTTAGGCAAGCTCTATCCTGCTTCTGATCACTCTGTTTATTCTGGCAGCAGGAACGTGGCACTGCCAGTTTTAAAACCGAATTAAATCTCCCCAAAATGTTTTTTTAAGTTGGGCTCCAGGAGTTTTTATTCATAATATGCACATCATATTGGCACATTTTGGTAGTCTTACCTGGCTGGTGATCCCCACCAGTGCTGCTCTGCCAGTTTCTCCTGGTCTTCCATCTGCGTTTGGACACCTCGGCCACCTGGTTGGCTGGGATGCGATGACCTCACTTCCATGCATGTACTTAAGAATCACATCAGGGAACAGAATGGTACTGTAAATATATGCTGAGCTGCAAATTCATGGCTCAATGTACACAAATGCTGACAAGCAGGGAGAAGGAATTAAAGTGCAAGTGCAAAAAAGTGCACCAAACAGTGTCAGCCAACACAATCATCAAATATACATATGTGTAAAATATATACATATGTAAAGTCCATCAAAGACAACATCTAATGGGTGTCCAATAGAAATAAATGATCAATTTAATAACGTGCATGTGAATCTTGATCCTGGTGAACAATATGGAGTGACTGTAGATCTTCCATCACCTGCCACGCATCCTACTCACCAAAATTCCATGACGCCCATTACAGGTAGTCAAAAATGCTTGTGGATTATACCAATCAGGAAATTCTCACAGCCACGGCACCGATCCGATCAGATGTCCAACCATTAGTGGAAAGATGCAAAAAAAAAAAGGGCTTCCATGGTGAAGTATATCACGATTTATTCGAAAATTAAGAAGTTTAAAAACAAGTATCCATCACAGCTTTAACATCCATGTGTTGGAAACGCCGTTTGCGCTCCAGCTGCGTTACAGAAGGCGGAAGTGACGTATCACGCTCACAGCACCCTACGCGTTTCGTCAGCAGGCTCTGATGTTATCAGGGGACATGTCATTTATTTCTATTATACACTCATTAGGTGTTGTCTTTGGACTAATATATATATATATGTGTGTGTGTGTGTGCGCTGACACTTTTTTTTGATGCACTTTTTTGCACTTGCCCTTTTAATTATTTCAAATTTGTTCACTTTAAGAGAGCACGGTTCAAATTAAGTGGTTTTAATTTTTATTTATGTTTATTTACAACTAGCTGCTCTCATTGTCACTATTTATTATTATTATTTAAATTTAGAATTTTTTTTGCCCCATTTGCGCAGGTTTGGGGTGTTTAAACAAATTCCCATATACTGTATAGACCTTCTAAGCAGGGAGAAGGGTTTATGACAGAGGAGACCAATAAGGTCTCGCCCGCCATACATTTTTTATATTTTTTTGGTTTATTCCACTGTAAGGGATGCTCCTGGCATCGGGAACTAGAAAGGATACTGTAGCAGGAAAGTGTTTCCGTAAAGTTGAATTAAACTCCCCAATTTACCGTAACTTATCCCACAAGCTGAACAAGAGAAATCTCTTGATTCTGCAGTGCTGGGTATTGTATTCTGACAGCTGGCACCTGCAGTGCCAAGAGTGACTGCATCTGATTATATGCAGGCTCTGTTTGGCCAATAATTTTACTCCCAGTTCCTTTGATAAAAGACGATTTGAAAAATCAACTTTTTTTTTTCAAGTTGGGTGGTGCCGACAGCCACTCATGGAACGAATTTCAACTGATTCCGTAGGAATCGGATACATATTGATCTGTCTATGGCCAACTTAAAGCACAAAAATGATCCCTTGCAGTGGGGCTGGACCTGCACTGCAAAGGTTAACTGCTCATTTAGGTCTAGGGAGAGAAAAAAAGATTTACTTACCCGAGTCTCTGCTCCCCCCTTCTGACTACTAGACTGGTCCCTGCAGCTTCTTCTCCCCCCATTGCTCCAGTGCTCCTACATCTTGACATCATTCAGACCAAAAGCAGGGTCCATGTGATGACTCCGTGGGTCATTCCACTGCTGGAGCGTGGGGGAGCTCTGTCTGCCAGGGGAGCAGAGGATTACGTAAGTAAAACTGTTTCTCCTCTCTCCTACACAAAATGAACTTTTGTAGTTCAGGCACAGCCCCACGTAAATTTAACATTTTTAAATGTTCTTGGAGTTTGGGTGCAATGCGGTTGCTTGTTGCCTTTTTTGCACATCAAAGACAACCTAGCAGTTTTCTTGTGGCACTTAGAACAAAGATCAGAAAATAATACGTTGATATTTATAGTTACTCTTTTATCATTACATTTTTTTAGTCTGTGTCTGGCTCTCAGCACGGACTATTGGCAGACTGCATCCTGCCTCCAGACTGGGGAACATGTGGTTGGAACAATTGCTAGTGGTTTAAACATAGCTGCAGAGGTGAGTTTATCTCTGTAGAGATATGTTGGGAAATATGCATTTGGGTCAGGCACTGCAAGTAAGCACGGTAGCTGCTAGATACATAGGTTGATCCTAGTACAGAGTCATTTTATATCTGTGTGGTTATATATAGACTGTGGTTATATTTTTTATTGTCTTGGCTCCTTTGTGCTGAAACAATTGTTAACGATGTTATTTCTCCATCAGTTACATTCCTAAGGCCAGCAACCTGCAGTCGGAGACGGTGTACTTCAAAAAAGGTGTCAGCCAGCAATTTTGCCTTCCATCACATAATGTAGACCCATCTGAATGGAGGGAAGAAGAGGTAAGAGAAAGTCTTTGTTGCATTTGTTTCATGTGTGTTTTACATCCATATATGATTTGTTCTTATTTTTAACTCTAGCATAAATTAAATGTCCTGTAACGGCGAAACTTTTTGTGCCGGAGTGCCCAAACTGCAACACAAAACCAACTTACGGTATTTGTTTCAAAGTGCCAACACTGAATTAAACCTGCCAGTGGCTCCGTACAGAGGATGGGCCCCAAGGGACCAAAAACGTATAATTCTGACAAAAAAAAAACCTTTGTGCTTTTTCAAACAAAAGAATGCTCGGGTGTGGGCTGGGCCATTGACAGTAATGGGGTTCCTCATCGTGGTTGGTGCATTTCATAAATCGCGCAATCAATATACTATATACAGTGGAACCTCGGATTGCAAGTAACGAGCGTTTTCGCAATACGAGCACTGTATTTGAAAAAATCCTAACTCGGTTTGCGAGTGTTGTCTCGCAAAACGAGCAGGATTCAGGCCAAAGCGGTGTGCAGTACCGTGTTTTGCCTGAGGTGGGGGGGGGGGGGGCGCCGGAGCCAAGCTGAGCCAATCGCAGCCATTCGTAAATGCTCGGAAAGGCACGGAAATACTCAGTTTCTGAGCCTTTCCAAGGTTTGAAGAGGCTAGCTGTGGTGTCCTCGGGCCTTTCCGGACGTTTCCGAGGCTCTCCGGCGCCCCCCCACCTCTGGCCGCATGCGGTATTGCGTGCCATTGAAGTCAATGCGGAACAAATTATTTTCGTTTCCATTGACTTCAATGGGGAAACTCGCTTTGATATGCGAGTACTTTGGATTTACGAGCATTCTCCTGGAACGGATTATGCTCATAATCCGAGGTTCCAATGTATATGGACACTGGGGCCCTACATCCAAGATGGAAATGGTAATTACCTGTTGGTAAAAAAGTGGTTTCTACTTATGTCCCAATGGTGTCCTCCAAGGCAAAGGACTGTGCATACAGCCTGCCTGAGGATCTAAATATGGCACCGGACACACATATGCGGCTCAGGGGATTACCGCTGTGCGATGCAGGAACCCGCACTGGATTCACAGGGCTTCTGCATCGCACCAGTGTGAACCAAGCCTAACTAGATAATTCACAGCAGGAAGGAAAAGGAATGGGACAGTGACTTACTCATTTGTGTGTATACATTTTGGCTTCAGCTACTGAGCAGTGTACAGCCCTGGCCAAAAGTTTTGAGAATGACACAAATATTTTCACAAATTCTACTGCCTCAGTTTTTATGATGGCAATTTGCAATTAATTGCAATTCATCGAAATCACTCTTCATAACATTCTGAAGTATATGCAAAGTCCCTCTTTGCCATGAACATGAACTTAGCCCACGTTCACATCGGGCCGATTTGGCACGCCATTTGACATGTCCAAGCACTGTCCGAATTGGTGCGACACCGACTTTAGGTCGCCGCACCGATTCCCAAAAGTAGTTCCTGTACTACTTTTGGTGACTTCGGGGGCGATCTGAATAGACATCTGTGCAGCAACCCGCACAGATGTCTGTCAAATCGCCCCCGAAGTTGGACTGCATTGCCGGTTTGAAATCGTGCGAGTTCAGCTGAACTCGCACGATTTCTAAACCGCAGTCTGTGTGAACCTACACTTAAAGGGGTTGTAAAGGTTTGTTTTTTATTTTCTAAATAGGTCCCCTTTAAGCTAGTGCATTGTTGGTTCACTTACCTTTTTCCTTCCATTTCCTTTATAAATATTTGTTTTCTTTGTTTTCTTTGTCTGAATTTCTCACTTCCTGTTCCTCCTCAGTAAGCCGTTCAGTAAGCTGTTCTGGGTGACTCCACACCACTCGGATGATGGTGTGAAGTTTAGTGAGGAGAAACAGGAAGTGAGAAATTCAGACAAAGAAAAAAAACATTTAGAAGGTAAATCAAAGGAAAAGGTAAGTGAACCAACAATGCACTAGCTTAAAGGAACCTATTTAGAAAAGAAAAAACAAACCTTTACAACCCCTTTAATCTCAATAAAAACATTTCCACTGCATTTCAGCACTGCCACAAAAGGACAGGGGTCAGTGTTGACGAGGACAAGGCTGGAAATCACTCTGTAATGCTGATTGAGTTAGAATAACAGACTGGAAGCTTTAAAAGGGGAGGGTGGTCTTTAAAATCATCGTTCTTCCTCTGTTAACCATGGTTACCTGCAAGGAAAGACGTGCAGTCATCATTGCTTTGCACAAAAGGGATTTACAGGCAAGGATATTGCTGCTACTAAGATTGCACCTAAATTAACCATTTTATCAGATTATCAAGAACTTCAAGGAGAGAGGTTCAATTGTTGTGAAGAAAGCTTCAGGGCGCCCAAGAAAGTCCAGCGAGTGCCAGGACCGTCTCCTACAGCTGATTAAGCTGCGGGTTCGGGGCACCACCAGCGCAGAGCTTGCTCAGGAATGGCAGCAGGCAGGTGTGAGTACATCGGCACACACGGTGTGTCGAAGACTTTTGGAGGATGTACTGGTGTCAAGAAGTGGCAGCAACTAAGCCACTTCTCTCCAGGGAAAACATCAGGGGCAGACTGATATTCTGAAAAAGGTACAGGGATTGGACTGCTGAGGACTGGGGTAAAGTCATTTTCTCTGATGAATCCCCTTTCCGGTTGTTTGGGGCATCCAGAGAAAACCTTGTCTGGAGAAGAAAAGGTGAGCGCTGCCATCAGTCCTGTGTCATGCCAACAGTAAAGCATCCTGAGGCCATTCATGTGTGGGGTTGCTTCTAAGCCAAGGGAACGGGCTCACTCACAATTTTGCCTAAGAACACAGCGCAGCCATGAATAAAGA
Source organism: Rana muscosa (assembly GCA_029206835.1). Taxonomy (NCBI): domain Eukaryota; kingdom Metazoa; phylum Chordata; class Amphibia; order Anura; family Ranidae; genus Rana; species Rana muscosa. The sequence continues at coordinate 107,566,885 of CM055128.1, forward strand.
ATGGTACAAAAATATATTCCGAGAGCAACTTCTCCCAACCATCCAAGAACAGTTTGGTGATGAACAATGCCTTTTCCAGCATGATGGAGCACCTTACCATAAGGCAAAAGATATAACTAAGTGGCTTGGGGAACAAAACATTGAAATTTTGGGTCCATGGCCAGGAAACTCCCCAGACCTTAATACCATTGAGAACTTGTGGCAAATCCTCAAGAGGCGGGTGAACAAAAAACCCCCCACAAATTCTGACAAAACTCCAAGAATTGATTATGTAAGAATGGGCTGCCATCAGTCAGGATGTGGCCCAGATGTTGATTGACAGCATGCCAGGGAGAATTGCAGAGATCTTGAAGAAGGGTCAATACTGTAAATATTGACTCTTTGCATAAACCTAATGTAAATGTCAATAAAAGTCTTTGACACTTATGAAATGCTTTTAATTATGCTTCAGTATGCCATAGTAACATCTGACAAAAAGATCTAAAAACACTGAAGCAGCAGACTTTGTGAAAATTATTAATTGTATCATTCTCAAAACTTTTGGCCAGGGCTGTAAACACTTGATTTTTTTTCAGCACAGTGGAACCGAGTAGATAACCATATAAAATAGGAAATTAAGCTCCACCTACTGGTCGGAAGAGAGAACATAACATTTTCATATACAGTACTTCATATTTACCTGCTTGAAATATTTTTTTTTCTAAATGTATGTTTATCCATGACCATAATTAACCACTTAACGACCGCTCACTGTATATATACGTCGGCAGAATGGCACCGACAGGCACAATCACGTAGAGTGTACGTGATTGCCTTTTGTATAGTTGGGGGGTCCAATCGGACCCCCCTCCTATACAGTGAGCGGTGGCTAAGTGTCCGGGAGCGTTCCGGGATGAGGGGGCAGCCATTCGTTTCCGGCCACCCCCTCGCGATCGCTCCCGGCGAATGGAAATGCCTCCTCTGTCTGTGTCAGGCAGAGGAAGCAGGAGGAAGTGATGTCATCTCTGGTGCGGCGCTCACATATACCGAGCGCCGTACAAGAGAAGACATCAGGTCAGTGCACACAACACTACACTGACACCAGGACACATAGGGACATAAATCGCCCCCCCAGACACCCCCAGATCACCCCCCCAGCCCCCAGTCACAGTGTCACTGATTGCAGTGACCATTTATTTACTGATCACTGCAATCAGTGACATTTGTGACTGTAAAAGTGTCAGTACATTCAGTTTTAGGTCCAGTGTAGCCCCCTAACCCCCCTAATAAAGGTTTAACCCCCTGATCACCCCCCAGATAACCCTTTCACCCCCTATCACCACTGTCGCTAAGCGATCATTTTTCTGATCGCTGTCTTAGCGTCAGTGATGCCGATCGGCAGCCAGTAATTTTTTTTTAGGTTCGCCGCAGGTTTTTATATCGTCAGGTACCCCAATATATTATCTAATAAAGGTTTAACCCCCTTGATCGCCCCCCAGGTAACCCTTTCACCCCCTATCACCACTTTCGCTAAGCGATCGTTTTTCTAAACGCTGTCTTAGTGTCGGTGATGCAGATCGGTAGGCAGTAATTTTTTTTAGGTTCGCCGCAGGTTTTTATAGCGTCAGGTACCCCCATATATTATCTAATAAAGGTTTTAACCCCCTGATTGCCCCTAGTTAACCCTTTCACCAGTGATCACCATATAAGTGTTACGGGTGACGCTGGTTAGTTAGTTTGCTTTTTATAGTGTCAGGGCACCCGCCGTATATAACCCAATAAAGGTTTAACCCCCTGATCGCCCGGCGGGTGATATCAATTAGGTTTTAGCATCCGAGAGGGTCTGCGTCACACCCAAGGCAGCGTCAGGTTAGTGCCAGTAACGCTAACACCCACGCGTGAAGCATACACCCCCCTTAGTGGTATAGTATCTGAACAGATCAATATCTGATCAGATCTATACTAGCGTCCCCAGCAGCTTAGGGTTCCCAAAAACGCAGTGTTAGTGGGATCAGCCCAGATACCTGCTGGCACCTGCGTTTTGCCCCTCCGTCCAGCCCAGGCCACCCAAGTGCAGTATCGATCGATCACTGTCACTTACAAAACACAACACACATAACTGCAGCGTTCGCAGAGACAAGCCTGATCCCTGCGACTCCAGTGCTGTAGGAGGTAATTTCACCACCACAGTTAAATAAAAAAAGCATATATGCCGAAGCATTGGGGCAGCAGGAGCGGAGGAGCGATTTTGCTCCTAATGCCGCGTACATACGGTCGAAATTCCGACGGAGGCTTGCCCGTGGAAAAGTCCGACCATGTGTGTGCAGCATAACTTTTTTGCGGGAGGATGCCCCCATGCTTCGGCATATATAAATGGTGCGTGTATGCCCATCATTAGAAGTGGGTGGATGAAGGGCAGTATTCTAATGGTGGGCATACCCACCGATCAATCTCTTTTTTCGTTCAGTCAACTGGCTGCATGAAAAAAAAAGATTACAATACATGTCCAACAAGGACCAGCAACGTACTGGTATGTTGCTGGACTTTGAATGTTTATACCAGAATGATGCCTGCGGGTTTAGGTATCATCTTGGTATCATTCTTTTCAGCCTGCGGCCGGCTTTCATGTAAAAGCAATCCTAGCGGCTAATTAGCCTCTGGACTGCTTTTACAAGCAGTGGGAGGGAATGCCCCACCCCCCGGATATAAAAAGCGCCATTGGGAAATTGGGAAAGCATTTTATCACACCGATCTTGGTGTGGTCAGATGCTTTGAGGGCAGAGGAAAAATCTAGGGTCTAGAAGACCCCAGTTTTTTCAAAAAGAGTACCTGTCACTACCTATTGCTATCATAGGGGATATTTACATTCCCTGAGATAAGAATAAAAATGATAAAAAAAAAAAAAAATACTTGGAAGGAACAATTTAAAAATAAAATAAAAATGCAAAATTAATAATAATAATAAAAAATAAAAAAAAGCACCCCTGTCCTGCCCTGCTCTTGCCCAATGGCGAACGCAAGCGTCGGTCTGGCGTCATATGTAAACAGCAATTGCACCATGCATGTGAGGTATCACCGCGAAGGTCAGATCGAGGGCAGTCATTTTAGCAGTAGACCTCCTCTGTAAATCTACTGGGGTAACCTGTAAAGACTTTTAAAGGCTTTTAAAAATGTATGTAGTTTGTCGCCAATGCGCGTTTGTGCGAAATTTTAAAGCATGTCGTGTTTGGTATCTATGTACTCGGCCTAAGATCATCTTTTTTATTTCATCAAACATTTGGGCAATATAGTGTGTTTTAGTGCATTAAAATTAAAAAAAGTGTATTTTTTAACCCAAAAAATGCGTTTGAAAAATCGCTGCGCAAATACTGTGTAGAAAAAAAAAATGCAACACCCACCATTTTAATCTGTAGGGCCTTTGCTTTAAAAATATATATAATGTTTGGGGGTTCAACATAATTTTCTTGCAAAAAAAAAATGTTTTCATGTAAACAAAAAGTGTCAAAAAGGGCTTTGTCTTCAAGTGGTTAGAAGAGTGGATGTAAGCTTCCTAATGTTGTGTATAAAATGCCAGAACAGTTCAAAACCCCCCCCAAATGATCCCATTTTGGAAAGTAGACACCCCAAGCTATATACTGAGAGGCATGTCGAGTCCATGGAATATTTTATATGTTGACACAAGTTGCGGAAAAACGACAATTTTTTTTTTTTTGCACAAAGTTGTCACTAAATGATATATTGCTCAAACATGCCATGGGCATATGTGGAATTACACCCCAAAATACATTCTGTTGCTTCTCCTGAGTACGGGGATACCACATGTGTGAGACTTTTTTGGGAGCCTAGCCACGTACGGGACCCCAAAAACCAAGCACCGCCTTCAGGCTTTCTAAGGGTGTAAATTTTTGATTTCACTTCTCACTGCCTATCACAGTTTCGGAGGCCATGGAATGCCCAGATGGCACAAACCCCCCCAAATGACCCCATTTTGGAAAGTAGACACCCCAAGCTATTTGCTGAGAGGTATTGTGAGTATTTTGCAGATCTCGCTTTTTGTCACAAAGTTTTGAAAATTGAATAATAAAAAATATATATATATATATATATATATATATATATATATATATATATATATATATATATTTCAAAACTTTGTGACAAAAAGCGAGATCTGCAAAATACTCACAATACCTCTCAGCAAATAGCTTGGGGTGTCTACTTTCCAAAATGGGGTCATTTGGGGGGGTTTTGTGCCATCTGGGCATTCCATGGCCTCCGAAACTGTGATAGGCAGTGAGAAGTGAAATCAAAAATTTACACCCTTAGAAAGCCTGAAGGCGGTGCTTGGAATTGCCTCCTGTGCCATTTCTTCAGATGCCTGTGCCGTGACCGGCGGCTGCCGCACGCCTGCACGGGAGTGACGTCCTGTAGCTCTGGTCAGTCACACAGCCGGAGTCCACGGACCCGGAAGAAAAACGGGCGAAGATGGATGCGGCTTCCAGCGGGGACGACGAGGGCTTTGTTTGCAGGTAAGTGTAACATAATGTGCTAGTATGCGATGCATACTAGCACATTATGCATTTACTTTGCAGGTATAAAAAAAGAAGGAAAAAAAAAACAGCGTTTACTTCCTCTTTAAGGTCAAAAAAACTTTCTAAGTGCAGACCCCAGCCCCCGTTGTACATAACAAAAAAAATAAATCAAGGGTTTACAATCACTTTAAATCGAGCTACACCTAGAAAGAAGTGCTTTTAACTGCGAAAAATCCTGAAGTGTACGAGGCAGGAATGATTGATTGTGACACAGAGCCTCAGAAGACCGCTTCCTTGGTCAGAGTAGACTTTACTATTCATATCTAAATATATCTAGCTGAGATTAGATGACATTGCACTGTACTGCCCAGTAGGCAACTATTCACTGAATGGAGGCTTTGCATGTCGAGTGAATAAGAGATCAGCTGAGGCCTTTCTTTCTAAATGATCACAGATTCCTGCGCGTAGGGCTAGCCCTAGGCTACCAATAGACTGGCAGATCTCCCAGGCTACCAAGGACATGCATATCAAGTAGTTGGGAGGAGAAGCTGGCAGTAGGAGGTCACATTGTCTTATAATGTCCATGTGCCATGTAATATCACTTGACAATAAAATACGTTTTTTATAGTGTGCATTGCTACTGATAATTTGTTAGTGTTAAAGCTGCAAATGTCCAAAATCACAATTTAACCAGGCTGCATTAAATTTATTTTAAATAAGACCAATATACTAGGTACCTGCAAATGTCTTCCACTATGCAGCATGACTGGGAGAGGGAAAGGCAGTTGTGGAAGTTATCCAGGAACTACTGCATTGCACAGTGTTGACAGTATAACACTGAAACCTTGCTAAAGGGAGGAGAGCTCGGAGTGATGACCTTTCAGCGTGTGCTTAGAGCGGAACTTCACTCTCTCAATCAACATTGACTATTTTTAACCCTTATGCTGCTAGCATTAGTAAAAATAGTGTGACATGGGGGGGATTGTTACATGGGGTGACATGGGGGAGTGGTAGATGTGTTTTGGTGTAGTGAGTCCACATCAGACAGGCGTTTTATAGTTAAGGGCCTGGTAGCCCACATTTATTAAATGAAAAAACAAAACAAAAGTCCACTCAGAAATCCCACGCAGGGGTTTAACTTTAAACGTCATTCAGACATAACTGAAAATACTAGCCCACCTGGTTACTCTTCAGCAGCACTGCTGCTATAGATACTGGTCCCTCAAACCACCAGCTCTTCCAGGTCCACAGCTTGGAAGCACACAGCTTTGGGCTCCTTAAATGCACGCAGCTTCAAGCCCGTCAATGCACAAAGTTTCTGGCTCCTTGGACGCACACAGCTTCAAGCCCTTCAATGCACACAGCTTTGAGCTTCATACAGGGCCTCTCTCACCAGCAGCCACTGCTCCAACTCCACCTTCTGCTCTCACCAGCCCCTCGTTTATATGGGCTGTGTGCACCTGGGCACACACCCTAATGGCTATCCTCAAGACCCGGACACAGGGTTGGAGATTCTGTCCCACCCAAAACTCTTATGCCCTGTACACACGATCGGATTTCCGATGGAATAAAATCCAATGAAGCTGACTTCCATCAGTCTTGCCTACACACCATCAGTCAAAAATCCGACCGTCCCAAACGCTGTGACATAAAACACTCTGAAGAGCCGAGAAAAATTAAGTTCAATGCTTCTGACCATGCGTTGACTTGATTCTGAGCATGCGTGGGTTTTTTTCTCCGATGGAGTTCCCCACAGACGATCGGAATTTGCTATTGTTTTTTTTTTTCCATTGGTATAATTTAAAACCTGTTCTATTTTTTTATACCGATGTAAAAAATACCGATGGGGCCCACACACGATCGGTTTGTCCGATGAAAAAAGTCCATCGGTCTTATTAGGGATCCCATTAGGGATCTCCAAACTACAGAGTCCCATCCGGAGCTAGCAAGACCTGCAGTTTTCTCCATTTTGAATCTACCCCTCTATTCTTGCAATCTGCAGATATGCAAACTCTGTGTCCCTTTTTACCTTTAATTTCATAGGGACAGAGCCTCGCTCTGCCACAAAAGATCGGAAAGTATATCATATTTACTTGTTAAACTTTTTTTTTTCACATTTCTTCAGCTACTTTTTGGTTTCCAGGCCTAGGTAAATGAGGCCATACATCCCAAGAGTGTTCAGGATGGGAGAAGGGGTTTTCTCAGTTGGGCACACCATCCTGCCAGCATGCCTGAGATAAGGGCAGATGGATTCCAGGAAGTAAATGCTACGTGAATCCTCTACCCTTACTCGGGATAGCTGTGGCTTGATATACTAGGGGGTGTTTTTCATAGTGATTTCTAAACAAAATAAAGCATAGAGAAATGGATAAATGGGTGAGTTTGCTTTGAGTATTAAAAATGAATTAAAGTGGCGTTCCACCCAAAAGTGGAACTTCCACTCGTTGTGGCACGGGAGGGGGGGGAAGAGTACATTTGGCACCTTTTCGGGGGGAGGGGGGACAGGACACAGGTATCCTGTTCCCACTTCCGGGAGCCTCAGCCGTGGGTATTGACGTAAGGCTTCACTACCGGGTTCCCTTACTCGCAATGGAGGCAGCAGGCACCCGACGGCTGATGTACCTTGATCCTGCCCTAAATGCCATTCCCGGATGGCACTTTTCTCCATATGTTCTGGACCTGTCCCTCGGTGGTGGCCTTCTGGGTGGAGATCTTTGATTGTGTCAATATACGCCTTACCTTGTCCCTCCCGGTGTCACCCGAGCTTGCCTTACTAGGGATACACGATGATGACCAACGACCTCGTTATACGAAACTGCTGGTCTCCATGCTATTATTCTACGCTAAAAAGGAAATTCTTCAGAAATGGTCCTCTCCCTCTCCTCCCAAGATTGACGCATGGGAATCTTCCGTTAATTGCGATGATGCCATTATATAGGTTGACTTACATTAGTAGGGGATGTCCTCAGAAATTTGATTGGGTGTGGCTCCCTTGGACACAATCACTTTAGTCCAGTTTACTGGTGGATGGAGGCTGCCTTCTAGCTGTTTACCTTGGGTGTTGGGGTGGGCGGGTGGGACTGGGTTCAGATATGTTTTTTTACTTAATGTGTCTGGGTATTTTGTCTTCCTGATTACCCTTCTTTACCTGTTGCTGTACTACTTTTGACTATGCTTTGTATGTGTATTATTATTTGTTCTTGATGTCTTCTCAATAAAGACCAACCTTATTGTTTAAAAAAAAAAAAAAAAAAAAAGTGTACCTTGATCACAAAACTAGCTGAACAGAATTGCAAATCTTTTGGCAGATAAAATAGTTCACATATATACAGTACGTAAGCTGTATCTATAGTTGTGAGCATATAGAGTTCATCTTTCAGTTGTAATGGTAGTTTATAGTGAACCTGTTGCCAGGCCGTTGGCATTCAGTTTTCTAAGGAAGAAGTAAATGTACTTTACAACAAGCCCTTATTGGCCTCTGTAGGTATAGACAACAAAGAGAAATTAATCTTCAAAAAAGTCCTGAAGTAGTTTCTGCTTGCATTAGAGATTATAAGGCTTGAAGACTGCAAAGTTACTGCTGCGAGGGTGAGCTGGGCAGTATGAGAAAGCCAATTCAGAGCCTCTGCTGTGAATTTAAAGATGGATTGCTCCACATTGCCTGCAGCACTGGTTTTGATTTTTGCATCCTATAAACTACACAGTTGTTCTCTGGAAATGTTAAAATTCAAATTTATTTTTAATACCAAGCAGTTTTAACTGGGTCAAGCTCTCATACTAGCTCCTGCTTCCTCTTACTACCATACAGTCCCATAGGCCTATTACTATGATGGAATGTGTTACTGGTTAATTGGAATAGAAGGGAAGTAGGAGGGTGTGGACAAGCTTCTGCATGACCAGGAAGTGCCAAAGCTTTTCCCAATCAGAATACGCCAACAGTCTGACACTGATAGCTGCTGCAGGCACAGTATGTGTAGGCACCTGTCAGAAGCTCATTTTGGTCACTAGACAAAGTAAAAACACATTATAGAATGTTTTGTTTCTAAAATGCTTGATTCACATAAATGTATCCCATTTCTGTATTTTAGCTGACCTTTGACCTGGACCGAGAGGTGTATCCAATGGTTGTTCATGCAGTGGTGGAAGAAGGTGAAGGTGATATAGTGCTGTCAACATGTTTTACTTCTCCTTTTCAAGCGGGTTCCGAAAAAGTGTTAAAATTGCATTTATTTAAAATGCAGCCTAGCAAATAAGCAGCTGATATCTGAAAAATTGTGCTTAGTTCTTAGTAGAAACCCTTGTTTTAACTGCCTAAATGAAGTTTGCACAGCATTTGCATCTTACAGCACTCCTTACATTGTAAGCTAGCATACTCCATATTAAAGTGTGTGTAATTGTTTTTGGGAAGTGTTAGAAGAGAACTGTTTAGGAAAGCTTGTAGTGAATAATGGTCATCCTGACACAGACATGGCCCCACATTCAATTCGCACTAGTGTGATCAAAATATATAAAAAAAGGAGAGCAGCAACTACCAAAATATATAAATGCAACAATATAGCAATGTGCTTCTATCATAAGGTGCAAAATATGAAAAACAAATACAAAAAAAAGTGCTAGTGCAAAGCAAATTGATGTAACACAATATGTAACAATCTACTTAAATCATAATGTGCAATATATGCGAAAATAAAGTGCTAGTACAGTGCTAAACGACACAGTAGAATTCAAAAATGTTCATAACAATGTGAGGGTCGGTTTACCGTGGTGGGATTCTCAGCTGGCACCATTACTTTAACAATATGGAGGGTTTTAATGGTCAGTGACTGTATTCTTTATAGCTGTTCACGAAGCGAGGATGGTCTGAGTGAGGATACTCATTGCACCCCCTGGGGGTATAGACTCCAAGTACCGTATATACTCAAGTATAAGCCGACCCGAATATAAGCCGAGGCACCTAATTTTACCACAAAAAACTGGGAAACCTTATTGACTCGAGTATAAGCCTAGGGTGTCCATCTGCATGCCTCACTGTGCCTCACTTTGCCTCACTGTGTCCATGTGCATGCCTCACTGTGCCCATGCCTCACTGTGCCCATGCCTCACTGTGTCCATGCCTCACTGTGTCTCACTGTGTCCATGCCTCACTGTGCCTTACTGTGCCCATGCCTCACTGTGCCCAATCTCCCTACCTGATCTCCGGCGCTGTGTGACTAGACTGACGTTTACCATGGGAGTCTATGGAAGGGGTGCCCGGCTTTGAAAAATTGGTGCTCCCTGGCCGTAGGTCCCCTGGACAACAAACTTTGCACACTTGTAGGAGGAAGAGTGGGGATAAATGTGTGCCATGTATGGCTGGGATCAGGCGCACAAAGTTGAAGATGGACACAGACTCGAGTATAAGCCGAGGGGGGCATTTTCAGCACAAAAAAATGTGCTGAAAAACTCGGCTTATACTCGCTAAAAAATGGTTACCGTATATACTCATCGACAGGTGGTTAGGATGTTTTCACTTCTTGGGGTCGGTGTCCTCATTGGACGCTCTTAATGCAGTTGTTGAGGTCCCTTGATTCCATTCTCACCCCTGATAAGCTCCCGCAGAGGGGAGGGGGATGGAGGGGAAACAAAATACTCAGGACTATAGGTATATCCATGCACCTGATGCTGGGGGTGAGGGTGCCGGGATGTATTGGGTAGTAGGAACTATTATGACCTGGGCACACAGTGCTTTCTCCACAATAGCTTTAAAGCAACCTACATAGCTGTGGCTTTTCCCCATGGGTAGGGACAGGTGCATGGAGCCGGGGGACATATAGACTGCTCATCTCAGGGAGGTGGTACCCTACGGGGATATACTTCTTGTCTACCAGAGACATTTATTAGGTATTATTTTTTCCGCAATGTTTGAACGTTCTTACTTCTGTATTTTATTTTGTATTTCATACCATTACTTGGTGGTGTTTGCTTGGATGGATGAGCGGGGTTGGGTTTGCTCTCCTCGGACGGATCCAACCGCTCCCCCACTTAGGTTGAAGCACTGCTCCCGGCAATTATCATGGCGTGCTTAATGCAAATTTTAATTTGCTATATTTAGAAGCGTAGACAGAATTATACTGCCTACCCTGTTTGTCATTTTGATCTTTATTTTCTGCTCCATCTTTTCTTCCTTTCCCTCTAAGTAGCCCCCCCTTTTTTTTCTTCTTAATTCCCTCTCCTCCCTTGCCCTCCCTATTCCTGTGACACCCGGTGGTGATGGATGCTATCTGGCTTACCTCGCTGCACACAAAGGGATTGAACATACCCGAAAAGTAACGTATGCTTCTAAATGATCTCAAAAGGTCACACACTGATGTGGCGTTTATGCAAGAAACTCATTTTCTAGCAGATGTACCTCCTTGTCTCAAAAACTGATTCTATCCTCTGTCCTACCATGCCATTAATGTAGCTGCTAAATCTAAAGGAGTTTCTATACTCCTGTCTAATAGACTACCTTGGACTTGCCATGATACTTTGATTGATGGTGATTGGCCATTATGTGTTTCTCAAGGGATCGATTGGTAAAATACAAGTGACATTGGCCACCATCTATGCCCCCAATGATCGTCAAGATGTTTTCATTACCTGTATCCTAGATACACTTATGGAGTTCTCTGAGGGCCAGGAGATTTTAATATCCCCCTTGTCCCATCTGCTGACACGTCATCGGGGGTGTCCCCTGTCCGCTCTGGCATACATAGGTGAATAACGCAATCTCTTCATAGAGCCCAATTGATCGATGTCTGGAGATTGCAGCATTCTGGGAAAAGAGACTTCACCTTCTATTCCCCCCCCTCCCCCCACCACATAGAGTATATTCGAGGATAGAATACTTCTTCTTTCCCCATGGCCACTTGCATGCAGTGAGTACCTCCACCATTGTGAATATTACATGTTCTGATCACGCTCTTATCACAATACAGTACACCCTTTCGACGTTATCTACCTCCTGAACTCGTTTCTGGAGGTAAATGAAAGTCTCCTACAGAATCAGGATGTTTTGACAGATATTACCACTGATTTGAGATGCTACTTCCATACAAAAAACGACCAACCTGACTGCGACCCGGGTATCCTATGGGAAGCACACAAGACGGTAATACAGGGAATACTGATTAAGCATGGTGCACGAATAAAAAAGGAAAGGCAAAAGCAACTGACGGTGCTCCTCGATAAAATTCATATAGCAGAGACTCAACACAAACGAACACCTACGTCCGCTCTGGAAAGTGAACTTTTGTCCCTTCGTCAACAAACCGTAGACCTACTACACTATCAAGCCAAAGCGGCACTACTGCATTGCCGTAAGATCAGTTATGAATCTGGCAATAAATGCGGGAAGATCTTGGCTAAATCGGTCAGGGATTACAGACTTACTACGTATATACCCCAAATAGTGTCTTCCTCAGGTCACAAAGCAGTGCTCCCCAATCACATTGTGAAAGAATTCAGGGACTTTTACTCATCCTTATACAATCTCCCAGAAGAGACGTCTTCCCGGGAGTCGATAGAGGATTACATTGCCTCGTCCCAACTTCCCTCAGAAGTCAGAAGAACTAGATGCCCCCGTCACGTTTGGGGAGCTGCAGCGGGCAGTAGGTGGGATGAAACCGGGGAAGGCCCCTGGGCCTGATGGCTTTCTCCTACAATACTACCAATCCCTTCTTCCGATTTTAGGCCCATATATGGTTAGGCTATTTAATGCTCTTAGTGCAGATGCGACTTTCCCGAGAGATACTCTACAAGCCCATATAGCCGTAATACCCAAGGAGGGTAAAGATCCATCCTCCTGTAGCAGTTATAGACCAATTTCCCTATTAAATATTGATGCTAAGCTTTTTACAAAGATCCTGGTGACACGGTTAGCAAACCAACTCCAGGAAATCATTCATATAGATTAGGGATGTTCGGCGAACAACGAACGATTTGGGCCGTTCGCGCCAAATTCGAGTGACGCGAACGGCCCACAATACACTGCGCCATCGCAGTGAAATCCCGGTGCTGTGATTGGCCAAGCATGCACTGTGACCCTGCATGCTTGGCCAATCACAGCGCCGGCAGCGAGGAGAGCAATGATTGGCCACAGGCAGGATGCCTGTGGCCAATTATAGCTGAGGGGGTTTAGCACACGCCCCACACTATAAAAGGCCGCCAGCGCGGCGGCCTCGTGTAGTGTGTTCTGGAGCAGGGAAAGTGAAGGATAGGCAGGGACAGTGTCAAATCTTGTCAAATCTATTCTTTGCTTAACCTTGTGTGTAGGGACAGAGAAGGATAGGCAGGGAGAATGTCAGTGTCATATACTTTGATAAACCTTGTGTGCAGGGAGAGAGAAGGATAGGCAGGGGACAGTGTCAGTGTCCTATTCTTTGCTAAACCTTGTGTGCAGGGAGAGAGAAGGATAGGCAGGGGACAGTGTCAGTGTCATTGTTGCTAAGCCTCCTGCACATTATACACCTGAAGTTAGCCCGTATTGCTGCTTTTTCCTGGTGTGTTACACCAACAGGATTTTGCGGCACTTACAGCGGGCGGAGTGTGCCTCCTGACCATATTACACCTGAACTTAGCCTGTATTGCTGCTTTTTCCTGGTGTGTTACACCAACAGGATTTTGCGGCACTTACAGCGGGTGGAGTGTGCCTCCTGACCATATTACACCTGAACTTAGCCTGTATTGCTGCTTTTCCCATTTCCCTGCAGGCCATTAGAATGTCTGGAAGGCAAACAAGGAGAGGCAGACAGTCAGGAGCCAATAAAAGAGGGCAAGCAGGCTCTGTGTCTAGAGACAACAGTGCTGGTCGTGAACGCGGTGCATCGCCATCAGCACGTGGCCATGGGACACGCTTGTCCATCTTTTCGGCAGCTGGACGTGTTGAGCCGCATCATGCCGAAGACTTGGTAGAGTGGATGACCAAGCCCTCCTCATCCTCTCTCACCCAGGCTCAGGGTACTGGCAAAGCAACTGCCAAAGCGTCCTCTTCCCTGGTATCAATGTCATCATCAGTCACTCCTTCCCTAGACCAACCATGTCCTCCTGAGGAGTCCCCCGAACTGTTTGAGCACAGTGTTGGGTACATGCTCCAGGAGGATGCCCAGCGTTTCGAATGGTCTGATGATGATACCCAGCTAGAGGAAGGCAGTAGCGTGAGAGCATAGAGAGGGGATGCTCAAGAAGGACACTAATCTGGCAGTCATGTTCCAGCAGCTGCAGCATACTGCCAGATTGGCTCCAGTGATGAGGAGGGAGGGGATGATGAGGTCACTGACTCCACGTGGGTGCCTAATAGGAGAGAGGAGGAGGATGAGGAGGAGGCACATCTCCAACGAGGCAGGATGCCCTCGGGGGGGCCAGCGTAAGGGCAGCACACCGACTGAATCACACCGCAGAGCTCCGCCTGTGCAGGGCACTGCCTCTGCCCGTTATTCAAAAGTTCTTTGGTGTGGGCCTTTTTTGAGTCGAGTGCATCAGATCGCACAGCTGCTGTTTGCAACATATGTCTCAAGCGTATATCGCGTGGCCAAAACATCACCCGCTTGGGCACCACATGCTTGACCAGACATATGTTGACCTGCCATGCAGCTCGTTGGCAAGCCTACCTTAAAGACCCACACCAAAGAACAAAGCTGACCTCTTCTTGCACCGCATCAGCTGGGATCTCCAACCCCACTATACCTTCAGTCCTCTCTGAAACCTGCTCTGAGAGGAATGAAGGTGTAGAATTAGGTGTGTCACAGCCAAGTACTTGCGGGCACTCTGCTAGCAGTACACCGACGTCCGATTCTAGCAGGCAAATTTCCCTGCCCCAGCTGCTGGACCGTCGAAAGAAGTTCACTCCCAGCCATCCACATGCCCAGCGGTTGAATGCTAGCTTGGCTAAATTGCTAGCGCTTCAACTGCTGCCTTTTCAGTTGGTAGACTCGGCCCCCTTCCGTGAGTTTGTGCAATGTGCGGTTCCTCAGTGGCAGGTTCCCAAACGCCACTTTTTCTCACGGAAGGCGATTCCGACTCTCTACCGGCATGTGGAAGGCAATGTCTTGGCCTCGCTGGACAGGGCGGTCAGCGGTAAGGTGCATATTACCGCTGACTCATGGTCCAGCAGGCATGGACAGGGACGTTACCTTTCTTTCACGGCCCATTGGGTCACTCTTTTGGCAGCTGGGAAGGATGCAGGACAAGGTGCAGTAGTGTTGGAGGTTGTTCCACCGCCACGCCTCCAAAATTCTACTACTGGTTGTGACACACCTCTGTCCTCCACCCCCTCCTCTTCTTCTTCCTCCGTGGCCTCTTCCTGTGCTTTGTCCTCGGAACCAGCGGTGCTCCGTAGGCGTTCAAGGGGCTACGCAAGTACGCAGGCAAAAAGATGCCATGCCGTGCTTGCGCTGGTGTGTTTGGGGGACAGGAGCCACACTGGGGCAGAGGTTCTGTCTGCTCTGCAGGGGCAGGCCGAGAGGTGGTTGACGCCACGCCAGCTTAAGCCAGGAATAGTAGTTTGCGACAATGGCACCAACCTCCTCTCCGCTCTCCGACAGGGACAACTGACCCATGTGCCCTGTGTGGCTCACGTCCTTAACCTGGTGGTGCAGCGGTTCTTGGGCAGGTACCCGGGCCTACAGGATGTCCTGAGGCAGGCCAGGAAAGTCTGTGTGCATTTCTGCAGATCTTATAATGCCAGTGCTCGCCTGGCTGAGCTGCAAAAGGAGTTGAACCGGCCCAAGAACCGCCTTTATATGTGACATGCCCACCAGGTGGAACTCAACGTTGGCCATGCTGCAGCGGCTGCACACGCAGCAGAGGGCCATCAATGAGTACCTGTGCGACTACGGCACCAGGACAGGGTCAGGGGAGCTCGGGTTTTTTTCACCACGCCAGTGGGGCATGATCAGGGATGCATGCACTGTCCTGGCACCATTTGAGGAGGCCACGAGGATGGTGAGCAGTGACAGTGCATGCATCAGTGACACTGTACCTCTTGTCCACCTGTTGGAACATACGCTGCGTGGAATAATGGACAGGGCACTTGAGGCAGAACAGAGGCAGGAAGAGGAGGATTTCCTTGCCTCTCAAGGCCCCCTTTACCCAGACAGTGTTCCTTCTGTCCCACCCATCGCACAGGAAGAAGATGAGGAGGAGGAGGAGGAGGAGGAGGATTGTGTCAGCATGGAGGTGGAGCCTGGCACTCAGCATCATCAGCAGCAGTCTTTTAGGGATGATTTACAGTCCCAAGAAACCAGTGGACTTGTACGTGGCTGGGAGGAGGTGGCTGCGGATCATGTCGTCCTTAGTGACCCAGAGGACTTCGGACCGAATGCCTCAGCTAACCTACGCTGCATGGCCTCCCTGATCCTGCAAAGTCTGCGGAAGGATCCTCGTATTCTTCGGATCAAGGAGAGGGACCATTACTGGTTGGCCACTCTCCTTGATCCACGGTACAAGGGTAAGGTTGCGGACCTTATCTTACCGTCGCAGAGGGAGCAGAGGATGAGACAACTCCGGGAGGCCTTGCAGAAAGGTCTGTGCAACGCGTTCCCAGAGACTGGGAGGTTACAAACTCCTGGTCCTGGACAACGAGTTGCTGAGGCTTCGGTCAGTCAAAGAAGGAGCGGTGGGGAAGGTGGCTGTCTGACCGATGCGTTCAGACAATTCTTTAGTCCGCAGCCCCAAGGTATGATCGGTTCCAGCAACCATCGCCAGCGTCTGATATACATGGTGCAGGAATACCTAGGGGCAAGGTCAGACTTGGACACCTTCCCCACCGAAAATCCTCTGGCTTACTGGGTCTTGAGGATGGATCACTGGCCAGAGCTTGCACAGTATGCAATTGAGCTACTGGCCTGTCCTGCATCCAGCGTTCTTTCAGAACGCACATTCAGTGCTGCTGGAGGATTTGTCACGGATCACAGGGTGCGCCTGTCCACCGACTCTGTTGATCGACTGACCTTCATAAAGATGAACCAGTCTTGGATCACCACCAGCTACCAAACACCTGAAGCTGATATAACAGACTAATTTATTTTCAAATGTCACATCCCTTCAAGACTGATGCTGATGCTGAGAGACTGTCCTGTTATGTTGACTGACTATCCTCCTCCTCCTCAATGATCCGATTGATGATGATAGCTTGGAAGAACATTTTTGTTTCTGGGTGCCGCCACCAGTGGCTAAGGCCCAATTTTTCAGCCCCTGTTTAACAGGGGCGTGTATTACAATTTTTGATGCAATACTTTGCAACAGGGCTCATTGCTGTGCTCCAAGTACAGTATCTGTGAGGGGTTGCAGTGTTGTGGCACCAGTGCCTAAGGCCCAATTTTTCTGCCCCTGTTTAACAGGGGCATGTAATTACAATTCTTGATCTAATAATTCACAGCAGGGCCCATTCCTGCGCCCACCAAGACTAACTGTGAGGCCTTACAGTGTTGTGTCAACACCACCACCACCACCAAAGGCCCAATTTTTCAGCCTCTGTTCAACAGGGGCATGCAATTACAATTCTTGATCTAATAATTCACAGCAGGGCCCATTCATGCACCCACCAAGAGTAACTGTGAGGGCTCACAGTGTTGTGGCAACACCAACATGTAAGGGGCAAATTTCAGCTGAGTATATACGGCAGGCCCCTACTTTCAAACATCCAACTTACAAACGACGACTCCTTGCAAACGGAAGGATACAACAGGAAGTGAGAGGAAATCTACCCCTAGGAAGGCAAATTCTATCCTGTAAGAGTTAATATGGGAAAAAAAGTGTCTGCTCTCCACTGATGCTTTTATCACCAATTCTTGTTTCAATAAAAACCCCAAATTTTCAAAAAACATTTGTTATTAGGACGGAAAGTGAGGTGAACTGTTCTGAACAGGTGCACACTGCACAGACCGCAAAACAAATGTTACAGGGGTGATAACCCTTCCCTATGTTTTCCAAAAAGCTTCAAAATAGATTTTTTGCCTGGAGCTACACTTAAACAATGTACGTGTTCAAAATTACAAACAGATTCTACATAAGAACAAACCTACAGTCCCTGTCTTGTATGCACCGCCTGTATACGGCTGTTCAGAGTATATAGGGCCTTTTTTATTTTGTGTGCGGGGTTCCCCTTAATATCCATACAAGACCCAAAGGGGCTGGTAATGGGCTGGGGTAGGGGGGGGGGGGTGATGGGGTAGCTATGCCATTTTTCTTAAAGATTTTCATCCATATTACCGGGACCAGACATTACATTAAAGCCGCAAGCAGTTTTAAATGGCTTTTTTTCCTTTAGAAATGTAATTTTGTGCAGGGACAGTTCTAAACACGGGAAACACGTGGCACTTCACAGGCATACTTTAGACACCCACCAGGTACGATATTTAAAGGAATATTTGACTTTTTTTTTTCACTTTATGCATCATTAAAATGACTGCTCCAGAAAAACGGCCGTTTTTAAAACTTATTTTTGCATTGATACATGTCCCCTGGTGCAGAACCCGGGTTCCCAAACACTTTTAGGACAATAACCTGCATAATAGTCGTTATAATTAGCACTTTAGATTTCGAACGTTCGCATCCATTGTATTTAATAGGGTTCTAAATTTTGTGCGAACTTTCGGTCCGTTCGCGGGTTCTGGTGCGAACCGAACCCGGGGGTGTTCGGCTCATCACTAATATAGATCAAGTATGTTTTGTTCCCTCGCGGGAAGCTAGAGATAATTCTACCAAAGTACTTTTTTTTTTCCATAATAAAATTTATTTTATTTAAAACATAATTATTGACATCATACATTAACATCACATTAATTTTGATCTAGTATCCCCCCCCCATCCCCCAAAATTTTTTACTTAACTTGGTTCATGTTGCCTCCTCAACTCAAACCCCATGCGTTTTCTCGGCACAGATGCTGAGAAGGTATTTGACCGTGTCAACAGTTTTTATGACCTCGGTACTTAAACATATTGGGTTGGGTGACAAAATGATTCAATGGATCACCAAACTTTATTCTTCCCCAACAGCTCAAGTCAAAGCGATCAGTATCCTCTCAGACCCCTTTTCCATCAAAAATGGAACACGACAGGGATGCCTGTTATCCCCCTTCTTTTTGCTTTATCTCTGGAACCCTTCTTTTGCACAATTCGTTTCAATTTGAATATCAGGGGCATCACCACAGGTAAAAACCAACATAAAGTATCACCTAGAGGCGAAGGAGTTTTGACACAAGTGCTTTCTAAAACGTATGCCTTGCTTTATTCCCCTATGGCACAACCCTTGCTATTTTTTTTTTTTACAAAAATGGGAAGCAGACTTAAACAAATCCTTTACGGTAACCCAAAGGCAAACTATTCTCCGATTCTCCTTAGTCGTCAATCTGTAAGAAAATACAGGAGACTAATTATAAAGTCTTGACTAGATGGTACTATACGCCTCAGCTATTGCAGAAATTCTACCCGACCACTTCTGATAGATGTTGGAGATGCCAGACGGACAGAGGAATACTCCTCCATATTTTTTGGTCTTGTCTTCGGCTGAAACACTTCTGGATGACCATCCGGCTTATCACCCAAAAATTTACTGTCTACACAATCCCCGACGATCCTGCTTTCTTTCTACTCCATGTTACCGCGATTCCCGGCGAAACTGTACCAAAAATCAATTGTGCGGCATCTGTTGAATGCTGCTAAGTCCTGCATCCCCCCTTTGGAAGAAGCGAACTCCTCCCTCTATTGGGACTTGGATGCGCAAAGTAGAGGATATTAATAAACTAGAGGACTTGATCCTTACAGCACAACACAAACAAGAGAAACATACTAAAACCTGGAGACTATGTTTATACTATGCGATGAGGGGGTGTCCCTGCGCGGATCATAAATGGTTCATTCGCAAACTACCGATTGCTTGAGTGGTTTGTGGCTCCCCTTCTCCCCCCCCTACCTTGTGACCCCTTTATATTACTATTTTTTACAGTTTTTTTTTTTTTTTTTCCTTCCCTTGCTCTTGTTCTTGGGAAAAGATATACATGTATGGGATTAGGCGGTTCAAGTTTTATTCCGTGGAAACTTTGCACTTTTACCTCCAACAAAATGAAAATAAGTTTTTTGTGTCATAAATGTGTCTTATTATATTTCAGAATGAAACGTAGCTAATGTGATTAATTGAACCAGTTGTTGGGGTAACGTACGTTATTTATGTGGAATTGTTTATTACCACGCTGTACTGTCGTTGTAATTGAACTGGCCTTCCCTGAGTTCTAAAAAAAAAATGATATAAAAAAAAAAGTGAAAAATTTAACATAGTCCTCAGTGATGAAAGAAAAAAAAGTTGGAAACTCTCTCCAGAGTTAATGGCTGGTCCCATGGAACCAGCTACTGTGCTTGTTACTGATCCCTTTAGAACAGGGGTTTCCAAAGTATGGCCCGCGGGCCACATCTGGCCCGCTAGGATGTTTCTCCCGGCCCGCAGTTAGAGTCATCAGACTCACTGCAGGGACGGTCTCTGCACGGGTTGTGGGGCTTGTTCTGCATACTGACAGGCAGTGAGGGCTGTGCAGCGCAAGTCCCGCAACTCGAGAGACCCGACAAAGTTCAGATTTATTCAGTGCAGACCGGCTGCTCCTCCCGCCCGCAGTTAAATTCAGTGCACTTAACGCTGTCATGTCACATACAGCGTGCCCGTGTAACAGCCAGGCGGGAGCCGGGAAGTGCAGTAAATCTGCACTACAGCCAGCCCTTCAGAGGAGTACCACAGTGGTAACGTACACAGATCTACAAAGGAAGTATAGGACGGTGCACGGAGACTGATGGAGAAAGAAATGTGCTCTGGTGGGGATGCAAGAGAAGGGGGGGGGGGGACTGTGATGGGGGACAAAAGTGTGGAGAGAGGAAGCTGTAATTGAGGACAAAAATGTGAAGGGGGGTTCTGAGAGGTACACAATTGGGCAGGGCCACATATCCAGGCGGGATTATGATAGGGACACAATTGTTCAGGGGGTCTCTGATGGGGGCACAAGTGTGGGGGGCTCTAATGGGGACACAAGTGTTTGGGGGGGATCTGATGGGGACACATATTCAGGGGGATTATGATGGGGACACAGTTGTTCAGGGAGTCTCTGGTAGGGATACAAACGTTGGAGGGGGACTCTGGTAGGGGACACAAGGACGGGGGGGCTCTGATGGGGGCACATATTTAGGGGGATAATGATGGGGACACAATTGTTCGGGGGGACTCTGATGGGGGCACAAGTGTGGGGGGACTCTGATGGGGGCTTAAGTGTGGGGGGGGACTCTGGTGGGGGCACAAGTGTTTGGGAGGGACTCTGATGGGGCACAAGTGATGGGGGGGCTCTGATGGGGACACATATTAAGATGGGGACACAGTTTTTCAGGGAGACTCTGGTGGGGACACAAATGTGTGAGGGGGACTCTGATAGGTGACACAAGGATGGGGGGGGCTCTGATGGGGGACATAAGTGTACAGGGGGGCTCTGTTTAGGACACAAGTGTGGAGGCTCTGATGGTGACACAAATGGGCAGGAGGGGATTTAATGGGTGTGGTGAGGTGGCTTTGAAGATAGTGTGTGGGGGGACAATGATAGGGACAAATATTCAGGGGGGATTAAGATGGGGACACAGGGAGTCTCTGGTGAGGATTCAAATGTGGGAGGGGGACACAAGGGTGGGGGGGCTCTGATGGGGGACATAAGTGTGCAGGGGGGCTCTGATTGGGACACAAGTGTGGGGGCTCTGATCGGGACACAAATGGGCAGAAGGGGAATTAATGGGTGTGGGGAGGTGGCTTTGAGGATAGTGTGTGTGGCAGGGTCTCTGATGTGGACACAAATGTGTGGGGGTGGCTGTAAAGGGGGACACAAGTGTGCAGGCAGAGTCTGATGAGGACACAATTGTGTAAGGAGACTCTGATGGGGACACAGATGTATATGGAGAGACTCTGCTGGGGACAGAAATGGGCAGGGAGTCTCTGATGGGGACACAGATGTACTGTATGGGGAAATTCTAAGTGTTTAGCCCTGGTGCACGAGGCTCCGGGCTCTGAGGGCAGCCTTTCAAATTCTATTCTATTTCTTGGCTGAGGATTAATTTCTAAATAACTCGGCCCGCGAATATCTGTGACATTTATGATGCGGCCCTCAAAGTATAAAGTTTGGAGACCCCTGCTTTAGAATAGTAAACTCCAAGGTGCTGGCTCTCAGTACAATCCCCTCTCAGTGGGTCCTCACATACAGGTCCCAATCAGGCATAGAAGTTGAGTAAAAAGAAGGAAGGCTCTCATAGTGTAAACCTGTAAAATTCACAGGCTTTTGATTAAAATAGTTTAAGAACACTCACATTTACAAAGTGTCAACCCGACACTAGGGAAGTAATGCTTGAAGTATTGCTATTCGTCCCCGGCCAAAGATTCAAGCCGCGGGTACGATCTGGTGAGCGTGGTGATGTCAACGTCCCTGCCCCACCCTAGTGAATAAGGGTCATCCTGACACAGACATGGCCCCACACTTCCTTTTTGAGTATCCTTTCCACCATCCTTCACACTTGTAATGTAAAGTGAACCTGTGGCCATGCTGTAGACAAATATTTCCTAACAACCAGTAAAATGACCTCTGTAGCCATAGGCACTGTGGAGCAGGTCATCCTTTAAAAGATAAGCACTGAAATCAGTTTATCTCCTATTGCTTTTTCTTTCCGTAAGGATTTGGCAGCCTACCAACCTTTTTATGTTAACAAAGAGCAGGTGCTGTAGGTTGTTTGGAAACTTACTGCAACCACTTCAGTGCATCTGCTGCAAACTTTGCGGATATATTAATAAACAGTGCCTGCTGCAGCAAAAAAAAAGTAATGCATCTCTGTTCATTAATAAATGTGTTGTAAATGCAGCTAGTGTAAGTACTAGAATATAAATTGGTAACAATCTTGTGCAAGACTTGCTTCTTTAATGTTTATTCAACAGGCTGGAATCCTGAAGGTTTGAGTGCTAGGTAACAGGAAGATAAAGTGGGTGATTTTGATCTCCAAGACCCTCCAATAAATAAAACTGAATCCCATCTATCATTTTTGGGTGGACTGACCCAGTATGGTTGAGCCCAGGTGGTGCCAGAAATCTGTCACAGCACTTAAAGCTGAGGGTTGGGTATGATTTTTTTAATGCATAGTTACACTGGTCCAGCTTGGACCAATATAAACATACATATTTCATACCTGAATAAACCCAGTGGAAGCTGCCATTCACTGTAGTAGTCACTGCTACTACACTGATGGCAGCAGTCTTCCAGGTCCAGTGATGAGTGGCAGCCCTTCTGTACAGTAACCACAGGAAGTGCTTTTTGTTTTGTTTTTACAAGGCCTTTTCTGATTGGATGTGGTGGAGGTTGTGATCACCACCCTTCCCCTCCATCTTATCCAATCAAAGAACACCTTGGGGTTGATTTGCTAAAACTGGAGTGTAAAATACAAGGTGTTCACTGAGTGACCCCCTGTGGTTACTATGCTGAGGGGCAGCTGCTTAGTATTAGACCCAGAGGCCTGCTGCTATCATTGTTATAGAGAGGTATGTATTCTTTCATTGTGCCATGCTGGACCAATGAAACTAAGCTTTACAAATCATACCTAAAATTTTTATTTTTTCCCCTGCAGATGAACTTTGTTAGTGCTGGCTAATCTCTGCTGCCTTCCTAGTAAAAGAAAAACAGTTTTATTCCTTGTTGTAGATGTCCATTATTTTACAAGTACTATCTACGAACTGTGTTCTGGTTACGGGATGAACTAGATGGATATGACCTGACAACTATGTAGCTCAGGGCTTTTTTTCTCAGACAATAGGTGCAGGAACTCCCCCTTTCCGAGTCACCCTTTTTCTCCACCCCTACCCACCTCTGAGCACCGTCCCTTGGTTCCATCCCCCACTCACCTCCCAGTACTGCCCCTTTTAGACAATACGAAGCCAGGTATCATTTTGTGGGGCTATGGAATTTGTATGGAATTTGGTAAAGATATCAAGAAAAGCAGTAAAATAGATCCCCTGCAGCCAGCAACAAAAGATCCCCCTAACAGGAATTGACCACCCACAACAAAATTTCCCGTCCCCCCCAGCAACAATATACTCCCAGCAGCATCAACAGATCTCTGCATAGCCAGCATTAATATACTCTCCAGCAGCCATCAACAATAGATCCCTCCCCTCAACAGTAGATCTCTTTCAGCAAAAACTGACCTCCCAGCAACAAAAGCCTCAACCCCCCAGCAACAGTACGTCCCCCACAAGCAACAAAAGACCTCCTCAGCAACAATAGATCCCCTCCAGCTAGAACAGATCCCCCAGCAGTGAGCATCAATACCCTGCAGCACACCCCAGCACCCCTTGCCATTGCATAGAGTCAGTCCAGGAGGTGCCGAAACTGCGTTCCCCTGCGTTCCCGCTGAAAAAAAGCCCTGATGTAGCTATGATGTTTTTGACTGCTTGGTGGCTAATGTCTAAAATGTCTAAAGCAGGAGTTCTGCAGTTTTTACACCACCACCCCCACAATAGCATGGAAACATTTTTTCCTTATAATATCTTATATTATTATTATTGTATTGATTACATTTGTCAGTGATCCACACGTCCATGTATAGGGGTGAAATCGGGAACAGATCTCATACCTGACTGTGTACAGATACCAAAAAAAAGGATTGGAAATTAAAGAAAACAAATCTATATTGATCGTGATAGCGAAATTTCAGTGTATGATCTAACTTGTCTCTATCTCTTTGCAGAACATATCGGTCACTCCCATGTGCTAATGGCAACGTTTGAAAGGGTGAGTTATTGTGCTTTTAGGTGTCTCCTGGTCTACGTTGGCAGTACTAGCCTGTGTGCCCATCAGCATTGGGCAGGTACTTTAGAAGATCTACATTCTCCTAAATATCTCTCTTTTACTTATTGGCACTTGGTTTGTCTACCTTGAAAAGATGGTGCAAGGTGGGGAGAAGGGATATACAAAATACAGGGGGCATTTCTCAGCCTTGTCCTTTGCCTCTTACCCAATGCCTGCACTTACACACCCCTTTACTCCCACATTGAACCTGCACTTCTCCCTTTCTGTCACTACCAGGCCATTACCCTTGCCACCACTGCTCCCAAAGGCCCCCCTCTTTCATCCACATAATCCACTCCATCCCAATGCTGTCAAGGCCACACCTGCATGCTCCTGTTTTTGCACCATGCATGCACCCCTGCTCTTACCAATGTGCCAATGACACCTGTGCATGCATCTCATTGTTTTCACTCTATGCCTGCACAAGCCCCCAGCACTGCAGTTGGTACACCCTCACCTCCTCTTATCTCCTTCTCTTACCAATGCGCCTCTACTGCCACCACTATATTAGTAGGCACAGCTATCACTTCATGCCCCCACAAGCACCCCCCTCTAACACAGCTGCTCAGCCTCTAGACCAGGGGTCGCCATACTTTTCAAGCAAAGGGCCAGTTTACGGTCTTTCAGACTTCAGGGGGCCGGATTCTGATCTATGGGGGTAGAAAATGCCCCAGGGCTGAGCATCAGTGAGAATAAACATGGGCCCAGTGTTGGTCAGTAGGAGGAGGAATAGTGCTCCATCATTGCTATTAGTGGAAGAAATAGTGCCCCATTGTTGGTGTCATTGGGAGGAATAGTGCCTCATATGGTTGGGAGAAATACTGCCCCAAGGGCCGGATAAAGGCTAGCAAAGGCCCATCCTCACATCTTGCCTGCACGGATTCCCATTGCCTCGGCTTCCGGGTAGGACACCTTCTGGTTGGCCCTGGTCCATCGTTTTACTCATCCCCATGATCCATCCTTTGTATGTAAGTTTCTCAGGATTGGTACAAATGGCCTCTCCTATTTATGCTTTATGTCAATATAGGTTAAATCCATTTTTTTTATATACATTCTTTTTAGATTGCTTATTGGAAGCATCCGCCCCTGATGAGTTAAATACGAAACGCGTCGGGCTAAAAAGGATGCCAATACACTTCCATACCAGCCTTTTGATCCATCTACAATTTTGCCACTGTCATGCCTACACAATTGCTATATCTTGTCATTCCACTGCACTATGCCGCTTTAAGGAACCAATGTTCACATATGTGCACTCATGGGATTTGTACATCTATCTATCATACTGTTATGTAATTTTAGTTGATGTTAGTTTGTAAACTTTGTCCATGAATCATATGCACTGTCATATTGCCATGAGTCTTTTAAGTCAATGCAAGAATATGTCCTCTATGTCTACGATATGTATGTAATATCATGTGCAATCCCATCATTCTCATAGTGTAATACATTTTACTCCTCATGTTATTAAAAACATGGGTTTCCTTTATGTACCCCCACCTTGTCCAGAACCTCATTCAAAGTCCCAAATTCCCCCCTTTTTTCTATATTGTACTCGGGATGGAGACATTAGCCATGTGTCTCACTCAAAGTCCCACCTGTGTTCACACACAGTCCCCCTATTTTGCACATCCAGCTCTCGGGCCGCAGTTTGGAGACCCTTGCTCTAGTCTAGACCATTACACCTCTACCCATATCTTTTGCTTCCACCTAATCTTGCTCCATTCACCTCACCCCATCCCCCTCTGTTTTTACTCTGGGCTGGAAGTAGGCACACTTTTCCTAGTTAAATAACTAACAGCCCATTCAGTGTGTAGTCAGTAGAGCCCCTTGGGGTCCTCTCTGATTGGATGAGAGCTGGTCATGTGTCAGGTTATATGAAATTTGACAAAGAGCCATACTCGCGCAAGGTCTGTAGGACGTTAGGAAGTGTTATAAAAGGGTCTGCTATAAAAAATATAAAGTCGCCTGCAAATGCAGCAGCTTTATGCATTTCTGAAGGTCCCTTATTGTCTGCAATGGCCCAGATCATACAGAAGAGGGGTTCAAGAGTGAGAATAAGGATCATTGGGGATAGCATTTTCTCTTTTTTTTCACAGCACTTTAATTCAGTTCTGTTGTGTTTCTGGCTGTGTGAACAGCAGCGAATAGCTGCGGCTGCTGGGGACATGTCGGTATAGTAAACCGGGCCAGCGGTCGCACCTAGCCACTCGGAGCCATGGCAAGTAGTCTCTGATTCCTGCCACTACAATTTGCATCTGTATGTGACTGGCTGTGTAAAAGATGAACTCTGGTGACACCTAGTGGTCTTGAGGAAAATTGTTCTTACAGAACAGCTTGCAGGTTAAAGCGGAATTCTGTCCGCCCCTTTAACCACTTAAAGTGGAAGTAAACCCTCCTATCATTTTGAGCCAAGGAAGCAGCCATCTTGACCTTTGTTTAAACTTCAACTGCCATGATGCTGCACATGTGACCAGTTATTACACCAGCCATTGGATGGTTTGACAGTTTGGTTGAGAGCACAGCCAATGTGGCAGTTAGCATTTCCGGCATGCCGGGAATTTAACATTTTTTTAAAACTGTTAAATCAATGGGTTTACTTCCACTTTAAGGACCGAACCTCTTTCTGAGATTTGGTGTTTACAAGTTAAAAATATTTTTTTTGCTAGAAAATTACTTAGAACCCCCAAACATTATTTGTTTTTTTCTAACACTCTAGAGAATAAAATGGTGGTCGTTGCAAAACTTTTTGTCACACCGTATTTGCGCAGCAGTCTTAAAAGCGCACTATTTTTGGAAAAAAAACACTTTTTTGAATAAAAAAAATAAGACAACAGTAAAGTTAACCCAATTTTTTTATATTGTGAAAGATAATGTTACGCCGAGTAAATTGATACCCAACATGTCACGCTTCAGATTTGCGACCGCTCGTGGAATGGCGACAAACTTTTACCCTTAATCTCCATAGGCGACGTTTAAAAAAATCTACAGGTTGCATGTTTTGAGTTAGAGGAGGTCTAGGTCTAGAATTATTGCTCTCGCTCTAACGATCGCAGCGATACCTCACATGTGTGGTTTGAACACCGTTTTCATATGCGGGCGCTACTCACGTATGCGTTCGCTTCTGCGCGCGAGCTCGTCGGGACGGGGCGCTTTCAAAAATTATTATTAAATGTTTTTCTTATTTATTTTACTTTATTTTATTTTATTTTGACATGTAAAAATCCCTTGTAATAGAAAAAAGCATGACAGGTCCTCTTAAACATGAGATCTGGGGTCAAAAAGATCTCAGATCTTATATTTGGACTAAAATGCAATAAAATCAAAAAAATAAAGAAATAATGTCATTCTAAAAAAAACAAAAAATGTTCCTTTAAGAGCTGTGGGTGGAAGTGACGTTTTGACATTGCTTCCGCCCTGCAGTGATATGGAGACAGGCGGGGGGCCATCTTCCCCTTCCTCGTCTCCATACACAGCAAGGGGACAGACGCGATCGCCTCCGACAGCTCCAGTAAGCAGCGGAGGGCACCGGAGAGCGGCGGGAGGGGGTGGGCCGCAGGGTATCCGCTGCAGGGACCACCTTTTATCTTGTAGCGGACCGCCCGCTGAAGAAGAGGATACAGGGGAAATGTTCGTAAGTCGGCCGCGCATGCGCAGACCGGCAATTACGGACATTTCCGATGTTTTCCCATGTTCCTTTGAATGCCGTTCTGCGCATGCGCGGGCAATTACGGACATTTCCCGAGGCTCCGTCTGGCCGTGCATGCGCAGAACAGCAGACGGTCCGCCCTAAATGGCAGAGGGTCCCTGCAGCGCCCGGTTCGTAAGTAGAAGTTTGTAAGTCGGGGACCCCCTGTACCAGGGTTATGGTAGCTAGCTGCTACCACAACAACGGTATTCCCCTTAAAACAGCCAACGTATAATGACAGCGGGCGGTCCGTAAGTGGTTAAAGATTAAAAGTCAGCAGCTACACATACTACTTTTAACATTGGGACACTTGCTGGTCCTGGAGTCCAGCGATGTTGGCACTGCAGCCGATATTTACATCAGTTGGTCGGGTGCTGCCGCCGCCATTACGGGTAAGGGTACACTGGCAGTGTAGCCTTTCGGCTTCATGGCCGGTTCCCTACTGCGCATGCGCACTGTGCTCTCTCACAGGCCCGGCAGAAGAAGGGGGGAAGGAGGGGGGCCGAGCTGCTGACTTAATTTGCCGTGGCCTGGTCTCCCGGAAGTGGGGATAGGCCACATGTAAAAAACGGGTACCCGCGACCCCCGGAAAGGTGCCGAAAAGGAATCGGATATGCAGAAGTTCCACTATTGGGTGGAACTCCGCTTTAAAGTTTATGTATAGCCAACAAAAAGAGTAGGAAGGGTTAAAACCCCTGCTAATTTTATTTTTTGCTATCTTTGTACCTTTTGGAGAAATTTCTCTTCACGTCCCCAAGATCCATCAGGAAGTTAAAGGAAAACTCTCAAACTGTGGGGCATTCCCCTTTTAAACAGTTTCCCCTCATCTAAAATCTAACATTTTGAATGTCTCCTTCTTTGGTGACATTGGTCACCGGTATAAATTGAGGCAAATCTTCTCAATGGGAACACAGGCAGCAATAAACACTTGACAGTAAATACCCTTTCCCAACTCTATTACAAATGAAAATAAAACATTGCTTTGTGATACACTTTAGGCATTTTTTTTTCCCAGTGACCTTAACAGATAATCCAAGAACAAAATTTTTAAATATTGCAGCTCATCAGTCATTAGATCTGTCCTCCCTTTTTTACTTTTTACATACTTAAAGAATTTCTTGGGATTTTTTTTTGCTCTCCTCCACTCCAGATGTGCTTTCATTTGGGATATTGTGACCTTGCAGTTAAATAAGGTCAATATGTGCCTGTGTCCTTCAGGGACCATATGGGATATGCCCAGCAAGTGGATCCCACCAGTGTTTCTCCTATTACACCACTCCACTTCTCCACAGGCTTGTTTTATCTTTCTCCGGCATACACATAGGGAAAAAATAAGCCATCGAAACATAGTGCTTATATCGCTTTAACAACACACCACTTTTTTCCCCCAATTCTCCAGAATTACACTGCCTTAAAAAGGTGCTTGAAGCGCACCAAACATATCCAGCATTTACAGTGTTAAAACTCCACCAATGGAAATCGGTAATACAGTCTTGTATAATTGCCACTCTCAATCATATACGAAGTGTCGTGACCCTATAAGCCCCTCCCCTACCTGTTACGCCACAGGGTCACATGGCTTTCTCGGGGGGGGGGGGGGATTCAAAAATCTACATATAATGGTGGACTGTGTAATTTAGACACTGTATATGCAATATCGCATTGTGAATGTTTTTTTTTTTTTGGATTGCTTACTTTGATCTGAATTCACCGTCCAATTCTAACTGATGTCATTCTTTTCTTGCAGCATGCAGACAGTAGCTACTGTGTAAAGCCTCTGAAGCAGAAACAAGTGGTGAGACAAAAATAAATATGAGGGATGTTCCAAATTGTGTTTTCTTTAGCAGAAACTAACTTTAGTCTTTCTTCTTTTAGGTGGATGGGGTCAGTTATCTCTTGCAGGAAATCTATGGCATCGAAAATAAATATAATTCACATGACTCCAAGGTATCTGCATGCATGCTTCCTGTAGCATTTTATTATGTGTAAATGGGTTTGCTTGGAATTTAGACTTTATTTGTATGTAGAAAAGTACTCTTAAAGGGCACAGTACATAAGTAACCAGCAAGTCCAGGGTCCAGGTACAATCACTTACAGAAATGATCAGCACTAGTAGCCTGTTGGATCAGGTCAAGGTAGATCATTAACTAAGCTTGTGAGTGGACAATTGGCCAGTATCCATCCATATAGCGAGAAGGCAACAGGCAAGTGGTCATCTTGCCATGCTGTTGCCAACACATGAGTGCTTCATCATTGTACGGTGCTTGGCGAGGGGGCCCAGGAGGTGGTGACTTTACATAAATCTACCAAGTCCTTGCCTAAGCCCCTCCTTGGAAAGGTAGTAAAGAAGACCTTTGTACTGTTTACATATTTACGAATAAAAAACAAATGGTCACAAACACAAATTCTCCTGCACTTGGGAATGTGCCCACTCAAGATAAGTAGGCTATATCTCCATCTTGGTTCTATCTGGATAAGTCGTGTCTTGCTGCCCTCATAAGTCTGGAACACTGGAACCACAAAAAAGAAAGAAAGGGCGCACCGACCTAGTGTATTATCCTAAAACCTTAGTTTATTTTCATAAAAAGTGGTAAGTATTATACTCACAAATTAGCAATTGCATCAAAGCTCATCACATAGTACAGCATTGTTCAATCCACAGTACATCAAATCATGTGACAGGAAGTGAAGATCCAATAGGCTAAGGCGTTTCAAGGACTAGCCTCTTCCTTAGAGTCCTCTAAACGCGTTAGCCTATTGGATCTTCACCTCCTGCTACATAATTTGATGTACTGTGGACTGAACAATGCTGTACTATGTGATGAGCTTTGATGCAGTTGCTGATTTGTGAGTATAATACTTACCACTTTTTATGAAAATAAACTAAGGTTTTATGATAATACACTAGGTTGGTGCACCATTTCTTTATTTTTTGTGCATGCAAAATGCAAAACCGTGACAATTCTAAGAATAAATTTGACACGGTGCAGACTTTTTTTTATTTTTATATTCTTAATTTAATGTACATATCTCTAGCAACGTCCACACTGGGGTGCCCTCTTCTTCTGCCTCCCTAAAGGCGCCCTCCTTTATTCCTCTCGGGTCCTGAATAACTGAGGGGAACCCTAGTTGGAAATGGTGGGCAAAGCAACAGGTTTACTGTAATCCCCTCTCCCCAGCAGTTTATATTCACCTTTGCTTCACTGATCTGCCAGGAGCAGGAGAAGCCACCATGTGTACCGTAAGCGCTTAAGTCACTCAAGTTTAATTTGCACATGACTCTGTTCACCGTGTGATAGCATCGGTGCTTGGTAATTGGCTCAGTACTGTCACATGAAGTAAATCACGGTGCTCTTCCATACCTGAAAGTGCCATGAGGGACATTTCTCTAGCAAAGTAGCAAGACAATTAGTTACAAAGTCTCTGTGACAGGTTTACAGACCTGTGCATCTGTATTTCTGGACAGGAAAGTGTGATAGCTTGCAAAGTTCAAAGGATAGATATATTTCTTAAGATATGACAGATTTTAACTCTACAGACAACTGGCGAAAAACAGGGTCAGTGTCTTGCTTCATTCCTTCACAGATAAGCAGCCAAAGGAGTAATAAACCTGTCTCACAGTCTATCTCACTACTCCTTTTCCCATTACTTTGCCTTGGGACAGGATTATTAAAATGTTCCTCATATGTGTTGCTTCCAGCAGCTGAAGAAAATGGTGGAAAGTGAAGGAGAAGTATACACTGCTGGCGAGGGGGCATTAAAACAAACCTGTGGCTTTTTTCTGCTAGGGCACAGGGAACTCTGAGGAATTATCTCCTTGGGGCTCACTGTGACATTATTCATGTTATCACCCATAATTGAGGTGAATGTGACATTTTACAGGGTTAGCGCAAATATTGCAATAAATAGCAGTCCCTCCCTGAATGGATATTGGCAAATATTACTGGACCTGGAGAATGTGCATGGATTATAGATGTCCGTTTTTTTTTTGTTTTTCTGCACCAGGTGACAGAAGATGAAGTCAGTGACAACAGTGCTGAGTGTGTGGTTTGTCTATCTGATGTTCGAGATACACTTATTCTGCCATGCAGACACCTCTGCCTGTGCAATACATGTGCAGATACTCTACGTTACCAGGCCAGCAATTGCCCTATTTGCCGACTGCGTGAGTAGCAAAGCTGCTTTAACTGTACAGAGGCTGTACTTGTACAGTTCCTATTGGCTATTATTGTAACTTTATATTACCGCTAATCTGTAAAAAGGTTGTTCCTGTACAGTTCTTATTAGACATTACTGTAACTTTATATTACCTCTGATCTGTAAAAAGCATGAAATGTTTTCCATTAATCTATGCAAATTTTAAATGTTGGCTCAAACATGCTCCTTAAAGTGTTTGTTAACCCCCAAAAAAAGAAATAGAGATCCTGGTCCCTTAAAGCAGATTAAACAGAACAGTGCTTGTGCTGTGTAATCTGCCCCTCTCTAGAAGGTAAAAAACCTGGCTTAACCTGCAACTTCTTGTATCCCCCCTCTCTGCGCTGACCACGATAATCAGGGCTGCTGAGCCCTGACCACTGTGTTCAGTGTATGTCCCTCCGTCATCCGCAGCCCTGCTCTGCTCTCCTCTCACCCCCTCCTCCCTGCCTGTCCGCTCCGTGTTCTATGTCTGTCCCCGCCCCCCGCCGCTATTATTAAAAATAAAAAAATAGAAATGGTCACTGCCAGCCCCTCCTATTACAGTTAGGCATAGCACACTGTATAAGTCTTTTACAAAAACGAGGCATGTAAATATCTTTTTAGAGTGATCTTCAGGCCGGTCACGTGACTCTCAGCCGGTTTCCAGGGCTGCTGCAGGAGGGGCCGAGATCTCCCTCTGAAGTCAGCCGGGGAGGTCACATGGCCACTCGGCCCCTCCTGCAGAAGCCATGTATCAGAGATGTAAAGCAGCCACGAGTGACGTGACTGGCCTGAAGATTGTTGTAAATAGCTATTTACATGGCTCGTTTTTATAAAAGACTTGTACAGTATTGTATGCATAGCTCTAATAGAGGGGCTGACAGTGATTTCTATGTTTGAGTTAACAAACACTTTTTAATGACTTCCTCCTTGCATTTTAAGGGTTATAAATTAAGAAAAGTTACTTGGGACTGAGCTTGATTTGGTCTTCGAAGCTCTTACTTTTGGTGCAGACACACACTGGGGGTACCGGTATTCAGATTCTTTTAGTGACTTTAAAAAAGGTACAGCAAGACACCAAAAGCTTAAAGTGGAACTAAACCTTAAAAATAATATGCTAGTAGGTAGATTTTTTGGTAGAAGACACCTTGTATGTATTTTTTGCCAAAACGTTCTTGCGATTTTTCGTGTGTGTGTGTGTGTGTGTGTGTGTGTGTATACTGCCTGTGGGGCATGCGAAGGACAGTGCACACTCTCAGCACCTGTAATATAGCAAGAATGGAGCGAAAATGGAACTGGTGACCGTTACAGTGTTAAACCAAAGGAAGACAACAGCCGAGAGTAGTGATAGCGAGTGTGGATATGTCGGCGCTGGAGGAGAGCAGACCAGGGGGTAAGTCTGCCATAATCTGCAAATATGCTGTGTAATTTAAAGGGGTTGGTTTACTAAAGGCAAATAGATTGTGCATTTTTCAAGTGCAGTTGCTGCAGAGGTTAGAAAATGAGGTTAAGTGTCACTTGCGAAAAAATACCCATGCTTGCACGTGATTGTATGACGGAAGTCAGCAGAGCTTTCCCTCATTTACTAAGCTCTGGAGCAATTGCACTTGTAGAGTGCAACTGCGCTTTGAAAGTGCACAGTCTATTTGCCTTTAGTAAATCAACCCCTAAGTGTATCTGCATCAAAAAACAAAAATACAGTATATTGCAGTCCATAAATGTGGTGGCTGCATCAGTTTTCTTCTTTTATGCCCCGTACACACGATCTGATTTTTCTGTCGGAAAAACCTTGGATGGTTTTTCCGACGGAATTCCGCTCAAGCTTGGCTTGCATACACACAGTCACACAAGTTCTCTGAACTTTCGTCCGTTAAGAACGCGGTGACGTACAACACTACGACGAGCCGAGAAAATGAAGTTCAATGCTTCTGAGCATGCGTCGAATTGTTTCCGAGCATGCGTTGGAATTTTGCTCGTCGGAATTGCTACAGACGATCGGAATTTCCGATATTTTAATTTTATCCGTTGGAAAATTTGAGAACCTGCTCTCAATTTTTTGCTGGCGGAAATTCCGACAGGAAAAGTCCGATGGAGCCTACACATGGTCGGACTTTCCGACCAAAAGCTCACATCGGACTTTTCTTGTCGGAATTTCCGATCGTGTGTAAGGCTTTTTTCTTTTTTTTTTCCCTAATGTAATGATCCTGCCAGTTACACTTCCTGTGCTTAACTGACAATGCTCACCCACTGTACAGTATCTATGGGGTGAGTGCCATTGTCACCCTAGGCTGCTCTCCTGATTTGGACTACAAACACATCCTCCTTTCCCCATCTCCATTACGCAGGTGGGGTGCATTTTTTTTGTAGCTACAGAAAATCTGATAACATTAGTTAAGGTTCAGTTCACATGAAATCACAAATACTCAAGATTTCTGTCAGGATCAACGAGTATATTCTATACTTGCAGAATAGGTAGTTTGCCTAAGTAAAAAAAAAAAATATGCAGTTACCACAAATAAGGACTCTACCAGTCCTTATTTTATTTTTTTTTACAACATTGCAATATATAACCTTTTTGGTTCTTGGGTTTGGATACACTTTAACTATTATCGCAAAAACTCCCCAAGCAGCTTGCAGTTCAGTTACACTTCGGGAAGGAAGGGGCTACCTCCAAGGCAAGCCTGCTCTA
This sequence comes from Rana muscosa, assembly GCA_029206835.1. NCBI lineage: Eukaryota > Metazoa > Chordata > Amphibia > Anura > Ranidae > Rana > Rana muscosa. Next base: position 107,601,811 of record CM055128.1, read on the forward strand.
AATGAATGCATTGCTATATATGATGCAAGTTAGGGCAGGCATGTTGCAGGGGTGCATTGATGCTGCTGAGTAGCCTAACGAATGTTTCAAAGCTCTGGATTTAAACTTATTGCTAAAGTGTATGTTAACCCCAGAAATGAACTTCTCCTATTTGTTACCTTTTTGCTTTGTTAAATAATCCACTGAAAATGTTCTGTTTAATAATAAGTATTAATGTATCTGTTTAATTAGTGTGAAAATTGACCTGTATATCATGTACAAAAATTCAGAGCTGTCCTGTGTCTTGTGCACATTTCCTATGTTATGTTATCCCAAATATGGTAGTCTAATTAGCCCCCCTCGTTCATATCTTGGGACTGCAGAATAATTACATTCTATGTTAAGGAGAATGGGATAGGGACTGGGTTTAAGTAGTTTAGCAAAATACAACTGGGCAGGGCTGACACCACTCAGTGTGTTATCCCACAACAAGACTTAGGAACTGAGTGCATTTCTACCATGTTATATATTTTTCTCTACTTGCAGGGTCAGGAAAGGGATACGAGATGGGGAAATGTATTGAAGAGATATACTGCATATGTTTTTATTATATTCGCTTAACATACATAACATTTTCCAGTTATTAAATTTTTCTTCACTTACTGTCTTAGTTACACAGCAGAAACAAAATACTGATAAAAGGTCTAACCCATCTTAACCCTTTTAAAAATGTGGGTTTTATTGCTGTTGGTGTCCTTGCTGCAGATAGATCCCTGACTTCCTGTCCTTGTTTATTCTTAATATTGTATCCTGCAGCTTTCCGAGCCCTTCTTCAGATTCGGGCAATGAGAAAGCTCCCTGGACCTCATTCGCCTGCTGGATTCAGCCCTATCATTGCAGCCCCAACCTCAGACTCTGAAGAGCACACGGTGAGTAGCTCACAGCTTCTGAAAGGCATTTTGATAGTTTGGTATAAGGTAATAAACATACTAGGGCATCTTCTATTTAATTTATTTTTATGGTTAAATAAAATTACCAATCCTCATTTACCAATACTTTTTATTTTTTATTTATTGTTTTTTAATAAGACTCACTTTTAGGGTAAAATGTATAAATACATATATGTTTGGAGGAAAAAAATATGTGCATTTATTTATTTTTTTTATCCAGAGGAGCCCGCAAAGCATTGCACCCACAATCAGTGGATAGGGGGTGCAATGTCAGGCTCCTGCAGACACATCCTCCAGCTTTTTGCCAGTTGTACCTCCATACAGTCTCCATACAGTCTTTCAGTTATAAAGCTGTAGGAGGTATCAATGGACTACAAGTGCACTGATCTGCTCACTCATGGTCCATGGAGAACTACAAATCCGTCCGCTGCAGTGGTAGACAGGACTTGTAGTTTATTCATCCACAGATCCCTGTGAAGGACTGACACAGATATGTGGGCGGAGTCCCGCACAGCTGCATCGACTTTAAATGTAACAGCAGCTGTGGGAGAGAAAAACCTCTGCCCACTGCACCGGAGGGGTGGGATGGATTCTGGGGGTGAGGGTAAATGCTAGAAAATATTAGATGTTACACCTTAAATATGGGTGAAATGTTCTAAAGGTGAACCGACCCCATAGCCCCCTCTTACACTGGGGCCACGTTGGCGCTAAAACGCCGCTCGTTTTAGCGCTGTTTAACCACCTAAGCCCCGGACGATTTGGCTGGCCAAAGACCAGGCCCCCTTTTGTGATTCCGCACTGCGTCGCTTTAACTGACGATTGCACGGTCGTGCGACGTGGCTCCCAAACAAAATTGACATCCTTTTTTCCCCACAAATAGAGCTTTCTTTTGGTGGTATTTGATCACCTCTGCTGTTTTTTTTTTATTTTTTGCACTATAAACAAAAATAGAGCGACAATTTTGAAAAAAGGCTATATTTTTTACTTTTTGCTATAATAAATATCCCCAAAAAAATATATAAAACATTTTTTTTCCTCAGTTTAGGCCGATAAGTATTCGTCTACATATTTTTGGTAAAAAAAAATCGCAATAAGTGTTTGGTTTGCGCAAAAGTTATAGCGTCTACAAAATAGGGGATAGTTTTATGGCATTTTTATTAATAATTTTTTTTACTAGTAATGGCGGCGATCAGCGATTTTTATCGTGACTGCGACATTATGGCGGACACTTTTGACGCCATTTTGGGACCATTGTCATTGATGCAGCGATTAGTGGGAAGGAGGATATACCGCGCTTAAATGGATAAAGAGAAATAAAAAATGATTGAATGAATAGATTGATGAACCCTAAAAATGCAGCAAACTCACACGTGTAGACCAAACACCAATATGCAGAAAAAAAGGAAAAAAGAGCTGCGCAAACCTGTATACAGTGAATATACAATCTAACAATAATCTGGAAATATTGTGCAATAACTATAACTTAATATAGTGACAAAAATATAATAATATATGGTATGATATGATAAACCGACACATTAATCGAGTTTGACCCCAAAGGAATAACGGGTAATCATATAAATATCCATATAAGAGTCCATATAAATTCTGAACATAAACAAATTGCAATGCAAATTGGAAGAAGGGTGAACTCCTAAATTGCACCAAAAGAATGCACACGTGCACCACCACCAAAATAATGTGCTTACCAGAGGCAAGCTATTGGAATGCCAAACTATGAATCAATCGCTTCCTTGCAGTAGATGGATATCCAAGGATGGAAAGGAACTCTTGCGATATTGGAACTCAGTATTCACCAGTCATAAAAATGAGAAGGGGAAACCACATAGTGTATATCGTCCAAACAGCATTTATTCAAATAAAAAGGTGGTAACTTACATCAAGTAGGTAAAATTCAGGCATAAAAACATGGGAAGAGCCGGCCGGCATGCAGTCTCCCGTTCAGCGATGACATCAGCGCGTCAAGACCATCAAGACGCGCTGATGTCATCACCCCCAATGCCGAATCTTAAAGGGGATGTACCTGTACGCCCATCTGCCCAGCCGTGCCATTTTGTCGACTTATATCGTCGTGCGCTGGTCGGCAAGTGGTTAAGCTGCGCTTTTTGGCCACTAGTGGGGCGCTTTAACCCCAAAGAAGTGTTGTGGCGCTTCCAACTCGCTTTTCAGGTGCTTTGGAAGCGCTGCCCATTCATTTCAATGGGCAGGGCGTTTTGGGAGCGCTCCCAAACCGCCCCAAAGATGCTGCTTGCAGGACTTTTCCTAACATCCTGCAAGCGCACCGCCCCAGTGTGAAAAGACACACTGAAATGATTTGGAGGCGGTTTTCAGGCGCTATTTAGAGGGTATTTCTAGCGCTAAAAGGCCTGAAAACCTCCTCAGTGTGAAAGGGGTCTAATAGGTTGCTCCACCCATAACCATGAAATTGGTCAATGTTGGGGAGTTGGATCACCCACTGGCTCATTTTATTGTGTTAGTAGGTGCCTGCTAGCAAGAACATCCAGATCTCCAGCTTTCCCCTTGAAATCTGAAAGCTGAATTCTAGGGGTAAAGGAAAATTTCCAAATACCAAGATTCATGTGTATTTCTACCTAGATATTGGTGCTTTTATGTGTTGTTTCCATGTTTGTGCAGTAATCAAGCATGAAAAAGCATCTGCGCTTTTCCTCCATGCAGGAGATTCCTGTAATAAAGACTGATCACTGTTATGCTCTCTCCTTGTGCAGGGTGGCTGGTCTTCTATCCACCCCTCCTGTGGTTTTCCACAGGCAACCTGTAGTGGCTGGAGCTGCTGGATCCCTTCCACAAACTTTGTCTCTCTGCACAGGCTATATACAGTACAGCACATTATTGATGTCACCATTACTTTTTACAAGGAAATATCTGGGTTTTCAAAGGCATCTGGTGCACAAAGTCACCCGATGCCCTTTGTTGCTGTTAAGGATTAGATTAAAATAAACAGGAGTTCAACCTTAAAGAGTAGCCTAAAGAGATGTGCTTTGGCCATGTAGGACAAAGCATCTGGCATGTTTTATTGCTCTCCTCCTTAGCAGCTCATGCGCACATTTTCTTCACTCCCCCACTGCTCCATTCAACTGCTGGGTATTTTCAGGTGTAGGGGAGCATGTGAATAGCCTGCTTGGAGATTGGCACAATGCTGTCACATGTGGGCAGGGAAAGTCTATCATTGGAGTAATTTAGAGCTTATACACGTCTCTGTTTTTATGCTTCTGGTGAACGTAGTGGCTGGGGTGCAATGGAAATGTGTTGCTGAGAAGGGGGCATTAAAGTTAACCTGTTACTTTACTCTGTGAGGGAAAAGCAGGTGCTCGCTTTGTTATTTTTCAGGCTTATTTAGCTATAATAAGGTAGGTCAGACTTCAAAGATAGAAAAAAAGTGGTGGTGGGGGGGGGGGGGGGGTTACTTGTGTACATCACCAAAACGTTAACTGTTTTTTTTGTTATACACTTCTCACCAATCTACCTCTACAGTTCCTATGACTCTCATTATATGGCTGTTCCAATGTATTATCCCTATTCCTACTCATTCTTACTTTTCTCTTATTACCTTCCCTTTATCAGTCGGCTGAACATGTTCCCCCTGGATATGAGGTGGTTTCCCTCCTGGAAGCTTTGAATGGACCCCTGACGCCATCACCATCTGCCCCTCCATTAAGGGCTCTAGGGGAATCTCGGCGGCCTGGCGTGCTCCCATCATATGGCAGCGATATTCAGCTCCCCCACCTACGGATGCACTCCCCTCTGCAGCACCTATGTGGCAGCCAAGCTCTAAAGCTGAAGAAAAGTATTTCCAGGTACATCAATGTACATGCCAGACCATTGTTCCTAATTTTTACAAACAGTCTGCTGATTGAAGAAAAGCCAATGTAGCACCAATATTTAAAATAGGTCCAAAATACATCCCTGGGAATTACAGACCAGTTAGCCTAACAGCAATTATATGCAAGATCTTGGAGGGGATGATAAGGGACTATATACAAGATTTTAGTAATGACAATATCATTAGCAGTAATCAGCATGGATTAATGAGGAATCGTTCTTGCCAAACCAATCTATTAACCTTCTATGAGTAGGTGAGCTGCCATCTAGATAAAGGAAGGCCCGTAGACGTGGTGTATCTGGATTTTGCAAAAGCATTTGATACAGTTCCACATAAACGTTTACTGTACAAAGTAAGGTCCGTTGGCATGGACCATAGGGTGAGTACATGGATTGAAAACTGGCTACAGGGGCGAGTTCAGAGGGTGGTGATAAACGGGGAGTACTTGGAATGGTCCGGGGTGGAAAGTGGGGTCCCCCAGGGTTCTGTGCTAGGACCAATCCTATTTCATTTATTCATAAACGACCTGAAGGATGGGATAAATGGCTCAATCTCTGTACTTGCAGATGACACTAAGCTGAGCAGGGCAATGACTTTCTCCGCAGGATGTGGAAACCTTGCAAGAAGATCTGAACAAATTAATGGGGTGGGCAACTACATGGCAAATGAGGTTTAATGTAAAATTATGCATTTGGGTGGCAAAAATATGAATGCATACTACTCACTGGGGGGGGGAAACCTCAGGGGGATCCAAGCATGGAAAAGGACCTGGGGGTCCTAGTAGATGACAGGCTCAGCAATGGCATGCAATGCCAAACTGCTGCAAGCAAAGCAAACAGAATATTGGCATGCATTAAAAAGGGGATTAACTCCAGAGATAAAACGATAATTCTCCCACTCTACAAGACTCTGGTCCGGCCGCACCTGGGGTATGCTGTCCAGTTCTGGGCACCAGTCCTCAGGAAAGATGTGCTGGAACTGGAGAGAGTCCAGAGAAGGACAACAAAACTAATAAAGGGACTGGAGGACCTTAGTTATGAAGAAAGTTTGCGAGCACTGAACTTGTTCTCTCTGGAGAAGAGACACTTGAGAGGGGTTATGATTTCAATGTATAAATACCGTACTGGTGACCCCCACAATATGACTTTTCTGCAAAAGGGAATTTAATAAGACACGTGGCCATTCACTAAAATTTTAAGAAAAGCGATTTAACCTTAAAGGGGTTTTAAAGATTCCCATTTTTTCACCTTAATGCATCCTATGCATTAAGGTGAAAAAACATCCGATGCTTAGTGGCCCCTTTTCAACCTCGCCTAATATGTAACTATGTACTGTAGTATTTTTCATAATTTCATATTTTTCATAATTCCCAGGCTTGTTTATTGAATAATATGAAGTCAGTCATTGTTCAGTCTCTTTGGAATTCAGACAATACCATTCCTTCCCAGGTCAATTTCCCAGAATTCCTCTGTGTTACAAGAAGATGAGATGGAGAAATCATTTAGTGAAGCTGAGATTCGAAGTCCCAGGAAAAAAACACCTCAACTTGCCGAGGTCAGTACAGTATAGGGTTTCAAAGTGCTCATAATTAATGCATTCAAAGTCTATGTTAGATCATTTATCCACCTCTATGAATTAGTGGGATTTTAGGTTTGACATGCAAGGGTTGCATTGTATTGCATATAACAGCCATTTGTTGACTGGCTTATTTATTTTTTTAACCACTTAACGACCGCTCACTGTATATATACGTCGGCAGAATGGCACCGACAGGCACAATCACGTAGAGCATACGTGATTGCCTTTGTATAGTTGGGGGGTCCAATCGGACCCCCCTCCTATACAGTGAGCGGTGGCTAAGTGTCCGGGAGCGTTCCGGGATGAGGGGGCAGCCATTCGTTTCCGGCCACCCCCTCGCGATCGCTCCCGGCGAATGGAAATGCCCCCTCTGTCTGTGTCAGGCAGAGGATGCAGGAGGAAGTGATGTCATCTCTGGTGCGGCACTCACATATACCGAGCGCCGTACAAGAGAAGACATCAGGTCAGTGCATACAACACTACACTGACACCAGGACACATAGGGACATAAATCGCCCCCCCAGGCCCCCCCAGACACCCCCCAGATCACCCCCCCAGCCCCCAGTCACAGTGTCACTGATTGCAGTGACCATTTATTTACTGATCACTGCAATCAGTGACATTTGTGACTGTAAAAGTGTCAGTACATTCAGTTTTAGGTCCAGTGTAGCCCCCTAACCCCCCCTAATAAAGGTTTAACCCCCTGATCACCCCCCAGATAACCCTTTCACCCCCTATCACCACTGTCGCTAAGCGATCATTTTTCTGATCGCTGTCTTAGCGTCAGTGATACCGATCGGCAGCCAGTAATTTTTTTTTTTAGGTTCGCCGCATGTTTTTATATCGTCAGGTACCCCAATATATTATCTAATAAAGGTTTAACCCCCTTGATCGCCCCCCAGGTAACCCTTTCACCCCCTATCACCACTGTCGCTAAGCGATCGTTTTTCTAAACGCTGTCTTAGTGTCGGTGATGCGGATCGGTAGCCAGTAATTTTTTTTAGGTTCGCCGCAGGTTTTTATAGCGTCAGGTACCCCCATATATTATCTAATAAAGGTTTTAACCCCCAGATTGCCCCTAGTTAACCCTTTCACCAGTGATCACCATATAAGTGTTACGGGTGACACTGGTTGGTTAGTTTGCTTTTTATAGTGTCAGGGCACCCGCCGTATATAACCCAATAAAGGTTTAACCCCCTGATCGCCCGGCGGGTGATATCAATTAGGTTTTAGCGTCAGAGAGGGTCTGCGTCACACCCCAGGCAGCGTCAGGTTAGTGCCAGTAACGCTAACACCCACGCGTGAAGCATACACCCCCCTTAGTGGTATAGTATCTGAACAGATCAATATCTGATCTGATCAGATCTATACTAGCGTCCCCAGCAGTTTAGGGTTCCCAAAAATGCAGTGTTAGCGGGATCAGCCCAGATACCTGCTGGCACCTGCGTTTTGCCCCTCCGTCCAGCCCAGGCCACCCAAGTGCAGTATCGATCGATCACTGTCACTTACAAAACACAACACACATAACTGCAGCGTTCGCAGAGACAGGCCTGATCCCTGCGACTCCAGTGCTGTAGGAGGTGATTTCACCACCACAGTTAAATAAAAAAAGCATATATGCCGAAGCATTGGGGCAGCAGGGGCGGAGGAGTGATTTTGCTCCTAATGCCGCGTACATACGGTCGAAATTCCGACGGAGGCTTGCCCGTGGAAAAGTCCGACCATGTGTGTGCGGCATAACTTTTTTGCGGGAGGATGCCCCCATGCTTCGACATATATAAATGGTGCGTGTATGCCCATCATTGGAAGTGGGTGGATGAAGGGCGGTATTCTAATGGTGGGCATACCCACCGATCAATCTCTTTTTTCGTTCAGCCAACTGGCTGCATGAAAAAAAAAAGATTACAATACATGTCCAACAAGGACCAGCAACGTACTGGTATGTTGCTGGAATTGAATGTTTATACCAGAATGATGCCTGCGGGTTTAGGTATCATCTTGGTATCATTCTTTTCAGCCTGCGGCCGGCTTTCATGTAAAAGCAATCCTAGTGGCTAATTAGCCTCTGGACTGCTTTTACAAGCAGTGGGAGGGAATGCCCCCCCCCCGGATATAAAAAGCGCCATTGGGAAAGCATTTTATCACACCGATCTTGGTGTGGTCAGATGCTTTGAGGGCAGAGGAAAAATCTAGGGTCTACAAGACCCCAGTTTTTTCAAAAAAAGAGTACCTGTCACTACCTATTGCTATCATAGGGGATATTTACATTCCCTGAGATAACAATAAAAATGATAAAAAAAAAAAAAATACTTGGAAGGAACAATTAAAAAATAAAAAAATAAAAAAATAAGCACCCCTGTCCTGCCCTGCTCTTGCCCAATGGCGAACGCAAGCGTCGGTCTGGCGTCATATGTAAACAGCAATTGCACCATGCATGTGAGGTATCACCGCGAAGGTCAGATCGAGGGCAGTCATTTTAGCAGTAGACCTCCTCTGTAAATCTACTGGGGTAACCTGTAAGGGCATTTAAAGGCTTTTAAAAATGTATGTAGTTTGTCGCCAATGCGCGTTTGTGCGAAATTTTAAAGCATGTCGTGTTTGGTATCTATGTACTCGGCCTAAGATCATCTTTTTTATTTCATCAAACATTTGGGAAATATAGTGTGTTTTAGTGCATTAAAATTAAAAAAAGTGTATTTTTTAACCCAAAAAATGCGTTTGAAAAATCGCTGCGCAAATACTGTGTAGAAAAAAAAAATGCAACACCCACCATTTTAATCTGTAGGGCCTTTGCTTTAAAAATATATATAATGTTTGGGGGTTCAACATAATTTTCTTGCAAAAAATAAAAAGGGTTTCATGTAAACAAAAAGTGTCAAAGAGGGCTTTGTCTTCAAGTGGTTAGAAGAGTGGATGTAAGCTTCCTAATGTTGTGTATAAAATGCCAGAACAGTTCAAAACCCCCCCAAATGACCCCATTTTGGAAAGTAGACACCCCAAGCTATATACTGAGAGGCATGTCGAGTCCATGGAATATTTTATATGTTGACACAAGTTGCGGAAAAACGACAATTTTTTTTTTTTTGCACAAAGTTGTCACTAAATGATATATTGCTCAAACATGTCATGGGCATATGTGGAATTACACCCCAAAATACATTCTGTTGCTTCTCCTGAGTACGGGGATACCACATGTGAGACTTTTTGGGAGCCTAGCCGCGTATGGGACCCCAAAAACCAAGCACCGCCTTCAGGCTTTCTAAGGGTGTAAATTTTTGATTTCACTTCTCACTGCCTATCACAGTTTCGGAGGCCATGGAATGCCCAGATGGCACAAACCCCCCCCAAATGACCCCATTTTGGAAAGTAGACACCCCAAGCTATTTGCTGAGAGGTATTGTGAGTATTTTGCAGATCTCGCTTTTTGTCACAAAGTTTTGAAAATTGAAAAAATAAATAAATAAATAAATATATATATATATATATATAATTTTTTTTTTTTCTTTCTTCATTTTCAAAAACAAATGAGAGCTGTAAAATACTCGCCATGCCTCTCAGCAAATAGCTTGGGGTGTCTATATTCCAAAATGGGGTCATTTGGGGGGGTTTGTGCTATTTTGGCATTTTATGGCCTTCGAAACTATGATAGGTAGTGAGGAGTGAAATCAAAAATTTGTGCCTAGAAATCCTGAAGGCGGTGCTTGGTTTCCGGGGTCCCGTACGCGGCTAGGCTCCTAAAAAGTCCCACACATGTGGTATCCCCGTACTCAGGAGAAGCAGCAAAATGTATTTTGGGGTGCAATTCCACATATAACCATGGCATGTGTGAGCAATATATCATTTAGTGACAACTTTTTTGTAATTTTTTTTTTTTTTTTGTCATTATTCAATCACTTAAGACAAAAAAATAAAAAATTCAATGGGCTCAACATGCCTCTCAGCAATTTCCTTGGGGTGTCTACTTTCCAAAATGGGGTCATTTGGGGGGGTTTTGTACTGCCCTGTCATTTTAGCACCTCAAGAAATGAGATAGGCAGTCATAAATTTAAAGCTGTGTAAATTTCAGAAAATGTACCCTAGTTTGTAAACTCTATAACTTTTGCGCAAACCAATAAATATACGCTTATTGACATTTTTTTTACTAAAAACATGTGGCTGAATACATTTTGGCCTAAATGTATGACTAAAATTGAGTTTATTCGATTTTTCTTATAACAAAAAGTCGAAAATATCATTTTTTTTCAAAATTTTCTGTCTTTTTCCGTTTATATCGCAAAAAATAAAAATCGCAGAGGCAATCAAATACCATTAAAAGAAAGCTCTATTTGTGGGAAGAAAAGGACGCAAATTTCGTTTGGGTACAACATTGCATGTCCGCACAATTTACAGTTAAAGCAGCGCAGTGCAAAATTCTGAATTCACCTCTGGTCCTCTAGCTACCAAATGGTCCGGGGCTTAAGTGGTTAAACAAAATACACATTTTTGCTCTGAAGAATAGATAAAATTCTCAAAACATTATATATTTTCTGAAGGGTTGAACTTTTAAAACAAAAAGATGGTAGTTAAAAAATTTTATGTTGTAAATTTGTGCAACTGTTTATCAAACCTATATTTTCAGTAAAAAATACATTAAACCTTATTTCTCTTTCATTCATGGACGGACACAGCTTCAATCATGACAAAGTGGGTATTCGCCTTCATTCAGGAGTGACTAGGCAGAAAAAGTGTTAACAACTTCAGAGCTGAACAGCGCCACCCAGGGGGCGGTCCTACTGGCTATATCCCCTCAGCCTGCACTAAGCAGATCAGTTCTTTTCTGCCTAGCGTAGGAGAAGGACATGGCTCCCTTCGGGCTCATAGGTCCGAGGTTTTTTTTTTCTACGTTTTACGTTTTTTGTTCCTGCGATCTTCGATCAACTGCCGACTGGGTGACAGGCTGGATCCCAGATCCTTGTAGTCTCCCCAGTTTTCGGCCATCGAGCGTGTGCCGACCCTAGCTACGCGCTGGGTTTTCCACGACCTGCCCGTTGCTCCACGGGTGGCCGGTGAGCTTCGTGCTCCAGGGCATGCATATGACCGGTCTCTATGGCTAAATCACAGCATGCCGGGCCGTCAGTCACCTCTGTAACCGCGCGGAAGATGGTCTGTCCGGAATGTTTTCCAGCATAATCCACACAGGAAGGGTAAGTAGCTTCCCCTGCTTTGGCAGGAGGACTTGGCTGGACATTCCTGGAGAGATCAAGTAAGTGGTTTTACCCTTTCTTTCCTCTCTCCCTGCCTTCCTTCCTCCCTGGGCTCTGTGAGCTAGGCTGGGTGCTGGGGGTTCACCTGGGGGGCTCCATCTGGAGCGGGAACTGCGCTGTATGGCTGTCATTGGAAATGTCAGTTTTTCTGCTTACCTGTGTGTTTTTCCCTCCATGCTGTTGGAGGCCATTTTCTTGTGGCCCATGCCTGTTTTGGCCTCTACGTATCGCTCGGCGGCCATTTTCTTGTGGTCCGTGCCTGCTAGCTCTATCTGCCTCTCGGCGGCCATTTTCTTGTGGTCTGCGCCAGTTTTGGCCTCTGTGTACCGCTCGGCGGCCATTTTCTTGTGGTCCACGCCGTTCTTCAGCACGGCCGCTCGGCGGCCATTTTGTGGAAGTCTTTGGCCTCTAGGGTGCATTTTACAGGCGCGCAATATACAGACACACGCTGATGGAGGATCAGACTGACGCAGGCAGCTGTGGGAGAGCATCTCAGGCGGGAGCAGACGCAACAGTAACAATGACCGTTCTAAGGGTGGTGAGTCCTCTGGGAGACCCTGCATCTCTGTAGCAGCTAGGAGGGTGGGCTGCTGATACCCTGCCTGGAGTCCATGTGGGTCTCAGACGCGTGGAGTTGGCAACTGGTGCCCCTGCTATATCAGTGGACGCTATGTCGGCGATCCTGGAGGCTTTTGTTGCCAAGGTGGAAGCGGCACGTGGGAACACGGGGGGGTAGGAAGCGCCCCCTTCCCTCGCCATTTTCTGGGGATAATTCTGATGCAGAGCCAGGCCCAGCTGGGGCTCATGGCCCTGATTCTGATTCATCAGAGACCGCGGACCGTGACCGGTCGGACAGTGAGGATGACTCCAGGTCCGGGTCAGCACGCGAAAAGGCTTGGTATCTATCACCGCAGTGCGGGTTACGCTGAATTTGTAGAATTCTGCAGAAGCAGCAGAGACGGTGGTTCCCTTTGGGTTCCTTAAGCTGGCCCGCACTGCCAAGGTGTTTCATTGTATGTCTTATCTTGATAGACTTTTAACCAAGGAGTGGAAAAACCACTGAAGGTTTTTTCGGCCCCAAAAAATTGGGCGGTCCGGTACCCCTTTGAGGAGAGTTTCCTGAAAAAATGGACCACTCCCCCCGATAGTGGACCCCCTGTGTCCAGACTTAACCAGGTAACCACGAGTCCAGTGGAAAGGGCTCTTGTCTTCAGGGACCCTGCGGACAATCGCTCGCTACCTATACACAGTAGTGGGCTCAGCGGAGCGTCCAGCAATGGCTGGGGCTTTGGTGTCTCAGACACTTACTTGAGGGGGCAAAGATGCTACTCCAGAGGTTAAAGACACGGGAGGCTCCTCCGAACGAGGTAGCTTTGGCCGACCAGTTGGTACATTGCCTTAAGTTTGTCTGCTAGTCAGACATGGATACTATCCCCTTGCTTTCAAGAGCCTCGGTTTATGCGGTGGTATTACGCCACCTGGATTGGCTAAGTACTGGTCTACGGACCAAAAACTTCCAAGAAGGCCTTATTGGACCTGCCTTTTAAGGGTGACAGTCTTTTTGGAGCCTCTCTGGATGACATCATTAAGGATGCCACAGGAGGTAAGAGCATGCTGCTCCCGCAATCCAAAAAGGGGTAAGGAGCCATGCCATAGGCAAAGGGCCCTCCTTCACTGCGCACAAGCAGTTCTTTCGTCCGCCTAGTGCGGCAAGTAAACGGCCCCAGGCCGATAAAGCGCCTGCTGAGGGACCAAAGCATCCCTGGTTTCGCAAGCCCAACCTCGCTTGCCTTCCGAACAGATTTTTTTTCCCTGAACCGCCAGCTTCAGCCGACTCGTCGGGGAGCCATATATGGGGCGGTTCAAGGCCTGCTGATGCGCAGGGTGGTCCTTCCTGTTTCAGTACAGGAACGGGTTCAGGGGTTCTACTAAAATCTGTTCGTAGTGCTGAAGAAGGAGGGTGTTCGTCCCATCTTGGATCTCAGGGCCCTCAATTGCTTTGTGAAGGAGTTGGTTCGCTCTGTTGTCGCTGCCCTCCATCCATCAAGGACGCATGCTTGCATGTCCCCACATGTACCAGGCATCAGAGATGTCTGCACTTTGCGGGCCGGGGAAGACCACTACCAATTGGTGGCTCTCCCATTTGGCCTGGCATCGGCACCAAGGGTGTTCACCAAGTTGCTCGCCCCGATTCTGAATCTTCTTCTGAGGGCCACTTCAAACTCAAAATTAGAGGTGAGCGTGTCTATAACCTGTCAGACCCTCTGATATTGGTTGGGTGCTGAACACTCGGAAGTCCGTATTTGTACCGTCACAACTCCTAGTGTATCTAGGGTTGATTCTGGACTCCTCAGAGGCGAAAGTTTTTTTCTCCCTATGGGAAAGTCACAGACCCTTTGGGCTGCGGTGCGGCAGTTGACATCCCAAAGATGGTCGTCACGCCACTTTTTCAGGCAAGTCCTGGGCCTCATGGTAGCCTCCTTCGAGGCGGTACCATATGCACTATTTCACACGTGAGTGTTACAGAAGGTAATTCTGTCCAGAAGGGTCAAGTGCCCTTCATCCCTGGATTGTCAAAATCCGGGTGAGCCACCTAGTCAGTACCTCCCTAGTTGGTGGCCGACATCACCGGCACTTCTGTCTGGGAAGTTGTTCCTTCCTTTTTACTGGATGGTGGTCACGACGGACGCCAGCCTTACCGGGTGAAGAGGAGCCTGGGGGGGCTCATTCAACCTGGGTCGCTGGACTCCGGAGGAATCTCACTTGCCGATCATTGTCCTGGAACTCCGGGCGATCTGGCTTTGCCTCTCCACGCGGTCTCAGAGGTTACAGGGGCGTCCAGTCAGAATCCAGGCAGACAAACACCACAGTGGTAGCATATGTCAATCATCAAGGAGGAACAAGCAGCTCAGCTGCAGCATCGGAGGTCGCTAACCTCCTAAGGTGGGCAGAAAGGAGCATACCAGCCCTGTCGGCCGTATACATTCCGGGTGTGGGAAACTGGCAGGCGGACTACCTGAGTCGCCAGATGCTGGACCAAGGAGAATGGTCTTTACACCCGGAGGCGTTTCAGCTCCTTTGCCAGAAGGGAGGCACGCCAGATCTCCTGGCTTCTCGACTCAATCGGAAGGTATTGAGGTTTGTGGCCAGGTCAAGAGACCCATGGGCAAACACGACAGATGCATTGGTGGCACCGTGGAGTCAGTACCGGCTAATCTGAAATTTTTACTTTTTATTATTTTATTTTTTGAGAATCTTCTATCAACTTCCGGCTGGTCATGACAGGCAGGATAATATAGATCCTTGTAGTCCCCCCCCAGTCTGGCCATCAAGCGTGAGCAGGCCTTGGCTACGTGCGGGGTCGGCCACGACATACCCCATGGCTCCAGGGGTGGCCGGTGAGCTATGCTCCAGGGTTCACATATGACCGGGCGGCTTGCTGTCTCAGTCACAATGGACCGGGCCGACGGCTATTTCGTACTACTCGGTTGTAGGTCTGTCAGGAACGCACCAGCAGGTCCTCGCAAGGACGGGTAAGTACGGTTCCTCCTACTTCGGTGGGATGGAACAGCTGGGCATTCCTAAGGGGGTCGTTGGGGGGGGTGCTTCTGCCCTCCCCTCTCTCCCTCTGTCACCCTTTTTCCTCCTCCCCTTGCAGGGCTCGCTGCGACCGGGGAATACCTTTTAGGGGGGCTCCAGGTCCCGGCGGGGGGCTGTGGGGGGTGTCCAGGCCCATTCTCTGTGTGGGGGGTAGTAAATTCTTGTAAGCCTCCGCTGCTGGCCTTCTCGTCCACCTCACTTGCTGGGCGCCATTTTTTGAAGCATTGGCGCCATTTTTCTGAGGCCTGTGCATTGCATTGCAAATCCCATTGGCGGCCATTTTGCCGTGGCCGCTTTTTGATGCAGGTCTGCAATTGTGGGCGGCCATTTTCTTGTGGTCCGCGCACTCTCGGAGGCACCCGGCGGCCATTTTGGAGTGGGTTTTGGCCTCTAGTGCTGGCTGAGCTTCCTGAAGAGCGCGAACTGCGCAATTCACCTCACACAGTTCCTCAGTCACATGCGGTGTGCGGATGGAGAGTGGGCAGCGGCGCTGAACAATCTCTGGCTAGGCGGTGAGTCCCCTGGGTATTCCCCCCTCAGTCAGTGCAGCAAGGAGGGTGGACAAAATTTTGTGTCAGGTATCTTGACTAAGTCCCTAAGGGCTGTCAGTGGGCAATATGGAGTCAGGAGCTGGCGTTTTTTCCCCAAACATTCCAGAGGCAGCAACCGGTGCCCTTGCACCTGCGGTTCCCATGGACGCTTTGTCGGCGGTCCTGGAGTCATTTGTTGCCAGGGTGGAAGCGGCTTGTGGGCGTAAGGGGGGGTACTAAGCGCCCCCTCCCCCCGCCATCTCCTGGGGAATGTTCTGGCTCAGACTCGGGCCTGGCTGCAGCTCAGGACCCCTGTTCTGGTATGTCAGAAGAGGGGGACCAGGACCTTCCCTGTGAGGAGGACCCCTCGTCCGGGTCAGCGCAAGACAGGGCACTTGTGAGTGCACTTATCAATGCTGTGAGGGACACTCTCAAGCTGGAAGATGCAGCTGGGACTTCCACAGCAGGGCCTGTCCCTTTTGGGTCGCACAAACCGACCCGCTCTGTTTAGGTTTTTCTTTATGTTGATTTCTTTGACAAGTTCATAGATAAGGAATGGGAACGGCCGCAGAGGCCCTTTGCGGTCCCTCAGCGCATGGCGGTCCGTTACCCACTTGAAGAGGGCCTTTTGAAAAAATGGGCTTCTCCTCCGGTCGTTGATCCCCTGGTCTCTCGGTTAAATAAAGTAACCACTATCCCGGTGAAGGAGCCACGCCGTAAGCCGGGGCCCTGCTTTCCCACACAGAAGCAGTATTTTCATCAGTCAGGACCTTCTGGCAGACCTTCCCAAGCAGACAAAGGTCCAGCTGGGGGACAGAAGCTTCCCTGGGTGCGCAAGTTTTGCCCCCGCCCGACTCCAGGGTCGGGGGATGGCTTTGCAGCTGGGTGGACCTCCCTGCTCTCCGACCAGTCTGCGAGGTGGTCACCTTGGGGTACAAGATAGAGTTCCTTTCTTGTCCACCAAACAGATTTTTTCCCTCAAATCTGCCTCTCCTTCCGGCTCGTCGGGCTGCCCTCCAGGGGGCAGTGCGAGACTTGTTGCGGTGCGGGGTGATCATACCCGTACCACCACAGGACACGTTTCAGGGTTTCTACTCGAATGTGTTTGTGGTCCTAAAGAGGGACGGAGTCCGTCCAATCTTGGACCTCAAGGCCCTCAATGCCTTTATAAAAATTAAAAAATTCCAGATGGAATCGATTCATTCAGTGGTGGCTATGCTCCATCCGGGGGACTTTCTGGCGTCCTTGGATATCAAGGACGCATACTTGCATGTCCCCATCTGCGTCAGGCATCAGAGGTTCCTGTGGTTTGCGATCGGCAAAGACCACTATCAATTTGTGGCTCTTCCCTTTGGCCTAGCATCAGCACCAAGAGTTTTCACCAAGGTGCTCGCCCCGATTCTAGCTTTGCTGAGACAGCGCGGCATTGCTATCATAGGCTACTTGGACGACCTTCTTCTGAGCGCTGCTTCAAGCTCAGAATTAAAGTCTATAGCCATTCAGACCCTCCGGGAGTTTGGTTGGATACTGAACCTCCAGAAGTCGGTGTTAGTACAGACCCAGCGCCTAGAGTACCTGGGGTTGATTCTGGACTCGGAGGCCAGAGTCTTTCTTCCCTTGGAGAAGTTGCAGACACTACAGACTGCCGTGAGTTTGTAGACATCCCGCAAATGGTCGTCTCTCCATTTTTGCATGCGAGTCCTGGGCCTCATGGTAGCCTCTTTCGAGGCAGTACCATATGCCCAATTCCACACTCAGGTCTTGCAAAGGGAGATTCTCTCCAAATGGAACAAATCTCTGTTGTCTCTGGATCGTCAGATTCAGATAAGTCATCTAGTCAGGGCCTCTCTGAGTTGGTGGCTGAGCTCCCCGGCTCTTTCGTCCGGGAAGTCGTTCCTCCCCTTTCATCGGACTGTGATCACTATGGACGCCAGCCTGACCAGTTCGGGGGGGAGTCTGGGGGGTTCAGGCGGCCCAGGGCCACTGGACTCTGGACGAATCCCAACTGCCGATCAACATCCTGGAACTCCGGGCGATCAGGCTGTGCCTCTCCAAGTGGTCACAGAGGCTACAAGGGCCAGTCAGGATCCAGTCAGACAACGCCACGGCAGTGGCATACGTCAACCATCAAGGAGGAACAAGAAGCTCGGCTGCAGCATTGGAGGTCGCTCACATCCTGCGGTGGGCGGAAAGGAGCGTGCCGGCTCTATCGGCAGTTTACATTCCGGGCGTGGAAAACTGGCAGGCGGACTATCTGAGTCGCCAGATGCTGGACCAAGGGGAATGGTCGTTACATCCGGAGGTTTTTCAACTCCTTTGCCGGAGATGGGGCACGCCAGACGTGAAACTCCTGGCTTCTCGACTCAATCACAAGGTGTCGAGGTTCGTGGCCAGGTCCAGAGATCCCTAGGCAGACGCGTTGGTGGCCCCGTGGGGTCAGTATCGACTAATTTATGCCTTTCCCCCACTGAAGTTGCTTCCTTGTCTGCTCCGCAGAGTAGAGACCGAAGGGATTCTGGTGATTCTCATTGCCCCGCATTGGCCCAGGCGTCCCTGGTACGCCGACCTCGTGCACCTGGTGGCGGATGCACCTTGGCGACTGCCAATGCGGGAGGACCTTCTCTCGCAAGGTCCCATTCTTCATCCTGCTTTACAGTCACTGGCTTTAACGACATGGCTATTGAAAGCCAGGTACTAAGGGACCGAGGCATGTCGGATTCAGTCATTTCAACCATGTTGAGAGCACGGAAATCTTCTTCTAGGAAGATCTACCATCGCACGTGGAGAGCCTACATCTCTATGTGTGAGGAGATGGAATGGCGTCCACGACCATATTCGGTTTCCCGGATCCTGCTGTTTTTACAGCGTGAAGTGGATCAGAAACTTGCCTTAAGCACCATTAAGGGGCAGATTTCAGCCTTGGCTGTTTTCTTTCAGCGACCCCTGGCGTCTCATTCATTGGTGAGCACTTTTGTGCAAGGGGTCCGACATGTGGCCCCTCCGGTCCGACCACCACTACCTCCGCGGGATTTGAATCTGGTGCTCTCGGTACTTCAGAAACCTCCATTTGAGGACATCAGGGAAATTCCTCTTTTGACGCTCTCTCAGAAGGTTGCCTTCCTAGTAGCCATAACATCAGTCAGGAGGGTTTCTAAATTGGCGGTCTTGTCTTGCAAGTCCCCATATTTGGTCCTCCATAAGGACAAAGCGGTGCTACGCCCGCAGCCTTCCTTCCTTCTGAAGGTAGTTTCGGCCTTTCACCTGAATGAGGACGTTGTACTTCCATCCTTGTGTCCTCGGCCATCGCATCCCAAAGAGGTTGCGCTGCACTCCTCAGACGTGGTACGTGCCTTACGGGTGTATCTGTCTGCTACGTCTCCGTTCCGGAGGTCTGACTCGCTGTTTGTGTCAGTGTCTGGTCCGCAGAAGGGTCTGGCGGTTTCATCGGCCACCATTTATCGGTGGATCAGGCAGATCGTCATCCAGGCCTATGCCCTTAAGGGGTGGGCACCTCCTTTTTCCTGTCATGGCGCATTCGACCAGGGCTATTGGTGCCTCTTGGGCTTTCCAATATCAAGCGTCTGTCTCACAAGTGTGTAAGGCGTCGATCTGGTCATCCGTTCACACTTTTTAAAAATTTTACAAGGTTGATGTGAGTGCATCTTCGGATGCTAGCTTCGGCCCGCAAAGTTTTGCAGGCGGCTGTTTGAGGTTGCAACTCCTCCGTTGAGGAGATCTGCTTGTTTGGGGTGAAATTGTTTTTTTGATTGCTGTTCCCACCCCTCATTTTTTGACACTGCTTTGGGACGTCCCAACTGTCAAGAATTAAGGAGCTGTGTCCGTCCATGGACGAAAAGAGAAAATAGGATTTTTGTACTCCCCGTAAAATCCTTTTCTCTGTCGTCCATTGACTGACACGGCACCCACCCCTCCTTTTTTAGTTTGTACTGCTTTTTACGAACTGAGGCTGCGGACTGCAATGTGGAGGATTATGTCTGGAAGGACCTCCCCCTGGGCGGGGCTGTTCAACTCTGTTAAAGTAACATGTATTAAATATCTAACATGTTCTGCCTAGTCCTCTCCTAATAGACGGAACATAACCCAACTGTCAAGAATTAAGGAGCTGTGTCCGTCCATGGACGACAGAGAAAAGGATTTTGCGGTGAGTACAAAAATCCTATTTTCTCCCATAAAAGAAACTTCAGACTCTCTGGTCTGACTCTTGCTCTCCAGTCCAAAAATCATCCAGGTCTCTGCTTTTGCATTAAAGTCTTTGGGTCTGATGGTAGGTTTCTTTGAGGCAGTGCTCTTTGTCCAGTGTTTACTCCAGACCTCTATAATACTAAATTACATCATCATGGTACAAGTCAGTCCAGTCCCTGAACAGACTGATTTGTTTGGCACAGAAGACTAGGTTATCCCTGGCTTGGAGGCTCCGGAATCTGACTATCAAATAGAGGGAAGTTTTTCTTCCCAGTTTTTGGAATATCCCCAAGATGGGTGCCTGCCTATTGCACTGGGTAGGAATCCTAAGACTTGGTCATCAAGGGACAATCATCTCCTGATCAACATCCTGGAGCCAATTTGGCTGTCTTTGCAGCACTGGATCATCCTCGTGGATGGTCATCTGATCTGGATTCAGTTGGACAACACTGTGGCAGTTAAAAATATCAACCATCATGGAGGAACCAGAAGTCTTCCCGTAGCAAGACAGATCCATCATATGCTGTCCTGTGTAGAATGTCCTATTCCACCATTGTCTGCTATGTAGATCACAGCCATGGACAACTGGCAAGCAGACTTCCTCAGCTGGGAAAGCCTAGACCCAGGGTACTGGTCCTTACACCCAGGGGTATTCCAGGATCTGTGTCATAGGTGGCTAATGCCAAGTGTTGTGTTCCTAGCATTCATGCTCAACATCTGTACAGATTTGTCTCCAGGTACAGGGACTCTTTAGTGGAAGTAGTGGATGCTCTGGTGACTCTGTGGAATAGTATAACCTGATCTATGCTTTTCTTCCTTCAAACCTTTTTAATGCCAATTATTTTTTTTATTATTTTTTTTTTTTTTTTTAGTTGTGTTGTATATAATTATCTGTGATTATTCTTAAAGTGTTTGTTACCCCAACATTTCATATTCCTGATATGTGCCTGCTATACCATGTACTTGTATAAAAAAAGTACTCTGTTTTCTTTGTATTGCTCTTTGTGTGAAATCCCTGGTGTTCCTGCCAGTCCCTCTGGTTTCCTGTTAAAAACTGACCACACTAAGCAGGAAAGCACAGCATGGTCAGCTCTCTAGCTGTGCTGGGAACCTTGCCTGCTCTCCTCCAATGATCATACTTGTCCTGACACGCCCCCCCGCACAACCATTCACTGGGAAGCTCAGTGTTCTGTTGCTGCTCCTCTTCCCAGCTGTTATGCAGCTGAGAACAGCGGAACAGAGGGAATGTGATCACTTATAAAAAAAGGTATTGATAATGTTTTTTAATATCTATATACCAATGTTTTGCCTTTCATTTCTATTTTAAACTGATAATCATTTTATAATCACCTAAATATTTATTGTGATGATAAAAAACTACTGCCTATGCTCACCTATCCAGCTGGCCTTTTTCTTGAAAAGTGGCCACTTCACTGCTC
This sequence comes from Rana muscosa, assembly GCA_029206835.1. NCBI lineage: Eukaryota > Metazoa > Chordata > Amphibia > Anura > Ranidae > Rana > Rana muscosa. The sequence goes on from CM055128.1 coordinate 107,623,195, forward strand.
AGACTCCTGCATGTATTTCATTACTTTTTGGGTGTGAGTACAACCTGCTCACAGTGACTTCTCCTACTGGCTGGGAGGAACCACAGCAAGTGGTGGGGAAAACAGATATTTGACCCATCCAACAGGTCAAATACTTGCTGAGGACAGTGAGCAGTGAAGCAGAGGCTTTTTAAGAAACAGCCCTCTGTAAAGGTAAGCATAAGAGCACAGTCCACAATTTACTTGCAATGAACACCAGCATTAATACTCGTATAAAGGAGCAACATACAATATATCTAATACATTGAAGATCAGCTGGCTGCATGCCAAATCTTACATGGTTAAAGTGATACTAAAGTCTTTTTTTTTTTTTTCTTTAAAAATAACAAACGTTGTACTTACCTGCCCTGTGCAAGGGTTTTGCACAGAGCTGCCCAGATCCTCCGCTTTTCTGGTCCCTCGCTGGCGCTCCTGGCCCCTACCTCCTGTCGGGTGCCCCCATAGCAAGCAGCTTGCTATGAGGGCACCCGAGCCGAGTTGCAGCTCTGTGTGTCCCTCTCTCCTCATTGGCCAACTGACTTTGACGGCAGTGGGAGCCAATGGCGCTGCTGCTGTGTCTCAGCCAATTAGGAGGGAGAGTCCCAGACGACCAAGGCACTCGTGCACATAGCTGGATCGGGATGGGGCTCAGGTAAGTTTTACGGGGGCTGCTACACACAGAATTTCTTTTTCGTACATCACGGGACACAGAGCGACATAGTCATTACTAATGGGTTATATAGATACCGTCAGGTGCTGGCACTGGCAACTTCCAAAACCGGAAGTACCCTCCCCTATATAAGCCCCTCCCATCCGGGAGCACCTCAGTTTTTTGCCAGTGTCTAAGGTGTTGGCCAAGAAGAAACATGTGTTTTTCACTGAGCTTGCGTACAGGTTCTTTTGGGCCTCAGTAAGCTATTCCGGATCCGACCAAAAAAGCTTCATAGCTAAACGGTCGGTACCCGGGCCTTGCAGAAAGAAAAGCAAGGTTTTGCCTGTAATGCTTCTCTTAGGAGAGCTGGACCCTGGGATCCAGAGCTCTGGTCATACCCACGACCAAGATGTTTTCTGTGCAGGGTGCTATACAGGTCCAGGGGAGTGGAATCCTTGGGAACCCGGTCCCTGAAGGTTTGATTACAATGCCTGCCGTGATAGGTGAAGTTTGGGCTTTTGTGGACCAAACAAAGTCCTGCGGCGGGGAACAGGTAAGTGGGGGCCCCCAGGAACTTGGTTCTATTGGGGGACCCCCAAGCCTAATTTGTCTTTCTGTCTGTTACCTAATGGTATTCCCGCAAAATTCTGTGCATGCCTGTAACTACTAAAAAAATGTAATAATTTTTAATGGTGGTCAAGAAAAAAAAAAAAAAAAATTTTTTTTATATATATTTAATATATTAGACTGCAGTACCTGTGTTTGTCCACTAGAGGCCGCTGTGGAATGTTTTCTTGTCATGTGGACTAGCTTCTTCTCAGCAGAGCAAAGTCCAGGCAGATGGTGAGTTCTCTTATAGGAAACTGCTTCCTCTGCCATGTTGCAGTGTTTGTCCATCCCCCGGCCTGCGGGAGAGTCCCTCCTGTTGGCACTAGAACAACTATTGCTCCAAGGAGTAATTATGGAGGTTCCCCTGGAAGAAGGAGGGTTCGGGTTTTACTCAAACCTCTTTACAGTCTATAAGCAAACACGGACGGGAGGCCCATATTAATTCTAAAAGGGCTATACAAATTCCTGTATATCAGGTCTTTCCGATGGAGTCGATCCGATCGGTGGCCACTGCCCTACAAGGGGAGGATTGGTTAGCCACGATCGACATAAAAGATGCTTATTTGCACATTCCCATCTTTCCAGTCCACCAAAAATTTCTACGCTTTGCAGTAGAAGGGCGCCATTTTCAGTTCAGAGCCTTACCCTTCGGTTTGGCCACAGCACCACGAGTGTTTACAAAAATTCTGGCCCTTTATTGGCCAATCTAAGAACACAAGGTGTAATGATAATGGCATATCTGGATGACTTGTTGCTGATAGACCACTCAGTGAAAAAACTAGACGTGGTCGTTCACAAGACGATCAAGTATCTGGAATCTCACGGTTGGATTATCAACCGAGACAAGTCAGCCCTAAAAACCAGTCAAAAGTCTGGAATACTTGGGGCTAAGGTTGGATTCAGGCCAGAGAAAAATATTCTTGCCTCGAGGAAAGGTGTTGTCTTTGAAAGATTTGATCCACTTAGTGGGTACAAAAAAGACAGCCGTCCATACGCCTGTATATGAGGCTGCTGGGAAAAATGGTGGCATCATTCGAAGCAGTACCCTACGGTCAATTCCATTCAAGGAATTTGCAAGGGGCCATACTGTCAGCCTGGAACAAAAAAATTCAGGCCTAGACTTACAATGTCCTTGTCCCCTTCCGTTCGCAAGAGCCTCCGTTGGTGGTTGGTTTCCCAGAATCTGGAAAAAAGGAAATCCTTCAGTCCGATTTCTTGGAAGGTGGTCACTACAGATGCCAGCCTTATAGGCTGGGGAGCAGTACTGGAGCAATAGTCTCTCCAGGGCAGATGGTCGGATGCAGAAAAGGCCCTGCCCATCAATCTCTTAGAGATACGAGCAGCCCGGTATGCCCTAGTAGCATGGACATCCAAACTCCAAGGGTCCCCTGTCAGAATTCAATCAGACAATGCCACAGCAGTGGCATATATCAATCATCAGGGGGGCACCAGGAGTCGTGCAGCCCAGAGGGAAGTAAATTACATCCTGAAATGGGCAGAAAAAATATGTCCCAGCCATATCTGCGGTATTCATTCCAGGAGTGGAGAATTGGAAGGCGGACTTTCTAAGTCGCCAGCAATTAGGCCCAGAGGAAGGGTCCCTTCACCCCGAGGTTTTCTGGACAATATGTCAGCGGTGGGGAACATCGGATGTAGATCTTCTAGCATCCAGATTCAACGCAAAGGGGGACAGGTTTGTCTCTCGGACAAGGGATCCCCTAGCTTGCGGCTCGGATGCCCTAGTGTTCCCTTGGGATCAGTTCAAGCTGATATATGCATTCACACCGCCACAATGGTTACCTCGATTACTCCGCAGAATCAGGGTAGAAAAGAAACCAGTGATTCTGGTGGCTCCAGCGTGGCCCCGAAGAGCGTGGTACGTGGAGATTGTAAAATGTCAGTGGGGAGTCCTTGGACTCTCCCACATCGTCCGGACCTGCTTTCGCAAGGACCGATATACCACCCTTCCTTACCAGCCCTAGGTTTGACGGCCTGGCTATTGAAGCCCACATTCTAAAAAAGAGAGGGCTCTCTAATTCTGTGGTATCTACCATGATCAATGCCAGGAAGCCGGTATCCAGGCAGATCTACTATAGAATCTGGAAGGCGTACGTCGCCTGGTGTGAAGCCAAGAAATGGCATCCACGTAAGTACGTAATAGGTAGGAGTCTGGACTCCCTACAATGGGCTGTAGATAGGAAGCTTGCCTTGAGTACTATCAAGGGTCAGATTTCGGCCTTGTCAATATTTTTTCAAAGGCCCTTGGCTTCGCATTCACTAGTCAAAGCCTTTATACAAGGAGTGATGCGTATTAGTCCTCCGGTTAATATTCCCATATGTCCATGGGATCTAAACTTGGTTCTGTCGGTTCTACAGAAACAACCATTTGAATCATTACAGCATATTTCCTTGGTGCTTCTCACCAGGAAATTGATTTTTCTAGTAGCCATTTGTTCGGCTAAAAGAGTATCGGAATTAGCAGCTATGTCCTGTAAGGAGCCATATCTGGTTATCCATAAGGACAGAGTAGTGTTACGTCCTCATCCAGCCTTTCTTCCTAAGGTGGTATCGAGGTTTCATTTGAACCAAGATGTGGTTCTTCCTTCTTTTTTCCCCAAACCTACTTCGGTAGAGGAAAAGTTATTGCATTCTTTGGATGTAGTAGGAGCAGTTAAAGCTTATCTAAAAGCCACTGCTCAGATTCGCAGAACGGATACTTTGTTTATTCTGCCGGAAGGCCCCAGAAGGGGTCAGGCAGCGTCAAAATCTACTTTAGCCAAGTGGATTCGACAGGTCATAATACAAGCCTATGGCTTGAGAAATAGACCGCCTCCGTTCAAAGTTAGGGCGCACTCCACGAGAGCAGTTGGAACTTCATGGGCAGTGCATCACCAGGCCTCCCTGGCTCAAATCTGTAGGGCCGCAACATGGTCTTCAGTACACACGTTTACTAGGTTCTACCAGGTGGACGTTAGAAGTCAGGAGGATGTCGCCTTTGGGCGCAGTGTGTTGCAGGCCGCAAAAGATCCTCATGTCTGATAGCGCTCAGCTTATATATGGTGTATCCCCCCCCTCATTTGGCATTGCTTTAGGACATCCCATTAGTAATGACTATGTCGCTCTGTGTCCCGTGATGTACGAAAAAGAAAATAGGATTTTTATAACAGCTTACCTGTAAAATCCTTTTCTTGGAGTACATCACGGGACACAGAGCTCCCACCCCTCTTTGGGGACACTTATTGCTTTGCTACAAAACTGAGGTGCTCCCGGATGGGAGGGGCTTATATAGGGGAGGGTACTTCCGGTTTTGGAAGTTGCCAGTGCCAGCACCTGACGGTATCTATATAACCCATTAGTAATGACTATGTCGCTCTGTGTCCCGTGATGTACTCCAAGAAAAGGATTTTACAGGTAAGCTGTTATAAAAATCCTATTTTTTTTGTCTTAATGCATAGAAAGCATTAAGATAAAAAACCTTCTGCCTTCATAACCACTTTAACAATCCATATCCTTTTTTGGTCTCTGCAAAAAGTCCTTGGCATGTAAGCCACAAAATATATTTTTATCTGGTCAGGATGAAGTATTTGCAATACAAAAGAGAGGAACAGGTAGGTGGGAGCAGAGATCTTCACAGGTTTCAAGTCTGCCAGCACTTTATCAAGTTTGTCATTTAGGCTGGCCATACATGAGTATTTTTTTTTAGTACTAGTAGGTTGAACGAAAGAGAAAATGACTTGATTCCCCCATCCACACACTTGAGGTGGATAGGGGAATACCTCCCTCTGAGCTACTCTATTCTGACAGCGGGGAAACTTCCACGCTGTCAGAATGCACTGATCAGGACCGCCGACTATAGCTGGTAGCGCTGATCAAGAGAAATTTTTGCATAAGTCGATTAATAGATAGACTTGTGTACAACCAACGTGCCCATACATGATCAAAATTCAGCTGATCCCTGCTATACTGGCCGAATTTTGTTTCATGTATGGCTGGCTTTACACCATTTACATTTTTGCAGGCACCATTTTGATATATTGGGTACTACATCTTGCTCTCTACCTTGGTGACATTTTCTATCAACAATATTGGTGGCAATATAGTACAATGCCAGTTCTGGTAAAAAAAAAAACTTCTTCATGAGGCTTATCATTTGGAGATTTAGATAGCTATACTGTAATAAATTGCACAACGTTGAAAAAAACTGCCACACAAAAAAATAGACTTGAGCCCTGCCAAAGCTTAAAGGACTATTGGAAAATAAAGTTTACATTCATTGTTTGTGTTTTGCCCCCAGGAGAATGGAGCTACCCCAGAGAGCGAAAACCTGACTCTGTCTTCTTCTGGAGCCATTGACCAGTCTTCCTGTACAGGAACGCCCCTATCCTCCACCATCACCTCTCCTGAAGGTCAGGGACGCTATTAATCCTTTGATTAATCAGTGAAATGTTATATTCTCTCAAGGGGCTCATGCTGTCACAGGCCATAAATGCATGTAGGCCACCATGTATACGGCCATGCCTTTATTTTTACACTGGTCACTTTCTAACTGGAGACATAGAAATGTCATAGGACAGTGGTCATGAAGGTCCCCCTTTGTTTCATGTTGCAGCTGTCCTCAGGTAGTGAGAAATATCAGATTACTGTATTTATTGGCGTATAACACTCACTTTTTTACCCTGAAAATAGAGGGTAAACTGTGCCTGCGTGTTATACGCAGGGGGCTGTGGAAAGTTTTTTTTTCCTGAAACTTCCCTCTTAAAATTAGGGTGCGTGTTATACGCCTGTGCATGTTATACGCCGATAAATACGGTACATGTTATATGTTTGCTGTAGGTTTATGTGACAAAGCTTTGCACCTTCTGAGTCCACTCAAGACCCTTTGTTGAAGCTGTGTGGAAAGCTCTGAAACACCATTACATACATACATACATACATACATACATACAGTAAATGGCAAGTGTAAGAAGTGCTGCTCTTCTCTGCTGTCTAGGGATAAGCTAAGGTTCAGGCTAAACCCATGGGAAACTGACACATAATAGCGGGCCTCCGGCCCACTCAGCCATGGCAGTGGAATTCCCCACCCTGAAACCTGACATAACAAAGGGACAGGAATGCTGGAGACATTAACCTGGAAAACATGACCATATTTGGATAAACTCATTGACCAAATGTGTCCATGTAGCCATATTAGTTCAATGATGTCACCAGCATTCCCTCCCCTTGCTATGTGCAGTTGCAGGGTTGGGAAATCCAAGGCCTGCTATCATGTGACATTCCTGCGGGTTTGGGCCAAAATGGAGCTCATCCCTACTGCTGTCAGTAGAAAGATCTGTTCAGAGACTTGATCGCATGATGAATGACACACACAGGGCTGCAACACATCATCAGATGAACACTTTCAAACAGCACTTGTCACTGGATAGAAATTCATACGTTTGGCTCCCAGCATTTAGGCCCCATTCACACCTGAGCATAGCGTTTTCAGGCAGAAAGTCGCGCAATTTTACCATGATTTTGCTGCGTTTTTTGGCGCGTTTTTGCCGTGATTTTGTACAGGTCAAAAGGTCCCCAATGTAAAAAGCAGAAAAACGCCCAAATCTGCCTAAAAAAAAAAAGTCCCAAAACTTGTTTGAGCTTCAGGTGTTTTGGAGCTTCTGGCTTCAGGCGTTTTTGAGTGGAGATGTGAACCATCTCCATAGAGAATAAATTGATTTTTTTCTCCTCCAACGTTTTTGAGCTTCTAGCTTCAAGCAGATAATCGCTCGGGTGTGAATGGGGTCTTGCACTGTGATCAAGGCTGTTTTCAGCACATTTCTATGGCCACACATGCTCCTTGGTCATAAAACGATTAGTCAGCGAAACACATGACTTATAAAGGTTCACAGGTTGGTCAACAGGTAAAATGATCAGCAGAACAAATTGACACCAGGTATGGGCTCAGGTGGGTATGGACAGGAGTCGGAACCCGGGTTAGCTTTCCCGACAGAAAAATGTCGAGGCGGACAGCCAATCATCGGCTGCAAAAGCACTCCCCGCCCCACAACAGCATGTATACACTACCCTTGTATGCTCCTGGGCCTATGATTTTCTGTCTGCATTGACAACTTTCTAATTCCTATCTGAACCCACCTTCGCTCATCACTAATGGACAAAGATAGCTATCCCGGTGGTGCTGTGCAAAACCCCATTGACATCTGCACTTTTTAGGTACAAGTACAGTGCATTCAATTCATGCTTTCTGAATCTTTGATATGATTTGGCATTACATATAGTTTAGTAGTAAAGGGTGTAAAACACACAATATACCTCAGCTGAAATTCACAGATGGAAACAGGGTCTCCATCATAGGTATTGCTGGTTGAAGTGAAAGTCTGGTCATCTTGCCTGAGACATCTGTCTGTGTAGAGGATAAGTATATACAGTATGTAATTTGTTTACTGTTTTTCAGAAAGAGAATGTAACACTGAATGCTATATGAATATATTATACATACTAAACATAACAGGTCTTCAATGTAGACATCCAACCACGGAGGTGGAGCGTGTTAGAGGCAACATGTGTGCAAAATGATACCCGATTTAATCATCCAGTGCTGTGAGGTTTTATTGACAATCTCCTCCTTCTGCATACTCTGCGTTTTGTCTCTCTGAGTGTCAGAGGGTTTTCCCTAAAACCATTCAGATAGTGGTAAGGGAGCCAAAAGTATCAGAAGTGTCCTACTGAATTAAAAGACAGCTTCAACGTTTTAAAGGGTCAGTCTGCCCAGTTCTAATATTTCAGCTTTTGTTTTGATACTGGCTTGTTAAAGAATACTTGTGGATTTTTTGTACATCCTGAGCTTCCATGGGAGTGTAAAGTAGGTTTGGGACCTGGCAGGGTAAAATGAATTAATAAATAGAAACCAAGTTTTTTTTTTTTTTTTTTTACATCTGTTTTAACTAACATCATATGCAAATGAAAGCTTATCCCTTTGATCAGCAAATACGTGAAACTGAGCAGATGCAAAAGTAACAATGTTTCTATATATTGCTCTATCTGGTAACAGGGTTTATAAACACTGTGTCACAGTCCATTTTTTGTCAGCAGCAGATATAGTGGTTGTATTTACACATTAGGTCCCGAAAATTTGTTCCTAACAAGAACAAGGGGGAGCAGCAAAGGGGGAGAAGAACAGGAAGTACTACACACATCCTGTGTACCTTGGTGAAGTTTTTTGGACATGTACAGTATCCACAACTGGTTAAAGGAAATATTGAAAAAGTAGGGAAGATTATATAGAAAGTTCACTGACTCACCAAAGATAATGGTGCAGATCTTATAACCAAGTAAATTACATCACAAAAAACTTTCAGAGGTTGAGAGAAACCTACTGAAAATAGTAGGTTACTATATCAAGAACCAAGCAGTGTGACATAAAGTAATAAATGTATTTTATTGTAGAAAATTCTTTATTGCCATATATTCAAGTAATACAAAAATTATGCACATTTAAACTCCTTCACCCATTAAAATTTACAACGTTGGTCAATCCAAAAACCTGTGTCCGGACCATAAGTGTACACAATCTCCAATATTTCACTTACCTGTACTTAGTCACTGTGAGGTGAAATAAACAACTGGCTAAAGGCACTAAATACACCCAACACCTAATTGTCAATGGATGGCAGACAACATAGTGTTTGCTAGACTGAAATTGCAAGGAATGGTGTCAGCCTTGTCTTCTGCTGAACTACTGAATATTAGTTCATTCAGGGGGAGGCGTTTTTTAGTATAAGAGAAGAGCTGGTAGATTAGACACAGGACAGCTCTGAACTTCCAACAGGATCAGCAGGTTTATGTAACAAACCAAGGGGGAGCAAATAAGAGAAGTTCATTGTTAGGGTGTTCATACATTTATCAAAGGGGAAGATTGAGTTAAAGCAGTGGTCTCCAAACTGCGGCCCGGTGCCGGATGTGGCCCTTTGTGTGTCTTTATCAGGCCCTTGGGGTACTATTCCTCCCACTGATACAAGGCACTATTCCTTCTACGAAAGCCAACAATGGGGTATAATTCCCATAACTGATACCAACAATAGGGCACCATTGCTGGTGGGGCATTATTCCTCCCAATGACACCAATGATGGGGCACTATTTCTTCCCCTAATACTAACAATGGGGCGATATTCCTCCCACTAATACCAATGGTGGGGCATTGTATACTCCCATTGACGACGTATGTTGACCACAGTCTGGCCCCTTCAATGTCTGAAGGACAGTAAACTGGCCCTTTGTTCAGAAAGTTTGGAGACCTCTGAGTTAAAGGATTAGTCCACTTTTTCATAAAAAAATGAAAAGGTGCAACCCCCCCCCCCACAGGCCTGTTGCACTTATCTCCATGGGTGATGAGCTACCGGGACGAATTAGAGTGATTCTGATTGGTCAAAGTGATTATGTGTCAGCACTGACCAGTATTGCTCTGATTGATCCCAGAAGCCCTACGGAAGGAAGGAGAAAAAAAGCATGGGTTTCAAAATCTCCAGACTGCTACACTGGCTGTGTGGACACTGACAACTTATCACCCATGGAGGTAAGCACAGTGGGCACTGGATGAACGTAGTGGCTGCCATTGCTAGTTTCTTGTAATACTAGATGCCTGGCTGGCTCTCTGGTTTTAATATCCTCTGAGCCACAGACATGGAAAAAGGAAGCAGATTACAAAAGTTAGAGGTAAGTCAGGAGTTTCTTTTCTGCATACTTGTTTTGGGAGAGTGATTCAGAAAACTGAAACAAAAGGGTCAGCAGACAGGGCAATAGCATCTGCATAATGGGAACTCAGTCTCTATGTTAAAGTAGAGGCTGAACTCAAAGTGAAGCTTTTTATGTAATTTTTGTTTGTGAGAGTACCAACTTTTTATAATTTGTGCCAGATGTCTTGCACCATGTCCCATGGGGTGTCCCGGTGGGTGGGGTAAAATGCAGAAGGGTGTGTTTTTTAGTGGAGAAATGTAGGCTGAGACCGCTCTTTGTTTATTCACCTGGGCTGGTCAGAAGTAGCGGTGATCCTTTCTCATTACATTTACTAACCCCCTGGATTGGTATCCGGACAAGGCTGCATTCTATGTTCTGGGACACATGGATATGCTTTCACCTCTGGCCTCTGCCATAAGCAGTCAAACAGGTTGCCGTGCCATAATGGAGTTTGAGCAATGAGGAAGCAGAACAATGTTTCTCCTTTCTTTCTCTGACCTGTCAGAGATGGATCGAATGATGTATGATATCTGCAAACATCACTGGGCCCTGGAAATTACAGATTCGTTTAAAAAAGAACAGAAAAGCACTTGTATGAAATGTAAAAAAAAATAAAAAAAATCACATAACACACCTTGGAGAACTGGTTTGGGGTCTAAAAGCCAGTTCATGGTAAGGGGACGATGACCAACTTGCTGCCAATGGGTGGGGCATACTGTAGGTGGGACAAAGGCCCTGCTCCCTACCTTTCTGGCACCCTCTCCTGGGCACTGAGTGGTGCCTAAATGCCTGGTGCCCATAAGCATAAGGCTAGGGTGCTGCATTCCTGAAATGCCAGGCCAATTAGCTCTGGGGAGGGGGTTTGCATGTTTATTTCAATCTTTTTTTTTACATTTAAGAAATTAAAACTAAATCATAAAACACAGGTTCTGCATTCTTTTTTTCAAATATAAATTTTATTAATGCCCAACATGGGCTAAGACAATAGGAAGAAACATACATGAAGGGACATTAAAAAAACAAAGGGGGGGGGGGGAATGCTCTCAGCATTATCACAAGGAGGGAGGAATAAGACAGGGTTCATGTACATTCTCAAAAACATTGTTGTACATCTATTGACAGGTACCCCTTTAATTGACACTGTGGGGCCGAGGCCCTCGCCATCAGTAAAAGGTTCTGCATTCCTTTGGACAAAATAAACTATAGCTCCAAACCCCAAAGCACAATAGAATTACAAATTTCCTTTTCGAACAAGCGAATAGTTTTAATTTTATGCAAGATAAAAAAATAGACATATGTTGCATGAATATTAGAAGGAATCTTCATTTGTTGATTACTGAATAGGATGAACAGTATAGTAAAGCAGTTTCCCACTGAAGAACAAGTCTTTTATTTTGAAATTATTACAAGAACAGTTTTCACACCATGATATTTTACACACACGCTGTCCCTATTACCTATTTTTCATAATTAAATGGAACTTCAACCAGCTTTTCTTCTTCTTTTTTTTTTTTTTTTTTTGGATAAAGTAGGAAAGGGTTAGAATCTCTTTTGAGTGTTACTTTTTGTTGTGTCTCCGATAGAAATATTTCTCCTTAAAGTGTTTATCAGGGTGGAAAAAAAAAACAGTATATCTCTGGTATGCATGTACAATTCCCCCATGTTTGTTTTATTCCTTTAAAAAATGATACAATTACAGAAAAATACCTGTTGACCTTTGACCTGCCAAAAATCCAGTGAGCTAAATTCCTGTCTGGTCTGACAACCCAGTGCCTCTGCATTACATAAATCCCATGCAGTGTTATTGGACCTGCCCAGTTCTTCCCTGCTGGACTACAGAACCGCTCCCTGATAACTGTGCTGTCAGCTGAAATGGGTTGTTATATGCACACCACATTTCCGTCAGGATTTGCAGATATCCCCCCCCCCCCCCAGGTAAAATGTATTGCAGAGATGTACTGAATATTTTAATTTTATTTTGCCCAGACATACACTTTAACTTTCTGTCCCGTAGATGGTAGTCACCAGGACACGATTAAAGGAACATCTTTGCAGACTGTAACCCATCCCTCCTCTATTCAAATTAAAAATATAACTGTACCAGTCACATTTATGATTATGCATTTTCACACAAAAATTGTTATCAAAATGAATGTCATTTATTGTTTCTGAAAAGTAACTCAGTGAATGTAGATATTTTTATTTCTTATGTATATTTAGGCAGTTCACTTTTCCTTTTTGGGTGGGTTTTTGGAGCTCTTCTTCTTTTTTTTTTTTTTTTTTTTACATTGTTGCTATGACTGAAACATTTCTTACACCAGCTTTGAGAATTCTGTTGCTTTATGCTTCTGTAACCATTTAACTGTACTCCTCACCCGTCCCTTTTCTGCCCGTCTCTCACCCTGCCATATACTGGTTTACTTCTGTTCCCCTGCTTACCATTCCTTGCTCTGTGCCTCGCTCTTCTCTGTACCCTGTACTGTAATCCTCACTCTCATCTTTTTCACCTGTTTATCTTGTTTTCCCTCTTCTGTCTTATCCTTCGTTGTCACTACTTCCTCCATTGCCCCATTCCACCCTCATCTCTTGCGCAGACCCTTTGAGCAGTAGCCTGGCACAGTCCGTAATGTCCATGGCCTCGTCCCACAGCCAGCAGTCCCAGCTCAGCACAGACACAGTGTCCTCCATGTCTGGCTCCTACACAGCTGGCGTGATGGAGGAGGAGGAGGAGGAGGAGGAGGAGGAGGAGGAAGAGGGGATCACGCCATCACCTCCAGTGGCACCCAGCGGTTCCCCATCAGAAGAGGGAGAGGTAAGTCTTGCATTGCTTTTAGGACTATTCATTGATGGCTGAACATATACTAACCATCTACATGCCTCTCTTCCAGCTATCACCAGAGGCGCACTTTGTGACTGTGTCTGCAGATGAAATGGATGCAGAGGTATACCCCCCTAATGCCTGGGTGAGAAGGGGAGGGTGTGAATAGACAGAAGGCATGAGACAGCATTACAGAACTCTGCTTGGTCCCTGCAATGCCTGTCCAATGATTGTGAATGGCACCCTAAACACAATATATAGTCGAGACCAAGGTGTCACATCACACGTTATCCATTGTGCACTGTGGGGCCAATGGTTTCTTCAAGATAATCACTTTGCGTGCATAATACAGGAGCAGGGTGAGCAAAGTACGGATCACATTTTTGAGTGCTAACTTGTCCACCAGGCCCAACAGACAGACTTCTATAGATGGTTTTATGGTGATCGTAGTGACCGACCTAACACAGTCCACCACCTCCACCCAGATCTGCCGGATGTGCGGGCAATCCCAGAAGATATGCAAAAAATCTGCCCCAGGTGCATCGCACCTCCAACAGTTCGATGGGTGCGCAGGGAAAATCCTCGCCAGTTTAGCAGGAGTGTAGTGTACTCTATGAAGAAACTTGAACTGTATCAAGTGATCACTTGCCAACACCATTCTAGCAAACGTGGGGTGGCGCTCCATATATTGTCCCAGTCATCTTTGTCAAGCTGCGGGAAATCCGACAACCATGCAGCGTGACAGTGTGACAGGAGGCCAAAACCTTGTGGATTTGGGGTTTTCATGAGCTGTAAGCCATAATCATCACAATTATGACAAATCATGGCTTGAACTATCTCTTATATAAGTTTCACCTTTTAAGTTGCATTAGTAAAATAAATTAACTTTTGCACGATATTCAAATTTTTCGAGTATCACCTGTAGTAGACAAGGCTTTTTCCCTGAGCAGCGATCCCAGGTCACCAACCCGCACATCCAGATTTGAGGACCTAAATTGGTCAGAAAAATCATGCCTGAACTGGAGAAAATTAAACAAGTGCGAGTTGGGGAGCTGGTGCTTACTTTTAAGCTTATCAAATATTAACAAAACCCCATTTCCAACCACTGCACCCACTGTTTTTATCCCATATCTGGTCCAAGTGATTGGGTCTGCATATGAAAAAAAGTGAGACAGTCGGGGATTACGCCACAAAGGATTATACGGTGACACCACCCCACCCTGGTGTTCAGCCCTTCTAGTCAAATCCCACGCTCTGATGACTGAGCACATGGATCCCGTAATGGGATAAGGGGTCAATCTTCCCCTGTATACCAAGCAGGACAGCGCTTCATAGGAACCTACAACTGCAGCTTCTAAAGTTACCACAGCATCATCATCTGGCTGAGTCAACCATCTGTGTGCAAAAACCAACTGCCCCGCTAATAAATATCTGGCAAACAACTGCCCCGCTAAGAAATACCTGGCAAAGCAGTTCCAGGAGATTTTATTGTAAAGAAGTGGTAATGGTCACATGGGCCCACTGATGTCATGTTGTCTTTTTTGGCTTTTTCAGGGAAATGTCACAGAAGAAGAATTTGCATCTCCAGAAGAGGATGATGGTAACACTCTCAGTATTTACCCCATTGAATATGTTCCATGTACTGCTTTAGTCTTCATTGAGCCACCACTTATGTGTTGTTAAAAGTTTCCCTAATTCCCTGTGGGCCTAGCAATTTTGTAGACACCTGGTAAGGAATGCTATGGCCCCATAAAACCTGCAGAATATTAAAGATGGGAAGTCAGTAAAAGGCATTTGTAAAAACATTAATCTATGTTTTTTGATTTATTACAATAGTGCGGCATTAACCAACTGCAGATGGAGTCAACCAGTCATTGAATTCCTAAGACCGTCTTATTTGAACTGTGCTATCACAACGTTGCTGTTAGGATTGCATGAAAAAACAAAGGCTTTGTTTATTGACAGTTTTACCCTCCTCCTGCAGGCCAGACAAAGTGCTAGTTATCAGAACAGGCTGAGGGAGGCAACCGGTCATCCTCCATGGTGGCCTTACATATTGACACTTCTGAAAATTCTGCTCTGACAGGGAGGGTATAGAAGTGAATAATAACACACACCCATCTGAATTGTATGGCAGCACTGTTATAATCTAGACAATCAGACTCACAAATGCCCATTTTGGACTGGTACTTTTTAATATTTTGCTAGTTATTCATAATGTGCATGTACAGACCACTCCTGCATGGCATCATTATTGCAGTCCACAACTCTCTTCCTCTTCTTGCTGTGCTCACAAGATTCCCAAGCTAATATATGTTGGGCAGTCTGTCTGTACAAAATCATGCCCACCTTTAACTTCCTTAACTCTGTTGCAGGGCAGAGGACTGGCAGAGAGTGTGACAATAACAATGCAGCTCATGTCACACTGGACGCTCTGGACAATGTGCGGGGCTCTGATGGCTGCCTGGCCGGTGAGTGGCTGCCTCCTGAACATGAACTCTCCCTCTTCACCCCATCCCTAATAATGGTTTATCTCACCAAACAAACCTGAACCAGCGTCAGATAGCAGTGAGTGGGGGAAAAGCCTACTTATTATCCCTCCTAACTGTAGGTGTTTCACTCTTCCCTGTCTGTCCTCTCTTATTCTTCTCCTCATTCCTTTAACTCTTCTGGATGTCTTTTCTTTCTCTAGTTTCTTCATGAAGTTTTATTTTCCATTTCTTGCTGCTTTATTTTTTACCATCTCATCTATGTCCTTTTTTAAGTTGCCTGAGTTCATGGCAGTGCTGTCTATTAGAGCACTTGTGGTATAACCAAAGTTATAGGTGAAATTCTTGAGGACATTGCATATTTTCCTAGAAATAATGCATCAGTCATCCTACAGAAATTGAGAGAATTTGCTAAATTATCATCGGTGCAGTTGCCAATTTTCCCTTAAAGCACACATGGCATGAGAAAAATATATGAACGGTCATTGCTTATATCCTTTTTTGAAAATTCTAGTTTGGCAAGCTGTCCCAGATATCAATACTGTCTGAGTCACTGACCTTGGACAAGCATGCTGCAAGTGAAATTAGAGCTGTTAATCTGCATAGGAAAGTGAATTTAGAAGGTGCGAAAGAGCAGTTCAAAGTCAAAAGTGAAAGTCAGTGAACATGCATATACCGCAATTGTCAGAACATCCACCTAATGAACCTTAGTGACACTAACTTCTGGTTAAAAAATATTTTCAAGTATGTATTTTTAACTCAGAACTGTCCCTTCTATTGCTCTCAGGGCCCCCCAAATCTCCAAATGTATTTTCTCTTTCGTCCATGGACGGACACAGCTCCTTTATTCTTGACCTTAGGGGTTTATATGCCGTCTATCAGGAGAGGACTAGGCAGACATGTTAAACAGTTAAAAACATGTAATAACCGCAAAGCTGAACAGTACCGCCCAGGGGGCGGTCCCTCTGGCTATAACCCCTCACCCTGCACTCAGCAGTTCAGTTTTTTTCTGCTTAGCATAGGAGAAGGACCTGGCTCCCGGTTGGACCATTGGTCCTGGAAATTTTTTGCTTTTTTCTACTTTTTTGATCCTGAGATCTACTATCAACTGCCGGCTGGGTGACATGCTGGATAATATAGATCCTTATAGTCTCCCCAGTCCGGCCATCGAGCGTGAGCAGACCTTTAGCTACGCGCTTGGTCGGCCACGACATACCCCATTTGCTCCAGGGGTGGCCGGTGAGCTATATGCTCCGGGGCACACATATGACCGGGCTACTGCTGTCCGAGTCACAGTGGGCCGTGGCCGACGGCCACTCCGTACTTCTCGGGTGATGGGTCTGTTCGGAATGCGTCCAGCAGTCCCCGCAGGATGGGTAAGTAGGGTTCCACCTGTTTCGGAAGGATTGGAACAGCTGGGCATTCCTGGGGAGGTCGACTAGGGGGTCTCTCACTCTCCCTTTCTTCTCTCCCTGTCCCTTCCCTCCTCCCCATGCATCTTTGAGGCTGGGCCTGCTGTGTACCTAACTGGGGGTCCACCGGGGGGGATTCTGGGTCCTGGCTGGGGGCTGCGCTGGGTGTCCAGGGTCCGCTCTCCATTGTAGGGTGTTGTCTGGTCTGCCATGTGGGGGGCCTCCGCTCTGAGGCCCAGCGTGTTCGCGGCCGTTTTCTTTTACCTCAAATGACCAGCGGCCATTTTGGCGGAGCCGGCGCCATTTTCTTGTAGCCGCACTAGTTTTCATGCTGAAGCAGCCGGAGGCAATTTCCTTGCAGCTCGCGCTCTTTTTCTTGTGGCGGCCAGCGGACATTTTCTTGTAGCCTCAGCTTAGTTTTGGCCTCTAGCGCTGGGAATGTCTTTCTGAACGGCGCGAACAGCACAGAACACCTCAGACGCAGGAGAACACCTCAGGCACAGACAGTGCAGGAGAGAGCAGACCGCAAAGCTGTGCAGTACCTGGGTCAGGGTGGTGAGTCCTCTGGGGGGCCCCTTGGTCTGAAGCAACTAGGAGGGTGGACCTTTTGTGTACCTTGCCTTTAGTCCCTAAGTGGCTGTCAGGCGAGTGTGGGTCAGCATGGCATCAGAAGCTGGTGCTTCCTTCCCAGACATCCCTGTGATAGCAACCGGTGCCCCTGCACCTGCGGTGCCTATGGACGCTTTGCCGGCGGTCCTGGAGTCCTTTGTTGCCATGGTGGAAGCGGTGTGCGGGCGCAAAGGGGGGTAAAAAAAATGCCCCCTCCCCCCACCATCTTCTGGGGAAAGCTCCGATTCGGACTCGGGCCTGGCTTTGGCTCACGGCCCCTGTTCTGACGTGTCAGAGGATGCAGACCAGGACCATTCGGACAGCGAGGAAGACTCCGTGTCCGGGTCAGCGCAGGAAAAGGCGCTTGTTGAAGTACTTATCACCGCAGTGCGGGAGACTCTTAAATTGGAGGATACGGCTGGGGCATCTACTGAGGTGTCGGTCCCTTTTGGGTCCCACAAGCTGGCCCACACTGCTAAGGAGATTCCCTACCTAACTTATTTTGATAAGTTTATATACAAAGAATGGGAACAACAGAAGTGGGCCTTTTCGGTCCCAAAACGCATGGCGGTCCGTAGACCTTTGAGGAGAGTGTCCTGAAAAAAATGGACATCTCCCCCGATTGTGGACCCCCTGTATCCAGGTTAAACAAGGTAACCATGATTCCGGTAGAGGGGACCCCTGCCTTTAAGGACCCTGCAGACAGGAGGGCCGAGGCGGTGGCCCGGTCCATGTTCACGGTAGTGGGGTCAGCATTACGGCCAGTTTTGGCCACGGCCCTGGTGTCAGACACTTACCGAATGGGCAAAAATGTTGCACCACGAGTTGGTTGAGCAACAGGCTTCCACGGTCTGCGTGGAATTGGCTGACCAGTTGGTGCATGGCCTCAAGTATGTCTGCGATGCGGCCTTAGATACAGCTCCCTTGCGTTCCAGAGCCTCAGTATCTGCTGTGGTGCTACGTCGCCTGATTTGGCTAAAATGCTGGTCTGCGGACCAGACTTCCAAGAAGGCTCTGGCGGATTTGCCCATCCAGGGAGAGAGGCTATTTGGAGCCTCGCTGGATGACATTATTAAAAATGTCACTGGGGGTAAGAGCACACTGCTCCCACAATCCAGAAAAGGTAAGGAGCCCTGCCGTAGGCCAGGGCCCTCCTTTTCCGCTCAGAAGCGGTTTTTTTCGTCAGCTCAGGCCCGCAGGTTAGCGTTCCCAGGCCGACAAGGGGCCAGCTGAGGGACAAAAGCGCCCCTGGTTTCACGAGCCTGCGAACAAATCTGTGACAGCATGAAGGTTTGCCCCCGCCCGACTCTTGGATGGGGGGTCGCCTTCGCGAGTTTGCAGCTCGGTGGACCTCCCTGCTTTCCGACCAGTGGGTTTGCGAAGTGGTTTCATCTGGGTACAAGATGGAATTTCTTTCTTGTCCACCAAACAGATTTTCCCTCCAACCTTCATCTTCTTCTGGCTCGTCTGAACGCCCTGTTTGGGGCAGTGCAGGACCTGCTGATGCCGCTGCCGGAAAGGTTTCAGGGATTCTACTCCAATCTGTTTGTAGTCCCAAAAAAGGACGGGGTCCGTCCAATCCTGGATCTCAAGGCCCTCAACACCTTTGTAAAAGTACGAAGGTTCAGGATGAAATCAGTTCGCTCTGTGGTCGCTGCACTCCATCCGGGGGATTTTATGGCATCCTTGGACATCAAGGACGCATACTTGCATGTCCCCATATACGTCAGGCATCAGAGATTTCTGCGCTTTGCAGTCGGGGACGATCACTACCAATTTTTAGCTCTCCCTTTTTGGCCTGGCATCAGCACCAAGGGTTTTCAAGGTGCTCGCCCCGATTCTGGCTCTGCTGAGACAGCGAGGAATCGCTATCGTGGACTACCTGGACGACCTCCTGAGAGCTGCTTCAGACTCAGAATTAGAGGAGGATGTGGCTATAGGCAGTCGGACCCTTCGAGAGTTTGGTTGGGTACTGAACCTCCAGAAGTCGATGTTGGTGCCGACTCAGCGCCTGGAATACCTGGGCTTGATTCTGGACTCCTCAGAGGCGAGAGTTTTTCTCCCTTTTGGAAAAGTTGCAGACTCTTCGGGCTGCGGTGAAGCTGTTGGCATCCCGCACGTGGTCGTTGCTGCGCTTTTGCATGCGAGTCCTGGGTCTCATGGTGGCCTCCTTCGAGGCGGTACCGTATGCTCAATTCCACACTCGAGTCTTGCAAAAGGAGATCCTATCCAAATGGGACAAATCTCCGTTGTCCATGGATTTTCAAATCCGGGTGAGCCAGCTAGTCAGGGCTTCCCTGGTCTGGTGGCTGAGATCTCCGGCCCTTCAGTCCGGAAAGTCGTTACTTCCTTTTCACTGGACGGTGATCATGACGGACGCCAGCCTGCTAAGCAGAAAAAAACTGAACTGCTGAGTGCAGGGTGAGGGGTTATAGCCAGAGGGACCGCCCCCTGGGCGGTACTGTTCAGCTTTGCTGTTACATGTTTTTAACTGTTTAACATGTCTGCCTAGTCCTCTCCTGATAGACGGGATATAAACCCATACCTCCCAACTTTGTAAAGTCCCTTCGCGGGACATTCTGATGTCCCCTCTTCCCTGCCAACCAGAGTTGTTGAGCGGGGGGGGGGGGGGGACATTGGCAAAAAAAACGGGAATTACCACAGAAGTTGTTGAGCGGGGGGGGGGGTGATGGTTGCCGCCGGAACATTAAAAAAAAAGGGTCGGGGGGGGCATACTAGTGCGCCGATCGTGGGGGGGGGCTCTTACCTGCTGCTGTTTCCTGCTGTGCTCCTCTTCTTCTCTTCATCTTTCCTGCTGTGCGGGAAACATGATAGTCTCGCGGGAGTGCGGGAAGGAGGAGCCTCTGCGGGTAAAACCTGCACAATCCGTGCCAGTTGGGAGGTATGTAAACCCCTAAGGTCAAGAATAAAGGAGCCGTGTCCATCCATGAACTTCAGAGAACAGGATTTTACGGTGAGTACAAAAATCCTATTTTTTTTTTTTTGCTGCTGTGATTTGTCTTCCTGTTAGAGAGAGGGTGGCTACGTTCATTCTCCATGGTCCCACTGTATGTAGGAATGTAGCCACCCTTTCTTGCTTGCTCCTGAGACAGACTAATGACTATGGGATGTGTAGTGTGCATAGAGCAGTGCACATGACCGCAACTAACGTTCACTGCTGGTTCCAACAAAAAAAAATCGTAAGTGAGGAGGAAAAGGGGTTCAGGAACTCACTGAAGCTGGGATTTCATGGGGTAAGAGGTTGACAGTTTTTTGGTTGTTAGTTGCCTGCACCTCAGAAGACAGTGTATAAGGTTCAGTAGTTAAAGCCTAAATATTGGTACATTTTTTAAAAATCACACACGGGACAGTACTTAAATTCCAAATTTGCCTTTATGCTGGTGCTGGGCTGCTGGTGTCTCTGCCCCCAAACCCCCGCAGCCATAATCTTTTGGCAATAAAAACAAAGTTCCAGGTGCTATTGGTTGTAAACCCCCCGCTATGGAGTGTGTATGCAGAAAGGAGCACTCTGAGAACTCAGCTACACCGTGCTGCTGTCCAATAGCATGGGATAAATGCTGAGAACTGAAAATAACAAGGGCTGACAGTGCTCAGGAGCTGGAGTATAATGATTGTAGAAGCTGTTGCAATAATCAACAGTCAATGTCCAATTAACTCACTAGCGATTTAGGCACAACATGATTAAAGGAAGTAAAAAAAGTACATATTCCATAGAACTTGGCACAACGTTGCCACACTGATGCTGGAGATGGCTTTGGCACTGATGGGTCACTCATCCCGGCCAAAGAAAGCCATGGGGAGGCACCAACCACAATGGCTGCAAGGATGGAAAGGGCTGCAGGGAGGACCAGGCCGGAAAGCCGCCGCCACGAGTGGATGACGTCACTGAAACACCTGGGCTGACACGCGATACCTGGAGGAAGAAGCTGCTAGAGCCAGCGTGGAGCGCATGTGTCTATGGTTTCCATGACAACACGTTTTGCGCACATACACTTTTTCAAGTCACGGGAATGACGGCAATCCGAGAATTTAAGCCCGATTTAAATCTTTTAAAAAGTAATTTGATAAACAGTTATTGTGAAAATATATAATAGTTCTATGGAATATGTACTTTTTATACTTCCTTTAATCATGTTGTGAATAAATCGCCAGTGAGTTCATTGGACATTGACTGTTGATTATTGCAACGGCTTCTACAAACGTTGTACTCCCCTGAGCGCTGTCAGCCCTCGTTGTTTTTGGTGCTTTGGGTTTAATAATAGCACTGGCACAAACATTCACCAAGAGTGCCGGCTATACCTGCCCTTTCCAACCCCCCCTTCCCCTTTATTTGTGAAAGCTGTACTATCAATTCTATGAATGAAAAGTGATCTGTGAATGGAAAATGGGTAGATGCCCGGCGGGTGTGGAGATGGGACTCGGTTTACATCTTGCGGCATGTATATATTCTTTGATCATCCGATCAAGGGTGAATACTGCCGTGCAAAATGTAAGCGTGCTGTTTCCCTGGAAGCCCAGGTTCTGAATCTAGGCAAGCAGCTGTCAACACTGAGAAGACTCTCCATAGTAAAGGAGTGTTGGGATCATAACGGACAGGTGACGGCAAGGGCCAGCACAGAGGCAGGTGGAGACAAAGAGGTGCCGGCACCAGAGCAGAGTAGATGTGTGACAGTCAGGAAGGGTAGAGGGGAAATAGTCAGGAAGGCCGATCCTGAAATGGAACATCCCAATAAGTACACCCCATTGAGTGACATTGGTGAAACCAGTCAGGGACTAGCATTGCTGGAGAAGAGTGACGCCCCTAGCTGCCAAGGAAGAACTCCTCCAGCGAGGTTGGGGGGAAAGTCAAGGGAATGGAAAGACAGATTTTGGTGGTTGGAGACTCAATTCTCGGAAGGACATAGAAGGTAATCTGAAGCGCCGAACTGTATGTTGTCTACTGGGCATTCGGGTTCGGCTGGGGAAGACCCAGCTGTCATGGTGCACGTTGGCACCAATGACAAAGTCAGAGGACGATGGAGTGTCCTTAAAAAAACGATTTTAGGGATTTAGGAGCTAAATTTAGGAAAAAGACCCCCAAGGTAGTATTCTCAGAAATACTATTGGCACCTCGAGCCACACCAGAAAAGCAGCGGGAGATTAAAGAAGTAAACAAGTGGCTGAAGAGCTTGTGTGGAAAGGAGGGGTTTGAGTTCCTGGAGAACTGGGCTGACTTCTCAGCCGGTTACCAGCTCTTTAGCAGGGACAGACTGCACCTAAATGGGGAAGGTGCAGGTCGGCTGGGAGAGAAGATGGCCGAAAATTTAGAGGGGCTTTAAATCTAGGCGATGGGGGGGGGGTCCAGATATAGAGATAGCCAGCGTGGAACAAATTTCAGTGAGTAGTATTTGAAGGCATTGGCGGTAGGTTGACTGAAGCACCTAAACCTGTGGTAAGTATAGTGACAAGTCCTAATTGCAACCTCAGAACACCCAATAAGGAGATAGCATGCGTCCAGACAAAACTACAAGGCTTGTTCGCCATTGCCAAGAATCCAGGGGACAAGATAGGAGAACTAGAGCTGCTATGGTATGAAGAGGATTTCGATTTTGTGGAAATTTCAGAGGCTTGGTTTAACAGCTCTTATGATTGGCTGGCAACCATTCAAGGGTATTCCCTATATTGCAAAGGTGGCGGGGTATGCCTGTATATCAAAAATGATGTACAGGTGATTGTGAGGGACGACATCACTAATGAAGCAAGAAAGGAGGTGGAATCATTATGGGTAGAGCTACAGAGGGAGAAAACCAAGGGAAAAGTAATACTGGGAGTATGCTATAGGCCCTCTAACCAGAAGGAAGAGGGGGAGGCGGACCGCCTAACACAGCTTGGAATGGCGGCAAGGATGGGAAGTGTCATTATAATGGGGGATTTTAATTATCCAGACATAGACTTGGCAGAAAGAACCGTGCATTCGTCTAAGACTCCCCAATTCCTAAATGTCTTGCAGGACAATTTCATGGGTCAGATGGTAAATGCATCAACAAGAAACAATGCGTTACTAGACCTACTGATTACTAACAATACAGACCTGATCACAGATGCGGAAATACGGGGCAAATTAGGAAACAGCAATCACAGGTCAATTAGTTTCACTATAAATCACACAAGCAGGAAACACAAGAGGAATACAAAGACACTGAATTTCAAAAGAGCCAACTTCCATAAACTACACTCCTTGCTAGAAGATATTAAATGGGATAAAATCCTAGGAACAAAAAGCACGGAGGAAAAAATGGGTGTGCTTTAGGAGCATATTAAATAAGGGTATTAGCCAGTGCATCCCAAGGGGTAATAAATTTAAAAGAGCTAATAAAAGTCCTGGGTGGCTTAACTCAAACGTAAAAATGCATATAAAAGCTAAGGAGAAGGCCTTCAAAAAATACAAGGCTGAGGGGTCATCATCAGCATTCCAACTGTACAAAGAATGCAATAAGAAATGTAAGGGTGCAATCAGGGCGGCTAAGATAGAACACGAAAGGCACATAGCAGAGGAGAGTAAGAAAAATCCCAAGAAATTCTTTAAGTACATTAATAGTAAAAGAGGGAGGACAGATCATATCAGCCCTATAAAGAATGATGAAGGTAATCTGGTTACAAAGGATGGAGAGATGGCGAAGGTTTTAAATGTACTCTTCTCCTCCTCCTCAGTCTTCAAGCGGGAAACGGGGAGGCTTCAGTAACCAAAACTACAAGGTTAATCCTCATGACAAGTCGCAGGAAGCACCCTCATGGCTAACGGGATAGAATTAGGAATGCTTGAGAGGGGATATGATTTCGATGTATACATACCGTACTGGTGACCCCACAATAGGGATAAAACTTTTCCGTGATAGGGCATTTAAAAAGACTAGCAGCCATTCACTAAAATTAGAAGAAAAGCGGTTTAACCTTAAACTGCGTAGAGGGTTCTTTACTTTAAGAGCGTTAAGGATGTGGAATTCTCTTCCACAAGCAGTGGTTTCAGCAGGGAGCATTGATAATTTCAAAAAATTATTAGATAGGCACCTAAACGTCCACATCATACAGGGATATACAATGTAATATTGACATAAAAGCGCACACACACAGGTTTGACTTGATGGACTTGTCTTTTTTTTAACCCTACCAACTATGTAACTATGAATGAAATATCTGCCTCCTAAATATTCATTCATGAAAACTATAATAGAGTTTCTATAAATGGAGGATCAAGGTGGAAAGGACAGGCGTAGTCGGCCCTCTTGATGCATATGACAGGTCCAGTGGTTCGTATTAATGGGGTACTAATATTGGTGCATGGGGGTCTGGAGAGCTTCGGATTTCAACTAGGACAGTTGGCAACAGCACACAAAACACTTATCCATCGTGCCGATTTTTTTTTTTTTTTTTTTTGTACCTAAACTTAGGATTTAACAGGCAGCAATTGTCAGACTTTCCAAGTTATCCAATGCAACCAGATTTCAAAGATCTCCCATATGGATGGGTCTGCTTCCTGACACCTTTTATATTTCTCTCTCTAGTTGGTGTTTCACCGATCAGGTTCAATCTTCCAAAGCAAATTTGAATGTTATTGGTGGCTTTGCCAAACTAACTAGCGCTGACAGTTCATTTCAGGTTTTCTATATTGTATATGAATGACAGTTGGGCCCTCTTCACATAGGCGATTATCTGAGACAGCAGATTCCAGCACCAAGAATCCGTAGACTCATGATGCTGTGATCACAGGTGAATGTGATCAGTTGCAGCTGCTCAGATTGCATAATAAACTGACAGACTGAAAGGAATCGTCGTTATTTGCATATATCTGCACACTCAGTGGTTACATATAGTTAGGAACAGATGAGTGACCTTCAATGCATCTGAATGAGGGCCGGTTCACACTGGTCCGACATATGCTCCGACTTCGAGAGCATAAGTCGCATGACATGTCAAAATACATTTTTCCCTATGAGAGCTGTCTTGACTGGTCCGAATTTGAAAAAGGTTCCTGTCCGACTTGAGCACGATTTCAGCACATTGATTTGAATGTAAGTCGCATCCAAGTCGGGTCATTATCATCACTTGTGGCATGTGACTTGAGGATCTTAAGGGGGAACCCCACACACAAAAAAACGGCTTGGGGTCCCCCCCAGAATCCATACCGGACTCTTATCTGAGCATGCAGCCCTGCAGGTCAGGAAACATTTTGGCGTGGGGATCCCGTTCATTGAAGTCGCATGGAAGTTGGACATGAAGTCGCAGGGAAAAGTTTGATCGGAAGTCGTCCGACTTCCATGTCAGAGCAGTGTGAACCCGGTCTGAGTGTGTTTGGAAATTCTACTCCTGCATTTCAAACTGGTAAACAAATAGGCTTCCTAGATCATTGAAAACGGGGCTGGGGCGAATTGGAGCACTAAATAAGAAAACCAAAGGCCATGTCTGCATCTCAAAGCTTATCTTTAAACTGTGCCTTTAAAGTCAGTAGATGAGCATGACAGTCAGGCAGCTCAGGAGATTGGCAATGGCATCTCTGATATTTCTATCTGAGACATGTCTCCTTTAAACAGCAGAGCACTCTACTCACTTCAAGTCTCCTATATGAACGATTAGCCTTCTGTCTGCTTGGTATTTACCTATGTCATATTCTGAGTCCATCTACTTGTATTTGTTTTATAATGAAGACCTCAGGTTGGCACACTTCTACTTCTTTTCTCCCAGCGTATACCCATAGGTATTTTTATGTCTCAGGCACACTGGGCATTTAGCCCTGCTGCATGAGCCTCTGGTATTTTGGTGTGGGCGGAGGGCACAGATGGGCTGTCCAGGGACAAATACTTGGAACACAGACTGCTTGTATTTTGAGCATTTGTTCCTGGACGTATACTGCCCTAAACGTTTAAGGGGTGTGGGTGGGAATTTGTTCAGAAGAGAAACCAGGAATATAGGTAAAAAATACTTGCCGGTTTGGGGGAGTTGAGTACTGCTCTAAGAACAAGTCATCAATGGCAGCGTTACATATTTCTATCTCCAGAGGTCCCTTTAATCGTTTTGTGCTTCTCTTCACCAATTGTTCATATGCCCACTCTGCATTTCCCCAACACCTTATAAAAAGTGTCCTAAGGAAGGATGATTCTTGCTGTTCATTCCAACCATTCCAATTTTTCCTTTCCTGTGTCTAGTGCAGAATGTGAGAATATGGTGGTTAGGGGAAAAAGAATAGTCCTTCAGACCCTCAGTCCAGGCCATACTATTTGCACTTTCAAGTTTTAAGTTGCTTTCCTTCCAGTTTTTCCTCATCTAGTCACTTTCTTTTCTCTTTTTCACAGTTTGTGTATTTTATTCTATATTTGCTTTTCCTGTCTCTGTAACTCACGTGTCACTTAACTGCTGTAAAAGTTCATGTTCACTATGTGTCAGCTGTGCTCACTGCTTCCTGCTCGGCCTGACCCCGCTACCCATCTACCCAACGTGTACCTTGGCATGTCCCTACAATAATACTACAGCACCCTCTGGGCTTTCTGCGCTACTGGGGCTTTAAAGCATAGGACCCGTTAACAGGCTTCTGCTGCATGAGGCAAGACATGGCGGGACAAGCTATTTATGGTGCTGCAAAGATAACTGACTTATTTCACTTATAAACAACTGTTGTTTGTCCTGATAATTTTTGATCCTTATGACAGATAACACTTGTGTTATAACTTGGTAAAATAAAGCCTCAGATCAGATTCTAACCTGAACTGGGACATGACAGTTGAGGGGCAAAAGGTTGAATGTTAGGGGTTGTAAAGGCTGTTCTTCTTTTTTTTTTTTTTATCAAATAATTTTTGAGTTTTATTTTTTTATTATACAACATTACCCAGCCAAATCCCACCCACAAATGATTAAAAAAAAACTCTATATATGTGTTTACCAAACTATACAGTTGTGCTCAAAAGTTTGCGTACCATGGCAGAAATTGAGAAATTTTGGCATTAATATAAAAAATATGACTGATCATGCCAAAAAACTGTCTTTTATTTAAGGATAGCAATCACATAAAACCATTTATTATAACATAGTTTTTTTGGATCCCTTTAAAATCATAATGATAATAGAATTCCCCCAAATGGCCCTGATAAAAAGTTTACATACCCTGGAAAGTTTGGCCTTGGTACAGACACAGAAGGTGGCACACACAGGTTAAAATGGCACTTACCCACTTGCCGACCGCTGCACGACGATATACGTCGGCAGAACGGCACGGCTGGGCATATGGACACGTCCCCTTTTAAGACGCGCGCAAGCTCCATGAGTGTGACCGCAGGTCCCGCGGACTCGATGTTCGCTGGGAGTCCCGCGATCGTCTCACGGAGAGGAAGAACAGGGAAATGCTGATGTAAACAAGCATTTCCCCATTCTGCCTAGTGACAGGACCCTGATCACTGTTCACTGTGATCGGAAGCAGTGATCAGTATCGTGTCACACGTAGCCCAGCCCCCACCCAGTTGGGACACATCCCTAGGACACACTTAACTCCTTCAGTGCCCCCTACTGGTTAACTCCTTCACTGCCAGTGTCATTTACACAGTAATCAGTGCATTTTTATGGCGTTAAAACTGTCCGATGTCGCAGTCACAATAAAAATCGCTGATTGCCGCCATTACTAGTAAAAAAAATGCCATAAACTATCCCCTATTTTGTAAACGCCATAACTTTTGCGCAAACTAATCAATAAACGCTTATTGCAATTTTTTTTACCAAAAATATGTGGAAGAATACGTATCGGCCTAAACTGAGGAAAAAATATGTTTTTTTTATATATTTTTTGGGGATATTAATTATAGCAAAAAGTCAAAAATATTGCTTTTTCTTTCAAAATTGTCGCTTTTTTTGTTTATAGCGCAAAAAATAAAAACCGCTGAGGTGATCAAATACCACCAAAAGCTCTATTTGTGGGGAAAAAAGGATGTCAATTTTGTTTGGGAGCCACGTCGCACAACCGTGCAGCTGTCAGTTAAAGTGACGCAGTGCCGAGTCGCAAAAAGTGCTCTTGTCTTTGGGCAGCCAAATGGTCCGGGGCTGAAGTGGTTAAAGGTTAGTTTCCCACATTTGTGGCTTTTTAAATCACAATTAGTGTCTGTGTATAAATAGTCAATGAGTTTGTTAGCTCTCACATGGATGTACTAAGCAGACTACACGGATGTACTAAGCAGACTAGACACTGAGGCCGCGTACACACGACCGGTTTTCTGTGTGTACGCGGGTTTCAGTTTTCTCGTCAAGAAAACTGCCCAGATTCCCTGATGAGAAAGACGACCTGCGGTCTTTTTTCTCATCGAGAATCTCGTCGACCTGTTTCTCGACGAGAAACCCGAGCGTGTGTACACTTGCCTGTCGCCGTGGAAACCCGCGCATGCTCGAAATGACTGACGCATGCGCGGTAGCTTCCTAGGCATAGGGTGTAGCAAGATGGCGGCGACGGCATCGAATGTGATGAGCGCACGCTCGTCATAGTCGATGACGTCACCACGTTCGTGCCATTCAAAAGAACGGCGGTTCTTTTGAATCGTACGTGTGTACACTCGGCCGGGACAAGTTTCTTGTCAAGATTCTCGTCAGGAAAAACAAAGTTTTTTTCCTGACGAGAATCTCGGCCGTGTGTGCAAGGCTTGAGTCATAAGGAGGTAGAAAAGAACAGTCAAAAGACCTGAGTAACAAGGTAATGAAACTTTACAAAGATGGAAAAGGATATAAAAAGATATCCAAAGCCTTGAATATGCCAGTCAGTACTGTTTAATAACTTATTAAGAAGTGGAAAATACGGGGGTCTTTTGATACCAAGCCAAGGTCAGGTAGACCAAGAAAGATTGCAGCCACAACTGACAGAAGAATTGCTCAGGATACAAAGAAAAAAAAACCCACAGGTAACCGCAGGAGAAATACAGGCTGCTCTCCGAAAAAACGGTATGGTGAACCAAAAAAAGCTGTATGGTTGAGCTGCCAGATGGAAGCCTTTATTGCGCCAATGCCGCAAAAAAGCCAATGAGGCATGTCAAGGTGTTGTTGGGTATATTGTAACCAGGCTTTTTTGTGGAACTTGTACAGTAAAAGCTTCTTTCTGGCAACTTGACCATGCAGCTCTTTTTTGTTCAAGTATCATTCTATTGTGCTCCTTAAAAACAACCACACCATCTTTTTCCAGAGCAGCCTGTATTTTTCCTGAGGTTACCTGTGGGTTTTCTTTGTATCCCAAATAGTTCCTGTGGCAGTTGTGGCTGAAATATTTCTTGATCTACCTGACCTCGGCTTGGTATCAAGAGATCCCCAAATTTTACACTTCTTTTTAAGTGATTGAACATTAATGACTGGCATATTCAAGGCTTTGGAAATCTTTTTATATTCTTTTCAATCTTTGTAAAGTTTCATTTCCTTGTTACGCAGGTCTTTTGACTGTTCTTTTCTACCTCCTCATGGCTCAGTATCTAGTCTGCAAAGTGCATCCATGTGAGAGCTAACAAACTCATTGACTATTTATACAGAGACACTAATTGTGATTTAAAAAGCCACAAATGTGGGAAATTAAAGGTGTTGTAAAGGTTTGTTTTTTATTTTCTAAATAGGTTCCTTTAAGCTAGTGCATTGTTGGTTCACTTAACTTTTCCTTTGATTTCCCTTCTAAATATTTTTTTTCTTTGTTTTCTTTGTCTGAATTTCTCACTTCCTGTTTCTCCTCAGTAAGCTGTTCAGTAAGCTGTTCTGGCTGACTAAACACCACTCGGATGATGGTGTCAAGTTTACTGAGGAGAAACAGGAAGTGAGAAATACAGACAAAGAAAAAAAACATTTAGAAGGAAAATCAAGGGAAAAGGTAAGTGAACCAACAATGCACTAGCTTAAAGGAACTTATTTAGAAAATAAAAACGAACCTTTACAACTCCTTTAACCTTTAACCACTTCAGCCCCGGACCATTTGGCTGCCCAAAGACGAGCACTTTTTGCGATTCGGCACTGCGTCGCTTTAACTGACAATTGCGTCGTGGCTCCCAAACAAAATTGACATCCTTTTTTCCACAAATGTGGGAAATTAACCTTTTAATTGCCATTTTAACCTGTGTGTGCCACCTTCTTTGTCTGTACCAAGGCCAAACATTCCAGAGTATGTAAACTTTTGATCACGGCCATTTGGGTGATTTCTGTTATCATTATGTTTTAAAAAGGATCCAAAAAACGATGTGATAATAAATGGCTTCATGTGATTGCTATCCTTAAATAAGACAGTTTGTTGGCATGATCTGTCATATTTTCAATATTAATGCCAAAATTTCCGCCAGGGTATGCAAACTTTTGAGCACAACTGTATCTCACTCGTTACTTAGACCCATCCAACAAATTACTACCGTAGATGCTACATATATTCATATTTAATTATTTGATTACAGAATTCTGTCTCAAAATTAACTTTCCATAATATCATTAATATACTCGGCTGACTTCTTAGGTAAGAAACTAACCACCATTGCCAAATTTTTTCAAAATTTTTAGGGCACCTTCTATGTTTATATATCCGTTACTCTCGTCTTAAATTAAGATTACTTGCATTGATCCATTGATCTATTGTTGGGTAATTTGATATCCATTTTAGTAATATACCCACATCACGTGCATTTCAACTGGGAGGGTATCATCCGGTATAATCCCTAGCAGTACAATTTTTGGATCAAGCTGTACTTAGAGTATCAAATACGCAACATATGCATAAGTGTACCTGTGCCAGTGGTACATCTTGGACAATTTGGTGTATTTGCTTTACCCCAAGAGTGCAGTTTTAAAGGAGTATAATGAACTCTATGCATGATAAAAAACACTGTGAGGAGGATAAGGATGCTCTAAATACATTTTTTAAGGCTTGCCCCCCACTCCTCATCACTAAGTGTCTCTACATCTCTATTCCACTGTCCAAAACTACCCTCTTGTGAATTAGTTCTAGTTCTCATTTGTATAGAAGAATATTATGAGTCCCTGTTTAACATGTCTTACCGATACTGCCAAAGCTAGAACTGATGAAGGATTATATTTTAATAAAAAGGTCTTTGCTCGACTCTGCAAAGCATGCCGTAACTATAAATATTGAAGAAAAAAAATTATTGGACAAATATCACTGCCAACTTATCAAATCCATTGCAAAACATCATTATCATAAAGTTGGCTGAGAAGCGAAATGCCAGACTTTTTTCCATAAAAGGCGGTTATTACATCACACTGATACATGAGTCCCATTGAGATAAAAGGTAATTCAAGTGGAACTAAACCCTCCCATCTATTACAGCCAAAGAAGCTGCCATCTTAGCTTCTGTTTGATCTGCAGTTGGCATGTTGCTGCACATATGATCAGTTGTGACACCAGTCATTTTGATGGCATGACAGTTTGGCAGAAGTAAACCCATCCATAAAACCGTTTATTTTCCGGCACGTGCCGGAAATGTAACACTCCCATTTGTTGTGCTCTCAACCAAACTGTCAAACCATCCAATGCCTGGTGTCATAACTGATCACATGTGCAGCATCATGGCAGTTGTAGATTAAACAGAGGCCAAGAGGGCAGCTTCCTTGGCTGAAAATGATAGGAGGGTTTACTTCCACTTTAAGTAGTTATCATTCACGACATGCCTTGAATGTAGAGGAAAGGAAAAACGTACCGCTCAAAAGCTTGAGAATTCACCAAATAGCTGCTTCCGCCCGGTCACTCACACAGGTGCTGGCTCTGCACTGATGCATGGGAGAAAAAGAAACCCTGGACTGCCGCACTCTGTATAGACAGTTATTTATTCCAAAATTTCAGGTAAAAAATCCAAATTCAAAATAAATCCATAAATCCAAAACAACAAATGCAGATGGTGTGCATGCAGGGAAGGGTGGCTAACGCGTTTCACGTCACGAATTGACGCTTACTCAGAGCTATGAGTAAGCGTCAATTCGTGACGTGAAACGCGTTAGCCACCCTTCCCTGCATGCACACCATCTGCATTTGTTGTTTTGGATTTATGGATTTATTTTGAATTTGGATTTTTTACCTGAAATTTTGGAATAAATAACTGTCTATACAGAGTGCGGCAGTCCAGGGTTTCTTTTTCTCCCATGCCTTGAATGTAACTGTTAGAAAACCATTAAATCAATAGGTTGAGTTTCGCGTACCTGTGGTTTGCCAAGGTACGGCAATGTGCAGGTTCACTTGAATTTCTTCTTCCTCACTATCACTTTCTGACCTTTCCTTCGCTCTCCAGGCCCTTTAATTTAGCTTTTGTGTGCAAAGAAAATACCTGGAGGGAAATTTTATCATAACTGTATAAACCAGGATCTAGATCAGCTGTGCATGGCAACCACTGGGCTTCTATCTTTCATTTTAAAGCTTATCTGAACAAGCTGAGGCTAGAAGCTGATTGGTTGCCATGATTTTCCAGTTTTGATAACCTCACCATACTTCCAAGTATGAAGCTGATTATTCACTTGCCTTATTATGTGATAGTGCTGATGCTTAGGGATGGGACCTGCATTGTCACTATGGGAGTGTTTTAAGCTCTAAGTAAAGTAACTCATGCATACATGGGGTTTCTTTTCTTGCATCTGTGGCTGAACAGAGCACCAGGAGACCAAAGGAAAGGTTCTAATGTGTTGCCAGGCAGGAGAGTTATTAAAAGAAACCTTTATTATAGACTTGCTTAGCTTGCATACAATACAGAGATGAATTCACAGGACAATTATACAGATACAGACATTTTAGTTATTAATAGTATTTTGTGAGATCCACTCTGTGGCATAGAACTATATCATTATACTGAAGAACTAATTGAGGCCATGCTTTTCATTTAGATGAGACAATTTTATGTGCCATGCATCTTGTAGGGGCTACGCTGGTCATAAAACAGTCAGATGTCTCAATGGAAACAATGCCTACCCTTAAAGTTGTCACCAGAGTGCCAGGACCTGCCTCAATCTTTTTACCAAATGACACATGCTGGTGACAAATAGGGACAATTGGCACCCACTTGCAGAGTTGGTAAATCTCTGTGTGCAATAATAAGCACTTCCAATGCTTAGAAATGTTCATTTATCATCACCCACAAAACACCTACCTTATCCCAGTGCCCACTCACCAACTAAGTCCCCCCTTATGTTGGGAGGTACAGTAGGTAGAAGAATTTGCAACAACTGATCATGCTATTAGCAATTAAACAGATGTATAAATTGAGCTTTAGCATTGTGTTGGACCACGATGCATGAACTCAAATTGTCACTACAATCTTTTCCACATCATTACAGTTCTTATGCGACACCTTTTATGATCTGCAACGTAGATTCTGCCTGTCGTGGGTAACTTTTACATGAAATGCCCTAACATATGAATGTCCCAACAGTTTGTGGAGCTTCTGTACTAGCTGAAAAATTATTTTTGAGAATCACAAATGGATTTGATTAAACGCCTTTGTTTAGGCATGTGCAAATTATGCATGTAAGGCTGGTAGGCTGTTAAAATATAGGTTCATATTTAATTTTACATCTGGATGTGAGCTGAAGGTACCTGTGCAAAAAGAATTTCAATGTTTCTTCAGGAACAGCCAGATTCTCAGGAAATCCTTAAAATTGTTGTATAATTGTTGTATGGTGACAGTTTGATTTCATGTGTGGTTAGCTAACCCATACTTTAAAATAAAGGTCAAGCTACTAATAATATAATCTAAAAATCAAGTTAATAATGGTCAAGGTATCATAATCTCGTGAACAAAAGGGCAAGCCTTTAAAGGGTAATAAACTAAACAAATGTGGTTTAATGCAAGTTTTAAGCCCTGTACACACGATCGGATTTCCTATGGTTTTTTAACCAATGGATTTTTCCATCGGAAAACCGATGAAGCTGACTTTCATCAGTCTTGCCTACACACCATCAGTCAAAAAACTGACCGTTCCAAACGCGGTGACGTAAAACACTCCGATGAGCCGAGAAAAATGAAGTTCAATGCTTCTGAGCATGCGTCGACTTGATTCTGAGCATGCGTGGGTTTTTTATCCGATGGAGTTCCCCACAGACGATAGTAATTTGCTATCGTTTTTTTAACTATCGGATAAATTTAAAACATGTTCCATTTTTAAACACCGATGGAAAAAAGACTGATGGGGGCCCATACACGATCGGTTTGCCCGATGAAAAAAGTCCATCGGACTGTTTTCATTGGTAAAACCTATCGTGTGTACTGGGCTTTAGACTTTAATTAGAGTGAAAAACATGCATACATGAATCACACATGTGCGCATGTTTGTTTACTGTGCTGGCATCCTCAATATCCGCTTTATGCCACAGGAGGGAATAAAAGTTACAGGAAAATCCAACCTGTTTAGTGCCTCAGCAACCTAAAAAAACAAGATGTGTCCTGCAAGATGGCTATAGACAGAGCAGTGGTCATCCGATCCACCCAAAATTATCAGACAGTCATATTTTGTATTTTGTCCTCTCTTACCTGTTACATAATAGGTTGCCTCTCCTTGCGTCCCTTGAAGTTCAGGAGTTGCCGGTGTTCTGTCGTGAAGTGCCCCCCATCGAATAGTACCCGCGCATGCCCAGGATGGAGCCGCACTCCAGCTGAGTTGCCGATCAGCTGAAGTGGCGTATCAGGGCGCAAGCGCACATTGTAGGACATATCTCTCGATGGGAGATGCAATTTCATGGGCACAATTGAAACCTATACAAACAGCGGGGGGAGACCGTAGTTCTCACATTTTACCTCGCTGTTGCGGGGTGGCTTTACAGTGTGCTGATGGTCCAGTTTCCCCGCTGTTTGTATAGGTTTTAAATTGTGACTTTGAAATGGTTTCTCCCATCGAGAGATGCCTCCTACGATGTGCGCATGCGCCATGGTTACGTCAGCCCAGCTGATCGGCAAATCAGAAGTTGTGCTATGCGCCATTCGTCCCAGGCACTATTCGGTGGGAGGGCACTTCTCGACAGACACCGGCCATGTCTGGTAGTAATGATGAGGCATCCTGAAGCTGGATTTAATAGAGATTCAGTGTATGGTTATTGGTGACTACAGTGGATATTCCAGAGCTTCCTTATCTCGGTCTGCCACATTTATGACTCTAAAGATACGATTTTTACAGCAAGCACTTGTTGGATAGTTTTTTTAGTCAACTATTCAAGATATAGCCGGCTGCTGTTGGATGACTTTTGCAGCTAATATTCATCTATATTGTAACATTTACACTGTAATATCCATCTAGAGTTTTGACTCCACTGCCTTGTGGTCCCTTCTAGTATTTAGCAGAAGAAATTGGTAAATTAATGGAAAATAAAAATGAACAAATATAGGAAAAGAAAATATTCTTAAACTGGCCATTCACGTTGCACTCTGCGTGTACAATTTCCTTTTTTTTTATTTACAATTGTGTAGTGCAAGACCTACCTGATTGGGTTTTTGTTAATTTGTTTCCTTGTGTAGTTGTTGGTAAATCTAAAAGCTATTGCACAGTGCATTTGGATTGGAACCTGTGGCCAGGCTATGGACATTGAAGTATTTACATATCCTTAACAATCGGTAAATGATCTCTGCAGACCTCACTAATCTCTGTAGCTGCAGAGCTCTGGAGCAATTCAACTTCAAAGTACATGGCAGACGCACTGGTGTTTAATGCAGCACATACTGTACATTATCCATTTTTTTTTTTTTTTCGTTCAACCAGCGGGTTGAAAAAAAATTAAAAAAAAAGTCCCCCATTCACACATGTGATGTGGATAGGGGAATCCTTCCCACTGAGCTATTTGTATCCTGACAGCGGGGAAACCTCTCCTCCATCAGATCAGCGCCACCGTCTGTAGTCAGTGGCAATGAATGATTGGGAAAAACCTGACAGGGTGGTTAGAGATAAATTGCTGTACAGTACTTGCCGCTACAGAAGTCAGTAAAGTGTCTTGTATTAAAGTGCATTGATTGCCTCTTGAGGATATTTAAATACTTGTATATCCCTACCCTGGCCACAGGTTCTCTAAAAGTCCAACTCCAGTAAAACTTAAACTCCTTCTTGCAGTGAAGCTGCACCTGCATTACAAGGGTTAAATACTTGTTTCTGTCTAGAGGACAGTAAAAGCATATCTTAATCATATAGTACAGGAGGCAGGAGTTGATTCTTAGACCATGGGTTATATACTACTACCTTCAGGTGATTGGACACTGGCAAAATCTGTGCTGGGATCTGCCCCCAGTATACCCATTTAACACTGCCCAGTCCATGCGGTTCCAATGTTTTGCTATTGTCCTTAGATGCTGGACCCCTTCAGTTGTTGGAGAGTTTTTTTTATTCAATTTTACCTTCTGTTTTCAACTGACACTTCTATCAAAATCAAACTGCTTATTGCTTTATGGTTTACTAGCAGTTTCATGATCGGTTACCCTCAAAGTATATCTTTGAAATTGTACATGGTCTGTAATGTTTACTTTGAGCACTGAATCCTGCATGGGCGCTCTTCTTGGCGCTGAGTGCAATGAGTACAGTTTGCTGCCAGGTACTATACAGACCAAGGGCTGTGGTCCATTTCTGTGGCACCCAGACCCTGAAGATCCCTGTGGGAGTTTGCGCACCACAACTGGCAAAGCCTGAACTCTGAACAGGACCAGCAATGTGGATAAGGTAAGACAGGGTTTCCCCTGTAGCTTTAAATACTAGTTCTTGATGCTTCACAATGGCTTCACCCTGCATCTCCTCCTCCTCAGCAAATTCGATTTCTTCTCCTTTCAGCCAATTGGGTCTTAAGACCCGCTGCCTGACTGGCCAGGAGGAGAAGCAGGAAGACAATAGCGAATATTTAATTTGCTATTGTCACACAACTGATTGGGCTCAGGGTGCAGTGTTCTGTGAACCGAGCCCACCCTTTTTCGAAGCCAATTGGAGCCTCAGGCTCTAATCATGTACTTAAAAAAAAAAAAAAACCCCATTGAAATCCAGGCGCATGGATTACGGGGGTGACGCCCCTTATGGAGCGGCCGTCACTGGTTATAACATTTACCTATTTAAAATTGGCCGTCTTTTCTTCCATCTCACTAATAGAAGTTCCTCTCTGACTAGTAATGCAGTGCATATAAGACTCCTAACGGCACAAGTCTGGCTGCCACTGCTGTTCACAATGTCAGCTGATTCTTTGCCATCTCACCTGTTGTCTGATACCTCAGAGATACAGCCACAGGAACGCGACTAGCGCCTTGGTTATTCTGTTAGACACTGTTCCATGAGTAGATCCTCAATATGGAGGACTGCAGGTGATCAGGAGCAGTAACACATGGGACAAACAGCATAGATTCTGCTTCAGGCCCTGAGGAAACTCCAAGAGCCTTCAGAGCCCCCCCACAGCAGGTGTCCCTCATCAGAGCCCCCCCCACAGCAGGTGTCCGCATCAGAGCCCCCCATCAGAGCCCCCCCACAGCAGGTGTCCCTCATCAGAGCCCCCCCACAGCAGGTGTCCCTCATCAGAGCCCCCCCACAGCAGGTGTCCCCATCGGAGCCCCCCCACAGCAGGTGTCCCCCGTCAGAGCCTCCCCACAGCAGGTGTCCCCCGTCAGAGCCTCCCCACAGCAGGTGTCCCCCGTCAGAGCCTCCCCACAGCAGGTGTCCCTCATCAGAGCCCCCCACAGCAGGTGTCCCCATCAGAGCCCCCCCCACAGCAGGTGTCCCCCATCAGAGTCCCCCCCCCAGCAGGTGTCCCCCATTAGAGCCTCCCCACAGCAGGTGTCCCCCCCCCACAGCAGGTGTCCCCCATCAGAGTCCCCCCCACAGCAGGTGTCCCCCATCAGAGCCTCCCCACAGCAGGTGTCCCCCATCAGAGCCTCCCCACAGCAGATGTCCCCCCAAAGCAGGTGTCCCCCATCAGAGTCCCCCCCCCACAGCAGGTGTCCCCCATCAGAGTCCCCCCCCACAGCAGGTGTCCCACAGCAGATGTCCCCCATCAGAGTCCCCCCCCCACAGCAGGTGTCCCCCACCAGAGTCCCCCCCCCACAGCAGGTGTCCCCCATCAGAGTCCCCCCCCCACAGCAGGTGTCCCCCATCAGAGTCCCCCCCCCCACAGCAGGTGTCCCCCATCAGAGTCCCCCCCCCACAGCAGGTGTCCCCCATCAGAGTCCCCCCCCCCACAGCAGGTGTCCCCCATCAGAGTCCCCCCCCCCAGCAGGTGTCCCCCATCAGAGTCCCCCCCCCCAGCAGGTGTCCCCCATCAGAGTCCCCCCCCCAGCAGGTGTCCCCCATCAGAGTCCCCCCCCCAGCAGGTGTCCCCCATCAGAGTCCCCCCCCCAGCAGGTGTCCCCCATCAGAGTCCCCCCCCCCACAGCAGGTGTCCCCCATCAGAGTCCCCCCCACAGCAGGTGTCCCCCATCAGAGTCCCCCCCCACAGCAGGTGTCCCCCACAGCAGGTGTCCCCCATCAGAGTCCCCCCCACAGCAGGTGTCCCCCATCAGAGTCCCCCCCACAGCAGGTGTCCCCCATCAGAGTCCCCCCCCCAGAGCAGGTGTCCCCCATCAGAGTCCCCCCCCCACAGCAGGTGTCCCCCATCAGAGTCCCCCCCCCCCCCAGCAGGTGTCCCCCATCAGAGTCCCCCCCCCCAGCAGGTGTCCCCCATCAGAGTCCCCCCCCCCCAGCAGGTGTCCCCCATCAGAGTCCCCCCCCAGCAGGTGTCCCCCATCAGAGTCCCCCCCCAGCAGGTGTCCCCCATCAGAGTCCCCCCCCCAGCAGGTGTCCCCCATCAGAGTCCCCCCCCCCCAGCAGGTGTCCCCCATCAGAGTCCCCCCCCCACAGCAGGTGTCCCCCATCAGAGTCCCCCCCCACAGCAGGTGTCCCCCATCAGAGTCCCCCCCCCCACAGCAGGTGTCCCCCACAGCAGGTGTCCCCCATCAGAGTCCCCCCCACAGCAGGTGTCCCCCATCAGAGTCCCCCCCACAGCAGGTGTCCCCCATCAGAGTCCCCCCCCCACAGCAGGTGTCCCCCATCAGAGTCCCCCCCCACAGCAGGTGTCCCCCATCAGAGTCCCCCCCCCCCACAGCAGGTGTCCCCCATCAGAGTCCCCCCCCCCACAGCAGGTGTCCCCCATCAGAGTCCCCCCCCCCCACAGCAGGTGTCCCCCATCAGAGTCCCCCCCCCCCCACAGCAGGTGTCCCCCATCAGAGTCCCCCCCCCCCACAGCAGGTGTCCCCCATCAGAGTCCCCCCCCCCCCACAGCAGGTGTCCCCCATCAGAGTCCCCCCCCACAGCAGGTGTCCCCCATCAGAGTCCCCCCCCACAGCAGGTGTCCCCCATCAGAGTCCCCCCCCCCCCAGCAGGTGTCCCCCCCCACAGCAGGTGTCCCCCATCAGAGTCCCCCCCCACAGCAGGTGTCCCCCATCAGAGTCCCCCCCCCACAGCAGGTGTCCCCCATCAGAGTCCCCCCCCACAGCAGGTGTCCCCCATCAGAGTCCCCCCCCACAGCTGGTGTCCCCCATCAGAGTCCCCCCCCCACAGCAGGTGTCCCCCATCAGAGTCCCCCCCCCACAGCAGGTGTCCCCCATCAGAGTCCCCCCCCCACAGCAGGTGTCCCCCATCAGAGTCCCCCCCCCACAGCAGGTGTCCCCCATCAGAGTCCCCCCCCCACAGCAGGTGTCCCCCATCAGAGTCCCCCCCCACAGCAGGTGTCCCCCATCAGAGTCCCCCCCCCACAGCAGGTGTCCCCCCCCCACAGCAGGTGTCCCCCATCGGTGTCCCCCCCCCACAGCAGGTGTCCCCCATCAGAGTCCCCCCCCCACAGCAGGTGTCCCCCATCAGAGTCCCCCCCCCAGCAGGTGTCCCCCATCAGAGTCCCCCCCATCAGAGTCCCCCCCACAGCAGGTGTCCCCCCCCACAGCAGGTGTCCCCCATCAGAGTCCCCCCCCACAGCAGGTGTCCCCCCCCACAGCAGGTGTCCCCCATCAGAGTCCCCCCCCACAGCAGGTGTCCCCCCCCCACAGCAGGTGTCCCCCATCAGAGTCCCCCCCCCACAGCAGGTGTCCCCCATCAGAGTCCCCCCCCCACAGCAGGTGTCCCCCATCAGAGTCCCCCCCCCCACAGCAGGTGTCCCCCATCAGAGTCCCCCCCCCACAGCAGGTGTCCCCCATCAGAGTCCCCCCCCCCACAGCAGGTGTCCCCCATCAGAGTCCCCCCCCACAGCAGGTGTCCCCCATCAGAGTCCCCCCCCCCACAGCAGGTGTCCCCCACAGCAGGTGTCCCCCATCAGAGTCCCCCCCACAGCAGGTGTCCCCCATCAGAGTCCCCCCCCCACAGCAGGTGTCCCCCATCAGAGTCCCCCCCCCACAGCAGGTGTCCCCCATCAGAGTCCCCCCCCCACAGCAGGTGTCCCCCATCAGAGTCCCCCCCCCACAGCAGGTGTCCCCCATCAGAGTCCCCCCCCCACAGCAGGTGTCCCCCATCAGAGTCCCCCCCCCACAGCAGGTGTCCCCCATCAGAGTCCCCCCCCCCACAGCAGGTGTCCCCCATCAGAGTCCCCCCCCCACAGCAGGTGTCCCCCATCAGAGTCCCCCCCCCACAGCAGGTGTCCCCCATCAGAGTCCCCCCCCCACAGCAGGTGTCCCCCATCAGAGTCCCCCCCCCACAGCAGGTGTCCCCCATCAGAGTCCCCCCCCCCACAGCAGGTGTCCCCCATCAGAGTCCCCCCCCCACAGCAGGTGTCCCCCATCAGAGTCCGTCCCCACAGCAGGTGTCCCCCATCAGAGTCCCCCCCCCCACAGCAAGTGTCCCCCATCAGAGTCCCCCCCCCACAGCAAGTGTCCCCCATCAGAGTCCCCCCCCCCACAGCAGGTGTCCCCCATCAGAGTCCCCCCCCCCACAGCAGGTGTCCCCCATCAGAGTCCCCCCCCACAGCAGGTGTCCCCCATCAGAGTCCCCCCCCACAGCAGGTGTCCCCCATCAGAGTCCCCCCCCAGCAGGTGTCCCCCATCAGAGTCCCCCCCCAGCAGGTGTCCCCCATCAGAGTCCCCCCCCCAGCAGGTGTCCCCCATCAGAGTCCCCCCCACAGCAGGTGTCCCCCCCACAGCAGGTGTCCCCCATCAGAGTCTCCCCCCCACAGCAGGTGTCCCCCATCAGAGTCCCCCCCCCCCCACAGCAGGTGTCCCCCATCAGAGCCTCCCCACAGCAGGTGTCCCCCATCAGAGCCTCCCCACAGCAGGTGTCCCCCATCAGAGCCCCCCCACAGCAGGTGCCCCCCACAGCAGGTGTCCCCCATCAGAGCCTCCCCACAGCAGGTGTCCCCCATCAGAGCCTCCCCACAGCAGATGTCCCCCCCCCCACAGCAGGTGTCCCCCATCAGAGTCCCCCCCCAGCAGGTGTCCCCCATCAGAGTCCCCCCCCCCAGCAGGTGTCCCCCATCAGAGTCCCCCCCCCAGCAGGTGTCCCCCATCAGAGTCCCCCCCCCCAGCAGGTGTCCCCCATCAGAGTCCCCCCCCCCCAGCAGGTGTCCCCCATCAGAGTCCCCCCCCCAGCAGGTGTCCCCCATCAGAGTCCCCCCCAGCAGATGTCCCCCATCAGAGTCCCCCTCCACAGCAGGTGTCCCCCATCAGAGTCCCCCCCCCACAGCAGGTGTCCCCCCCCCACAGCAGGTGTCCCCCATCAGAGTCCCCCCCCCACAGCAGGTGTCCCCCATCAGAGTCCCCCCCCCCACAGCAGGTGTCCCCCATCAGAGTCCCCCCCCCCACAGCAGGTGTCCCCCATCAGAGTCCCCCCCCCCACAGCAGGTGTCCCCCATCAGAGTCCCCCCCCACAGCAGGTGTCCCCCATCAGAGTCCCCCCCAGCAGGTGTCCCCCATCAGAGTCCCCCCCACAGCAGGTGTCCCCCCCCACAGCAGGTGTCCCCCATCAGAGTCTCCCCCCCACAGCAGGTGTCCCCCATCAGAGTCTCCCCCCCACAGCAGGTGTCCCCCATCAGAGTCTCCCCCCCACAGCAGGTGTCCCCCATCAGAGCCCCCCCCCCACAGCAGGTGTCCCCCATCAGAGCCTCCCCACAGCAGGTGTCCCCCATCAGAGCCTCCCCACAGCAGGTGTCCCCCATCAGAGCCCCCCCACAGCAGGTGCCCCCAACAGCAGGTGTCCCCCATCAGAGCCTCCCCACAGCAGGTGCCCCCCACAGCAGGTGTCCCCCCATCAGAGTCCCCCCCACAGCAGGTGTCCCCCATCAGAGTCCCCCCCCCACAGCAGGTGTCCCCCATCAGAGTCCTCCCCCCCACAGCAGGTGTCCCCCATCAGAGTCCCCCCCCCCACAGCAGGTGTCCCCCATCAGAGTCCCCCCCCCACAGCAGGTGTCCCCCATCAGAGTCCCCCCCCCCCACAGCAGGTGTCCCCCATCAGAGTCCCCCCCCACAGCAGGTGTCCCCATCAGAGTCCCCCCCCCCCACAGCAGGTGTCCCCCATCAGAGTCCCCCCCCCCCACAGCAGGTGTCCCCCATCAGAGTCCCCCCCCACAGCAGGTGTCCCCCATCAGAGTCCCCCCCCCCACAGCAGGTGTCCCCCATCAGAGTCCCCCCCCCCACAGCAGGTGTCCCCCATCAGAGCCTCCCACAGCAGATGTCCCCCCCCCCCACAGCAGGTGTCCCCCCCCCCACAGCAGGTGTCCCCCATCAGAGTCCCCCCCCCCCACAGCAGGTGTCCCCCATCAGAGCCTCCCCACAGCAGGTGTCCCCCATCAGAGCCCCCCCACAGCAGGTGCCCCCCACAGCAGGTGTCCCCCATCAGAGCCTCCCCACAGCAGGTGTCCCCCATCAGAGCCTCCCCACAGCAGATGCCCCCCCCCCACAGCAGGTGTCCCCCATCAGAGTCCCCCCCCCCCAGCAGGTGTCCCCCATCAGAGTCCCCCCCCCAGCAGGTGTCCCCCATCAGAGTCCCCCCCCCCAGCAGGTGTCCCCCATCAGAGTCCCCCCCCCAGCAGGTGTCCCCCATCAGAGTCCCCCTCCACAGCAGGTGTCCCCCATCAGAGTGTCCCCCATCAGAGTCCCCCCCCCACAGCAGGTGTCCCCCCCCCCACAGCAGGTGTCCCCCATCAGTCCCCCCCCCCCCCACAGCAGGTGTCCCCCATCAGTCCCCCCCCCCCACAGCAGGTGTCCCCCATCAGAGTCCCCCCCCTCACAGCAGGTGTCCCCCATCAGAGTCCCCCCCCTCACAGCAGGTGTCCCCCATCAGAGTCCCCCCCCCCACAGCAGGTGTCCCCCATCAGAGTCCCCCCCCCACAGCAGGTGTCCCCCATCAGAGTCCGTCCCCCCACAGCAGGTGTCCCCCATCAGAGTCCGTCCCCCCACAGCAGGTGTCCCCCATCAGAGTCCGTCCCCCCACAGCAGGTGTCCCCCATCAGAGTCCGTCCCCCCACAGCAGGTGTCCCCCATCAGAGTCCGTCCCCCCACAGCAGGTGTCCCCCATCAGAGTCCGTCCCCCCACAGCAGGTGTCCCCCATCAGAGTCCGTCCCCCCACAGCAGGTGTCCCCCATCAGAGTCCGTCCCCCCACAGCAGGTGTCCCCCATCAGAGTCCCCCCCCACAGCAGGTGTCCCCCATCAGAGTCCGTCCCCCCACAGCAGGTGTCCCCCATCAGAGTCCATCCCCCCACAGCAGGTGTCCCCCATCAGAGTCCGTCCCCCCACAGCAGGTGTCCCCCATCAGAGTCCGTCCCCCCACAGCAGGTGTCCCCCATCAGAGTCCGTCCCCCCACAGCAGGTGTCCCCCATCAGAGTCCGTCCCCCCACAGCAGGTGTCCCCCATCAGAGTCCGTCCCCCCACAGCAGGTGTCCCCCATCAGAGTCCGTCCCCCCACAGCAGGTGTCCGCCATTAGAGCCTCCCCACAGCAGGTGTCCCCCATCAGAGCCTCCCCACAGCAGGTGCCCCCCACAGCAGGTGTCCCCCATCAGAGTCCCCCCCCCCCACAGCAGGTGTCCCCCATCAGAGTCCCCCCCACAGCAGATGTCCCCCATCAGAGCCTCCCCACAGCAGATGTCCTCCCACAGCAGGTGTCCCCCATCAGAGCCCCCCCCCCAAACAGCAGGT
This sequence comes from Rana muscosa, assembly GCA_029206835.1. Taxonomy (NCBI): domain Eukaryota; kingdom Metazoa; phylum Chordata; class Amphibia; order Anura; family Ranidae; genus Rana; species Rana muscosa. Next base: position 107,667,608 of record CM055128.1, read on the forward strand.
GTCCCCCCACAGCAGGTGTCCCCCATCAGAGTCCCCCCCCCACAGCAGGTGTCCCCCATCAGAGTCCCCCCCCCACAGCAGGTGTCCCCCATCAGAGTCCCCCCCCCACAGCAGGTGTCCCCCATCAGAGTCCCCCCCCACAGCAGGTGTCCCACATTAGAGCCTCCCCACAGCAGGTTTCCCCCCCCCACAGCAGGTGTCCCCCATCAGAGCCTCCCCACAGCAGATGTCCCCACAGCAGATGTCCCCCCCCCACAGCAGGTGTCCCCCATCAGAGTCCCCCATCAGAGTCCCCCCCCCACAGCAGGTGTCCCCCATCAGAGTCCCCCCCCCACAGCAGGTGTCCCCCATCAGAGTCCCCCCCCCACAGCAGGTGTCCCCCATCAGAGTCCCCCCCCCAGCAGGTGTCCCCCATCAGAGTCCCCCCCCCAGCAGGTGTCCCCCATCAGAGTCCCCCCCCCCCACAGCAGGTGTCCCCCATCAGAGTCCCCCCCCACAGCAGGTGTCCCCCATCAGAGTCCCCCCCACCACAGCAGGTGTCCCCCATCACAGTCCCCCCCCACAGCAGGTGTCCCCCACAGCGGTGTCCCCCATCAGAGTCCCCCCCCCCACAGCAGGTGTCCCCCATCAGAGTCCCCCCCCCCCACAGCAAGTGTCCCCCATCAGAGTCCCCCCCCCACAGCAGGTGTCCCCCATCAGAGTCCCCCCCCCACAGCAGGTGTCCCCCATCAGAGTCCCCCCCCCACAGCAGGTGTCCCCCATCAGAGTCCCCCCCCACAGCAGGTGTCCCCCATCAGAGTCCCCCCCCCCCACAGCAGGAGTCCCCCCACAGCAGGTGTCCCCCATCAGAGTCCCCCCCCACAGCAGGTGTCCCCCATCAGAGTCCCCCCCCCCACAGCAGGTGTCCCCCATCAGAGTCCCCCCCCCCCCCCACAGCAGGTGTCCCCCATCAGAGTCCCCCCCCCCCCCACAGCAGGTGTCCCCCATCAGAGTCCCCCCCCCCACAGCAGGTGTCCCCCATCAGAGTCCCCCCCCCCACAGCAGGTGTCCCCCATCAGAGTCCCCCCCGCCACAGCAGGTGTCCCCCATCAGAGCCTCCCCACAGCAGGTGTCCCCCATCAGAGCCCCCCCACAGCAGGTGCCCCCCACAGCAGGTGTCCCCCATCAGAGCCTCCCCACAGCAGGTGCCCCCCACAGCAGGTGTCCCCCCATCAGAGTCCCCCCCCACAGCAGGTGTCCCCCATCAGAGTCCCCCCCCCCACAGCAGGTGTCCCCCATCAGAGTCCCCCCCCCACAGCAGGTGTCCCCCATCAGAGTCCCCCCCCCACAGCAGGTGTCCCCCATCAGAGTCCCCCCCCCCCACAGCAGGTGTCCCCCATCAGAGTCCCCCCCCCCCACAGCAGGTGTCCCCCATCAGAGTCCCCCCCCCCACAGCAGGTGTCCCCCATCAGTCCCCCATCAGAGCCTCCCCACAGCAGATGTCCCCCCCCCCACAGCAGGTGTCCCCCATCAGAGTCCCCCCCCCAGCAGGTGTCCCCCATCAGAGTCCCCCCCCCAGCAGGTGTCCCCCATCAGAGTCCCCCCCCCAGCAGGTGTCCCCCATCAGAGTCCCCCCCCCCAGCAGGTGTCCCCCATCAGAGTCCCCCCCCCCAGCAGGTGTCCCCCATCAGAGTCCCCCCCCACAGCAGGTGTCCCCCATCAGAGTCCCCCCCCCACAGCAGGTGTCCCCCATCAGAGTCCCCCCCCCCACAGCAGGTGTCCCCCATCAGTCCCCCCCCCTCACAGCAGGTGTCCCCCATCAGAGTCCCCCCCCCACAGCAGGTGTCCCCCATCAGAGTCCCCCCCCCACAGCAGGTGTCCCCCATCAGAGTCCGTCCCCCCACAGCAGGTGTCCCCCATCAGAGTCCGTCCCCCCACAGCAGGTGTCCCCCATCAGAGTCCGTCCCCCCACAGCAGGTGTCCCCCATCAGAGTCCGTCCCCCCACAGCAGGTGTCCCCCATCAGAGTCCGTCCCCCCACAGCAGGTGTCCCCCATCAGAGTCCGTCCCCCCACAGCAGGTGTCCCCCATCAGAGTCCGTCCCCCCACAGCAGGTGTCCCCCATCAGAGTCCGTCCCCCCACAGCAGGTGTCCCCCATCAGAGTCCGTCCCCCCACAGCAGGTGTCCCCCATCAGAGTCCGTCCCCCCACAGCAGGTGTCCCCCATCAGAGTCCGTCCCCCCACAGCAGGTGTCCCCCATCAGAGTCCGTCCCCCCACAGCAGGTGTCCCCCATCAGAGTCCGTCCCCCCACAGCAGGTGTCCCCCATCAGAGTCCGTCCCCCCACAGCAGGTGTCCCCCATCAGAGTCCGTCCCCCCACAGCAGGTGTCCCCCATCAGAGTCCGTCCCCCCACAGCAGGTGTCCGCCATAAGAGCCTCCCCACAGCAGGTGTCCCCCATCAGAGCCTCCCCACAGCAGGTGCCCCCCACAGCAGGTGTCCCCCATCAGAGTCCCCCCCCCCCCACAGCAGGTGTCCCCCATCAGAGTCCCCCCCACAGCAGATGTCCCCCATCAGAGCCTCCCCACAGCAGATGTCCTCCCACAGCAGGTGTCCCCCATCAGAGCCCCCCCCCAAACAGCAGGTGTCCCCCCACAGCAGGTGTCCCCCATCAGAGTCCCCCCCCACAGCAGGTGTCCCCCATCAGAGTCCCCCCCCACAGCAGGTGTCCCACATTAGAGCCCCCCCACAGCAGGTTTCCCCCATCAGAGCCTCCCCACAGCAGATGTCCCCACAGCAGATGTCCCCCCCCCCACAGCAGGTGTCCCACATCAGAGTCCCCCCCCCACAGCAGGTGTCCCCCATCAGAGTCACCCACCCCACAGCAGGTGTCCCCCATCAGAGTCCCCCCCCACAGCAGGTGTCCCCCATCAGAGTCCCCCCCCACAGCAGGTGTCCCCCATCAGAGTCCCCCCCCCACAGCAGGTGTCCCCCATCAGAGTCCCCCCCCCAGCAGGTGTCCCCCATCAGAGTCCCCCCCCCCCCCAGCAGGTGTCCCCCATCGGTGTCCCCCATCAGAGTCCCCCCCCACAGCAGGTGTCCCCCATCAGAGTCCCCCCCACCACAGCAGGTGTCCCCCATCACAGTCCCCCCCCCACAGCAGGTGTCCCCCACAGCGGTGTCCCCCATCAGAGTCCCCCCCCCCCCACAGCAGGTGACCCCCATCAGAGTCCCCCCCCCCACAGCAAGTGTCCCCCATCAGAGTCCCCCCCCCCCCACAGCAAGTGTCCCCCATCAGAGTCCCCCCCCCCCCACAGCAAGTGTCCCCCATCAGAGTCCCCCCCCCACAGCAGGTGTCCCCCATCAGAGTCCCCCCCCACAGCAGGTGTCCCCCATCAGAGTCCCCCCCCACAGCAGGTGTCCCCCATCAGAGTCCCCCCCACAGCAGGTGTCCCCCATCAGAGTCCCCCCCCACAGCAGGTGTCCCCCATCAGAGTCCCCCCCCACAGCAGGTGTCCCCCATCAGAGTCCCCCCCCCCCACAGCAGGAGTCCCCCCACAGCAGGTGTCCCCCATCAGAGTCCCCCCCACAGCAGGTGTCCCCCATCAGAGTCCCCCCCACAGCAGGTGTCCCCCATCAGAGTCCCCCCCCCCCACAGCAGGTGTCCCCCATCAGAGTCCCCCCCCCCCACAGCAGGTGTCCCCCATCAGAGTCCCCCCCCCCACAGCAGGTGTCCCCCATCAGAGTCCCCCCCCCCCACAGCAGGTGTCCCCCATCAGAGTCCCCCCCCACAGCAGGTGTCCCCCATCAGAGCCTCCCCACAGCAGGTGTCCCCCATCAGAGCCCCCCCACAGCAGGTGCCCCCCACAGCAGGTGTCCCCCATCAGAGCCTCCCCACAGCAGGTGCCCCCCACAGCAGGTGTCCCCCCATCAGAGTCCCCCCCCACAGCAGGTGTCCCCCATCAGAGTCCCCCCCCACAGCAGGTGTCCCCCATCAGAGTCCCCCCCCACAGCAGGTGTCCCCCATCAGAGTCCCCCCCCCACAGCAGGTGTCCCCCATCAGAGTCCCCCCCCCCACAGCAGGTGTCCCCCATCAGAGTCCCCCCCCCACAGCAGGTGTCCCCCATCAGAGTCCCCCCCCCACAGCAGGTGTCCCCCATCAGAGTCCCCCCCCCCACAGCAGGTGTCCCCCATCAGAGTCCCCCCCCCACAGCAGGTGTCCCCCATCAGAGTCCCCCCCCCCACAGCAGGTGTCCCCATCAGAGTCCCCCCCCCCCACAGCAGGTGTCCCCATCAGAGTCCCCCCCCCCCACAGCAGGTGTCCCCCATCAGAGTCCCCCCCCCCACAGCAGGTGTCCCCCATCAGAGTCCCCCCCCCCACAGCAGGTGTCCCCCATCAGAGTCCCCCCCCCCACAGCAGGTGTCCCCCATCAGTCCCCCCCTCCCCCAGCAGGTGTCCCCCATCAGAGTCCCCCCCTCCCCCAGCAGGTGTCCCCCATCAGAGTCCCCCCTCCCCCAGCAGGTGTCCCCCATCAGAGTCCCCCCTCCCCCAGCAGGTGTCCCCCATCAGAGTCCCCCCCCACAGCAGGTGTCCCCCATCAGAGTCCCCCCCCCCACAGCAGGTGTCCCCCATCAGAGTCCCCCCCCCACAGCAGGTGTCCCCCATCAGAGTCCCCCCCCCACAGCAGGTGTCCCCCATCAGAGTCCCCCCCCCCACAGCAGGTGTCCCCCATCAGAGTCCCCCCCCCCACAGCAGGTGTCCCCCATCAGAGCCTCCCCACAGCAGGTGTCCCCCATCAGAGCCCCCCCACAGCAGGTGCTCCCCACAGCAGGTGTCCCCCATCAGAGCCTCCCCACAGCAGGTACCCCCCACAGCAGGTGTCCCCCATCAGAGCCTCCCCACAGCAGATGTCCCCCCCCCCACAGCAGGTGTCCCCCATCAGAGTCCCCCCCCACAGCAGGTGTCCCCCATCAGAGTCCCCCCCCACAGCAGGTGTCCCCCATCAGAGTCCCCCCCCCCACAGCAGGTGTCCCCCATCAGAGTCCGTCCCCCCCCAGCAGGTGTCCCCCATCAGAGTCCGTCCCCCCCAGCAGGTGTCCCCCATCAGAGTCCGTCCCCCCCCCAGCAGGTGTCCCCCATCAGAGTCCGTCCCCCCCCCAGCAGGTTTCCCCCATCAGAGTCCGTCCCCCCCCCCCAGCAGGTGTCCCCCATCAGAGTCCGTCCCCCCCCAGCAGGTGTCCCCCATCAGAGTCCGTCCCCCCCCCCCAGCAGGTGTCCCCCATCAGAGTCCGTCCCCCCCCCAGCAGGTGTCCCCCATCAGAGTCCGTCCCCCCCCCAGCAGGTGTCCCCCATCAGAGTCCGTCCCCCCCAGCAGGTGTCCCCCATCAGAGTCCGTCCCCCCCCAGCAGGTGTCCCCCATCAGAGTCCGTCCCCCCCAGCAGGTGTCCCCCATCAGAGTCCGTCCCCCCCCAGCAGGTGTCCCCCATCAGAGTCCGTCCCCCCCCAGCAGGTGTCCCCCATCAGAGTCCGTCCCCCCCCAGCAGGTGTCCCCCATCAGAGTCCGTCCCCCCCCAGCAGGTGTCCCCCATTAGAGCCTCCCCACAGCAGATGTCCCCCATCAGAGTCCCCCCCCACAGCAGATGTCCCCCATCAGAGTCCCCCCCACAGCAGGTGTCCCCCATCAGAGTCCCCCCCCCACAGCAGGTGTCCCCCATCAGAGTCCCCCCCCCCCCACAGCAGGTGTCCCCCATCAGAGTCCCCCCCCCCACAGCAGGTGTCCCCCATCAGAGTCCCCCCCCCCCACAGCAGGTGTCCCCCATCAGAGTCCCCCCCCCCAGCAGAGTCCCCCCCCAGCAGGTGTCCCCCATCAGAGTCCCCCCCTCCCCCAGCAGGTGTCCCCCATCAGAGTCCCCCCCTCCCCCAGCAGATGTCCCCCATCAGAGTCCCCCCCTCCCCCAACAGGTGTCCCCCATCAGAGTCCCCCCCTCCCCCAACAGGTGTCCCCCATCAGAGTCCCCCCCTCCCCCAACAGGTGTCCCCCATCAGAGTCCCCCCCTCCCCCAACAGGTGTCCCCCATCAGAGTCCCCCCTCCCCCAACAGGTGTCCCCCATCAGAGTCCCCCCCTCCCCCAGCAGGTGTCCCCCATCAGAGTCCCCCCCTCCCCCAGCAGGTGTCCCCCATCAGAGTCCCCCCCTCCCCCAGCAGGTGTCCCCCATCAGAGTCCCCCCCTCCCCCAGCAGGTGTCCCCCAGCAGGTGTCCCCCATCAGAGTCCCCCCTCCCCCAGCAGGTGTCCCCCATCAGAGTCCCCCCCTCCCCCAGCAGGTGTCCCCCATCAGAGTCCCCCCCTCCCCCAGCAGGTGTCCCCCATCAGAGTCCCCCCCTCCCCCAGCAGGTGTCCCCCATCAGAGTCCCCCCCCCACAGCAGGTGTCCCCCATCAGAGTCCCCCCCCCACAGCAGGTGTCCCCCATCAGAGTCCCCCCCCACAGCAGGTGTCCCCCATCAGAGTCCCCCCCCCCACAGCAGGTGTCCCCCATTAGAGCCTCCCCACAGCAGGTGTCCCCCATCAGAGCCTCCCCACAGCAGGTGCCCCCCACAGCAGGTGTCCCCCATCAGAGTCCACCCCCCACAGCAGGTGTCCCCCATCAGAGTCCCCCCCCCCACAGCAGGTGTCCCCCATCAGAGTCCCCCCCACAGCAGGTGTCCCCCATCAGAGTCCCCCCCACAGCAGATGTCCCCATCAGAGTCCCCCCCCCCCCACAGCAGATGTCCCCCATCAGAGCCTCCCCACAGCAGATGTCCTCCCACAGCAGGTGTCCCCCATCAGAGCCCCCCCCCCAAACAGCAGGTGTCCCCCATCAGAGTCCCCCCCCACAGCAGGTGTCCCCCATCAGAGTCCCCCCCCCCACAGCAGGTGTCCCCCATCAGAGTCCCCCCCCCCACAGCAGCTGTCCCCCATCAGAGTCCCCCCCCCCACAGCAGGTGTCCCCCATCAGAGTCCCCCCCCCACAGCAGGTGTCCCCCATCAGAGTCCCCCCCCCACAGCAGGTGTCCCCCATCAGAGTCCCCCCCCCCACAGCAGGTGTCCCCCATCAGAGTCCCCCCCGCCACAGCAGGTGTCCCCCATCAGAGCCTCCCCACAGCAGGTGTCCCCCATCAGAGCCCCCCCACAGCAGGTGCCCCCCACAGCAGGTGTCCCCCATCAGAGCCTCCCCACAGCAGGTGCCCCCCACAGCAGGTGTCCCCCCATCAGAGTCCCCCCCCACAGCAGGTGTCCCCCATCAGAGTCCCCCCCCCCACAGCAGGTGTCCCCCATCAGAGTCCCCCCCCACAGCAGGTGTCCCCCATCAGAGTCCCCCCCCACAGCAGGTGTCCCCCATCAGAGTCCCCCCCCCCCCACAGCAGGTGTCCCCCATCAGAGTCCCCCCCCCCCACAGCAGGTGTCCCCCATCAGAGTCCCCCCCCCACAGCAGGTGTCCCCCATCAGAGTCCCCCCCCCCACAGCAGGTGTCCCCCATCAGAGTCCCCCCCCCCCACAGCAGGTGTCCCCCATCAGTCCCCCCCCCCACAGCAGGTGTCCCCCATCAGAGTCCCGTCCCCCCACAGCAGGTGTCCCCCATCAGAGTCCCCCCCCACAGCAGGTGTCCCCCATCAGAGTCCCCCCCGCCACAGCAGGTGTCCCCCATCAGAGCCTCCCCACAGCAGGTGTCCCCCATCAGGTGCCCCCCACAGCAGGTGTCCCCCATCAGAGCCTCCCCACAGCAGGTGCCCCCCACAGCAGGTGTCCCCCCATCAGAGTCCCCCCCCACAGCAGGTGTCCCCCATCAGAGTCCCCCCCCACAGCAGGTGTCCCCCATCAGAGTCCCCCCCCACAGCAGGTGTCCCCCATCAGAGTCCCCCCCCCCACAGCAGGTGTCCCCCATCAGAGTCCCCCCCCCACAGCAGGTGTCCCCCCCATCAGAGTCCCCCCCCCACAGCAGGTGTCCCCCATCAGAGTCCCCCCCCCCCCCCACAGCAGGTGTCCCCCATCAGTCCCCCCCCCCACAGCAGGTGTCCCCCATCAGAGTCCCCCCCCCCACAGCAGGTGTCCCCCATCAGAGTCCCCCCCCCCACAGCAGGTGTCCCCCATCAGAGTCCCCCCCCCCCACAGCAGGTGTCCCCCATCAGAGTCCCCCCCCACAGCAGGTGTCCCCCATCAGAGTCCCCCCCCCACAGCAGGTGTCCCCCATCAGAGCCTCCCCACAGCAGGTGTCCCCCATCAGAGCCCCCCCACAGCAGGTGCTCCCCACAGCAGGTGTCCCCCATCAGAGCCTCCCCACAGCAGGTACCCCCCCACAGCAGGTGTCCCCCATCAGAGCCTCCCCACAGCAGATGTCCCCCCCCCACAGCAGGTGTCCCCCATCAGAGTCCCCCCCCCCCACAGCAGGTGTCCCCCATCAGAGTCCCCCCCCCCCACAGCAGGTGTCCCCCATCAGAGTCCCCCCCCAGCAGGTGTCCCCATCAGAGTCCGTCCCCCCCAGCAGGTGTCCCCCATCAGAGTCCGTCCCCCCCAGCAGGTGTCCCCCATCAGAGTCCGTCCCCCCCCAGCAGGTGTCCCCCATCAGAGTCCGTCCCCCCCCCAGCAGGTGTCCCCCATCAGAGTCCGTCCCCCCCCCCCCAGCAGGTGTCCCCCATCAGAGTCCGTCCCCCCCCCAGCAGGTGTCCCCCATCAGAGTCCGTCCCCCCCCCCCAGCAGGTGTCCCCCATCAGAGTCCGTCCCCCCCCAGCAGGTGTCCCCCATCAGAGTCCGTCCCCCCCCCAGCAGGTGTCCCCCATCAGAGTCCGTTCCCCCCCAGCAGGTGTCCCCCATCAGAGTCCGTTCCCCCCCAGCAGGTGTCCCCCATCAGAGTCCGTCCCCCCCAGCAGGTGTCCCCCATCAGAGTCCGTCCCCCCCCAGCAGGTGTCCCACATCAGAGTCCGTCCCCCCCCAGCAGGTGTCCCCCATCAGAGTCCGTCCCCCCCCAGCAGGTGTCCCCCATTAGAGCCTCCCCACAGCAGATGTCCCCCATCAGAGTACCCCCCCCCCCCAGCAGGTGTCCCCCATCAGAGTCCGTCCCCCCCCAGCAGGTGTCCCCCATCAGAGTCCGTCCCCCCCAGCAGGTGTCCCCCATCAGAGTCCGTCCCCCCCCAGCAGGTGTCCCCCATTAGAGCCTCCCCACAGCAGATGTCCCCCATCAGAGTACCCCCCCCCCCCCACAGCAGGTGTCCCCCATCAGAGTCCCCCCCCACAGCAGGTGTCCCCCATCAGAGTCCCCCCCCCCCACAGCAGGTGTCCCCCATCAGAGTCCCCCCCCACAGCAGGTGTCCCCCATCAGAGTCCCCCCCCCCACAGCAGGTGTCCCCCATCAGAGTCCCCCCCCCCAGCAGGTGTCCCCCATCAGAGTCCCCCCCCAGCAGGTGTCCCCCATCAGAGTCCCCCCCCAGCAGGTGTCCCCCATCAGAGTCCCCCCCCAGCAGGTGTCCCCCATCAGAGTCCCCCCCCAGCAGGTGTCCCCCCCTCCCCCAGCAGGTGTCCCCCATCAGAGTCCCCCCCTCCCCCAGCAGGTGTCCCCCATCAGAGTCCCCCCCTCCCCCAGCAGGTGTCCCCCATCAGAGTCCCCCCCTCCCCCAGCAGGTGTCCCCCATCAGAGTCCCCCCCTCCCCCAGCAGGTGTCCCCCATCAGAGTCCCCCCCCTCCCCCAGCAGGTGTCCCCCATCAGAGTCCCCCCTCCCCCAACAGGTGTCCCCCATCAGAGTCCCCCCCTCCCCCAACAGGTGTCCCCCATCAGAGTCCCCCCCTCCCCCAACAGGTGTCCCCCATCAGAGTCCCCCCCTCCCCCAACAGGTGTCCCCCATCAGAGTCCCCCCCCTCCCCCAACAGGTGTCCCCCATCAGAGTCCCCCCCTCCCCCAGCAGGTGTCCCCCATCAGAGTCCCCCCTCCCCCAGCAGGTGTCCCCCCAGCAGGTGTCCCCCATCAGAGTCCCCCCTCCCCCAGCAGGTGTCCCCCATCAGAGTCCCCCCCTCCCCCAGCAGGTGTCCCCCATCAGAGTCCCCCCTCCCCCAGCAGGTGTCCCCCATCAGAGTCCCCCCCCCACAGCAGGTGTCCCCCATCAGAGTCCCCCCCCCCCCCACAGCAGGTGTCCCCCATTAGAGCCTCCCCACAGCAGGTGTCCCCCATCAGAGCCTCCCCACAGCAGGTGTCCCCCATCAGAGTCCACCCCCCACAGCAGGTGTCCCCCATCAGAGTCCCCCCCCCAGCAGATGTCCCCATCAGAGTCCCCCCCCCCACAGCAGATGTCCCCCATCAGAGCCTCCCCACAGCAGATGTCCTCCCACAGCAGGTGTCCCCCATCAGAGCCCCCCCCAAACAGCAGGTGTCCCCCCCCACAGCAGGTGTCCCCCATCAGAGTCCCCCCCCCCACAGCAGGTGTCCCCCATCAGAGTCCCCCCCCCCCACAGCAGGTGTCCCCCATCAGAGTCCCCCCCCACAGCAGGTGTCCCCCCATCAGAGTCCCCTCCCCACAGCAGGTGTCCCCCATCAGAGTCCCCTCCCCACAGCAGGTGTCCCCCATCAGATTCCCCTCCCACAGCAGGTGTCCCCCATCAGATTCCCCTCCCACAGCAGGTGTCCCCCATCAGATTCCCCTCCCACAGCAGGTGTCCCCCATTAGATTCCCCCCCCCCACACAGCAGGTGTCCCCCATCAGAGTTCCACCCCCCCACAGCAGGTGTCCCCCATCAGAGTCCCCCCCCCACAGCAGGTGTCCCCCATCAGAGTCCCCCCCCCCACAGCAGGTGTCCCCCATCAGAGTCCCCCCCCCACAGCAGGTGTCCCCCATCAGAGTCCCCCCCCACAGCAGGTGTCCCCCATCAGAGTCCCCCCCCACAGCAGGTGTCCCCCATCAGAGTCCCCCCCCACAGCAGGTGTCCCCCCATCAGAGTCCCCCCCCACAGCAGGTGTCCCCCATCAGAGTCCCCCCCCCACAGCAGGTGTCCCCCATCAGAGTCCCCCCCCACAGCAGGTGTCCCCCATCAGAGTCCCCCCCCACAGCAGGTGTCCCCCATCAGAGTCCCCCCCACAGCAGGTGTCCCCCATCAGAGTCCCCCCCACAGCAGGTGTCCCCCCCCACAGCAGGTGTCCCCCATCAGAGTCCCCCCCACAGCAGGTGTCCCCCATCAGAGTCCCCCCCACAGCAGGTGTCCCCCATCAGAGTCCCCCCCCACAGCAGGTGTCCCCCATCAGAGTCCCCCCCACAGCAGGTGTCCCCCATCAGAGTCCCCCCCACAGCAGGTGTCCCCCATCAGAGTCCCCCCCCCCACAGCAGGTGTCCCCCATCAGAGCCTCCCCACAGCAGGTGTCCCCCATCAGAGCCTCCCCACAGCAGGTGTCCCCCATCAGAGCCTCCCCACAGCAGGTGTCCCCCATCAGAGCCTCCCCACAGCAGGTGTCCCCCATTAGAGCCTCCCCACAGCAGGTGTCCCCCATCAGAGCCTCCCCACAGCAGGTGCCCCCCACAGCAGGTGTCCCCCATCAGAGCCTCCCCACAGCAGGTGCCCCCCACAGCAGGTGTCCCCCCCCACAGCAGGTGTCCCCCATCAGAGTCCCCCCCCCACAGCAGGTGTCCCCCATCAGAGACCCCCCCACAGCAGGTGTCCCCCATCAGAGACCCCCCCCCCCACAGCAGGTTTCCCCCATCAGAGACCCCCCCCACAGCAGGTGTCCCCCATCAGAGTTCCCCCCCACAGCAGGTGTCCCCCATCAGAGTTCCCCCCCACAGCAGGTGTCCCCCCATCAGAGTCCCCCCTCCCCACAGCAGATGTCCCCCATGAGAGCCTCCCCACAGCAGGTGTCCCCCCATCAGAGCCTCCCCACAGCAGGTGCCCCCCACAGCAGGTCCCCCCCCCACAGCAGGTGTCCCCCTTCAGAGCCTCCCCACAGCAGATGTCCCCCCACTGCAGGTGTCCCCCATCAGAGTCCCCCCCCCCACAGCAGGTGTCCCCCATCAGAGTCCCCCCCCACAGCAGGTGTCCCACATTAGAGCCTCCCCACAGCAGGTGCCCCCCCCCCCACAGCAGGTGTCCCCCATCAGAACCTCCCCACAGCAGATGTCCCCACATCAGAGCCTCCCCACAGCAGATGTCCCCCCATCAGAGCCTCCCCACAGCAGATGTCCCCCCACAGCAGGTGTCCCCCATCAGAGACCCCCCCCACAGCAGGTGTCCCCCATCAGAGACCCCCCCCACAGCAGGTGTCCCCCATCAGAGTCCCCCCCCCCCCCACAGCAGGTGTCCCCCATCAGAGTCCCCCCCCCACAGCAGGTGTCCCCCATTAGAGCCTCCCCACAGCAGATGTCCCCCCCCCCAGCAGGTGTCCCCCATCAGAGTCCCCCCCCGCAGCAGGTGTCCCCCATCAGAGTCCCCCCCCGCAGCAGGTGTCCCCCATCAGAGTCCCCCCCCGCAGCAGGTGTCCCCCATCAGAGTCCCCCCCCGCAGCAGGTGTCCCCCATCAGAGTCCCCCCCGCAGCAGGTGTCCCCCATCAGAGTCCCCCCCGCAGCAGGTGTCCCCCATCAGAGTCCCCCCCCAGCAGGTGTCCCCCATCAGAGTCCCCCCCCCCCACAGCAGGTGTCCCCCATCAGAGTCCCCCCCCAGCAGGTGTCCCCCATCAGAGTCCCCCCCCCACAGCAGGTGTCCCCCATCAGAGTCCCCCCCCACAGCAGGTGCCCCCCACAGCAGGTGTCCCCCATCAGAGCCTCCCCACAGCAGGTCCCCCCCCACAGCAGGTGTCCCCCATCAGAGTCCCCCCCCACAGCAGGTGTCCCCCATCAGAGTCCCCCCCCACAGCAGGTGTCCCCCATCAGAGTCCCCCCCCCACAGCAGGAGTCCCCCCCCACAGCAGGTGTCCCCCATCAGAGTCCCCCCCCACAGCAGGTGTCCCCCATCAGAGTCCCCCCCCACAGCAGGTGTCCCCCATCAGAGTCCCCCCCCACAGCAGGTGTCCCCCATCAGAGTCCCCCCCCACAGCAGGTGTCCCCCATCAGAGTCCCCCCCACAGCAGGTGTCCCCCATTAGAGCCTCCCCACAGCAGATGTCCCCCCCCACAGCAGGTGTCCCCTATCAGAGTCCCCCCCCACAGCAGGTGTCCCCTATCAGAGTCCCCCCCCCACAGCAGGTGTCCCCCATCAGAGTCCCCCCCCCCCCAGCAGGTGTCCCCCATCAGAGTCCCCCCCCAGCAGGTGTCCCCCATCAGAGTCCCCCCCCCCAGCAGGTGTCCCCCATCAGAGTCCCCCCCCGCAGCAGGTGTCCCCCATCAGAGTCCCCCCCCCCGCAGCAGGTGTCCCCCATCAGAGTCCCCCCCCCCCGCAGCAGGTGTCCCCCATCAGAGTCCCCCCCCCCGCAGCAGGTGTCCCCCATCAGAGTCCCCCCCCCCGCAGCAGGTGTCCCCCATCAGAGTCCCCCCCCCCGCAGCAGGTGTCCCCCATCAGAGTCCCCCCCCGCAGCAGGTGTCCCCCATCAGAGTCCCCCCCCGCAGCAGGTGTCCCCCATCAGAGTCCCCCCCCCCGCAGCAGGTGTCCCCCATCAGAGTCCCCCCCCCCCGCAGCAGGTGTCCCCCATCAGTCTCCCCCCCCAGCAGGTGTCCCCCATCAGTCTCCCCCCCCCCAGCAGGTGTCCCCCATCAGTCTCCCCCCCCAGCAGGTGTCCCCCATCAGAGTCCCCCCCCCCCAGCAGGTGTCCCCCATCAGAGTCCCCCCCCCCCAGCAGGTGTCCCCCATCAGAGTCCCCCCCCACAGCAGGTGTCCCCCATCAGAGTCCCCCCCCACAGCAGGTGTCCCCCATCAGAGTCCCCCCCCACAGCAGGTGTCCCCCATCAGAGTCCCCCCCCACAGCAGGTGTCCCCCATCAGAGTCCCCCCCACAGCAGGTGTCCCCCATCAGAGTCCCCCCCACAGCAGGTGTCCCCCATCAGAGTCCCCCCCACAGCAGGTGTCCCCCATCAGAGTCCCCCCCACAGCAGGTGTCCCCCATCAGAGTCGGTCCCCCCCCCAGCAGGTGTCCCCCATCAGAGTCGGTCCCCCCCCAGCAGGTGTCCCCCATCAGAGTCGGTCCCCCCCCAGCAGGTGTCCCCCATCAGAGTCCGTCCCCCCCAGCAGGTGTCCCCCATCAGAGTCTGTCCCCCCCCCCAGCAGGTGTCCCCCATCAGAGTCTGTCCCCCCCCCAGCAGGTGTCCCCCATCAGAGTCCGTCCCCCCCCAGCAGGTGTCCCCCATCAGTCCGTCCCCCCCCCAGCAGGTGTCCCCCATCAGAGTCCCCCCCCCCAGCAGGTGTCCCCCCATCAGAGTCCCCCCCCCCAGCAGGTGTCCCCCATCAGAGTCCCCCCCACAGCAGGTGTCCCCCATCAGAGCCTCCCCACAGCAGGTATCCCCCATCAGAGTCCCCCCCCAGCAGGTGTCCCCCATCAGAGTCCCCCCCCCAGCAGGTGTCCCCCATCAGAGTCCCCCCCAGCAGGTGTCCCCCATCAGAGTCCCCCCCTCCCCCAGCAGGTATCCCCCATCAGAGTCCCCCCCCCAGCAGGTGTCCCCCATCAGAGTCCCCCCCCAGCAGGTGTCCCCCATCAGAGTCCCCCCCTCAGCAGGTGTCCCCCATCAGAGACCCCCCCCACAGCAGGTGTCCCCCATCAGAGTCCCCCCCCACAGCAGGTGTCCCCCATCAGAGTCCCCCCCCCACAGCAGGTGTCCCCCATCAGAGTCCCCCCCCCACAGCAGATGTCCCCCATCAGAGGCTTCCCACAGCAGATGTCCTCCCACAGCAGGTGTCCCCCCATCAGAGCCCCCCCCCCCCCAAACAGCAGGTGTCCCCCCCACAGCAGGTGTCCCCCCATCAGAGTCCCCCCCCCCCCCACAGCAGGTGTCCCCCATCAGAGTCCCCCCCCCCACAGCAGGTGTCCCCCATCAGAGTCCCCCCCCCCCCCACAGCAGGTGTCCCCCATCAGAGTCCCCCCCCCCACAGCAGGTGTCCCCCATCAGAGTCCCCCCCCCCCACAGCAGGTGTCCCCCATCAGAGTCCCCCCCCCCACAGCAGGTGTCCCCCATCAGAGTCCCCCCCCACAGCAGGTGTCCCCCATCAGAGTCCCCCCCCCCACAGCAGGTGTCCCCCATCAGAGTCCCCCCCCCACAGCAGGTGTCCCCCATCAGAGTCCCCCCCCCCACAGCAGGTGTCCCCCATCAGAGCCTCCCCACAGCAGGTGTCCCCCATCAGAGTCAGTCCCCCATCAGAGTCCCCCCCACAGCAGGTGTCCCCCATCAGAGTCCCCCCCCCCCACAGCAGGTGTCCCCCATCAGAGTCCCCCCCCCCCCACAGCAGGTGTCCCCCCATCAGAGTCCCCCCCCCCCCACAGCAGGTGTCCCCCATCAGAGCCTCCCCACAGCAGGTGTCCCCCATTAGAGCCTCCCCACAGCAGGTGTCCCCCATCAGAGCCTCCCCACAGCAGATGTCCTCCCACAGCAGGTGTCCCCCATCAGAGTCCCCCCCCCACAGCAGGTGTCCCCCATCAGAGTCCCCCCCCACAGCAGGTGTCCCCCATCAGAGTCCCCTCCCACAGCAGGTGTCCCCCATCAGAGTCCCCCCCCTCCCACAGCAGGTGTCCCCCATCAGAGTCCCCCCCCTCCCACAGCAGGTGTCCCCCATCAGAGTCCCCCCCTCCCACAGCAGGTGTCCCCCATCAGAGTCCCCCCCTCCCACAGCAGGTGTCCCCCATCAGAGTCCCCCCCCTCCCACAGCAGGTGTCCCCCATCAGAGTCCCCCCTCCCACAGCAGGTGTCCCCCATCAGAGTCCCCCCCTCCCACAGCAGGTGTCCCCCATCAGAGTCCCCCCCCCCCACAGCAGGTGTCCCCCCCCACAGCAGGTGTCCCCCATCAGAGCCTCCCCACAGCAGGTGTCCCCCATCAGAGCCTCCCCACAGCAGGTGTCCCCCATCAGAGCCTCCCCACAGCAGGTGTCCCCCATCAGAGCCTCCCCACAGCAGGTGCCCCCCCACAGCAGGTGTCCCCCCATCAGAGTCCCCCCCACAGCAGGTGTCCCCCATCAGAGTCCCCCCCCACAGCAGGTGTCCCCCATCAGAGTCCCCCCCCACAGCAGGTGTCCCCCATCAGAGTCCCCCCCCACAGCAGGTGTCCCCCATCAGAGTCCCCCCCCCCCACAGCAGGTGTCCCCGCCCACAGCAGGTGTCCCCCATCAGAGTCCCCCCCCACAGCAGGTGTCCCCCATCAGAGTCCCCCCCACAGCAGGTGTCCCCCATCAGAGACCCCCCCCACAGCAGGTGTCCCCCATCAGAGTTCCCCCCCACAGCAGATGTCCCCCATGAGAGCCTCCCCACAGCAGGTCCCCCCCCCACAGCAGGTGTCCCCCATCAGAGCCTCCCCACAGCAGATGTCCCCCCATCAGAGCCTCCCCACAGCAGATGTCCCCCCATCAGAGCCTCCCCACAGCAGATGTCCCCCCACAGCAGGTGTCCCCCATCAGAGGTCCCCCCACAGCAGGTGTCCCCCATCAGAGTCCCCCCCACAGCAGGTGTCCCCCATCAGAGTCCCCCCCCCCACAGCAGGTGTCCCCCCCCCCCACAGCAGGTGTCCCCCATTAGAGCCTCCCCACAGCAGATGTCCCCCCCCCCCACAGCAGGTGTCCCCCCATCAGTGTCCCCCCCCCCCCACAGCAGGTGTCCCCCATCAGAGTCCGTCCCCCCCCACAGCAGGTGTCCCCCATCAGAGTCCGTCCCCCCCCACAGCAGGTGTCCCCCATTAGAGCCTCCCCACAGCAGATGTCCCCCATCAGTCCCCCCCCACAGCAGATGTCCTCCCACAGCAGGTGTCCCCCATCAGAGTCCCCCCCCACAGCAGATGTCCCCCATCAGAGTCCCCCCCACAGCAGGTGTCCCCCATCAGAGTCCCCCCCCACAGCAGGTGTCCCCCATCAGAGTCCCCCCCCCACAGCAGGTGTCCCCCATCAGAGTCCCCCCCCACAGCAGGTGTCCCCCATCAGAGTCCCCCCCCCACAGCAGGTGTCCCCCATCAGAGTCCCCCCCCACAGCAGGTGTCCCCCATCAGAGTCCCCCCCCACAGCAGGTGTCCCCCATCAGAGTCCCCCCCCACAGCAGGTGTCCCCCATCAGAGTCCCCCCCCACAGCAGGTGTCCCCCATCAGAGTCCCCCCCCACAGCAGGTGTCCCCCATCAGAGTCCACCCCCCACAGCAGGTGTCCCCCATCAGAGTCCACCCCCCACAGCAGGTGTCCCCCATCAGAGTCCACCCCCCACAGCAGGTGTCCCCCATCAGAGTCCACCCCCCACAGCAGGTGTCCCCCCATCAGAGCCCCCCCCCACAGCAGGTGTCCCCCATCAGAGCCCCCCCCACAGCAGGTGTCCCCCATCAGAGCCCCCCCCACAGCAGGTGTCCCCCATCAGAGCCCCCCCCCCACAGCAGGTGTCCCCCATCAGAGCCCCCCCCCACAGCAGGTGTCCCCCATCAGAGCCCCCCCCCAAACAGCAGGTGTCCCCCATCAGAGCCCCCCCCACAGCAGGTGTCCCCCATCAGAGCCCCCCCCAAACAGCAGGTGTGCCCATCAGAGTGTCCCCCATCAGAGTCCCCCCCCCTCCCACAGCAGGTGTCCCCCATCAGAGTCCCCCCCCTCCCACAGCAGGTGTCCCCCATCAGAGTCCCCCCCCCCTCCACAGCAGGTGTCCCCCATCAGAGTCCCCCCCCCCACAGCAGGTGTCCCCCCCCACAGCAGGTGTCCCCATCAGAGTCCCCCCCCACAGCAGGTGTCCCCCATCAGTCCCCCCCCACAGCAGGTGTCCCACATTAGAGCCTCCCCACAGCAGGTGTCCCCCCCCACAGCAGGTGTCCCCCATCAGAGCCTCCCCACAGCAGATGTCCCCCCATCAGAGCCCCCCCACAGCAGGTGTCCCCCATCAGAGTCCCCCCGCCCACAGCAGGTGTCCCCATCAGAGTCCCCCCCCCCCACAGCAGGTGTCCCCTATCAGAGTCCCCCCCCACAGCAGGTGTCCTCCATTAGAGCCTCCCCACAGCAGATGTCCCCCCCCCACAGCAGGTGTCCCCCATCAGAGTCCCCCCCCCACAGCAGGTGTCCCCCATCAGAGTCCCCCCCCCACAGCAGGTGTCCCCCATCAGAGTCCCCCCCCCCACAGCAGGTGTCCCCCATCAGAGTCCCCCCCCCCACAGCAGGTGTCCCCCATCAGAGTCCCCCCCCACAGCAGGTGTCCCCCATCAGAGTCCCCCCCCCCCACAGCAGGTGTCCCCCATCAGAGTCCCCCCCCCCCCCACAGCAGGTGTCCCCCATCAGAGTCCCCCCCCCCACAGCAGGTGTCCCCCATCAGAGTCCCCCCCCCCACAGCAGGTGTCCCCCATCAGAGTCCCCCCCCCACAGCAGGTGTCCCCCATCAGAGTCCCCCCCCCACAGCAGGTGTCCCCCATCAGAGTCCCCCCCCCACAGCAGGTGTCCCCCATCAGAGTCCCCCCCCCACTACAGGTGTCCCCCATCAGAGTCCCCCCCCCCAGCAGGTGTCCCCCATCAGAGTCCCCCCCCAGCAGGTGTCCCCCATCAGAGTCCCCCCCCCCCCACCAGCAGGTGTCCCCCATCAGAGCCTCCCCACAGCAGATGTCCCCCCACAGCAGGTGTCCCCCATCAGAGTCCCCCCCCCACAGCAGGTGTCCCCCATCAGAGCCTCCCCACAGCAGGTGTCCCCCATCAGAGCCTCCCCACAGCAGGTGTCCCCCATTAGAGCCTCCCCACAGCAGGTGTCCCCCATCAGAGTCCCTCCCCACAGCAGGTGTCCCCCATCAGAGTCCCCCCCTCCCACAGCAGGTGTCCCCCATCAGAGTCCCCCCCCTCCCACAGCAGGTGTCCCCCATCAGAGTCCCCCCCTCCCACAGCAGGTGTCCCCCATCAGAGTCCCCCCCTCCCACAGCAGGTGTCCCCCATCAGAGTCCCCCCCTCCCACAGCAGGTGTCCCCCATCAGAGTCCCCCCCTCCCACAGCAGGTGTCCCCCATCAGAGTCCCCCCCTCCCACAGCAGGTGTCCCCCATCAGAGCCTCCCCACAGCAGATGTCCTCCCACAGCAGATGTCCCCCATCAGAGTCCCCCCCACAGCAGGTGTCCCCCATCAGAGTCCCCCCCCACAGCAGGTGTCCCCCATCAGAGTCCCCCCCCCCCACAGCAGGTGTCCCCCATCAGAGTCCCCCCCCCCCACAGCAGGTGTCCCCCATCAGAGTCCCCCCCCCCACAGCAGGTGTCCCCCATCAGAGTCCCCCCCCACAGCAGGTGTCCCCCATCAGAGTCCACCCCCCACAGCAGGTGTCCCCCATCAGAGCCCCCCCCACACCAGATGTCCCCCATCAGAGCCCCCCCCCCACAGCAGGTGTCCCCCATCAGAGCCCCCCCCCACAGCAGGTGTCCCCCATCAGAGCCCCCCCCTCCCACAGCAGGTGTCCCCCATCAGAGTCCCCCCCCTCCCACAGCAGGTGTCCCCCATCAGAGTCCCCCCCCCCCCCACAGCAGGTGTCCCCCATCAGAGTCCCCCCCCCCACAGCAGGTGTCCCCCATCAGTCCCCCCCCCACAGCAGGTGTCCCACATTAGAGCCTCCCCACAGCAGGTGTCCCCCCCCCCCACAGCAGGTGTCCCCCATCAGAGCCTCCCCACAGCAGATGTCCCCCCATCAGAGTCCCCCCCCCACAGCAGGTGTCCCCCATCAGAGTCCCCCCCCCCACAGCAGGTGTCCCCCATCAGAGTCCCCCCCCACAGCAGGTGTCCCCCATTAGAGCCTCCCCACAGCAGATGTCCCCCCCCCACAGCAGGTGTCCCCTATCAGAGTCCCCCCCCACAGCAGGTGTCCCCTATCAGAGTCCCCCCCCCACAGCAGGTGTCCCCCATCAGAGTCCCCCCCCCCACAGCAGGTGTCCCCCATCAGAGTCCCCCCCCCAGCAGGTGTCCCCCATCAGAGTCCCCCCCCCAGCAGGTGTCCCCCATCAGAGTCCCCCCCCGCAGCAGGTGTCCCCCATCAGAGTCCCCCCCCCGCAGCAGGTGTCCCCCATCAGAGTCCCCCCCCGCAGCAGGTGTCCCCCATCAGAGTCCCCCCCCCGCAGCAGGTGTCCCCCATCAGAGTCCCCCCCCCGCAGCAGGTGTCCCCCATCAGAGTCCCCCCCCACAGCAGGTGTCCCCCATCAGAGTCCCCCCCACAGCAGGTGTCCCCCATCAGAGTCCCCCCCACAGCAGGTGTCCCCCATCAGAGTCCCCCCCAGCAGGTGTCCCCCATCAGAGTCGGTCCCC
Source organism: Rana muscosa (assembly GCA_029206835.1). Taxonomy (NCBI): domain Eukaryota; kingdom Metazoa; phylum Chordata; class Amphibia; order Anura; family Ranidae; genus Rana; species Rana muscosa. The sequence continues at coordinate 107,687,941 of CM055128.1, forward strand.
CCCCAGCAGGTGTCCCCCATCAGAGTCGGTCCCCCCCCAGCAGGTGTCCCCCATCAGAGTCCGTCCCCCCCCAGCAGGTGTCCCCCATCAGAGTCCGTCCCCCCCCCCCAGCAGGTGTCCCCCATCAGTCCGTCCCCCCCCCAGCAGGTGTCCCCCATCAGAGTCCCCCCCCAGCAGGTGTCCCCCATCAGAGTCCCCCCCCCAGCAGGTGTCCCCCATCAGAGTCCCCCCCCCCCCAGCAAGTGTCCCCCATCAGAGTCCCCCCCCCAGCAGGTGTCCCCCATCAGAGTCCCCCCCACAGCAGGTGTCCCCCATCAGAGTCCCCCCCCACAGCAGGTGTCCCCCATCAGAGCCTCCCCACAGCAGGTATCCCCCATCAGAGTCCCCCCCCCCCAGCAGGTGTCCCCCATCAGAGTCCCCCCCAGCAGGTGTCCCCCATCAGAGTCCCCCCCTCCCACAGCAGGTGTCCCCCATCAGAGTCCCCCCCCCACAGCAGGTGTCCCCCATCAGAGTCCCCCCCCCACAGCAGGTGTCCCCCATCAGAGTCCCCCCCCCCACAGCAGGTGTCCCCCATCAGAGTCCCCCCCCCACAGCAGGTGTCCCCCATCAGAGTCCCCCCCCCCACAGCAGGTGTCCCCCATCAGAGTCCCCCCCCCCCACAGCAGGTGTCCCCCATCAGAGTCCCCCCCCCACAGCAGGTGTCCCCCATCAGAGTCCCCCCCCCCCCACAGCAGGTGTCCCCCATCAGAGTGTCCCCCCCCCCCACAGCAGGTGTCCCCCATCAGAGTCCCCCCCCCCACAGCAGGTGTCCCCCATCAGAGTCCGTCCCCCCACAGCAGGTGTCCCCCATCAGAGTCCGTCCCCCCACAGCAGGTGTCCCCCATCAGAGTCCGTCCCCCCACAGCAGGTGTCCCCCATCAGAGTCCGTCCCCCCACAGCAGGTGTCCCCCATCAGAGTCCGTCCCCCCACAGCAGGTGTCCCCCATTAGAGCCTCCCCACAGCAGGTGTCCCCCATCAGAGCCTCCCCACAGCAGGTGCCCCCCCACAGCAGGTGTCCCCCATCAGAGACCCCCCACAGCAGGTGTCCCCCATCAGAGTCCCCCCCCACAGCAGGTGTCCCCCATCAGAGTCCCCCCCCACAGCAGGTGTCCCCCATCAGAGTCCCCCCCCCACAGCAGGTGTCCCCCATCAGAGTCCCCCCCCCCACAGCAGATGTCCCCCATCAGAGGCTTCCCACAGCAGATGTCCTCCCACAGCAGGTGTCCCCCATCAGAGCCCCCCCCCAAACAGCAGGTGTCCCCCCCACAGCAGGTGTCCCCCATCAGAGTCCCCCCCCCCACAGCAGGTGTCCCCCATCAGAGTCCCCCCCCCACAGCAGGTGTCCCCCATCAGAGTCCCCCCCCCCCACAGCAGGTGTCCCCCATCAGAGTCCCCCCCCCCACAGCAGGTGTCCCCCATCAGAGTCCCCCCCCCCCACAGCAGGTGTCCCCCATCAGAGTCCCCCCCCCCACAGCAGGTGTCCCCCATCAGAGTCCCCCCCCCCACAGCAGGTGTCCCCCATCAGAGTCCCCCCCCCACAGCAGGTGTCCCCCATCAGAGTCCCCCCCCCACAGCAGGTGTCCCCCATCAGAGTCCCCCCCCACAGCAGGTGTCCCCCATCAGAGTCCCCCCCACAGCAGGTGTCCCCCATCAGAGTCCCCCCCACAGCAGGTGTCCCCCATCAGAGTCCCCCCCCCACAGCAGGTGTCCCCCATCAGAGCCTCCCCACAGCAGATGTCCCCCCACAGCAGGTGTCCCCCATCAGAGTCAGTCCCCCATCAGAGTCCCCCCCACAGCAGGTGTCCCCCATCAGAGTCCCCCCCCCCCACAGCAGGTGTCCCCCATCAGAGTCCCCCCCCCCCCACAGCAGGTGTCCCCCATCAGAGTCCCCCCCCCCCCCACAGCAGGTGTCCCCCATCAGAGCCTCCCCACAGCAGGTGTCCCCCATTAGAGCCTCCCCACAGCAGGTGTCCCCCATCAGAGCCTCCCCACAGCAGATGTCCTCCCACAGCAGGTGTCCCCCATCAGAGTCCCCCCCCACAGCAGGTGTCCCCCATCAGAGTCCCCCCTCCCACAGCAGGTGTCCCCCATCAGAGTCCCCCCCTCCCACAGCAGGTGTCCCCCATCAGAGTCCCCCCCCTCCCACAGCAGGTGTCCCCCATCAGAGTCCCCCCCCTCCCACAGCAGGTGTCCCCCATCAGAGTCCCCCCCCCTCCCACAGCAGGTGTCCCCCATCAGAGTCCCCCCCCCTCCCACAGCAGGTGTCCCCCATCAGAGTCCCCCCCCTCACAGCAGGTGTCCCCCATCAGAGTCCCCCCCCTCACAGCAGGTGTCCCCCATCAGAGTCCCCCCCTCCCACAGCAGGTGTCCCCCATCAGAGTCCCCCCCCCTCCCACAGCAGGTGTCCCCCATCAGAGTCCCCCCTCCCACAGCAGGTGTCCCCCATCAGAGTCCCCCCCTCCCACTGCAGGTGTCCCCCATCAGAGTCCCCCCCTCCCACAGCAGGTGTCCCCCATCAGAGTCCCCCCCTCCCACAGCAGGTGTCCCCCATCAGAGTCCCCCCCCTCCCACAGCAGGTGTCCCCCATCAGAGTCCCCCCCTCCCACAGCAGGTGTCCCCCATCAGAGTCCCCCCCCCCCACAGCAGGTGTCCCCCATCAGAGTCCCCCCCACAGCAGGTGTCCCCCCCCCACAGCAGGTGTCCCCCATCAGAGCCTCCCCACAGCAGGTGTCCCCCATCAGAGCCTCCCCACAGCAGGTGTCCCCCATCAGAGCCTCCCCACAGCAGGTGTCCCCCATCAGAGCCTCCCCACAGCAGGTGTCCCCCATCAGAGCCTCCCCACAGCAGGTGCCCCCCACAGCAGGTGTCCCCCCATCAGAGTCCCCCCCACAGCAGGTGTCCCCCATCAGAGTCCCCCATCAGAGTCCCCCCCCCACAGCAGGTGTCCCCCATCAGAGTCCCCCCCCACAGCAGGTGTCCCCCATCAGAGTCCCCCCCCACAGCAGGTGTCCCCCATCAGAGTCCCCCCCCACAGCAGGTGTCCCCCATCAGAGTCCCCCCCCACAGCAGGTGTCCCCCATCAGAGTCCGTCCCCCCCCCACAGCAGGTGTCCCCCATCAGAGTCCGTCCCCCCCCACAGCAGGTGTCCCCCATTAGAGCCTCCCCACAGCAGATGTCCCCCATCAGTCCCCCCCCACAGCAGATGTCCTCCCACAGCAGGTGTCCCCCATCAGAGCCTCCCCACAGCAGATGTCCTCCCACAGCAGGTGTCCCCCATCAGAGTCCCCCCCCACAGCAGATGTCCCCCATCAGAGTCCCCCCCACAGCAGGTGTCCCCCATCAGAGTCCCCCCCCACAGCAGGTGTCCCCCATCAGAGTCCCCCCCCACAGCAGGTGTCCCCCATCAGAGTCCCCCCCCCACAGCAGGTGTCCCCCATCAGAGTCCCCCCCCCACAGCAGGTGTCCCCCATCAGAGTCCCCCCCACAGCAGGTGTCCCCCATCAGAGTCCCCCCCCACAGCAGGTGTCCCCCATCAGAGTCCCCCCCCACAGCAGGTGTCCCCCATCAGAGTCCCCCCCCACAGCAGGTGTCCCCCATCAGAGTCCCCCCCCCCCAGCAAGTGTCCCCCATCAGAGTCCCCCCCCCCCAGCAGGTGTCCCCCATCAGAGTCCCCCCCACAGCAGGTGTCCCCCATCAGAGTCCCCCCCCACAGCAGGTGTCCCCCATCAGAGTCCCCCCCCACAGCAGGTGTCCCCCATCAGAGCCTCCCCACAGCAGGTATCCCCCATCAGAGTCCCCCCCCCCCCCAGCAGGTGTCCCCCATCAGAGTCCCCCCCAGCAGGTGTCCCCCATCAGAGTCCCCCCCTCCCACAGCAGGTGTCCCCCATCAGAGTCCCCCCCCCACAGCAGGTGTCCCCCATCAGAGTCCCCCCCCCACAGCAGGTGTCCCCCATCAGAGTCCCCCCCCCCACAGCAGGTGTCCCCCATCAGAGTCCCCCCCCCACAGCAGGTGTCCCCCATCAGAGTCCCCCCCCCACAGCAGGTGTCCCCCATCAGAGTCCCCCCCCCCACAGCAGGTGTCCCCCATCAGAGTCCCCCCCCCCCACAGCAGGTGTCCCCCATCAGAGTCCCCCCCCCCCACAGCAGGTGTCCCCCATCAGAGTCCCCCCCCCCCACAGCAGGTGTCCCCCATCAGAGTCCCCCCCCCCACAGCAGGTGTCCCCCATCAGAGTCCGTCCCCCCACAGCAGGTGTCCCCCATCAGAGTCCGTCCCCCCACAGCAGGTGTCCCCCATCAGAGTCCGTCCCCCCACAGCAGGTGTCCCCCATCAGAGTCCGTCCCCCCACAGCAGGTGTCCCCCATCAGAGTCCGTCCCCCCACAGCAGGTGTCCCCCATCAGAGTCCGTCCCCCCACAGCAGGTGTCCCCCATCAGAGTCCGTCCCCCCACAGCAGGTGTCCCCCATTAGAGCCTCCCCACAGCAGGTGTCCCCCATCAGAGCCTCCCCACAGCAGGTGCCCCCCCACAGCAGGTGTCCCCCCATCAGAGACCCCCCCACAGCAGGTGTCCCCCATCAGAGTCCCCCCCCACAGCAGGTGTCCCCCATCAGAGTCCCCCCCCCCACAGCAGGTGTCCCCCATCAGAGTCCCCCCCCCACAGCAGGTGTCCCCCATCAGAGTCCCCCCCCCCACAGCAGGTGTCCCCCATCAGAGTCCCCCCCCACAGCAGGTGTCCCCCATCAGAGTCCCCCCCCCACAGCAGGTGTCCCCCATCAGTCCCCCCCCCCACAGCAGGTGTCCCCCATCAGAGTCCCCCCCCCACAGCAGATGTCCCCCATCAGAGGCTTCCCACAGCAGATGTCCTCCCACAGCAGGTGTCCCCCATCAGAGCCCCCCCCCAAACAGCAGGTGTCCCCCCCACAGCAGGTGTCCCCCATCAGAGTCCCCCCCCCCACAGCAGGTGTCCCCCATCAGAGTCCCCCCCCCACAGCAGGTGTCCCCCATCAGAGTCCCCCCCCCCACAGCAGGTGTCCCCCATCAGAGTCCCCCCCCACAGCAGGTGTCCCCCATCAGAGTCCCCCCCCCCCACAGCAGGTGTCCCCCATCAGAGTCCCCCCCCCCACAGCAGGTGTCCCCCATCAGAGTCCCCCCCCCCCCCACAGCAGGTGTCCCCCATCAGAGTCCCCCCCCCACAGCAGGTGTCCCCCATCAGAGTCCCCCCCCACAGCAGGTGTCCCCCATCAGAGTCCCCCCCACAGCA